>CM060397.1:116073405-117344030 GCA_030545235.1 Helianthus tuberosus | reverse complement strand
GTAACACAGAGTGTAATCCCAGGCCATGATTCAATCAGCAAAATCAACAAGTGGACGCAAATCAGTCAACAACAATTGGAATGTGACTACCGAAACCCTAATCAAAGCAGATTAATGAAACAGCCGCTCACCCAAAAACGGAACCCTAGAACTCAAACCCTAATCTGACTTCAAGTGATTAGAACCTAAAGAACGATTAAGGATTTCTTACCAGAGAAGAAATCGAATTCCTTAGATACTAACCAAGATCAATCGAGATCAAGGATTGGTTGAATCGTCTAGGGTTTCACCAGATCGCCAAAATCGCCCAGAGCACCATCCTTATTTGGTAAGTAAGGGTAGCTAACTTAGGTATACATCGTGTTACCACTTAGCAGAGTCCTATGTTTTTAATAAACAGTCGCTACATCCTGGTATGTGCCGCTTTCCTAATCAAAAGATAGGAGAGTACCCCTTCTACCAAAGTTACGAGGTCATTTTGCCGAGTTCCTTTGTCATGGTTCTCTCAAGCGCCCAAGTTAGAACTCTTTTCTGAATTCCTATCTATAAAGTCAGGTTTGTCTATACAATACAACAAAGTGAGGTAAAATCATTAGTTAGGCTAGTGGGAAAAAATGACTCTGTTTCCATCTTTTGAAAGAAGTAAGGTGTTCTTCCTTCATCCTCCATCCACACTATGAGGGCCGGCCGGAATATGTTTGGTTGTTCAATAGCCATTCCATTTCGGTTCATTTTGGTATGCTGGGAAGATGAAGAGATGAACTTTGGAATTCAGTTACAGAGAAATTCAGCAAGAAGCTTTCGGGTTGGAAAGGTGCCCGCCCTATTAGGTTAAGTTGGTAAGGCCTTGTTTTTATTGAAATCCACCCTTCAAAGCTTGCCTTTATTCCCTCCTTGTTTGGGGTCCCGAAAGGAATGGCTGCTAGGATTGAAGGAATTCGGACGAGATGTCCACGGTCTGGTGTTGGATGAAGAGACAGAATTCATCTCATCGCATGGGAGAAGGCTCTCCGAAGCTTCGATTTGGAGGCTTGGGCTGGAGCTCTAGCTAGTTGGACTAGAAGCTAGTTATATCGGTCTACTTGTTGGGCATGCCGACCCTCCTTCATCCCTTCGTTCCAATCCATCCAGACAACTATGGCAACCCGTACTAATTGCCCTTGCACATCAGTAAGGGGAGTATCGGCCAGGGGAAAAATCGCACGACTTATATACAGGGGAAGGACCTTAGAAGCTTGTATAAGAAATGAAAGATTTCAAAAAGCAGATTAGGTACTTCCAATAGGAGAATAAGAAAGGAAGAAAGAAGAGTGGAGAAAAAGGGAAATGGAATTCTTCACAAAGGGAGGGAACGCAAGGGGGACAGCACTAATAAATCGAAAAAGGAGTCAAAGGAAGGGACACATCTTGATAGGGCAACAACCGGGGATAGGATATGGAAAGAGATCAACATGTTTTCTCGAACGAACAGATTTACACCGTCAATGACACCGCACCAAGGGAACAACGGACAATCATGACAAAGGCAAGCACGAATGCTGCTGCCTACGAGACCGGAGTCTTACACTGTGCGCAGAGAACCCCTCTCACTTTAGACAGAGAGGGAATGACGATGGGTAGCCAAACCGTGAGGCGAAGAACTCAACCGCTATACACGAGGGAGCAAGTGGAAAGAGTAGAGCAACACCTTGCCGTAGAAAGGTTAAGAGTTCTGCACCGATTGGAGTGGAATAGGAATCTAAAATAGAATTCGATCAATTGGCTTTAACGAACCTATTTCATTAGAATGATCGAAGAACCCGCTTATCTATAGAAAGAGGGAGAGAGAATGAGAAATCACTCGACTGTTTAGGAGAGGCGGGGAGAGTTCGACCGCCCTAAGCCAACCAGAACGGCAAAGAAGAGTTCTATTCGGCGACCGGTAGGGAGAGGAGAGGATGGGAGGAGAGAACGTCGACCATAAGGGAGACAGCAGTTACTTCGATGTGAGCAGAGTGCCCATTTCCTTACTTAGACTAACCTTCGTTTAGAAAGTCTCTCCCCTCGCTCTGACTCTTCCCATACTAAGACTTTTGTTGATCTACCTTTGACTTACTTCCTATCTCTACCCTTGATCCAAGGTAGCCGAAGGACGGATTTTTACTAAGCTTTGCTAAAAAAAGCTGCAAACTTCAGTTCCGAAACTTTAGTCTTAACTTCGTTTAGTCAGAAGAACTTAGAACGACGGTAGCAGGGCAAAAGGCATGGTCACATCCTGCCGTCATAGCTTGCCCCCCATTGCTTCGTACAAGACAGAAAATCAAAAATGGAAATAGTGAATCAAGATTTAGACTATCCTCTATCCGGATATATATGCCCCTATGAGCGACTATGCCGATCTTTATATGTTTTGGCCACGTGCGTTTCCGCTAAGAAGAAGAAGGTTTGGATCTTTAAACCTTAAGAGGATGCTACTGAATGTGCTCTTGGCGCACGTGAGGGATGTGACCTATGTTAGGTCCATAAGATAGCACAGCTTTTGGTGTTCTATGATTCACCTCCGAATAATGAGTAGATAGGGAAGAGCTTTTTATTTTTCTCTTCATAGAAGACTGATGGGTGGAGCAAGAGGTCAAATTACTATAGAAAGAAGAGTTGTAAACTATAGGACTTCTTTTTCTAGTAGTAAGATTTAGGGTTTTTTCATTCCTTCTCTTCGATAAGAATATCGATTTGAAATGATAAAAATTCCTCTTGATTCTCTTGTGTTCAGCGAAAGAACTGCCTAAGCATACTTTTTCGGATCCAAACTTCTTTGTTCTTTCCAAGTCTTCGTCTTGCATAGAAGAAACAACTGTTGCAAAAACGGGTCTTTCAGTAGTAGGCGGCATCCCCTCTTAGTTTTAAGTAAGCGGAACCATTCCGTTTTGGTTCTTCTCCACATTCTTACCGGGCTATCCAGGGATTTTCCTATGATTTTAGAAACTGAAATTTCTATATAGAAGGATCTCCTTATTTCTGAATAGATTATAGCATCATTTTCTTTCAAAGATATGAAATCATCTTCGGAAACTTGAAAAGAAGTAATGCTGACTATTACATTATTCACACAAAGCCTTCGATAACTTATCGGCTGCCTTGCTTGAGGAAGAGTTTCACTAAAATGGAGACGAAACGGAATAACGTCCGATCTTGTTTTTGGATTGAGTGGAAAAGGGATATATGAAGTTCGTTCTGTTCCTCTATACATCTATGTGATGGGTAAATCTCCATGAAAAAGGGGCAACTTTCGTGTAGTTTGTAATTAGATGTAACTATTCAGATTTTTTCGAGAATAAATCATTCTCTTAACAAATCTCGTCTTGTTCCCCAATCTTCGAAGAATGCGGCGTTGTATTATTGTAAGTTCCCTATTCCAAACATTTCCTTCAAGTAGACGACAAGTTTTAAATCTTATTGCAGGCATTCCTCCCTCACATGCATTTGCAACAGATTCTTACCAAGACCGGTAATCCCCATAGACACACTGGCTATTCTCGGCATCTTCACTGTTGCCCCTCTTCTCAAAGCCTTTCGAAATGTTAATGTGACATTTTCTTCTTTCCCCGGGATACTATTGGCTTACTCTACTTTTCCTTCAGCGAGGATACCTTAGTTCCAATCGTTTGAGGAAAGTCGGCATTCTTAGTTGGAAGGAAAGGACTTCTACCATGAACGGACTCGTTGCCTTGGGGAAAGAACTTCCTTCGCTTACTAATGACCACTTCGAGGAGAACCTATTTGAAGTCTAATGCCACATCTGACTCAACAGCTCCTTCTTCCTCGGAGAACTCTACTTTGATTCCTGCCTCCACTACTGGTGTGTCTTCTGCTGTTCCCAGTGCTTCCCTAGTGGCATCTTCACTCATGACAGACTCAAGCATCGAGTCTTCATCGCTGTCACGGGCTACGGCTTTGCAGTCCTACACCACTGCATCTGGTTCGTTGTCCTTTATGAACCTGAAACCATTGTTGCCCTCTTATCGGGTTCGTGGACCGACGTCAGGACCCTCGGCATCTATTCCACAGCCCTCCAGTCATGTTTTCATGCCTTCCCCACAGGTATATACCACGGTTCCCTCTGCTGCCTTCTCACCGTTATACACCATGTCTTCCAATGCATCTCCTCATTCTTTCCCTTCCACCTACCAGAACCCATCATCCTTCTCACCTGCGCCCCTTCTTGCTGCACCCATCTCGTATCCTTAAAGCTAGACTGACGTAACTATCTTCTCTGGAAATCGCAGTTTGAACCTATACTCATTAGTAATGATTTAATGGGCTATGTGTAGGGGACCTTTCCATGTTCCCCTTAATTCATCAGTGATGCCGAAGGAAGGGCTCATCTCAACCCCGCTTATAGTGCTTGGGTGAGAATGGATCAAAGTGTTTTTTTTTTGGGTAAAGGGTTACCCCGGTGATTCTATTAAAACAATCCCAATAAAGTACAAGTAGTGAGGATGAGTTCCACACTAATTCATATACAGGACATGCCCCGTATATGTAAACCAAAATTCTAAGACAACCCATAACCTAGCCTACATTATATCATGAAACAAAGTAGGCAAGACCAAAACACGAAAAAACAAAAAACGACTCAACCTCCATCATCAAAGATGAAATTGCCACAAACTAGCAACCCCTTGACTCGAATCACAGCATGTCTAGCCATTGGAACCCTTTGTGGAGGAGTTGCTTGCCCGAGCTCTAGAAGATGAAGGATGTGTTCCCGAAGTCATAAATTCATTAGTTTCATTGTAGACTTCAACGACCTCCTCCTCATCTGAATCCTGCTTGTCATTAGTCTGCTTGGCCTTCTTCTCTATACGACCCACAGTACTACCTCCCTGACCACCATCATCGTCCTTAAGGGTATCAAAGGGATTTAACATTGATACCTGATTGTTCATCGGCTTCCTCAAGGACGAATTTGGTTTAGGGTTTACAACAGGTCTATACACTACCTTAGGTTTCTGATTTTTCATATGAAGACCTTGGTTAGTAGCTTTCTTCTTCTTGGCACCCACAACTTGAAAATCATCAATTATCTTCCCAGAATCCCCACTCGAAACAACCTGAGGGTTCTTTGGGCACGAGCTATCTTCATGACCAAACACGCAACAAGATGAGCACCTTAAAGGCTCCCAATCATATTCGATTTTTACCTCCACCTTTGAATGACCATTACCATCTAAAGATGGGATTGCAACAGTAACACTCCTCTTTAACTCAGCCCCGGCTTGAATTTCAATGAGAGCTCTAGCATAACTGCTTCTTCCCCACGACTCAGCACACATTATAGCAGTGTACAAATCTAGCATCTTAGGCACCCCTATCTTAGAAGCGAGCAAACTAAGACCGTCCTCAGTATATGCTGCTAACGGCACATCATGCATCTTGACCCAAACTGGGATAGCTTTAATATCTTCCTTTTCCAACTTGACAGAGGCCGACCACTCCTTCAAAATTATCGGAACATTTCTAATCATCCAAGGTCCATCATCTACCATTTTATCCATCCCTTCCTTTGTTTTGAATTTAAAGAAAAAGAACCCGTTCGCATTCATCATTAGTCTAGAGAGACCATAATTAACCCAGTTGTTCTTTACAAAATAATCCACCACAGGAAAAGCCAGACGTTTACCCAGAAAATATCCATAAAAAGTATTAGCATACCTGTCAGTGACTTGTTTAACCGAAGACAATGGAATAACGACATCAGCTCCATCAACCGACTCGCTAGATTCCATCATCCGAAAATTAACCTTTACATTCTCCTTTGCGTTATTCACTACTTTAGCAAATGATAAAGGTTCCGCAGCCCCAGATAATCTTGTATTCGAGTTACCAGCCAATGGAGTCGCAGCCCCAGAAAACATTGTACTCCCCTTATCAGCCGACAAATTCACTCCATGAACACCTGTTATTGGCGAGAATAGTTTATCCAACTGAACCGGTGCCGTGACCTTAGTGAGTTCATCGATAGTGTTTATACCACGTCTTGGCTGTATATTGTTCCCATCAACATCAAGTATTCGATCCGCTATTTCTTTGAATGACAGTGGTGGCTTTCCACCAGGTTTCGTGTGCTCATCCATTAAACCCCAATCTGATCAGCAAAAGAACCCTGACAAACCCTAGCAGCCGTCAACAGAAATTCGTTCAAGAAAGATGGAAGCAGACGAAAACTATGCAGCAACTTTGTAAATGCAGCAAACTCACGTAACCCTAATCTGTACTCGCACAGATTCAGAATTACAAACCAGCCGACACGAAACAAATATGAAAATAACCCAATCTGGACACAACCTGATCAGCGACAAAGGAAAAGGACGCCGAAACCCTAACACTAACTGATAAAGAAAACCGGCCGCTCACCCTGTCGTCAATTAGAACAGCAAACGAAACAGAAAACTGATCCCTAGAAAACGGAAAACCTAGATAGATTTCAATTGTCTAGCGTGTAAAGGACGATTGGAACCCTTAGATGCTAGCCAAGATCGATCGATACCAGGTAGAAGGTTGAATCTTCTAGGGTTTCACGAAGTTGCCAAAAATGCCCAGAGCTCCCCATTTTTTCTCTTCTTCTTTCAGG
This sequence comes from Helianthus tuberosus, assembly GCA_030545235.1. Lineage (NCBI taxonomy): Eukaryota > Viridiplantae > Streptophyta > Magnoliopsida > Asterales > Asteraceae > Helianthus > Helianthus tuberosus. The sequence goes on along the minus strand of CM060397.1, from coordinate 117,337,417 downwards.
ATCAAAGTGTTCGCTCTTGGTTGAACGCGACACTCTCAGTGGACATGTTGACGGAAGTCTATAATAGAATATGAAAACAAAACATATATGGACGTTTGGATGGCTTTAGAGCAAAGATTTTTTTGTCAGTCCACGGCTAAAGAAATGAAATTGAAGTTCGATATTCAGAATAACAGGAAAGGTAACAAGCCTATGGATGCCTATTTACGGGAACTGAAGTCTATGGTTGATGCCTTGGTTGCTATCAACTCTCTTCTATATCCCCAAAGTAGTTTTCACAACAAAGCCTTTTGAATATGAAGCTTTTGTTACAACCATATCCGACTCTATGACTATTCCATCGTTTGAGGAGCTGCGGACTAAGGTCTTTAACCAAGAATCGCATCTTCATCGCATACAAGTTGCACAACACAGTGAGCAGCAATCAGCCTTTGTGTCTCAGACTTCAGCTGCTTCTGATAATCGTTCCTCTCGCTCCAACTACAATGGAGCTCGCAACAACAATAGGCGAAATCAACAACTGATTCTACGCATTGCTCTTCCAAGCCCTTATTTTTTTTGGGTAAAGGGTTACCCCGGTGATTCTATTAAAATGCAACCGCAATTAAGTACAAGTAGTGAGGATGTGTTCCACACTAGTTCATACACAGGACATGCCCCATATATGTAAATCAAAACAAAAAACCAAATACCTATAACACCCCATAACCTAGTCTACTATACATCATGACAAGACATCTAGTAGACAAAACATTGCAACCACAAAACATAATCCTCAACCACCATCATCAAAGATAAAGTAGCCACAAAACAGCAGCCCCTTCAGACGAAAAGCAGACAGCCTATCCATTAGAGAACTTGGTAGAAGAGGTGCTTGCCCCTGCTTTCGAAGAAAAAGGATGAGTACCCGATGTCATAAATTCACTAGTTTCATTGTAGACTTCTTCAACCTCCTCCTCATCCAATTCCTGCCTGTCACTCGTCGGTTTCTTCTCCACTGGACCCACAGTGGTTCCTCCCTGATTACCAGTATCATCCTTCAGAATGTCAAACGGGTTAGACGTTGAAACCTGATTCTGCATCGGACTCTTTGAGGACGATTTTGGTTTAGGGTTGACAACTGGCCTGTAAACTAACTTAGGCTTCTGATTTTTCATATGGATGCCTTGGTTGTTCACTTTCTTCTTCTTGACCTCTACAACCTGAAACTCATCATTATTCTTTTCAGCATCCCCACTAGAAGTTACCTGAGGGTTCTTTGGGCACGAGCTGTCATCATGACCAAACACACAGCAAGAGGAGCACCTTAGAGGCTCCCAATCATATTCAATCTTTACCTCCACCTTTGAATACCCACTACCATCCATAGATGGGATAGCAACAGTAACACTCTTTTTTAACTCAGCCCCCGCTTGCACTTCAATAAGCGCTCTAGCATAGCTGCTCCTTCCCCAAGATTCAGCACACATCGAGGCAGTATACGTATCCAACATCTTAGGTATCCCAATCATAGAGGCAACCAAGCTAAGCCCATCCTCGGTAAATGCCGCTAACGGTACATCATGCATCTTGACCCAAACTGGAACCACTTTAATGTCCTCTTTTTCCATCTTGATAGAGGGCGACCACTCCTTCAAAATTATGGGAACACTTCTAATTAGCGAAGGCCCATCCTCTAGCATTTGATTCATCCCTTCCTTAGTAGTAAACTTAAAGAAAAATAACCCATTTGCATTCATCATGAGCCGGGAAAGACCATATTTAGCCCAGTTGTTTTTAGCAAAGTAATCGACCACAGGAAATGCCAACCGTTTACCCAGAAAATATCCAAACAAAGTGTTTGCATACCTATTAGTAACTTGTTGAACCAACGACAATGGAATAACAACATCAGCACCATCAACTTTCTCGGCAGATTCCATCGCCCGAAAATTCACTTTAACCTTCTCCTTTGTGTTCTTTACAATGTTAGCGAAGGAAACAGGATCTGCAGGCCCCGAAGTTCGTGCTTTACCTTGAGCAGCCGAGAAATTCATTCCATTGAAACCTGTTGATGGTGAATATCCCATCTTGGGATAATCCCAACATTGCTCTGGTCGCTCAGCAGCCGATTTTACCACCGGAGATGTGACCTTTGTGAGTTCATCAATGATATTTATACCACGTTTTGGCTTTATATTGTTCCCATCAACATCAAGAATACGATCAGCAATTTCTTTAAACGACAGTGGTGGCTTTCCACCAATTTTCGTTTGTTCATCCATTAAACCCTAATCTGATCAAACAGAAAAGGAGTGACGGCTGAACCCAAAAAGAAACTGGCAAACCCTAGCAGCCGTGACAAAACCTGAATATAGCCGATTCTGCAATGATTAAACAGCCGCAACAAGCGCAGGACCTTGTGAACCCTAATCTGATGTAATACTGATTCACCGTTCAGATCAGATTAAGAATAAACCCTAGTCACAAAATAGGCAGCCGTCACCCTAAACCAATCAGAAGATAAAGAAAAACCGGAACAGATTAGTAATAGGATGGACGTCGGCAAAGACAAAACAAACCTACTTGTAAAAACCCTAATCTTAACTTCAATTAATTAGGAATCAAGGTATAGTCAAGATGCCTTAGCAGTAAAGGAATCGACAAACCCTAATCACTAATCAAAATCGATCAAGGACAGGTTAGAGACGAATGAAAGCAGGGATTAGGAGAGAATCGCCAATTTCGCCCAGAGCTCCATCAGTACAAATTAAACCATTAAGAAACTAGGGTTTTTTTTGCTTGTCTTTTGTTCCAAGCCCTTATTCCCAAGTCACCTTAACTAGTTCTCCGCACCTGTCTGTAACGGACCCTCTGCCTTTAGCTACAAACAAAGACTCTCAAGAATGATGGGACTGTCTTAGAGGCCTGAATCCTTTGGATAGTGGCCAGGAAGATACCTTTAACCCCTGAACACACTGGTAGTGCTTGGCCTTTGATGGATTTGAGAGTCTTGAAAACAATGTAGTATTCCGCCAGGAGCATTTGCCACCTTGCTATCCCCCAGAGAGAGAGGCTTTCTCGAATATGTATTTCAGTGCGCCCATGCGAGCGATGAGCCAAGTTGTGAGATAAATCATGTACTGCCAGAGCAGCCCAAGCGAATGCGCAGCACGTCCGTTCTAGTGCTGAATATCTGTTCTCGTAATCCGTGAACTTCTTTCTCTGTTAGTTCGTGGGATCGGCATCTCCTGAATGGCTTTCACCTTGTCGGGATACATCTCACTCATCTTCTACACAGGCTACACCATGACCGTTCCCAACGACCGGAACAGTGACACATGCACAGTTTCTTGGGCGCATTACCCAGGAAGAGTGGCTGGCTGCCTCATCTCGAAAGCCATTAATGACTCTTATTCCTACCCAACGGATCAACCGCAGAGCTCCGGGCCAACCCTTACCAGTGATTCTCGCCTCCCCTACCATTCTGTCCTTCCAGGAGGAGATGGGTGAATGGAAAGCAAGTAAACAAGAAAGCTAGACTAAGGTCCTTAACCAGGGGTCAGAAGCCCTATTTTCAAGGGGTGATGGGAGGTGAGTTCGGGTATGACCTAGGTATGGCTTCGGTATGATTCTAACAGGTTCTACTCTGATCTCACTCTCAAGCTATTCTCTTTATAGACAACGACTCCCTCCCTAGACTGCTATTATCTCTCTACACGGCATTGCTCCCTTATTAGTAACTCAACTCAAATGCCATAACTCCCTTCAGGTTTAAAGGCGCAAAGAAAGAAACTTCTTAACAAAGCCTTAACTACTAACATTATATATATGCAATACTGGAACCTAACTCGAAAAACCTGGAATATAAAACTTTAAACATCCTAAATTCACCTTTTAAAAATGTTTTTCGGCTAAAAAAGATAGATTAAGTTTGTGTTAAGTGGTACCTTTTCCCTTCCATGTTAATAGTGGAAATAAAGCAAGAAAATCAATGAAAAACGAGAAAAAAGGTATCGGATTGACGTCGGCAGGGGGTTCCTATTAAGTCTTTCCTCCATTAATGAAATTGCCAACAGCCACCGATACGGATACCCGACTTGAGGAAGCAAGCACTGGCCTGAGTGCCCTCGAAGCTTATTTATCAATATCTTCCTTTTGTGATGGCTCTCGACATCTGTCTCAAGTACCTAACTTTGGACGGATTCTATTCTGTACCCATCTATGGAACCATCTTGGCTGGCTTCCTCGCAGCACATCCTATCCCCAATGATTCACCTCTGGCAACAGACTTACCAAATGAATAAGTTATGCAGATCGAGATAAAAAGGGGCTGGAAAATGTACTTTGATTGAGCTTCAAGGAGTCCCGACGGCCAAAAACAGGAAAAAAAACAAAAACAAAAGATTCTTTTTTCTTTTTTCGATTTTGAGTTCTTTTTAGAAGAGAGAAAGAGTAGAAACAAAGGGTACGCTCTTTAGAAGATTTGCTCGAAGCTGTTCACTTTCACTCGGTCAACTGGTATCTTGAAACCTCTTCACTTGCAGGGGCAGGAATGGAAACATATGAGAGAGCGCTTCGCGAAAGAATCGTGTGGCGCGGTGAAGGGTTCCCGTTGGGGTTTCCGGCTCTCCTGTTCTCCATCTACTTGTGGAAGAGGGGGGTGAGTTGATATTAAGGTATTAAGGCGCCCGAAGAAGGCCACAAGCGGAAGCAACTGATGCTTTGGTCATTCAGTTGACTCCTTGCTGCCAGTCCGTGCTTCCTTTCATGCTGGCAAAAGCGGGGCTTTCGGTTGGTTTTACCTAGTATTGGATTTGAACCAATGACTCTCGCCGTATGAAAGCGATACTCTAACCGCTGAGTCAAGTAGGTCAAGCTGAGTCAAGTCAGAGAAAATAGATCCCTATAAGTATAAGAGAAAGTCGCGCAACCAAAGTTCCCCTTACTATACAAGGGGGGCGGAGCGCTAAGAAAGAGAAAGCGTTATCACTATACGAAATGAAGTAGTGGCTAGCACGCTAAGCTAAGATCAACCACTTGGAGAATGAGGAGCCTTTCTTTCTCGGTCATCTGTCTTAATAAGTTAAGCGGATCCCGATTCATGTGGTCGTTCTCTGTTGCATTGGTGTTTTCACTCCCCACTCTCCACCATAACAAAATGTTTCCACTATATCTCAGGAGTAGTCAAAGGAAGTACGGTGGGTCCGATTAGGAAAAATAAACTAAGAATTAGGGCATAGAACAACGGATCAATTCATTCAACAAGATCCGTTCGGATCAGACCAGGATGAATGGGATTGGATTGACATCTAGCTCGGAATTAACCCGCCGCTTACACATGTCCCACGCCACGTTTCGTGAACTGCTTTGCCCCTAGAATGAATGAATTGTGATATAGCGCCGAATAAGTCACAGCTCTATTCCCGACTTGAAATCCATAAAGGACTTTAAGGGAGATAAAAGAGGGGCCCTAAAATGCCTCAGGACGACTGCACGTTACATCATAGCAGCACGACCAAACGGAGGCGGAAAGCCAGTTGGGTTCTAGCGCTTTATATTATACTAATCTAATATGAATTAAATTAAGTTAAGGGCTTTTCCCTTATTAGTAAAGTTGCTCGAGGCCGGAAAATGAGAATACAATCTTAAAGATCTGGTCGAATGGTAGAAGAATCTATGGATTCGTTAGGAATCGATAGTCGTTGGCTGGACATACGAGTTACAACCGGCCGGGAAGAGGAGAGATCAACGACGGAGCTACTAGCTACGAGTTGTAAAGGAAAGGGCAAGATCACCTTTCGTACATTTCTACTGGTCCAGACATTCGAATAGCGAACGAAAGACCAGGAGATTGGATCTAGAAAGCACTTCCAGCAGGGTTGATGGCTGTGTGACCCTCATTCAGCTGGAAGTAGGAAATCAATCCCGGCACGACCGATGACTTAGTCTCCTTCTCCGCTTCGACTCAACCACCTACCTAAACTCTTAGAAAAGATCCGATAGATAGCAGCTACCTAACTTTTAAGCCCTTCACCAATCAAGGTCTTTCATCTAGCAAGTCCTAGTACTATGTTCTCCAAGCTTGACTAATAGAATAGGCGCCTTTAGAGAGCAGTAGAATGTTGGGTTAGCTCTGCCTTTAAGTGATAGGGGGTGAGGGGAACTGCTCAGAAATGTCTTAGTTGGTTGAGGAGTGACCGATCCGGTCAGTCAAAAAACAAAAACAAAAAAGAAAATAAAGAGTGACATCGGGACCTTATTGCCTCTCGTTGCTTACTTTAAATCGAGTCACTTCGTCTATCCCCTTCCATCAACAGAAGTCTCGGCTATAACTATAAGAAAGTGTGGATATTTATTATCCCGCACTAACCTATATTTCCAGCATTTAGCGCCTAGAACCACTGAAATGGTCGACGCAGCTTCCCTCCCTACATCATAAGGGGCAGTTTTAACCGCTTTCTTGTCCACGGCCTTTTCTTTTAACCCCGAAATCGTATCGGGCAGGAAGTCCTTGCTCTACATTCCGTCAACCGTAGATGAAAATGGAGCAACTACTAGACCAACCCAAACAACATTTAACAGACACCTACGCCAAAGCAAAGCATCGGTACTCGTTGAATCATCTAGTTTTTACAGATGTCATTCGAAATCTCATAATAGAAGAAAAAAGATTCCGTTCAATCTCTTTCTGTAATAAGGGGATTTATCCTGCCAACAACAGTCTGTTCTCTTTCATCGATCTGTGTATGGCAATCGGTCATTTCTTTCTATCTTGCTTGGTTACCGGTCTTTCTGTCTTTAAAGAGATCGATTTCTGTACTTTTTCTGGTATCGCTCTAATAGGTCTAAGCTGTCTTGTTCAAGCATTGGCAATACGTCCACAAATACGGATTCCCTCCTTTACTAAGAGTTGCCCTGTAGTTTCATTCTAGCTCAATACCCTTTCACTGTGACAACTGTGCTCTGTAAACGATGTACGATGTAAAACAATATCAATTATCAATAAAACGATGTGTTTTGGTGTTAATATTTGTTTATTTGTGTTTGACGATTTTATGATTTGATTCTAGTTCGATTTCAAGCTTTAAATCGCTTTCTGGAAAGTGATACGCAAACTGATGCGTTAACGTAATCAGTTTAATGCGACAAACACTCCAGAATAGTGACATAGGCTTAACATACCTTAAATAACCTTTACATAACTTAGAAATAAGTTTTGGAGGGTTTGGTGTGTCGAAAACAAGTTTATTCGATCGCAGGGACTATTTGCGACAAACTGCGAAAGTATGCCGATTCGTATAGTAACGAACATTCCGGAACTTGATCATAAGCTAAACATACCTTAAATATCCTTTACATAGCTTAGAAATAGGCTTTAAGGGATTCGGTATGCGAAAACAAACTTATTTGATCAATAGGGACTAAAAGCGTCAAAAAGTGCATAAGTTTGCATTTACGCGCATATCTTACATTTTGAACATATCCAGACATCCAAAAATTTTTGTAATCATTAAAATATTTTATTTTAGTGATTGGAATACAAAAATAACATTCGTCGCGTAATTTGGATCGATTTCGCGTCCGTTCGAGTTTTCGTCATAATTAACCGAATAACGTGACCGTACGACCAAACGAACCGACATCCGAGATGTTTTCAAGCATATTTCATGTTCCCTATGCTTTAACATACTTTGGGCTGGTTTTTGAGTTCCCCTAGTATTCTAAACCATGTTCCACAAGTGTATGGCCAAGATTGATCCTCCTAACACATGGAATGATCTCATTGATCCATGATTCCTATAAATAGTCTTGGGTTTTCACTTGGTTCTTTGCTCATTCACCTCAAAAACTGCTCTAAGTTGAAGCTCTCTAGTTGAAGGCTTCATACCTGAGTTTTTCTTGTTCTATCATCCTAGCTTGGACCTTTTGTAAGCTTCTTTCATGCTTGTTTATGTTTTTTAAGCATGAAAGTCAAAGAGTGTTTGACTTTCTGCTTTGACCAGGAATTGGTCAACACAAAGTTCGTTTGAACTTTGCAACGTGAGCATAATCACGATGGTTATAGTCCCTTGTGATTATACCTACTGATTACCACGTTGATTAGTCGAAGTGACGAGTCAAAGTTTCGGTCAAAATGCTGATTATGTGCATTTTGCGACGAAACCATTTCGGGTATCAAAACACTTTGTTTTGATATCAAACTTGTTTTCTAACTTAGTTAAACATGTTTTAACATGTTTAACTCGTCACTTTTAGTCTAGTGCTTGTATAGGGTCGCAAGTCAAGCGGTCTTGACAACCGCTTAGACTTTCAAACCCGACCCGTTTGGTCGATCGTTAGGATCCGACCAAGCATATTTTGTGACCATAGTTGTATAGGGAATAACCTTCCCAGGTTATACCTTATGGTCACTTAGTTTAATTAGTTGTTATGATAGGTAGTTTATATGCCTTAGGAAAATGACCAAAATGCCCTTTTCATGCATAATTTGTATTTAAGCATATGTAACCTAAATTTTGTCACTTAAACTGATTATGCAACATATTTAAACATGTTAGGGCATATAATACTTGTCATAGGACTGGTTAGGCGTCTCGAACGCGCTTTTGCGCGAACGACGCGTTAAGTAGCGTAGACTACCTTAGTGAGTCATAACGGGTCGTAAGCACTTAGGTTAGGTTCCGATTTAGAATGTGGGCTTTGTTAAACCATATCACATGAGTTCCAATACTCATTTGGTTTATGAAACCTCATTCTATCTGATCTTCCGATTTAGGTGTCGATTTATTAACTTAGCGATCCGATTACTAGGTACCACTTGATTTCCTTGGTTTGCCGGAGCTTTGATAAGTTCATTAGATCGAGGATACTTTGCACTTCGATGTGAGTACATAGTTCCCCTATTTTACTGTTTTCGATTGTTTTGGGGTGATTCATATGTGTTAAATGATTTCGATGCTTTCAACGATGATTTCAAAAACGAATACTATGGTTTATATTAAACAAAACGATTTTGATAATGTGAACGAACTTGTTGGGACGTATTTACATAACAGATGACATTCATTAACATTGATCAATGTCACACCCCCAAAATCCACACGCGGAGTATCACCGCTTGGAGGCGTGACATGACCAGGATCAAGCCACCAATCATATTGAACATTTTAAGTAATAAGTAAAAGTCATTCATCAATACGAAAGGTGTTCAAAACCAAAACATAATCAAGTGTGTAGCGGAAGCAATAATGTAAAACCCAACATAAGTTATAAGTTTGAAATGTCATAAATGTTTAACATGGCATCCACCATCCATGTCCCACAGTGACTGCGCCTCCCTGTGCAAGCTCCATGAATACCTAACGACCTGCAAGGCATGTAATAGAGAGTCAACAACTAGTTGAGCGAGTTCACAGTTGGTTGTTCAATCAATGAGTTCGTTTCAGTAATAGTAAGTTCGTTGCATAACTATGCGTTATTAACTAAGCCGATTGTATGTTCAGTTAGTGGGGGCTTCCCATGTCGTATGCACTAGACTAGTTGTTCCAGTATGAGTTTACGTAGGTTTTACGTAAGTGTTCTTCCCAGTCCGAGAACAGAGGTACGTACGAGGTTTACGTAGGTTTTACGTAAGTGCCCTTCTTAACCCGAGGACAGTAGTACGTGTGAGATTTACGTAGGTTTTACGTAAGTGCCCTTCTTAACCCGAGGACAGTAGTATGCATGAGTTTACGTAGGTTTTACGTAAGTGCCCTTCACAACCCGAGGACAGTTGTAAGTAGTCTAGTTGTGGCGAACGTACAAGTCTATCATAGCTATCAATCCCATTCCCAACCCACCGGGAATCCCATGCCTTGGAAGTGTGAACTCACCTTGGTTTGCTCGGCAGATACACAGAAAGGTCACTTGAGTTATAAGTGGTCAACCACGTCCTAACATGGTTACCATACAAGTCAGGTTTTGCTTTCAATTAATGCACATAAGTTTTCACGGAATTAACAGGTTATCAACACGTATGGATCATGGTAGACAGTTAACAGTCACGAGTATAGCACATTCTTACTTGTGCGATTCAAATATAAGCCCAATAGTACCCGGCCCAACATGTTGTGCGTTCCAATGAAAACCTGGCCCAACAGTTAAGAAGTCCAACAGCATGCCGACCCAAATAAAAGACAATAGTGAGCTTGTGCGATTCGGACAACTTGTGCGATCCATTTGGGTTGTGCGAGTGGATAGTGGACTTCAAGGCCCAACAGTCAAATGTTCGTGTGTGGCCCAAGCCTTGTGCGATCGGCACTGCCTTGTGCGATCCACAAGATCTTGTGCGATCATGCATAAGCTGATTGTATACGGTGCTTAAAGTGACTGTACCCAGCTTGTGCGACTGCACTTGTGCGTCTGGCACTTGTGCGACTGGGTAACTTGTGCGATCAGTTTAATTGTTTCTAAAATCTTGCAATCAGTTTCGTGGTTTCCATTTAGGGAATTGTCAATCAACAACCAATCAGTTTTAGATCATGCAAATTCTCGATCAAACAAAGCAATTGCCCTTTAATTCATATGAACCCTAATATCATAGACATGAACAACATTCAACCATTCAATCCGGATCATCAAATTTATGAACTTTTGTATCAATAAGCAAACCCTAACCATCATACAACCACCTCGACAATTAAATCACAACATCCGATTATCAAGCACTCGGATCTGGATCTATAGTATGCAAATCCGATTAATATGAACATATTCCAATATACACATACGAGTCGATTTCATGAACACTAAGAATTAACATCATAATCAATCATGCTAACAAGAACCCTAGATCATCATGCAAGATTATTATACCACACACACATCACAACATCATCAAACATGTAATCGGTAAACACAAACACTAACCGATTAGAGAAGAGGATGATCCGAATCAAAAGCTTCGAGAGAGATGGGGGTGTTCGCCGTCGGCTTCTAGAGAGAAGGAAAAGAATAGGGTTTGTGTGTGTTGTGTGTTTAGCAACTAATGAGGAGTATACCCCCTCCTCCTAAGGTTATGCGTGCAAAGGAAGTGGGCCGAACCCATCATGGGTTGCCCATTGGTTTCGGTTTCAAAGAAAAGAGTGTAGGCCGAGAGTAATAAGGGACCAAAGCCCAAAGGCTTGTGCGATCGAGTTGTTGTGCGATCGGTTTGTTTTATGTAATCCAACTACATACATACATGCACATATCGTAACGACATAACATCTCATTAATCATCATAGTTCACATAATCACATAGGGTCCACATACGTTACATTAAACACAAAAATGGGTTCTGAAATACGAGTTGTCACAATCAAGCCGACCAGTATTAGGTTATGGTACCATAGGATCTGACAAATCCCGTTATCGGACTGCCACCATGGTTTTGTATGGGGGTTATGTGGGTAACGACTGAACCTGATGATTCTTAACTTACCCTTTGGTGGTTTGTTAATACGTGTTGAACGATGGACGAGTTGCGAAGGTTTGAATGTTATAAGCAAGACGACCAAAAGTTAGTTTTCACAATTAAAACGAGAATGATTTTTGAACAATTGGACGATTATGAACGATTTGAACGATTTGGAACGATTGAATGATTTAAACAAATGAACGCTGGACTATAACATGAACGAGTTGAACGATTTAAACGATTGGTTTTTGGTATGTGATTAGATAACGGGACGGGTGTAATATGATAAAAGCATGGTAGATACGCCACTGGTACTTCTTATATATAAGTGCTTTCATTGTATTACATTTCGTGGCGTTATTTAGTTCACTTGGATGAACGATTTTAAACAATGTCACGCAACGATGTTTACTATACGATATAAACCATACAAGTTTTACTACGAGAACGATTTACAATTTGTTTTTGGGTAAAGGGTTACCCCGATGAATTTTATAAATGAACCAGTAAAAAACAAGGGTGTGTCAAAGCGACACACCAACAAGGCTTGGCATACCAAACCTAGGACAGCAAACAAACAACCAAACTAAAACAACCAAACAAACGAACAAAAAATACACACAACCACGGCCAAAACAACAAACAGGCCGAACAAAACAAATCTAGAACAATAAACTTATAGCCCGGATCAGGTTGGTCATCCTTGCTATCATTAATCTTCCAGATGCCGAAAATCTTCCTCCTAGCTGAATCCGCTTGAAAGTTAAAGCCCATGAGTCTTAGACGAACCGAATTTTTGATCTTCTCCGCAACTTGAGACTCAGTCAAATGACTAGAGCTAAAGAGCCGACTATTCCGTTCTTGCCAAATATAATAAGCAGTCGCAACAACCACCAATTTACACACAATGTCATCAACTTTCTTCGACTTAGAGTACTGCTCTATCCAAACCATTAATGACTGCCATGTATTATCAACGCTTTCCATGTTCACCATAGTCTTCACATTTGTCCAAACTTGATCTGCAAATGCACATTGAAAAAACAAGTGTTCTCGGCTATCTCTATCGTTTTTGCACAATGGGCAACACATAAGGTTGAGATTTGTTGCACTTCCAGCTTCCCAAACCGCTAACCGATCCTGAGTCTTCAGTTTGTTCCTAATCACCAGCCACATATGAAACGAGTGGCGAGGTACACATTGAGAGAACCAAACCATATGAGCCCAGGTTACATAATCATCCCTGTTCCGAATCGTGTTCCATACTTGGGCCGCTTCAAAGTCACTAACATTCCCATCCAAATCTTTCCAACCCAAACGATCAGTAGCATTCTCAATCAGCTGAGGCTTTTGAATAGTTATTAGGACCGGAAACAAATCTAACCAAGCTTGAGGCCATCTCCAATTCCCGTTAACATCAATAACATCCGCAACCAACGACTTTAAACTGAACCCAGCATTTGCTATAGCACGAGGAGTAATAAAAGAGCTAAGCGGACTTATATGGCACCAGTTGTCACTCCAAACATTTGTTTGCACTCCACTTTTGAGCAAAGACCATATGAAAGCTCTCATAATGCACCGAATAGACAAAATTTTCCTCCATCCCCAACTCATGCTACCCCGACAAGGAACCTCCCAAAAACTCCTTCCTTTTAGCTTGTTCATATGAATCCATTTCACCCAAATCGATTCCCGTTTATTTATAATACTCCAAATATGTTTTGCCATAAGCGATTTATTGACATCAGAAATGCTTCGAATGCCCAACCCACCTTCTTCTTTAGGCAAGCACACATCTTTCCAAGCAACTTTAGCACGGATTCTACCCTCCGATCCCGCATTCCACAAGAATCTACGAATTCTTTTCTCAAGTTCATTAATAACTCGAGTGGGAATAATAAAAACAGAGGCCCAATAAATATGCATAGATGACAGAACCGAGTTTATAAGTTGAAGTCGGCCAGCAAACGATAAAGACTTTGTCATCCAATTAGCAATCTTCTTATCCATTCGATCAATAAGGACCTTGCAATCTTTAAAAAGAAGTCTGGACGAAATGAGTGGCACCCCCAGATAGCGGACCGGAAACTCACCCTCTTGAAACGGCATGATATCCAGAATTTCCTGTCTAATCGACTGAGGAACATTGCAGAAAAAAACTGTACTTTTCGCTGGACTAGGAGCCAAACTAGAAATGTTGGTAAACGTCTCAAGGGCCTCCTTAACCTTCTTAACCGAAATAACATCACCATGCACAAAAATAAATAAATCATCAGCGAACGACACATTAATTATTTTTTGCTTGGCAAAATAAGCATGATATTTGTAGGGAAAACTAGCGGCCTGTTGGAGCAAAAGAGAAAGAACCTCCATAATTAACGTGAATAAATAGGGAGACATTGGATCACCCTGCCGTAGCCCTCGTTTGCCTCTAAAGTAACCATGAAGATTGCCAATGATACTCAATGAGTAGGACACTGTAGAAACACATGTCATAATCCACCCAATCATTTTGTGATGAAACCCAAACCGATTCAAAACATCTTCCAGGAAAGACCAGTTAACCGTATCATAAGCTTTCTGGATATCAATTTTGAACGCACATCTAGCCGATCCCCGATTGAGATGATAATTACGCATTAGTTCTTGGGTAAGAAGGATGTTATCAGAGATTTTTCGGCCAGGCACAAAAGCAGATTGATTGATGCTAACAAGAGTTCCCAAGCTACCTTTAAGCGATCCGTGATAATCTTGCTTATGCATTTATAAAGCACATTGCAACAAGAAATCGGCCTGTAGTCTAGAACTGAATCCGGAACATCTTTTTTCGGAATCAAAGCAAGAATGGTGTGGTTAACCTGAGATAGGAGCTTGCCGTTCTCAAAAAACTGTAACACCGCATCAGTGACTTCATTACCAACAATATCCCACGCATGTTTAAAAAACGCTGACGAGAACTCGTCAGGCCCCAGAGCGTTATCCTCTCCAATACTGAACATAGCATTCTTGACTTCTTGACGAGTCACCTGATTTACCATTCGATCCGCAGCTTCCCTACTCAGAACATTAATGAAGAGATTATCCATGTTTACACAATCGACCGTGTCATCTAACCCCAAAAACTCCATATAGTGAGAGACTAGGACATTAGTGACCTCATCACCTTCATGCCGATCACCCATCCGATCTGTGATACTGTATATTTTGGAACGAGCATTTCTGGCTTTCACAGAATTATGAAAGAACCGAGTGTTAGAATCTCCCGCACAAAGCCATGCTACCTTAGATTTTTGTTTAAGGAAACATTCTTCATCATAAGCCGCTGATTGAAACTCTTGAAGACATTGAGACTCCATTTGCCGAAGCCTAGCATCCAACGGGTTCTGATCCACCTGAATCTGAATATCATCCAAAGATTTCCTCAACTCATTCACCCTATCATGCAAATTACCTTGGTTGAACAGAATCTTCCTCAACCTAGGTTTCAAATTTCTCATTTTCTTCACAACGGAAAGCATAGTAACACCCTCTACCCTTTTCATCCACTCATGTTGAACGGCCTCCTTAAATTCAGGTTTCCTCACTATGAAGTTCGAAAATTTAAATGGTCTTGGTCGATTACCATAATAGTTCATCATTCTTAAAATACAAGGCGTATGATCAGACAGTCTATACGGATGGAACATAGCAAAAGAATTAGGAAACTGATCAATGAACGAAACATTACCCATAATTCTATCAATCTTTTTGAGAAGACCCACTCCACTCTTCGGCTTTTGGCTCCAAGTGTATTGCAGACCATGCGCTTGAATATCAAACAGTTCAGTTTGTTGGACACACGCATCAAACTCGCGCATTCCAATAGAGGAATTAGAGGACCCAAACAACGAATCTTCAATCTTGAGAGCCGAATTGAAATCTCCCATCACCACCCACGGCTTGTCATGACAGAAAACCCTATGCTTACATAAGTCATCCCAGAGAAGTCTACAATCTTGATACTTATTTTCAGCATACACAAACGAGCAAAAAAGAACCTTTTTGCTAGCTTTAATAATAACCTGAGCATGAATAAGTTGATCTGATTGAAACAGGATCATAACATCAAATATAACAGGATTCCAACCCAGAATGATTCTCGTACCACGAGTACATAAACCACCATTAGAAGTCCAACACCAATTACGGAAAACATACTTGCACACTCTAGCCAACTTCGAGACATCCACATGAGATTCAAGAATCGCGCACATATCTAATTTATTATCAGCAACAATAGAACGAACCTCACTTTGTTTCAGGGGCCGGTTCAAACCCCTTACATTCCAAGTCATTATGCTACCCATTTAAACCAGTCGAACCGGGAGTGCTTGCCCCCTCAGAATTAATATGTTGGTCATGCTTCATAAACTGTGCCATCTCCGTCGGAGTAACCTCCCTTATCTTGTCCTCTACCTGAGCAGACCGATTGGTCTTAACATGAGGCCCTTCCTTCTTAGCATCTCTGTTCTCCTCTCCATTTCCATCCACATCCGCTAAGACATCAAAAGTATTCGCTGTTTTAATCTGACTAGACCCCGAGCTCGTACCTGGCTTCGTTCCTGATGTACTGGCACCCGATCTATTGGCTTTTGGCTTGTAAACAAACTTTGGTTTCTGTTTTTTCTGCCCAACTCCAAACTTAGCTACCTTTCTCTTATCCGTGACAAACCCTTCCTCATCCACCATAACTTTCTTTTGGCTAACATTAACATTCTTTGGACAATTTTGGTCATTATGACCAAATATGCAACATGTAGCACATCGGTGCGGCTTCCACTCATACTCGACTGTGACTTTTTCCATGATAAACCCTTCATCCTCCAGCTTCGGTATAGCCACAACTATTTGATCCTTGAGAACATCATCTGCACTAACTTCAATCAATGCTCTAGCAAAGCTGCTCCTACCCCAGCTATCAGCACACATATCCGCTGTGTAGCTATCCAGTCTTTTTGGAGTTCCAATCTTTGACGCTAGCAAACTCAACCCATCATCCGTATAAATAGAAATAGGAACATTGTGAAGCTTAACCCATATAGGAACCGACTTTATTCCTTCTTTTTTCAGGCTTACCGAAGGCGACCAGATATTGAGAAACAAAGGAACTTTACGTATTAGCCAAGGCCCACCCTCCAAAACTTTATTCATTCCTTCCTTAGTGTCTATCTCTAGTAACCCTAGTTCTCTCTCTAGCCAGGCGATTTGTTCTTCCATGCATTCCTAGGTTTTTCGTGATCTTTTTTAATAACAGTCTGTGATTGGTGTTTGATTATTCAAATGATCCATTACGAACTCGTTAGCAATCTAGTGATCGATCTATGTGAAACCTGTGTCACTTCAACCATCAAACAAATACCAAACCAATGAAATATTGTGTTTCATACTTGGGATTTGTATAAATATATGTATCATTTGCACATATCAATTCTTGTTCGATTTCGGGCTCTAAATCGCTTTCTGGAAGGTTATACACGCACTGATGCGTAAATATAACCAGTTTAATGCAACAAACACTCCGGAATAGTGACATAGGCTTAACATACCTTAAATAACCTTTGCACAACCTAGAAATAAGTTTTGGAAGGTTTGGTGTGCCGAAATCAAGTTTATTCGCTTACAGGGACTAAATTCGACAAACTACAAAAGCATGTCAATTTGTACTGTAACAGACCCTCCGGAACATGATCATAAGTTAAAAACACCCTAAATATCCTTTACATAGCTTAGAAATAGGCTTTGATGGGTTCGGTGTGCTAAAATAAACTTTATGCTCATTCAGGGACTAAAAGCGTCAAAAAGTGCATAAGTTTGCATTTTCGCGCATAACTTACGTTCTGAATACATCCGGACATCCAAAAATTCATGTAATCATTAAAATATTATGTTTTAGTGATTGGCTTGATAAAAATCCATTCGTCACGTAATTTGGATCGTTTTTGCGTTCGTTACGACTCCCGTCGTAATTAACCGAACAACGCAATCGTGCGACCAAACGAACCGACATCCGGAATATTTTTGAGCATGTTTTGAGTTCCCTATACTTTAACTTCATTTTAGAGCCTTGAAATGAGGTTAACGGGGCTTAAACGTGCCAAGAATGAGCCAAAATGCAAGTTTCTGAAGTGCAGGGGCCTGTTTTGACATTTCTGCCAAATTTTCCTCAGGCCTGGCGCGTAAGACTTCTTTGAATCTTAAGCGGGGCGCGAGAAGACCCCAGATCTGCAAAAACAGTTTTAACAGCGGTTATACACTCAAAACCCTCTTGCAAATGGTTTTTAACAAACCATGGGCTGAATCTAGGGACTCCAATGGTATTAGGAATCATGGGGCACACTTGGACGGCTTAGTTCGAAGCTCGTTTCCCGATAAACGATCCTAACGGCTCTAGTTTCCCTATAAATACCCAACTCATTTTCCTTCATTCCTCACATTTGATCTGATTCAAGCTCTCTAAGTGGAAGTATATGCTTCCTACCTGAGAGAGAATCGGAATCAAATCTTGCGGGGACCTTCTGTAAGTATTCTTTCGCATTTTTAGTTCGTTTTAGCGTTAAAGTCAAACTGTGTTTGACTTTCTGCATTGACCAGTTTATGGTCAATGCGAAGTTCGTTTGAACTTCATAACGTGAGTGTAATCACGATGGTTATAGTCCCGAGTAACTATACCTACTGATTACCACGTTATCTAGGCTCAGTGACGAGTCGTAGTTTCGGCCAAAATGCGTTTTCTCGCGTATTTTGTAACCAAACTACTCTAGAGTATCAAAACCGTTTGTTTTGATACCAAACCTGTTTTCTAACTTAACTAAACATGTTCTAGCATGTTTAGCTCGTCACTTTTAGTTTTGTGCTTGTTTAGGGTCGTAAAGGTAAGCGATCTAATCAATCGCTTATACTTTCGAACCCGACCCATTTGGTCGATCATTAGGATCCGACCAAATAGTTTAGGTGACCATAGTTATATAGGGAATAACCTTCTGAGGTTATACCTGATGGTCACTTCGTTTAAATAGTTGTATGATAGGTAGTTTATATGCCTTAGGAAATTACCAAAATGCCCTTTTTACGCATAAATTCATTTTAAGCATATGTAACATAATTTTTGACATCTAAACTGATTAGGAAACATTGTTAGACATGTTAAGGCATATAATACTTGTCATAGGGCTATTTAGGCGGTCCGAACGCATTTTACGCGAACGACGCGTTAAAGTAGCATAAGCTACCTAAACGGGTCATAATGGGTCGTAAGCACTTAGGTTAGGTTTCATTTTAGTATGTAGGCTTTGTTAAACCATATCATATGAGTTCCAATACTCATTTGGTTTACGAAACCTCATACTATCCAATCTCCCGACTTGGGTCCGGTTATTTATGTAGTTACCTATATTAGGTGCCGTTTGATTCCGTGATCCCTCTAGCTTGCTTGGTAGTTGTTCAAGACTTCTAAGCACCCTCAAGTGAGTACATAGACCCCTCTTTTACTATTTTCAAACTGTTTTGGGGTGAAACACATGTGCCTACTTGTTACTTTCATGCTTTTCATGTTTTCATTTCATATACTTGCTATGTTCACTAGTACACTATTAGTACATGATTTCATTGTGTTTTTGCTATGTATGTCCATTGTGTGCATACCTAGTACATCGTTTTACATGACATTTCACGCTATGTATGTCCATTTAGTGCATACCTAGTGCATTATTTTACATTACTTTTTTCATGCTATGTATGTTCATCATACTTAGTACATTTGTTTTACATCACATGCTATGTATGTTCATCATGCTTAGTACATTTTCATCACATGCTTACATTTTGGGTATGACATTTGGTTTGTTTAAGTGGGACCATATACATTCATTAACTTTGATCACGCCGCTCGTTAGTAGGTAATGGTACCATAGGAATTGACAACTCCCGTTCCTGACATCCTAGGTATGTTTGGATGGAAGGAATGACCGAATTCAATTATAACATTTACACAGATAGACCTTTAATTTCGTTTAGGGGTTTATCGCCACAATCACAAGTCTTAGATGTACGCATTTTCACAATACCGCATAAATGTTTGTATTCAGTATAGCATGCATTTCCACAAAACATAACGTTGATTTAAAACCAAGTTTTACTTCAATACATTGTTTTGTGCATTTTTACCTATGGTTTAGTTGATACATATTTTTTTTTGGGTAAAGGGTTTACCCCGGTGATTTTATAAATTTCATAAACTAAAAACATGTAGTATGGAAGCGTTCCATACTAGATCATAGTTGGGACATCCCCCAATCTATGTAAAAACCAAAACAGAAACACATATCCAGCAAGCTGCAATGATAAACAACTAGCTAACTCCACTAGTCTAAAAACTAGAAAATCAAAGAATGCTAACTAAGCAAGCTAGTGTATGAGTAGTTTTCTTCATCCAGCATACCACCTCCCCGAATGTTCCACTTCTCTAACGTCTTCATCACTTGAGAAGTCGGCTTGAACTTTAACCCCAAAAGCTTGTAACGTACCGTTGAGTGTATTTCCTGGCCGAGTTGGTCCGGAGGACGTGCGTTGTTTTGGAAAATCCTTTGGTTTCGTTCCCTCCATATATAGTAGACTGATGCCGCTACAGTAAGCCGAGCCACAATGTTGCTGATCAACTTTGGTTTGGTTCTTTGGGTTATGCCACTCAGAATATCATTCCAACTAGGATGCGTATTGCTCATACCAGCCTGATTTCGAACTCTGTGCCATACTTGAGCTGAATATTTGCATGTGAAAAACAAGTGTTCACGTGAGTCAATGTTGTTATAACATAGGAGACAACACATCATATTCATATTTTTCCTTCTAGCTTGATCCCATCGCACAATCTTGTCTTGGGTAAGAAGTTTCTTTCTGATAACAAGCCACAGTAAGAACGCATGTCTTGGGATACATTGAGCGAACCAAATTACTTCTGACCATGGGACCTCCATATCTCTCATTCGAATGGTCTGCCAAACTGTAGAGCAAGAAAGATCCATACACTGGTTGTCTACTTTCCATTGAGCTTTATCATTGACATCCTCCTGAAGACCAGGAGGATCTATATGATTAAGAATAGGGAACCGATTGACCCAATGCACTGGCCATAACCATCGACCATCACTATAAATGTCAGCAACTTTATCCTCTAGATGAAACCCACCATTAGCTATCATTCGTGGGGTGATGATGCTACTTAACGGGCCCTCATTACACCACTTGTCAAACCACGCCGAAGATAACCTACCATCTCCAAGCTTCCACCATATATACGGCTGGATAATCGGTCTAATTTGCAAGATTTTCCTCCAACTCCAGCTACTATTATTTTGAATGGGACATTTCCAAAAGCTTCTCTCCTTTAGCCGATAAGAATGAATCCATGCTACCCATAACGACTGACGATTAATAATGAGGCTCCAAGCATGAGTTGCCATGAGAGCAGTGTTCATTTCCCCAATACGCCTTATCCCAAGACCCCCTTCATACTTAGGCAAGCACACCGTCTTCCATGAAACTTTGGCCTTACCTTTTAGCATCGGACCTTGACACCATAAGAAAGCTCTCATTTTGGTCTCTAGCTCCTTTACAATTCTGACTGGAAGAATAAAAACTGAGCACCAATAAATGTGCATAGCCGATAAAACAGATATTACAAGCTGGAGCCTTCCCGCAAACGAGAGAAACCTATTCTTCCAAGATGAGATTCTTTTATCCAGGTTCTCCACAAGGACACTACAATCAGAGTATCGAAGCCGAGAGGAGATCAATGGGACGCCCAGGTACCGAACCGGGAGTTTGCCCTCCATAAACGGCATAATGGTAAGGATACCTCTTTTAACATGCTCCTGCACATTACAGAAATAAACTATGCTCTTTGGAATACTTGGTACCAATCCAGACATTCTAGTGAAATTATTAATACACGTCATGATGCACTGAACTGAAACTATATCCCCTCTAGCAAAGAGAAATAAATCATCCGCGAAACAAAGATTAATGATGCGGTGTTTTTCACACCTGTTATGAAACCGAAAAGAGGAATCCAATGAGACCGCCTTCTGCAAAAGTAAAGTCAGAATTTCCATAACTAGGGTAAAGAGATATGGTGATAATGGATCACCCTGTCTTAGGCCCCGCTTGCCTTTAAAATACCCAAATAAGTTTCCATTTATAGCTATTGAAAACGACGAAGTGGTGACACAAAGCATGATCCATTCGATCATTTTCGCATGAAAACCAAAGCCCATAAGAATCTTCTCCAAGAATTTCCAGTCAACTGTATCGTACGCTTTGGATATCCACCTTAAAAGCACATCGAGGAGGCCCCACATTTCTATGGTAGTTATGCATTAGTTCTTGAGTTAAAAGAACATTATCCGAAATTTTCCTACCTGGAATGAAAGCCGATTGATTGACACTAACCACTCCACTTAGAGAACCCTTCATTCGATCAACCAAAATTTTACTGATGCATTTGTATATTACATTACAACATGCAATCGGACGATAGTCCGTAACCACCGAAGGAGTAGGCAACTTGGGCACTAAGGCAATAATTGTATGGTTTAGCTCCTGTAGTAATTTCCCTTCATTGAAAAAGTCTTTAATCGCCTTTGAAACATCTTCCCCAACAATACTCCAAGTATTTTTAAAAAAACGCTGAAGTATATCCATCCAGACGCGGGGCTTTATTCTCAGCAATGGAGAACATAGCCTTTTTTATTTCCTCATTTTAAATTGGCCGGACCATCTCTTGAGCAGCCGAAAAATTCAGCTTGTGAGTAAACAACTCGGGCGACGGATCCAGCGAGATAACATCTTCTGTTCCCAAAAACTTCTCAAAATGATTAACGAAAGCTACCGGAACATCTCCACCTTCATACAACTGCCCTGAAGTAGCTTTAATGACATCTATACGATTGATATGATTTTTACACTTTAGGGACTTATGAAAGAACGCAGTGTTTGAATCACCAGCTACTAACCATTGAACTTTAGATTTTTGCTTGAGAAACCTTTCCTCATCTAGACTAGCATCTTGAAACTCTTGAAGACATTTTGCTTCTTTTGTTCGAAGTTCAAGATCCAGCGGGTTTGCATCAACTTTTTTGTGGATTTCATCCAATTCTCCTCTAAGCCGTTCAACTTTAACATGGAGATTCCCTTGTTTGTAAAAAAGCGAACGGATTGGAGACCTTAACCACCTGAGCTTTTTGGCAACAAGAAATTAATGGACTCCTTCCACTTGTTTCTCCCAGTTCACCTTCACAATGTCCATAAATTCTGGTTTATGAACGAGAAAGTTTGCAAATTTAAAAGGCTTGGGCTTACACCTACTCATTCCTGGAATCTTGAGAATACACGGTGAGTGATCCGAAATCCTATAAGGATAATAGACTGCAGTTGATGTAGCGAAAAACTCCGCAAACTTGATATTACACATGATTCTATCTATTTTCTTCAAGATCCCCATTCCAGTTTTCGGCTTTTGATTCCACGTGTAATGGATTCCCGTGCCTTTGACATCAAACAACTCAACCTGCTCCAGGCAATCTTTGAAATCACGAATAGCTGTGTTTAACTTAGAGGATCCTGTTGAGTAATCTTCCAAGTTAAGAGCACAGTTGAAGTCACCCATACATACCCACGGCTTATCCGCCACCAACCTATGGTGACAGTGAAGACTACTCCACAGTTTCCTTCGATTCATATAATAGTTGTCCCCATAAATGATCGAAACAAACACGACCTTTTGATCATTTTTAAAAATCACTTGAGTGTGCATCACTTGATCAGTTTGGTCTAGAATCATTACCTGAATAATAGCTGGATCTCAACCAAGAATAATTCGAGTATCTTTAGAACATTGGCTACCATTCGACGTCCAATCCCAATCTTTAAAGACTCTTTTACAAACATTAACTAACCCAGACACATCCACATGAGACTCCAAAACGGCACACATGCTTAGCTGACTATCCTTGACAAAATGCCGAACCTCCTTTTGTTTTAGCGAGCGGTTCAACCCCCTAATATTCCAAGTAGCGAGGCTAACCATTGGCAACATTCACAACAGGAGTGCTTGCCCCTGTTTTATTATTAGAGACCATAAAATCAGCAGTTTCGTTATAGGCCTCGACTACTTCCTCCTCTTCATCATGTTCATCCTCGTTATCCATAGGTTTTACACCCCCACCCCTACTAGTTGATACAAAAATATCTCCCTTGTTCGTATATAGGTCATCAAACGGATCATTCAATTCATTGTTTAGGACATCAAACTAATTGGAGGTTTTTACCTGCTTTGAGACCGACTTTTCTACCTCAAAAATTGATTTTTTCTCCGGCTTTGAAGTCTGTTGCTTAGGCCGATATTCCAACTTTGGTTTATTGATCTGGATCCCCGTTCTTTTTGCTGCCTTACGCTGATAAACTACCGTATATCCATCCCCATCCACTCTAGCTGGTGTTTTAGATGAAGCTCTAATCTGTTTCGGGCAAGAATCATCTGTATGGCCAAACACACAACAATGGCCACACCTATGTGGTGTCCATTCATATTCAACAAACATTTTTTATGTGACAAAACTCTCACCATCAAGATCCGGTACAGCCATTGTCAGCTCCTCTTTCAACTCCTGTTCAGCCGAGATTTCTATGAGAGCACGAGCATAGCTACTTCTTCCCCAGGCATCCATGCACATTGTTGTAGTATACGAATCAAGAAGTTTTGGGACACCAAGTGTAGTTGCAATTAAACTCAGCCCATCCTCCGTGTAAGCTGCAATGGGAACATCATGTATCTTTACCCATACTTGTACCTTTTTCACTTCCTTCTTTTCTAGTTTTATCGCGGGACACCACTCATTGAGAATCAATGGCTGTGATCTAATAATCCACGGCCCACTTTGGAGAGCATTCATCATTCCATTTTGATCCGCAAACTTGAAGAAGAAGAATCCATTTGCATTCATCATACTCTTTTGCAAACCAAATTTTTTCCAATTATTTCTAACAAAATACTCCACAACTAGGTAAGCCACTCGATCTCCCAAAAAATAACCATACAGCATATTCGCTAGTTTTTCATGCACTATTCGAACAGATTCACGTGGGAGTACCATATCACACCCCCTATGAGTTTCTGTGCTAGTAAGATGACGAAAATTCACCTTCCTAGTATTATTTTCAAGGACAGAATCCGCATAAGATTTTTTATTTGGGCCGTTCGTTTCATCCTCCTTAGCGATCTCACCAGGTTCCTTAGGACACATAGAATCAGGTTTCATTCCAGCTTCTGCCATCACAACCTTTTCCAGCGGTACCACATTTGTGACCTTCGTTAATTCATCAATGATGTTAATCAGCTTAGGTTCATTAGGCTGCACAGGTTTTGTAGTTCCACGTCTAGGTTGCAAAGCATTGCCGTCAGCATTCAATCCCTTACTACCATTACCTTTAGTCGACATCGGTGGCTTCCCACGAATACTTTGTCCCCCATACTTTTTACGATCATCCATTCCAGCAGAAACACAACTCTCTAGAAAACCAAAATCATCAAACCTTGCAAAGAAATCCCGTAACACTAGATCAAGCGAAGAGCAGAAAACAGAAGACCAGAAAAACCCCAAAATATCTAAACCCTAACCCATCTAAATCATATAGATAAACCGGTAATTCATCGATTAATCTATACAATCAGGTTGAAAACAATGGATCAGGGGGGCGATGAAAACAGAAAGGAAAAAAACCTTAGATTCGACTCAATCACTTTTGCTAACTAGTTCGAATTAGATGTATTGAAAATCAACACTCCAATGATCAGACTGTTATACAAAGATCAAGAAGAAGAATCGAAGGTTACGAGAAAGATAGGATCGCCCATGCTAGAGAGAGAATTAGGGTTTTTCAAATATGGTCATTCTTTAGTTGATACATATTTCACTTGCCATACATGACATTTTGTTTACACATTACATGATTGACATTTGACATAGACATTTTGATATTGATATACACATTTCATGGACTACATTTTGACATAAACATTTTGACATGGTTTTCACAATGACATTTGACAAATGGTTTAGACATGGGCAATTTACATTGGTGGTTTGTTTGGGTAAGTGATTTAAGTAACGAGACGTGTGTAATGTGATACAAGCATGGTGGATACGCCGCTGGTACTTCCTATATATAAGTGCTTGTATTATATTACATGTCGTAGCGTTATTTAAATCATTCAATTTGGATTTATACACTTTTACAAATAACATATTTTCACAAGACCTTGTTATACAAAACAGTTTATTTTATACAACTTATTTTACTTGGTTATTTATTTAACCGTACATTATTCTTTTACTTATACATATCATCTGATTTTTATCGCTTTTCAATGATTTACAAAACAAAACAATTTACAGGGTTCATGACTGAATTTTCTTAAACTCAAGTCAAGAACCCTATTTTCACAAAACCTATGTACTCGCCGGCATTTTTATGCTGATGTATTTTCACATGTGTTTCAGGTACAATAGTTGATGATATTTGATGATGGTATTGATGCATGCTCACGTAGGATTGGACGAGGCCTTAGTGACATTAAAAGATGCAAGACTAGTTAACTCTGTTATATTTTCTTTATTGTTAAGACATTGTAATACATTTAATCCAATAAAACAAAATTTCAATTTTCCATGTGTTATGAAACAATGATTCTGTTACAACACTCCCCGACGATTCCGCCATGTTTTGTTGTTTTACGTGGTCGGGGTGTGACAATCTAATCTAGAGTTTTCTGTTTGTTCTTTTATCGCTCCTTAACCTGCTGATATTGATCTTATTGTATAGCGTGATTGATCTGTTCTCTGATTGATCCCTCTATATGATCTAGATAGAATCACAAGTTAGGGGTACGCTAGTCTAGGGTTTTTGTCGGGTGTATTAGCTGGCCTGCTGATCGTTTTCTTGGAGCTTCGGGTTCGTTTTTTTTGTTGCAAGGAGAGATTGTTTTTGACGGCTGATTAGGGTTTTGTAAGTTCCTTAATCATTCTTGCTGCTGTTTTACATCTGCATGTGTTAAGTCTGAATCAATGATGAACTCTGAACCGCCTGATATCAATAAGATATTTGGGAAACCTCCATCGTTGAATGCTGAACATCGTGATTTGTATGGGAAACCGCCAACTGTTTTGAAGGGTTTGGGGAGTAAAATTCTGAATATTGATGGCAAATCTTTGGCACCAAGACGGGGAATTGTTTTGAATAATCAAAAGGAGCCTCGGCTGGTAAATGTTATCGATGAGTTGGAGAAAATAACTGTTCCGGTTGAGAATGTCTATGCGGAAAAACAACAGGATGACCAGGTGTCGTATGCTCAAAAGGTGATGATGAACTCTAAGCCTAAGCGTGAAGTTAAGTTCAGGAAGTTGGACCCGATAGAGACTCATCAGGAAGCTGATATTGTGATACCGAGGGAGGTAGTTAAAACGGTTCAAGACAGGTTTGATAATGTCCTATTTGGTTACTTTCTGGGGAATAGATTGCCATTTCCAGTCGTCGAGTATTATGTCAAAAATGTTTGGTCGAAATTTGGATTCGCTAAGATTACGATGAATGCTGAAGGGTTTTTCTTTTTTAAATTTGACACTAAGGAAGGAATGAACGATTTACAATTTGGTTTACATAAACAAATGTTTTGGGTTAAGATTCATGGCGTCGAGGTTTTATAAACTATAACCAATTTGTTTAAAGTTGGTTATTTATTTTATAATACAAACATTTTACAAAAACAAGGTTTTCTAATATCTATTAATGATGTTGTACGAGTTATTTCAACATGTAAACGAGCCATGAATCTGACACTCTCACAAAACCTATGTGCTTGCCGGCATTTCTTTGCTGACTTTATTTTTCGCATATGTTTCAGGTGGTGTTGAATGATGTTGATTGCGACTAGGATGCATGCTCACTTAGGACTGGATAAGGCCTTAGTGACTTAATAACGATGATAGTCGATATGTAAACTTGCTTGTTTTAACTTCAAATGTTTAATATTTAATAATTCAAGAAAACGAAACTTTTTGAATCCATGGTTGTGAAACAATAATTCTGTCGCTCCACTCCCCGACGTTTCGACCGCGCTTTCGTTGTTTTACGCGGTCGGGGTGTGACATTCACCGCCTTCTCTAACCCCATTCCCTGTAAGGCTATTTAGTTCCCCTTTGCTACTTCATCCTGCTCTTAGACTAGGCTTTGTCAATTCGCCTTACTTAAGGGGTGAAATCACCCGATGCTTTCATTGAAGTACTTCCTAAGCTTAGGAGAGGATGTCCTATTGCCAATTGGAGGAAGCAAGAAAAAGGTATTCAGCAAGAAGTGTACTACGAAAGAGGAGTTCTTTGACTTGACTCGCGGTTGATCTTTAGAAGATTAGGTACAAGTCTGGGGCCATAAAAGAGAAATCAATGCAATTGAAGCAAGTAATGGAAGCCCTTACAGAACAACTACTGCGAGAGCCTTTACTTCCTATATAGATAGAGACTTTCACTATCGGCATTGGGTTAGGTTGCATCGGTTGTTAGCCCCGCATGGGAATCAAGGAGGTGTAATGGGTTACCCCGACCAGTCTGATGGTTGCCTCTCCCATCTTCGATATACAATATGTCGAAGCTATTGACTCTGAAATGTGAGTCTTCAATCAGCTGCTTTCATAAAAAGTATCGGAATGAACAAAAAAAGCTTCATCGAAAAGAGAATGAGCTAAAGCAAAAGCCGCGGCAATAATCAAAGTAGTTCCATATTTCTCGAGTACTAAATAAAAAAGAGGTGTACTTCTTCTCAAGCAGTATCACCGGCAACTAAAACAGTCTTCTATCCGTAATTAGTCCCGGTGCCAATGCTTTCTTTGTGGGTTTAGCAAAAGCCCTCCTCAAGTATCAAGTAGGACATCATCTACCACTTGAATCACATTCCTCACGGAACACTTTATCTATTTGAATCTCCAACGTAATAAGATCGAGTTCGAATCGAAAGCGGTAGGTACCCCCGAGGCATGGATTCCCATAGGGCCAACCATGGGACTGAGTCAAGGCCTACTAGCTACCTCTCGCCTTCTCCCACTTCTCTTATAAGGTGAGCTTATTCATGAGGCTGATTCGTAGTTCTCCTTACATT
This sequence comes from Helianthus tuberosus, assembly GCA_030545235.1. NCBI lineage: Eukaryota > Viridiplantae > Streptophyta > Magnoliopsida > Asterales > Asteraceae > Helianthus > Helianthus tuberosus. The sequence goes on along the minus strand of CM060397.1, from coordinate 117,308,754 downwards.
ACAAGAAAAAGACTAATAGAAAGCGTGGAAAGCGGGAAGAATAGTCCTAGTTTGGAGGATTAGGCCCCGTTTCCAAGGCTGTTAGGATTTCACTCAACTCATCAGTCTTAGGCCTTAGCGAGATTGCAACACTAGACTAAGAGATTGGAAGACTTTTTTCCATCATTTCCTACTTTCTTTACGGACTAGGGCGAATCGCAAGTAGACATAATGGAAATGGAAGGCTTGGACTGGACAGCAGCGAGTCGGGTGTACTCGACTACTTGAACAGGGACACGCAGAAGCCAATTCTCTGACACACGAACAATCTATTGAAAAAAGGACGAAAGAGAAGAAAAAGGGTAGTTTACTTGCTTAGTGCTTGTGCGCTAAGGGAAGAAAGATCGAAAAGTCGAAACTTTCGAAAGCGCGCTCACTCTTCTCAAAATCTCTTATCTTAAGAGAAGAAAGATCTACGCTACGAAAAGGAGCGAGCGAAGAGAGCATAAAGAGCTTACTTATAAGGTACGAGCTTAGAGCCTTGCGTCACTCTGGTATGCTAATCACTTCGTTGTACGACTCTGGAACGGTAGTCGCTTAGTGCGACAGCACTATGGGATGCAAAGAAGCTTCGTCACCCTTCTTTAGTTGCTTCTACTTTTTCATCGAGATTGGGTTGGTGTTAAGTGTACCGCTTGTGTAGCCTATGCGAAGCAAGAGGGTACAAGATCGAAAAGAATGCGTTGCATGGAAATGAGATGTCCAAGATATTAAGAACGAGGGGAAGAATCGACGAGGAATCTAGACTAGAGAGGAATCTAGAACATCAAATCGTGAATGAAAAAGAAAAAGCGTAAGGAGAATGATCAACTCGAGATGTTAGAAGGTGCAAAACTAATAGGGGCCAGAGCTTCTACAATTGCTTCAGCGGGAGCTGCTATCGGTATTGGAAACGTCCTTAGTTCCTCGATTCATTCCGTGGCTCGGAATCCATCATTGGCTAAACAATCATTTGGTTATGCCATTTTGGGCTTTGCTCTAACCGAAGCTATTGCTTCGTTTGCCCGAATGATGGCCTTTCTGATCTCATCCGTATTCCTATCAAAGAATCAAAGAAAGAAGGTTGAAGTTTCATAAAGCAAGCACCTCTTTCCAGCCTTAGTCAAATAGCCACCGGAGGCAAGGGGCACAATTCTTAAACAGAAGAATGGCGATAAAGAGGAAATGATTCAAATTCAAGAAAAAAAGAGTCGAATTGGAAGTCAAGTAAGAAGGAAGGAGGCTAGCCCCCTGAAAATGCTCCGCGCCTAGGTTCTTTTGTCGTTGGGGCTTACACCTTGTGACTCATTCATTCGGTCGAGCGTTCCTCGGGCGTCGATCAATCCTGAATCACAGGCCGCTCTGTCATTGTCTGATTTTTGGTTGTCTTATCACACTTGAAATTATGTATCTACTTATCATATTTTTGCCCCTGCTCGGTAGTTCCGTAGCAGGTTTTTTCGGACGTTTTCTAGGATCAAAAGGAACCGCTATAATGACCACTACGTGCGTTTCATTCTCTTCGATCTTATCTTTGATTGCTTTTTATTAAGTCACACCAGGAGCTAGTGCTTGCTATCTAAGAATAGCTCCATGGATCTCATCGGAAATGTTTGATGCTTCTTGGGGCTTCTTTGGCGACCGTGAAGTCACCGGATGAATTGCCGAGTAGATAGATCAGATCCGGACGTGGCTGTTGCTCCGCGGCGATACGGACTCGACCCGCTCCTACCCACCCCGGGGCACCATAGCATGTTGGGAATAAGGGGGACATACTGGACGTACCCACTCCCTTGGTTGGGGGCTGTGTCGCACCGCCTTTCGATCGATACATAGTTGAGGAGGCCGATCATGAACGCTATAGGTGTGGGAGAGATCCTGGTAAGGGAAGGCTAAGATGCCGCCACGCATATGGGTAGCAAGAGGGCGCTTATGCCCTGACGGTGGGGCCTTATGGGGAAGGGCCCAGCCCAATAGGGACAGCACACCCCCACTTCAAGCACACCTCTGTATCAACTGAATCACTATAAGGGTCTAATCGGTGGAACCGGTGAACCACACGAGCCGATTAGATGCATGGGGCAAAGGGCTCATAGTACCCCCTTTTCTTGATCCAGCCTTTTCTTAGCTTCGGTAGTGAATCACCTACTAAAAAAAGAGGAAGGCTCGCATGCCTTATTTGAGACTACTAAGGCAGGCGGTGGACTCTTTTATTAGGGAAGGGAAGAAGGGGCCTAAGCACGGCAGATGTCGTACACTTGAGTGGAAAAGGAAAGCGAGACCTTACCTCTTTTTCCAGGCTTGTTCGGACATACGGTTCCCCCGAAAGATCAAGTTGATGAGCCTGTGATGGGAAACCTTCCCGCACAGTTCGGAGAGCACTGAATTAGAATGAGAGGTTCACCACCACATCATTGCATGCAAGGGGAGCTCGGTCGATTCGCAGATTGGTCCGACTCGTAATTCACTTCTGACCCCGTGTTCGATAGCCCGATCGTAGTGATGTTAATTGTGGTTACATCCATAAGTAGCTTGGTCCATCTTTATTCCATTTCATATATGTTTGAGGATCCACATAGCCCTTGATTTATGTGTTATTTATCCATTCTATTTTTTTATGCCAATGTTGGTGACTGGAGATAACTCTCTTCAATTATTCCTGGAATGGGAGGGAGTAGCTCTTGCTTCATATTTGTTAATTCATTTCTGGTTTACATGACTTCAGGCAGATAAAGCAGCTATAAAAGCTATGCTTGTCAATCGAGTAGGTGATTTTGGATTAACTCCTGGGATTTCGGGTTGTTTTACTCTCTTTCAAACAGTAGACTTTTCCACCATTTTTGCTTGTGCTAGTGTCCCTAGAAATTCTTGGATTTCTCGCAATATGAGATTGAATGCCATAACTCTTATTTGTATTTTACTTCTTATTGGTGCTGCTGGGAAATCTGCACATATAGGATCGCATACTTGGCCACCCGATGCTATAGAGGGTCCCACTCCAGTATCCGCTTTGATTCATGCAGCTACTATTGTAACAGCTGGCGTTTTCATGATAGCAAGGTGCTCCCCTTTATTTGAATACCCACCTACAGCTTTGATTGTTATTACTTTTGCAGGAGCTATGACGTCATTCCTTGCGGCAACCACTGGAATATTACCGAACGATCTAAAGAGGGTCATAGCTTATTCAACTTGCAGTCAATTAGGTTATATGATCTTTGCTTGTGGCATCTCTAACTATTCGGTTAGCGTCTTTCACTTAATGAATCACACATTTTTCAAAGCATTACTATTCCTGAGTGCAGGTTCGGTGATTCATGCCATGTCAGATGAACAAGATATGCGGAAGATGGGGGGGCTTGCCTCCTTATTCCCTTTTACCTATGCCATTATGCTTATGGGCAGCTTATCTCTAATTGGATTTCCTTTTCCAACTGGATTTTATTCCAAAGATGTGATCTTAGAGCTCGCTTACACTAAGTATACCATCAGTGGGAACTTTGCTTTCTGGTTGGGAAGTGTCTCTGTCCTTTTCACTTCTTATTACTCTTTTCGTTCACTTTTTCTAACATTTCTAGGACCAACTAATTCATTCGGGCGAGATATCTTACAATGTCATGATTCGCCCATTCCTATGGCCATTCCTTTAATACTTCTGGCTCTCGGGAGTCTCTTTGTAGGATACTTGGCCAAAGTGTGACCTGTTAGCCCATAAGTAAGTACTGTGACGAAGCGGCTGTTGCTCACCCAACACGATTGTATGAGGTCACAGTTCACCCAACACGATCATCCGGGGTGAACAAGAATTGGGGATCGGATGCGGGCGAAATTCCCGCCAATGGCTGAGATGTTCAGTCGATTCCCTCCTCCTTTATGGGGTCTGGACCCCTACGAGTGAGCAGAAAAGGGAGGAGGAAAGAGGCCCTGGCGAACCGGCATAATTATTGAACAAGTGTAAGCTTCGCAGCCCGACAGTATGGAGTACTGACCACACCGAGGGACAGGCCGTGAAGCGAAGGACGGGAACGAGAGGAATCAATGTGTTCCAATTTCTGGCCTTGCACCGACCATCCAATGGACCATGGACTAAACGGCCACTGCCTGAAAGGACTATGTCCATGGGACCGCCCCCCCCCCCCCACAAGGTACATCTCGCGCCTATGGGCCGCTATAACTATCCAATAATACACTCAAAACTGGAAGGATAAAAAACCCACCCGGTGGACTACCGAGCAACAAGTCCTATGAGACAGGAGCGAGATTCTCTAAAAAGCCAAGGTCGTGGGTGGCCAAGAGGGCCTACTTGGAGACTTTGGATCTCAGCAGGAAATGCGAAGGTTGCTTAAAGCCGGCCGGCCAATAGGCGAAAGAGAATAAACTAGTTCTGATCTGAGTAGGCTCATAACATAATAGGGAATACCCTAACCCTGGGAACTGGGGCCTGGCTATCCTTCGTTTGCGGTCGACGTTCCGGCAAAGTGTATCCGTCGACAGCTGAATGTTTCGATCTGGTTCGATTCATGGTCTCATCTTATAATACCTAAGGAGCTAATGAAAGATTTTAGTAAAAAGAAACTGTCTCAATTCCCCGGCAATCGCACCAAAAAATCGACTTCCTTTTTTATTTCCTTCTTGCTCAATGACAACTGAAGCATTGTAATCATATCCTAAAAGGCCCTATTCTATAAAGCACAGGTATTTACTAGGACAGCTACGTGGGGTAAGCTAGCGAAGTTGATATTTGGAAGGCTTATGATACGGTTGATTGGTTGTTCTTGAGGTCTCTGCTGATCGGGTTTGGCTTTCATCACATTAAACCCACCCCGTTATTTAAACACTAACCAAAAACCAATCGTTCATTCAATTCGTTTAACTCGTTTTATTCGTTTTATTCGTTTAAATCGTTCTATCTTTCAATATCGTTCAATCGTTCAAAAATCGTCCTCGTTTTAATTGTGAAAACTACTTTTGGTCGTCTCGCTTATAACATTCAAACCTTCGTAACTCGTCCATCGTTCAACTCGTATTAACAAACCACCAAAGGGTAAGTTAACAATCAACAGGTTCAGTCGTTACCCACATAACCCCCATACATAACCATGGGTGCAATCCGATAACGGGATTTGTCAGATCCTAAGGTATTTTTTTTGGGTAAAGGGTTACCCCGATGATTCTATTAAAACAGTCCCAAATAAGTACAAGTAGTGAGGATGAGTTCCGCACTAGTTCATATACAGGACATGCCCCATATATGTAAGCCAAGCAAAAAACCACAATACCTATGACGCCACATAACCAAGCCTACTACATATTATGGAAAAACTATCTAGTAGACAAAACAAAATAAAAACAGAACTAGAGATCATCCTCCATCATCAAAAATGAAACTGCCACAGACCAGCAGCCCCTTGACACGAACCAACAACACTCTATCCATTGGAGAACTTCATGGACGAGGTGCTTGCCCCTGCCTTCGATAACCCGGAAGTCATAAATTCATTAGTTTCATTATAGCTTCCAATAACCTCCTCATCATCCGAGTCCTGCTGGTCATGTTGTACTTCACCAGTTTTACCCACATTCTTACCCATATCCGATAATACATCAAAAGGATTGTGCGTTTTGACACTAGATGGCTGACCCGAGGTAGTAGCCCCACCATGAGGCTTGGATCCAATCGGCCGATATTCAAATTTTTGCTTCTGCTTATTAACAGGAAACCCTGCTTTCCTAGTCGCTTTCTTGCGATCCACATCCATAAAACCCTCTTTGTCCACAACTGGAGTCTTCACCGGACCTCGCGGTTGTTTCCCACCATTTTGATTCAGAGGTTTAGGCACTTCCTTAGGGCACTTCCTTAGGGCACTTCCTAGGCTGATTCGGGCAGGACTCATCAGCATGTCCGAAGACCTTACAGTGGGCACATCTATAAGGACTCCATTCATATTCCACTACCATTTTTACTTTGATGAAACCTTCACCTTCTAGCTCAGGCACCGCTATAACTATTTCCTCTTTAAAATCATTCTCAGCTGAAACTTCTATCAAAGCCCTAGCATAACTACTCCTTCCCCAAGCATCCGTACACATAGTGGTGGTGTACGAATCCAACAATTTTGGCTCACCAATAGCCGTAGCAATCATACTCAACCCATCTTCCGTATAGGCAGCTATAGGAACATCATGGATTTTGACCCAAATTTGTATCTTTTTGACATCCTTCTTCACTAGTCTTGAAGTAGGCGACCATTCACTAAGGAAGATAGGTTGAGAACGAATAATCCAAGGTCCTTCTTTAAGAACATTCATCATTCCATCTTTGTCCGCAAATTTGAAAAAGAAAAACCCGTTTGCATTCATCATAGACTTTTGCAAACCAAACTTCTTCCAGTTGTTTCTCGCAAACTACTCTACAACCGGATAAGCCACCCGATCCCCCAAAAAATACCCATACAACGTATTTGCTAACCTGTCTTGGACTAGTTTAACAGATTCCCGGGGGAGGACCACGTCACAACCATCTTGCACCACCGGACTCGCAAGAGTTCTGAAGTTTACTTTCTTGGTCTTGGCTGCCGCAACCGAATCAGCATAGGACATAGGCTTTAACGGTTCCGTCATCCCGGACGATTTTATGTTCCCTAAATCAGCCGTTTCAGCAACATGAAAATCAGAATGTGACGCATAACTATTGCTAGACTGATCGACCCTATCCGTATCAGAAACCCTAGAACCTGGCCATAGGTATTCAGCCATGGTAGGACCAGAATTCTTTGCCAATTCATCTATTGTTGAAGAACCCATATTATTCAATTGAACTGGTAAAGTAACCTTTGTCAGTTCATCAATGATGTTTATACCACGTTTTGGCTGCACAGTATTACCATCAACATCCAGAATTCGATCAGCAATCTGTTTAAACGTCAAAGGCGGCCTTCCACCAGATTGCATTCGATCATCCATTACAAAGAAAAACAACTCTCTATAACCCAACCGAAAAGAAAAAGCAAGCCCCAAGAAACCACACGAACCAGATGACAACGAACAAACAGAAAAACTAAAACCCTAAACTAGCTGATGCCCTAACCCATGAATCTTACAAATCGGTCAGAAAAACTGATAAATCAAGGCTGATCGACCAGCAAATCAAACCAATATGTTCATACCAGTTAAGCGTGCTTGGGCGAGAGTAGTTAAGCGTGTTTGGGCGAGAGTAGTACTAGGATGGGTCAGATCCTAAGGTACCATAACCTAATACTGGTCGGTTCGGCCAAAATTAATGAATCTCATTCGTTATGTAATTACGTCCAACAAGTTCGTTCACATTATCGAAATCGTTCTTGTTTAATATAAACCATAGCATTCATTTTTTAAATCATCGTTTAAAACATTGAAATCGTTTAACACATATGAATCACCCCAAAACAATTGAAAACAGTAAAATAGGGGAACTATGTACTCACATCGAAGTGCAAAGTATCCTTGATTAAAGTGAACTAGCAATGCTCGAACAAACTAGGAAATCAAGTAGTACCTAGTAATCTGATCACTAGTTAATAAATCGACACCTAAATCAGAAGATCAGATATAATGAGGTTTTGCAAACCAAATGAGTATTGGAACTCATGTGATATGGTTTAACAAAGCCTACATTCTAAATCGGAACCTATCCTAAGTGCTTACGACCCGTTACGACCCATTAAGGTAGCTTATGCCACTTTTTTTTGGGTAAAGGGTTACCCCAGTGAATTTTATATAACCAAACCAATCAAAACAAGTAAGGAAGAGAGTCTTCCTCAGTTCTCATGTATGACACCCCATACCTGAGTAACACCAGTTCAGGCTACCCTAAACAAACAACCACAATAACAACCACAGCTCACATAGCCGAAAAACACAAACGAAAAAAGAAAAACACTAACTAGCCACAATCATCGTCTTCAATCAGCAAACCCCTCGGAAGCTTCCATTCATGAAGAATCGAGTGAACTTGGACCGAGTCTTTAAATCTGCACGTGTGAAGTTTCAGCCGCACCGTAGCGAGAATCACCTCAACTAACTTTTCCGGAGACCGTTTCTTGTTCGAGAACAGCCGGGCATTTCTCTCTTGCCAAACAAAATAAGCAGCCGCCGCCACCACAAGCTTCGAAATAACATGTTGGGCCATTTTGGATGTAGCGATCCCCAGCAAGTGATCATAAATAGAGTTCCATTGTTCACGAATATTAGACATTCTAGCTCTATCTTTAACACCACTCCAAACTTTGGATGCAAAGTTACACTCAAAGAACAAGTGTTCGTGAGAATCTGGACCTGTCATACACAAAGAACAGCAAAGAAGATTAAAATTAGTGTTGCCCGTCGCCGACCACTTAGCCATAACTTCATGTGTCTTCAATCTTCTATTCACTAGGAGACACATAAAGAACGAGTGGCGAGGAACCGCTTGAGGAAACCACACCACCTTACCCCATGAGACATCATTCTGTACATGCCTTACATCATCCCAAACCGTCGATGTACTGAATTCTCCCTTTATACCCAATCGAGAGCGCCAAACTAGCTTATCATGCGTGGATTCAATCAAAGTAATCGCCCTCAAATTTAGGAGAGAAGAAAATCTAGCACTCCATGCACGCGGCCATACCCAATTCCCGTCAACGTAAACCTCTGCGACCTTAGTATTTAGAGTGAACCCCGCATTAGCAATCAACCTTGGCGTGATGACATTGTTAAGAGGAAAAACATCATCCCATTTATCATACCACACATCCGTGCACCTGCCATCGCCCAACTTTGTCCACACATGATTCCTAACAATGTGTCTAAGAGTTAATAATTTCCTCCATGTCCACGGAACGTTACTTTTTAACGGAACATCCCAAAAGCTCCTTTTACAAATACGGTAAGAATGGATCCATTTAACCTATAAAGATTCTCGATGGGTTATAAGGCTCCATATATGAGTTGTCATAAGAGCATTATTCATATCAGCCACTCTTCTAATCCCCAAACCCCCTTCATTTCTAGGAAATGACACCCGGTTCCAGTTGACCTTCACTTTTCCTTTAATATTATTACCTTGAGCCCATAAAAATCTCCGCATTCTTTGTTCAAGTTCACAAACAACACGTTTAGGAAGAGTAAAAACCGAAGCCCAAAAAATATGCATAGCAGAAAGAACCGACCGAATCAGTTGAATTCTCCCAGCAAACGATAAGCATTTAGTCTTCCAATTTGTTATACACGACTCCATATTCTCCACCAGCCTTCTACAATCATTATACTTGAGCCGAGTAGATATAAGAGGAACGCCAAGGTATCGAACTGGCAAACTACCCTCTTCAAAGGGCATAATACTAAGGATTCGGTTCTTGACAGTAGTGGTAACATTACCAAAAGAAAATCGTACTATTTGACATGCTTGGAACTAATCCCGACATATTCTTGAAAGCATTCAACCCCTCCATAATAACCTACACTGATCTATGATCACCCCTGGCAAAAACAAACAAGTCATCCGTGAAACAAAGGTTAATAATTCGCTGTTTCTCACACTTCTGATGAAATTTGAATTCAGCAGATAAATCCACTTGTTGCTGGAAAATTAGAGTTAGAATTTCCATAACAAGCGTAAACAAATACGGAGACATCGGGTCTCCCTGACGCAGCCCGCGCTTACCTTTAAAGTAACCATATAAATTCCCATTGACGGACAACGAAAACGAAGTTGAAGTAACACACGCCATCACCCATCGCACCATATTCGTATGAAACCCAAATCCAATTAAAATTTTCTCCAAAAAAATCCAATCCACTGTATCATATGCCTTCTGAATATCAATTTTAAACGCACATCTAGGAGGGCCATGACTACGATGATAGTTATGGATTAACTCTTGAGTGAGTAAAATATTGTCTGATATTCTCCGCCCGGGAACAAACGCAGATTGGTTCATGCTAACAATATCACACAATCCTTCCTTTATTCTATTGGCAATAATCTTGCTAATACATTTATAAATAGTGTTGCAACACGAGATAGGCCTATAATCCGCGATAGTAGACGGAGTTCTTACCTTCGGGATCAGCGAGATAATAGTATGGTTAAGTTGCTGGAGGAGTTTCGCATTCATAAAGAAATCCTTGACCGCCGCACAGACATCATCACCTACCACCTCCCACGCGCTCTTAAAAATATCGAAGTGTATCCATCTGGCCCAGGAGCTTTATTACCCGCAATGGAGAACATAGTCGTTTTAACCTCCTCATTTGTCACCTGCCACACCATATGCTCAGCCTTATCAACGGCTAACACATTCTAAAACAGGTCGGGAGTAGGATGAACCGTAACGTTGCCCACAGTACCAAAAAAACTCGTATAATGATCAACCATAGCTTGAGGAACCATACCTCCCTCATGAACAATGTCGTCCATATCCTTAACCGCATAAATCCTGCTACGATTATTCTTTGCTTTAACGACGTTGTGAAAGTACCTGGTGTTCGAATCACCTAAGGAAAGCCAGTCAACTTTGGATTTCTGTTTCAAGTAGGAGCTTTCATCATAGACTGCCTCCTTATACAATTGTAGTAAAGTACCATGTTGGGCCATAAGATCTGCATTCAGCGGGTCGCCATCCATAGCACTCTGGCACGCTTCCAAAGCTTTTCTAGCAGCGATAACCTTCTCATGTAAATTACCCAGCTTATAGAACAGTTTCCTTAAAGGCGTTTTTAACCACCTTAACTATTTTGTGATCTGAAACATACGAAATCCTTCTACATCTTTGCACCAAACCTGTTTCACTTCATCCAAAAAACCATCCTTCTCAGCTAACAAGTTAACAAATTTAAACGGCTTAGGCCTATCTCTATCCACATTAGGAAGCACCAGGATAGCAGGCAAGTGATCAGAAACACGACCAAGAAGAAAATGGGATGCGGACGCAGGAAACGTGTCAAGAAAATGAACATTAGCTAAGATACGATCAATTTTCCTGTACACCACACCTCCTTTCTCCCTCCTATTCAACCATGTGAAGTGTAAACCGGATTGGTTTATATCAAACACTTCCATTTTCTCAACACATTCCTTGAATTCTCTTGTCGATAAATTTTCTGTAGATGAACTCGACAACGTGTCATCCAAGAACAAAGAGGCATTAAAATCTCCCATAATCACCCAAGGTTTTCCTCCCAAAACTGAATGATGTCGACTCAACCTGTGCCAAAGATCTCTTCTATTCTTGTAGTAATTATCAGCATACACAAAGGAGCAGAAGAACGATTTTTGGTCAACTTTAAAAACAATGTGTGTGTGAATAACCTGATCAGATTGGTCAAGAACCATAACATCTATCACATTAGCATCCCATCCTATTATTAACATGGTACCTTTCAAGCAGCAAGTAGTATTAGACACCCAACTCCAATCACTACACACTTTCTTGCATATATTGGCCACATTTGATGAGTCCACATGAGTTTCCATGATCGCACACACTTGAACACTATTATCTTTAATCATCTGTCGAACCTCCTTTTGTTTGAGGGAGCGGTTCAACCCCCTTATATTCCACGATGCAACACTAACCATGAGAACTCGTTTCACCAGGTGTGCTTGCACCCTCAGATCCTATTCCTCCATTCTTCCTATCCATAAACTTCGGGATATCAGCTAATAAGTCATCAACCTCCACATCATCCGCGATAATCTCTTCCATACTTCCCTTGGTACCTACCAAATTCGACTTATCAGTCTGTTTTTCCACTCCACCTCCATCCAGATCTCCTCGGCTACCCTCCTCATTTTGCAAAACATGAAACTGATTCGCCACTGGCACTTGCGCAGACCCTGCTTGTTTATCCACTTTTTTATTGTTGGGTTTAATAATTGGCCGATACACAAACTTTTGTTTCTGGTTCTTCATTTGAATCCCTTGGTTAGTTCCTTTTTTGTGCTTCCCGACAACATCCTGAAAACCATCACCCTTTATATTGTGCTCCTCGGTTTCCAAATGGATAGGATTTTTAGGACACGAAGTGTCATCATGGCCGAAGACACAACAAGAGGAACACCTAGCAGGTTCCCACTCATACTCAACGTTAATGTCAACTTTGGAAAACCCATTCCCTTTGAGAACTGGGACTGCCACTGTCAACTTTCTTTTCAACTCCATACCAGCCTGAACCTCAATTAAAGCCCTAGCGAAGCTGCTCCTACCCCACGATTCCGCACACATTGTGGTTGTGTATGAGTCCAAACTCTTTGGAATGCCTACTTTAGAAGCAAGCAAACTTAATCTGTCTTCAGTAAACACTGAGAAAGGTACATCATGCATTTTTAACCATATAGGAATAGACATAATATCCACTTTTAAGACTGAAACTGCAGAAGACCATTCCCTCATTATGATTGGAATACCCTTTATCATCCACGGCCCATCTTCCATTAATTTATCCATACCCTCTTTAGTCTTAAACTTGAAAAAGAAGACTCCTTTCGCATTCATCATAAGCCTCGCAATGCCATATTTCGCCCACGTGTTTCGAGTAAAATAATCCACAACCGGAAACGCAAGACGTTTTCCCAAGAAGTACCCATATAAAGTATTAGCATATCGGTCACTAACCTGTTTAACCGAAGAGACTGGGATCACCACATCCACCCCCTCCATTTGCTCGGTGCCCTCCATGTGCCTAAAGTTCACTTTAGCTTTTTCCTTGCTGCTCGACACAACACTAGCAAAAGATAATGGTTTTTGGGGACCCAGATTCATGTCATCCCCCTTGACCGATGATGTTGCCCTCATATCACTCAAGTATTCCTCATATGACATCACATTTTCCATATTAGTTCCCACACGTTTATGTTCATCCCCACTACTATTCCTTTCACGTAAATCATTCTGATCACTCTACACAGGAACAGCAACAGAGATCTTTTCAAGCTCATCTATGACATTAATCAAGCTAGGCTCGGTATCGGCGGTTTACTACGATCAGCCTGAACATCAGGCTTTTTACGTGCATCCATACTGAAGTCAACAGCTCTCTCCTCTCCCACGTAAAACAAATAACCATGCACCAGAAAACAGACGAAACAAGAACCTGCAAACCCTAATTCTAGCGGCGAATGGAAAAAACGGAATAAAACCTAGATTTAGAACGATCAGAAGTTGCTAACTAGTTCGTTACAGTTGTTTGAAGAATCAAACACTGGTGACAGACTGTTATACATCTAAATCACGAAAAAAAATTAGGATTCATTGAAGGGAAAAAAGTCGCCAGCTAGAGAGAGAAAATTAGGATTCATTGGTGTAGTCTCTTTTACACGTTAGCTACTTTAAGGTGTCGTTCGCGCAAATGCGCATTCGAGACGCCAAACTAGTCCTATGACAAGTATTATATGCCTAAACATGTTGCATAATCAGTTAAATGACAAAAGTTTAAGTTACGTATGTTTAAATACCAATTATGCATGAAAAGGGCATTTTGGTCATTTTCCTAAGGCATACAAATTTTTTTTGGGTAAAGGGTTACCTCGGTGATTCTATAAAAACAACCGCAAATAAGTACAAGTAGTGAGGATGAGTTCCACACTAGTTCATATACAGGACATGCCCCATATATGTAAGCCAAAAAAACTAAAAACCTATGACATCACGTAACCTAGTCTACTTTACATCATGAGAAAATGTCCAGTAGACAAAACAAAACATATCCAACAAGAGTCATTATCCTCCATCCTCAAAAATAAAGTTGCCTCGAAACAGCATCCCCTTGACACGAACCAAATACAGACTATCCATTAGAGAACTTTGTGGAAGAGGTGCTTGCCCCTGTTTTTTAAGACAAAGGATATGAGCCCGAAATCATAAATTTATTAGTTTCATTATAGACTTCAACAACCTCCTCGTCATCAGAATCAGCTATATCATCCCTCGTCCCCTTACTCTTTTGACGGACCGTACCCTGCTCATCCCTTAGAGCATCAAACGGGTTCCAGGACACTACACTAGCCGAATGATCCGACTTTTTTACCCCTCCATTCGTTTTGAACCCAACCGGCCTGTACTCAAATTTCGGCTTAGCTTTATTATCATGAGAACTAGGTCTCCTATCCGCTTTTTTACCATCCACATCCATAAAGCCATCTTCATCCACTACTGGAGCCTTCACCGGACCACGAGGTTGTTTCCCAACATTTTGTTTCTGAGGTTTAGGCACTGCCTTTGAATACTTCCTAGGCTGTCTCGGGCAAGACTCATCAGCATGTCCGAAGACCTTACAGTGGGCATATCTATAAGGACTCCATTCATATTCCACAACCATCTTCATTTTAATAAAACCTTCACTTTCTAGCTCAGGCACCGCTATAACTATTTCCTCTTTAAAGTCATTCTCAGCTGAAACTTCTATCAAAGCTCGTGCATAACTGCTCCTTCCCCAAGCATCCGTACACATTGAGGTGGTATACAAGTCCAACAATTTCGGCTCACCAATGGCCGTAGCAATAATACTCAACCCATCTTCCGTATAGGCAGCTATAGGAACATCATGGATTTTAACCCAAACTTGTATCTTTTTGACTTCCTTCTTCTCTAGTCTCGAAGTAGGCGACCATACACTAAGGAAGAGAGGTTGTGAACGAATAATCCAAGGTCCTTCTTTAAGAACATTATCATACCGTCTTTGTCCACAAATTTGAAAAAGAAAAACCCGTTTGCATTCATCATAGACTTTTGCAAACCAGACTTCTTCCAGTTGTTTCTCACAAAGTACTCAACAACCGGGTAAGCCACACGATCCCCCAAGAAGTACCCATATAGTGTATTTGCTAACCTGTCTTGAATTAGTCTAACAGATTCCCAGGGAAGCACCACATCAGAACCATCTTGCAACACCGGACTCGCAAGAGTTCTGAAGTTTACCTGCTTGGTCTTGGCTACCACAACTGAATCACCATAAGACATAGGCTTCAATGCACTACCCAGATCATTTCGGACCTGGAAACTTGCCTGATCTTCCCTATTTTCCGAACCCCTCGTGTTAGGCTGCTCATTCTCCACAGGAACCTGAACAGTAGACTTGAACAATTCATCAATGATGTTGATTTTCCTAGGTTCTGTTTGAGACGTCTGAACAATACCCCAACGTGGCAGCCATGTATTTCCCTCAACATCAATAACACGGCTAGCTAAAGTCTCAAAAGAAATTGACGGTTTGGCACAATCATCTTGAGGAGACACACCATCAGTTTTACCTTCATCCATTCGTAAACCCTAATCTGAAAAATGCACAGAGTCTGAACTACAACCAGCCGACACAACTTTGTAACCCTAATCTGAATACGCAGAGATACTGAACTACAAATCAGCGGACACAACTCAAATAAAATTAACCCAAAACCTGGACAACTCAATCAGCGACGATGAAGATGGATAGCCGAAACCCTAATGCAAGAGAAAGGAACAGCCGCACACCCCGTCGACAATCAGAAAGCAAAGAAAGACGGAACCCTAAATTCAAAATCCTAATCTGATTTCAACTGATTACCACCTAAGGATCGATGGGAAAAACCCTTAGATGATAACCAAGATCAATCGAGACCAGGTGTATCAAGAATCTGCTAGGGTTTCACGAGATCGCCAAAGTCGCCAAATTCGCCCAGAGAACCTTCATCGTACTTTTAAACACCTTTTTAAGGCATGCAAACTACCTATCATACAACTAATTAAACTAAGTGACCATAAGGTATAACCTCGGAAGGTTATTCCCTATACAACTATGGTCACTAAATGTGCTTGGTCGGATCCTAAAGATCGACCAAACGGGTCGAGTTCAAAAGTCTAAGCGATGGTTTGGACCGCTTGACTTACGACTCTATACAAGCACTAGACTAAAAGTGACGAGTTAAACATGTTAAAACATAACATGTTTAACTAAGTTAGAAAACAAGTTTAATATCAAAACAAAGTGTTTTGATACCCGAAAATAGCTTCGATGCAAAATACGCATAAACACGTATTTTGACCAAAACTTTGACTCGT
The DNA here is from genome assembly GCA_030545235.1 of Helianthus tuberosus. Lineage (NCBI taxonomy): Eukaryota > Viridiplantae > Streptophyta > Magnoliopsida > Asterales > Asteraceae > Helianthus > Helianthus tuberosus. The sequence continues at coordinate 117,292,681 of CM060397.1, read as the reverse complement.
CACTTCGCCTAATCGATGTGGTAATCAGTAGGTATAGTCACAAGGGACTATAACCATCGTGATTATGCTCACGTTGCAAAGTTCAAACGAACTTTGTGTTGACCAACTCGTGCTCAAAGCAGAAAGTCAAACACTGTTTGACTTTCATGCTTGAAATACATGAACAAGCATGAAGGAAACTTACAAAGGGTCCAAGCAATGAAGATTTAAACTCAAAAATTCTCAGGTATGAAGCTTCACAAGGAGAGCTTCAACTTAGAGAAGAAGATTGAGATCAAGTGTGAAGAAGATGAAGTGAAAATGGTGGGTTTATATAGATTTTGAAGAACCGTTAGGATCGTTTCTCGATAATTGAGCTTCGATCTGGACCATACATGTAAGGCACATGGTTTTGGAATACTAGGGGTGCCCAAAACCATCATACGATATTGAAAAAGTTACACTAAGGCCCTTGAAAATCAACCTGGTTGTCAAAAATGAAGTTTCTGTCCAGCTATAGGCGTCGCCTCGTGCCACGGAAAAAGCCTTTTGCTGTCGCCAGATGCCACGGCATAGGCTGAAGTTTCAGAATTGGCAGAACAGACCCTACACACATTTTAATGCATTTTTGACGCGTTTAAGCCCCATTAACCAATTTTCAAGGCTCAATAATGAAGTTTAAGTATAGGGAACATGAAATATGCTCAAAAACATCTCAGATGTCGGTTCGTTTGGTCGTACGGTTGCGTTATTCGGTTAATTACGATGAAAACTCGAACGGACGCAAAAACGATCCAAATTAAGCGACGAATGGTATTTTTGCATTCCAATCACTAAAATAAAATATTTTAATGATTACAAAAATTTTTGGATGTCCGGATATGTTCAGAACGTAAGATATGCGCGAAAATGCAAACTTATGCACTTTTGACGGTTTTAGTCCCTATTGATCAAAATGTTTATTTTCGCATACGGAACCCCTCAAAGCCTATTTCTAAGCTATGTAAAGGATATTTAGGGTATGTTTAACTTATGATCAAGTTCCGTAATGTTCGTTATCATACGAATCGGCATACTTTCGCAGTTTGACACAAATAGTCCCTGTGATCGAATAAACTTGTTTTCGACACACCAAACCATCCAAAACTTATTTCTAAGTTATGTAAAGGTTATTTAAGGTATGTTAAGCCTATTTCACTATTCTAAAATGTTTTTCGCGCTAAAATGATTACGTTTACGCATCAGTTTGCGTATAACTTTTCAAAAAGCGATTTAAAGCTTGAAATCGAACTCGAATCAAATCGTAAAATCATCAAACACAAGTACACACATAATAACACCAAAACACATTGTTTTATTGATAATTGATATTGTTTTACATCGTACATCGTTTACAGAGCACAGTTGTCACAGTCTCCCCTACTTTAGGAAATTTCGTCCCGAAATTTTAACTAGAGGAAACTTGTGAAAACAAATGTGGATATTTCGCCTTCATTTAGTCCTCACGTTCCCAAGTAAACTCTGGGCCACGTTTGGACTCCCAACGAACTTTGACCAATCGAATCCGTTTGTTCTTCAACTGTTTGACTGCACGGTCCATTACCTCCACAGGTTTCTCGACAAAGTGCATCGTTTCATCAACTTGAATTTCGTCGAGTGGAATGTGAAGATCAGTATCGGCTAAACACTTTCGTAGATTGTTCACGTGGAATGCTGGGTGAATATTCCCTTTCCAATAGGAAACCTTTCCAATTCTTTCTACAATCTTAAATGGTCCAACATATCGTGATGCAAGTTTTCCTTTCTTTCCAAACCTCACCACTCCCTTCCAAGGTGACCCCTTGAGTAGGACATAGTCGCCAACTTGAAATTCCAAGGGCTTGCATCGCATATCCGCATAACTCTTTTGACGGCTTCTAGCTGTCAGAAGATTATCGCAAATTTTCTTGATTTTATCTGTCGTTTCCAGAATGAGCTCAGGTCCAGTAAGCTGAGCTTCACCGATCTCATTCCAACAGACAGGTGAATGACATTTTCGACCGTAGAGAGCTTCGAACGGTGCCATGTTAATGCTAGCATGATAACTATTGTTGTAAGAGAACTCGATCAACGACAGATGAGAATCCCAATTACCACCAAAGTCTATCAATCATGCTCTAAGCATATCCTCCAAAGTTTGAATCATCCTCTCAGATTGTCCATCTGTTTGGCGATGATAAGCAGTGCTTAGATTTAGTTGGGTTCCCAAAGAAGATTGCATGGTTTTCCAAAAGTGAGATGAAAATCGAGCATCACGATCAGAAATGATATCCAAAGGAACACCATGACGAGATATAATCTCATCAACATAAATCTTGGCAAGTTTATCAGCAGATAGATCCTCGTGAATCGGTATAAAGTGAGCTGACTTCGTTAATCGATCGATAACAACCCAAATAGCATCGTGACCTCTAGATGTACGTGGTAGCTTAGTGATGAGATCTATAGCAATGTTCTCCCACTTCCATACCGTTATCTCTGGTTGTACAAGCAAACCAGATGGTCGTTGATGTTCTGCCTTGACTTTGAGACAAGTTAGGCATTTCGATACATACAAGGCAATATCCTTCTTCATACCAGGCCACCAATACTGAGTACGAAGATCTTTGTACATTTTGTCAGCACCAGGATGGATAGAATATCGAGACTTGTGAGATTCGTCCATCACTAAAGTGCAAAGATTGTCTTGTTTCGGAATCCACAAACGATCCTTAAAATATAGCAACCCATCGTCTTTCGTTTCGAGTTTAAGCTCAAGTTGACGTGGTAATTCTTTACCCATCAAATTTTGTGAAACACAAGATTGTTGAGCTTGAGAGACACGAGTTTGAATATCAGATAGAGTGCGAACAAAATTAAGCTTAACTCATTCTTTTCGACTCAACGCATCGGCTACGACATTCGCCTTACCAGGATGGTAGCGAATTTCGCAATCGTATTCGTTCAAGAGTTCAACCCAACGTCGTTGCCTCATCTTCAGCTCCTTCTAATTGAGAATGTGCTGGAGACTTTTGTAGTCTGTGAAAACCACACACTTCGTGCCATAAAGATAGTGTCTCCAGATTTTGAGTGCAAAGACTACAGGTCCCAACTCAAGATCATGAGTGGTGTAGTTCTTCTCGTGAATTTTTAGCTGTCTTGACACATATGCAATAACTTTACCTCGTTGCATAAGAACACAACCAAGGCCTAGATTCAACGCGTCACAATAGACAACAAAATCATCGTTTCCATCGGGCAAAGGCAAAACAGGAGCATCACAGAGTTTTTATATCAGCGTTTGAAACGCTTCTTCTTGTTTGGGTCCCCACTCAAAAGGCTTATTCTTTTGAGTCAAAGCAGTGAGTGGAACCGCAATCTTTGAGAAGTTCGAAATAAATCGTCGATAATACCCAGCAAGACCAAGAAAAGAATGAACTTCTGTAGGTGTCGTAGTTATATTCCAATCCTTAATTGCAGCAATTTTGGATGGATCCACATGAATACCCTGCTCGTTAACTATATGACCCAAAAACTGAACTTCTTTAAGCCAGAATTCACACTTGGAGAATTTAGCAAAAAGTTGTTCCTTCTTTAGAAGTTCTAGTGTCAGACGAAGGTGTTGTTCGTGATCGGCTCGAGACTTTGAATAAATGAGAATATCGTCGATGAACACAATGATGAACTTGTCTAAATAAGGTTTACAGACCCTATTCATTAAGTCCATGAAAATAGCTGGGGCATTCGTCAAACCAAAACGCATGACTGTGAACTCGTAGTGTCCATATCTCGTACGGAAGGCAGTTTTGGGAATATCTTCTTCGAGTACACAAAGCTGATGATACCCAGAACACAGATCGATCTTGGAAAAACATGTAGCACCTTGCAGCTGATTAAAGAGATCATCGATTCATGGTAGGGGATATCGATTCTTGATGGTAAGTTTATTAAGCTCACGATAATCGATACACATTCGAAAAGATCCATCTTTCTTTTTCACAAACAGGACTGGAGCGCCCCAAGGTGAGTAAATCGATCGGATGAATCCTTTATCAGATAACTCTTGAAGCTGTTTCGATAACTCTTACATCTCAGACGGTGTAAGACGATAAGGTGCTTTCGCAATCGGGTTAGCATTGGGTACAAGATCAATATGAAACTCGACTTGACGAACTGGAGGCAAACCAGGCAGTTCATCAAGAAACAACTCTGGATAATCTCGAACAATCAGAATATCATGTATACTCTTGCTCTTGTCTTTTGCCTCGGTGACATGTGCCAGAAAAGCAACATATCCTTTTCGTAAATAGCTTTGGGCTTTCGTACACGACATGAGATTCAAACCACCTGATGGTTTCTCTCCACAAACCTCTAAGACTTCACCAGATGAAAGAGGAATACGAACAATCTTATCGAAACACACAACCTCAGCATGATGCTTAGTTAACCAATCCATCCCCACGATAATGTCGAAACTTCCAAGTTGCATCGGTGTGAGGTCAATAGGAAAAAGATGGTTATCGAGGTTCAATTGACAATCGCGAATAACAGAATCAAGTACAAGGGGTTTACCAGTAGCAACTTCGACAGATAAGGGTTTCCTCAGTTTAGTTCTAGGTATCGGAAGCAAAGGCTCAAAAGATAACGAAACAAAACTTCTATCGGCACCAGAATCAAAAAGAACAGATGCAGGTCGATGGTTAACAAAGAGCGTACCATTAACAACCTCGTTGTCAGCCCTCGCTTTGTTTGCGTTCAGATTGTATGCTCGTCCACGAGCGGGATTTACATTCGCATTGGCATTCGGATTTGCATTCGCATTCACCAACCTCGGGCAGTTGTTGCGGAAATGACCCATTTCTCCGCAGTTGTAACACAAACCAGGTGGGAATCTAGCAGCATTCCCCAGAGCTGGAGCTTGATTCAGAGCAGCTTGGTTTTGACCCAAACGACAGATGTTGGCCAGATGCCCAAGTTTACCACAAATGGGACACTGCTTACAAGTCTGTTGGGCAGCATGAAGACCATTGCATCGAGCACAGTGAGGTGCAGTACCATCATATTGTTTCTTCACAGGAGGTAGTGCTGGTGGGTTCTGAGGATTTTGCGCAGTTACATCAAAATTCTGGGAAGCCTTTCGCTTCCTCGACCTCCTAGAAGACTCGCCGTTCTTCTTACCCTTACCTTTACCCTTGTCTTGAACGGTATCGGTTGACTGCTTTTTCTCACCCTTGCGGGTTAGTTTACCTTTTCTGACTTGAGACTCAGTCAGAGTAGCAGCCAATTCAATCGCCTGACGCACAGTGGTAGGATTACTACCAGTCACAATGTCTTGCACAGAATCGGGTAGACCATCGATATACCTCTCAATTGCTTTCTCCAACGGGGTAACCATAGTAGGACACAACAAACTGAGCCATAACGATCCGTATACACACGGTGTTCTCCCCCATCTTGTTTCAAATCATCGAATTCTCGTCCCAAAGCTCGAATCTCGTGACTGGGACAGAACTCTTTCATCATGAGAGCTCGAAGCTCTTCCCATGTTTGTGCCATCGCCACATCAGCACCCCTATCACGTATCACACCGTTCCACCATGTAAGAGCACGCTTCTCGAGCACACTTGACGCAAACTCAACCTTACGCTCATTCGGACACTGAACATGTCTGAAGGTGCTTTCCAAACTCTCGAACCATTGTAGGAGCGAAGTTGCTCCTTGTGACCCAGAAAACTTTAGTGGTTTAGCCGAATTGAAATTCTTGAAACTACACTGAGCATTATTGTTATTGTTGTTCACTTGATTGATCTAAGTTACTAGGTTCGGAAGCACAGCTGCGATTTGCTGAGCGACAAGGGCTGCGATTGCATCATCCTGTTTAGGATCACTCTAGGTGGCATTTTCTAAAAAGAACAAGGAAACATGAGAAACGAGTGAGATCGACAATTAGATAAAAAAAAAAGAGGTATTGAAAACATCGACAAAACACAAGGAAGGTGATCATTTGTTCGTTACCTCGAACAAACAAATGACACGCAGTGACTAATCAAAGTAAATAGGTCAGTATAATGTATCGCGAAGACATGCTTTAGCCTATAAGTGGACACTCATCCCAAGAGTTCCCGGGTAAGAGTGACTGGTCCGATTATGTGGACTTGTACAAACACTCTAGCCTTAGACAGAAAACTCAGGATACAGGCGCCCACCCTTCCAGATTGCACGTGTTCACATTATAAGACCCAAACTTTGACGAGATTTTGAAAACTTAGAGGGTTCAAAACGTTATAATCAATCATCCAAGAATAGATGATTAATTTTAAAATCGGATTTGTTATTGTGTTCTCGTTGTGGTTATCACCTAAAGATAGGTGACGGTGTTGTTTTAAAAAAAAATCTAAACACAAGTAAACTTGCGTTAGGGTCCTAGAAAAGTTATAGTCTAGGTCAAAGCATTACTAATAACCTAATTCCCTATAACCATTGGCTCTGATACCAACTCTTCTGTCACTCCCTGACCGCATTAAAATAACGAAACCGCAGCGGAAACGTCGGGGAGTGGAGCAACAGAATTATTGTTTCACAACCATGGTATTCAAAAGTTTTGTTTTATTAGAATATTAACATTAAGCATTGTCTTTGAAACCAAACAAACAAGATTACATATCGTCTATCATCATTATTAAGTCACTAAGGCCTCGTCCGGTCCTAAGTGAGCGTGCATCCTAGCAATCAACTTCATTTAAGACCACCTGAAACATATGTAAAACAAAGTCAGCAAAGAAATGCTGGCGAGCACATAGGTTTTGTGTGAGTGTCAGATTCATGGCTCGTTTACATGTTTAAATAACTCGTACCACATCGTCAACCGATATTAGAAAACCTTGTTTTGTAAAACATTTGTATTGTAAAATGAATAACCAAGTCAAAACAGATTGATTATAGTTTATAAAAATAAAACCTTGATGCCATGAATCTTAACTCAAAACATTTGTTTGTGTAAACCCAAATCGTAAATCGTTCTCGTAAAATAACTCGTATGGTTTATATAGTTTAGTAAACATCGTTTGTGTGACATCGTTTCAAATCGTTCGCCCAAGTGAACTAAATAACGCTACGGAATATAATATGATAAAAGCACTTATATATAAGAAGTACCAGCAGCGTATCTACCATGCTTTTTTTCACATTAAACCTGTCCCGTTATTTAAACACTAACCAAAAACCAATCGTTCGTTCAATTCGTTTAACTCGTTTCATTCGTTTAAATCGTTCTATCGTTCAATCGTTTAAAAATCGTTCTCATTTTAATTGTGAAAACTACTTTTGGTCGTCTCGCTTATAACATTCAAACCTTCGTAACTCGTCCATCGTTCAACTCGTATTAACAAACCACCAAAGGGTAAGTTAACAATCAACAGGTTCAGTCGTTACCCACATACCCCCATACATAACCATGGGTGCAGTCCGATAACGGGATTTGTCAGATCCTATGGTACCATAACCTAATACTGGTCGGTTCGGCCAAAATTAATGAATGTCATTCGTTATGTAAATACGTCCAACAAGTTCGTTCACATTATCGAAATCGTTCTTGTTTAATATAAACCATAGCATTCGTTATGAACTGATGAACCCTAGTTTCTCTCTCTAGCCATGCGATTTTGTTCTTCCTTGCAATCCTAGGTTTTTTTGTGATCTTTTTGTATAACAGTCTGTGATTGGTGTTTGATTATTCAAATGATCCATAACGAACTCGTTAGCAATCTAGTGATCGATCTAATCTAGGGTTTTTCTGTTTTTTTCTTTTCAATCGCTTCTTAACCTGCTGATATCGAACTTATTGTATAGCGTGGTTGATTTGTTGATCCTTCTGCTTTGGCAGAAATTTTCTCTTATCGATCCCTCTATATGATCTAGCCAGAATCACAAGTTAGGGTTACGCTAGTCTAGGGTTTGGTCGGGTTTATTTGCTGGTCTGCTGATCGTTTTTCTTGGAGCTTCGGATTCAGATTTGTTATTCGTTTAAAAGGAGAGAATTGTTTGTCGGCTGATTAGGATTTTCTGCTGTAATCTCTTTAATCATTCTTGCTGCTATTTTTACGTCTGCATGTGTTAAGTTTGACGCAAAGTTGAATTCTGAACCGCCTGATATCAACGAGATATTTGGGAAACCTCCATCTTTGATTGCTGAACATCGTGATCTGTATGGGAAACCGGCAACCGTTCTGAAGGGGTTGGGGAGTAAAATACTGAATACTGATGGCAAACCTTTGGCGCCGAGACGTGGAGTTGTGTTGAATAATCAAAAGGAGCCTCGGCTGGTCAATGTTATCGATGAGTTGGAGAAAATAACTGTTCTGGTTGAGAATGTCTATGCGGATAAACAACAGGATGACTAGGTGTCTTATGCTCAAAAGGTGATGACGAATTCTAAGCCTAAGCGTGAAGTTAATTTCAGGAAGTTGGACCCGATGGAGACTCATCAGGAAGCCGATATCGTGATTCCGAGGGAGGTAGTTAAAACGGTTCAAGACAGGTTTGATAATGTTTTATTTGGCTATTTTCTGGGGAATATTGTCGTTTCCGGTTGTTGAGTATTATGTTAAAAATGTTTGGTCGAGATTTGGATTTGCTAAGATTATGATGAATGCTGATCTTTTTTAAATTTGATACAAAGGAAGGAATGAATAAAGTTCTGGAGGGTGGGCCTTGGCTAATACGTAAAGTCCTTTTATTTCTCAATATCTGGTCGCCTTCGGTCAGCCTGAAACAGGAGGGAATAAAGTTGGTTCCTATATGGGTTAAGCTTCATAATGTTCCTATTTCCATTTATACGGATGATGGTTTGAGTTTGTTGGCGTCGAAGATTGGAATTCCTAAAAGATTGGATAGCTATACAGCGGATATGTGTGCTGATAGTTGGGGTAGGAGCAGCTTTGCTAGAGCTTTGATTGAAGTTAGTGCGGATGACGTTCTTAAGGATCAAATAGTTGTGGCCATTCCGAAACTTGATGATGATGGGTTTATCATGGAGAAAGTAACGGTTGAGTATGAATGGAAGCCGCACCGTTGTGCTGCATGTTGCATTTTTGGTCATAATGATCAAAACTGTCCTAAGAATGTTATTGTCAATCCGAAACAAGTTACGGTGGACAAGGATGGGTTTATCACTGATAAGAGAAAGGTTGCTAAGTTTGGAGCTGTACACAAGAAACAGAAACCGAAGTTTGTTTACAAGCCAATGACCATTAAGTCGGGTGCGAGCACATCAAGAACGAAGAGAGATAACAACTCGGGTTCTAATCATATTAAAACAGCTAATTCGTTTGATGTCTTAGCGTCTGAGGATGGAAATGGAGAGGAAAACTTAGCTGTGAAGAAGGATGAGCCGTATGATAAGTCTAAACGATCTCTTAAGGATGATGATGAGATGAGGGAGGTTACTCCGACGGAAATGGCAGACTTTATGACAAATGACCAGCATATAAATGATTCTGAGGGGGCAAGCACTCCCGGTTTGATGAGTTTAAATGGGTAGCATTATGACATGGAATATTAGGGGCTTGAACCGGCCCCTGAAACAAAGTGAGGTTCGTTCTATCGTTGCTGATAATAGACTAGATATGTGTGCGATCCTTGAATCCCATGTGGATGTTTCTAAGCTGGCTAAAATTTGTAAGTATGTTTTCTGTGATTGGTGTTGGACTTCTAATGGTGGTTTATGCAACTGTGGCACGAGAATTATTCTGGGATGGAATCCTGATATGTTTGATGTTATGGTACTCTATCAATCGGATCAACTTATTCATACTCAGGTCATTTTTAAAGATAGCAAAAAGGTTCTGTTTTGCTCTTTTGTGTATGCTGAAAATAAGTATCTAGATCGTAGATCTCTCTGGGATGATTTATGCAAGCATAAGCTTCTCTGTCATGACAAGCCGTGGGTGGTAATGGGAGATTTCAACTCGGCTCTCAAGGTTGAAGATTCATTGTTTGGGGCTTCCAACCATTCTATTGGCATGCGTGAATTTGATGAATGTGTCCAACATGCTGAATTGTTCGATATTCAGGCTCATGGTTTGTAATACACTTGGAGCCAAAAGCCTAAGAGTGGAGTAGGTCTTCTCAAAAAGATTGATAGAATTATGGGTAATGTTTCTTTTATTGATCATTTTCCAGATGCTTTTTCTATGTTCCACCCGTTTCGGGTGTCTGACCATACGCCTTGTATTCTAAGAATGAAGTGCTCTTATGGTAATCAGCCAAGACCTTTTAAATTCCCGAACTTCATTGTTAGAAAACCAGAGTTTAAAGAGTCTGTGAAAAATGAGTGGATAAAAACAGTGGTCGGTGTCACTATGCTTTCCGTTGTGAAGAAAATGAGGAACTTGAAACCTAAGTTGAGAAAGATTCTCTTCAACCAAGGTAACTTACATAATAGAGTGATTGAGTTGTGGAAATTGTTGGATGATCTTCAGGTTCAGGTGGATCAAAACCCGTTGGATGTTCGGCTTCGACAATTGGAGACTCAATGCCTTCAAGACTTTCAATCTGCTGCTTATGATGAAGAATGTTTTTTAAAACAGAAATCTAAGGTAGAGTGGCTTCGGGTGGGAGACTCAAATACTAAGTTTTTTCACAATTCTGTGAAAGCCAGAAATGCTAGAACTAAAATTTCTAGCATCACGGATACTGTGGGAACTCGCCACGAAGGTGATGAGGTCGCGGATGTTATGGTCTCGCATTATACTCAGTTTTTGGGGGTGGATGTTTCGGTTGACAGGGTTAACTTGGACAGCCTCTTCATTAATGTGCTAAGTATGGAGGTTGCGGATCAAATGGTGTCTCAGGTAACTCGGGAGGAAGTCAAAACTGCTATGTTCAGTATTGGATAAGACAAGGCCCCGGGGCCTGATGGGTACACGTCGGCTTTTTTTAAGCATGCTTGGGATATTGTTGGTAATGAAGTTACGGATGCGGTGTTACAATATTTCGACAACGGTAAGCTTCTAACTCAGGTTAACCATACTATTCTTGCTTTGATCCCGAAAAAAGATGTCCCGGATTCAGTTCTAGATTACAGGCCGATTTCTTGTTGCAATGTGCTCTATAAATACATAAGTAAGATAATCACGGATCGCCTAAAAGGAAGCTTGGGAACTCTTGTTAGTATTAACCAATCGGCTTTTGTGCCGGGTCGGAGGATTTCTGATAATATTCTTCTTACACAAGAATTAATGCATAATTATCACCTTAATAGGGGTCCGGCTAGATGTGCGTTCAAAATTGACATCCAAAAAGCATATGATATGGTTAATTGGTCTTTCTTGCAAGATATTTTGGTTCGATTTGGGTTTCATCAAAAAATGATTGGGTGGATTATGACATGCGTTTCTACAGTCTCTTACTTGTTGAGCATTAATGGCAATCTTCATGGCTATTTTAGAGGCAAACGCGGGTTACGTCAGGGTGATCCAATATCCCCCTATTTATTCACGTTAATTATGGAGGTCCTCTCGCTTTTGCTTCAACAAGCTGCTAGTGCTCCATACAAATATCATGCTCATTGTTCCAAGCAAAAAATAATTAATGTGTCGTTTGCTGATGACTTATTTATTTTTGTGCATGGTGATGTTGTTTCGGTTAAGAAGGTCAAGGAGGCTCTTCAGACCTTTACCAACATTTCTGGGTTGGCTCCTAGTCCGGCGAAAAGCACAGTTTTCTTTTGCAATGTTCCTCAGTTGATTAGACAGGAAATTATGGATATTATGCTGTTTCAGGAGGGTGTTTTTCCGGCTCGCTACCTGGGGGTTCCGCTCATTTCTTCCAGGCTTCTGTTTAAAGATTGTCAAGTCCTTATTGATCGAATGGACAAGAAGATTGCTAATTGGATGACAAAGTCGTTATCGTTTGCTGGCCGGTTGCAACTCATAAACTCGGTTCTCTCATCTATGCATATTTATTGGGCCTCAGTCTTCATTATTCCCACTCGGGTTATCAAGGAGCTTGAGAAAAGAATTCGTAGATTCTTGTGGAATGCGGGTTCGGAGGGTAAAATACGGGCGAAAGTTGCTTGGAAAGATGTGTTTACCTAAAGACGAAGGTGGTTTGGGCATTCGGAGTATAACCGATGTCAATAAATCGCTAATGGCTAAGCATGTTTGGAGTATTCTAACAAAACGCGAGTCTATTTGGGTGAAATGGATTCACGAGTACAAGCTAAAAGGGAGAAGCTTTTGGGAAGTTCCATGTCGAGGGAGCATGAGCTGGGGATGGCGGAAAATATTGGCTATTCGTGGTATTATGCGGCCTCACATATGGTCCTTGCTTAAAAGTGGTTTGCAAACTAATGCTTGGAGTGATAATTGGTGCCCTATGAGTCCTCTTACCTCCTTTATCAGTCCTCGATCTATAGCTAATGCGGGTTTCAATTTAAAGTCCTCGGTTGCTGATGTTATTAATGCGAATGGGCATTGGAGATGGCCCCAAGCTTGGCTAGATTTGTTTCCGGTCTTAATAAGCATTCCGACGCCTCAGCTGGTTGGTAATGCTCCTGATCGCCTGACTTGGAAAGATTTGGATGGGACGTTTGCTGATTTTGATTCGGCTCAAGTATGGCATACAATTCGGAATAGGGATAATCATGTGGCTTGGGCAAACATGGTTTGGTTCTCTCAATGTGTTCCTCGCCACTCTTTTCATATGTGGTTGGTGTTCCGGAACAAACTAAAGACTCAGGATAGGTTGGCGGTGTGGGAAGCTGGAAGTGCAACAAATCTTAATCTTATGTGTTGCCCTTTGTGTAAACATGATCGAGATAGCCGAGATCACTTGTTCTTTCAATGTGTGTTTGCAAATCAAGTTTGGACCAACGTGAAGAGCATGGTGAACTTGGAGAGCGTAGATAACACATGGCAGTCTTTAATGGTATGGGTTGATCAACACTCTAATTCTAAGAAAATTGATGACATTGTGTGTAAATTGGTGGTGGCTGCGGCTACTTATTATGTTTGGCAAGAGCGGAACAGTCGGCTGTTTAGTTCTAACCAATTGACCGTGTTACAAGTTGCCGAGAAGATCAAAAATACGGTTCGGCTTCGGCTTATGGGTTTCAAGTTTCGAGTGGATTCTGCTAGGAGGAGGATCTCCAGAATCTGGAAGATTGATGCTAGCAAGGATGATGAAGCTAATCTGGGCTAGCAGTTTTTTTTGTTTTGGTTTAATTTGGCCTAGGTTTTTTGTTTTCGGCCATGGCTGTTTAGTTGGCTAGTTAACGTTTTGTTTGGGTTGTTTTGGTTGGTTTCTTTTGGTTGTCGTCCTAGTCTTGGTATGCCAAGTCTAGTTGATGTGTCGCTTTGACACATCCTTGTACTTATTTGGTTCATTTATAAAATTCATCGGGGTAACCCTTTACCCAAAAAAAAAACCATAGCATTCGTTTTTGAAATCATCGTTTAAAACATCGAAATCGTTTAACACATATGAATCACCCCAAAACAATTGAAAACAGTAAAATAGGGGAACTATGTACTCACATCGAAGTGCAAAGTATCATTGATTAACGTGAACTAGCAACGCTCGAACAAACCAAGGAAATCAAGCAGTACCTAGTAATCGGATCGCTAGTTAATAAATCGACACCTAAATCGGAAGATCGGATAGAATGAGGTTTCGTAAACCAAATGAGTATTGGAACTCATGTGATATGGTTTAACAAAGCCTACATTCTAAATCGGAACCTATCCTAAGTGCTTACGACCCATTACGACCCATTAAGGTAGCTTATGCTACATTAACGTGTCGTTCGCGCAAATGCTCGTTCGAGACGCCTAACTAGTCCTATGACAAATATTATATGCCTAAACATGTTGCATAATCAGTTAAATGATGATAAGTGCATGGGTTCGTCGAATGTGAATGCAGCTATGAGAGAATTCAATGATTGTGTGAACTTTATTGAAGTGTTTGATGTCAGAGCTCATGGTATGCACTATACCTGGAATCAGAGTCCAAAGAATGGTGTTGGGTTTTGAAAGAAATTGGACAGAATCATGGCGAATGTTAGCTTTGTTGATAAGTTTGTGGATGCTTATGCGGTTTTCCTCCCGAATGGTGTCTCGGATCATTGCCCTAGGTTATTAAAAATTCATATGGCCACAAGAAATAAACCTAAACCGTTTAAGTTTACCAATCTATTGACGCATAAAAAAGGTTTTATTGATGTGGTAAGTAATGGATGGTCCGTGGAGGTTATGGGGGTCCCGATGTTTCGTGTCGTCAAGAAACTGAGGAGTCTTAAGCAACCATTCAGATTGTTGCTGAGAAAACAAGGTAATCTTCATAAAAAGGTGATTGATCTGAAGGATGAGCTAGATAAATTGCAGAGTAGTTTGGATGTTGACCCATTCAACATGGTAATTAAGGAAGCAGAATCTGTTTGTGTTAAGAAGTACTTGGAGGCTACGTTAGATGAGGAGAGATTCTTGAAACAAAAAGCAAAACAAAAGTGGCTCGAAGCTGGAGACTCGAACACAGCTTTTTTCCATAACGTGGTCAAATGTCGCAATCATATTAATAAAATTAATGTCATCAAAGACACGTCAGGAAATATTTATGAAGGAGCTGAAGTTTCGACGACTTTGGTTAATCACTTCCGAGGGTTCCTGGGTACGGATGGGGGTATGGTGAGCCGAGTCAACTGAGAAATCTTCTCGGTTACACTTAATCCTCTCGTGGCTGATTCTCTGTGTAGGTCAGTGACTCCGGATGAAGTAAAAGCTGCTATCTTCTCTATTAATGAGAATAAAGCACCGGGCCCGGATGGATATACTTCCGATTTCTTTAAAAAAAGCATGGTCTATTGTTGGAAGTGAGGTAACGACTGCTGTGATTGATTGTTTTGAATCGGGTAGATTGCTTCAGGAGGTAAATCATACGTTTATAGCTCTCATCCCAAAGGTTACTACTCCTGGAGTAGTCACTGATTATAGGCCAATATCATGTTGTAATGTGGTTTATAAGGGCATTAGTAAGATAATCACTACTAGGATTCTTGAAGGCTTAAAGGAAATTATAAGCGGGAATCAATCGGCGTTTGTTCCAGGAAGGAGGATTTCGGACAATATAATGTTGACTTAAGAGCTAATGCATAATTACCATCGTCAAACGGGTCCTCCTAGATGTGCTATGAAAGTGGATATTCAAAAAGCTTATGACACAGTTGATTGGAGATTTTTACGTGACATTCTGCATGGTTTTGGATTTCGTCTGATGTTTATCTCTTGGATTATGGAGTGTGTTACTTCTACTTCTTTTTCTTTAAGTGTGAATGGTAACATTCATGGTTACTTCAAAGGAAAGAGAGGATTGCGTCAAGGAGATCCAATGTCACAATATTTGTTCACTATGGTGATGGAAGTTTTAACGTTGATTCTCACCAAAGCAGCTGATTTGGATTCTTCGTTTAGGTTCCATAACAAATGTGAGAAGCAAATGTTAATTAACTTATGTTTTGCTGATGACCTTTTCTTATTTGCTAGGGGTGATATTGGTTCGGTAAAGGTTATTATGCGATCTTTGAAAGAATTTGAAGATGTTTCGGGTCTAGTCCCTAGTAATGCGAAAAGTACTCTATTTTTTTGTAATGTTCCAATTTCTGCTAGGACCAGGATTGCTGAGTTGGTGCCGTTTGAGGAAGGAAACTTCCTATTAAGTATTTGGGGGTCCCTTTGCTTGCATCCGTCTTTTAATTAAGGATTGCAAAGTTTTGGTGGAGCGTATGACCAAACGGATTACTGATTGGAAGAACAGGTTCCTCTCGTTTGCTGGTAGGCTTCAGCTAGTGATTTATGTGCTCTCTTCCATCCATGTGTATTGGGCATCAGTTTTTATTTTGCCGGTCAGTATTATAAAGGAATTGGAAAGTAAAATGAAATGGTTTCTATGGGGATATGGCACGAGTTCGAAGGGTAGAGCAAAAGTGGCATGGAAGGAGGTTTGCCTTCCGAAGGAGGAAGGTGGTTTGGGCATAAGATGCGTCTCTGATGTGAACAAGTCTTTGATGGCCTATCACGTTTTTAGTATCTTATCTGGAAAGAAATCGTTATGGACTACCTGGATCAGTCTTCATAGACTTCGTGGCCGTAGCCTATGGGATATCCCGGTGCAAGCCAACGCCCCCTGGGGTTGGAAAAGATTAATGAAGTGCAGGTATGATTTTCGAGATTACTTGTGGAGTAAAGTTGGAAATGGTCAAAGCGTGTTTCTTTGGTTTGATAAATGGACGACCGAGTGCCCGCTAGCGAATGTAGTTACTCCGCGTCAAATGGCTCGTTATGGGTTTACCGTCAAGTCTAAAGTGGCTGATGCAATTAATGATGGCCGGTGGGTATGGCCGGAAGCTTGGAGGAGTGTGTACCCGATCTTGTTCCAGCTTCGGCCTCTTACTTTGTCTACTATGCAGGATAAACTTTTGTGGATGAACTCGGAAGGCAAGCTAGTTTCGTTCTCCTCTAAAGAGGTTTGGGAGTCGATTCGAGTCCGTGAGCAGCCAACTACTTGGTCGAAAATTATTTGGTCTTCTTTCAATATTCCTAAGCATGCGTTCATGGGTTGGCTTATCTTCAAGAAGAAGCTTTGGACACAGGACCGTATAATGCGATGTCACCATTTAGTGACGGGTTCTATGAACCAAATGTGTTGCTTGTTGTGTTATGCAGGGTTGGATACGCATGAGCATTTGTTTTTCCAATGTTCCTACTCAAAATCAGTATGGTACAATCTGCGGCATAAAGTAGGCATGAATTCGGTGCTCGAGTCATGGGATTATATCACTAGTTGGCTGATCGCTAAAGCTAAATCAAGAGCGATTTATTCAGTTGCTAGTAAACTGGTTGTTGCGGCCACGGCTTATGCTATTTGGAGTGAAAGAAATTCTAGATTTTTCAGTAACCGGTTGAGACCTCCTGAGCAGATTGTTGATGGTATTATTAGCACTGTGAGAACAAAGTTAATTTCCTTCAAGTACAAGCAAACTCCCAATGTTAAACGCTTTCTGGAGTAGTGGAAGATGGATAAGGAAGACTTCCTGGATGAAGATTGAAGACCAATGTTTCTAGTTTATGTTATGATCTAGTTTGGTTGTTTTTCTTTGGTTGTTTACGTGTTGACTCTTTAGTGGTATGCCACTAAGAGAACTAGGAGGTTTTGTTAACCTTCCTACTTGTTTTATTTTGATATGTTATAAAATCACTGGGGTAACCCTTTACCCAAAAAAAATAATCAGTTAAATGACAAAAGTTTAAGTTACATATGCTTAAATACCAATTATGCATGAAAATGGCATTTTGGTCATTTTCCTAAGGCATATCAACTACCTATCATTAGAAATAAATTGAAAACTCAGGATAGAATGTCCATTTGGGAGGCGGGTAGTGCTACAAACCTGAATCTCATGTGTTGCCCTTTATGTCATCATGACCGGGACTCGAGGGACCATCTATTTTTTGAATGTTCGTATTCTACGGAGGTTTGGTATGGCATTAGGGAATTGGCTAATATGGTTGATGTTAGTTGCCGATGGGTTGATATTATGGATTGGATGGATCAAAACTCTATTCGACAACCAGTCAATGTTGTGAGCAGATTGGTAGTTGCAGCAGCATCTTACTTCGTTTGGCAAGAAAGGAACTCGAGGCTCTTCACTCGGAATCAACGTACGGCGATAGTCTTATCACAGGAGATCATTAAAATTGTTCGTATGCGCCTTATGACCTTCAAATTCAAACAGGGATTTGCGAACAGAAGTCTCCTTCAGAAGTGGAACATTCCTAGCAGTAACTTGGATATCGATCCTGGCTAGATAGATTTTGCGTGTCTGTAATGGGTTGTATAGGCTGGGCCGGGCTATGTCTGTTTAGTCGTGTCTTTGGTTGTTTTGGTTTGTCTTTGGTTGCTTTCTTTTTCTCTAGTCTTGGCATGTCAAGTCTAGAGGGGGTGTAACATTTCAGTTGCACTATTGTGCTTATTGTTTTTAATAAGATTCACCGGGGTAACCCTTTACCCAAAAAAAAAAACCTAATTAAACTAAGTGACCATAAGGTATAACCTCGGAAGGTTATTCCCTATACAACTATGGTCACTAAATGTGCTTGGTCGGATCCTAATGATCGACCAAACGGGTCGAGTTCGGAAGTCTAAGCGGTGGTTTAGACCGCTTGACTTACGACTCTATACAAGCACTAGACTAAAAGTGACGAGTTAAACATGTTAAAACATGTTTAACTAAGTTAGAAAACAAGTTTGATATCAAAACAAAGTGTTTTGATACCCGAAAATAGCTTCGATGCAATACGCATAAACACGTATTTTGACCAAAAATTTGACTCGTCACTTTGACTAATCGACGTGGTAATCAGTAGGTATAGTCACAAGGGACTATAACCATTGTGATTATGCTCATGTTGCAAAGTTCAAATGAACTTTGTGTTGACCAACTCGTGGTCAAAGCAGAAAGTCAAACACTGTTTGACTTTCATGCTTGAAATACATGAACAAGCATGAAGGAAACTTACAAAGGGTCCAAGCAATGAAGATTTGAACTCAAAAATTCTCAGGTATGAAGCTTCACAAGGAGAGCTTCAACTTAGAGAAGAAGATTGAGATCAAGTGTGAAGAAGATGAAGTGAAAATGGTGGGTTTATATAGATTTTGAAGAACCGTTAGGATCGTTTCTCGATAATTGAGCTTCGATCTGGATCATACATGTAAGGCACATGGTTTTCGAATACTAGGGGTGCCCAAATCCATCATACGGTATTGAACAAGTTACACTAAGGCCCCTAAAAATCAACCTGGTTGTCAAAAATGAAGTTTCTGTCTAGCTATAGGCGTCGCGTCGCGCCACGGCAAAAGTCTTTTGCTGTCGCCGGACACCACGGCATAGGCTGAAGTTTCAGAATTGGCAGAACATGCCCCTGCACACATTTTAATGCATTTTCGACGCGTTTAAGCCCCATTAACCCATTTTCAAGGCTCAATAATGAAGTTTAAGTACAGGGAACATGAAATATGCTCAAAAAAATCTCGGATGTCGGTTCGTTTGGTCGTACGGTTGCGTTATTCAGTTAATTACGACGAAAACTCGAACGGACGGAAAAACGATCCAAATTAAGCGACGAATGGTATTTTTACATTCCAATCACTAAAATAAAATATTTTAATGATTAAAAAAATTTTTGGATGTCCGGATATGTTCAGAACGTAAGATATGCGCGAAAATGCAAAGTACGCTTTTAGTCCCTATTGATCAAAAAGTTTATTTTCGCATAACGAACCCCTCAAAGCCTATTTCTAAGCTATGTAAAGTATATTTAGGGTATGTTTAACTTATTATCATGTTCCGGAATGTTTGTTATCATACGAATCGGCATACTTTCGCAGTCTGACACAAATAGTCCCTGCGATCGAATAAACTTGTTTTCGACACACCAAACCATCCAAAACTTATTTCTATGTTATGTAAATGTTATTTAAGGTATGTTAAGCTTATTTCACTATTCCGAAATGTTTGTCGCGCTAAACTGATTACGTTTACGCATCAGTTTGCGTATAACTTTCCAGAAAGCGATTTAAAGCTTGAAATCGAACTCGAATCAAATTGTAAAATCATCGAACACAAGTACACACATAATAACACCAAAACACATTGTTTTATTGATAATTGATATTGTTTTACATCGTACATCGTTTACATAGCACAGTTGTCACACACTACCCATGTGTGGAGTCTTATTACTAGACGGAACTCTCTTTGGGTTAATTGGATTTATGATCATAAGCTTAAAGAGAGATCTTTCTGGCATGTTAGTTCGAAGAAGGATTAGAATTCTATAACAAACTAGTTAGCAATAGTGACCAATTTGGAATTAGGGTTCTTGCTTTCGTTCTTCGATCGCCGCCTTAGATTCTGATTAGATGTGCTGGCCTATTAAATTGATAGTTATTGATCGCGGTTAACTGAGATTAACTTAGCTAGATTAATACATCGGTTTAATCGATTAAGGATTGAAGATTAGTTCTGGGGTTTTAGGATTAGGGTTTTTATTTCCTCGTTTATTGGCTTTCGTTTTCTTTACTGGAGTTTGAGATTCGGGTTGCATGGTTCTTGTATTTTGTGTAACAAGGGAGAGTGGATTATTCTAAGATGAATGAACGTAACGTAAAAAACATGGGGGTAACACCAAGAACAACCAACTGAAGCCGCCATTATTTGATCGAGGTAAGCCGTCGATGTCGCTGAAGGGTTTTGCGGATAGGGCTGGGGATAGTGAGGGTAACAGTTTGCAACCACGCCGAGGGGTTGTGATTAATGATCTGAAGGAACCAAGATTAGTTAATGTCATTGATGAACTCACCAAGGTTACTGTACCGGTTGATATTGGAACTCAACAGCCAAATCTGAATGGAGATGGTAACTCTAAGGGTTGGGGACCTGAAGAAGGGTTGGATCTTAATGCATCGGATCAGTCGTTTGATAATGGGAATAATAATAATCAAGATATTGGCATAAACTGTCCTTCAGGTACGTAGCATAACCGAGCAAGACTAGGTGATGTGGGCAATGGCGACAAGGGTGATTTCTTGAAGAACACTAATATTTTCGACTCCTTCCTCTTTCTTGATCTAGATCGATTAGCAGGTAGGGTTACTTGATCCCTATTCTGATAAGGGTTTTTGTTTACCCTGGTTCTGATTGATTGACGTAAAGATTAGGGTTTTCATATTACGATTTGGGTTTTTTTTCTTCTGGGTTTTCGTTCTTTACGTTGCATTGTTGTCTGAATATTGAATGATGGATTCTAAATCATCTAATGTTCAAGATGGTAGCGGAAAGTCTCCTGGATTGGTAAAGGGTTTGGGTAATCGCATGTTTATGTTTAACATTGATGGGAACAATAAGATACCTCATCGGGGTATCTTCAAGCAGTCGATAACTGAGCCATTGAAGAAAACAGTTTCGGTGCCGGCGGAGAATGTTTCTGTGGGATCCGAGACTAATCTGGATGCGGCAGCTGAAGTCAAGGGGAACGAAGAGGGTCAGGGTATAGGTCACGGCGATAGTTTCTTTCAGTCTAAGCCGTCCTATGCTAAATCGGTGCTGAACATCAAGACGGGTAAGGTTAATTTCAGATTAGTTGCTAGTTCTGATGTGCATGAGGGTTGTGATGTGGTCCTTCCACATGAATCAGTGCGGGCAGTCAAAGATAAATTAGCTAATACACTGTATGGTTACTTCTTGGGGGATCGCATTGCATACCCTATGGTGGAATACTTTGTCAGGAACAATTGGAGAAAGTATGGGTTGCAAAAGTCGATGATGAATGCTAATGGGTTATTCTTCTTCAAATTTGCAGATGAGAAGGGTATGATGAATGTGTTGAAAGAAGGTCCATGGATAATTAGGTCACAACCTATTTGTCTTGATATTTGGTCTCCTTCTATGAAGTTGGAAAAGAAGGAGGTGAAGAAATTGCAAGTGTGGGTTAAAATCCATGATGTTCCGATTGCTGCGTATACAGAGGATGGATTGAGTATGATTGCTACGGCCATTGGTGAGCCGAAACTGTTGGACTCATACACTTCGTCAATGTGCATGGATGGTTGGGGAAGGAGTAGCTATGCTCGAGCTCTTTTAGAAATCTCAGCTGAGAATGATTTTAAGGATGAGATAGTTATAGCGTTTCCAGAGCTTGAGGGGGAAGGTTTTATCAAAGAGAAATTGTATGTGGAGTATGAATGGAGTCCTCATAGGTGTGCTCATTGTAAAGTATTTGGTCATTCAGATGATACTTGCCCGAGGCAGATTAGGAGGGCTCCAAAAGGGCCGGCAAAGACTCCGAAACATCATGATGGGAACAATACTCGTCAGCCAGTGAAGCCGCCGGTGGTAGACAAGGATGGTTTTATGGATGTGGGTCGCAAGAAAGGGGTTCGAAAAGCAGGATTTCATGTTAATAAACAGAAGCAGAAGTTTGAATATAGGCCGGTTGGATCCAAACCTCATGGGGGGACAAATGCTTCGGCTCCAACAACTAGTGTCATATCCCAAAATCCATTCGATGTTTTAATGGATGAGGGGCTGAATTTGGGTACAGCTAGCAAGGTTCATAATGACCAGCAGGATTCGGATGATGAGGAGGTTCTTGAAGTCTACAATGAAATGAATGAATTTATGACTTCGGGTACATAATCCTCTTCGAAAGCAGGGGCTAGCACCTCTTCCACAAAGTCCTCTAATGGATAGATTATCCTTAGTTCGTGTGAAGGGGCCACCGGTTCATGGAAACTTCATCTTTGATGATGGTGGATGAAGTCTTTGGTTTATGTTATATTTGATCTTGCCTACTGTAATTTTTCATGATAGATAGTAGGCTAGGTTATGTGGTGTCATAGGTACTTTTGGTTTGATTGGTTTACATATATGGGTCTTGTCCTGTATATGAACTAGTGTGGAACACATTCACACTACTTGTTCTTATTTGCGGTTGTTTATAATAGAATCACCGGGGTAACCCTTTACCCAAAAAAAGATATTGGCTTAAAGCCGATGTCATACGCTGATACAGTTATGGCAGGGAAGTCGAAGCAGGTTAATTTCAGGGTGCATGAGAGTCCGATCTTGCATGAAGGGTGTGATGTGGTGCTTCCTAGGGAATCGGTTAGAACTGTTCAGGATAAGTTAGCTAACACGCTATACGGGTATTTCCTGGGGGATCGAGTTGCCTACCCGGTTGTGGATTATTTTGTGAGGAATAACTGGAAGAAGTTTGGGTTACAAAAATCTATGATGAATGCTAATGGTTTCTTCTTCTTTAAGTTTGCGGATGAAGAGGGTATGATGAATGTTCCAAAGGAAGTGTGACAACTGTCAAAAATCCAGGTATCCGTACAATTTAATTAACCATGATTAGTGCTTAATGACTGTGCTGAATTACAATTGATTGCTTTCTGATTACTGTATCATACTTACATGTGCATCACATTTCATACTGTCACATCATTTTTACATGCAAACTCTTAGCGACATAAACGATGCACAAAGCACAGTTAGCACAGTTAGCGGATAACTCAGAAAAATGCTGACAATGTCAGTACATAGACAAACAGTGTTTTGAGCCCTGTATGGGCCAGAGACTAAGTTTCACACTAGTATGGTGTGTAGGGAAGTAAGGACCACAAAACTGCTTCACTAGGTGATAGTTTAAGTGCCGGAAAGTGCCTAAAACCCACTCAAAGTGCTGAATTCAGCATATTTCAGCAAAAATTCAGCATTTTAACAAGATTGTATCATGCAAAAATATGGCTAAATGGTCCTGAATGCTTTCCTAAGTGTCGGGAATTAAAAGTGTCACAAAAGGGTACATAAAGATCACTAAACGGAATAGTTCGACACTTTAACGAACCGGAATCTAACCGAACAACCGGACACTACCCGAAACACCAAAATTATACTAGAAACATTGTTTTAGTGTTTCTGAGCTAGTTATGATCCCCGAACACCCTAACACACTATATGACACCTAATACACATAAACACTAAACACTATACTTGAAATCTAACTTAATCACTTAACTACCCAATTAAACCCAACCAAGACCCCCCCCCCCCATATAAGTGGACGGCCGCTAGGTGGCCCACTCTCAAGATTTGCTTAATCTTCCCTTGATCCTATTTGATCTTACTTAGATTGTTAAAGATCTTGCTTGTACTATTAGAAACATAAAACCCAATGGACAAAGGAGTTAAATGGTTATAAGAGGAGTAGGCCTTCATTCTCATCACCACACTTCACCTCAACTCTCTCCCTCTCCTCCCTTGCTCTATTCTCGGCCAAACACCCCCAAGCACACCACCATCATCATCAAATCTTGATCATCCATTCCAAGTTCATTCCAAGGTGTAAGAAGGTCTACAAGCAAGCTTGGTGGTCTTGGATCTTGAAGGACCTCATCCAATTGCTATTATCCTCTACATTTGTCATCTACAACATCAAGTGTTCTTCCCTAGCCTTGTGCTAGTAGTAAGGCCCTCATAACCCTTTGTTACTTCATATATTGTTGGTTAAAAGATGATATACATTGATAATCTTGATGAACATTAAAGAACATAAACATGAATCTCTAACATAAGCACATTAACATATGAATGCATGTTGATTTGTGATTATTTGCTTCTTGATGATTGAAGATTTGTGTTAGTGATGTTAGACATCATAAGGAACCTACTAGATTGTGATTAAACACATGATCTAGTAAGTTAAGGTGGTGATCTTGTGAAAGACCAAGATCATCATGCTTTATGTTTTCATGAACTTGAAAAATGAACATGATTTTATGAATGATGAAACATGAAATATGTTACTAGACATAAACTTGAATGATTTCAAAGATAGTTTTCCAATGAAACCAAGTTAAATCACAAGATTTATATAAACATAGTTTTTTTTAAAGAAACCAACCATGTTTCTAGTGTTGAAACAAGTATAAGAATACATTGTTTACAAGAAAAATCCAAGAGAATGATTTTTGGAAAAATCATCTAGTAAGTTGTAAACACCTAAATTCTTTAAGAATGAGATTTTTTAAGAAATAAACACACTTTAAAGGGTAACAAAACCTACTAAACACACTACCAAGTTACTACAAGTTTTTATGAAAGATCAAGTTCATGATTGATATGTAAAATGCAATATTTTGGCACTTGGTAAGTGTAAGTTGTTTAGGGTTGATTATTGATTATTTGTGATGATTTTGAAAAGAAAATGATATGCTTTGATAGCATGGACACCTCCATTTTTTAGGGGAAACTATGGCGAAATTTTCTAAAAATAAAAATGGATAAATATGTATTTAGAATATATATTTACATTAAAGACACATTGTGTGTGATTATTTGTATACTTTGTGTATTAGTTATATTATTTTAGGATTTAAAGTAATATAACTTAACAAAATACCAAGAAATTACAATCCAAAATAATACCAAAAATCACAAGAAATAAATATATAAGTTGCACACTTAATATTGTGAAACCGAACGCAAGAACGTAACTTACAAAATATTCCGGAAAATACCGTTATAAATATATTTTTGGTAAATATTATTTTGGATACAAACGAAATGAAAATATGATTTTTATTACAAAGTATATCATATTTTCGACAAGGAGAAAATATATTATTTTTGAAAAGTTAAAATATATTTCCGTTTCATGAGGGAGAGCTTCCCGTCAAATACTTGGGAGTTCCGCTGATTTCGACTAAGCTATCGTTTAAGGATTGCAAAATCCTAGTGGATCGAGTTGACAAGAAAATTGATCATTGGTTAAATAAGTCTCTCTCTTTTGCAGGAAGGCTTCAGTTAATTAATTCGGTCATCTCGGCTATGCACGTATACTGGGCTTCAGTTTTTATGCTCCCGGCCCGTATTGTTAGTGACATCGAAAAGCGTATGCGTAATTTTCTTTGGAGTGGTGGGGCGGCTAAAGGCTCTTATCCGAAAGTTGCTTGGAAAAATGTTTGCCTTCCTAAATCCGAAGGCGGTTTGGGTATTCGGAAAATTCATGATTCGAATAAAGCGCTTCTTACTAATCATGTGTGGAGCATTCTTGTTAAACGGGAATCCCTCTGGGTAAAATGGGTTCATTCTTACAGGATCAAAGGGAAAAATTTTTGGGAGATCCCACTTCGTGGTAGTATGACATGGGGATGGAGGAAAATATTATCTATTCGGTCTTCTATTCGTCCGTTCATTTGGTTCTTGATACGTGATGGCAGAAAGGCAAATGCTTGGAATGACAACTGGTGCCCTCATAGCCCTTTGAGGGACTTCATAACACCTAGACGAATTCATGGGGCGGGGTTTAGCATGCAAACCACTGTGTCGGATCTCATTGATAATCATAATGGTTGGAAGTGGCCGATTGCTTGGTTTGACCTGTATCCGGTTCTGATTACTTTAGTGACACCGAGTATTGTCCATAATGTTCCTGATAAGCTTGTTTGGAAGAATATGCAGGGCAATATATCGGAATTTAGTGCTACAGAGGCTTGGGAAAGCATTCGGGCGCGAGGAGAGGAGGTCGATTGGGTTAATTTGGTTTGGTTCAGTCAGTGTATTCCGAGACACTCTTTCCACTTGTGGTTAGTTATTAAGAATAAGCTGAAAACTCAGGATCGAATGGGAGTTTGGGATGCGGGAAGTGCAACTAATTTAAATTTAATGTGCTGTCCACTGTGCAAGAATGGTAAAGACTCTCGGGACCACTTATTTTTTCGGTGCACTTATGCTTTGCAAGTGTGGAAAAAGGTTAAAGATATGGCTTATATGGACTCTGTTGATGCAAATTGGGATTCAATTAGTTCTTGGCTTTCTCAACATTCTACTAATAACTCGGCGAAGAGTATTGTAAGTAAGTTGGTTGTTGCTGCTTCTTCTTATTTCATATGGCAAGAAAGAAACAATAGGCTGTTCTCTTCAAATCAGCGAAACGTCACTACCATTACGAACATTATTCTTCATACGGTTCGTCTAAAGCTGATGACATTCAAGGCTGGGAGAGGTCTGAAACACCCGTTGATGTTGGAGAGATGGAAGTTCCAAGTGAAGGCTTTAAGCATTGATCCGGGCTAGAGTCTTTTTTTGAGCAGAGTTTTTTATTTAGATGCCAATGTGTTGGCTTCGGGCTGTTTGAGTTTGGTCGGTTTTAGTTTGTGTTTTTTTTTTTTTTTTTTTTTGTGAGCTGGTTGTGATGTGTCTGTTACTTTGGTTGTGCTAGGCTTGGTATGCCAAGTCTAGCTCTTGTGTGCTACTTTGGTACACTTGCGTGATTCTTTATTCTTTTTAATAAAATTCACCGGGGTAACCCTTTACCCAAAAAAGAAATACGATTTTTGAGAAAAATATATATTTTCTTGAAATACATTATTTTTGGACAAAACAAGTTTATATATTTTCTAAGACTTGAAAATATATTGTTTTGGAAATATATATTGAGAATATATTGGTATATTTTTATTTGGAATAATACACCGGAATACGACGCCAATACATGGCAAGTTATACAAATACAAGAATACGAAAATACATGTATGAGATACCCCCATCGTTGGGAAGGAAATACGAATACAAATACTTGAGAAGTATTGTTACGAAATATTGTTTAAACAATTATTCCAAAATCAAAAATAATTTAAAGTTAAAATAATTATTATTTTAACAAGTAATTATAACTTGGGATAATATTAAAAGAAACGTAACTCTAACACGTTAATTCTAAGGCAAGGCACGACCCGTTCGTCTAATAGACCGTAGTACATTGTAGGTAGTCGTGTTTGCTGACGAGATTTGAGTTACGAGTATCGAAGACGCAAAACAGTGAGTTCAGAATTGCAAAGTATCCTTGATCTAATGAACTAACAATGCTCGGGAAACATCCTCTCTTCCTTAGGCCATTTCGGTTCCTCTTGAAACCCTAGTTTTTTCTTTGTGATCTTCTGTATAACAGTCTGTGATTAGAGGTTTGATTCATCAATCTTCTATAACGAACTTGTTAGCAGTTGTGACCAATCTAGAACTAGGGTTTTGCTTTGTTTCGTTTCCTTCTATCGCCGCCTGTGTGATCTTTAAGAAAACCCTGATTAATTAAACTTGTTGTTATTGATTGCGGTTAACTGAGTTTAATTTAGCTAGATTGATACACTGGTTTAACCAGTTAAGGGTTGAGGATTGATCCAAGGGTTTAAGGATTTCAGCTTGGTTAGGGTTTGTGCACGTGTTTGGTGTCGTCGTGTGTTTGTCTGGATTTACGAGTATATTGGCTGCATGGAGAGGAACAGTGATTTTGATCCTGATCCTGATGGTGGGGGTGCAACGCCTGGGTCAGTGCCGATTCGGGGAATAGGGTTAAGGGTAACAAACATCGAGGGGTATTTGATGCCTAGACGTGGAATGTACTCTACTTCGAATGTTTCAATACTGGATGGGTTAACTAGCATTTCAAAGCCTGTGGATAACATTTATCCTGTTAGTTCTAAATTTCCGAATGTGCCCAATGTGGAGATCGGTAACCTTTCGATGGGAAACACTTCTCCTGTTATTTCGGGTGGAGATGCTTCATCGTCCACTCTACAGCAACCAGTGCCTAATGTGGAGCCATTGTCATATGCAAATGTGCTCCAATCCAAGAAGGAGGAGGTTCGTGTTAACTTTAGGAAGATGGAATCGGTTGAAAGTTTGGATGGAGCTGAAGTGGTAATCCCTTTATCATCAGTTAAGCAGGTAACTGAGAGATATTCTAACACGCTGTATGGTTATTTTCTGGGTAAACACCTTGCTTTTCCGGTTGTGGATTACTTTGTAAAACAGAATTGGGCAAAGTATGGGCTGGCTAGGCTTATGATGAATTCAAAGGGTTTCTTTTTCTGGAAATTCAAGACCAAAAAAGGAATAGATCAGTTACTGGAAGATGGGCCATGGATGATAAGAAACGTCCCTATTATCTTAAAGGAATGGTCACCCTCAGTCACGGTTGAGAAAGAAGATATCACAACGGTTCCGGTTTGGATAAAGATGCATGATGTTCCTCTTCCAGCATTTACAGAAGATGGACTTAGTCTGCTAGCATCAAGGATTGGTACACTTTGATGTTGGACTCTTATACGGCTACAATGTGTATGGAGTCTTGGGGGAGAAGTAGCTTCGCAAGGGCATTGATTGATGTTCATGCTAGCGCGGATCTGAAGACAAGTATAACTATGGCTATTCCTTCACTGGATGGTAAGAGTTTTACTAAATCTGAGATAAAAGTGGAGTATGATTGGGTTCCGTTGCGATGTTCGACATGTTGTGTTTTCGGGCATGATGGTAATTCTTGTCCAAAGAATCTGAAAGTAGCTGAGATGATTGGAAAGGTCCAATATGAGGCGAAAACTGATGATGGCGGCTTTAAGGGAGCAAAAGTGAAGAATAAAAAAGGTGGCCAGCAAGGTATTCACATCAAAAACCAGAAACCGAAGATGGTATATCGGCTAGTGAACAAATCTAAACCTAATGGGGATAAGTCGGCTCCGTCGTCTTCTCAGGTGCACGTTTCAAACTCGTTTGATGTTTTGCAAAGTGAGGAAGAGACGAACCAGGTGGATGCCCCGATTGAGAGTTTGGACATTCATAAGGAAGCTATATCATGGAGATGGGGTTCGAAGTAAAAATCTAAAAGCTAAAGGAAAATCCCAAAGTTTAGAAGAGATTATATCTGATGATGTTGAGGTTGAGGAACTTCTTGCAGATATCCCGCATTTTATGGAGAGAACTAATGGTTTAAATGTTTCTGAGGGTGCAAGCACACCCGGTGGAGCTGGTATCAATGGGTAGCATCGCTTCTTGGAACATAAGGGGGCTGAACCGTACCCCTAAATAAATGGAGGTTCGTCAGGTGATAGTAGATAATCATGTCCAGGTTTGTGCTATTTTGGAAACCCATGTCGATGCAGCTAATATTTATAATGTTTGTGTGAAAGTTTGTCATAATTGGAAGTGGACGTCCAATAATGATTGTTGCACTAAGGGCACGAGAATTATGTTGGGGTGGGATGATAATATGGTGGATGTGATGACTCTTGCCCAAACGGATCAGGTTATCCATACCCAGATTGTTTTTACGTTAGATGGGAAGTCCTTGTTTTGTTTTTTGTTTATGCCAAGAATTTGTACAAAGTAAGGAGGGATCTTTGGCACAACCTATGTGTTCATCATACGTTCGTTCATGATAAGCCTTGGGTGATTATGGGTGATTACAATGCATCTTTGTTTCATGATGATGTGCATTCCGCTTCGTCGTCGTTAAGTATAGGTTCAAGAGAGCTTAAGGAATGTGTTGATAAAGTTGAGGTGTTTGATGTTAATAGCTCTGGTTTGCATTTCACGTGGTCGAATAAGCAGCAAAAAAGTCCTATATTCAAGAAATTAGATAGAATTTTGGGTATCATCCATCTGGTTGATTCGTTTCCAATGGCAGCTGCATATTTCCTTCCTTATCGGCTCTCTGATCACTCTCCTTGCATTCTAAAGCTGCCATCCATTGCTAGAGACAAGCCGAAGCCGTTCAAGTTTGTAAACTTGGTGGCGGAAAAGCCAGGGTTTTTGGATGAAGTTAAACGGGGTTGGTGCATTGATATTTCGGGCCACAAAATGTTTCAAGTTGTTAAGAAGTTGAAAAACCTCAAAACCCCTATGCGAAAATTATTCTTTCAGCAAGGTAATTTACATCAAAGGGTTAAGGTTGCTAGAACTGAATTGGAAGATTGTCAACGAGCTATAGATGCTAATACGGATAATGAAGGGTTACGTACTCAACATGGTTTGTTGCTTGAGAAATACAAGGTAGTGGTGCATGATGAAGGTGTGTTTTTAGCGGAAAAAGCAAAGGTTGATTGGCTTAAGTTGGGTGACTCAAATTCTAAGTACTTTCATAATGTAGTGAACGCAAAGAATCATAGGAGTAAATTTTTTGCGGTTCGGGACTCTGCGGGTCAGCTACATGAAGGAGGTTCTGTTAATCAAGTTATGGTTGATCATTTCTCGGCTTTCTTTGGAACCAAAAATACTATAGGGGCGACTCCAACTCCGGATTTGTTCCAGAATGTTTTGACAAATGAACAAGCTACGCATATGGTTCGGCAGGTCACTGACGAGGAAATTAAGTTGGCTATGTTCTCTATTTCGGGTATCAAAGCTCCGGGTCCAGATGGTTACACCTCGGTATTTTTTAAGAAGTCTTGGGATATTGTTGACAAGGATGTTTGTGAGGCGGTTCGGGACTTCTTTGCTAATGGCAAGCTATTGCAACAACTTAATCATACGATCGTCTCGTTAATCCCCAAGGTTCCTACTCCCTCTTTAATTACGGATTATAGGCCAATCTCGTGTTGTAACAATTTATATAAGTGCATAAGCAAGATTATTACGAATCGTATTAAGGAAGGGTTGAGTGGTTTTGTCAACATTAATCAGTCAGCTTTTGTTCCGGGCAGGAGAATCCAAGATAATATTCTGATAACTCAAGAGCTTATGCATAATTATCATTGGAATGTGGGGCCTCCTAGATGCGCGTTTAAAGTAGACATTCAGAAAGCTTACGATACGGTTGATTGGAACTTTCTCCGGCACACGTTGCATGGCTTTCGCTTTGATAGTAAGATGGTTAACTGGATAATGGCGTGTGTTTCGACTACATCGTTTTCCTTAGCCATGAATGGTAATTTGTTCGGTTATTTTAAAGGGAAGAGAGGGTTGCGTCAAGGAGATCCTATGTCTCCTTACTTGTTTACGCTGGTTATGGAGGTTCTCACTCTAATTCTGCAAAAACAAGTCACAATATATCCGGAGTTCAGATTCCATAATAAGTGTGACAAGCAATGGATCATCAACATTTGTTTTGCAGACGATCTCTTTTTATTTGCTCGAGGTGATCATGGTTCAGCTAAGGTTATCCTTGAGGCCATTAATGTTTTCAAGAATATGTCGGGGCTTGTGCCGAGTATAAATAAAAGCACCGTTTTCTTTGCTAATGTTCCAACTTCTGTGAAAGACCGAATTCGAAGCATCATGCCGTTTGAGGAGGGGCAATTACCGGTTCGTTATCTTGGAGTTCCTCTTATTTCGTCTCGTCTCTCATATAAGGATTGTAATCGGCTTGTTGAAAATATGGATAGACGTATAAATGATTGGAAAAGTAAGTGTCTTTTGTTTGGTGGGAGGCTTCAACTTATTCGATCTGTGCTTTCCTCAATGCATGTTTATTGGGCGGTGGTTTTTGTTCTTCCGAAACGCACCATAGGTGAATTGGAAGGTAAGATGAGACATTTCCTGTGGGCTCAAGGTAACGATATTAAAGGTAAAGCAAAAATGAGGTGGGAAAAAGTTTCTTTGCCGAAAAAGGAAGGTGGTTTGGGCATTCGTAGTATTGTGGATATGAACAACGCCCTTATGGTTGCTCATATATGGAACCTTCTTACAATGAGGGAATCGTTGTGGGTTAAATGGATGCACTCTTATCGCATTAGGGGCCGGAGTTTTTGGAATATTCCGATGCAAAGTAACGTAACTTGGACTTGGAGGAAGTTGTTAAGTCTTCGGCCTATGGTTCAGCAACATTTTTGGACAAAGATTGGTGATGGTACGTTAGCTTCGATGTGGTTTGATAAATGGGATGTCATTTGTCCTTTGAGTTCGTTCATCACTCCGAGAGCCATAGCGAATGCGGGATTCACGCTGAATGCAAAGGTAGCGGATGTATATCGTCAAGGGGAGTGGGGATGGCCTGATCAATGGCTTACCCGATACCCGATACTTCACATCATGCAGCATATTGATCTTCGGGCTATGAACGATAAGGTGGTTTGGAGATCTTTAGCTGGAAAGGAGTTGGATTATAGTACTTTGAATGTTTGGGAAGATATTCGGGCCGCTCAGAATGAAGTTCAATGGTCGTCTATGGTTTGGTTTCCTCAAGCTATTCCGCGCCATTCGTTTTTCATATGGCTTTTGGTTAACAAGAAATTGAAGACTAAGGATTTAATGGCAAGGTGGTGTGCGTCAGGCAACATGAACTTCAATTTGATGTGTTGTTCACTGTGTTCGTTGGGACCGGATTCTCATGAACATTTTTTCTTTGAATGCTCGTATGGAACTCAGGTTTGGAATGGAGTAAAAGATATAGCGGGTTTAAGTTCGGTCGCTAACTCTTGGGATATGAGTTTCAGTCATCTGGTGCAAGTCGCTAATTCTAAGAATGCTACGCATGTGATTAGCAAGTTGGTTGTCAATGCGGCGGGGTATTTTGTCTGGCAGGAAAGGAACCTCCGGTTGTTTACGTCTAAGAAAAGGAGTGCTACTCGGCTTGTTGAAATTATTTTAGCAACAGTCAGGATGAAACTTCATACGATGCGGTTTAAAAGAACCAGTCAAGTGGAGAGGATCTTACAAGATTGGAGTTTGCCTCGAGGTTTAATTGTTGAAGATGATGATTGTGGCTAGAGTCGAGCTGTTTTGTTTCGGTTTGTATTGAGTGACGGGTGTGTCTAGTCTTGTTTGCTTTGATGCTTGTTTTTTTAGTGCTACTCTAGAATGGCATGTCATTCTAGAGAACTGGGGATTGTTCATTTCCTCACTTGTTTTATTCGTTTGATGATATAAAATTCACCGGGGTAACCCTTTACCAAAAAAAAACAGTGAGTTCATGTCCCCTTTTTCTTTTAACTGTTTTCAGTTTTATAACTTCGGGGGTGAAATACATGTTACAAAAGGATTACATACTAATACTATTGGTATGGTTAGCCTAGGAAAGAACCATAGATCATGTGAATGGGTAGGCAGATACTTGGGACCATTAATCCTCGTATAAGGATCGAGGGGCATGAGTGATAGATCTATTTGGGTGTAGCGAGCCCACACCCATGAGGACCAGGGTGGCCCATAGGGTGACTATGTCTTCCAGCCGGAAGCCCGGTACAAATTTGCTAGGTTTGAGTCTTCCTACACCGTTACACATATCAGTGGCCTTGCAAACCATTGGTGATCTTTTCCTTGTTTGCTTTCATACCGGGATTTACATACACTGTTTACAAACGTTTATACATACTTATACAAACGCATGAACTCGCTCAACTTTTGTTGATGTTTTAAAATTACATGTATTTCAGGGAACTAAGTGGATCTGGCAGGTGTTGCTTGTTTTCAAGCTGTGTTATGAATAAAAGATGTCATCCGTGGTCGTAGGGTTTAGGAGATGTATCTTATTCCTGGACGGGATACATGTTTCCAAACCCGGGTTTATTTAAAGTCATTTGTTGAGTCTTCGTGAACTCATTTGAACATGTTGTGGTTATGACTTAAAATTTGGTGTCTACGTTTCAGACAAGAATGTTATGTTGTTTTCAAACTTAATTAATGGATGAACATCTTATGGTTTTTATCATATAGCGTTGTTATGATTGAATGCTATGGTATTAAGAATGTCACACCAATAATCACGCTTCCGCAAAAGTCAGGGTGTGACAGCTTGGTATCAGAGCTTCGATCGTAACGAACTAGGATTCTTTCTCAAGTCTAGACTACGATCACTAGGGCTCTCACGAAAATGTTTTCAAACATGTTTACATTGCATACACAAAATGTCCAGATCCAGGGAACAAACATTTTTACAAACAAAGGGCACAAAACACATTTCAAAGCTTATGTTATGGTTCAGTCTAAGAGACTGGGGAAGTTCAGTCTAAGAGACTGGGGAAGTTTAATCTGAGAGACTGGGTAGTTCAGTTTGAGAAACTGGGGAGGTTTAGTCTGAGAGACTAGGTAGTTCAGTCTGAGAGGCTGGGTGGGATAGTCCGGGATGACTAGGAGGAGTACATGCTTACATTGTTACTGCATACCTGCTTATTTGATGATTTTTGATATATGTGCATATGTTGTGATTGTGTTGTTACAGACACCATGTCCTCCTCTGAGAGTGGAGTATCAGATACCGTAGACCCTATGGCCATAGTCTCGGACGACGAGATTGCCCCGGACCCTGAGGTTTATACATCTGACACTGAGAGTAGCGATGATGATGACTTTCAGCCTTTTGCTTTGCCGGATTTTGGCGATGATATACTGCTAGCTGATGGTTTTCCTGGCGAGGATCTACTTCTTGTTTCGATCCCCGCTCCTCTTCCTCTTGCTGCATTTCCTCTCGAGGATTTGCCTCTTGATGCTTTGTCTGACGATGACGTCGATCTTTTTATCGAGGGCCTCCCTGAGGGTGCCCAGGGTGATGGAGCTCCAGTCGACGATGTCATTGCTGTTCCGCTTGTCGAGATTCCTGTCGTTGAGGTCTCGTCTGACCATTCTGGTCCTGATTCGTTCGAGTCTGTGTCATCTACTACTTTGCACGCACTGGGATTGCAGCGTTATCCCACTGACTCTGATTCTGACACAGCTATGTCTGCCGCACCTGTCTTTCCACACGACTTTGATTCTGAGCATGAGATTGATTTTGTCCCCGATGATCAGCCTTTTGAGGCACTTGTCGATCCTGACATGATACCCGCTGATTCTGAGCTTGCACCAGCCGACCCTGAGCCTATGCTTGCACCCGAGCCTATACCTGCTCACGATCCTCTACCTGAGCATGACCCTGTACCTGTTGACATACCTATTGTTGCACCACCTTTACCTGACCCGATCCCTGCACCTGTTGACCATGCTCCTTTTGCAGACCAGATTGACCCCAGATATGCATTCACCCGCAATGGGTGGATAGAGGACGATGATGACCTGCCTCCTTTTGTTAGGCATGTTACTCCCCCACCTGCACCTACACATGCACCCGTAGATATCGCCCCGTTGCACCCACATGTGTCTGACACACACCGCACCGATCTGCCGATCACGTTCTTACAGGATATCCCTCCACCCCGTCCTGGGGAAGGTCCATCGAGTCAGCAGCCCAGTCATATTCCTCCTGTGTCAGCAGCCGATCCTTTCATGCCACAGTTTACTCATACTGCTCCTTTTGCTTCTGCAGCATTGGGCGAGCCACTTATTTGGTTTCCGCCTAACATGATGCCTGTTTCTGATCCATACCATCCTTCACATTACGCTGGTTACACGAGGGATGATATGCTTTTGTCGTTACAGCTCCAGCAGGAGTTGTTGTGTCGCAGAGTCATGGATCTTGAGAGGATTCCACGTCCTCCACCATGTCCTTGTCAGTCACCATTCGCGACTCCACCGGCTCCTCTTCTGCCATACCCAGATTTTGACGTTCGTTTTCTTACTATGGAGCAGCAGATTAGTTTCCTGCGGCGTATCATTCATGCTGTTGAGGAGGAGTTAGCGCATGTGCGCAGTTTGCTTTTCGTTCCTCCTCCACCTCCTCCTCCTCCACCATCAGCATAGCAGTTTTTGGTTTTATGCGGGTAGCATACTTTTGATGAGAGTGTAGCTATTGAGCCCAGATTGCACAGCCTTTTGAAGACCACTTTTGTCTTTTGATTGTTGTAGTTTGATGGATATTTTGGATAAGGGTGATGTGACCCTGTAGTCCCTTTTGATGTATGATACATTGTAGAACATGTGAAACTGTATTCGTGGTCATTGATATATGAAAGCTCAATCGCAACATTCTCATTACATACATTGTTGAATTACTTGTTTACATTATGATTGGGATGTTATGTGTTTACTTGCGTTGATAAATATCATTACGTGTGCATGCCATGTACTTACTATACTTATTATCGCCTGACCAATGCAATCTTCTTATAGAATATGCCTCCACGAAGAGAAACTCGTTTGCCCACTACAGAGGCCGAATCACAAGAACAGATTTCACGAGCGATAGCACAACACGAGGCCCTGCGCTCTGAACATAGCAGGGGGTACCTCTGGAAGCAACCCACCTCATGGTAATGTTTAAGTCACTAAGGACACATTACGTTACATTTGGATATTCCATGTGCGATCGCTAATGCTTACTGTGAATGATGTTACTTGTACAGGTTGTACCTATAAGCAGTTCTTAGACAGTAAGCCTCTGAATTTCGACGGCACCGGGGGTGCCGTAGCTTTTGTCAGATGGACGGAGAAGACCGATTCTGTGCTAAGAATGAGCAAGTGTGCGCCCGAGCACCAAGTCACCTACATCTCAGGACTTTTTCAAGACGGTGCCTTATCCTGGTGGAATCTCCAAGTTCAAACCTTGGGAGAAGAAGCTCCTTACACCATGACATGGGATGAAATGAAGGAACTCATGCGAAAGAAGTACTGCTCAAGTGTCACACCCCCAAAATCCACACGCGGAGTATCGCCGCCTGGAGGCGTGACATGACCAGGATCAAGCCACCAATCATATTGAACAATAGTAAATGTAATTCAACCAAACAATATGAAAGGTGTTCCAAAACAAAAGTGTAGTTTCAATGTTTAGCGGAAGCATAAATGTAAAACCCGACATAAGTAATAAGTTTGAAATGTCATAAATGTTTAACATGGCATCCACGATCCATGTCCACAACGACCGCGCCTCCCAGTGCAAGCTCCATGAGTACCTATTGACCTGCTAGGCATGTAACAACGAGTCAACAACAAAGTTGAGCGAGTTCACAGCTGGTTGTTTTAGTTATAGTATTCGTTTCGTATTTCACATGTTCGTTATGTAAACCATGTATCGTATTTATTTGTATCGCGGCCTTCCAGGCATGTTTGCGAAGATTAGTGGGGGGTTTCTCATGTATTCTAGACTAGTTGTATTTGTATCGCGGCCCTCCAGGCATGTTTGCGAAGGTTAGTATTCGTATCGCGGCCTTCCAGGCATGTGTGCGAAGATTAGTATTCGTATCGCGGCCTTCCAGGCATGTGTGCGAAGATTAGTGGGGGCTTTCCATGTGTTACTAGTCTAGCCGTATCTATAAGTGACCTTCCCCTAACGAGGTCAGTGGTACGTATTCCAGTAACGATGAAAGTACAAGTAATCATTCAATCCCATTCCCAACCCCGGGAATCCCATGCCTTGGTAAGAGTGTGAACTCACCTTGGTTTGCTCGGTAGATACACGAAAAGGTTACTTGAGTAATAAGGGGTCAACCACGTTCTAACATGGTTACCATACGAGTTAGGTCTAGGTTCAAGTAGTGCACGTAAGTTTACACATAAGCTAACAAGTCACATCACATAGCGAGCATGGCAAACACATGGATCATACAACCAGTAGCATACCGTTCACATAGACATAACCCAAACTTGTGCGACTTTGAGTGATTGGACTGTTATGGTTGTGTAAGCCCAATCCTTTCGTGCGATCCAAACGATGAAGCCCAAATGATAGTCGGCCCGACCTGTTGTGCGTCCAGCACAACCTTGTGCGACTCACAACGGGTTGTGCGACTCAGAAGCATACCCGGCCCAAAACATGCGGCCCAATACCCATTCGGCCCAAACAATAAAACAACACTAAATCTTGTGCGGTCTAAAAAGACTTGTGCGACTGACTACAGACAACTTGTGCGATTGGAGCCTTGGGCTGTCCGGCCCAACAACATCAGCAGTTTGTTCTTTTGTGTGTGGCCCAACATATTGTGCGATCGGCACAGGCTTGTGCGGTCCACAATATGTTGTGCGATCATGCATAAGTGATTTGTACATAGTGTTTAAACAATTGTACCACAGCCATCTTTAGCTTGTGCGACTAGTCCTTGTGCGACCAAGGACTTGTGCGATTGTTGTTGTGCGATCAGAACCATGTGCGATTGAGCTCTTGTGCGATTCAAGAGCTTATGTGCTTGCACTTGTGCGTTTGGGTTTTAAATTCCGAAGATTAAGCATATCATTTATAGGATATCAACAGTTACCAATCATGCATAAAATCGGTCAGAGCAATCAAACAGTTTCCTATTTTCGTGGTTAACAATCAAAGCTAACAGTTTCCAAACCAACAATAATCGATCAAAACAAGGTTGTTATCACTAATTCACATAAACCCTAATTAATCATACTCATGAACAATAACTTATCAAAACATTCAATCGGATTAAACACTAGGACTAACACATATTATCCAAGTTCAACATATCGCAGTCGATTCACATTCATCCAATCGGTTCCTAAAATCAATAACATGCAATCCGATTCACATGGACATCCTTACGTAAACATCATCATTCATCATCAAATCCAATTCATACTATCACAACCAAACCATCCGAACACATATATGGCCGATTACAATCATTCATAGATCATTACATAGCTCACAATATCAACTAACAACCAAAATCATGAATCACTAACCGGTTAAGGGGTAAGACAAGGATGGTCCGAATCAAGAAGGCTTCACGAGATGGGGCTTCGGCTATGAGGATTGCTGTGACGACCCGGATGTTTAAGGTTAGCATTGCTTGAAATCCCACAACTTCTTGCGTGTGTCTATTTACAACTAAATGATCACGTATGTATAACTGATTAACTATACGGGAAATTGCTAAACATTTTGTGTGTCGTTCGACTGATGTAGTAAAACCGAATGAATTGGGCCACATATTCACACTTTGTATAATTGCTTAATGGAAAGACACTTTGAAGTATGAATATGTATACTCGAATTCACACATATGCATAACTGTTATCGGCCCACATTGGTGATCACCGGCCCACTTTAAATTACTTGACATCACATCATATTTCCGTAACTCCCTTTTTATTTTCAACTCACAATATCAACCAACAGACCCTACTCTCTCCTTAGAGTCACGACGGCTACAGGAGACTACCCCCTATAGAATTAATCCCTGATTTGTGAGACATCATTTGTTTACTTCAATTGATCGGTATGTGCGTTGCCACTTTACATATTACAAATATTAATCATTATCGGTTTGATCTTGTTATGAGAGGTTTTTGATTAACTTAAATGTACAGAACTTGAGATAAGGTTATGGTTTAGATAGATGATTATAGTTGCATGAAATCGGCTACATCATGAGTTAATTTAGAATATTATGTTCATATACTTTGTACTATCTTGTGTCATCAATCATAGGAGGAATAACCTTATTGGCAGGTTATGATTATATAAAACATGGGTGATATGATTAGGTGGTTGACTATTGTGTGCTCATACATGTGGGTTTTCAATTCATTAGGGTCAGAAGCATGTGCATGAACATTGGGAATTGGATAATAACTCCTAGTATATATATATCCGAGTATATTAGGTGTTCATATGGAAATTGTTTTGGTCAGCATATAACTATTTGGGTCAGGGTTTCTTGAAGTAATGGGTGGCCGGTTTTTTAAGTGGGCTGAGTATAAGAGTGTATGGGCCGGAGTCAATTGAGCAACATAACCGGACTGGGCCAGCAACATTGGGCTGAGTAAGACTGCCAAGGCAGTGATTTCGCCTGATATGTTTTGATGTGCAATGTATGTTTAGTTGTGCTAATAATTGTGATATATGTATACTTTATTATTTGAGTCATACATGTTAATAGCCGGATTGAAGCATGGACGAGCAGGTTATGTATCTATGCGTACAACATGCTTGAGTGATTACAAGTTAAGCATTTGGTTAGTGCTGTAGATGCATGAATAAACCGTTGTGAACTGGACTGTATGGGTGCGTTATGTGAACAATGAATATGCTTGATGTGAACCTTGAAATGAATTAATTAATTGTTACGCCATACGTGCAATGAGATGAATGATCTATGTCTACAACTTGTTTTAAACAAGTGGATGTTTGTGTATGAGTCTAATTGATATCGGTAACTATGATAGGATTGTTTTGAGCAACTGAAAACATAGCTAGTCTTACCGAGCAAATCAAAGGTGAGTTCACTACATTCGATCATGCGTCCCAGTGGTTGGGGACAGTCAGTGGGTACCCAGTGGAGGGATAAGTCTTTTGGGTAAAAACGGGTATATTGGTTAATATTCTCACCTATCATTCTTGTAAGTCCCTTACATTGTTACCTGGAGGGTAACGGGTATTAGTTGGTAGCGCTACTTAGGTTTGGCACCCTCACACCACTCCTAGAGAGGACGGATGTGAACTAATGACCCAGTCGGGCCCAGTACTGGATAGGAGTACGTGGGAAAGGGCAGTCATGTACTTCAGGAGCCGTCTTGTTCGGAATTGAGATATTAACAATATTACTTGCATTGGTTATTGAACTGTTTTACATTCAACTGGTGACAAACGTTTTCTTAAACTGTGGACTCGCCAGCTTTGTCTGATACACTTGTTACATGCTCGCAGGTCGTTAGGTGATTGAAACAGGAGCTTGCTCGCAGGTCTGTTTAACCCCGATGCTTCTTGAAACCGAACATGTTGTGGAGTCGGCTGATGCAAGTCAATTGAAGCCTTATATGTTCGCTGGGATGCAAACTCGACCTTGGGGGATAGGTGTTCGACATCGACCTTCCTTCCACTACCCTTGATGGTTGCAATACAGTAGTTAGTGTGGATTGGTTATCCAGAGATCGTGAAAAAACACCAGTGAGGAGAAAATTTTGTGTGGAGAATCGTTATTTGTTCTAAAGCGTCAGAGTGGTGCAAAGGTTAGCGCCATTTCAGCTTTGAAGGCCAAAAGTGTGCACGGAGGGATTACTCCACTATACTAGTAACCGTTACTGATGTTAAGGCTAAGGAAATAGAGGATCGAGGATCCACCAATCATTCGTGATTCCTTTCGGTGTGCTACCTAGGAAACATTCGGGTTTACTTCCACAACTGTTAGGCGAAATCTCAGTCTGATCTCGCGCCAGAGGCAGCCCTGACTATACGCACTCTTACCATCTTGCACCAGGATGGTTGCAAGAGTTGTCTAATGAACTGCAGGAACTGTTGGACAAGAGTTTTGTCGGACCTAGCTCTGCGCTTTGGGGAGCCCCGGTTATATCCGTGAAGATAACCCTTTTCGTATGTGTACTGATATTCAAGAACTCAATAAGGTGACAGTTAAGAACCGTTTGCCACGACCATATATTGACAACCTGATGACAAGTTGCGGGGGTCGAGCTTCCATTCGAGGTTTGAATAACAAACAAGCTATTGTCAGAAGGTAGTCTAAGGGGAGAATGTGCCTGCAACGGCATACCAAGCGCAGTGCGGCCATTTCGACGTTGTATTCCAAGACTTTCGAGCTAATCATCACACCAGTAGCTGTATGGATCACATGAATCGACCATGCTTATTGATGACATGTTGAATCATTACCAG
This sequence comes from Helianthus tuberosus, assembly GCA_030545235.1. NCBI lineage: Eukaryota > Viridiplantae > Streptophyta > Magnoliopsida > Asterales > Asteraceae > Helianthus > Helianthus tuberosus. Next base: position 117,250,868 of record CM060397.1, on the reverse strand, counting down.
GAGAAAGGAACATCATGGGTAGCTTTGTATCTTATTTGAGGGCTCTTGAAGGAGGAGCCACACCGCGCGAAGTCTTGATAAATGTAACTTCTGGATGCGGGGGATACCTTTTTGTTCATATAATCAACGAAGTGGGAATACACGTGGATCTCGCTAAGACCCTTTTGGTTAGAAACTGATCGACACCAGAGATCCCTTTGAGGATGCAGCAATTTCTTGGTCTCACTAGATGCTATCGTAGATTCATCATGGGATTTTCGAAGATTGTGCAACTTCAACCTTCTTAGCACAGCAGGGAGCTGTGAATTCATGGAAAATAAAACAGGGGAACGTCTTTCCAGCTTTTGAAACCCAACCCTGCAACGCACCGAGCATCACTTCTATCCAAGGTTACCGATGATCTAGTGGTATACCATGATGGTCTGAATCAGGGTACCAGTTACACGCCGATGCAACACGAGAAGGAGATGGCCTACGTGGTGGACTTACAGGAAGAACTGCACGAGTCATGACAAGTGGTGGAAGCCATGGACTTTGGATTTAAGTTGGAGGCATTACTTGGACGGTACCAAATGCACTACTTAGACCGATCACAAGGGCCTCCCGTATACACTTGTTTCGAAGAAGCTAAACATGCAACGACATTGCTGGATAGAGCTATTGGATGATTACGACTGTGAAACCTGAACAAGTACAAGCTTTGTAACTCACTATCGACTCTAGCATACCTGATCAGATTCACCCTGTTTACACCGAAAAGCTGAAGGAAGAAAATTTTCAAGTTGGACCCATGCGGGGCATGAAGGAGCAACTTCTAACAAGTCAGATGATATTTGCTACTTCATGGAACGAATATGGACCTCACTATACAGCAACCTGAGGGAACTGGTGCAGGAAAAGCACATGGGCCTCGATATCCTATCCATCCGAGTTTTGATAGGATGTATTAAAACCTGAAAACCATGTACGGATGACCGGGCCTGAAGGCCCACATAGCAACGCATGTGAATGATGATTGACTTGTGGGAAAGTCAAGGTGAGATATTAGCAACCAGAAACACATGTATGGAAATGAGAACAGACTACCATGGATTTTGTCACTAGTCTACTTACAACTCGAAACAGAAACATTATCACCTGGGTGATCATTGATGGAATCAAGTTACCATCACACTATATCGCAATCAAGGAAACTGACGACTCTTCACAGCTGTGAATGTTCCTCTTAGAGAGGCGGTTTTAGGCACGAGGTGCCAACTTCTGTTACCTTTGATTTTGAGTTATACCTGATTTATGACAGTCAATACACAACACCCTTGGCTTAGATCAAGACATGAGCATTACTTATCATGGTAGGACAACCGAGCAGAGTAACGAACCATCCGGACACATGAAGACATGCTGCGAGCATGTGCGTGATCGACTTTAGTAAACATTTAGGAAGGACACTTATCTTTGGGAGAGCTCTACTGAAGCTGTTACCATATTAGTATGCATACAGCTCTGTTTGACGGCATGGACAGTAACGTTAATCTCCTTATTGGATTAAGGTGGGTGACAACCTAATCACAGATCCAGGACTTGTACTCGAAACTCTTAAAGATTGTTAGGATCGGAAATTGTTTGATGGCAACGCATGACTGTCACGAAAGCTGATAAGCTTAGGAAACATTAGGAGTTCGCTGTAGGCGAACATGTCATAATCGAAAGTCCCATCCTGGGAGGGTGTGATACGCTATAGACAACCTGGAAAGCTTAGTTTACTATGCATTGGGACATCTGGATCTCTGGAACGAATCGGTAACATGGCTCACAAACTTGAGTTAACTGACGAAATGGAATAATGTTCACGATGATAATTTTACATCGAAATAAGGCAGTGGTTGTCCGATGAAACACTTGTGATACCTTTACTAGAGTCTGAGGTTATCGGACCAGTTGTATTTATCAGGGAATCTATCGAAAACATGGGCCAAGAGGTCAAGGTTCGTTAGCATAAGTCATATGTCAATCGTGAGAGTTCGATGAAACCCAAGACGTAGACCGGAGCTCACATGGGAACGTGAGGATCAGGTGAGGTTCAAGTATCATCAATTGTTCAAAACTACGGAATCGAATCTTGATGTGACTGGCGAATTTCGGGACGAAATTTCTTTTCAAGTTGGGAATGATGTGGCACCTGAGCAAAATCCGCAACAATCTTGATTCCTCACTTCACTTTTTGTGCTTACTTGTCAAATTTTGGGACGAAATTTCTTTCAAGTTGGGGATGATGTGACGACCCGGATGTTTAAGGTTAGCATTGCTTGAAATCCCACAACTTCTTGCGTGTGTCTATTTACAACTAAATGATCACGTATGTATAACTGATTAACTATACGGGAAATTGCTAAACATTTTGTGTGTCGTTCGACTGATGTAGTAAAACCGAATGAATTGGGCCACATATTCACACTTTGTATAATTGCTTAATGGAAAGACACTTTGAAGTGTGAATATGTATACTCGAATTCACACATATGCATAACTGTTCTCGGCCCACATTGGTGATCACCAGCCCACTTTAAATTACTTGACATCACATCATATTTCCGTAACTCCCTTTTTATTTTCAACTCACAATATCAACCAACAAACCCTACTCTCTCCTTAGAGTCACGACGGCAACAAGAGACTACCCCCTATCGAATTAATCCCTGATTTGTGAGACATCATTTGTTTACTTCAATTGATCGGTATGTGCGTTGCCACTTTACATATTACATATATTAATCATTATCGGTTTGATCTTGTTATGAGAGGTTTTTGATTAACTTAAATGTACAGAACTTGAGATAAGGTTATGGTTTAGATAGATGATTATAGTTGCATGAAATCGGCTACATCATGAGTTAATTTAGAATATTATGTGCATATACTTTGACTATCTTGTGTCATCAATCATAGGAGGAATAACCTTATTGGCAGGTTATGATTATATAAAACATGGGTGATATGATTAGGTGGTTGACTATTGTGTGCTCATACATGTGGGTTTTCAATTCATTAGGGTCAGAAGCATGTGCATGAACATTGGGAATTGGATAATAACTCCTAGTATATATATATCCGAGTATATTAGGTGTTCATATGGAAATTGTTTTGGTCAGCATATAACTATTTGGGTCAGGGTTTCTTGAAGTAATGGGTGGCCGGTTGTTTAAGTGGGCTGAGTATAAGAGTGTATGGGCCGGAGTCAATTGAGCAACATAACCGGACAGGGCCAGCAACATTGGGCCGAGTAAGACTGCCAAGGCAGTGATTTCGCCTGATATGTTTTGATGTGCAATGTATGTTTAGTTGTGCTAATAATTGTGATATATGTATACTTTATTATTTGAGTCATACATGTTAATAGCCGGATTGAAGCATGGACGAGTAGGTTATGTATCTATGCGTACAACATGCTTGAGTGATTACAAGTTAAGCATTTGGTTAGTGCCGTAGATGCATGAATAAACCGTTGTGAACTGGACTGTATGGGTGCGTTATGTGAACAATGAATATGCTTGATGTGAACCTTGAAATGAATTAATTAATTGTTACGCCATACGTGCAATGAGATGAATGATCTATGTCCATAACTTGTTTTAAACAAGTGGATGTTTGTGCATGAGTCTAATTGATATCGGTAACTATGTTAGGATTGTTTTGAGCAACTGAAAACATAGCTAGTCTTACCGAGCAAATCAAAGGTGAGTTCACTACATTCGAGCATACGTCCCAGTGGTTGGGGATAGTCAGTGGGTACCCAGTGGAGGGATAAGTCTTTTGGGTAAAAACGGGTATATTGGTTAATATTCTCACCTATCATTCTTGTAAGTCCCTTACATTGTTACCTGGAGGGTAACGGGTATTAGTTGGTAGCGCTACTTAGGTTTGGCACCCTCACACCGCTCCTAGAGAGGACGGATGTGAACTAATGACCCAGTCGGGCCCAGTACTGGATAGGAGTACGTGGGAAAGGGCAGTCATATACTTCAGGAGCCGTCTTGTTCGGAATTGAGATATTAACAATATTACTTGCATTGGTTATTGAACTATTTTACATTCAACTGGTGACAAACATTTTCTTAAACTGTGGACTCGCCAGCTTTGTCTGATACACTTGTTACATGCTCGCAGGTCGTTAGGTGATTGAAACAGGAGCTTGCTGGCTGGAGAGCAAGAGTGGTCATGGTCATACCGACGGGATTATTTGTCAAATACTTATTTATTATGATTGATTCGTATTTACCTTATGATACTTTAATGCTTCTGCTGAACTTGTGATTTTGAATAACTTATGATTGGAATTGTTATTACTTAATTGATGGAACTTTATTACAACTTGTGATTCAATGTAATTAGTGGCTCATTGCTAGTAGTCACACGCCTAACAGGAACACTCCCTAGGTGGTAATTTGAGGGTGACACAATTGCCGTCGAACTCGAGAGAGAGAGGGGAGGAGAGAACTAGGGTTTTGTGTGTGTATTGTGTATTTTTCAAGTTATGAGGAGTAAACCCTTTCTCCTAAGTGTTATGCGTGTAAAAGAGAGTGGGCCGAACCCTTTTCTTGGGCTGCCCTAGGTTCGGATACAAAGAGTGTGGCCCGAATGGGCTTGTGCGATTGGGTTATTGTTGTGCAATTCTGGTTACATACATTTGTTACACATAAAGACATAGCATAACATTAAATTAATCAACCAAGTTCATATAATCACATCACGTTCACATACGTTACATTAAACACAAAGATAGGTTCGAATTACGAGTTGTCACATTATCCCCAAGTTGAAAGAAATTTCGTCCTGAAATTTAGCATGTACTCGCTGAGGAAGCTAGTTAAGTTGCATGGTTTTCCTGGGGTGTCACATCCTTCCCCCGTTGGTTTGGAATTTCGTCCCGAAATTCCGCAGTAGCTTCAGCCTCAGTAGTGGTTGTATTGTTTGCGAACAATTGGGGATACTTTTGTTTCATCTGGTCTTCGCGTTCCCAGGTGAACTCTGGGCCACGACGGGAGTTCGAACGAACTCGAACAAGAGGTATTCTGGTGTGCTTGAGGACCTTAACATCCCGGTCCGTGATTTCAACTGGTTCCTAGATGAATCGCAACTGATCGTCGATCGTGAGCTCCTTCAAAGGAACTATGAGAGTCTCATCTGACAGACACTTCTTCAGATTCGACACCTGGAAAACGTTGTGAACCCCACCGAGTTCTGCTGGTAGGTTCAGTTTGTAAGCCACTCTGCCTATTCTATCTATGATTTCGAACGGTCCGACATACCGCGGGTTGAGCTTGCCTCATTTGCCAAAACAAACTACACCTTTCCAAGGTGAAACTTTGAGTAGCAATCGATCCCCAACCTGGAACTCGAGTGGTTTCCTGCGCTTATCAGCGTAGCTTTTCTGACGGCCACGAGCTGCCGCCATTCATTGTCGTATCTGTGCAATCCTTTCAGTAGCATCAACTACAAGTTCTGAACCCGTGATCTGACTATCACCCACCTCTGCCCAACAGAGAGGTGATCGGCATTTACGCCCCTACAATGCCTCAAATGGAGCGGCTTGAATGCTGGTGTGGTAACTGTTGTTATACGAAAACTCCACTAACGGGAGGTGTTTTTCCCAGCCGTTGCCGAAGTCGATAACACATGCCCGAAGCATGTCTTCTAGAGTCTGGATAGTGCGCTCAGACTGCCCATCCGTCTGAGGGTGATAAGCTGTGCTCATGTCTAATCGAGAGCCAAAAGATTTGTGCATCGCTTGCCACAGTTCTGAAGTAAATCGTGCATCACGATCCGAAATAATGGAAGTTGGCACCCCGTGCCTCGAAACCACTTCTTTTAAGTAAATGTCTGCTAAAGTAGAGAACTTGTCTGTTTCCTTGATAGCCAAGAAGTGTGCAGACTTAGTGATTCGATCCACGATCACCCAAATAGTATCATTCCCACGTTGAGATCTAGGCAGGCCAGTAACAAAATCCATGGAAATTTCCTCCCATTTCCATTTTGGTATATTTGGTTGCTGAAGTAGGCCTGATGGTTTCTAGTATTCCGTCTTGACTCTAGCACAAGTCAAACACTTGCTAACGTAAGTTGCTATGTGGGCTTTCATGCTAGGCCACCAATATGTTGTTGGATTCTGTATGCCCAAGACACATATTAAATTGATGTGGCTAGTACGTTATGATCCAAGTCGAGTCATACCCAAATACAAGCTAGACAAACACTTACAATATGTATTTGTGATATGATCAAACAAATAAATATTAACACTTAGAATATTTATAAATTGGTTTTCTAAATAATTGCACTTGACAAACCAATAAATTATATGGATAATTTATTTTGAGAGAATATTTTATTTTGTTATTTAATGGGTTAAATAACATAATAAAAATAACATAAGTCTTATAACATATGATGTTATATTTTATAAAAGTTATATATATATATATATATATATATATATATATATATATATATGTAAGACTTATATTATTTAAAAGAATTTTTTTTTTAAATAAAAAGGTGGGTCGCCCCCCCCTCTTCCCAAGACAAGGGTTCGAGCACTTCATGCATGTCGAATGGAGGAAACCCAATCGATCTCATCTTATGTCCTTAAGATAAAAAGCCACATTGATCGCCTTTAAAGGCTCAAGGGCTTTATCCATTCTAAAGATCAATAAGGATGGCAACAAGAAAGGGCATCACCCCGACACCAAAGCAAATGTTTTTTTTTTTTGGGTAAAGGGTTACCCCGGTGATTCTATATATTCACAAACCAAAAAAACACAAGTAGTGTAGCCTGCCTACACTAGTTCATTCATGAGACATGCCCCATGAACGTAAAACAAAGAAACCAGAACACAACCAAAAAAGCAACAAATAGACACAACTAGACTACAATCTAGACAAATGCGCAAGAAACCAGAAACTAATCAGCCACCATCATCTTCACCAAAGCAAATGTTGCAAATGGAACGGGAACATCAAAGGGAAGGAAATAAAAGAAAGGCTAAAGCGCAACCACCAAAACCAAAAGAAGGCAAAGGTTGCCACGAACGATCCATACTTTGAGTATGGAGAGATAGAACATTTAAATAGGAATTGTCCAACCTATCTCAAGGAGTTGAAAAACAAGAGGGATGCTAGGCAAACCTCTGGTACAATCTTTATGATACATATTGACCTTAATGTTATTTCTTCTAACACATGGGTATTAGATACCGGATGTGGAACTTATGTTTGCAATTTGTTGCAAAAGGTTCAAAATAAATAAGAATTACAAGAAAGGAGACTATGTTTTGAAACTTACAAATGGTTTGGAAATTGTTTTAAAATGTTTTGAATGCTCCTAGTTTGACTAAGAACATTATTCAGGTTTCCCTTACAAATGGCATTTATGAATTGGTTCATAATAATACATCATTTGATAGTTCGATGTACCAAGCAATCACCAAGAAACTCAAAATGGATTTGAGTGAGACCTATCTTTGGCATTATCGCATTGTCATATAAACATAATCGCATATAAAAACTTCGAAAGAATTGTCTTTTGGAAACAAATGAAATTGGTTCATTTGATACATGTGAATCTTGTTTATAAGGTAAAATGACCAAGTAATCCCTTAGTGGGAAAGGGCAAAAGATTTATTAGGTATCATACATTCGAATGTATGTGATCCTTTTAAGCCAATAACTAGGAATGGTGAAAGATACTTCATTACCTTTTTCCAACGACTATAGTAGTTATGGTTATGTGTACTTGACACAAAGATGAAGTTTTGAAACATTCAAAATCTTCAAAAGGAGAAGTACAAAATCAACTCAATCAAAGTTCTTCGTTCCGATAAAGGAGGAATCGAACTCTATTTGGATATGGTTCGATCTATAATGGCTAGGAGCACATTGTCTCTATCATTATGGGGTTACGCTTTGCTCTCCGCGACTCATATATTAAATATGGCCCATACCAAGAAAGTGGATAAGACACCTTCTGAAATATGGCATGGAAGGGCTCCATCATTATCATATTTGAAGGTATGGGGCTGTGAAGCATATGTGAAGCAATACACCCCAAACAAATTCGAAGTACGATCCACTAAGTGTATCTTTTGTAGGATATCCTAAAGATGGTATAGGATATTAATTCTACGATCCAACAGAGCAAAAGGTATTTGTTGCTCAAAAGGCTGAGTTCTTGGAACCTAAGTTCCTTATGGAAGGAATTAGTAGAACAATGGAACTTGATGAGGATCAAAAACCACAAGCCAATACACTTTTGGTTGATACTAGCACTCAACACGAGGTTGTTGAAAATAATCAAATGGTTGATTAATACACACAAAACATTCGCAGATCTGGTAGAATTAGTAGTCCACCTGAAAGATATGGATTTTTCATGGATGGATGCTACGTGGTAGTTCGGGTGAACCTACCACATACCATGATCCAATGTTAAAATCCGATTGTGACAAATGGCTTGAAGCCAAGAACGTAGAGATGCAATCCATGTAAGACAACCAAGTATGGAAATTGGTTGTGCCACCTCTTAACTCCAAGGTAGTTGGAAGTAAGTGGGTTTTCAGGAAGAAAACGGATATGCATGGAAACTTGGATACTTATAAAGCGTGACTTGTAGCAAAAGGTTTCACTCAAACTCAAAGGGTTGATTATGATGAGACCTTTTCGCCTGTGGCAATGCTAAAGTTAATTAGGATATTATTTTCCATACCTGCATAATATTATTATGAGATTTGGCAAATGGATGTCAAAACAGCTTTCCTTAATAGATATCTTGAGGAAGATGTCTATATGGTTCAGCCTGAAGGTTTTATCGATCCAAAACATCCTAACAAAGTATGTAAGTTAAAGAAATCAATCTATGGATTGAAACAAGCATCTAGAAGCTGGAGTCACCATTTTGATGAAGAGATTAGAGAATTTTGGATTCACCAAGAACGTCGATAAAGCTTGTGTGTATAAGAAGGCTCGTGGGAGCATTTTACTTTCTTAGTATTGCATGTCGATGACATTCTACTATTTGGAAATTACATTCCAACCATGGAAGGTGTAAAAACCTAGCTTGGAAGTTGTTCTTCCATTAAGGATCTTGGTGAAGTCGCCTATATTTTGGGAATAAAGATCTATAGGGATAGATCGAGGCGCTTGATAGGTTTAAACCAAAGTGCATACATTGACAAAATCTTGAAAAGGTTCAAGATATAGAACCTTATGAAAAGTTTGGCACCTGTTCAAAAAGAGGACAATATTGAAAGCGTTTCAATGTCCAAGCTCAAAGGATGAGCAAGAAAGAATGAAAGTAATCCCATATGCGTCAGCTATAGGATTCATTATGTATGTTATGATATGCACTAGACCGGACAAGTTATGCGCTTTTAAGCATGACGAGAAGATACCAGCGAATAATGGTCATTGGGTGACTGTTAAAAATATATTGAAATACCTTAGAAGGGCTAAGGATATATTTCTAATATATGAATCTGGTGAAAAGGAACTCGTTGTAAAGAGTTACAAGGATGCGAGTTTCGGAATTCGTTGTAAAGGGTTACATGGATACGAGTTTCCAAACTGATTGAGATGATTCTCGATCACAATCAGGGTAGCATTGACCACTACAGAATCAGAATACATCGCCGCTTCATTGATTGAGATGATTCATGTGGATCTGCCACTTGAATTATTGCCGATCTAGGGGTAGTCCCTACCATTCAGGACCCCTAGAGATCTTTGTGATAACGATGGTGCGATTGCTTAAATCAAGGAACCTCGTGTACATCGAAAGACTAGGCACATTGAGCGGAGTTTCAACTACATAAGGGATGAAGTTGAAAAAGGGAAAGAACTGTATTCGCAAAGTTCGCATTGATCAAAATATTGCGGATCCACTCACAAAGCTCCTTGAATGGGCAAAGCTAAGGGTCATACTTATGCCTTAGGACTTCGATATTCTAGTGATTGGATTTGATCTATTTTGTATTTGGATATTGGAACAACTATTATCATAACTCTTTATGGTATTTTGAGTTATGTTCCATTTTAGCATGTTTAAATCCATGAATAAGTTACTTATTCTAGATGTCCGTAGTCGATCATACTTGTGGGAACAAATATGAATGTAAGACTATTATGAACTTGGATTGGTGGATATTCATGAGGTATGAATATAGAGCAAAGTGTTGCTGCCAAAGTTCATAGATATTTATGGGATACAAATATTGGACTGACTCGCTCTCAAATCTTACTGCATGGAATCATTTGTGATTGATCATAAGTAAATTTGAGTAAAGGAGAATATCATAGAATCCTCTGACCTGAGATACATATTGGGTCTTGATATTCACCAAATATTATACCTTGACTTATTTCTTCGCTGTTAGTAAAATGACAGTACATAAGGCTAAGCTCAGGTGTGGTACAAGGTGACTGTGAGAGACGTATGTAGTCAAGATGGGATTTGTTCCTCTTATTCGTTGAGAGTAAGATGTCTAAGGCCTGCTAAAGTTAAATCAACAGAGAGTGATCACTCTATGTCTCTGGATTTAACATGACATCTGTAACGAAAGGATAAATGATAGATTCACCTAAATCATTTTCAAGTAAGGGACTTGAAGGGGATGATGTTATTGAATGGGACATATAGTCATACGTATTAGGGGTAGTAAACTATAGTTAGGTGGTCTTTACTACTTGCATCAATCTTCTATGTATCTTGTGCAAGTGGGAGATTGTTGGATTCTGTATGCCCAAGACACATATTAAATTGATGTGGCTAGTACGTTATGATCCAAGTCGAGTCATACCCAAATACAAGCTAGACAAACACTTACAATATTTATTTGTGATATGATCAAACAAATAAATATTAACACTTAGAATATTTAGAAATTGGTTTTCTAAATAATTGCACTTGACAAACCAATAAATTATATGGATAATTTATTTTGAGAGAATATTTTATTTTGTTATTTAATGGGTTAAATAACATAAGTCTTATAACATATGATGTTATAATATATATATATATATATATATATATATATATATATATATATATATATATATGTAAGACTTATATTATTTAAAAGAATTTTTTTTAAATAAAAAGGTGGGCCGCCCCCCTCTTCCCAAGACAAGGGTGGTCCAATGAGCTTTCATGCATTTGCATGTGTAAGAGACCATTTGATTGGGTGGTCTTCCCAAGCACATTTTGGTCCAATGACATTACATGCAAATGTCATATTTAGAGGCCTTGTGATTGGTTGTTGTGGGTGGCTCTCTCTCTCTCATAATTTTTATAACAATTTTATATGACAAAGTTGTTGAAAACACTTAGATGATGGATGATCATTTTTCAAGTGTAAGACTTGAAATATGCTCTCTAAAATCGGTCCACATAGTGTGTCTCAAGAGGGTGTTTCAAGTTTGATATTCAAGTGCATAAAAACTCCATGATCTTCTCTACTATTTTCGGCCAAGGGGTTGGTTCCAAGAGGGGATTTTTCAAGTGAGTTGCAAGTGCAAAATCCTAGCTAAAATTAAGGTGTTTGTTGGAAGGCTTGGGGTATACAAGCTTGAGGTCTTCTACACTTGAAGGCAACCATTCAAGAAGCATCATCTTCTTCATATCCTTTACTCCTTGGAAGGTAGTATCTAAACACTCTATGGTTGTGTTTTAATTTTTGATAGCATGCATATTCGTATATGGATCCGGGATTGGGTTTTACATATAAAATGGGTTTTATATCTTATAAGTAACATGTTTTAAATAATTATTTCCGCTGCGTTTTTATTTTATATGGATAAAATACTTTGATAAACATGTGAAAAACCCAACATATGTAGTTCTGAGATCGCGGTACATTTTATCCGAACCTGGATGTACTGTGTAGCGAGACTTATGTGCTTCATCCATTACAAGCTCGCGTAAGTTGCCATAAAGTGGGACCCAGATGCGTCCTGTTACGTAGTAGGCGCCGTCTTCCTTTTGTTCTAACCGTTGCCTTGAGCCGCGTAGGGCTTCAGCCCTGACGTTTGCTGGTTTCAATGCTGCTACCTGAGCATCTCGTATCTGTGCCGGAAGACTAGACTGGTTGGTAAGTTGTAATGCTCGTACGCGTCTAGGCGTAGTGTCTTTTCGACTTAGGGCGTCAGCCACAACATTGGCTTTGCCTGGATGGTACTTGATGGCACATTCGTAATCGTTCAAAAGTTCGACCCATCGGCGTTAAAGCATGTTCAATTCCTTCTGCTTGAAGATATGCTCGAGACTCCTGTGATCGGTGTAGATGGTGCACTTGGTACCATACAGGTAATGTCTCCATATCTTAAGCGCGAAAACAACAGCTCCCAGCTCCAAATCGTGCGTAGTATAGTTCCGTTCATGAACCTTAAGTTGACGTGACGCATAAGCAATGACCTTGTCACGTTGCATTAACACACATCCAAGACCTTGAATGGATGCGTCGCAATAGACCACAAAATCGTCCGTGCCCTCTGGCAATGAAAGGATAGGTGCGCTGTAGAGCCTATCTTTTAGGTGCTGAAAAGCGGTTTCCTGAGTACTACCCCAACGGTAGGTGACACCCTTCTGTGTCAGTAGTGTAAGCGGCTGCGCAATCTTCAAGAATTCTTTGATAAACCTTCTGTAGTAGCCTGCCAAACCCAAGAATTGACGAATTTCTGTTGGTGTGCGAGGTGCAAGCCAGTTTTTAATCGAATCTACCTTGGATGGATCAACATGAATCCCATCCTTGTTTACCACGTGGCCTAGGAAATGGACTTCACGAAGCCAGAAGTCGCATTTCGAAAACTTGGAATACAGCTGTTCTACTCGAAGTCGTTTCAAAATGAGTCGTAAATCCTGCTCATGTTCCTCCTGACTCTTAGAATAAATCAGGATGTCGTCGATGAAAACAATGACAAACTTGTCTAGGTAAGGCTTGCATACTCTGTTCATAAGATCCATGAAGACCGCATGCGCATTTGTTAACCCGAATGGCATAACTAGAAACTCGTAGTGGCCGTAGCGAGTTCTGAATGCTGTTTTGTAGACGTCCTCATCCCGGACTCTCAGTTGATGGTAGCCTGACCTCAGATCTATCTTCGAATAATAGCTCGACCCTTGCAATTGGTCGAACAGGTCGTCGATGCGTGGAAGAGGATAGAGATTCTTCACGGTCACCTTGTTGAGCTCACGGTAGTAGATGCACATCCTGAAGGTACCGTCTTTCTTTTTCACAAATAGTACTGGAGCTCCCCAAGGCGAAGAGCTAGGACGAATGAAACCCTTATCCAAGAGTTCTTGCAGTTGTTTGGATAGTTCTTCCAATTCTGATGGGGCTAAGTGATACGGTGCACGAGCTATTGGTACCGCTCCTGGAGCTAGCTCGATCTGGAATTCGACCTGGCGATGAGGCGGTAGCCCAGGTAAGTCTTCAAGAAACACTTGAGGAAAATCGCGTACAACTGGGATATCCTCTAATCTCTTCTCTTTCGTTGATGCGTTAGAAACAAGTGCCAAAATGGCAGTGTGGCCCTTTCGCAAACACTTCTGGGCCTTCAGGAAGGAGATGATGCCAACCATAGCACCACTCATGTCGCCTTGAACTTCGAGAGGTTCCTTGCCAGAACGGGGAATACGAACAATCTTCTCCTTGCATAGGATCTCTGCTTGTTGTTGGGATAACCAATCCATACCAATGACGATGTCGATACTACCCAGAACTATGGGAATGAGATCGATAGAGAAAGTCTGACCAGCGAGGATAAGATTACAACCCTGAACTATGTGTGTGGCCTCTAGACTCTTACCGTTAGCTAATTCTACAACATGTTTTGTGTCCAAAAGTGTTGGTGTGCGCTTAAGCATTTGACTAACTTTCAAAGACATATAACTGGTATCCGCACCCGAATCAAATAATACAGTAACATAAAAGTCGTCGAGAAGAAACTTACCCATCACCACGTTAGGATCATTCCTTGCATCACCCTGACCCAGCACAAATGCACGACCCCTAGCACCGTTGTTATCATTGTTTCCCCCGTTGTTGTTCCCATTGCCATGATTATTGTTGTTGTTGTTCTGCTTCTGGTTTAACTGAGGGCAGTCTCGCTTGAAGTGGCCTTCAGCATCACACTGATAGCATCCCCTGTTGCCTCGCTGCTGTTGTTGCTGCTGGTTTCGTGGAGCTGGTGGTTGTTGTTGCTGGTTCTGATTCGCAGGTCGTGAGCTCCTGCAATCTTTAGCTTCATGACCCACCTTGAGACACCTCTGGCAACGACCCTTGTTGCACTGGCCGTTGTGGTGCCTGTTGCATGTGTTGCACCTTGGAAGGTTTCCTCGATATCCACCCTGCCTTTGACTACCAGAAGATTGCTGACCAGAGCTCTGGTAGTTATCAGTCTTTCGCTGCTGAGCCTGAGACTGAGCTGTAGCTGAACCCTTGCTGGAATCCCCATCCCATTTCCGCTTGTTGTCACTGGGAGTAGCGGAAGTAGTAGCATTAGTAGCACCGATATGTTTAGGCAGCTTGCTCTGTTCCGCTGCCTGATCTGTGAGGCGATGAGCAAGACGAGTAATGTCCTGGATTGTAGCAAGGTTGGCCGATGTCACATGACTTTGAATTTCTGGTACCAGTCTTTTGAGATACAACTCAATACGCTTGATAGGAGGGTCCACCATAGTTGGACACAAGATGGCCAGCTCGTTTGACCTTTTCGTATACGCCTCTATCTCTGACCCCGTCATTTTCAGATTAAAGAACTCCACTTCTAAGTTGTGGATATCATCACGTGTGCAGTATTCCCGCTTGATTAGTTCCTTGAATTCGTTCCAAGGGGTGGCGTTAGCAGCTGCCAACCCTAAAATCTGAACTTGCGTATTCCACCAGGTCAGCGCAATGCCTTCGAGAGTACCAGTGGCATACTTCACCTTGCGAGCCTCAGGGCATTCACACATCTCAAATACGGACTCGAGCTTTTCAAACCAATGGAGGAGTCCAACTGCTCCTTCAGTGCCACTGAAAGTGCTAGGACGACAGTCCATGAAAGTCTTGAAGGTGCATACAGGTAGCTGAGCGTGTTGACCTCCTGCTTGTGCGGCTGCAAGTGCCGTAGCAACTTGTTCGTTAATCAGAGCCGTCAACTGGGCTTGAGTCATGTTAACGCGTCCACTCATGATCTTGATAACAACATGGAAACATGAGTGAGAGAGGTTCGCGAAAGTGCGATGACAGAAGAGAGTAAGCACGCATGCATTTCAAACAATAGTCGCTACGTTTGTCTAAGCATACCATGAGCAAGTTCTATGTAACTAACAAGTAGGCAATAAAACATAAACCATATCACCTAGAATGTTGAGTCTTGCACGTGGAGCGAAGCGTCGTTGTGGATCGTTGAGCACTGTTCTGGTTATAGTCTGGTCTTAACAAAAACTTTTACCCCTTATTAAAACCAAGTTCGCTATAACCAATGGCTCTAATACCAATCTGTCACACCCCCAAAATCCACACGCGGAGTATCACCGCCTGGAGGCGTGACATGACCAGGATCAAGCCACCAATCATATTGAACAATAGTAAATGTAATTCAACCAAACAATATGAAAGGTGTTCCAAAACAAAAGTGTAGTTTCAATGTTTAGCGGAAGCATAAATGTAAAACCCGACATAAGTAATAAGTTTGAAATGTCATAAATGTTTAACATGGCATCCACGATCCATGTCCACAACGACCGCGCCTCCCAGTGCAAGCTCCATGAGTACCTATTGACCTGCTAGGCATGTAACAACGAGTCAACAACAAAGTTGAGCGAGTTCACAGCTGGTTGTTTTAGTTATAGTATTCGTTTCGTATTTCACATGTTCGTTATGTAAACCATGTATCGTATTTATTTGTATCGCGGCCTTCCAGGCATGTTTGCGAAGATTAGTGGGGGGTTTCTCATGTATTCTAGACTAGTTGTATTTGTATCGCGGCCCTCCAGGCATGTTTGCGAAGGTTAGTATTCGTATCGCGGCCTTCCAGGCATGTGTGCGAAGATTAGTGGGGGCTTTCCATGTGTTACTAGTCTAGCCGTATCTATAAGTGACATTCCCCTAACGAGGTCAGTGGTACGTATTCCAGTAACGATGAAAGCACAAGTAATCATTCAATCCCATTCCCAACCCCGGGAATCCCATGCCTTGGTAAGAGTGTGAACTCACCTTGGTTTGCTCGGCAGATACACAAAAAGGTTACTTGAGTAATAAGGGGTCAACCACGTCCTAACATGGTTACCATACGAGTTAGGTCTAGGTTCAAGTAGTGCACGTAAGTTTACACATAAGCTAACAAGTCACATCACATAGCGAGCATGACAAACACATGGATCATACTAACAGTAGCATACCGTTCACATAGACATAACCCAAACTTGTGCGACTTTGAGTGATTGGACTGTTATGGTTGTGTAAGCCCAATCCTTTCGTGCGATCCAAACGATGAAGCCCAAATGATAGTCAGCCCGACCTGTTGTGCGTCCAGCACAACCTTGTGCGACTCACAACGGGTTGTGCGACTCAGAAGCATACCCGGCCCAAAACATGCGGCCCAATACCCATTCGGCCCAAACAATAAAACAACACTAAATCTTGTGCGGTCTAAAAAGACTTGTGCGACTGACTACAGACAACTTGTGCGATTGGAGCCTTGGGCTGTCCGGCCCAACAACATCAGCAGTTTGTTCTTTTGTGTGTGGCCCAACATATTGTGCGATCGGCACAGGCTTGTGCGGTCCACAATATGTTGTGCGATCATGCATAAGTGATTTGTACATAGTGTTTAAACAATTGTACCACAGCCATCTTTATCTTGTGCGACTAGTCCTTGTGCGACCAAGGACTTGTGCGATTGCTGTTGTGCGATCAGAAACATGTGCGATTGAGCTCTTGTGCGATTCAAGAGCTTATGTGCTTGCACTTGTGCGTTTGGGTTTTAAATTCCGAAGATTAAGCATATCATTTATAGGATATCAACAGTTACCAATCATGCATAAAATCGGTCATAGCAATCAAACAGTTTCCTATTTTCGTGGTTAACAATCAAAGCTAACAGTTTCCAAACCAACAATAATCGATCAAAAAAAGGTTGTTATCACTAATTCACATAAACCCTAATTAGTCATACTCATGAACAATAACTTATCAAAACATTCAATCGGATTAAACACTAGGACTAACACATATTATCCAAGTTCAACATATCGCAGTCGATTCACATTCATCCAATCGGATCCTAAAATCAATAACATGCAATCCGATTCACATGGACATCCTTACGTAAACATCATCATTCATCATCAAATCCAATTCATACTATCACAACCAAACCATCCGAACACATATATGGCCGATTACAATCATTCATAGATCATTACATAGCTCACAATATCAACTAACAACCAAAATCATGAATCACTAACCGGTTAAGGGGTAAGACAAGGATGGTTCGAATCAAGAAGGCTTCACGAGATGGGGCTTCGGCTATGAGGATTGCCGTCGAACTCGAGAGAGAGAGGGGAGGAGAGAACTAGGGTTTTGTGTGTGTATTGTGTATTTTTCAAGTTATGAGGAGTAAACCCTTTCTCCTAAGTGTTATGCGTGTAAAAGAGAGTGGGCCGAACCCTTTTCTTGGGCTGCCCTAGGTTCGGATACAAAGAGTGTCGCCCGAATGGGCTTGTGCGATTGGGTTATTGTTGTTCAATTCGGGTTACATACATTTGTTACACATAAAGACATAGCATAACATTAAATTAATCAACCAAGTTCATATAATCACATCACGTTCACATACGTTACATTAAACACAAAGATAGGTTCGAATTACGAGTTGTCACATTATCCCCAAGTTGAAAGAAATTTCGTCCCGAAATTTAGCATGTACTCGATAAGGAAGCTAGTTAAGTTGCATGGTTTTCCTGGGGTGTCACATCAAGGGCCGAAACCCAAAAGTTAGAAACTGAATTCTGGAACCTCAAGATGGATGGTCCGAAGATTGCTGAATACGTGCAGAGAGTTCACGACTTATCTCGCGTCATTCCTTATATGGTTGATCCGGAATTCAAGCGCATTGAGCATTTTATTTAGGGATTGGCACCCCAAATCATGAGTATGGTAACGACATCGAAGCCTGCTACGATCACCGAGGCTATTGATCTGAGTGTAGCGCTAACTGAAGAGGCTATCAGGTTGAACAAGTTTTCGATCTCTGACGCGAAGAAGAAGGAGACTCACGTTGAGTCCTCGGGTGAGAACAAAAGGAAGTTCTCAAACTTCAAGAAGGGTACCAGCAGTGCTAGCAAGAAGAAGGAAGTGAACCCACCAGCTGAAGTCAAAACTCGTGTTGAAAACAAAAGGAAAATGGTATATGGGCACCTTGCCCAAATGCGATGCGTGTCAGTTACATCACAATGGACGATGCCGAGCTGGAAAATGCGAGTCTTGTGGAAGGGTTGGTCATTCGAAGGAGACATGTTGGGTTAGTACTGGTCGTAATGGAAACAACAACTATGGTGGTAATGGGTATGGAAACCGCCCTCAAGGAGGAAATGGCGGTAATGGTAATCGTGGTAATTTTGGGAATCAAGCTGGTAGTGGAAATCGTGGAGCAAGCAGCAACCAAGGTGGTAATGGAAATGGAAACGGTTGTGGGCCAGGTTGTTTTAACTATGGAGATGTGGGGCATTTCAAGAGAGAATGCCCAAAGCTCAATCAAGCTCAGGGAAGGGTTTTTAACATCGGAGCGAGGGAAGCTCGTCAAGATCCAAATGTAGTCACGGGTACGTTCCCTATCAACCAACGCTTTGCATCTGTACTGTTTGATTCTGGTGCCGATTATAGTTTTGTATCCCTAGAATTTAAGAATATACTTGGGTTGGTAGCTAGTAAGCTAGATATACCGTACTCGATAGAACTAGCCAATGGAAAGCTAGTAGAAGCGAATGAAGTCATTAGAGGTTGTGTGATAGAATTGGGAGAGCACGAGTTTTCGCTTGATATTCTGCCCGTCGAGTTGGGAAGCTTTGACGTGGTAGTTGGAATGGATTGGTTGTCGAGCAACCGAGCAGAAGTCGTATGTCACGAGAAGATCATTCGCATTCCGATGGCGAATGGAGAGACAATTGTAGTGCATGGAGAGAAGCACGATACGCCCCTAAGGATCATCAGTTGCTTGAAAGCTCGTAAGTGTTTGCAGAAAGGATGTGTTGCCTTCTTGGCGCACGTTGTGAATAAAGAAGCCGCTGAGCCGAAGTTAGAAGATATCCCAGTTGTGAAGGAATATCCAGAAGTCTTCGCCGAAGACTTGCCAGGATTGCCACCGCAGCGACAAGTCGAATTCCACATTGACTTAGTTCCAGGCGCCGCGCCTGTAGCTAAGGCACCCTATCGACTTGCACCTTCAGAAATGCAGGAGTTGTCGACACAACTTCAGGAGCTATTAGACAAGGGATTTATCAGACCAAGCTTCTCGCCTTGGGGAGCTCCAGTGTTGTTTGTCAAGAAGAAAGATGGTAGTTTCCGCATGTGTACCGACTACCGAGAGCTAAACAAGTTGACCATTAAGAATCGGTATCCTTTACCAAGGATTGATGACCTGTTTGATCAACTACAAGGTTCTAGTTTCTACTCCAAGATCGATCTTCGATCAGTTTATCACCAGCTGAGAATTCAAGAGGAAAGTATTCCAAAGACTGCCTTCAGAACTCGATATGGACACTACGAGTTCCTGGTTATGCCGTTTGGGTTGACAAACGCGCTAGCAGTGTTTATGGATTTGATGAAGTCAAAAGTTAACAATGGCTTCTCTCTGGATCTCTGGGCGATTTTGGAGATAATCTAAGAACCCCTAGTTTTGCTTTCCAATCCTCTTCTAGATCGAATTGGGTTAGGTATTGGGGTTTGTCGATTCCTTCTGAGTAAGGTTTTCTAGACTATACCCACCTTGGTTTCTAATCTTTTGAAGTCTGGTTTAGGGTTTTCGTTTATTGTTCTTTAGGGTTTCTTGTTTCTCTTTGCCATGGTTTGTTTTCTTTCTGTTTGATTTGTTTACGTTGCATGGTTCTCTTACACTTGTGGTATGGATCCTAATCTGTTCAAAGTGCCAGATAACTTGGGGAAATCACAAAACCCTAGTAAGGGTTTTGGGAGTAGATTATTAAATATTGACGGCAAAACATTTTGCCCTCGGCGTGGGGTTTTATCAAGTCAGCAGCAGGGGACGAATGTGGTTAATATTATTGATGAGTTAACTAAGATCACTATACCAGTTGATACGGCTAATGGTGATCCTGATGTGGTTCAGCAAAGTACTGTTGAGGATGAGGGTTTTTGGGATGCTACTAAGAATGATGGCCAGGTTTCGTATGCTGATAAACTTCAATCCAGGGTTCGTAATAAAAGGGAGGTGAATTGCAGACTTATGGAACCAGTTGAGACAAGGGAGGGTGCGGATGTAGTTATTCCAAAAGAAGTCGTTCAACAGGTTCAAGATAAGTTTGAAAATGTGTTGTATGGTTACTTTCTTGGAAATAGATTACCGTTCTCCTTAGTTGAATACTATGCAAAAAAACGTCTGGGCAAAGTATGGATTCGCTAGGCTCATGATGAACTCCAGTGGATTCTTTTTCTTCAAGTTTGATTCGAAAGATGGCATGTTGAAAGTTTTGGAAGGGGGCCATGGTTGATAAGAAAAGTACCATTATTTTTAAATGTGTGGTCGCCGAATGGTTAGTCTTAAAAAAGATGGCATCAAAACAGTTCCAGTTTGGGTAAAATTGCACAATGTTCCGATTATAGTCTACACGGATGATAGTTTGAGTCTGTTGGCATCTAAGATAGGGGTTCCGAAAAGACTGGATTCATACACGGTTGATATGTGCGTTGAGAATTGGGGTAGGAGTAGTTATGCTCGAGCTATGATCCAGGTAAATGCGGAGAATGAACTTAAAGACCATGTTGTTCTTGCTATTCCAAAGATGGATGAGGAGGGATACATAACTGAACGAGTTAAGGTTGAATATGAATGGAAGCCATTACGTTGTGAAACATGTTGTTTGTTTGGACATGAAGATGCTACGTGTAGTAAGGTGGATAAGGGTAAGTCAAAACAGGTGATTGTCGATGAGGAAGGATTTATAACGGATAGGAGGAGAGTGGCAAAGCAATCGTTTCCTCAAAAGAAGCAAAAGCCTAGGTTTATGTATAAACCAAAGATGAATAAAATTGGAGCTAGCAGTTCTGGAACGAAGAAGGATGAGCTTAATGAGCCTCATATGGTGAAACTGGCAAACTCGTTCCAGGCTTTAGCTACGGATGATGATGGAGAGGGGTCAAAAACTGCCAATGTTCCTGAGAAGATCAACATTCATGTTGATGAGGTTCTAGAGTCTAACCCAACAGAGATGTCGCAATTCATGGGTATTAACTCGACTGATAGTCGGCCTGAGGGGGGCAAGCACTCCCGGTTCTAGGGGTTTTAATGGGTAGTGTGGCGTCATAGAATGTAAGGGGTTTGAATCGTCCCCTGAAACAAAACGAGGTCCGGTTTCTTATTGATGAGAATCATTTGAAGGTTTGTGCAATCTTAGAGACGCATGTGAATGTTAGTAATTTAGACAAAGTGTGTAAGGGTGTCTTCCGGAGTTGGAATTGGACGTCAAATGGGGGTGTATGTCAGCGTGGAACCAGAATCATCTTGGGGTGGGATGCGGATGAGGTTCAACTTATGGTGTTATCCCAATCGGACCAGGTGATACACACACAAGTTCAATTAAAATTTGATTCTAAAGTTTTTCTTTGTTCTTTTGTCTATGCTGAGAATAAATATCAAGATCGTAGAAGTTTATGGGAGGATCTTTGCAAACATAAAAGCTTAGCTCATGATAAACCTTGGGTAGTGTTGGGGGACTTTAACTCAGCTCTAAATATGGAGGATTGTTGTTATGGCCCTTCAAGTCACACCATAGGCATGAGGGAGTTTTTTTATTGTGTTCAAGTTACGGAGCTTTTGGATATAAAAAGTCATGGGCTACATTATACATGGAATCAGAAACCACAAGAGGGTATTGGAGTTGTTAAGAAAATTGATCGTATTATGGGTAATGTTATGTTTATGGATTTGTTTCCGGATGCCTATGCATTTTTCAGCTAGCTCGAGTGTCTGACCACACTCCTTGTGTTCTGAAATTATCTTCTGTTACCCGTACTAAGCAGAAGCCGTTTAAGTTCCTGAATTTTTTGACATCCAAAGCGGAGTTCAGGCAATATGTCGCTACTGAATGGGCCAAAAGAATCCAAGGTTTTGCCATGTTTTCTGTTGCTAAGAAGATGAGAAACCTGAAACCATGTCTTCGTAAACTATTGCATCAGCAAGGGAACCTTTCATGATAAGGTTGGTCGGTTGCATAGGGAGCTAGATGATATCCAGAAACTTGTTGACGCTGATCTGTTAGATGTGGACATCCATGACATGGCTGCAAAATGTCTTCGTGATTTTCAGGTGGCAGCATATGATGAGGAGTGCTTTTTAAAGCAAAAATCCAAAGTAGAGTGGCTTTGTGCTGGTGATTCAAATACTTCCTATTTTCATAAATGTGTGAAAAGTAGGAATGCTAGGAACAAAATTAGCTGTATTAATGATGTGCATGGAAATCGGTTTGAAGGTGAGGATGTTCCTCATGCTCTCGTAGATCACTACTCGAATTTCTTGGGCACGGCTCAGCTGTGTACAGGAGTTGTGGATGGTGACTTGTTTCTGATCACGCTTAGTCAACATTCGGCTGACCATATGATTAGACAGGTGACTCGTGAAGAGGTTAAACAAGCAATGTTTAGTATTGGTGAAAATAAGGCCCCTGGCCCTGATGGGTTCACATCGGCTTTCTTTAAACAGGCTTGGGATATAGTGGGAGATGAGGTTACGAATGTTGTGCTTGATTTCTTCGAGAATGGTAAACTTTTAAGGCAAGTCAACCACACTATTCTTGCTCTGGTCCCTAAGATGGATACTCCAAATTCGGTTCTTGATTACCGTCCTATATCTTGTTGTAATGTGCTGTATAAGTGCATTAGCAAGATAATCACAGACAGAATTAAGGGGAACCTGGATAAATTGGTCAGCATAAACCAGTCGACGTTTGTTCCGGGCAGGAAAATATCAGATAATATTCTTCTTACTCAGGAGTTGATGCACAATTATCATCTTAACAGAGGTCAGCCAAGATGTGCTTTTAAGATTGACATTCAGAAGGCATATGATACGGTTAGCTGGTCATTTCTTGAGTCAATCTTGCACTTATTTGGGTTTCATCATAAAATGGTTAATTGGATTATGACATGTGTATCTACGGTGTCCTATTCGTTAAGCATCAATGGAGAGCTTCATGGTTATTTTGCAGGGAAGTGTGGTCTTCGACAAGGGGATCCGATGTCCCCTTATCTGTTTACGTTAGTCATGGAGGTTCTGACCCTTCTTCTTCAACAAGCTACTTCGAACACTTCGTTTAAGTTTCATGTTCATTGCTCTAAGCAGAAGATAATAAATATTTCGTTTGCAGATGACTTGTTCTTATTCTCTCATGGTGATTGCGTCTCGGTGAAGCGCTTAAAAGAGGCCCTAGATAAATTTACTGAGATATCGGGTCTGGTCCCCAGCTCGCCTAAAAGCACAGTTTTCTTCAGTAACGTCTCTCGTTCTTTGAAAGATCAGATTTTGCACATAATGCCCTTTCAAGAGGGTTCGTTGCCTGTACGTTACCTTGGAGTTCCGTTGATTTCAACGAGACTAGCTGCTAGAGACTGTAAAATTCTGCTCGAACGTATGGAAAGGCGAATAGATAATTGGATGACTAAATCTCTGTCGTTTGCAGGGAGACTCCAGTTAATCAATTCGGTTCTTGCAGCCATGTACTCTTATTGGGCTTCGGTTTTTATGCTCCCTACGAGTGTTATAAAGGACCTGGAGAAAAGGTTACATAGATTTTTATGGAATGGTGGAAATCAGGGGTCGGTTCGCGCTAAAGTCGCCTGGAAGGAGGTGTGTATGCCGAAAGAGGAGGGTGGTTTGCGTATTCGCAGTATTATGGATGTTAATAAAGCACTTTTGACGTCCCATATCTGGAGTATAATTACTAAACGTCCGTCTCTTTGGGTTCAGTGGATTCACTCTTACAAGTTAAAAGGTAAAAACTTTTGGGAGGTGCAGTGCCGGAACAACATTACTTGGGGATGGTGAAAGCTTTTGTCTATCCGCCCTATAGTTCGTCCCTTTATTTGGAAGTCTATTCAGAGTGGTCCTCAAACTAACGCTTGGAGTGACAACTGGTGTTCTTGCAGCCCTCTTCAGTCATTTATTACTCCGCGAACTGTAGCTAGAGTTGGTTTTTCTTTAAGTACATCGGTGGCAGACCTTGTTGATGAAAACGGTCAATGGCGATGGCCTCAGGCGTGGTACGATCTTTTTCCGGTTCTCATAAATGTCGATACTTTTCATCTTATGCCTGATTCGGAAGATCGGTTTCGTTGGAAAGATCTGGAAGGTAGTTACAGTTCTTTGGATCTTGGGAGGTTTGGAATAATTTGCGACATAGAGATAGTAAAGTAGGTTGGGTTAATTCGGTTTGGTTTAGTCAATGCATTCCCAGACATTCCTTCCATTTGTGGTTGGTTATCAAGAATAAGCTGAAGACGCAAGATAGCATGGCTATTTGGGAGGCGGGTAGTGCTACTAATTTACGGCTCATGTGTTGTCCCTTGTGCAGATATGATCGTGATTCTAGGGATCATCTATTTTTTCAATGTTCCTATGCTTCTGAAGTTTGGGGTTTGGTTAGGAATATGGTTGATATGGGGAGTGTTAATGATACATGGTCCTCGATTATGCAGTGGATGGAGCTCAATGCGAATTCTAGAACTCTTGAAAATATAGTTTCCAACATTCTGGTGGCTGCTACCACGTACTTTATATGGCAAAAAAGGAACAACCGTTTATTTTCTCAAGTATGGAGGAATGCTAGTGTGCTTTCGAAGGTCATCATAGCCACGGTTCGACTCAGGATTATGGGATTCAGAATCGGTGGAGACCCGAAGCAAAAGAAATTATTGGACAAATGGCTGATCTCGAAGAAGAATGTGGATATCGATCCTGGCTAGCGTGGATATAGTCTTTTAGTTTGTTTTTGTGTTTGGGCTGTGCTATTGTTCTTGAATTGTTTGTTTTTTGGTTGTGGCTGTTTGTCGGGTTTTGTTTGTTTCCTAGTCTTGGTATGCCAAGTCTAGTAGTGTGTATCGATGTCTTGATACACCCTGTTTTTTTCGTTTGGTTGATATATAAAATTCGCCGGGGTAACCCTTTACCCAAAAAAAAAACAGAGTCTGCAAGCCCTATCTCGATAAATTTGTGATCGTGTTTATCGACGATATTTTGATTTATTCAAAGACGAAAGAAGAACTTGAGCAACATCTAAGAGCTATCTTAGAGCTGCTTAAAAAGGAGAAATTATACGCAAAGTTCTCGAAGTGCGAGTTCTAGTTGCGTGAAGTTCAGTTTCTTGGTCACGTGGTTAACAAAGATGGAATTCATGTGGATCCCACAAAGATCGAGGCGATCAAGAATTGGGAGACTCCAAAGACGCCAACCGAGATCCGTCAGTTCCTAGGTTTGGCTGGTTATTACCGCAGATTTATTAAGGATTTTTCAAAAATCGCTCAACCATTGACCTCCCTCACTCAAAAGGACAAGAAGTACGATTGGGAGATAAGCAAGAAGAAGCTTTTCAGTTGTTGAAGAACAAGCTTTGAGATGCACCGATTTTATCCCTACCCGAAGGCACTGATGACTTTGTGGTATATTGTGACGCCTCGCGTCAAGGTTTAGGCTCGTGCTGATGCAGCGACTGAAGGTTATAGTTTATGCTTCGCGCCAGTTGAAGGTTCACGAGAAAAATTACATGACGCATGATTTGGAATTAGGTGCGGTGGTGTTTGCATTGAAGATCTGGCGACATTACTTGTATGGCACCCGATGCACGATCTATACTGATCACAAGAGCTTACAACATATATTCGATCAGAAAGAGCTTAATATGAGACAGCGCCGATGGGTGGAGCTGTTGAACAATTATGATTGTGAGATTAAGTATCACCCAGGGAAGGCGAATGTGGTAGCAGACGCCTTGAGTCAGAAAGAAAGAATCAAGCCCATAAGGGTTAGGGCTTTGGAAATGATTATTCAAACGGACCTCTCATTGCGCATTCGTGCCGCGCAGAGAGAAGCTCTTAAGGAAAAGAATATTGAAGATGAATATCTCCGTGGGATGGAGAAACAGTGGGTACCGAATGAAGAAGGAACATTGTGTTTCTTGGGAAGAATTTGGGTTCCCCTCTTTGGTGGTCTCCGAGAAGTAATTTTCGATGAAGCTCACAAGTCACGGTACTCGATCCATCCAGGGTCGGATAAGATGTACCAAGATTTAAAGGATTTCTACTGGTGGCCAAGATTAAAAGGTGACGTTGCAACATATGTTGGCAAATGCTTGACTTGTGCCAAGGTAAAGGCCGAATATCAGAAGCCTTCAGGTCTTCTGCAGCAACCGGAAATACCCATGTGGAAATGGGAGCAGATTTTAATGGATTTTATAACAAAGTTGCCAAAGACACCCAGAGGTCACGACAAGATTTGGGTAATCGTAGACCGTTTGATGAAATCTGCGCACTTTTTGCCAATCAAGGAAAAGGATAACACAGGTAAGCTTGCTGAGCTATACCTCAGAGAGATAGTTGCACGACATGGAGTGCCTCTCTCGATTATTTTTGATAGAGACGGAAGATTTGTGTCAAGGATTTGGCAATCCTTCCAAGAAGCCTTTGGTTCTCAGTTGAATCTGAGTACTGCCTTCCATCCGCAGACAGACGACCAGAGCGAATGAACGATTCAAACGCTAGAAGACATGTTGCGAGCTTGCGTAATGGATTTGGGTGGCAGTTGGGACACCCATCTACACTTGGTAGAATTCTCGTATAACAACAGTTACCATGCAAGCATTCAAGCTGCACCATTTGAAGCTCTCTATGGACGCAAGTGTCGATCACCGTTATGCTGGGCAGATGCGGGTGATAGACAGCTTATTGGTCCCGAATTGGTTCAAGAGACGACAGACAAGATTATACAGATCCGAGAGCGCATCAAGGCGGCTCGTGATCGTCAAAAGAGCTATGCGGACCAAAGGAGGAAACCTTTGGAGTTTCAAGTGGGAGATATGGTTTTATTAAAGGTTTCACCCTGGAAGGTTGTAGCACGCTTTGGGAAGCGTGGGAAGTTGAATCCGCGATACATTGGACCGTTCAAAATCCTGGAGAGGATTGGTCTTGTAGCTTACAAGTTGGATCTACCCGCAGAGCTGAATGGCGTTCATGATACATTTCATGTATCTAATCTGAAAAAGAGTCCAACTCAAGAAACAGTTGTCATTCCTGCCGATGAAGTCCACATTGACGACACACTCCACTTTACCGAAGAACCTGTTGAGGTTACTGATTGGAAGGTTAACAAGACGCGTAGGAGTAGTGTTAAACTCGTCAAGGTTCGTTGGAATGCGCGTCACGGCCCAGAATTTACTTGGGAGCGTGAGGATCGCATGAAAGTGAAATACCCACATTTGTTCCCCAACTCCCCTGCAACTAGTAGCAGAACTAAAATTTCGGGACGAAATTTTCTTAACAGGGGGAGAATGTGACAACTGTAAAAAATCCAGGTATCCGTACAATTTAATTAACCATGATTAGTGCTTAATGACTGTGCTGAATTACAATTGATTGCTTTCTGATTACTGTATCATACTTACATGTGCATCACATTTCATACTGTCACATCATTTTTACATGCAAACTCTTAGCGACATAAACGATGCACAAAGCACAGCTAGCACAGTTAGAGGATAACTCAGAAAAATGCTGACAATGTCAGTACATAGACAAACAGTGTTTTGAGACCCTGTATGGGCCAGAGACTAAGTTTCACACTAGTATGGTGTGTAGGGAAGTAAGGACCACAAAACTGCTTCACTAGGTGATAGTTTAAGTGCCGGAAAGTGCCTAAAACCCACTCAAAGTGCTGAATTCAGCATATTTCAGCAAAAATTCAGCATTTTAACAAGATTGTATCATGCAAAAATATGGCTAAATGGTCCTGAATGCTTTCCTAAGTGTCGGGAATTAAAAGTGTCACAAAAGGGTACATAAAGATCACTAAACATATACATTGACAAGAAGTGTCGACGATCTTGATCGAATGGGGCTCTGGGCGATTTTGGAGACATCGTGAAACCCTAGAAGTTTCAAGCTATTCCTGATCTTGATCGATCTTGGTTAGTATCTAAGGGTTTTCAGTCATCCTTTAGACGCTAAACATTTGAAATCAGATTAGGTTTTGTCGAGCATTAGGGTTTTCGTTTGCTTTCTGATTGACGACGGGTTTTAGCAATAAATTAGGGCTTCTGCAATCAATTAGGGTTTCGGCAATCAATAGGCTGATCGGCTGAGCGGCTTGTTTCTGCGACTAATTAGGGTTTTCGGCAGGTCACATCGTTGGTCGCTGATTAAGGTGTAAGTGTTTTGTTTTCCTGTTCTTGTGCGATTTCAGTTTAGGGTTACGAATGAGTGACCTTAAATCGGATGGGGTGTATTCTCTGGATGATTGTGGAAAACCTCCAATCTCCCTTGAGCAGAAGTCACATGTTGACGGCGGCAGACAAACATATTCGTTTGAAAGTTTGGCCAGACGTGTTATTGATGTAGATGGTAATACTTGGTTACCTAGACGGGGCAACGTTCAGTCGGCTCAAACTGAACCCCGTAAGGTTAATATGATTGATGAATTGTCAAAGTTTTCAGTTCCAATCGAAGCTGAACACCTGCGGCCAGCTACAAGGGAAGGGATTAATCAAGATAGCATGAGATATGTGCCAAGTTCAGTAGCTGCTGCATCGGCTGGTCAAGGGAACACGAAAATTTCAGGGATGACGGAACCGGTATCATATGTTAATGTAGTAAATAACTCTAAGGAGAAGGTGAAGGTGAACTTTAGGGAGATGGAGTCCTCCGAGGTTGTGGATGGAGCTGATGTTGTTATTCCGTTGTCTTCGGTTAAACAAGTCACGGACAGGTATGCAAACACTCTCTATGGGTATTTCTTGGGAAAACGGCTAGCGTTTCCTGTGGTGGATTATTTTGTGAAGAACAACTGGGTTAAGTATGGTCTGGCTAGATTGATGATGAATGCGAACGGATTCTTTTTCTTTAAGTTCAAAACTAAGGAAGGGATGGATAAAATGTTAGAGGATGGGCCATGGTTGATAAGAAATGTTCCGATTATCTTGAAGGAGTGGTCGGCTTCTATCAAATTGAAGAAAGAGGATATAAAAGCTATTCCAGTGTGGGTAAAGATGCACGATGTGCCGTTAACAGCATACACTGAGGATGGTCTTAGTTTGGTTGCTTCTAAGATAGGGGTGCCTAAGATGATGGACTCGTATACTGCCACGATGTGTGCTGAGTCTTGGGGTAGAAGCAGTTATGCTAGAGCGCTTATTGAGGTTCAGGTAGGGGATGATTTAAAGAGGAGTGTCACTGTTGCAATTCCATCCTTAGATGGTAATGGTTATTCAAAGGTGGAGGTAAAAATTGAATATGATTGGGAGCCTTTAAGGTGTACCTCTTGTTGTGTGTTTGGTCATGAAGAAAGCTCGTGCCCAAAGAACCCTCAGGTTGTTTCGAATGGAGAATCTGGAAAGCAGAGTGATGATTTTTGGGTTGTAGGTGACAAAAAGAAGAAAGCCAACAATCAAGGCCTCCACATGAAAAATCAGAAACCTAAGTTAGTTTACAGACCAATTGTCAAACCTAAACCAAAACAGTCCCTAAGGAGTTCGAACCAGGTGTCAACGTCTAATCCTTTTGATGTCCTTAAGGACGATGATGGTGATCAGGGAGGTACCACTGGGGGTCGAGTGGTGACGAAGACTACACAAGCTAGTGGCGAGTAGGAATCGGATGAGGAGGAGGTCGTTGAAGTCTACAATGAAACTAGTGAATTTATGACATTAGGTACTCGTTCTTTTTCTTCGAAAGCAAGGGCAAGCACCTCTTCCACTAAATTCTCAAATGGATAGGCTGTTCTCTGTTCGTTTGAAGGGGTTGCTGGTTTGTGGCAACTTTATCTTTGATGATGGCGGTTGAGGATTATGTTTTATTAGTTTTGCATTGTTTGTCTACTAGAAATCTTTTCATGATGTATAGAAGGCTAGGTTATGGGGTGTTATAGGTCTTTTGTTTTGTTTGTTATACATATATGGGGCATGTCCTATATATGAACTAGTGTGGAACTCTTCCTCACTACTTGTTCTTATTTGCGGTTGCATTTTAATAGAATCACCGGGGTAACCCTTTACCCAAAAAAAAAGATCACTAAACGGAATACTTCGACACTTTAACGAACCGGAATCTAACCAAACAACCGGACACTACCTGAAACACCAAAATTATACTAGAAACATTGTTTTAGTGTTTCTGAGCTAGTTATGATCCCCGAACACCCTAACACACTATATGACACCTAATACACATAAACACTATACACTATACTTGAAATCTAACTTAATCACTTAACTACCCATTTAAACCCAACCAAGACCCCCCATATAAGTGGACGGCCGCTAGGTGGCCCACTCTCAAGATTTGCTTAATCTTCCCTTGATCCTATTTGATCTTACTTGGATTGTTAAAGATCTTGCTTGTACTATTAGAAACATAAAACCCAATGGACAAAGGAGTTAAATGGTTATAAGAGGAGTAGGCCTTCATTCTCATCACCACACCTCACCTCAAATCTCTCCCTCTCCTCCCTTGCTCTATTCTCGGCCGAACACCCCCAAGCACACCACCATCATCATCAAATCTTGATCATCCATTCCAAGTTCATTCCAAGGTGTAAGAAGGTCTACAAGAAAGCTTGGTGGTCTTGGATCTTGAAGGACCTCATCCAATTGCTATTATCCTCTACATTTGTCATCTACAACATCAAGTGTTCTTCCATAGCCTTGTGCTAATAGTAAGGCCCTCATAACCCTTTGTTACTTCATATATTGTTGGTTAAAAGATGATATACATTGATAATCTTGATGAACATTAAAGAACATAAACATGAATCTCTAACATAAGCACATTAACCTATGAATACATGTTGATTTGTGATTATTTGCTTCTTGATGATTGAAGATTTGTGTTAGTGATGTTAGACATCATAAGGAACCTACTAGATTGTGATTAAACACATGATCTAGTAAGTTAAGGTGGTGATCTTGTGAAAGACCAAGATCATCATGCTTTATGTTTTCATGAACTTGAAAAATGAACATGATTTTATGAATGATGGAACATGATATATGTTACTAGACATAAACTTGAATGATTTCAAATATAGTTTTCCAAAGAAACCAAGTTAAATCACAAGATTTATATAAACATAGTTTTTTTTTTTAAGAAACCAACCATGTTTCTAGTGTTGAAACAAGTATAAGAATACATTGTTTACAAGAAAAATCCAAGAGAATGATTTTTGGAAAAATCATCTAGTAAGTTGTAAACACCTAAATAAGCAGCAAGATAATGAACATGAGTTAAATGCATGAAAAAAAAACCTAAGTCTCTCTCTCTCTCTAGCAGGCGATTTTTTTCCTCCCTTGAATCCTTGATTTCTTCGTGATTTGGGTGTATAACAATCTGTAATCAGGGTTTGATTCATCAAACATCTGTAATGAACTCGTTAGCAACTTCTGATCGATTTTTTCTTGGATTTTCTTCTCTTTATCGCTGACTTCAATCTTAGAATCAGAGCTGATTGAATAGAGTATTGGGTCTTTCGGTCCTACTGGTGAGGCAGTAACCTTGATTGATCGGGTTCTCTATTTGATTTCGTCATGATTTTTGGATTAGGGTTTTGGCCTTTTTTCTTTTGTTGCCGCCTGGTCGTCATGGTGTGTGCATGGTGTACTGCTGATTTGGATATTGAGAGAGTTGTTGTCTATAACATGGATGAACGTAAAAAATCTGAGGGAAACATTCTCGATGGTCGGTTCAAGCCGCCATTACCATTCTAGGGTT
Organism: Helianthus tuberosus; assembly: GCA_030545235.1. Taxonomy (NCBI): domain Eukaryota; kingdom Viridiplantae; phylum Streptophyta; class Magnoliopsida; order Asterales; family Asteraceae; genus Helianthus; species Helianthus tuberosus. Next base: position 117,218,631 of record CM060397.1, on the reverse strand, counting down.
TAGCTAGCAAAGTGGTGAATATAGAAGGAAACACCTTTGCACCGCGTAGGGGTGTTGTCTAGCAGTCCAAGTCTGATCCGAAACCGATAAATGTAATTGATGAACTAACTAAGATTACCGGTCCAGTCTATCCGGAGTATCATGATTCTGAAGCACCTAATCTGGACAGTGGGAGTAGCATGAAAGGGCAGACGTATGCGGAGAAATTATCCGTGGTTAAACCAACTCTAAAGGTAAACTTTCGATTCATGGAAAACTCTAAAGCTGCTGAGGATGTTGACGTAGATGTTACTATTCCGATTGCATCGGTTAAACAGGTCCAGGATCGATTTAATAATGTCTTATTTGGATACTTTTTGGGAAAAAGGTTAGCTTTTCCGGTTGTTGAGTATTTTGTTAGCCATAGATGGGAAAAGTATGAATTGCAAAAGTGTATGATGAATGGTAAGGGCTTTTTTTTTAAGTTCAAGTCAAAGGATGGAATGGAGCAAGTTATGCAGGACGGACCATGGCTCATTAGAAACATTCCACTTTTCTTGAAACAATGGTCTCCTAATACTGAGTTGAAGAAGGAAGAGCTAAAAAAAGATACCCGTCTGGGTCAAGATGCATGACGTTCCTTTGGCGGCCTACACAGAGGATGGTCTTAGTTTGATTGCTTCAAGGTTGGAACCCCCAAGATTCTTGATAATGAAACGACTAAAATGTGTTTAGACTCGTGGGGACGAAGTGGATATGCAAGAGCGATAATAGAGTTAGATGCTGACAAGGAACTGAAAGAGAGTGTCACCGTGGCAATACCTAATGTGGAAGAAGGTGGGTATCTTAAGAGTAACATTAGGGTGGAGTACGAATGGAAACCACCACATTGCCACTCTTGCAATGTGTTTGGGCATGGAATCGATGAATGTCCAACAAAAGCTAATGATAGGCCTGATAAGGGGGTGCATGACAAAGAAAATGTTGATGCTCAAGGTTTTAAGAGTGGTAACAATCGGAAAAAGGGTGCAAAACAACAGTTTAATGTGAAAGACAGGCATTGATTTATTTACAGGCTAAAGAAAACAACTGATAGAATGGAGTCTTCCAACCCGAGTTCATCCAAAGGGCCGAGTGCTTCTAAGGGACCGGGTATACGAACAAATAACACTTTTGATGCTTTAAATGATATGACTGATGAATGGGGATCCGAGACGGATGAAGTTAGACTAAATCTGAATGTGGGGGGGTATAATTTTATGGATGACACACAACCAAGTAACTCGAATAATACAGGTGCAAGCACGCCTTCTTAGGAGGTTGTTAATGGATAGTATAGCAGCTTGGAATGTTAGGGGGTTTGAACCACCCCCTCAAGCAAAAGGAGGTTCAAAAATTTGTAAAGGATAATGGCTTGCAAGTGTTAGCTATTTTGGAATCGCATGTTCAGGTGGCTAATTTGGATAAGGTGTGTAAGAATGTGTTTAGAAATTGGGATTGGACATCAAATGGAAGTATGTGTAACAAAGGTACGCGAATTATCGTAGGATGGAATGTGGACAACGTTGATGTTTTACTTCTGCATGCTACTAATCAAGTCGTTCATGTTCAAGTTCGGTTCAAAAAAGACAGTGCTATGATAAATGTCTCATTTGTATATGCAACTAACAGCGATCAAGAAAGGAAGCAGCTTTGGGAGTCGTTGAAAATGCACAAAGGGGCGGTTCACTCGAGCCCGTGGATAATCATGGGGGACTTTAATGTGGTGCTGAATTTAGAAGATAAGTGCATGGGGTCGTCGAATGTGAATGCTGCTATGAAAGAATTCAATGACTAAAAAAAAAAAAACCCCTAGTTCTCTCTCTCTAATGGAGAAAAACGACCCCCCTTATACCTTGACCTAAAATTCGTGATTCTTGATGATTGTAGGGATTGTTTGTGTGATTAGAGTCTCATGAATTCTGATTTACCCCTACAATTCAGTATAATCATCCTTTGATTCGTTTTTTAGAGAATAGGGTTACGTTTTTTTCTTCTCTACACTTGGCTGCTGATGTTACTTTGGTTTCGTTGATAATCTGGTTTGGGTATACAAAGAGAGATTGTGTTTGCTGCATTTACAAGGGTTGCTGCATAGTTACTTCGTCTGATTCATCTTTTCTTGAACAAATTTGTGTGTGACGGCTGCTAGGGTTTGTCAGGTTTTTTTGTCTAGTTTCTTTTGCATGGTTTCAGCCGTCATATCTGTTTGATCAGATTAGGGTGTTCACGCATTCGTGATACCATTCTGATCAGATTAGGGGTTGACGCAAGGTGTGGATTAGTGAAGTGCGGCAGCCTTGGTTTAGGGTTTCATTGCAGCCTTAAACTAGGGTTTTTCGCTGTTTGTTTTGGCGCCCTGTTTATCAGAATCTGATTCATCTTGGCAATCAGTTTATTCTGATTCTTGCCAGTTGGATGGTAATGGATGATCATATCGCAGATGTTCCAGACAATTCAGGAGTTTTTGAAAAGAAGATCAAGAATATTGATGGTAAACCATTTGTGCCAAGGCAATCGCTACATATGGCGGCTAGGGGAGTGCACAAGAAGGTAACCTTTATGCTACCATTAAATGATGTAGAACACGAATCTGGTCGTTCTGATTCTCCTAACCAGCAGTTCGCTAAGGTTGTTGACAAACGAAAAGTTGGTTTTGTTCTTCCGGTGAATGAAATTAGCCCTTGATATGTCAATAAATATACATATTATTAATACATATTATCCCCCATTTTATATATTTTTGGTTACAAATTCGACTGAATCGACACTTAATGGTGTTTTATTTGAATATTGTAGTTTTGGAAAGCTTGTTGGTGATTCGTTGCAGAAAACTCGAGAAAAAATGAAGTTTGTGGAAATTTTGCCCAGACACAGCTGTGTTGGTTATCTGGGTACGATGTCACACAGCTGTGTCAGCCTTGGCCACACACCCTTATCTCATCAACAAACAGCAATGGTCCACACAGCTGTGTCACTTAACGACACAGCTGTGTGCGGCGCCAGATCTGATATAACCTAATGTTTAGCCCCCATTTCATTTGTCCAACTTTGGGGGGCCGAACCCTAGTTCTCCAAGTCCCAAAAGTCGGTTCCAAACATCTCTTGAAGAATTTGAACCCAAGATTGAAGATCAAGCACTCCAAGGGAAGATCTAACACCACACAACCCACTTTAACTCATTTTGGTTTGAAAAACTCTAGATCTACCATGTTTATGAGTATGGTTGTGGTTTTTGTTAGCCTTTGAGGCTAAACATTTGGGTTGCCTAAACCATGTTGAAACTATTGTTAATGTGATGAATCGGAAGTAATTGTGATGGCAAGTTTATGTTAATCTTCATGATAGTGTTCTAGTATTGTTCTTGGATTTTATATGCATGCTTAAAGTTGGACTCGATGAATGTTTGATTGTTATTTACTCATGACATGTTGGAAAACCCATGTGTAGATTATGATTGTTGAATTTTTCTACTAGTTAGTTTGATTCAAGGCATGAGACTAGGAATGGTAATTGTTAACATGAAATGAATGAAGATTTGAGCATGTGTATGTAATCTTGCACTTGGATTTGGAAAGATTATAATAGTGTTAATGTGAATTCTAGAGTATGTTAGTTGTGTAAGATTGATGATTTAGGCCAAAATTGTTATCTAGCATGATCATTCTCATGGTTCATATCAAGAACAACGTTAGGATAGTATCTAATTAAAAGCAATTTTAGGTGATTAGTGTTTTTCTCATATTAGTTTTCCTTAAATTGCCGAGTTAGGAGTTTTGACAAACGAGTAACTCTTGTCTAAAGATTAACATTAACTTACAAACGAGCTTAAAAAGAATGATTTTTAGGTGATTAGAATGTTATTTCATTCTAAATTTTCCGAAGAAATTAGAAAACTAGGCGACCTTGACCGGGACTTAGTTACTTGAGAGTTTGTGTCATCGTTAGTGCTTCCCGTAGATCGTTACACGAACATTAGTGGATACTCGGTTTAGGCAACTTCTTGATAGATCTTGTTGAATTTCGTTAGCTTAGAATTTTGATTATTTGCATGATAATTTAGAAAACCCAACTTATTGTTTGAAACGGCTTTAGAGTAACAAAGGTTTAGTATCGGAAGCTACCGTGTCCATGGATCGATACTTGGTTCTTACCGATGCTATACTACATATACGATAGGTACACTTGCCTATGTGTGTGGTTTAGTACTGAGGTGAAAATCATTTCTATAAATTTAAAACCGAATTGTGTGAAAAATCATTATTAAATATATATATATATATATATATATATATAATTCACGCACATCAGCCCTCTTCCCCATGTTCATACTCAACACCAATCGTATGCTAATGTGGTTTCAAATGAACAAGCTGAACAGGGTGGTGCTAAAATGGATTTCGGTACGTCAAAAGTTGATAATTCAGCTATGAATGCTACTGAATCGGCTGATCAAACTCCCAAGATTAATTTTCGGACACTAAACTCTGATGTCTCATTGGAGGGAGTGGATGTTGTCTTACCAATCGCCTCTGTGCAACAGGTCAATAACAAGTTAGCTAACACTCTCTATGGGTATTTCCTGGGGGATAGAATTGCATATCCGGTTGTTGAATACTTCATGAGAACAAATTGGAAGAAATATGGTCTGCAGAAGACTATGATGAATTCGAATGGGTTTTTCTTCTTCAAGTTTGAAGATAGGAGGGGTATGAATAATGTTCTTGAAGGGGGGCCATGGCTGATTCGTAATAAACCATTGTTTCTCAACACTTGGTCCCCTACAAACACCCTTAAAAAGGAAGATATTAAAAAGGTTGCGGTTTGGGTTAAATTGCATGAGGTTCCGTTAGTGGCATATACAGATGATGGGTTAAGCATGTTGGCTTCTAAAATTGGCGCTCCTATGCGGTTGGATTCATATACAAGTGATATGTGTAATGAGGCTTGGGGAAGGAGCAGCTATGCTAGGGCTCTCATTGAAATATCGGCTGAACATGACTTTAAAGAGGTTCTAACCATGGCTATTCCCGAGTTGGATGAAGGCAAGTATGTTACTGAGACTATTCGAGTTGAATATGAATGGATACCCCCAAGATGTGCTCACTGTCATGTGTTTGGACATGACTCTGAGGGATGTCCTAAATGCATGGGTTCGACGTCGAAACCTCCTACAAACAAGTCGAAAGTAGATGAGGATGGTTACACTGAAGTTAGGTCGAAAAAGAGTGCAAAGAAGAGTGGTTTTCAAGTTAATAACCTGAAACCCAAGTTTGAATATCGTCCGGTGGATAAAAAGAAAAAGACAGGGAGTTCTCCCTTTGTAAATGAGCAGGGTACTAGTTTGTCTAAGGTTCAAACTCATAATCCGTTTAGTACTCTTGAAGTTGGTGGGGGAAATGGGGGTTCCTTACAGGGAAACAGAAAAGGGGGACGTGGTCCAAGTGAGGAGTCTGATGAGGATGAGGTAGAGGTGGTTTTGATGAAAGCATTGATTTTCTGACATCTGGCACGCATTCCACGTCTGCTAAGGTAGGGGCAAGCACCTCTCATACAAGGTTCTCCAATGGATAGAGGTCTTTTGGATCAGGCTAGTGGGTTGCTTCTTGGGGGCAACTTCATTTTTGATGATGGTGGATAAAGATTTATTTATTAGCTTTTGTCTTGTCTACTAGATAGTCATTTTCATGATTGTAGTAGACTAGGTTGATAGGGTATATTGGTTGTTTGGCATTTTGATTACATATATGGGGCCTGTCCTGTATATGAACTAGTGGGGAACTCATCCTCACTACTTGTACTTATTTCGCGGTTGTCTATAATAGAATCCCCGGGGTAACCCTTTACCCAAAAAAAAAAGAATTCAATGACTGTGTGAATTATCTTGAAGTATTTGACGTCAGAGCTCATGCCCGAAGAAGGGGGTTGGAATTCGTAAGAAATTGGACAGAATTATGGCGAATGTCAGCTTTGTGGATAAATTTGTGGATGCCTATGCGGTGTTTCTGCCAAATGGTATTTCGGATCATTGTCCTGGGTTACTAAAAATTCTGATGGCCAACAAGAATAAACCTAAACCTTTTAAGTTTACTAATCTTTTGACTCATAAAAAGGATTTTTTGGATGTGGTAACTAATGGTTGGGCCGTTGAGGTTATGGGGGTACCGATGTTTCATGTCGTCAAGAAGCTAAGATGTCTTAAGCATCCTCTCAGATTGTTGCTAAGGAAACAAGGTAATATTCACAAAAAGGTGATTGACTTGAAGGCAGAGCTGGATAGTTTACAGAGTAGGTTGGACGCGGATCCTTTCAACCTGACAATTAAAGAAGCTGAATCTATTTGTGTGAAGAACTACTTGGAGGCCACGTTAGATGAGGATAAATTCTTGAAACAAAAAGCAAAACAAAAGTGGCTTGAAGCTGGAGACTCAAATACAGCTTTTTTCCATAACTTGGTGAAATGTCGCAATCATATTAATAAAATTAATGTCATCAAAGACACATCCGGGAATGTTTATGAAGGGGTTGAGGTTTCCACAACTTTAGTTAATCATTTTCGTGAATTTTTGGGTTCGGATGGGAGCATGGTTAACCGAGTTAACCGAGATATCTTCTCGGTTACTCTTAACCCCCTCGTGGCGGATTCTATGTGTAGGCCAGTGACTCCGGAAGAAGTTAAAGCTGCTATCTTCTCGATTAACGAAAACAACGCGCCGAGCCCGGATGGTTACACGTCTGAGTTCTTTAAAAAATCATGGTCTATTGTTGGAAGTGAGGTAACGGCTGATCAAAAAAACCCTAGTCTCTCTCTAGCTATGGCGATTTCTGTCCCTCTCAAAACCCTAGCTTTGTCATCGTGATTCTTGATCCGTAGAACTGGTATTAGGGATCTCTAACATCTCATACGAATTCTGTTATCGGGATTGATCGATTCAAGACTAGGGTTTTCTTTTCTTTTTAAATCGCCGGCCCTGATTCCCTGTTTTCGAGCTTATTGTATAGGTTCTGGTCGATCGGTTTTTACATACCTAATTTACTAGTTTCTATACGATTCAGTAAGATACATGGGTTAGGGTATTCGCTAGTTTAGGGTTTTGTTTTTACGTGTTTGTTGGTTCGTCTGGTTTGTGTGGTCTTTGTATTGCTTGCTTCAGATTAACGAAGGGTTTAGAGAGTTGTCAATCTTAGTATGGATGAACGTAAGAAGCCTGGTGGAGATATCCGTGGGAAGCCGTCACTGTCGTTTCAGGATATAGCCAATAGGGTTGTTGATGTTGACGGGAACACGTTGCAACCTAGGCGGGGTGTAATGATTAACAATCAGATTGATCCTAAGCGTCCTAATATCATCGATGAACTTTCGAAGATCACAGTGCCAGTTCAAGTGGAGAAACCGGCTGGTGAGCAGTCAGAACACTTTTGGTATTATCCTAATATGGGGTATTCGACATCATCAGGTCTGGAGGGGGTGAATTTGTCGGCTGCACAAGGAAAACCACAGAATTCGGGGGCTGCAGACCCTTTATCATTCGCTAACATAGTTAAGAACACTAAGGAGAATGTTAAGGTGAATTTCAGGGTGATGGAATCTACTGAGACAGTTGACGGTGCTGATGTTGTTATTCCATTATCATCGGTTCAACAAGTCACTGATAGGTATGCTAACACTTTGTATGGTTATTTTCTGGGTAAACGGTTGGCATTTCCTGTGGTCGATTACTTTGCAAAAAACAACTGGGTTAAATATGGTCTCTCTCGGCTTATGATGAATGAAAATGGGTTCTTTTTCTTTAAGTTTAAAACTAAGGATGGGATGAATCAAATGTTAGAGGATGGGCCTTGGTTGATCAGAAGTGTACCGATAATTTTGAAGGAGTGGTCGCCCTCTATCAAGATGGAAAAAGAGGATATTAAAGTTGTTCCAGTTTGGGTCAAGATGCATGATGTGCCGTTAGCGGCATTTACCGAGGATGGTCTTAGCTTGGTCGCTTCTAAGATTGGGATTCCTAAGATGTTGGATTCGTATACTGCCACGATGTGTGCAGAGTCTTGGGGAAGAAGCAGCTATGCTAGAGCGCTTATTGAAGTTCAGGCGGGGGTTGAGTTAAAAAAGAGTGTTACTATTGCAATCCCATCTTTGGATGGTAATGGTCATTCAAAGGTGGAGGTCAAAGTTGAATATGATTGGGAGCCTCTAAGGTGCTCCTCTTGCTGTGTGTTTGGTCATGATGATAGCTCGTGCCCAAAGAACCCTCAGGTAACTTCAAGGGGGGATTCTGATAAGAATAATGATGATTTTCAGGTTGTGGGTGCCAAGAAGAAGAAAGTTAATAACCAAGGCCTCCATATGAAAAATCAGAAGCCTAAGTTAGTTTACAGACTAGTTGTCAAACCTAAACCAAAATCGTCCTTGAGGAATCCGATGAATAACCAGGTTTCAATGTCAAACCCGTTTGACATCCTTAAGGACGATGATGGAAATCAGGGAGGTACCACTATGGGTCAAGTGGAGAAGAAAGCTGCGCAGACTAATAGTGACAAGCAGGAATCGGATGAGGAGGAGGTCGTTAAAGTCTATAATGAAACTAGTGAATTTATGACCTCGGGTTTATATTCTTCATCTTCGAGAGCAAAGGCAAGCACCTCTTCCACAAAGTTCTCCAATGGATAGACTCTTTTTGGTTCATGTGAAGGGGTTGCCGGTGTCCGGCAATTTCATCTTTGATGATGGCGGATGAAGGCTTTCGTTTTGTTTTGTCTTGTTTTGTCGTGTCTACTGATGTATAGTAGGCTAGGTTATGGGGTGTCATAGGTTTACTTGTTTTATTTGATTTACATATATGGGGCATGTCCTGTATATGAACTAGTGTGGAACATCCTCACTACTTGTACTTATTTGCGGTTGTTTTTAATAGAATCACCGGGGTAACCCTTTTCCCAAAAAAAAAGTGAGGTAACGGCTGCTATTATTGATTTTTTTGAGTCAGGTAGGTTGCTTCAGGAGATAAATCACACGTTTATAGCTCTCATCCCAAAGGTTTCTACTCCGGGAGTAGTTACTGATTACAGGCCAATATCGTGTTGTAATGTGGTGTATAAGGGCATTAGTAAGATTCTCACTGCTAGGATTCTTGAAGGCTTAAAGGAAATTATAAGTGAGAATCAATCGGCGTTTGTGCCTGGTAGGAGGATTTCGGATAATATAATGTTGACTCAAGAGCTAATGCATAATTATCATCGTCAAACTGGTCCTCCTAGATGTGCTATGAAAGTGGATATCCAAAAAGCGTATGATACCGTGGATTGGAGATTTTTACGTGACGTTCTGCATGGTTTTGGATTTCGTCAACGGTTTATTTCTTGGATTATGGAGTGTATTACTTCTACCTCTTTTTCTCTAAGTGTGAATGGCAACATTCACGGGTACTTCAAAGGAAAGAGAGGTTTGCGACAGGGAGATCCAATGTCTCCCTATTTGTTCACCATGGTCATGGAAGTTTTAACGCTGATTCTCACCAAAGCTGCTGATCAGGATTCCTCCTTTAGGTTCCATAATAAATGTGAGAAGCAAATGATAATTAACGTGTGTTTTGCTGATGATCTTTTTTTATTTGCTAGAGGTGACGTTGGCTCGGTAAAGGTGGTTATGCGATCTTTGAAATAGTTTGAGGAAGCTTCGGGTCTAGTGCCTAGTAATGCAAAAAGTACTATATTTTTTGTAATGTTCCAATATCTGCTAGGACCAGGATTGCTGAGTTGGTGCCGTTTGAGGAAGGGAGACTTCCTATTAAGTATTTGGGGGTTCCTTTGCTTGCTTCGCGTCTTTTAATCAAAGATTGCAAAGTTTTGGTGGAGCGTATGTCTAAACGTATTAATGATTGGAAAAATAGGTTTCTATCGTTCGCTGGTAGGCTTCAACTGGTGCTTTCTGTGCTCTCCTCTATTCATGTGTATTGGGCATCGGTTTTTATTTTGCCGGTTAGTATCAAAAAGGAATTGGAAAGCAAAATGAAATGGTTTTTATGGGGCCAGGGCATGGGTTCGAATGGTAGAGCTAAAGTGGCATGGAAGGAGGTTTGCCTTCCAAAGTTGGAAGGTGGTTTGGGCATAAGATGGATATCGGATGTAAACAAGTCTTTGATGGCTTATCACATTAATAGTATCGTTTCGGGTAGAAAATCGCTATGGACGACCTGGATATCTTTGCATAGGCTTCATGGCCGTAGTCTTTGGGACATCCCGGTCCAAGCCAATTCTCTGTGGGGATGGAAAAGATTAATGAAGTGTAGGTATGTTTTTCGGGATCACTTGTGGAGTAAGATTGGTAATGGTCAAAGCACGTCATTGTGGTTTGATAAATGGACGACTGAGTGCCCTCTACAAAATATAGTTACTCCGCGTCAAATGGCTCGTTATGGTATTACTGTCAAGTCTAAAGTGGCGGAAGCTTTTAACGATGGCCGGTGGGCATGGCCGGAAGATTGGAGGAGTGTGTACCCGATCTTGTTCCAACTTCGGCCTCTTACCTTGTCTGATGTGCAGGATAGAGTCTTATGGATGAATTCGGATGAAAAGCTTGTTCCTTTCACGTCAAATGAGGTGTGGGAGTCGATTCGGATCCGTGACCAGCCAAAAGCTTGGTCGAAAGTTGTGTGGTCTTTGTTCAATATTCCTAAGCATTCGTGCATGTGTTGGCTTATCTTCAAAAAGAAGCTTTGGACTCAAGACCGCATTATGAGGTGGAACCATTTAGTTACGGGTTCTATGAATCTGATGTACTACTTGTTATGCTATTCAGGTTTAGAGACGCATGAGCACTTGTTCTTCGAATGTTCATACTCGAAATCAGTGTGGTACAATGTGCGGCAGAAAGTAGACATGAATTCGGTTCCAGAATCATGGGAGGATATCTCTGCTTGGCTGATTTCTAGAGCTAAGTCGAAATCGATTTATTCTGTTGGTAGTAAATTGGTGGTGGCGGCCGCAGCTTATGCCATTTGGAGTGAACGAAACTAAAGATTTTTCAACAACCGATTGAGACCTCCGGAGCAGACGGCCGATCGCATTATCAGCACTGTGAGAACAAAGTTAATATCTTTCAGGTACAAGCAAACTTCCAATGTTAAGCACTTTTTGGAGGAGTGGAAGATGGATAAGGAAGACTTCTTGGATGAAGATTGAAGACCAATGTTTTATTTTGTTTTTGATGTAATTGGTTGTTTCTGTTGGTTGTTATCTTGTTGCACTCTTTAGTGGTATGCCGCTAAGAGAACTAGGGGGTATTGTCAGCCTTCTACTTGTATGATTTTTTGATATGTTATAAAATCACCGGGGTAACCCTTTACCCAAAAAAAAAGTTGTAAACACCTAAATTCTTTAAGAATGAGATTTTTAAAGAAATAAACACACTTTTTTTTGGGTAAAGGGTTACCCCAGCGATTCTATTAAAACAACCACAATTAAGTACAAGTAGTGAGGATGATCCACACTAGTTCATATACGGGACATGCCCCATATATGTAAACCACTAAAAACAAAATACCAATGACACCACAAAACCTAGTCTACTTTACATCATGAAAAAATGTCCAGTATACAGACAAAAAGAAACCAACAAGAGACGTTATCCTCCATCATCAAAAATGAAATTGCACCGAAACAGCATCCCCATAACACGAACCAAAAACTGACTAGCCATTGGAGAACTTTGTGGAAGAGGTGCTTGCCCCTGCTTTTGAAAACAAAGGATGTGTACCCGACGTCATAAATTCTTTTGTTTCATTATAGACTTCCACAACCTCCTCATCATCAGAATCACCAATATCATCCCTCATCCCCTTACCCGTTTGACGGACGGTACCCTGCTCCTCCCTTAGAACATCAAACGGGTTCTAGGACACTACACTAGTCGACGGATCCGACTTTTTTACCCCTCCATTCGATTTAAACCCAACCGACATGTACTCAAATTTCGGCTTAGCTTTGTTAACATGAAAACCAGATCTCCTAGCCGTTTTTTACCATCCACATCCATAAAACCATCTTCATCCACTTCTGGAATCTTCACCGGACCACGAGATTGCTTCCCAGCGTTTTGTTTCGGGGGTTTAGGAACAACCTTGGGAGATTTCCTAGGCTGTTTCGGGCAAGACTCATCAGAATGTCCAAAGACCTTACAATGGTCACACCTATATGGACTCCATTCATATTCCACATTCATCTTCACTTTAATAAAACCTTCACCTTCTAGCTCAGGCACCGCAATAACTACTTCCTCTTTAAAGGCAATCTCGGCTGAAATTTCTATCAAGGCTCTTGCATAACTGCTCCTACCCCAAGCATCCGTGCACATTGAGGTAGTATACGAATCCAACAATTTCGGCTCACCAATAGCCGTAGCAATCATACTCAAACCATCTTCCGTATAGGCAACTATAGGAACATCATGAATTTTAACCCATACTAGAATCTTTTTAACTTCCTTCTTCTCTAGTCTCGCAGTAGGCGACCACACACTAAGGAAGAGAGGTTGAGAACGAATAATCCAGGGTCCCTCTTTAAGAACATTCAACATACCTTCTTTGTCCGCAAATTTGAAAAAGAAAAACCCGTTCGCATTCATCATAGACTTTTGCAAACCAAACTTCTTCCAATTGTTTTTCACAAAGAACTCAACCACCGGATAAGCCACACGATCCCCCAAGAAGTACCCATACAGTGTATTAGCTAACCTGTCTTGAACCAGTTTAACAGATTCCCGGGAAAGCACCACATCACAACCATCCTGCAACACCGGACTCGCAAGAGTTCTGAAATTTACCTGTTTGGTGTTGGCTGCCACAACGGATTCAGCATAAGACCTTGGCTTCGATGCACTACCCAGGTCAGATCGAACCTGGAAACTTGCCTGATGTTCCCTATTTTCCGAAACCCTAGAATTAGGCTGCATATTCTCCATAGGAACTTGAACCGAAGACTTGAGTAATTCATCAATGATATTGGATTTCCTAGGTTCCGATGGAGTTGTCTGCACTATTCCCCGACGAGGCATCCACGTATTACCATCAACATCAATCACACGGCTGGCGAGACTCTCAAAGGAGAGTGGAGGTTTTACTCGATCATCATGAGAGGTGACCCCATCTGTTTTACCATCGTCCATTCGACAGAACCCTAATCTGATGTCGCAAACGATTAGGACAGCAAAACCGCTGTATGCGTGACCCTAATCTGATGTAACACCCAAACCAATCAGAAAAAAAAGAAGAATCAGCGCCGAAGATTGCCGAAGCCCTAATCTGAATATAGATTGCCGCTGAGTATGTGTTGCCGAACCCTAAGTAACAGCCGCACACCACTTCGACAATCAGAGAACAACTGAAAAAACGAAACCCTAAATACACAAACCTAATCTGATTTCAACTGATTTTCGTCTAAGGATTGAATGGAAAACCTTAAGATGATAACCAAGATCAATCGAGAATAGGATGAGCAAGAATCTGTTAGGGTTTCACGAGAAAGACAAGATCGCCAAAATCGCCCAGAGAACCTTCATTCCTGGTGTAAATAAACACACTTTAAAGGGTAACAAAACCTACTAAACTCACTACCAAGTTACTACAAGTTTTTATGAAAGATCAAGTTAATGATTGATATGTAAAATGCAATATTTTGGCACTTGGTAAGTGTAAGTTGTTTAGGGTTGATTATTGATTATTTGTGATGATTTCGAAAAGAAAATGATATGCTTTGATAGCATGGACACCTCCATTTTTTAGGGGAAACTATGGCGAAATTTTCTAAAAATATAAACACTTAGAAAAATATTTCCTAAACAAATATTTACAAGTGAGTTTTAACTATGGTTTTCAATATAAACCTTGCCATAGATTTTGTTACAAAAATACAAGTATTGGAGGTTGGTTTTTATAAATAAAAATGGATAAATATGTATTTAGAATATATATTTACATTAAAGACACATTGTGTGTGATTATTTGTATACTTTGTGTATTAGTTATATTATTTTAGGATTTAAAGTAATATAACTTAACAAAATACCAAGAAATTACAATCCAAAATAATACCAAAAATCACAAGAAATAAATATATAAGTTGCACACTTAATATTGTGAAACCGAACGCAAGAACGTAACTTACAAAATATTCCGGAAAATACCGTTATAAATATATTTTTGGTAAATATTATTTTGGATACGAACGAAATGAAAATATGATTTTTTATTACAAAGTATATCATATTTTCGACAAGGAGAAAATATATTATTTTTGAAAAGTTAAAATATATTTTTCCTAGAATATTTAGAAGAAATACGATTTTTGAGAAAAATATATATTTTCTTGAAATACATTATTTTTGGACAAAACAAGTTTATATATTTTCTAAGTAAGACTTGAAAATATATTGTTTTGGAAATATATATTGAGAATATATTGGCATATTTTTATTTGAAATAATACACCGGAATACGACACCAATACATGGCAAGTTATACAAATACAAGAATACGAAAATACATGTATGAGATACCCCCATCCTTGGGAAGGAAATACGAATACAAATACTTGAGAAGTATTGTTACGAAATATTGTTTAAACAATTATTCCAAAATCAAAAATAATTTAAAGTTAAAATAATTATTATTTTAACAAGTAATTATAACTTGGGATAATATTAAAAGAAACGTAACTCTAACACGTTAATTCTAAGGTAAGGCACGGCCCGTTCGTCTAATAGACCGTAGTACATTGTAGGTAGTCATGTTTGCTGACGAGATTTGAGTTACGAGTATCAAAGACGCAAAACAGTGAGTTCATGTCCCCCTTTTCTTTTAATTGTTTTCAGTTTTATAACTTCGGGGGTGAAATACATGTTACAAAAGGATTACATACAAATACTATTGGTATGGTTAGCCTAGGAAAGAACCATAGATCATGTGAATGGGTAGGCGGATACTTGGGACCATTAATCCTCGTATAAGGACCGAGGGGCATGAGTGATAGATCTATTTGAGTGTAGCGAGCCCACACCCATGAGGACCAGGGTGGCCCATAGGGTGACTATGTCTTCCAACCGGAAGCCCGGTACAAATTTGCTAGGTTTGAGTCTTCCTACACCGTCACACATATCAGTGGCCTTGCAAACCATTGGTGATCTTTTCCTTGTTTGCTTTCATACCGGGATTTACATACACTGTTTACAAAGGTTTATACATACTTATACAAACGCATGAACTCGCTCAACTTTTGTTGACGTTTTCAAATTACATGTATTTCAGGGAACTAAGTGGATCTGGCTGGTGTTGCATGTTTTCAAGCTGCGTTATGAATAAAAGATGTCATCCGTGGTTGTAGGGTTTAGGAGATGTATCTTATTCCTGGACGGGATACATGTTTCCAAACCCGGGTTTATTTAAGGTCTTTTGTTGAGTCTTCGTGAACTCATTTGAACATGTTGTGGTTGTAACTTAAAATTTGGTGTCTACGTTTTAGACAAGAATGTTATGTTGTTTTCAAACTTAATAAATGGAAGAACATCTTATGGTTTTTATCATATAGCGTTGTTATGATTGAATGCTATGGTATTAAGAAAGTCACACCAATAATCACGCTTCCGCAAAAGTCTGGGTGTGACAGGAAGGGCCTTGGATAATTAGATCTCAACCGTTTTTTCTTAGTAAATGGTCTCCTACTACGAAACTTGAAAAGCGAGAAGTGAAGAACCTACAAGTATGGGTGAAGATTCATGAAGTTCCCATAGCGGCGTATACAGAGGATGGGCTGAATATGATTGCTACGGCAATAGGGGTACCAAAACTTTTGGATTCGTATACCTCGTCGATGTGCACAGATACATAGGGGAGGAGCAGCTATGCCAGAGCATTAGTTGAAATATCGGCCGAGAATGATCTTAAAGAGGAAATTGTCATAGCCGTTCCGGAGCTTGAAGGTGAAGGTTTTGTGAAAGAGAAAGTCTATGTGGAGCATGAATGGAGCCCTTATAGGTGTTCTCACTGTAAGGTGTTTGGCCACTCGGATGATGCATGTCCGAAGCAACCAAGGGTGGTGGGTAAACTAAAAAGTGCGAACCAGTCTAGTTATCAGTTGGGTCAAGTGAATCGGCCAGCGAAGAAGGGACCGGTTGTAGATGAGGATGGATATACAAGAGTGTATGGTAAGAAGGTGGCAAGGAAATCGGGGTTTCAGGTGAACAAACAAAAGCCTAAATTCGAATATAGACCTGTTGGATCCAAACCAAAAGGTGACTTACATAAGGGACCGTCTACTAGTAAGGGTACGTCTAATAATCCGTTTGATGTTTTGAATGAGTTTGAGGATGATAAGGGTGGAAGTAACAATGTAGCGGATGATGGCGGGGCTAACTCGGATGAAGAGGAGGTTGTGGAAGTTTATAGTGAAATGGACAAATTCTGTCACACCCTGGCTTTGCGGAAGCGTGGTTAGTTTTGGTGTGACTTCTTAATACCATAGCTTAATCATAACAAAGCTATATGAATTTAAAAACCATGCAAGTCATCATTAAGTTTAGAAATCAACATACATTACCATTGTTTAACGCGGACATACTCTAGTATCCATAACCTTGTTCAATAACATTACAACTTAAAATAAAACATAAACGTGATTTAGGGATTATGCCTTGTCCAGGAAAGAGGCACAACCCTAAACCTAGATGACTTCATGAAAGGTTGCAGCGGAAAACGTTCATACCGTGCCAGAATCCGTTAATTTCCTGAAATACATGTGAGTTGAAAAATCAACAATAATGTTGAGCGAGTTCATGTGCAAGTGAGTAAGTAAAACACTTGTAAGTATAAAAGTTTCCTGGTATGTAGCAGTGTAAGAGGACTTGTGATCACCAATGGTTTGCAAGGCCATTAGCATGTCGTGAAATGCAAGTAAGTAAGATACAACCCTAGCTGATTTTGCGTTGGGTACCAAGTCACTCCGGATCCGTTCTGTTAGTCCTTCGAGAGGCCTGTTCTGTTGGACCGGGAGCTGGGCTCGCTACACCCAAATAGATCTACCGCTCGAGTCCCTCGGGGTTCTAACTACCCATTCACATGATCTAAACCTCCTTACGTTATTTATACCGTGTATAAAGTACTTGTAAACAAAGTAACATGTATTTCACCCCCGCAGTTAAGAAAACTGAAAACAGTTAGAGAAAAGGGGGACATGAACTCACAGTGGATGCGTAAACTCTATCAAGCGTCTCTGAAGCAGTAATCTGTGCAACGACCTACAAGTGCTAATTCTATTAGACGGACGGCCGTGCTTTAGCTTTACAGTTTATGTTTGCGGGAAATAGTTAGACAACTATTTCGTATTACATTTTGTATATGCTTGATAGTTATACGTCTTCCCAAGGATGGGGGATACAATACATGTGCGTAAGTTACGTTTTATCAATCTTGTGGTAATGTAATTACCGGTGTAACTTATATGTTTGTGGAAGCGTTCGCAAAGTTTTGGAATCATTAACGCTTGTAAATATTATTTTCACCCTAAAATAATATTTATGTATTTCACAAAATAATCATAAACAGTGTTGTGACAAATATATTTATCACGTTAATCTTTGTGAAAATCCCACCTCCGAATGTTTAGTAAAATATAGTACTGGCGAAATTTATGTTTCAAAAGTATGTCCAAAAATAGTTGTAACACTTGTTGTGTAAAAAGTCTAAGTGTTAGGTTTTTAGAAAATTTCGCCAGAGTTTCCTCTGTAACTGGAGGTGGCCACGCTTTCAAGCGTATCATTTTCTTTTTAACAAATCAACTCAATCAACTTCTTTATTTCAATCAAACAATTTCCGACACATCAAACTAGTCAACAAGTATGTAAATTTGCATAATCGCATGAACTTGCAGTTTTTCCGCATTAATAATGTAAATCATCCTTATATATGTAGATTTCTATATAGGGTAACTTTAATATCGTAAAAACCTCGTGTTCAGAGAAAACCGTCTTTACAACTTCTAGTGACAAGTGGCAAATATACTTCTTTGTCGGATCTTTCCATTTCACAAGTGTCTACACACTTGTGGTTTATAAAATCACATTTATTAGTGTAAGATCCATCTTTAGAAAAATATGATTTCTTTAAAGTGTGGTCTTTCGAAAATACCACTTGCGGATACGTAGATCCGCTAGTTTTAAACACCATTTTACCGGTTAAAATACTTTTACACAAGTAAAATATTTCTCTACAAGTTCATGTCTCTAAAATGTGGTAGTGTTTCACTTTTAACCCTTGTATCTTTCAAAAACAAGCTTATGTGAAGATACGTGATTTTACAAAGTCGGGTTAAACGAAGTTTCGAGCTACCACATTATAGATCGGGTCACAATAAGCACAAATTTCAAGTCCTACGACTTTTACACAAGTTATATGCTATTAACCACCATTTTTATGATTTTACTAGACTTTAAAGTTCCATCTTTCAATATAACGAGATTCAACCGACAAATATCCTTTTAACCACTTTAGATGAGTGTAAAAAAACGAGTTTTAAAGGTTATACCTCTAGCTCAAGGCTAGGGAAGATCTTTGACGAAAATCGCGTGGATAAAAGCCAACGAGAGTGGTCCTTCGCGTTCCGCTTGCACCAAAGCTCCTTATACGTGTCTTGTGATGTTTGAATGGTCTTGGAATGATGGAACAAGAACCGAAAATGGTGATGGTGGTGTGGATGGGGTTCGGCCGAGAGCCACAAGAGAGAAAGAGAGAGTTGGTTTGTGTTGTGATAAGTGGTGTTTATCTCTAGAGTTAGTGTTATTTTATAGGCAAAGTTTAAGTGTATTATCCATTGGAAAACATGTCACCAAAGTACTAGACACATGGGATTTGGCAAGATTATGGCAAGATCTTAAGTACATGTTGGTGCTCCCAAGGTAACCGATCGGTTGGGGGGGGGGGGGGTCCTCTTGTTCGATTTTAAGTAGAAGGTTAGGGGTTTAGTTATGTTAAATAAGTTAGTTTAGGTTTAAACTCCGTTAGTTATGTGTAACATGTTATGGCGGGTGTTAGGGTAATCAGGGACCCTAACTGGCTCAGAAAAAGAGTGATAATAAAAATAGTAAAGTTTTCATGTGCCGGGTAAAGTCCGGGTGTTCGGTTGGATAGTAATCCGTTAAAGTGTTACAAAAGACTTTAAAGTGTCGTTATTACATTTTTAGTGACACATTTTGTTTCCCCGACACTTTAGAAAGTGTCTAGTGATATTTTCTCATTTTTTTGGCACTTTACTAGTCAGCTAGAAGCTGGTTAAATTATTTAAAGTGCTGTGTTTGGTACTTAAAGTACGTTTTTGGCACATCCGAATCAGTGTATCTTATCCCCTAGAGACGCGGTAACACAACCCTTATGTCCTACACTCACTACCAGTGTAGCCAAAATATATGAGGCTCTTAACAGGCCTTGAGGCAGTATTTGCCTGATGCTGGTTATATCAGCATGTTTACTGTGTATCCGTTTGGTGCTACTGTGCTTTTTGTGCATCATGTTTGTCACTAGGGTTCAGCACGTAAATAATGTAGTGACAGCAAATAAAGTATGATGCAAGTAAGTGCATGTATCAGTATGCAGGTAGCAGTTTATCAGCTAGTTTCAATCAAGCACAGTAATCAAGTAATAATTAATCATTAATTAAGTTGTACGGATACCTGGTTTTGTGCAGGTTGTCACATTCTCCCCCCGTTAAATAAATTTCGTCCCGAAATTTAAGTTCTGCTTGTAGATGCAGTGTTCTTGGGAAATAGGTGGGGGTATTTCTCTTTCATTCGGTCCTCACGTTCCCATGTGAATTCAGGACCATGTCTGGCATTCCAACGTACCTTGACGAGTTTGACACTGCTCCGGCGGGTCTTGCTAACTTTCCAATCCGTGACCTCGACAGGTTCTTCAACGAAGTGGAGCGTGTCGTCAATAT
Source organism: Helianthus tuberosus (assembly GCA_030545235.1). Classification (NCBI taxonomy): domain Eukaryota; kingdom Viridiplantae; phylum Streptophyta; class Magnoliopsida; order Asterales; family Asteraceae; genus Helianthus; species Helianthus tuberosus. Next base: position 117,198,636 of record CM060397.1, on the reverse strand, counting down.
GAATCTCGTCGATAGGAATGGCAACGTCAACTTGAGTTGGACTTTTCTTTAAATTGGATACATGAAATGTATCGTGAACACCATTCAGTTCAGCGGGCAGGTCCAACTTGTACGCTACTGTCCCAATTCTTTCTAGAATTCTAAAGGGACCAATGTAGCGTGGATTCAACTTTCCTCGCTTTCCAAAGCGCGCTACCCCTTTCCAGGGTGAAACCTTCAATAATACCATCTCTCCGACTTGGAAGTCCACATGCTTCCGGTTTGGATCCGCGTAGGCCTTTTGCCTGTGGCGAGCGGCTTCGATGCGTTTGAGTATTTGCGCGATCTTATCTGTCGTCTCTTGGACGATCTCGGGACCAGCAAGTTGCCTATCACCTGCGTCAGACCAACATAGTGGGGATCGGCACTTGCGTCCGTATAGGGCTTCAAAAGGCGCAACACCAATACTGGTGTGGTAGCTGTTGTTGTACGAAAATTCGACCAAGGGTAAGTGTTTATCCCAGCTACCTCCTAAATCCATGACACATGCCCTCAGCATGTCTTCCAACGTTTGTATTGTTCGCTCGCTCTGGCCATCGGTTTGCGGATGGAATGCAGTGCTCAGATTCAATTGTGAGCCAAAAGATTCTTGGAAAGATTGCCATATTCTTGACACAAATCTTCCGTCTCTATCAGAGATGATCGAGAGTGGTACTCCATGTCGTGCTACGATCTCTCTCATGTAAATTTCCGCAAGTTTACTAGTACTGTCTTTCTCCTTGATTGGCAGAAAATGTGCGGACTTTGTTAGGCGGTCTACAATCACCCAAATCATATCATGGCCTCTTGGCGTTCTTGGCAGTTTTGTAACAAAATCCATTGAGATTTGTTCCCACTTCCATTTGGGAATCTCAGGTTGTTGCAGAAGTCCCGAAGGCTTCTGGTATTCTGCCTTGACCTTAGCGCACGTTAAACATTTGCTCACATAGACGGCAACGTCGCCTTTCATCCTAGGCCACCAATAGTAATCTTTAAGATCCTGGTACATCTTATCCGATCCAGGGTGGATAGAGTACCGTGACTTGTGCGCTTCGTCGAAAATAACTTCCCTTAATCCACCAAACAGAGGAACCCAAATCCTTTTCTCAAAATGTAGCGTCCCTTCCTCGTTTGGTACCAAAAGCTTCTCCATTCCCCGGAGATATTCTTCCTCAAGGTTTCCCTTCTTGAGAGCTTCCTTTTGTGCAGCACGAATGCGCGAGGGAAGGTCGGTTCGTACAATCATTTCCAAAGCTCTAACCCTTATGGGTTTGATTCTTTCTTTACGACTTAGGGCATCGGCTACTACGTTCGCCTTTCCCGGGTGATACTTGATCTCGCAGTCGTAATCGTTCAGCAATTCAACCCATCGTCTCTGTCTCATATTCAGCTCTTTCTGGTTAAATATATGTTGCAGGCTCTTGTGATCTGTGAAAATTGTGCATTTCGTACCATACAGGTAGTGTCTCCAGATCTTTAAAGCGAAAACCACTGCGCCAAGCTCTAAATCGTGGGTGGTATAATTCTTCTCGTGCACTTTCAGCTGGCGTGATGCGTAAGCAATGACCTTTTGGCGTTGCATCAACACACATCCCAATCCCTGACGCGATGCGTCGCAGTATACCACAAAATCGTCGGTACCTTCCGGTAGAGCTAAGATTGGCGCGTTGCAGAGCTTATCTTTCAATATCTGAAACGCTTCGTCCTGTTTGATTCCCCAATCAAACGTCTTATCCTTCTGGGTCAGGAGCGTCAACGGTTGAGCGATTTTCGAAAAATCCTCGATGAACCTTCGATAGTAGCCAGCCAAACCCAAGAATTGTCGAATCTCGGTTGGCGTTGTAGGCGTTTCCCAATTCCTGATTGCCTCGATCTTTGTGGGATCAACATGAATTCCATCCCCATTAACCACATGTCCAAGAAACTGGACTTCGCGTAGCCAAAACTCGCACTTGGAGAATTTGGCGTACAGTTGCTCCTTCTTTAGCAGCTCCAAAATGGTTCTAAGATGTTGTTCGTGTTCAGCCTTCGTCTTTGAGTAAATCAGGATGTCGTCGATGAATACAATCACGAACTTGTCTAAGTATGGCTTGCAAACTCTATTCATCAAGTCCATAAACACTGCAGGCGCATTGGTTAAACCAAATGGCATCACGAGGAACTCGTAGTGTCCATAACGAGTTCGGAAGGCTGTTTTCGGAATACTTTCCTCCTGTATCCTTAATTGATGGTATCCAGATCGAAGATCGATCTTAGAGTAACAGCTTGAACCTTGAAGTTGATCGAACAGATCGTCGATCCTTGGCAGTGGATACCTGTTCTTTATCGTCAGCTTGTTCAATTCTCTGTAGTCAATACACATACGGAAACTTCCGTCTTTCTTCTTGACAAACAAGACCGGAGCTCCCCAAGGCGAGAAGCTTGGTCGGATAAAACCTTTATCTAACAGCTCCTGAAGCTGTGTTGACAATTCCTGCATCTCTGATGGAGCAAGTCTGTATGGTGCCTTAGCCACAGGCGCGGCGCCTGGAACTAAGTCAATGTGAAACTCCACTTGCCTCTGAGGTGGCAGTCCAGGTAAGTCTTCTGGGAAGACTTCTGGATACTCCCTTACGACAGGGATGTCTTCGATTGTTGGCTCGGCAGCCTTCTTGTCTACGATGTGTGCCAGAAAAGCAACACATCCTTTCCGTAAACACTTCCTTGCCTTCAAGCAGCTGATGAACCTTAGCAGTGTGTCACGCTTCTCTCCGTGAACCACAATTGTCTCACCATCGTCAGTTGGGATACGAACAACTTTCTTGTGACATACTATCTCCGCCTTGTTCTTGGATAACCAATCCATTCCTACTACCACGTCGAAGCTTCCCAATGGGACCGGTAGTAGATCCAGAGTAAACTCGCGTTCTCCCAATTCTATCACACAACCTCTGATTACTTCGTCGGCTCCAACTAACTTTCCATTAGCTAATTCGATCGAGTAGGGTATGTCTAACTTATTAGCAGCTAACCCAAGCATATTCTTAAATTCTAACGATACGAAGCTATAATCGGCACCAGTATCAAATAAAACGGATGCATAGCGTTGATTGATAGGGAACGTACCGGTAACAACATTTGGATCTTGACGTGCTTCTCTAGCTTCAAGTTGAAACACTCTACCACGGGCTTGATTCAGTGTTGGGCAATTCTTCTTAAAATGCCCGATTTCCCCGCAATTGTAGCATCCGAGCCTTTGCCCATTACCATCCCCATTTCCAGCTGGGGTGTTGTTCTGGTTGGCATTTCCAGCCTGGGTTGCATTGTTGCTCCGGTTTCTGTTTCCTCCAAAATTTCCTTGCTGGCGATTCCCATTTCCACCACGGTTATCATTCCTATTTCCATATCCTCCCTGGCCTCCACGGCCAGTGCCAACCCAACAGGTGTCTTTAGAGTGACCACGTTTCCCACACGCTTCACATACTTTTAGCCCACAATGACCAGAATGATGTCGCTGGCAGGCACTACACCTGGGATGGGTGCCCATATATCCTCTTCCTCTCCTTCCACCGCCAGCTGCACCCTGAGCTGGCGTGCTTGGTGCTCCTCTTTTACCATCACCGCTAACACTTAGCTTGAAGTTTGAAAACTTTCTTTTGTTACTTCCGGACGACTCAACATGCGTCTCTTTCTCCTTTGCCTTTACATCACCAAACTTGTTTAAACGAATCCCTTCCTCGGTGAGAGCCACGCTCAAATCGATGGCTTCAGTGATAGTCGCTGGTTTGGAGGAGGTTACCATGCTTATTATTTGGGGAGCCAAACCCCAAATGAAGCGCTCGATTCGTTTGTATTCAGGCGTAACCATGTAAGGAACCACTTGAGATAGGTCATGAAACCTCTGAACGTACTCTGCTACTTTCGGACCATCCATCTTTAAGTGCCAAAATTCAGTCTCCAACCTCTGAATTTCTGCGCGTGAACAGTACTTTCGGCGCATCAGTTCTTTCAATTCGGCCCAAGTCAGGGCGTAGGCGGCAGCTTCGCCTAGAGTTTGGACTTGTAGGTTCCACCATGACAGGGCTCCGTCTAGAAACAGCCCTGAAATGTACGTGACTTGTTGATCCTCAGCACACTTGCTCATGCGTATGACAGAGTCGGTCTTCTCAGCCCAGCGGGTAAAGGCAACTGCACCTCCCATGCCATCGAAGTTAACTGGTTTGCAGTCTAAGAACTGCTTGTAGGTGCATCCTGCACGTATGTTAAAACATGTGTTTGGCATTAGCATCACCGCTAAAATCTCCAACTAGTTCATGGTAGGTTCGTATGGCGTAGTATTACCGTGAGGTGGATTGTTATTGCCTTGATTAACACTTCCGCTCCCTCCTGGCTGAGAGGCTGCGTACTGCGCTATGGCAGCAGCAATGACTTGTTGTAGCTCTTCTTGAGTGGTAGGCATAGGCTGCTGTTGTCGTCTTGGCGGCATCTTTCTAAAAGATGGTTTAAGTTGATTAGGCCATAGAAGGCTCCGATGTATAATACGTAAATCAGTTCGTAATATAGCGTACGTATATAACGGTAGTAATAGTATAATCACACAGCATCTCATGTTTATCACATATCACAAATATCAATCACACAACATCCCATACCATAACAATGCAAATAAGTAATCAAGCGAATCCAAAATATGGTGAGAAAACTGCGATTGCCATAATAATGAGACCACATCGTAAGTGTATACATACAATCATGAATCACTGGGGCTACATCACCCCTGTCAAAAGCTACATCAGTATCAGTACAACATCAAGTACATTACAAAAGTCAAATCATAACGTAGTCTCCTCAAAAATGCTGTGCAAGTAAAAGCAATCGCCGCCTTCTCACTCGCCTACCCATGTGGCATCGATGAGCTCAAGCAGATGGTGGTGGTGGAGGAGGAAAACGGGTATAAAACAAACGGCGCATCTCTAACCAATCTGCCTCCATCGCCTGCTGCGTGCGAATAACGGAGGCAATCTGCTGCTCCAAAGTAGCAAGACGAGCAGCATAGTCAGGGGGTAATGATCGAAACGGCTGTAACGGAGAGGGTACCCGGCCATGGCACTGACATGGCTGCAGGCGGGCTCTCTCCAACTCCTGTAGTCGCTGCTCATGCGACTCATGCTGGTGTACAAATGACATCAATACATCCTCGATAGTGTGTCCCACGTGGAACCTGTGGTATGGATCAGTGGGTGGCATAGGGGAAAATGGTGACCACAGCAGTGGCTCACGTGTGGGGTCAAAGGGTGCCATCCCAAAAGGAGCAGTAATAGGTGGAACAAAAGGCATCTGTGGTAAGAAAGGCATGGGCATCGGTACATGCCCTGATGGGTGGGCTGAAGAGCCCTCTCCAGGCCCTGCTGGAGGTATAAACATGGGAACCTGAAACGAAAAGTCAGTGTGTCTAGCGTCTGGAATCTGTGGGGGTAACGGTGGGACGTCCTCATCAGCCGGGATCCACCCGTGCTGTGCGGCCTCGTCCGGTGGATCCATCTGTGCCGCGAACGGTGCATGTCCGGGCTCTATGGGAACGGGATCAAATAAAGGGGCTACAACAGGGTCGACAGGTGCCAAGTGCTCAAATGGTGGGTCAACAGGTACAGCAACAAGGGGTAGAGGATCAATGGGATCAACAGCAATGGGCTCAAGGGGTATATCGGCATGCATAGGGTCATGCTCCGGTAACACATCAAGAGCAGCTGCCTGCTCAGGGGCAAGGGCAGGCTCCAAGTCATCGAATGCCATATCAAAGTCAAAATCAGGATCAATCGGGTCGAAAGGATCAATAGGATCAGCAGGATCCTCCATCATCTCGTCCATAGGGACAAACTCCAGATCACGATCAGGGTCGAACCCTGGGGGAAACATAGGGTCGGAATCCGCCACGTCCTCGTGGTCAAAAGTGGGACTGGGGATGGGGGCGACAGAAGATGCATGATCAGAATCTGACTCGTGAGAGTAGTGCTGCGCACTAAGGGTATGTGTCGGTGCAGAAGCCACAGACTCAGAGGAGTCCTGGGCTGGGGAAAGTGCAGGTGCCTCCGCAGCCGGAGCATCTGCAATCAGTAGAGGGGCAACAGCGGGTAGGGCCTCGCCCTGAACGTCCTCCATAGGCTCCTCCTCGAACAAGTCGACGTCGTCCTCGTCGCCGTCGAATGGTAACTCCTGAACAGGGTAAGCAGCGAGGGGTATGGGGGCAGGGATCACCGCTAGTGGCAAATCCCCGGCCGGAATATCAATAGGGAGCTCATCGTCGCCATCAGGTAGGGCGAATGGCTGGAAGTCGTCATCGTCGGTACTGGTAAAGTCTGACGTGTACACCTCGTGCTCCGAGGACTCTAAATCATCTGACACAACACGCCTGGGGTTGGTGATGTCTGAACCACCTGAATCAACCGGATCCATGTATCTGTAACATAAACACAAGTATGCACAAACAGTCAATCACATAATCAGATAATCACATAAGTCACCAAGTAGGGCATCACATAATTTCTCCTAGTCTTACTAGCCAAAACCATCTAGTCTACAAGACTGTTCTATCCTTCACTTAAACCAAACCTCGATCCTCCAGATCGAACCTTATAACAATTCAACGTGCTCAACTACTTTATTCACCTCGATCCTCCAGATCGAACCTTATAACAAATCAACGTGCTCAACTACCTTATTCACCTCGATCCTCCAGATCGATCCTATAACAAACCAACGTGCTCAACTACCTTAACCATCTCGATCCTCCAGATCGATCCTCAGCCCTCCAAGCTGACTTATAATTAATAAAATGTGCTCAACATTTGTTTGTAAAAGTGTGGATCTGGACTTAAGTGGTATGCAGAAAAATGTTTTCGTGAGAGCCCTAGTGATCATAGTCTAGACTCGAGACAGAATCCTAGTTCGCTATGATCAGAGCTCTGATACCAAGCTGTCACACCCTGGCTTTGCGGAAGCGTGGTTAGTTTTGGTGTGACTTCTTAATACCATAGCTTAATCATAACAAAGCTATATGAATTTAAAAACCATGCAAGTCATCATTAAGTTTAGAAATCAACATACATTACCATTGTTTAACGCGGACATACTCTAGTATCCATAACCTTGTTCAATAACATTACAACTTAAAATAAAACATAAACGTGATTTAGGGATTATGCCTTGTCCAGGAAAGAGGCACAACCCTAAACCTAGATGACTTCATGAAAGGTTGCAGCGGAAAACGTTCATACCGTGCCAGAATCCGTTAATTTCCTGAAATACATGTGAGTTGAAAAATCAACAATAATGTTGAGCGAGTTCATGTGCAAGTGAGTAAGTAAAACACTTGTAAGTATAAAAGTTTCCTGGTATGTAGCAGTGTAAGAGGACTTGTGATCACCAATGGTTTGCAAGGCCATTAGCATGTCGTGAAATGCAAGTAAGTAAGATACAACCCTAGCTGATTTTGCGTTGGGTACCAAGTCACTCCGGATCCGTTCTGTTAGTCCTTCGAGAGGCCTGTTCTGTTGGACCGGGAGCTGGGCTCGCTACACCCAAATAGATCTACCGCTCGAGTCCCTCGGGGTTCTAACTACCCATTCACATGATCTAAACCTCCTTACGTTATTTATACCGTGTATAAAGTACTTGTAAACAAAGTAACATGTATTTCACCCCCGCAGTTAAGAAAACTGAAAACAGTTAGAGAAAAGGGGGACATGAACTCACAGTGGATGCGTAAACTCTATCAAGCGTCTCTGAAGCAGTAATCTGTGCAACGACCTACAAGTGCTAATTCTATTAGACGGACGGCCGTGCTTTAGCTTTACAGTTTATGTTTGCGGGAAATAGTTAGACAACTATTTCGTATTACATTTTGTATATGCTTGATAGTTATACGTCTTCCCAAGGATGGGGGATACAATACATGTGCGTAAGTTACGTTTTATCAATCTTGTGGTAATGTAATTACCGGTGTAACTTATATGTTTGTGGAAGCGTTCGCAAAGTTTTGGAATCATTAACGCTTGTAAATATTATTTTCACCCTAAAATAATATTTATGTATTTCACAAAATAATCATAAACAGTGTTGTGACAAATATATTTATCACGTTAATCTTTGTGAAAATCCCACCTCCGAATGTTTAGTAAAATATAGTACTGGCGAAATTTATGTTTCAAAAGTATGTCCAAAAATAGTTGTAACACTTGTTGTGTAAAAAGTCTAAGTGTTAGGTTTTTAGAAAATTTCGCCAGAGTTTCCTCTGTAACTGGAGGTGGCCACGCTTTCAAGCGTATCATTTTCTTTTTAACAAATCAACTCAATCAACTTCTTTATTTCAATCAAACAATTTCCGACACATCAAACTAGTCAACAAGTATGTAAATTTGCATAATCGCATGAACTTGCAGTTTTTCCGCATTAATAATGTAAATCATCCTTATATATGTAGATTTCTATATAGGGTAACTTTAATCTCGTAAAAACCTCGTGTTCAGAGAAAACCGTCTTTACAACTTCTAGTGACAAGTGGCAAATATACTTCTTTGTCGGATCTTTCCATTTCACAAGTGTCTACACACTTGTGGTTTATAAAATCACATTTATTAGTGTAAGATCCATCTTTAGAAAAATATGATTTCTTTAAAGTGTGGTCTTTCGAAAATACCACTTGCGGATACGTAGATCCGCTAGTTTTAAACACCATTTTACCGGTTAAAATACTTTTACACAAGTAAAATATTTCTCTACAAGTTCATGTCTCTAAAATGTGGTAGTGTTTCACTTTTAACCCTTGTATCTTTCAAAAACAAGCTTATGTGAAGATACGTGATTTTACAAAGTCGGGTTAAACGAAGTTTCGAGCTACCACATTATAGATCGGGTCACAATAAGCACAAATTTCAAGTCCTACGACTTTTACACAAGTTATATGCTATTAACCACCATTTTTATGATTTTACTAGACTTTAAAGTTCCATCTTTCAATATAACGAGATTCAACCGACAAATATCCTTTTAACCACTTTAGATGAGTGTAAAAAAACGAGTTTTAAAGGTTATACCTCTAGCTCAAGGCTAGGGAAGATCTTTGACGAAAATCGCGTAGATAAAAGCCAACGAGAGTGGTCCTTCGCGTTCCGCTTGCACCAAAGCTCCTTATACGTGTCTTGTGATGTTTGAATGGTCTTGGAATGATGGAACAAGAACCGAAAATGGTGATGGTGGTGTGGATGGGGTTCGGCCGAGAGCCACAAGAGAGAAAGAGAGAGTTGGTTTGTGTTGTGATAAGTGGTGTTTATCTCTAGAGTTAGTGTTATTTTATAGGCAAAGTTTAAGTGTATTATCCATTGGAAAACATGTCACCAAAGTACTAGACACATGGGATTTGGCAAGATTATGGCAAGATCTTAAGTACATGTTGGTGCTCCCAAGGTAACCGATCGGTTGGGGGGGGGGGGTCCTCTTGTTCGATTTTAAGTAGAAGGTTAGGGGTTTAGTTATGTTAAATAAGTTAGTTTAGGTTTAAACTCCGTTAGTTATGTGTAACATGTTATGGCGGGTGTTAGGGTAATCAGGGACCCTAACTGGCTCAGAAAAAGAGTGATAATAAAAATAGTAAAGTTTTCATGTGCCGGGTAAAGTCCGGGTGTTCGGTTGGATAGTAATCCGTTAAAGTGTTACAAAAGACTTTAAAGTGTCGTTATTACATTTTTAGTGACACATTTTGTTTCCCCGACACTTTAGAAAGTGTCTAGTGATATTTTCTCATTTTTTTGGCACTTTACTAGTCAGCTAGAAGCTGGTTAAATTATTTAAAGTGCTGTGTTTGGTACTTAAAGTACGTTTTTGGCACATCCGAATCAGTGTATCTTATCCCCTAGAGACGCGGTAACACAACCCTTATGTCCTACACTCACTACCAGTGTAGCCAAAATATATGAGGCTCTTAACAGGCCTTGAGGCAGTATTTGCCTGATGCTGGTTATAAGCATGTTTACTGTGTATCCGTTTGGTGCTACTGTGCTTTTTGTGCATCATGTTTGTCACTAGGGTTCAGCACGTAAATAATGTAGTGACAGCAAATAAAGTATGATGCAAGTAAGTGCATGTATCAGTATGCAGGTAGCAGTTTATCAGCTAGTTTCAATCAAGCACAGTAATCAAGTAATAATTAATCATTAATTAAGTTGTACGGATACCTGGTTTTGTGCGGGTTGTCACAAATTCATGGTTCATGGATCGAAGAACACTCATGCTAAAAAGGGGCAAGCACTCATTCTCCGGTGGTTTCTCATGGTTAGTCTTGCTGCATGGAATGTTAGGGGGTTGAATCGCCCTCTAAAACAAAAAGAGGTTCGGCAAATTGTGAAAGAAAATAAGCTGAATTTTTGTGCTATATTAGAGTCTCACGTTGATGTAAGTAACCTTGGTAAAGTTTGTAAAAGTGTGTTTCGCAACTGGGATTGGACGTCTAACGGAGGACACTGCGATAAAGGCACTAGAATAATTATTGGCTGGAATCCAGATATTTTCAAGGTAATGGTTCTGAACCAAACGTCTCAGGTTATGCATGTTCAGATTCGGTTCAAGCAAGATAAAAAATGTTTTTTCTGTTCGATAGTGTATGCGGCTAATTACTATGTTTCTAGAAGATAATTGTGGCAACATCTTACTTTGCATAAGGTGCTGGTTGGTAGTCAACCTTGGGTAATAATGGGTGATTTTAATTCAGCGTTAAGTTTGGAAGACAAGTCTATGGGTGCTTCATCGGTCTCGGCTGGCATGAAGGAGTTTCAGGCTTGTGTTGATGACATTGAGGTTTTTGATATTAATCGCTCGAGCTGTCACTTTACTTGGAACCAAAAACCGAAGAAGGGTATTGGTTTACTAAAAAAGATTGATCGGGTGTTGGGTAACAATCAGTTTGTTGTTGAGTATCCGAGCTCGGTCGCCATTTTTCACCCATATAGGCGTTCTAATCACTGTCCATGCATCCTGAAAATTCCAAAGCCTGAGTTGATGAAGAATAGACCGTTTAAGTTTGCTAACTTTTTGGTTCACAAGCAAGAGTTTATGGATATTGTGGCAAAAAATTGGGGTTCGAGTGTTGATGGAGTGCATCAGTTTCGGGTGGTGAAAAAGCTCCGTTTGTTAAAAGCTCCCTTATGTGCTCTTTTGTTCCAACAGGGTAATCTCCATAAAAAAGTTGAGGATTTGCGTCGCTCACTGGATTGTATCCAGACTAGCATTGATAAGGATCTGATGAATGAGGATCTTCGTGCCAAAGAGACCGAATTAACTCGTGACTACCAGGAGGCTTCTTTAGACGAGGAACGATTTCTTAAACAGAAATCTAAGGTTGATTGGCTGAGAGCTGGGGATATGAACTCAGCGTTTTTTCATTCGGCTTTGAAGACTCGAAATCATAGGTCCCGTATTGATGTGATAAAGGATGCTCGTGGTACTATATACGAGGGAGACAAGGTTCAGATTGCTTTAGTTCATCATTACGAGCAGTTTTTGGGGTGTCATGATAACGTGTCGATGATGCCATTCCTTGATTTGTTTTCTAGTGTTTTGGATCCGGATGTTGCTTCCCATATGGTTCGGCCGGTTACTAGTGACGAAGTGAAAAAGGCTATGTTCTCGATTGGAAGTGATAAAGCGCCCGGCCCCGATGGTTACACTTCTGCTTTCTTCAAGAGTGCTTGGCCTGTTATAGGTTAGGATGTGTCTAATGCTGTCATAGATTTTTTCTCAACCGGAAAGATGCTTCGTGAGATAAATCACACTCTAATAGTGCTTATTCCGAAGGTATCCACCCCGGAGAGTGTTACGGATTACCGTCCTATAGCTTGTTGTAATGTGTTGTACAAATGCATCAGCAAGATTATTGCGGGTCGTATAAAGAATGCTCTGTATGGGATTGTTAGTGTGAACCAGTCTGCGTTTGTCCCGGGTAGGAGGATTTCAGATAATATCCTTTTGACCCAGGAATTAATGCACAATTATCACAGGAATGTTGGTCCTCCTTGGTGTGCTTTTAAGGTCGATATCCAAAAGGCGTACGACACAGTCGACTGGAATTTTTTAGTGTGATGCTTGGGTTCGGTTTTAATAGAAAGATGGTGGATTGGATTATGGTATGTGTTTCTACTACGTCATACTCTATTTGTGTGAACGGGAATATTCATGGTTTTTTCAGGGGTAGTCGCGGTTTAAGGCAAGGGGATCCAATTTCTCCGTATTTATTTACGCTTGTTATGGAGGTCTTGACTGGTATTTTGCAGCATGCTACCAGAATTGATTCGTCTTTCAAGTTTCATAATAAATGTGAGAAGCAGCAAATTGTTAATTTATGTTTTGCGGATGACCTTTTCCTTTTTGCTAGAGGCGATGTTAGATTGGCTAAATGCATTATGTCTTCTTTAAATACCTTTACAAAGATGTCAGGATTGGTGCCTAGTATTCAGAAAAGTACAGTCTTCTTCTGTAATGTTCCTGGTAATGTTAAGAATGCTATTATGAGTATTATGCCTTTTGTAGAAGGAGAGCTGCTGGTTCGATATTTGGGTGTTCCCATTATTTCTTCTCAGCTCTTGTATAAGGAGTGTGGTGTCTTGGTTGAGAGACTAGAGCAGCGTATCTCGAGCTGGAGGAACAAGCTCCTTTCGTTTGCTGGGAGGTTGCAGTTAGTGGTTACGGTTTTATCTTGGATGCATATATATTGGTCTTTGGTGTTTATATTACCGGCCCGTGTTGTCCACGATTTAGAAGCTAGAATGCGAAATTTTTATGGTCTCAACATAGCACGTTTCACAAAGGCAAAGCAAAGGTTTCTTGGAACTCGGTTTGTCTTCCAAAATATGAAGGTGGCTTGGGGATTAGGCGTATCGGGGATATGAATAAAGCACTTATGGCGATCCATATCTGGAGCATTATTACTAAACGGAAATCTCTTTGGGACGATTGGATTCATGACGATAGATTAAAAGGCAAAAGTTTTTGGATTTGCAAAGCCCCTACTAACTGTTGTTGGAGCTGGCGCAAAATCCTTCAGATGCGACCGATGGTGCAGAATTATTTTTGGTCTTTACTTAGGGATGGGAGATCCACTTCAGGTTGGTATGATATTTGGAGCGATATAGGTCCGCTGGGTGATTTTTTGTCACCAAGAACGATAACAAATGCAGGGCTTCGATTGGAGGCGTCAGTAGCGGATATTGTCACGAATCGTGCCTGGTTGTGGCCTGTGGCTTGGAGGGATTTGTTTCCAGTTCTCAACTAGTTAGATCAAATTCAGGTACAAGCGAATAAAAATGATAGTGTTCGATGGAGGGTTGGAGGGGATCTTAATGAAGTCTCGGCATCGGTAATCTGGAATTCGATTAGATATAGCGAGTCGGAGATTCAGTGGAGCAAAGTGGTTTGGTTTTCTCAATGTATCCCAAGGCACGCGTTCTTGGTGTGGTTGATTATGAGGAAGAAATTGCTGACTCAAGATGTCATTCTTAACTGGGATTTCACGAGAAGGAAGAATATGAATATGATATGTTGCTTATTATGTTACGTGGACAATGATTCTCACAGTCATCTATTCTTTGAATGCAAGTTCTCTTCTCAAGTTTGGGGTATCATTAGGCAAAAAGTGGGAATGGATACGATCGATAATAAATGGGAGGATATTGTGAACTGGTTGCTGGTGCGCGCGAATTCCAAGTCGACTGCTAATTATGTTACCAGAATTTTAGTGGCGGCTACTGCTTACTTCATATGGCTGGAACGGAATGCGCGACTTTTCAAAAACCAATTAAGACCACCAGAGACTATCGGTCAGATTATCTTTAAAACGGTTCGGTACAAGCTCATGGGAGTGAAGCTGAAGAAGACAGAGAAGGTACGCAGGCTTCTAGGTGAATGGGAAATTCGGGAAACGGACATCATGGACGATGGCGGCTGATTAGCGTCTTGAGTTGTGTTTTTGTCTAGAGTTTAGTCTAGTTTGGTTTTTATTGGTTTTGTGTTGCGGTTTTGTTTTTTTTTCTTTGTTCACTTTCATGAGGCATGTCTCATGATTGAACTAGTGTGGACTCTCCATGCTACTTGTTTCTTATGATTGTGAATATATAGAATCACCGGGGTAATTCCCTTTACCCAAAAAAAAGAAGGATTGTTCTTGGTGTTGGCGGAAATTGCTTCAACTACGTGATCGTCTTCGGCCTCATATCATAGCCAAGATAGGGAATGGCTTGTCTACTTCAGCTTGGTTTGATTCGTGGGCTCCCATTGGTCCTCTCTCTTCATTCATTTCTTCTAGGGAGATGCATCGAGCTGGGTTTGATCTTTCTTCGAAAGTTTCTGATATTGTGGAGGTTGATTCGTGGTTATGGCCGCGAGCTTGGTTTGATTTATTTCCAGTTCTTATTAATATTCAGCCTCTTGTTATTCAATCTCATATGGAAGACTCTTTTGTTTGGTGTCGGTATCATGGTGTGGAATGTGATTATTCTGCTTCCATCATTTGGGATACATTGAGAGCTCGTAATGATAGAGTTCCGTGGGTTGATTTGGTTTGGTTTGTTAATTGTATCCCGAGACATGCTTTTCTTCTTTGGCTGGTTTGTAAGAGGAAGTTGAAGACTCAAGACAAGTTAAGGCAATGGGATGTTAGTTGTGCCACTAACTTAAACCTTCTTTGCTGCTCGTTATGTCAATCGGGTCCGGATTCACATGATCATTTATTCTTTGAGTGTTCGTATGCTATGCAGGTTTGGTCTATTATTAGACCTTTGGCTGGTATTCATACTACTTCATTTAGAATTGTTGAGATCATGGAGTGCTAATTGTCTATTCCTAACAAGAATTCGGTGAGGAGTATTATTGGTCGTTTGCTTTTGGCTGCTGCTTTTTATTTTATTTGGCAAGAGCGTAATACAAGACTTTTTAACTCAACGAGGAGATCAGCCGTTAAGCTTGGTGAAGTTATAGTCTCCACGGTCCGCTTGAAGCTTGCTTCATTGAAGATTAAGAGATCTATGACGAGTGTTAGCTTGCTGGATAAATGGAGATTGCAATGACGTAGTCTTTAGTTGTTTCTTTTTCTCTAGTGGTGTCTAGAGTTGTTTGATTGTTAGCTTGGTTTCCTTGTTTTGCTTTTTGCTTGTTTACACTTTCCTAGCATGTTGGGACTGTGAACTAATGAGGTAGTTACTTGTTTTGTTTGGTGATTGTTGTTATAATAGTGAATCGGGGTACCCCTTTACCCAAAAAAGATTCTTAAATAACCTCTACCGTCCGGTCGAGTCAGCTTCGCTCCTTTATTCGTACATCTCTTTCTCGATTGGAAATTTCCCAATAGTCAAGGTAGGACGAAGAATAACATTAGTGGGGGTATAAGGAGAAGCAGTAGGAGAAGGAGTGTAATCAATATTGAATGAAGTTTATGTAGACTGAAAGCTTGCTATTCATGTAACTAGTTAAAGAAGAGAAGAGCTAGCACGAATCGTCTTTGCAGCGTAAACTCCTGCTAAATGAATGCCTTTGCTTAATGCAAGTCTTTTTCCTTGTGTAAGAGATATTCCATCAAGTTTATAGAGACTGAAAGCTGCCTAAACTGGATCAATATTCTGCCAATCCCTTGCAGCTTTATCTCACTTCTACTTCTCGTGGGGCATTGCGATAGGAAGGAATGCCCAGTATACTACTCGAGCCGAGTGATCACAGGTCGGGGGACAAGGTACTCAGTTGTGGAAGGGCACTGCCTCACATTAGTCTTTGTTACTTAGAAGTTGCGCCACTACTTCATGTCCTTCACGGTTCATATTGTGACAAGATGTGACCCAATCAAACACTTAATGTCTCAAGCTATACTATACTCATAGGGAGAGCTGCTCGGCGGTTCCTCACTCTAGCAGGCTATGACATGAAATGTGTAACTCCCAACGCAATGAAAAGTAAAGCCTTAGTTGATTTGCTTGCCCATTTCCCGAGTGGAGAATATGAATATGCACCTCCATCAGAGCAGAACTCTCAGCTGCAGTATTGGAGGAAGCCAACAAATTTCAGAAAACTTGCCTCCAATGTAAATTCTACCCATGTCCATCAAAATGTGCCTTAGAGCATTATATTATATTATGAAGACTGGAGAAAGCCCTATATTTATTGTATTTCTTTTCTGGATCACAAAATCCTCCCCTCTGAAACAAAAGATGTAGTTGGTATAAATAAAAGGGCATTTCGCTTCTTTGCTAAGCAAGGATAACTTTACAAGAAGGGCTATAATGGCCATCCTCTCCACCCCTCGAGAGGATGTGCAGCAGGTTCTCGAGGAAGCCCACGCCCAGGACATATTGGCGGTGCAAAGATATATGATCACCTGATGACCCTGGGGTACTATTAGCCAACTATGGAGATAGATTCAACAACATTTGTTAAGAGGTGCAAGGTTTGTCAACTACATGGCAACCTCATACATGCTCCAGCCGTGGAGCTCCCTACCCATTTAAAACTTGTGCCCTCGATTTCATCGGGAAAATAACCACTCCCTTGAGGGGAAAATGTTTCATTTTAGTAGCAACAAAGTTGTTGACCAAATGTGCAGAAGCAGTTTCACTACACCGAGACAACTCTCCTTCAAGTTGAGCCAATGCACTTGTAGCTTTCTCGAGCGCTGCTGAAGTCTGGGTGTACTCCTCGAGATGATGGGTATCAAATCTTACCTTGGCCACTGCACCCAGCCTGGCATGAACCCATCTCAGATCAAACCCAAAGCACCCCTCCATATCTCGAACGTCCTTCTGAATGTCTTCAAAGACATCAGCTGGTACCTCCCCCGTTACATAAGCAAAAAGTTTGAAGATTCTTGGGAAAAGCATGCCTACCACGTATCCTCGAAGTTCTCTTCTCTGGGGTTGGAAAAAGTTTAAGGGGAAGCTGCCCATCTGTTATAGTTGCTTCAGAAAGAGAAATTGGAAGGTTGGGCGATCTCCTATCCTGTCCGGTCGTTGTGGCAAGCAAATCTATTGAGAGATATATTGAGCCGGTAAGCGGGATTGACTTGCAGAATAGTGAGATGATGTCACGAAAAATGGCTGCTCATTTCGTATCTTGAAGAAAATCAAGTAGGAATAGATGGCCTGCCCCTAGCTCTAACTAATCTCTCCACTTTGATAGCACATGAGTGCTTGCTTTCATTCCCTGCCACCCGCTTCTATAACTGGCTATTCCTTATCGGCATTTCAAGACAAAATCTTTCATGATCCATCCCGGAATTGATAGAGAATAGTTGGAATATTCAACAGGGAGGGAACAGAAGGGGATGACATCAGAAGTAGGATCGTCGAACGGTCTTCTGGCTCCGTGGCTCCTGACCCTGGAAGATGGGGTTCCGAGACCAGGAACCTTTTTCATCACTTCCGCTCATTGCATACCTTGCTCCACTACTGTACGAATAGCATTTCCCACTGCAGTTTGAGCAGCAAACGGTGTCCCTCTTCTTGTACCCCGAAATCCACAAGTACCGGCGGAGTCCCAATAAACCACCCGACCCCTTACATCTGTAACAGTCACAATGGTATTATTGAAGCTTGCTTGAACATGAATAAGTCCTTTTTCTACGTGCACTCTTGCGTGAACCAAGACGTCCATTCTTACGTGAACCAGTTTCTTTTTTTATTATCGCACTTCGGGATCCAAGGCGTCAATACGTTAAGTTCCAGCAAACGAAGAAAGGTGAGAAAGACATGGACCAATCATTGTCGTTGCAACATCCAACTCGGGGATGTTCGTACAAACACCTAACATCCTACACAGTCTGCTAGGCGTTCAAATGGGTGTTCAGGTAATACTCGATAGCGTCGAGATTCAAAAGGGTCCAGAGAGGAATGGAAAGTTCACTTTCGGGTAGGGGACAATCACTACTATGACCCCTATAGGTTTGTTATGTTTCACATCGATCAAACAACGGAACGGAACCCCTTTTTCACTTGTTAAGTCTCACTGGGACTCACATGCACTCCACATTATTATTATGTGTGCACCCACAATAATATTGTGATTTGCATGCTCATCTCAGCTCCTCTTAACTCATGTCAAATGGTTCCTCAAACTCGAGTACCAAACAAAGAGCATCACGAAGCGTAAGTCATGAATGTTTAGGGAAATACCACCCTATCCGTCACATAACACATGCAAGTAATACATGAATTCATACAGTTGTGCTAAACGTTCAATCACATGCGATATCATAGGTAAGTGTTCATTAGTTATGCAGTGCAATGAGTATACGAGAGATAAACCTTGCAGTCTGGAGCTGAGTGTCATGGTCGATTTCGGATCTGTTCGGTTATAGTCTGGTTTTATTAATTCGTTTTAAAACCAAGTTTACTATAACCAGTGGCTCTGATACCAAACTGTCACACCCTCAAAATACCACCTAGGGAGTGTCCCTGATAGGCGTGTGACGTACTGACAATGAACCACTAATTACATTGAACCCACACAAGTTTCAAAATAAAATTCTCAATCATTAATAAAATGCCGTCACAAGTTTATACGAAAGCCAATATGTTCAGCGGAAGCAAATGGTAAATCAAAGCTAAACTGTTCAAAAACCAAGGTATAATAAAAACAAGTAATCACGTGTATCCCTCCAGTCGACCCATGACATCTCCTGATCCTCCAGACAGCAAGTATCCAAATCCATGAAACCTAACGACCTGCGAGCATGCAACAAGTGTATCAGACAAAGCTGGCGAGTTCACAGTTTACGAAAATGTTTGTTACCAAGTGATTATTCCATTTCATTAACAATTGCAAAATAAATATTGATAATATCTCGATACTGAACAAGACGGCTCCTGATGTATGATTTGCCCGTTCCCCAGTGCTCCTATCAAAACACTGGGCCCGACTGGGTCATTAGTTCACAACCGTCCTCCCCGGTACGGTGTGAGGGTGCCAAACCTAAGTAGCGCTACCAACTAATACCCCGTTAGTGGTGTGATACCAATCTGTCACACCCCCTCTCTAGGAATGGAGAAAAACGGTGCCCCCTTCCGTTCTTGACCTAATTTCGTGATTTTCTGGTGGTTATGGTGATTGTTTGTGTGATTAGGGTTTCTTGATTCTCTATTCATGCTCGCAAATCAGTAATATCGTCAATTGATCCGTTTTTACACATTAGGGCTTTTTCTTTGGCTGCCTTCTTTAAGTGGGATTCTTGTTCGTTCGTGGTTTGGGTTTTCTAGAGAGAGTGACTCCACTCGTTATATTCTGATTGAATTAAGGATTGTTGGTAGCATTAGGGTTTCAAGATTGACGGCTGAATAACCTAGGTTCAAGTAAGGTGCTTGACGGCTGATTAGGGTTTCAATATTAAGGTGTTGAAGGTTGGTTAACCTTAATTCACGAATTGGGGTTTCAAAATCTGGTCCCAATCAAAGAGAGTTTGCAATCAGCTTATTCTTATTCTGATTCTTTCCGTTGGCTGGTAATGGATGATCAAATCGCAGATGTTCCAGACAATTCAGGCGTATTTGTAAAGAAGATCAAGAATATTGATGGTAAACCATTTGAGCCAAAGCAATCGCTACGTATGGCAGCTAGGGGAGTGCACAAGAAGGTAACCTTTATGCTATCATTAAATGATGTAGAACACGATTTTGGTCGTTCTGATTCTCCTAACCAGCAGTACGCTAGGGTTGTTGACAAACGTAAAGTTGCTTTTGTGCTTCCGTTTAATGACGTTAGCCCTCTTCCCCGTGTTCATTCTCAACACCAATCGTACGCTAATGTGGTTTCAAAGGAACAAGCTGAACAGGGTGGTGCTGAAATGGATTTTGGTGCGATAAAAGTTGATAATTCAGCTGTGAACGCTACTGAATCGGCTGATCAAACTCCCAAGATTAACTTTCGGGCACTAAACTCTGATGTCTCATTGGAGGGAGTGGATGTTGTCTTACCAATCGCCTCTGTGCATCAGGTCAACAACAGGTTAGCTAATACTCTCTATGGGTATTTCCTGGGGGATAGAATTGCATATCCGGTTGTTGAATACTTTGTGAGAACAAATTGGAAGAAATATGGTCTGCAGAAGACTATGATGAACTCGAATGGGTTTTTCTTCTTCAAGTTTGAAGATAGGAAGGGTATGAATAATGTTCTTGAAGGGGGGCCATGGCTGATTCGTAATAAACCATTGTTTCTCAACACTTGGTCTCCTACAAACACCCTTAAAAAAGAAGATATTAAAAAGGTTGCGGTTTAGGTTAAATTGCATGAGGTTCCGTTAGTGGCGTATACATATGATGGGTTAAGCATGCTGGCTTCTAAAATTGGTTCTCCTATGAGGTTGGATTCGTATACAAGTGATATGTGTAATGAGGCTTGGGGAAGGAGCAGCTATGCTAGGGCTCTCATTGAAATATCGGCTGAACATGACTTTAAAGAGGTTCTAACCATGGCTATTCCCGAGTTGGATGAAGGCAAGTATGTTGCTGAGACTATTCGAGTGGAATATGAATGGATGCCCCCAAGATGTGCCCACTGCCATGTATTTGGGCATGACTCTGAGGGATGTACTAAATGCATTGGTTCGACGCCGCAACCTCCAACCAACAAGCCGAAAGTAGATGAGGATGGTTACACTGAAGTTAGGTCGAAAAAGAGTGCAAAGAAGAGTGGTTTTCAAGTAAATAACCTGAAACCCAAGTTCGAATATCGACCTGTGGACAGAAAGAAAAAGACAGGGAGTTCTCCCTATGTAAATGAGCAGGGTACTACTTCGTCTAAGGTTCAAACTCATAACCTGTTTAGTGCTCTTGTAGTTGGTGGGGAGAATGGGGTTTCCATACTGGGAAACAGAAAAGGGGGACGTGTTCCTAATGAGGAGTCTGATGAGGATGAGGTAGAGGTGGTTTATGATGAAAGCAATGAGTTTATGACATCGGGCACGCGCCCCACGTCTACTACGGCAGGGGCAAGCACCTCTCATACAAGGTTCTCCAATGGATAGAGTTTGTTTGGATCGGGCTAGGGGTTTGCTTCTTGGGGGCAACTTCATTTTTGATGATGGCGGATGAAGATTTTGTTTGTTAGTTTTGTCTTGTCTACTAGTTAGTCATTTTCATGATTGTAGTAGGCTTGGTTGATGTGGTTTATTGGTTGTTTTTTTGTCATTTTTGATTACATATATGGGGCCTGTCCTGTATATGAACCAGTGGGGAACTCATCCTCACTACTTGTACTTATTTGGCGGTTGTCTATAATAGAATCACCGGGGTAACCCTTTGCCCAAAAAAAACTAATACCCCGTTACCTCCCCGGTAACAAAAGATGGGACTTAAGAGTGATAGAATGAGAATATTATCCAATATACCAGTTTTACCCAAAAGATTTATCCCTCCCCGGGATACCCACTGACTGTCCCAACCACCGGAACGCATGCTCAAAAGTAGTGAACTCACCTTTGCTTTGCTCGGCAGATAATTTCTTGTGTTATGTTGGTCAACCACACCCTATTATGGTTACCAATACTAGTCAGGTTTTGTATGCAAGCATTTCACGTATTTATACAAGTAACACATAAGCACCACGTTTCACATATCTACACATACGGGTACACATGACAAGCCTAACAGAACGATCAGACAGTCCAAAACATGACACAATAGTGTGCGGCTTGTTCCTAAGTGTGTGGTCCAATCTACAGAGCTCAAGTGTGACAGTGTGCCGCCCACCAGCAAGTGTGCGACTACTTGCTGGTGTGCGGTCATGCAGTAAGGGTTGTACAACGTGCACCTAACGAGTGTACAATACATAAGTGTGCGACCGTGCATCATTTATTTGTACGTGGCGCATTAATGATGGTACTGGAAAGGAGTGTGCGGCCTAACAGAATTATACGGCCCAATTATACCAGTGTGTGGTCACGTTGAAAGTGTAGGATCGTTAATGGTGTGTGGCACACTAAAGACAAGGCCCAATGAAACTGTGCGGCCCACTACCAAGTGTGCGGCACACCTGGGAGTGTGCGACCACTAGGTAGTGTGCGGTCATGTTGTACTAAGTTGTGCATTTTTGCATCATGTGACCTTCAGTGTGCAACCTGCATAAGTTGTTTGTACATTGTGCATTAGTGGGTTGCACATGTAGGGGTGTGAGAACAACCAAATCATCCAAACAGTGTTCCTTTCAATTTTTATCCGATCAAAGCACAAAACAAAGATTTTTTTAACATTACTTCTGTGAATTCTAATATCATGTTTAACATACAATGCAGATCAAGAACACCTTATAACAATTACCAAGCAAATCTTTAGCATTTAGAACACTTATATCCAAAGAATTTATTAATCATTTTGCAAAACCATTCACGTACAAACCATCTAAGGAATTTACCAACTGACTTAGAATTATTTTCATCATCTACTGTCAACAAAGCACATGAATACCCTAATTATTAATTCAACATTTTACACATTCAAATTAATATATTACGACCATGATTCCTATTAAAGCCTTATTTATCTAAAAATTTGTGAACATATGTTCAAATCAGTTTGTTGAATAGAATCTTAATTTACACTTTGATTTTTATTCATACCAACACAACTTTAACATCGTATTTATATACACTCAGCTATAACCAGAGATGCAGCTGTTTTTAACACTTTACACAACCCCCCCCCCCCCCCCCAATTAAACTTTCACAGTTAATGCCATATACAAAAACCCCCCATTTCAACAAATTAACAAATCGACAAACAGTGTGCATTTTCATTTCGCAAACAAACAACAGTTGACCTTGATTATTAGTTAAATATTACTAACACAGTTACCAATTTTATACACTCGCAGCTTCAAAGAACTTACAACGAACTCATATGTTCAAAAGTAATATGTCACTGACCGAGGGTTATGAGGAGACAGGGGATTCACTGTCAAAGTTCTCCGGCGACCGACGCCATCGTCGATTTCTACCGCTGGAGGTGTCGCGGCTGCCACCGTTCACCTCTGCCGTGAACAGCGCTGCTGGTGCCGGGAAACAGGGAAGTTGACGGGGATGGCCGGCTCCCCATCACCTCTGATGTCTCTCTCTCTCTCACTCGAGTCACTGATTTACCGGTTTCCAAGGTGCGTGTGTGTGGCATAGGAAGACGGGGATTTGAGGTGTGTGCGTGGCCAGAGATCCGGAGTCGTGTGTTGCCGGAAATAGCTCCGATCACCGGAGATAGAGATAGGGCAGGAAGTTGAATGCGGCTGCGTGGGAGAGAAGGTGAAATGAGTGGTGTCGGTTGAATATAATAAGTGAGGGTTTAGGTTTATAACAAATTTATATATGGTAGGGTTTATGCGTAAAGGGTTTGTGTTGGGCTTGGCCCGTATATGAACCCGTAAAATATTATGTGTAACGAACTGGCTCGTTTTATTAATAATTAACTATAACGACAGACGTGTATATATATATATATATAAAGAAAACGCGCTCGGTTCAGGTTATTAGATAAATTGCATGTTTTACTCGACGCGGTTATTATTATTTAAAAATAATAATAATAATAATAATAATAATAATAATAACAAAAATATTCTTCTCTCGACGATTAGGGTCAAGTGTATGGGTTGTCACACATGGTCTGGCCTGGTCGACCCAATCATGATGTTAAAGGATGGGACCTTTTCTCAAAAAAGAAAGGAGATTCTATTTCTTCTTCCTAGCCCTTCTTAGAAGATGCAGTCAGTAAGCTCTCACTTATCTTCTTCATTTGCGAAAATAGATAGATAAATTGGCAATGCTCTCTCTCCTTAGGCGATTTTTTGTTCTTCATGAAACCCTACATTTTTCATTGTGATCTTCTGTATAACAGTCTGTTATTAGAGTTTTTGATTAATCAAAGCTCTATTACGAACTCGTTAGCAGTTGTTGATCGGTTTAGAATTAGGGTTTGTTTTGTTCTTTCTTTCAATCGCCGCTCTAGTGATCCTTACGAAACCCTGATCTATTAAACTAGTTGTTATTGATCGCGGTTAACTGAGATTAATTTAGCTAGATTGATACACTTGTTTAATCAATTAAGGGTTAAAGATTGATCCTAGGGTATAAGGATAAGGGTTTGCTTGAGTTCGTTGTAGGCTGGTTGTCGGGTTCTTCGTTCTTGTGTGATTTACGTTGTCGTTGCTACATGGTTTTACTACTGATGTACTGATGGAGAGAGGTGTCAATTTGGATGGTAACCCAACCCCCGGGATAGTGGATTTAACAGTGGATGGTGAATCATCTCCTGGGACTACTCCTGGAACGGCTCCTGTTCGTGGAATTAGTCTTAGGGTTACTAATATTGAGGGTAATCCACTTATGCCGAGACGGGGAATGTACTCTACTACTAGTGTTTCAGTTGTAGATGGGTTGGCGGCCATCTCGAAACCGATTAATTTGGAATATATGGGGGGAGTATGGGAGTTTCTCATGCAAACCCTAACAGAGTTGTTCAGGATGACATTCCGAAACAAAGTCAAGTGAAAGAGGACTTAAGTAACTTTAGGTCTTATGGTACTTATGCTCAAAAGGTGCAGCAAATGCCTAAAGTGAAAAGGGAGGTCAACTTTCGGCT
Organism: Helianthus tuberosus; assembly: GCA_030545235.1. NCBI lineage: Eukaryota > Viridiplantae > Streptophyta > Magnoliopsida > Asterales > Asteraceae > Helianthus > Helianthus tuberosus. Next base: position 117,173,998 of record CM060397.1, on the reverse strand, counting down.
GTTAGAGTCAGTGGACAAGGTGGATGAGGCTGATGTAGTCATCCAGAAGGAAGCAGTGTGACTGGTTCAAAAGAAATATGAGCATGTTCTTTATCGCTACTGCTACTTCCTGGGTGATAGACTACCATATCCGGTTGTGGAATACTATGCTAAGAATGTGTGGTCAAAATTTGGATTTATTAAGCTTATGATGAATTCTGATGGATTCTTCTTCTTCAAGTTTGAAACTAAAGAAGGTATGAATAAGGTTTTAGAGGGAGGTCCATGGTTAATTAGGAAGATGCCGTTATTTCTTAATGTATGGGTACCAACTTCTAGTCTGAAGAAGGATGGTATCAAAACGATTCCAGTTTGGGTTAAGTTCCATAATGTTCCTCTTGCTGTTTATTCTGATGATGGTCTTAGCCTGCTTGCTTCTAAGATTGGGACGCCTAAGAGACTGGATAGTTATACGGCTGATATGTGTATTGACAGTTGGGGTCGAACCAGCTTTGCTAGGGCGATGGTGGAAATCAATGCTGATAAGGAACTTAATGAAAGTGTGGTTGTGGTGATTCCAAAGTTAGATGAAGAGGGTTATGTGACTGAACGAATCAAAGTTGAATACGAGTGGAAACCTCAGCGATGTGCAACATGTTGTTTATTTGGCCACAATAATACAACTTGCCCCAAGTCTACTACCAATATAAAAGCTAAACAGGTCATTGTTGATGAGGAGGGATTTGTTACAGACAAGAGGAAGATGGCTAAACATGGATACCCACAAAAGAAGCAGAAGCCCAAGTTTTTTTTTTGGGTAAAGGGTTACCCCGGTTCACTTTCATATATCACAAAACCAAAAAAACACAAGTAGTAAGGAGAGTCCTCACTAGTTCACTATCCTAACATGCCGGGAAGTGTAAACAAGCTAAAAACCAAACCACACTAAAAACAAGTACAAACTCTAGACACTAACTAGAGACAACCAATGATCTACATGCTTGGCACATTCCATTTTTCTAATAAGCTCTTTCCAGTCATAGAGCTCTTGACCTTCACCGAGGCTAGCTACAATCTAACCGTAGACACGATAGCTTCAGTAATCACATGCACCGTTCGTTTCTTGGATTTAAAAAGCCTCTGATTACGTTCTTGCCATATAAAATATGCAGTCGCCGAGAGTAATAACCGGCCAATCACACTTCGCATGGACTTTTTCGAAGGAACATGAATCAACCACTCAACAATATCCTCCCATTTGCTAGACATTAATTGGATTCCAGCAAAAGATTTAATTGACGACCAAACCTGCATTGAAAATGAGCACTCAAAAAACAAATGATCATGCGAGTCCGGTTCCAAGCAACACAGCGGACAAGACAGCAGGTTTAAGTTAGTGCTAGCACCAACATCCCATTGCGTTAGTTTATCCTGAGTTTTGAGCTTCTTCTTGCAGATAAGCCATGAAAGAAAGGCATGTCTAGGAATGCAATTCGCGAACCAAACAATATCGACCCAAGGGACTCTTTCACCCTGATTTCTAATCGTATCCCACACAACAGATGCTGAATAATCCTGCTCAATGCCCCTAGCATCACGCCACACTAATAAATTAGACTTATGAGGAATAATTATTGGCGGTTGAATGTTTAATAGAACCGGAAAAAGATCCATCCAAGCTCTCGGCCACCCCCAATCTCCATTAATCAAAATATCACTAACTTTGGAATCAAGAGTGAAGCCCGCATTGTGAAGCCGACGAGCTGAAAAAAACTCGCAAAGCGGACCAATGTGAGCCCAACGATCAAACCAAGCGGACGAACTAAGACCATTCCCAATCTTGGAGACAATAAACGGACGAACCCGATCCCGAAGTTTCAGAATATTCCGCCAACCTGTTGCACTATTACCCGTAGACCGAATCTGCCAAAACGACTGACCTTTAACTTTGTGGTCATGGATCCAATTAACCCATATAGAATGTCGTCTAGTCAGGAGACTCCATATATGAGTGGTCATAAGCGCCATATTCATGTCACGAATTCTCCTAATACCCAACCCACCCTCAAACTTGGGAAGACAAACATCAGACCATTTCACTTTCGCACGGCCTTTCTTCATTGGACCTTGACACCAAAGAAAAGCCCTCATCTTTTTTTCTAAATCAGCAATGATTCTAGCCGGAAGAATAAAAACAGACGCCCAATAAATACGCATGGATGATAAGACGAATTTTATAAGTTGAAGCCGACCAGCAAAAGACAAAGTTTTGTTCTTCTAACTATCAATTCTAGCTTCCATCTTTTCAACCAGAATTTTGCAATCTTTGTACACTAATCTCGACGAGATAAGAGGCACACCCAAATAACGAACAGGTAACGAGCCTTCCTCAAACGGCATCAGCTGTAAAATACTTTGTTTAACCTCCCTAGCAACATTACCAAAGAAGACGGTACTCTTCACCATACTAGGAACTAGACCCGACACATTCTTGAACCTATCCAAGCCATCCATAATAATCCTAGCCGAATGAACATCGCCTCTAGAAAACATGAACAAGTTATCCGCAAAACATACATTCACAATTCTTTGCTTTTTGCAACGGTTATGAAATTTAAAGCTAGAAGATCTATGCACCAAATCTTTTAGAATAAGCGTCAAAGCTTCCATAACCATAGTGAATAAGTACGGAGACATTAGGTCACCTTGTCGTAACCCCCTCTTGCCTTGAAAGAAACCATGAATATTACCATTCACTCCAACAGAGAAGGACACAATAGTAACACATACCATTATCCACTGCACCATTTTCGGGTGAAAACCAAAACCCACCAGCAAAGACTTTAGAAACGACCAATCTACAGTATCATACGCCTTTTGAATATCCACTTTAAAAGCACATTTTGGCGGCCCAATATTACGGTGATAATTGTGCATCAGCTCTTGTGTAAGCAGAATATTATCCGAAATTCGTCTTCCAGGAATAAACGTTGATTGATTAATATCAACCACATCATCAAGACCAACCTTAATTCTGTTTGTAATAATCTTGCTAATGCACTTATAAAGAACATTGCAACAAGAAATGGGACGATAATCCAGAACCGAATTAGGAGTATTCACTTTAGGAATTAAAGCCAAGATAGTATGATTTACCTCTTTAAGCAGTTTCCCATTCGAGAAAAACTCTTGAATCGCACAAGAGACATCATTACCCACCACATCCCACGAATGTTTAAAGAAAGCAGCAGAAAAACCATCTAGGCCTGGCGCTTTATCATTACCAATAGAGAACATAGCTTCCTTTACTTCCTCTAACGAAACATCCCGAACCATATTCTGAGCCTTCAACGGACACAACCTCCTATGAAATAACTCCTGATCCATGACCTCAGTAACATTACCCTCAACTCCTAAAAACTGAGTGTAATGCTCAACCAAAGCCTTAGGGACGTCCACCCCTTCAAAAACAGTTCCATTTCGATCTTTAATGCAATCTATACGGGTAATATGATTTCTGCACTTTAGAGAGTTATGAAAATAAGCCGAATTTGAGTCGCCAACTTGAAGCCATTCCACCTTGGATTTCTGTTTTAAAATCGTTCCTCATCCAGTTTAGCTTCATTAAAACTACTAACTAGGTCCGCCTCTTTATCACGTAAACTAATATTAAATGGGTCGCCATCAATAGCCATTTGAACCGCATCCAACTCCGCCCTTATTTTAACAACGTTCTCATGCAGATTTCCTTGCTTATACAAAAGTTTTCGCATAGGAGATTTTTGTTGCTTCAAACGTTTAACAACACAGTACATACGATTACCTGTGCATGGCAAACTCCACACTTTCGAGACTTCCTCCCTGAATTCAGCCTTGTGAACTAAAAAAATAGCAAATTTAAACGATTTCTGGCCCACTTTCGCTAGAGTTGGGAGCTTTAAAACACATGGACTGTGATCCAAAATACAATACGGTTGAAACACAGCATGAGCCGAAGGTAACTCCACCAGAAATTGTGCATTTCCCATAATTCTATCAATTTTCTTCATAATACCTATTCCCTTCTTCGGCTTTTGATTCCAAGTATAGTGTAACCCTACCCGGTTAATATCTAAGATCTCAATCTGCTCAACACACTCCTTAAAATCCCGCATAGCCGTAGTAATCTTTGAAGACCCATAAAGATTATCCTCCAAGTTCAACGATGAATTAAAATCACCCAACAAGGCCCACGATTTATTATTTACGAAACAACCATGAACCTTTAAATTCTGCCACAAATCGTTCCTTTTAACATAATCATTATCCGCATAGATAAAGGAACAAAAAAAACGATTTGTTATCAGCTTTATTAATCACTTGAGTATGCATAACCTGGTTTGTTTGAGATAGGACCATAAGATCAACCACATCCGCATTCCAACCCACAATAATCCTAGTACCCTTATCACAAATCGCCCCATTGGACGTCCAGCTCCACCTTTTACAGATTCTCCGACAAACATCATAGACTTTAGATACATCCATATGCGATTCCAAGATGGCACAAACATTAAGATGGTTTTCATTAACAACTTCCTGAACCTCCTTCTGCTTAAGGGAGAGATTCAATCCCCTTATATTCCAAGCTGCAATACTACCCATTAAAACTACCTGAACCGGGAGTGCTTGCCCCCTCAGAATTCGGTTTAATACCTGCCTCCATAAATATTGCAGTTTCATCATACACCGTTTCAACGTTCTCATCATCATCGACATTAACTTCATTATGGGTTACATGGAGACTATTTGGATTTTTGTTCTGTATATTACAAGAATCATCACCTTCCTTATCCAAAATAGAAAACGAATTAGAAGTAGGAACCGAGCTACTAGTAGACGCTCCCCCTCCAATGTTGGCAGATTTTTTCTCTACGGGTCGATAAACAAAATTCTGTTTCCCTTTATTAACCATGATCCCCTTCTTCTTGTTAGTGTTGCCCTTATTCAAGATAAAACCATCAGCATCCTTTTCTTCCACATTGTTTTGCACAACCTTAACAATTCTAGGACAATTCGATCCCTGATGACCAAAAACTTTACATGTTTCACACCTCGGAGGTCGCCATTCATATTCCACCTTCATAGATTCTTTCACATATCCTTCACCATCTATCATAGGAATAGCAATTTTAAGTTCCTCTTTTAATTCCTCTTCAGCCGATAATTCAATTAAGGCTCGAGCAAAACTGCTCCTACCCCATGCATCTGAACACATTTGAGCCGTATAAGAATCAAGCATCTTCGGGGTGCCCAATTTAGTTGCTAACATACTCAGTCCATCATCTGAATACGCTGCTTACAGAACATTATGGATTTTAACCCAGACTGCCACCTTCTTGGTATCATCTTTCTTCAGAATTGTAGTTGGAGACCAAGCATTTAACAAGAACGGGGTATTTTTAATCAGCCATGGACCACCTTCCAAAACCTCCTTCATTCCTTTTTCATCGGAGAATTTGAAAAAGAAAAAACCATTCGAATTCATCATTGACTTCTGTAAACCAAACTTTACCCTGTTTTTTCTAGCAAAATACTCAACAACCGGAAACGCAAGCCTTTTCCCCAAAAAATAGCCATATAACGTGTTCGCATATTTATCCTGGCTAGTTCTAATAGCCTCTTTAGGAAGAACAATGTCAACATCATCAAGCACTTCCTCAGATTTTAAAATTCTGAAGTTAACAGGTTTCGTAACAGGTTTCCATTGACTTGACCTTGAATAATCTGGGCAGCATCATCATGAACCTTATTCACATCCTCATCGGCAACCAGACCATGTTTCTCAAACTCCAAATCCACCGGAACGGTGATTTTTGTCAGTTCATCAATCACGTTAAACAACTTCGGATCAGATTGAGACATCTGAGACTGTGATGATTGAACAACTCCCCATCTCGGAGCAAAAGTGTTACCCTCTATATTGACAACCCGACTTGCTAACCCCTGAAAAGAAGAAGCAGATTTCCGATGCAGATCCGGCAAAAAACCTGGAGGTTTTTTACGATCATCCATATTGAAATAAACAACTCTCTCCAAAAACAATTCAGCAACAAACCATGCAAGACAAAAACCGAAAGCCAGAAGACCATGCACGAAGAAAACCAGAAAACCAAGAAAACAACCAAAGAAAACTGAGACAAAACCCTAATCTAGCAAAACCCTAGCCCATGCCTCAATCAGAATCATATAGAGTTCTTGTCAAGATCTATATAACCTAATCAAACACGGGATCGGCGGCGATAAGAAAGAAAACAAACAAGAAACCCTAGATTCCAAATCAATCCTTCTGCTAACGAGTTCGAATCAGATGTATTGAAGAATCAATACCCTAATAATCAGACTGTTATACAAAAATCATGATGAAGAACCGAGGATTGCATGAAGAATGAAAATCTCCATGCTAGAGAGAGAGAATTAGGGTTTTGCCAATTCCTTTGTTGCTGCAGAAGCCCAAGTTCTTGTATAGGCCGAAAGTTAATCCTCTTGGGGCCAGCTCCTCAGGTACAAAGTCGCATACGGAGCCAAAGGAGACTTCTAATAGTGTGAAGGTGCAAAACAAATTCGATGTGCTCACTAATGAAAGAGAGAATCCCACTAATGGGGAAGACTATCATCTGTGTCAGGATCCAGTTGTTGAAAAAGACCGAGGGAATAGCCTTTAAGGCTTCAAAGCATAATCCTAAGAAGAATGAAGGGAGTAACGTGGAAGAAGAGGGACTCATTGATCCAATCCAAATGGAGACCTCGATGTTTATGAATGCAAATACAAAACAAGGAGTTTCTGAGGGCGCAAGCACTCCCATTGACATGGGTTTCTATGGATAGTATAGCCTCTTGGAATATAAGGGGCTTGAACCGGCCCCTAAAACAAAGAGAGGTTCATCAAATAGTCGCTGAAAATCACTTGACAGTATGTGTCATTTTGGAGTCTCATGTGGAGATCTCAAAGCTTTCTAAAGTTTGTCATGGAGTTCTTTAAAAAATGGGATTGGACATCGAATGGAGGGGTTTGTAACAAGGGTACCAGTATTATTGTAGGATGGAATGATGATATTGTAGATCTTATGGTTCTAGCTCAGTCTGACAAGGTAATGCATGTTCAGCTTAGATCCAAGACTGACTCGAAAATGTTGTTTTGTTCGTTTGTTTATGCGAATAACACTTACCAATAAAGAAGAGTATCATGGAATGATTTGTGTCAGCATAAGCAGTTTGTAAACGATCGGCCATGGATTGTCATGGGAGATTTCAACTCAGCTCTCTATGCGGATGATTGTTTGTATGGCACGTCGTCTCTTTCTATTGGTATGCGTGAGTTTTATGATTGTGTCCAGTACAATGAGCTGTTAGACATTCAAGGTCATGGGTTACACTTTACTTGGAATCAAAAGCCAAGGAAGGGTGTGGGCATTTTAAAGAAAATTGACCGGGTCATGGGTAACGTGAAGTTTTTAGATTTGATCCCAGATGCCCACGTTTTATACCATCCTTACCGCATTTCGGATCACACTCCTTGTATTCTTAAAATGAATGGGGAGTATCACCAAAAGCCTAAACCGTTCAAATTTGCTAACTTTATTGCTTCCAAAGCTGGTTTTAAAGATTGTGTCTCTGAGGAGTGGAGAAAGAAGGTGGATGGTGTTGCTATGTTTTATGTTGTCAAAAAACTTCGAAACTTGAAGTCTCCATTGAGGAAGCTTTTGTTTCTTCAAGGAAATCTGCATGATAAGGTGAAAGATCCAAGAAACAAGCTGGATGAAGTTCAAAAACAGATTGACTTGAACCCTCTAGATGCTAATCTTAGGGATATTGAGGCACAGTTCATTAAGGAGTTCCATAGTGCTTCATATGATGAGGAATCCTTCTTGAAATAAAAAGCAAAGATCGAGTGGCTCTGTGCTGGAGATGGTAATACTACTTATTTTCATAACTATGTTAAAAATAAGAATGCCAGGAGTGAAATCCATAGTATTGTAGATGCGAATGGTAATACTTTTGAGTGAACGAATATTGAAGCTGCCTTGGTTAATCATTATGCCACCTTCCTGGGTAAAGAGGATCAGGTGGATGCTTTGAATATGGATAATCTCTTTATTAATCAAGTAAATCCAAATACAGCTGCTCAAATGGTTCGTTAGGTCACGAGTGAAGAGGTCAAAGCTGCTATGTTCAGTATTGGAGAGAATAAGGCTCCGAGTCCTGATGGTTATACTTCAGCTTTCTTTAAGACATCGAGGGATATAGTTGGAGAGGAGGTGACAACGGCCATCCTTTAATTCTTTGAAAATGGTAAACTTTTACAGCAAGTAAATCATAATATCATTGCATTGGTCCCTAAAGTTCCCACGCCTAGTTCAGTTATTGAATATAGGCCGATATCTTATTGTAATGTCATTTTTAAGTGCGTTAGCAAAATTTTCTCTGATAGAATTAAAGGTAGCCTGGGTTGCTTGGTCGATATAAACCAGTCTGCATTTGTTCCAGGACGTAAGATATCTGATAACATCCTTCTTACTCAGGAACTTATGCACAATTATCATATTAGTAGAGGCACACCTAGATGTGCGTTCAAAATAGATATACAGAAAGCTTATGATACAGTGAGTTGGGCGTTCCTGGAAACTATTCTTGTAGGATTTGGGTTCCCTCAAAAAATGGTTGAATGGATTATGACATGTGTAACCACTGTCTCCTACTCGCTCAGTATAAACGGAAACTTGAGTGGTTATTTCAAGGGTAAACGAGGCTTAAGGCAGGGTGATCCTATGTCACCATACCTCTTCACCTTAGTAATGGAAGTGCTCTCATTATTTCTTCATCAAACAACAGCTTTGAACCCAGCTTTCAGGTACCATGCCCAATGTAAGAAGCAGAAAATTATAAATGTATCGTTTGCTGATGACTTATTTCTGTTTGTGAATGCTGACCCGGTCTTGGTTCGGGTGTTAAAGGATGCGTTGAATCAGTTTTCCCGTGTATCAGGGTTAACGCCGAATCTGGCCAAAAGTACTACTTATTTTGGTAATGTGGAGCAGTCGGTTAAACAAGAAATACAAAACCTTATGCCGTTTAATGAGGGAGTTATCCCAATTCGGTATCTAGGTGTTCCCTTAATCTCCTCAAGGTTGATGTATAAAGATTGTAGAGTTCTTGTGGATCGATTGGATAAAAGAATTGATAATTGGATGACTAAGTCTTTATCATTCGCGGGAAGACTTCAGTTGATAAAATCTGTGATGTCGGCTATGCATATATACTGGGCTTCAGTGTTTATGCTTCTGGCTCGTATTGTTACTGACATAGAAAAGCACATGCGTAGTTTCTTATGGATTGGTAGCTCGAATCTGGGCTCTAAACCGAAAGTTGCATGGAAGAATGTTTGTATGCCTAAGAATGAGGGATGTTTGGGGATTAGAAGTATCGCTGACGTCAACAAAGCGCTCCTCTTAAAGAATATTTGGAGTATCCTTGTTAAGCGGGATTCTCTATGGGTTAATTGGATTCATTCATATAAGATAAAAGGTAAGAATTTTTGGGACATTCCCATTCGTGGAAACTTGAGTTGGGGGTGGAGGAAAATACTATCGATAAGAACTTTGGTTCGTCCCTTCATTTGGTATGCTATTCGTGATGGCCAACAAGCTAATGCGTGGAATGATAATTGGTGCGAATGTAGTCCTTTACGATAATTTATTACACCTAGGCGTATTCACAATGCTGGTTTTAACATGCAAACAACAGTCTCTGATCTTGTTGATGCCCAGAACGGTTGAAGATGGCCGGTGGCTTGGCACGATCTATACCCGGTCTTGAATGATCTAGAGCCTCTAGTTCTTGAACCAAACATTGCGGATAGGCTTATTTGGAAGGATAGAAATGGTATTCAAGCGCCATTTAGCTCCGGGGAGGTTTGGGATAATATTCGAAGGAGGGCCGATGTGGTTCATTGGGTAGACTTTGTGTGGTTTAGTCAATGTATACCACGACACTCATTCCACATGTGGTTGGTGATTAAGAATAAACTCAAGACACAAGACAAAATGGGTGTCTGGGATGCGGGTAGTGAAACTAATCTTAATCTTATGTGAAAGATTCGCGTGATCATCTTTTCTTCTATTGCTCGTTCTCTTCACAAGTATGGAACCTGGTAAAAGACTTGGCTTATATGGAGAATGTGGATTCAAGTTGTGTGTCTATTGATGTGCTAAATGTGGTTAAATAAAAACTACTAAAATTAACCTAATCTAGACACTCTAAGCTTTAAATTTATAAACTTAGACTCGATCTAAAACTAAACCACGCAACCGGCAAGTGTACCGATCAATGCAGTATAGCTACAGTAAGTCCGAGTATCGAACCCATGAGACTCTATAATTACGCTAATTAGACTCTATCTAGACCTAGACTGACACAGACTCTAATTGTTTAATTGGTTGGGGGGGTTACTGAAAAACTAAGGAAATCTATTTAAACTAATTAATTAACTAAAAGTAGACTAAATACGAAGGAAAACAAAGACGATTCTTATATGAGAGACGAGGCCACCTAGACTAGAATCCTGGATTGACTTTAAAGAATTACCAATTAAGTTAAGTGCATGAATTATGGAACCGGGATCTTAAAGTACTAAACCTATTAAGAGCCAACTAAGCCCCTCGACCCTTCTCAAGGAGAAACCTGTGGAACTACCTAGGCTGTTAATCCTACCAGTTATTAGACGCCTTTCCAGTTGTCTAATTATTGTGTAAGTACCCTAATGTTGACCTACTCTTTTCCAATCATAGATCTAGGGTAGTTTGAATTAATTAACTTGACTTGATAGACTAATAAAACGACAGGTCAACTAAGACACGACCTTTTCCAAGGACTATCTAAAGCAATTCGTCGGGTAAGACCTACCAATAGCCCCTCACTTTCCAGGTATTAGGACTAGCAGAACACTAAAACCTAGCAAATTACTAACAATTACTTCTAGGGGTTATTGGCCAATTCAACCCTAAAGAATTAAAATCTATTACGTGATATAGACACTCACCAAGATCTAAACCCTAGCATGACTCTATGTTGTGATATAGACCGTCACTAAGAATCATACGAAGCAATTGACAATAATAAACCAAATTAAAGTACAAATGTGCATCAAATCAATAAAACAAACTCTTTACTAAACACAATCAATCCATAACATTCATGCAAATAACGAAAACAGTAAAAACTTCATATCAATCCATTCATCAAAGTCTAGGCGGTTCAAATGTTTAGCCAACAATCATGGTTTTAAAAACAAATAAACAAAGTCTCAAAACTGAGTTCATTGAATTAAAATAAGAAAAACTAGAAAACAAGAAGAACCGGAGAATTAGAACCCGTTTAATCCTTGATCTCTAATAATTCTTGAACCTTGAAAGCTTGCAAAATAATCTTCTTGTGCGTCTGTTGTCTTCTCCTTCTGAATGTGCGTCTCCCAGCCGTCTGATGTATATTCCTTTTTTTCTCTTCTATATATCATAATTGCCGTCCACTTCTAAAGATATATATTACGTCGAATAATGGGGCTCCTCCAAGAAACGAATATACTGTCCAAATAATATCCCTCTTCTTGGGCCTCCAAGCCCAATCAGGTTGCCCTCCTTGCTGCTCATTCGTCCAACAGGTGGTTCCCCAGCCGATTCTCTACGTCTCCCCTTTGATTAGGTTGGATTTCAATGTATATATCATTTAAAGGCCCACTCATGATGTTAATTAAATTCCTTGGACATAGTAAAGCTTCTGCTCATGTTTTTTTTATGTCCAAAGTGAATTGTGGTTTTTTTTTTCTCTTTATAAGGTTAATAACATAACTTATTATATTCATTCAAAGGCCCATTCATATTCATGTAAAACTGGACAGTAGAATGGCTTGGCCCATGGCTGTAATTTTTATTCGGTCCCTACCACCACACTCTGCCCAACTGGCTGGTTATTTACATATTACTCGTTTTTGCTTCATTCGCACCAGGACCTAACCCAACACAAAATAATATAATAAAACACTAAAACTACATAAAAATAAATAAAACCTATACAATAATTATACAATTGACACGTGACAAATATGTGTATTTTACCCTACATCAAATATCCCCACACTTAACCTTTTTTCGTCCTCGAAAAAGAATTATACATACGGAATCAGAGATGGATAAATACTCGGATCAAAAGTATATTTATATTTTGTTAAAATCAAAGCTTGCATTAGCCGCGATTGCAAATATGCTTGTCCCTTTAAACCCAAATCCGGTTCTAAGCCCTTATCATGTGAATTTAATTTAAGTGCGGTCAATCTACCTAGGGCCTCACGCTAGAATCTACTGTCCACCTACTCCCACCTCAAGCTTATAGAACTAAAGGAACGATCACTGGACCAATTCCCAACCGTCTTATATCAAAACCAAGAGAATTTACAATCAATTTTTTTCATCATTTTTCTTTCTTTTCATTCCTTTTTTTTCTTTTAACGAGCGTAGACGTTGCTTTCCCTAACCCAGAGGCATTCCGGCTGTAGAGTCGCTATCCCCAACTCGGATTACTTAGGATTCGGTACTTTTTTACTTTCTTTGCAAGTTTGATTTCACACATCCTAGAGGTATTCCGGTTGTAAAGTCACTATCCCCAACCAAGATTACATAGGACTGCGCTACTTTCATTCAGTTTCTAGCTCATTTTTTTCCTTTTTTTCTCTATTTTTTTCGTGATTAAAAATTCTAACGGTTTTAACTTATAACAGTGTTCCTTATACTCTTATTGACGGTTTCAATTTCCCATATTTCCCAGATGAAAACCCACTAGCAGACCGACAATTAAGGTATATTAACTCAAAGGGACCTAAAACCAAACCGGGCCTCTTCACATATCCCAAACTAGACACAAGCTCGAATTATTTAATCTCATATTATTATTATTATTCGAATCCAAGCAAAAATTCATCTTTTCTATCATTTTCCGTATTAATTTTGCAAACTTCTCATTTCAAAGAACATTTTTCTGATTTTTCAATTTTTTTGGATTTTTTAAATTTTTAAATTTTTTTTTTGTATTTTTCAAATTATGACTCAAGACTCTGCTAACTAGACACTAAACGATAGTTTCCCATCCCCACACTTAAACTCTACATTGCCCTCAATGTAGGATGGAAACCGACTCAAAAGACTAAAAATAAATAAGAAATAAAAGACAAAGGGCAAATTGGAAAGGACTTAGCTGGTTAAATAATGCGCAAGGTCCAAAACTCTCGTCCAATTCAGCTCGATCCTATAGCATTTCGTTCGCAATCGGCTCTGACACTAACTAGTACACTAGGAAAATGCTTGATATTCGAAAAACAGCTCCAAAATCACCCGAATGGAGATTGAGTACGGGTGGTACATATTCAAACCTGCATAAACAAAGACAAGCAAAAACGAAAGCAGTACTGACTCGACACAAACTAACTTAAAAATAATACTAACTTAGACTCATGGTAAAAAATAAACGACTCAATATACAAACAAACACATACCGTAAACTACCGAAAATACACCAAATATATAAAATTACAAAACTTTACAAAACCTCCCCACACTTAAATTTAATCAGGAGGTTTTTCTTTGATCTGGACCCTATCTAACCCGTTTAATTCCACCCGGTCCTAAAAAATAATTAAAAATTTATTGGTGGAATTATAAATTATGTTAAAAATTTTAAACGGGTCAGACCACCAAAATTTAAACTTACCTGGATGGAACCGGATGCGTGGCATGTAGCGATAAGAGCGGTCGTGGTTGCACTTTAATTGCTCCATTTTCCGTTTCGCCCATCTTTTGACCCGGAACCATCTCCGGTTTCTAGGTTCTGTCTTTCTTGCCCTCTCCTGTGGCCTTGAATCTTCAGTTACCCCTACCACGGGCCAGCTATGGTGTTCTTCATCTTCCACCATTCCCTCTACTTCCTTGGGAAGATCCCCACACTTAATTTCTACGTGCGGTGTGGGTTCACTTATTTTCTCGGGTTTACCTTCTAGTAGGGCTTCTAAATTTGCTAAATCACCTAATGGATCAAATTCCCATACTTGTTCAGATTCAGATAAACCTTCTAACTCCCCTAAAAACTCATCTTCCCAACTTAACACTTTTTTCTCTACCTCAACTTCTACCTCATCATCAAACAGACTACCTAAAGAATCTCCTAGATCTAATTCCTCTTCAACATCTACTTCCTTAACTAATGATTCCTGATAGACTTGCCACTCGTCTACTTCTTCCACACTTTCTCTCAATATCCCGCAATTAGCCATTTGCATCATAATCTCATCTTCTTCACAGCCAAAATCAATGATGTCCTTCTTCTCTGTTTCTTCTACTTCTTCTAATTTCCTAGACATTTCTTCTACTGAACATCTAATGTCTGAGAGTATAGACTGGTTATTTTGAAATAGGACTTCAGGTTCTTGAATCATTTTCTGAGTAGTCTCATCAGTAGCTACTAGTTGAACTAACAACCCCATTATCCTATCCAGCTGGTCCTGCTCAAAAACTACAAAATTTTGCTGTTGGGGCTGGTGATACCGTTCCTCATACTGGTACGAAGGATACCCCTGTGAATAATATGACTGCGGCTGCACATAGGGGTTAGCATAATAATATGAAGAGGACCCCTCATATTGTGGACATTTAACTGTAAAATGGGGCCCTCCACAAATTTCACACATATTTTCTAGACTCAATATAAATAAAATAAAATAAAAATTTCTAGACTCAATATAAATAAAATAAAATAAAAATAAAAATAAAAATAAAACAAAAATAAAAGACACGGACAATTAGACTCCTACGACTCAATATACAAAAGCAAGTAGCACGTATGATGTCAATTAGGTCCAGATAAAGTAATCAACGCAATTGCCAATGAGTCCCCGGCAACAGCGCCAAAAACTTGATATGCTAAATGTGGTTAAATAAAAACTACTAAAATTAACCTAATCTAGACACTCTAAGCTTTAAGTTTATAAACTTAGACTCGATCTAAAACTAAACCACGCAACCGGCAAGTGTACCGATCAATGCAGTATAGCTACAGTAAGTCCGAGTATCGAACCCATGAGACTCTCTAATTACGCTAATTAGACTCTATCTAGACCTAGACTGACACAGACTCTAATTTTTTAATTGGTTGGGGGGGGGGGATACTGAAAAACTAAGGAAATCTATTTAAACTAATTAATTAACTAAAACTAGACTAAATACGAAGGAAAACAAAGACGATTCTTATATGAGAGACGAGACCACCTAGACTAGAATCCTGGATTGACTTTAAAGAATTACCAATTAAGTTAAGTGCATGAATTATGGAACCAGGATCTTAAAGTACTAAACCTATTAAGAACCAACTAAGCCCCTCGACCCTTCTCAAGGAGAAACATGTGGAACTACCTAGGCAGTTAATCCTACCAGTTATTAGACGCCTTTCCAGTTGTCTATTTATTGTGTAAGTACCCTAATGTTGACCTACTCTTTTCCAATCATAGATCTAGGGTAGTTTGAATTAATTAACTTGACTTGATAGACTAATAAAACCGACAGGTCAACTAAGACACGACCTTTTCCAAGGACTATCTAAAGCAATTCGCCGGGTAAGACCTACCAATAGCCCCTCACTTTCTAGGTATTAGGACGCGCAGAACACTAAAACCTAGCAAATTACTAACAATTACTTCTAGGGGTTATTGGCCAATTCCACCCTAAAGAATTAAAATCTATTACGTGATATAGACACTCACCAAGATCTAAACCCTAGCTTGACTCTATGTTGTGATATAGACCGTCCTTAAGAATCATACGAAGCAATTGACAATAATAAACCAAATTAAAGTACGCATGTGCATCAAATCAATAAAACAAACTCTTTACTAAACACAATCAATCCATAACATTCATGCAAATAACGAAAACAGTAAAAACTTCATATCAATCCATTCATCAAAGTCTAGGCGGTTCAAATGTTTAGCCAACAATCATGGTTTCAAAAACAAATAAACAAAGTCTCAAAACTGAGTTCATTGAATTAAAATAAGAAAAACTAGAAAACAAGAAGAACCGGAGAATTAGAACGCGTTTAATCCTTGATCTCTAATAATTCTTGAACCTTGAAAGCTTGCAAAATAATCTTCTTGTGCGTCTGTTGTCTTCTCCTTCTGATTGTGCGTCCCCCAGTCGTCTGATGTATATTCCTTTTTTTCTCTTCTGTATATCATAATTGCCGTCCACTTCTAAAGATATATATTACGTCGAATAATGGGGCTCCTCCAAGAAACGAATATACTGTCCAAATAATATCCCTCTTCTTGGGGCTCCAAGCCCAATCAAGTTGCCCTCCTTGCTATTCATTCATCCAACAGGTGGTTCCCCAGCCGATTCTCTACGTCTCCCCTTTGATTATGTTGGATTTCAATGTATATATCATTTAAAGGCCCACTCATGATGTTAATTAAATTCCTTGGACACAGTAAAGCTTTTGCTCACGTTTTTTTTTATGTCCAAAGTGAATTGTGTTTTTTTTTTTCTTTATATAAGGTTAATAACATAACATATTATATTCATTCAAAGGCCCATAACCCTCATATTCATGTAAATCTGGACAGTAGAATGGCTTGGCCCATGGCTGCAATTTTTATTCGGTCCCTGCCACCACACTCAGCCAGTTAAGCCCAACTGGCTGGTTATTTACATATTACTCGTTTTTGCTTCATTCGCACCAGGACCTAACCCAACACAAAATAATATAATAAAACACTAAAACAACATAAAAATAAATAAAACCTATACAATAATTATACAATTGACACGGGACAAATATGTGTATTTTACCATACATCATCTATTATGGCATGGATTCAGATACATGCGAGTTCAAAGAGTGCCGAAACTATTGTTGGTATGTTGGTGGTGGCAGCTTCTGCATATTTCATATGGCAAGAGAGGAACAGTAGACTATTCACTCAAAATAAGCGGACCGCACCCATGATTGCGAATATTGTGTTACAAACGGTGAGACTTAAGCTGATGTCTTTCAGGATGGGCCGGAATACAAGGAATCCTTTGATGCTCGAAAGATGGAAGACCCAAGTGAGGACGTTGGACATTGATCCGGGAGAGCTATAGAGTCTTTTTGTTTATTTGTTGTTGCCTGTTTGGGCTTGGTCTATGAGCTGGCTGTTTTCTTTTTGGTTGTGTTGTGGGATGTTGTTCTTTGTTTTCCCTAGTCTTGGTTGTCACACCCCGACCACGTAAAACAACAAATCGTGGCGGAAACGTCGGGGAGTGTTGTAACAGAATCATTGTTTCACAACCATGGATTTAAATAGTTTTGTTTTATTGAATTAATGAACTCATTGTTTTATTACAAATCAGATAAATACAAGTATTGTCTTTAGATATCTGTTCATGATGTAACGTAGACTAGGTTATGTGGTGCCATAGGTTTCATTTGTTTTGTTTGTTTACATATATGGGGCATGTCCTGTATATGAACTAGTGTGGAACTCATCCTCACTACTTGTACTTATTTGCGGTTGTTTTAATAGAATCACCGGGGTAACCCTTTACCCAAAAAAAAGTATTGTCTTTCAAGTTTTAAAGTCGCTAAGGCACGAGTCCATCCTATGTATATCATGCATCAACAATCATCACATAGCAGCACCTGAAACATATGTAAAAAAAATAGGTACGTCAGCATAAAAATACCTGTGAGATACATAGGTATTATTAATGCAGGATTCATGACTTGTAAGTTTAAAAGAATGCTTAACAAAAATAGTAATGAACTTAAAAATGTTTTCTTTATAAATCATGCGAAAATTTATAAGAAATCTGATGATATAAAAGAAAGATGCATAAATAAATAATTAAGTAAAATTAGTTTGTATAACAATGTTTTGATAAAAAGGTTTGTAGTATATATAAAAATATACTTTGGTTTTAAGAAAGTCGAATAAGTAATATATTAAAATATATTTCAGTTCCAAAATAGTTAAATAGATAGTATATTAAATATACTTTAGTTGTCAAAATAATAGTTTTCAGTAGTATATCAAAAGTATACTTTGGTTTTATAAATAACATATTAAACTATGCTTTGGTTTTGTAAATAACATATCAAACTGTGTTTTAGTAATTAACAAAATATATGTTGTTTTGTACAATATCACACATGAGAGCATATCAAACTATACGTTTGGGAGTATAACAAAATATACAACAAAAATGTGATTTAGAATTCATTCAAACCTTAGTGTATCAAAATACACCTTAGAGACTATAGAAATACCACAAAGGCAATCTCTATTTGGACAAAAATCGGTTTCTGACATTCCATACAACAGGAATGGGGTGTCAAATCCTATAGCGCTATATCATACTACCAATCGGTCTGGTGAACGTATAAAACAAGTACAATCCAACATTTAATTTTATAATCTTTGAAAAATTAGTGTTTAAACCATAAATAATCATTCAGTTTGTCAAAAGATAAGTACTAACATATATAATCTATTATACTTTGAAATCATGAACATAACAATTAGGTACACATGTTTCACCCCAAAACAATGAAAACAGTAAAAGAGGGGACTATATACTCACTTGAGGATGCTTAGAAGTCTTGAATAACAACCAAGCAAAGCAAGAGAGATCACGGAATCAAATGGCACCTAATATAGGTAACTATGTTAATAAACCGGACCTAAATCAGAAGATCAGATAGAAATGAGGTTTCGTAAACCAAATAAGTATAGGAACTCATGTAATATGGTTTAACAAAGCCTACAAACTAAATCGAAACCTAACCTAAGTGCTTACGACCCATTACGACCCGTTTAGGTAGCTTACGCTACTTTAACGCGTTGTTCGCGTAAAACGCGTTCGGACCGCCTAACTAGTCCTATGACAAGTATTATATGCCTTAACAAGTCTAATAATGTTGCCTAATCAGTTTAGATGTAAAAATTTAGGTTACATATGCTTAAAATTAATTTATGCGTAAAAAAGGCATTTTGGTCATTTACCTAAGGCATATAAACTACCTATCATATAACTACTTAAACGAAGTGACCATAAGGTATAACCTCGGAAGGTTATTCCCTATACAACTATGGTCACAAAACATGTTCGGTCGGATCCTAATGATCGACCAAACGGGTCGGGTTCGAAAGTCTAAGCAGTTGTTTAGACCGCTTATCTTACGACCCTATATAAGCACTAAATCTAAAGTGACGAGTTAAACATGTTAAAACATGTTTAACGAAGTTAGAAAACAAGTTTGATATCAAAACAAACGGTTTTGATACCCAAGAATAGTTTGGATGCAAAATACGCATAAATACACATTTTGACCGAAACTATGACTCGTCACTATACCTAATCAATGTGGTAATCAGTAGGTATAGCCACTAGGGACTATAACCATCATGATTATGCTCACGTTGCGAAGTTCAAACGAACTTCATGTTGACCAACTCGTGGTCAAAGCAGAAAGTCAAACACTGTTTGACTTTTATGCTAGAAAAACGATAAAAGCACGAAAGAAACTTACAAAGGGTCCAAGCTAGAAGATTTGATCTCAAAAATTCTCAGGTATGAAGCTTCACAAGGAGAGCTTCAACTTAGAGAATGAATTTGAGATCAAAGGTGTGAATGAAGGAGATGAAGATGGTGGGTATTTATAGAAAGTGAAGAACCGTTAGGATCGTTCCTCGATAATTGAGTTTCGATCTGGACCTTACACATAAGGCACATGGTTTTGGAATACTAGGGGTGCCCCAAAATCAACAAACGGTATTGAAAAGTTACAAAAAGGACCTTGAACTTCAAGTCGTTTGCTGAAAATTGCTGAAAGTTGCTGAAAATGAGTTTTCTGCCCAGATGAGGCCGTGGCGTCGCGCCATGGAAAATCCATATAGTGGTGGCATGACGCCACCATATGCCAGATCCAGAAACTTTCGAAAATTGTCAGTTTTGGTCCCTGCAACACTTTTGAGCCATTTTCGATGCGTTTAAACCCCGTTAACCCCATTTCAAGGCTCTAAAATGATGTTAAAGTATAGGGAACATGAAATATGCTCAAAAACATCTCGGATGTCGGTTCGTTTGGTCGTACGGTTGCGTTGTTAGGTTAATTACGACGAAACACGAACGGACGCGAAAAATGATCCAAATTACGCGACGAATGGAATTTTATCATGCCAATCACTAAAATTAAATATTTTAATGATTGCATAAATTTTTGGATGTCCGGATATATTCAGAACGTAAGATATGCGCGAAAATGCAAACTTATGCACTTTTTGACGCTTTTAGTCCTTGTTGATCAAATAAGTTTATTTTTGCGCACCAAGCACCTCTAAGCCTATTTCTAAGTTATGTAAAGGATATTTAGGGCATGTTTAACTTATGATCATGTTCTGGAATGTTCGTTACAGTACGAATAGGCATACTTTCGCAGTTTGTCGAAATTAGTCCTTGTAAGCGAATAAACCTGATTTCGACACACCAAACCATTCAAAACTTATTTCTAAGTTATGTAAAGGTTATTTAAGGGATGCTAAGCCTATGTCACTGTTCCGGAGTGTTTGTTGCATTAAACTGGTTATATTTACGCATAAATTCGCGTATAACCTTCCAGAAAGCGATTTAAAGCTCGAAATCGAACAAGAATTGATATGTGCAAACGATACACATATTTATACAAATCCCAAGTATGAAATACAATATTTCATTGGTTTGGTATTTGTATGATGGTTGTAGTGACACAGGTGTCACAGTCTCCCCTACTTTAGGAAATTTCAGCCCGAAATTTTAAATTTTAGAGGAAACTTGTGAAGACAACTGTCATTGTTTCGCTTTCATGTCACACCCCGACCGCGTAAAACAACAAATCGAGGCCGAATCGCCGGGGAGTGTTGTAACAGAATAATTGTTTCATAAAACACGAAAATTTGAAGTTTCATTTTATTAAACATTAAACATTTACATCATCTTGAAATCTAAACAAACAAGTTAAACATAGTCTATCATTGTTATTAAGTCACTAAGGCCTCGTCCAGTCCTATGTGAGCATGCATCCTAGCAATCAACATCATTCAACAACACCTGAAACATATGTAAAAACAAAGTCAGCAAAGAAATGCTGGCGAGCACATAGGTTTATGAGAGTGTCAGATTCATGGCTAGTTTACATGTTGCAAAACTTAATTAAAAACCTTGTTTTGAAAAGTATAGTATTGCGACATAATTAACCATCTCAAATCAAGTTGGTTATAATTTATAAAATCTCGTAGCCATGATTCTTAACCCAAAACATTTATTTAATTAAATCAAATTGTAAAACATCTCGTAAAAACTCGTTAATAAAACTCATATGGTTTATATTATTCAGAAAACATCATTGTGTGACATCGTTTCAGAATCGTTTACCCAAGTGAACTAAATAACGCCACGGTATGTAATATGATGAAAACACTTATATATAAGAAGTACCAGCAGCGTATCTACCATGTTTTCATCACATTACACCCGTCCCATTATCTAAACACTAACCAAAAACCAATCGTTTACCCAAATCGTTTAACTCGTTAAAATCGCTCCAGTCGTTTAAATCATTCTCGTTTTAAATTGTGAAAACTACTTTTGGTCGTCTCGCTAATAACATCCAAACCTTCATGACTCGACTATCTCGAAACTCGCATTAATAAACCACCAAAGGGTAAATTAACAATAACAGATTCAGTCGTTACCCACCTAACCCGCACATAACCATGGGTGCAGTCTGATAACGGGATTTGTCAGATCCTATGGTACCATAATCTAATACTGGTCGGTTCGGCCAAAACTAATGAATGTTATTCGTTATGTAATTACAACCAACAAGTTTGTTCACATTATCGAAATCGTTATTAATTTAATATAAACCATTTCAATCATTTTCGAAACCCTCGTTAAAACATCGAAATCATTTAACACATATGAATCACCCCAAAACAATTGAAAACAGTAAAATAGGGGAACTATGTACTCAATGCTTAGAAGTCATGAATAACAACCAAGCAAAGCTAGAGGGATCACGGAAATCAATCGGCACCTAATATAGGTAACTATATTAATAAACCGGACCTAAATCGGAAAATTGGATAGGATGAGGTTTCGTAAACCAAATGAGTATTGGAACTCATATGACATGGTTTAACAAAGCCTACATACTAAATCAAAACCTATCCTAAGTGCTTACGACCCATTACAACTCGTTTAGGTAGCTTACGCTACTTTAATGCGTCGTTCACGTGAAACGTGTTTAGACCGCCTAACTAGTCCTATGACAAGTATTATATGCCTTAACATGTCTAATAATTTTACCTAATCAGTTTAGATGTAAAAATTTAGGTTACATATGCTTAAAATGAATTTATGCGTAAAAAGGGCATTTTGGTCATTTCCTAAGGCATATAGATTACTTATCATACAACTAACTAACCGAAGTGACCATAAGGTATAACCTCGGAAAGGTTATTCCCTATACAACTATGGTCACAAAACATGTTTGGTCGGATCCTAACGATCGACCAAACGGGTCGGGTTTGAAAGTCTAAGCGGTTGTTTAGACCGCTTATCTTACGACCCTATATAAGCACTAACCTAAAAGTGACGAGTTAAACATGTTAAAACATGTTTAACGAATTTAGAAAACAATTTTGATATCAAAACAAACGGCTTTGATACCCAAAAATAGTTTGGTACAAAATACGCATAAATACGCATTTTGACCAAAACTATGACTCGTCACTACGCCTAATCAATGTGGTAATCAGTAGGTATAGTCACAAGGGACTATAACCATCGTGATTACGCTCACGTTGCGAAGTTCAAACGAACTTCGTGTTGACCATTGACCGGTCAAAGCAGAAAGTCAAACACTGTTTGACTTTTATGCTTAAAAACGCATAAAAGCGTGAAAGAAACTTACAACGGGTCCAAGCTAGGAAGAACTTGATCTAAATAATCAGGTATGAAGCATAAAGCTTCAACTTAGAGCATAAAATTAGATCAAGGTGTGAGGAAATGGAGTGGGAGCTTGGGTATTTATAGATTTCGAAGAACCGTTAGGATCGTTTATCGCATTTCGTGCCTTGATCTTGGCCCTCCACTTGGGCACATGGTTTTCAAAACATGGGAATACTTAAAACCATCAAATTCCAGCCCATAGAGTGCAAAACCTTGGGTTAAAACCATTAAAACCTCAAAAAATGGACCAAGTTCAATGTATCTGCCATAAATTTCAAAAATGGTCCCTACACTTGTAAAACTTGATTTTTTGGCACTTTTAAGCCCCGTTAACCCCATTTCAAGGCTCTAAAATGAAGTTAAAGTATAGGGAACTTGAAATGTGCTCAAAAATATCTCGGATGTCGGTTCGTTTGGTCCTACGGTTGTGTTGTTCGGTTAATTACGACGGAAATCGTAACGAACGCAAAAACGATCCAAATTACGTGATGAATGGAATTTTATCATGCCAATCACTAAAATAAAATATTTTAATGATTACATAAACTTTTGGATGTCTGGATATATTCAGAACGTAAGATATGCGTAAAAATGTAAACTTATGCACTTTTTGACGCCTTTAGTCCCTATTGATCAATAAAGTTTATTTTTAGCATACTGAACCCTTCAAAGCCTATTTCTAAGCTATGTAAAGGATATTTAGGGTATGTTTAACTTATGATCAAGTTTCGGAATGTTCGTTACTATACAAATCGGTATAGTTTCGCAGTTTGACACAAATAGTCCCTGCGATCGAACAAACTTGATTTCGACACACCAAACCATCCAAAACTTATTTCTAAGTTATGTAAAGTTTATTTAAGGTATGTTGAGCCTATGTCACTATCCTGGAGTGTTTCTCGTGTTAAACTGATTACGTTTACGCATCAGTTTGCGTATAACTTTCCAGAAAGCGATTTAGAGTTCGAAATAGAACAAGAATTGATATGTACAAATGATACACATATTTATACAAATCCCAAGTATGAAATACAATATTTCATTGTTTTGGTATTTTTTTGATGGCCGTGGAGGCACATATGTCACAGTCTCCCCTACTTCAGGAAATTTCGTCCCGAAATTTATTTAGAGGAAACTTGTGAGAACTCGAAACATGAAGTCAAAAAGATAAGACATCACTAGTTAGGGTTCTGAACTTCTAGTAACTTTAAATAACATCGTGCTTGCAATGTAAGAGGGACACTTATATACAAGTATATGAAGCGCCATTGGTGCGTCCACCGTACCTCCATTACATTGTTCACATTCCATTATTGTTGTCACTATCGGTTCTTACACATGGTAAATCTTACTGTGGTTTCCGTGCACTGAATTTCATAATTATGTATGCATCCATAATTACGTAATTCCTTGCATAGTCCACATAGTGCATTTTATAATGTGTAGGGGAAAACCAGATGAATGAACCTATGATGAGTGTGACTAGACTACCATAGGATCCTTTAAATTAAATCAATAAATGATCTTTTTAAATAGACCACCAAGGAGTCTTTCCAGCTGTATCATCACATGCCATTCTTAACCAGATTTGAATCAATCTTTTTACTAGACCACCCAAAGGGTCTCCTTTGAATTATGGAATTGTACTATATAATCCAAGGGTCTTAACTATTACGTAGAACATTAAGGATTTGAGGTAGTACCTTTTGAATATCCTACTATGAATCCAAGGGTCTTAACTATTACGTAGAAGCCCATATGGAAGATTCTACGAGGATTTGGATAACGAAAAATTCGGATTACACAAAAACATAAAAGAAAACACATAAACACATAATCACATAATTGTTTAATTTGACCTTTAATTTGTTATCTTTAGACATGGGTATTTAAAGCATACCAGGAATCCAATTCGTGGATGTCACTTGGTACTTTAAACATTTTCAAGAATCTAACTATGAAGATAGGAAGATCTTAATAGGAATTCAACTTGTCCTTATTGAATTGTAATGTACGTATTAAGGCGTACAAGGAATCAAATCAAGGGCTCCGATTTGGGCGATAATCATCCACAAGGATCTAATTGTGAAGATAAGAAGATCCTATATGGATTTTGGAATTCAAAGAGTGGGAAACGCTTCGAAACCTTGCACTAGACGAGGTAGAATGCTTATGAAGTTGAGGTGCTAGATATACCAAGGCGACATATGAAGCAGAATTTGAAGGTTGGGTAATACGAGCAGAATGCTTTTCGAAAACTATGCATGGTGTTCTTTTTAGAAATGTGTTTAATGTTTTTGAAATCCTGCATAATACATTTGAAATCATGAAGTAGGTGTATATTTATAAAATATTTTAAAATCATGCGAGATAAATTTTGAAATTATAAGGGTTTTGAAAACATGAATAATGCTTTTCGAAATCATGCACTTGATATATTAAGTAAATATACTGTGTTAAAAATCGTTTTCAAACTATATGAAATATTCTGAAATTATGAAGGTTGTTTTGAAAACTTATACTATGTATATTGTTATGAAAAACCAGAATGAAATGATATGAGATTGAAGACAGGTATCCTTAGTTATCTAACCAATGATTTAAAGTGATTACTCAAGATATCACCTATTTTCTGTACTTCGTTTCTTAGAATGAAACGAGCACTTAGAATTTTCGAGGAGATCATGAGCGATCATATGAACGAGAGAATTACAAATATGGTTCTTTGGTGTAGGTATCGTAGGGGTATGCCATACACACATGCAACTACATTTGTATATCAGAAATGCAAACAAAAATTTATTTATAAACAAAATCAATTGTTTCAGAGTTCAAAGAAAAACACTAGAAACATAAACATAAGATTCAGATTATTCAAAGCAGCAACTTCTTCTTATCAGCCAAATGCTCATCCGTGGGTCAGATTTGCATTGAAAATCTCTGGGTATTTGTCCCTGACATAACCCGTCTCGCCATAGGTGTAGCAAGTACCAGGAGGAAAATGAGCTCGTGCTGGATTCGCTTGTGCAACAGTAGGATCTGCAACAGTTTTGCCTTGGATAGCAAAACGGCACATATTAACCAGATGTCCCCAACGTCCACAGTTGAAACATTTTTGACATTTGACACTGGCATAGTGGTGGAGGTTACACTGATTACACAAAGGAGCAGTTCCCAAGTATGGCTTCTTTTTTTTTTGGGTAAAGGGTTACCCCGGTGATTTTATAAATTCACAACCAAATAAGAACAAGTAGTGTAGAAAGCCTACACTAGTTCAATCATAGGACATGCCCTATGAAAGTACAACCAAACAAAACAAGAACAACCCATAACAAACACAAACACACGGCCACTAGACTAATCAACTAGAACAAACAACTCGAAAACTCTTAATCAGCTGCCATCTCAAATAAACTTGAGCCATCAATACCCCAATCCTCTAGAAGCCTTCTGACATTGACACAATTCTTCAGCTTCGCTCCCATCAACTTGTACCGCACTTGTTGAAGAACAATTTCACTTATAGTTTCCGGAGGCCGCAGCTGGTTCTTGAATAACCTCGAATTACGCTCTTGCCAAATAAAATAAGCAGTAGCCGCCACTACCAATCTGGCTGCGAACCCCTTAACCGTTTTCGGTTTGGAATGCTCAAGTAACCAGTTAGAAATGTCATTCCATTTAGGTTGAACCGAAACCATACCAACTTTAAGCCTAACCTTAAGCCACACTTCAGTAGAGAACTTGCATTCAAAGAAAAGGTGATTATGCGAGTCGTGATTGGCATAACAAAGCAAACAGCACATCATATTCATATTCTTCCTCCGCGAAAAATCCCAGGACAAGATTTATCTTGAGTAAGCAACTTCCTCCTCATGATAAGCCACATTAAAAACGCATGACGGGGGATGCATTGAGGGAACCAAACAATACGACTCCAATCGACCTCCCCAGCTTGATGACGAACCGATTCCCAAGCACGCGAGGAAGAAAAATCAAAAAAGTTGTCACCATGCCGCCACATAAGTTTATCCGGTTTATCCGGCATCAAACTCAGCTGATCAAGCTGATTAAGACCCGGATAAGAAACCCTCCACTCATTCGGCCATTTCCAAGCATTAGAAGAATAAAGATCCGACACTTTAGAACCCATATCAAACCCCGCCTTAGCAATGACTCTAGGAGAAATGATAGCATCCAATGGCCCTAACTCACTCCATGAATCAAACCATGCTGAAGTATCCACCCCATTACCAATCTCGGACCATATGAAATTCCTTATAATCGGGCGAATCTGAAGCAACTTTCTCCATGACCAGCAGCAAGAAGACGGAACTATGCACGCCCAAAAACTCTTACCTTTAAGCCTGTAAGAGTGAACCCATTCAACCCACAAGGATCTACGATTCGTAAGAATACTTCAAATATGAGTTGTCATGAGAGCCATGTTAACATCCCCAATCCGACGAATACCTAAGCCACCTTCATACTTAGGAACACAAACCGAATTCCACGACACTTTAGCCCGCCCTTTTTGAAATGCACTGTCATGAGACCATAAAAAATTCCGCATCAAAGCCTCCAACTGAAAAGTTACCCAAGACGGTAACATGAAAACAGACGACCAGTATATGTGCATAGAAGACAACACAGAAATAATCAGTTGCAACCTGCCTGCAAATGAGAGCAGTTTATTCCTCCAATGCAGAATCCGCTTTTCCAGTTTCTCCACCAGCACATAACAATCCTTATGGAGCAACCTTGAAGAGATAAGTGGTACACCAAGATACTTCACAGGTAAAGAACCCTCCTTAAAAGGCATAATATTCAAAATAGCATTTTTCACATATGAAGGCACGTTCGAGAAAAACACTGTACTTTTCTGCACACTAGGCGACAAACCAGACATTTTCGTAAACGAATCAAGGGATTTCATAATACATCTGGCCGAAGCAATCTCACCTTTCGCGAATATAAACAAATCGTTCGTGAAACAAAGATTAATAATACGCTGACGCTCACACTTATTGTGGAATTTAAAAGAAGAGTCAATCCTTACCGCATGTTGAAGGATCGCCGTGAGCACCTCCATAACCAACGTGAACAAATAAGGAGAGACCGGATCACCTTGCCTTAGACCCCGGTTACCCTTAAAGTAACCATGAACTTCCCCATTAACACAAACCGAATACGTAGTAGTGGAAACACATAGCATAATCCAACGAACCATCTTTGGGTGAAAACCGAAACCAATCAAAACATTGTTGAGAAAATTCCAATCAACAGTGTCATAAGCCTTCTGAATATCAACTTTAAAGGCACATTTAGGAGGCCCGATATTACGATGATAATTATGCATCAACTCCTGCGTTAACAAAATATTATCAGAGATTTTTCTACCAGGAACAAAAGCTGGCTGGTTGATGCTAACAATATCGTCCAAACCCACTTTAACTCGATCAGCCACTATCTTGCTAATGCATTTATACAACACATTGCAACAAGCGATCGGACGATAGTCCGTCACCATAACTGGAGAAGGGGACTTAGGAAGAAGAACAATAAGAGTATGGTTTAATTCCCGAAGAAGTTTCCCAGAGTTAAAAAAATCGATAACAGCCTCCGCCACTTCACTACCCACAATGTGCCATGCCCCTTTAAAAAATCCAGCAGTAAAACCATCGGGCCCCGGAGCTTTATCTGAACCAATGGAAAACATCGCCTGCTTAACCTCTTCGACTGTAACCGGTCTAGCCATATGCGCCGCAACATCGACATCCAAAGTTCTAGAAAATAAATCAGGGGACGGACACAGAGACGTGTCTCCCGGGCAGCCCAAGAAATTTTGATAGTGTTTAACGAACGCTTCCTGAACCGCATCACCTTCATACACCTTCCCGCTAGTATCCTGAATAACATCAATATGATTATAATGAATCTTGTTTTTGAGAACCGAATGAAAAAATGTTGAATTCGAATCCCCGGCCGCCAACCAGTCCACTTTGGACTTTTGCTTCAAAAATCTCTCCTCGTCTAGAAGCGCTTCTTGATAAACACATCGGGTACTAGCTTCTTCCTCCCGCAACGACATAGAAGACGGATCAATATCAATGTTGTGCTGAATCTCATCAAGTTTAACCCTCAGATCTTGAACTTTCTTATGCAGATTTCCTTGCTGAAAGAGTAAGACTCTAAGCGGAGATTTAAGCAACCGAAGTTTCTTAACCACCGAAAACTGCGGCACCCCTCTAATACTCGTTTCCCAAGTTCGCTTTACAATCACTGAAAAATCAGGCTTATGAATAAGGAAATTGGCAAACTTGAAAGATCTATGTTTAACTTTCCCCTCTTCTGGAATCTTCAGAACACACGGGCAATGGTCCGACAAGCGAGCCGGGTAAAAGACCGCCACCGCATTAGGAAACTGAGCTATAAACTTCGAATTCCCCATAACCCTATCAATTTTTTTCAACAACCCAATCCCCTTTTTCGGCTTCTGACTCCAAGTGAAATGAATACCCGAGCAATTTAAATCAATCATCTCAATATCATCAACACAAGCTTGAAACTCCCGCATGCTAGCCGAGATCGAGGAACACCCCATAGATTTGTCTTCCAGATTAAGAGCCGAGTTAAAATCTCCAAGCATGATCCAAGGAGCATCACGAACAAACGCTTTATGAAAAGAGAGATGACTCCATAATTCCCTACGCGTAACATAATTATTCGCGGCATAGATAATCGAGCAAAACATCATTTTTTTCTCCTGTTTAAAATTCAGCTGAAAATGCATTACCTGATCCGTAAGAGAAAGAACCATAACATCAAAAATAAATGGATTCCAACCAACAATAATCCGGGTTCCTTTATCACAACGATCACCATTAGAAGCATTGCCAAGACCGAAATACCGACTTGCAAATACTAGGAAGATTATTCAAATCGACGTGAGACTCAAGAACAGCACAAAAACTTAAATTAAAATCTTTAATAGCCTGACGAACCTCCGCTTGCTTAATGGGGCGGTTCAAACCCCTAATATTCCAAGAGGCCAGATTAACCATTAATAACTAGTGAAGAAGGAGTGCTTGCCCCTTTTTTATTATCTTTTTTAACGGTACCCTGATTCAAAAACGCATCCATCCCATAACCATCAGCCACATTAAACACCTCCTCCACCTCTTCTTCCCCATCTCCACCACGACCCTCCCCTGACTTGTTTCCATCCACCTCAGAAACATTTGGATCATTAAGGACATCAAAAGGATTCGTAGATTGAAACCTGGACGCAGACGACCCACTAGCACCATCTTGAGACTTCTTAGATATCACTGGCCTATACTCAAACTTTGGCTTGGGCTTGTTAATAGGAAAACCAGATTTTCTAGCAGCTTTCTTACCATAAACACCTGTATATCCATCTTCATCAACCACTGGCTTTTTACCAGCCCTAGAGTTATTACGAGCATCAGGTTGAACTTTCGGCTGGTGCGGGCAAGAATCATCAGCATGGCCAAACACACATCAATGACCACAACGCAGAGGAACCCAATCGAATTCGACAGTCATAGTCTCCTTGATGAAACCCTCCCCCTCGGGTTCAGGAATAGCTAACGTGATCTCCTCCCTTAACTTCTTATCAGCCGAAACCTCTATTAAGGCTCTAGCAAAACTACTACGGCCCCACATATCCATGCACATCGATGAGGTATACGAATCCAGAACTTTCGGCACACCAATAGTAGTAGCAATCATACTAAGGCCGTCTTCCGTATATGCCGCAATCAGGACATCATGAATTTTAACCCATACTTGCACATTCTTGACACCCTTTTTTTCCAATTTAGTAGTCGGACTCCAAATATTTAGAAAAAGAGGTTGTGATCTAATAATCCAAGGGCCGTCTTTTAAAACATTCATCATACCTGCTTCGTCGGAGAAC
This sequence comes from Helianthus tuberosus, assembly GCA_030545235.1. Taxonomy (NCBI): domain Eukaryota; kingdom Viridiplantae; phylum Streptophyta; class Magnoliopsida; order Asterales; family Asteraceae; genus Helianthus; species Helianthus tuberosus. Next base: position 117,142,975 of record CM060397.1, on the reverse strand, counting down.
TTAAAGAAGAAAAACCCGTTATCATTCATCATAGACTTTTGAACACCATACTTCTTCCAGTTATTACGCACAAAGTAATCCACGACAGGAAAAGCAACCCGATCACCAAGAAAGTAACCATACAAGGTGTTTGCCAATTTATCTTGAGCCAAACAAACTGAATCTTTTGTAAGGACAACATCACACCCATCATGAACATGTTCACTAACTAGAGACCTAAAATTCAGCTTGTTGGACTTGCTAGCAAAAAGCGAATCAGCATATGATTTAGATTTCGAGGAGTTACCAATATCCGCCTTGGCCCCCAAGCCTCCATCTTTATCGTCTTTACCACTACCCGAGGACACACATTCCAGACGGCTCACATCAATATTAACAGGAGTAGTAATCTTGGTTAACTCATCAATGATATTAATCTGTTTAGGTTCTGAAACGGTACCACGACGAGGTAACAACGGGTTGCCGTCAATGTTGACAACACGACCAGCGATACCCTTAGCAAATAAGCTAGGTTTACCCCGATCTCCCTTATCAATCTCAGCAGAAAACATACGATCCTCCATGCAGACGAAGACACAACTCTCACTTTAAACAAAAAAGAAGACAACCATGCAGAAAACCCTAAAAAAAACAGCAGCACAAAGAACTCGAACAAGCAGATTAGAAACCCTAAAACTAGCACCTTATCCCATGGACATTCGATCAAAAGAACATGGAATAATCAGGCGGCGATGCAGAAAACAAAAGAAACCCTAGAAAAATCGACTCAAGTACGGCTTCTTGGCTGGTGGTGCTGCCACCTGGCTAGGTTCTGCTTGATTTGGTGTAACGGCTACGGGATCCTTTGGAGCTTTTCGCTTCTTTGACTTTTTCGAAGGCTCGGCTTCTGCTTCTTTTGATGCTTCTTGGGTGGCTTCATTGTTGAGACGAGACATGGCAACACCTAAATCAACAGACTTTAGGATTCTGTCTCTCCTTAGGCGATTTTGTTCCTCATGAAACCCTAGGTTTTTCTTCGTAATCTTGTGTATAACAGTCTGTGATTTGAGGTTTGATCCGTCAAATCTCTATAACGAACTTGTTAGCACTAGTAACCGATTTGGAATTAGTTTTTTTTGTTTTTTTCTTCTTCAATCGCCGCCCTAGAGATTACTTATGAAACCCTGATTGATTATATTAGTTGTTATTGATTGCGGTTAACTGAGATTAATTTAGCTAGATTGTTACGCTTTTCTAATCAGTTAAGGGTTGAATATTGATCTTGGGGTTTAAGGATAAGGGTTTTTGCTCGTGATTGGTGTTCGCTGGGTTTCTTGTCTTCTTTGTTGGTTCTTGCTGCATGGAGGGAGTCGATGATAAGAGGAATGATCATAAGGGTAGAGGAAAGCCACCGGATAGTGGTGGCACCAATACCACTCGGAAAAAAAGGGACTGGTATCGATGGTGGTGTCAATAATCAGGGGCTGAATAAGGATGATGGTGGTGCAATATCTTCGCGTGGAATTGGATTAACAATAACGAATATGGAGAATAATCCGTTGATGCCGAGAAGGGGTTTATATTTGGCATCTGGTTCGTCTGTATTGGATAGGTTATCCAGGATATCTACACCTGTGGGCGAACAGACGAAGACGTTTCCAACGTTTGCTGACTTTAGAACACTTTCCCATGCAAACCCTAGTCAGGGTTCTGTTAAACTACAAGGGGGTAACCAGCATGTCATATCTGAAGGGGAGGGTTCGGTCCTGGATGGAGAGTCTAATGTACCGAAACCAATGTCTTCTGCGGAATCAATTGTGGCCGATAAGGATTTCAATGCTCCCCTTGCAAACCCTAATGGTGATCAGGGTATTCAGGAAAGTAGTAACCTGGCGAATGCAAGTAACAGTGATAATAAACCTATTTCTTTTGCTGAGGCTGTTCAGAAGCATAAGGAAGTGCCTAAAGTAAATTTTCGATCCATGGAAACAGTGGATAAAATGGAGGGAGTGGACGTTGTCATTCCATTATCATCGGTGAAGGAGGTTAATGATAGGTTTGCCAATACCTTATATGGTTATTTCTTAGGGAAGCGGCTTGCATTCCCTGTAGTGGACTATTTTGTGAAAAATACATGGGCTAAATATGGTTTGACGAGAATGATGATGAACTCTAAAGGTTTTTTCTTCTTCAAGTTTAAAACTGAGAGAGGTCTTGAACAACTAATGGAGGATGGTCCATGGATGGTGCGGAAGATCCCGATAATTCTGAATGAATGGACACCGTCAACGGTGCTAGTTAAGGAGGATATCACCTCTATACCGGTGTGGGTTAAAATGCATGATGTGCCGTTATCGGCGTTTACTGAAGATGGGTTGAGCTTGCTGGCAACTAAAATAGCGGTACCTAAAATGCTAGATTCTTTTACAGCTACAATGTGCTCGGAATCTTGGGGACGAAGTAGTTTTGCTAGGGCAGTGATCGAGGTTCAGGCTGGAAGGGATTTAGTGAGAAGTATCAAGGTTACGGTTCTAGCGTTGGAAGGTAATGCTCATTCTTTTGCTGAGATTGACATTGAATACGATTGGGAACCGTTAAGGTGTACGGGGTATTGTGTATTCGGCCATGATGATAGTTCGTGCCCAAAAAAGCCTAAAACTACTGTGCCAGATAATGAGAAAAAGAATATGGGTGAATTCCAGGAAGCTAATGCTAAAGGAAAAAATAAGAAGGGAGGTCAACAAGGCTTCCATGTTAAAACTCAGAAGCCAAAATTGGTATATCGGCCTGTAACTAATGTTAAGTCTACTGGGGAAACCTCATCATCGGCTCGGCCATCTACATCGAAGTCTGATAATGCGGCTAATGTTCAGGTTTCTAATCCTTTTGATGTTTTACAAGATGAAAATATGGATAACCTAGATAATCCACCTCAGAGTATAATGGAGAGGCAGACGGTGAAATCTAAAGGAAATAAGGGGGTAGGGATGAGGTTTTAGTTGACGATGTGGTGGTAGATAATCTTTTGGATGAAATACCAAGGTTTATGGATGCAAAACTGGATAAAAGTAACGCTGAGGGTGCAAGCACACCCGGTAACGATGGTTGTAATGGGTAGTGTAGTTGCTTGGAACATTAGGGGGTTAAACCGCTCCCTTAAAGAAAAGGAGGTTCGGCAGATTGTAAAGGATAAACATGTTCAAGTTTGTGCCATTATGGAGACGCATGTTGACGGCTCGTGTTGGGATTGAACCCTATCAGAGGAACAGATAATTAAAGCCAAAACTGGATCAGAGCAGTGGATCCAGAATAAGCAGACCATTACAGTTAGTTCATGCAAATCTCTCCCCTTGAAAGTGGTGTTGTATCTGCTGACCTTCTATCTGCTGATCTTACTAAGTGCTGACCTACAACTGCTGCTTTGCATCTACTGACCAATGTCAAAGACTGATCGAAGACCAAAGCTCTGCTGACTCAATCTACTGCCTTGAAGTCTAGTACTGCTGATCTGGACAAGCACTGCTGGGTTCACAGCAGTGGAAGGATGCAGCAGCTGTTTAAAGTGTCTTTTATATAATGTAATGTAATAGCAGTAGTTTAGTACATCAGTGTTTGTATAGATCAGAGGTTAAAGTTTGTTAGGAGGTTAGATGTCACTTTCATGGTGACGTCAGCTAAAGATGCTCAGTGGTTTGTAAGTGCCTATAAATAGTTCAGTACTTTGTACTGTTCTATTAGCTCTTTCACCACATCGTCTTCTTTGCACGAACAAACTACTGAGCTCTGGCTGAGGGGGAGTTTGCATTCATTCATCAATCATTGTAATCGTTGTTGAAACAAATTCAATCTTTCGATTCATTGTGTAAAGATGTTTGATAAAAGTATTACTCTCGTTTGATTGTATGCAAAGTTTGTTTTCATCTTAATTCCGCTGCACAACTCTCTCATTTCCATCTTAATTTCAAACGAAAATACAATAAAAAAGAAACCCAGATCCAACAATTGGTATCAGAGCTTGGAGAGTCAAATTTGATTTAACAATCATTTTGACATAAAAAGTTTAGCTCATAACAGTTGATACTGATCGTTTGTTCGTCCGTTGAAAAACAGAGCAAGGATTAATCACCATTAAAGTTGATTTCTCAGTGTCTGTAAAACAACAAGAATGACGTCACAATCTCAGGATGATAAAAACAACATCGGCTCACTTTTTAAACCACCTATGCTAAAAAGAAATGAGTACAACATCTGGCAGAGGAGGATGGGTCACATCCTCGCTCAACAAAGCACAGGTTGTTGGAAGTCTGTCATTTATGGTCCTCATGTTCCTTCAGTGCCGAGTGCTGAAGATGCTAAAAAGTTCGTTCCAAAACCAGTTGAAAATTATACCGAAACCGATTTTCAAAAGATCGAACTAGATGCTAAAGCGTTTAGCATCAGCGCTACCCAATGAGATATATGCTGGACTGTTACATTGTAACAGTGCCAAAGAGTTATGGGACGCACTTAAGGAACAGTTTGGAGGGACTGAAGAAGTCATAGAAAACAATAGGGAAATCCTGAACCAACAGTATGAAACATTTTGCTACGTTAAAGGCGAATCACTAACACAACAATTTGAGCGTTTTAGTTGTCTCATCAGTGAACTGAGGCTTGTTAACACAACTTTTACAAACTCAACTCAAAATAGCAGGTTCCTCAGGTCATTGCCAGAAAAATGGGACACCATAGCCTTTGTCACCCGAAACTCACCTGAATTCAAGGATCTGACCTTGACCCAACTCCATGGTCGAATCCTGACCTACGAAAGGGAGTTGAACCAGAAAAGGAGGTTACAAGAGTCAGGAAAAGTTACCGATGATTACACTTTCGGTAATACTGCTCTTCTGGGTCAAGAAGAATCTGGGAGCAGTGGTAAGGATCAGGGTTATGATCACTTCATTGACATAACTGCTGGTGCAAATTTTAACAACCCTGATCCTCACTCTGCTGGTTATGCATTCACTGCAAACGAAAACCAGATGTCAGACAATCTAAGTTTTGAACTCAATGATTTGCAACATTTTGATCCCACTGATTTAGAGGAAATGGACATCCTACACCAACTGGCTTTGCTAAGTGTTAGAACTAGCAAATTTTACAAAAGAACAGGGCGACAATTCCCAGGTTTGCATGGGAATCTAAGGGTTGGGTTGGATAAATCGAAAATCAAGTGCTACAAGTGTAATAGGTTGGGACATTTCGCTAGGGAATGTAGGAGTCAAACTACTGGTCCCATAATTACTCATCCTAGCTCAAATCCTAGACCTCAAAACCAAAACACTGTGCACTATGCCCAATATGCCCCAGCAGCTCAAGTGAACACTGCTCACTATGCTGCTGCCCCTGTGCCAGTACATTATGTCCAAACTACTGTTCCACAAATCCAATATGTTCAAACCCCTGCTCCACAGGTACAAGTGCAACCTGTTGCACCTCAAACCACTGCTCCAGCAGCAGCACAACCAGATCAACAAAGTTTTTTCACTCAAGGGTTTGTTGACTGGAGCAGTATGCCTGAAGACCTTAATGATGAAAATTTTGCACTCTATGCTTCTAATGATTCTTCTCATGATGAGTTTTGTTTGATGGCATTAGAGTCAATACAGGAGGGGGTTGAAACTGAGGAGGAACAGCAGTGCTTTGAAACAGTGGAAGAGGTGACTGAAGCAGTGGTTACTGCTGTAGCTGGTGAACTACTGTTGGGAGAAAGTTCAGGTACCCTGATTGAACCGTTGACAGATCCATGGTCCAAAGAGGACAAAGAAGAAGAGAAAGAAGAAAAGGTGGGTGAAAAGAAGGTGATAGCTGATGATGAAGAAAATCATCAATGTGATTGTGCTATGATGGCAGCTGCCAAGGTATCTCCTCAAGTTCTTGAAAAACTGTGTTCAGACAATTGCATAATTGCTTTTGCTAACATTAAAGAGGTGAATGAAAACCTTCGGGATAAAATCTTGTCTGATGAGGTCAAATTTGAAAGGTCTTTAAAAGAACTTAAAAACAAATTGACTGAAAAAGAAAAAGAGAACAGCTGTTTAAAAGAAGAGCAAAGTATAACCAAAACCCAACTTCAAACTATGGTAGAAAAATACCAAGTTTGCAAAAAGGAGTTGGAGTCCGCCCAGATTACTTGTGAAAGATGGGTGGAATCCTGCAAAGGATATGAGGTTATGCTTGAAAAACAGAGAAAAAGCAATGTGAAATTTGGGGTTGGCTATAGAAAACATGATGATGAAAACACTGCTTTTGAAAACTCTGTTCAAACCACTGATGTAACCACTGAGTTCATCCCTACAAACAAGAATGGCCAAGAAGTGAAAATCACTGACAAACTTGGTAACAAAATCACACTTGACAGACCAATGGAATCCTCTACTTTTGAGGAGCTTGAAAAATATCAGTTTAAACCCACTTGGTCTGACGAGTGTGATATTCTTGAAAATTTCAAGCCAATGGACTTTACATCAACTGATGGTGTTAAAGCTCCAAAAGCTAAAGTCATTCCTCTCAAGGACATCCCAGCAGTGGTTAAAACCTCTGCTACAAAGGAGTCCGAAAAGAGAAAGAAGAAAGAAAAAATTGATAACTTGTTTTGTGAATTCTGTGAAAAAAGGAATCATCTAACAAAAGATTGTTTCCACTTAAAAGCTTATGATCTAAACAGAACAAGTGTCATTGTCCCAGCAGAAAGCTGCATTGTTTGTGGTAAGACAAACCACAAAACTCAAGCATGTGTGTATCTCAAAAACTTTGATGTGAAAAAGAATGAGTACATGGCTAAAACATCCTTGAGTCCACCATCATCATCAACATCTGTCAAATTCATCAAGAAACAACCACTGTTTGTGCCAGTTCAAACAGCTGTCACAAAACAGCTGAACCAAACATCTGTCAAAAGAGATGTTCAGGTTACTGATGCACCCCCTGCCAATCAGTTCAGAAAAGGCAGAGAAAAACAGTCTTACCAAAGGATTCCTCACGTTTATGAGGCCTGCAAAAGGTCCTCTAAACCCAAAGTGAACAAGCATCCTTTTGGTTACCAGCAGATGATTGGTCAGGACCCACAACAATAGTTAGAGAAACACTGTCCTAAAACAGTTCAAACTCCTGACCTAACCACTGTCCATCATTCTGCATCCATCCCAGACACTGCTGAGACCCCATCTTTGGCTTTGGAGACCTTAATGAACTAATCCTTTTACTTCATGTGCAGGGAGCTTCTGCATGCTTTGATAGTCTTTGGTATGTAGATAGTGGAGGCTCCAGGCACATGACAGGATGTAAAGCCCTCCTCAAAGACTTTAAAATCCATGGAGGGGGTGATATATCCTTTGGGAATAATAGTAAAGGAAAAGTTCTGGGGTCGGGTACAGTGGAGTCTGGAAAAGTAAAATTTGAAAATGTCAATCTAATAGACAATCTAAAATTCAACCTTCTGAGTGTGTCCCAAATGAGTGACAAAGGTTTTGGGTCATTCTTCACAAAAGATTGTTGTAGGATTGTTGGACCAGAAATGGTCAAAAAGATAGAAGCAATAATCAAAACAGGTCAAACTAAACTTGTTGCTCAAAGAAGTGGCAATGTTTATGTTGTTGACATGTCAAAAGAGTGTCCCAGAGCTGATGCCTGTCTGTTCTCAGCTGCCTCTAACAAAGAGACAGAACTGTGGCACAGAAGGCTGGGACACACAAATCTTAAGACAATCACAGAAATTTCAAAAAATGGTTTGGTGAGAGGCCTACCACAAAAATTGTTTTCATGTCCTGAACATTGCATTTCCTGTTTAAAAGGAAAACAACATAAAAGTTCTTACAAGTCCATTGAAGAGTCCAAAACAACCCAGTGTTTGCAAATGCTACACATGGATTTGTTTGGCCCAGTTCAAGTCATGAGCCTCAAAAAGAAAAGATATTGTTTGGTTATTGTTGATGACTTTTCTAGGTTCACATGGACTTTCTTTTTGCACTCAAAAGATGAAACTGCAGGCATTTTGCAAGACTTTGTAATACAGGTTGAAAAGCAATTTGACATTCCAGTGAAAAGCTTTAGGAGTGACAATGGCACAGAATTCAAAAATAGGGAGTTGGATGCCTTCTGTGTGAAGAAAGGGATTGTAAGGCAGTACAGCATCCCTAGAACACCAGAGCAGAATGGGGTAGTGGAAAGGAAGAACAGAACTCTGATTGAGGCTGCCAGAACCATGCTTGCAGATTCAGGTTTGCCATTAACTTTCTGGGCAGAGGCAGTAAACACTGCTTGCTATGTTCAGAACAGAGTTTTAATAAACCCCAGGCACAAAAAGACTGCCTATGAAATTCTGTATAAAATTAAACCACTGATCTCATATTTCAAAGTGTTTGGCTGCCCATGCTTTATTTTGAACTTAAAAGATTCCATTTCAAAATTTGCAGCCAAAATTGATTGTGGTTATCATCTGGGATACTCAACCACTGCCAAGGCCTACAAAGTGTTCAATACACGGACCAAGGCAGTGGAAGAGACTTTGAATGTTAAGTTCAATGAACTTTCATCAATGAAAATCCCAGCAAACCCTGCAGATATGTTTGATCTTGAAAAATTTACTTTTGAAAATACTGCTGTCAAGACTAACAGTGCAGGTCCATCAGAGGATACAACACCAGACTATGGGTATGAAATCATCATCCCTCAAAGGTCTGCCACAAAGGGAAAAGCATCAGCTGTTCAAAACAGCTGTCAAAGCTCAACCACTGCTACCTCAACAGTTGTTGACCAAAGTAGCCCATCAACCACTGCTTCCACATCCTCAAACACTGCTGACAAAAGTCCTCAAACAGTGGATAAAAGTCAGCAGTTGTCCACTTCATTACCTCCCATTCCACCACCTTTTGAAGCCACTGCTGGATCATCAAAGTCCCCAGCAGTGGTTAGCTCAGATGATACACATCTGCAGCCTTCACCAACCAATGCCATCATACCATACCAAGGAGATTTAATCTTCTTGAGATCTCATCCACCTGATCAAATCATTGGCAACATAAATGAAGGGGTACTCACAAGAAGTCAATCCCAAAACATTTGTCTTTTTGCTGGTTTTCTATCACTCCATCAGCCAGTCAAGTACCAAGAGGCACTGAAAGACAACAGCTGGGTAGAAGCCATGCAAGAGGAGCTCCAACAGTTTAAAAGACAGCAAGTATGGGAGCTTGTACCACTGCCAGAAGAGGTTAGTCCCATTGGCACAAAGTGGGTCTTCAAGAACAAAACTGATGAAAGGGGTATTGTTGTCAAGAATAAAGCCAGGCTTGTGGTTCAAGGTTACAAACAGGAAGAGGGGATTGATTATGATGAAACATTTGCCCCTGTTGCAAGATTGGAAGCCATTAGACTGTTCCTGGCCTTTGCTGTCAACCACAATATGAAGGTGTTTCAAATGGATATCAAAAGTGCTTTCCTCTATGGTACAATTCAAGAAGAGGGGTATGTTTGTCAACCTCCAGGTTTTGAGGATCCATTTTATCCAGATCATGTCTACAGGCTAAAAAAGCCTTGTATGGCCTGAAACAAGCACCAAGGGCCTGGTATGAAACTCTTTCCAACTTCCTACTCTCAAATGGTTTCAAAAGAGGTACCATTGATAAAACATTGTTTTTAAAATGGAGAGGGAAGGATTTAATGATTGTCCAGATTTATGTGGATGACATTATTTTTGGAAGCACGTGTAACTCTATGCGTGAAGAGTTTAGAGAACTCATGACAGCTGAGTTTGAAATGAGTGCAATGGGTGAGCTGCAATGCTTTCTTGGTCTCCAAGTACAGCAATTGCAAAATGGAACTTTCATTCATCAAAGCAAATATGCTAAAGAACTTTTAACCAAATTTGACATGAATGATTGTAAACCATGCAGCACACGCATGGCAACAAATAAGCTGGTCATGTCTGATGAAAAGGATGAGCTGATTGACCAAACACTTTATAGAAGCATGATTGGGTCTTTATTGTACCTAACTGCATCTAGACCAGACATCATGTTTGCAACATGTGTCTGTGCAAGAAGTCAATCAGCTCCCAGAAAATCAAATCTCATTGCTGTAAAAAGGATCTTCAGATACATAAAAGGTGCTCCCACACTTGGTATCTGGTATCCAGCTAATGGGAACATCAAGCTTTCAGGTTTCTCAGACAGTGACTTTGCTGGATGTCACACCACAAGGAAGTCCACATCAGGAGGGTGCCAGTTTCTAGGTGATTGCTTAGTCTCTTGGCAAAGCAAAAAGCAAGCAGCTGTTTCAACATCCACTGCTGAAGCTGAATACATTGCTGCTGCAAGCTGTACAGCCCAACTCCTGTGGCTTCAAAATCAGTTGCTGGATTTTGGTATCACTGCCTTAAAGACACCACTCATGTTGGACAGTCAGGCAACAGAAAATATCATCAAAAATCCAGTTTCCCATTCAACCACCAAACACATCGACATCAGACATCACTTTGTGAGGGATTGCTATGAAAAAGGTTTGATTTCTCTGCATCATGTCCCAACTAAAGACCAGCTGGCAGATGTGCTCACAAAAGCACTTGATACAGCCACTTTTGAAAGCTTGGTCTCTAGAATTGGGATGCTGAACATGGAATAACAAGCAACATCTTGTTGATGCGTCTGAGGGGGCAAGCACTCCCGGTAATCACGGTTTTAATGGGTAGCTTAATGTCTTGGAATGTAAGGGGATTGAACCGTCCTCTGAAACAAAGTGAGGTTCGTAATCTTGTATCTGAAAATAATCTTGAATTGTGTGCCATTCTCGAGTCGCATGTGGATGTTAGTAAATTGGCTAAAGTGTGTAAATTTGTGTTTCGCAATTGGAATTGGACCTCTAATGGTGGTTTGTGTAGTCGTGGAACGAGGATTATTCTGGGATGGAATGCGGAAAATCTGGATGTTATGGTTATTGCCCAAACCGATCAGGTTATTCACACTCAGGTGATATTTAAAGGTAGAAAAAAAGTGCTGTTCTGTTCGTTTGTTTATGCTGAAAACCATTATAAAGATCGTAGAGTACTTTTGGATGATTTATGTAAACACAAGGTGTTGTGTCATGATAAGCCATGGGTTGTAATGGGAGATTTTAATGCTGCGTTAAACATGGAAGACACCTTATATGGTACGTCAAATCAATCTATTGGCATGCGGGAGTTCAATGAATGTGTTCAACAGGCCGAATTAATGGATATTAATGCTCATGGTTTGCAATATACTTGGAACCAAAAACCAAAGAGTGGAGTGGGTCTTTTGAAAAAGATTGATCGAATAATGGGAAACGTGGTGTTTTTGGATCACTTCCCTTCTGCATATGCTATGTTTCACCCGTTTAGAGTTTCGGATCATACGCCATGTATTCTTAAGGGGCTGGGAACTAATGGGTTTCGGCCTAAACCTTTCAAATTTCCGAATTTTATAGCCTCTAAACCAGATTTTAAGGAAACTGTTAAGTTTGAATGGATGAAAAGAATTGAGGGAATCACTATGTTGTCGGTTGTAAAGAAATTGAGAAACTTAAAGCCTAAGATGCGGAAACTTCTTTTCAATCAAGGAAACTTGCATGTAAAGGTAAATGAGCTGCGTAAAAAGTTAGATGAGTTACAGGTTCAAGTGGACAGTAATCCGTTGGACGGTCAGTTGCGCCAGTTAGAAGCTCAATGTTTGAAAGATTTTCAAGAAGCCGCTTATGATGAAGAATGCTTTTTAAAGCAGAAATCTAAGGTTGATTGGCTGTGTGCTGGTGATTCGAACACAAATTTTTTTCACAACACTGTTAAATCCAAGAATGCTAGAGCCAAAATTTATAGTGTTGTGGATTCTATGGGGACGAGACATGAAGGTGAGGCGGTTGCGGATACCATGGTGTTGCATTATTCGAATTTTTTGGGTTTGGAGGCTCAGGTGGAAACGACTAATATGGATAACCTATTCTCAAATGTTCTATGTTCTGATGTTGCTGACCATATGGTACGTCCGATTACTCGTGAGGAGGTTAAAAGCGCCATGTTTAGCATTGGAGATGACAAAGCTCCAGGGCCTGATGGGTATACTTCGGTTTTTTTCAAGAAAGCATGGGATATAGTGGGAAATGAAGTTACGGATGCGGTTCTTCAGTTTTTTGAAAATGGTAAAATTCTCAATCAGATTAATCATACTATCATTGCTTTACTTCCGAAAAAAGAAACGCCGGACTTGGTTTTGGATTATAGGCCGATTTCATGTTGCAATGTTTTGTATAAATGTATAAGCAAGGTTATTACTGATCGTTTGAAAGGCAGTTTGGGGTGCTTAGTCAGCATTAATCAATCAGCGTTTGTGCCGGGGCGGAGGATTTCGGATAACATTCTTCTTACTCAGGAGCTTATGCACAATTATCATCTTAATAGGGGGCCGGCTAGATGTGCGTTCAAGATTGATATTCAGAAAGCTTATGATACAGTCAGTTGGAAGTTCTTGGAGGATATTCTGGTTCGGTTTGGGTTTCACAGCCGAATGGTGAAGTGGATCATGACATGTGTTTCCACGGTTTCGTACTCGTTGTGTATCAATGGCAATTTGCATGGGTTTTTCAAGGGTAAACGTGGTTTAAGGCAAGGGGATCCTATGTCCCCATACTTATTTACTTTGGTGATGGAGGTTTTATCATTGCTTCTTCGTCGAGCAGCCATTATACCATTTAAGTATCATGCCCACTGTGCGAAGGAGAAAATTATTAATGTTTCATTTGCGGATGATTTGTTCATTTTTGTTCATGGTGATATGGTCTCTGTTAAGAAGATTAAAGAGGCGCTGGAGATGTTTACCAAGATTTCTGGTCTCGTTCCAAGTCCGGCTAAGAGTACGGTATTTTTTTGCAACGTTCCTAATTCGATAAAGCAGGAGATTCTAGATATTACGCCTTTTCAAGAGGGTATTCTTCCAGTTCGGTATTTGGGGGTTCCGCTTATATCTTCGAGACTTCTATATAATGATTGCAGGATCCTTATTGAGCGAATGGAGAAAAAGATAGTTAACTGGGCTACTAAATCTTTGTCGTTTGCTGGTCGTTTACAGCTTATTAATTCGGTTCTGTCTTCCATGCACATCTATTGGGCTTCGGTATTCATTATTCCTGCTCGTGTTATTAGTGACCTTGAAAAGAAGATTCGGAGGTTTCTATGGAATGCAGGCTCGGATGGTAGGATTCGTGCGAAAGTTGCATGGAAACATGTTTGCTTGCCTAAAAAGGAAGGGGGTTTGGGTATTAGAAGTATTTCTGATGTTAACAAATCGCTTATGGCTAATCATATTTGGAGTATTATTACCAAACGACATTCTATTTGGGTGCGTTGGATTCATGATTACAAGCTTGGAGATCGAAATTTCTGGGAAGTGTCGTGCCGAGGGAATATGAGTTGGGGGTGGCGTAAGATTTTGTCTATCCGTCACATCATTCGTCCTCACATATGGTCTTCTATTAAAAGCGGGGCTCAAACTAATATATGGAGTGACATGTGGTGCTCGATAAGTCCGCTTAGCTCGTTTATCACTCCGAGAACTGTTGCTAATGCTGGGTTTTCTCTTCAGTCAACAGTTGCGGATATGGTTGATCAGAACGGTAATTGGCGATGGCCTCAAGCTTGGCTAGATCTTTTTCCTGTGCTAATCAATATAGAGGCTCCTCGTATTGTTCCAAATGGCGTTGATAGGCTGGTGTGGAAAGACTTGGAAGGAAAAACTTGTGATTTTAAATCGGCTCTTGTGTGGAATACTATTCGGATTCGGGAACAACAGGTGTTATGGGCTGATATGGTTTGGTATTCTCAATGTATACCGCGGCATTCGTTTCATCTATGGCTCGCATTTAGAAACAAACTTAAAACGCAGGATAGATTGGCTGTGTGGGAAGCAGGTAGTCAAACCAACTGGAACCTGATGTGTTGTCCGTTGTGTAACTTTGATCGGGATAGTCGGGATCATCTTTTTTTCCGATGTGCTTTTGCGACTCAAGTTTGGAATGAAGTCAAGAAGTTGGTTAGTTTGGGTAATGTTGATGATTCATGGTCTTCGGTTTTATCTTGGGTGGAGCAGCATGCTAAATCCAAGAATGCGGATCATATTGTGTGTAAGTTATTGATTGCTGCTTCGTCTTATTATATATGGCAAGAAAGGAACAACAGGCTCTTCAAGAATCATAAGAGAACGGTTAATCAAGTGGCTGAGGTGATTAAATGCTCGGTGCGTTTGCGGCTCATGGGGTTCAGATTTCGGACCGATTCGACTAAGCGAAGGATTTTCAAATGCAGGAATATTGAAGATACTGGAGCGGATCCGGGCTAGAGGCTAATGTCTGTTTTTTTTTGTTTGTCTGGTGATTTGGTTGTTTGAGTTTTGTGTCGTTTAGAATGGTTGTCTTTGTTTTGGCTGTTGTTCGTGTTTCCTAGGCTTGGTATGTCAAGTCTAGTTGGTGTGTCACACTGACACACCCTTGTTTTATTGGTTCATTTATAAAATTCATCGGGGTAACCCTTTACCCCAAAAAAAAAGCAACAAAATGTTTTCAGAAAATCAAAACTCCATCCTTAAAAATAGCTAAAAATGAAATTTTCATTAAAATCCTTAAAAGTCTGCCATTAACCACTGATTGTTCAAAAGTCTGCCTCCTTCAAAAGTCTGTCCACTGCTGAAAGTCAACCCCTGCTCTCTCATTATTTTGATAAACTCTGTTGTTCAAAAGCAGTGTCTTATCCATTGATATGCTATCCACTGATAGTGAAAATCATCCACTGCTTTCATACCACTGCTTTCATCTATCCCTATCACACAAGTACTGTCCTTCACTTTCAACAGGGGTTATCACGTGGGCAGTACATATTGATCAGACCTTTTGTAACGGCTGGCACCTCAGCATTCACTTTCTTCCTTATAAAATCCCCCATTCACCACCAAAACAGGGTTTTACTGTCGAATTGAATTCTTAAAAATTCTCTTCTCAAAGCAGTTTTTCTTCTCATTTCTCACAAATTCCTTCGATCATTCATCTTCAAAATGACAAAATCGAAGTCATCTTCAAAACCCTCATCCAAATCCTCATCGAAAACAGCCTCTCAAAAGGCAATCTCCACTGAAATTCCACATAAACCAAATCACAATCTCCTGGGTCTTCTCACAAAACCAGGAACCACCAGAGTTTTCGATTCCATCATTGATATCATGGCAAAATCAAAGTACAAAACTTTGTTCACTGCCGATGCACAAATCTATTTGGCAACCCAAAGGGAGTTCTGGAAAAATGCAACCCTTGAAAAACAAGGAGACACTACAACCACCATAAACTCTTCTATAAAGGGTAAAGTTGTCCAAATCACGCCAAAATCCATTTCAGAGGTCTTTCAACTCGGTGATCAGGAAGGTAAAATTTCTTTCACTAAAAACGAGTTACAAACTGACTTCATTGAGAGAGGGTATGAAGCCACAATGATGAAGAAAATTACTTTAGAAAAAGGTTATTTTCCATCTGCAACCAGATTTTTATTTCATACCCTCCTACTTTGTGTTTCTAATAAAACCACTTCTTTCAATGAAATCCCTTTAAAGATTCAAAATCTGGGATATGCAATTCTTCAAGGAGAAAATTTTAACTATTCTCGGGAAATTTTTAAAGATTTGGTTAATAATGTTGAAACAAAATCATTCTTACTGTTTCCGAGGTTTTTAAGTTATTATTTTGAAAAGACATTCAGTAAGGATGATTTAGCTATAATAAACCAAGGTGATTCTACTCAAATAAACTGTTTAACAAATGAAACTTTTTCAAGAATGTTAGCACCTTGCAAAACACAAGCAGAGGTGCCTGAGCAGATTTTAGCAGTTACAACTGCTCCTCAGGTATCTGCTGCTGAGCCCACTGCTCAAGGTGATCAAAGCAGCAGCACAACTGCTTTGAAACCCACACCTAAAATCACCAAAAAGCCAACAAAAAGAAAAACACAAAAACCCCCCAAAACCATCAAAAAGGCATCTCTGGAGGATGAGATACCAGAGCTCCTGCCAGTGACAACACAAAAGTCACAAGAAACCACTGCTGCTACTTCCTCACAGCAGTTGGTACAAATATCTCAACCCATACCTGAAACTCCTCCCGTTTCTTCACAAAAAGAACAGGTTGTACAAATAGGGTCTCCACATCATGATGCTCTGGAAACACTCGTTTCTATCATCCACAGTCCAATGCCCGGGACAAATCCTTTTTCTACACCAAACATCACATCCACAATTCCTTCACCAATAAAACCACTGTTGGATGCAATTGATTTGAACCAGGCATTAACCAGTCCTTCTCAATCACCTGATAATGAGAATATACCTCAACAACTGACTGGGTCTGATGTATCAATCTTTGCTAACCCACCAACAGAACCTGAGGAGGTTACACCCTATGAGTTACAAGTAACTCTTGGTGGTAATCCAAGTGAAGCAGCCACTACAACTGTTGAACCTACAGGTTTACAGTTGGACAGTGGTTACATTAATAAGACTTCCTTGGAGGCAATTCCTTTTATAGCACCTCTGCCAACCACCAGTGGATTTATTTATCCTACTGGCAACATCAAAAGGTTGTCAAGTGTTGAAGGAAGAAGACCCCAGTACCAAGAAAAAGGGGCATCAGTGGTTAATGTTTGGAGTATACTCCCTACATCTACCACTGATCTAACCACTGCTAGTGGGAAATCAGATGATCCCATTAACTTGGGTGATGGTTTAAAGTACCAGAAATTGACGGATCGTATTGCAAAGCTTGATAACTCTGTTGCAGAACTCAAAGATATGCTACAACAGGTGTTACAAGTTCAGAAAGTACAATCAATTGCTGTTCCACCTCAAGCACCTGCTCCACAAAGAGCACCTGCTACAAATGAGCTCTGGAATCTATTTCAATCTTTTCTCCAACAACAAGCACAATTAGCAGATCAGCAACATGAAAAACATGTACAACAGCTGAGAAATGCAATGGAGTCAAGGTTCAAGAACACTCAGGCTGATTTAAAGGCTCTCAAAACTCAGATCTTGCACACCACTGGCACTGCTCCTCCAAAAGTATGCTACATTTATCAACTCCCAGAAGATAATGCCAAAAAGGGGGAGAAAATTAAGGAGTGGAAAAAGAAGGGTATAGAGGATGGTCTCTATCTTGAACCAGAAAATTCAAACATGACCAAAAAGATCCCTTTGCCAGATGGCAGCAAGAAAATTGATGTGACAACAAATGCACTAGCAGAAGCAATTGCAAGTGTAAAAAGGGATAGAGAGGCCAAAAGGAAAGCCAGGGTGGACAGAATGGATCATCCAGAACAGGGTACTTCTGGGTCAAAGGATCATGAAAATCCTGTTGAGGAAAAGAAGAAGCCTACTAGAAAAGTAAGGCAACCCAAATCCATTCCAACCAGACGTTCAAAGTCTGCTCAAAAACCACCATACAAAACAGCTGATGCAACAGGAGTTACAAAAACTACTGCTTGCCAAACAGTTGTTCCATCAACACACACCACTTCAACACACACAACATCCACTGCTTTACCATCACCACCACCAAAAACAACACCTGTTGACATACAGCATAAGACAGCAGATGTAATAACATCTGTTGTAATGACAACAGTGGTTGAAACACCAGTTGTTTCAACAGCTGTTAGTCAATCACAATCCACTGCCACTACATCTACCACCACTGTTCCATCCAAAACATCATCAGTCCCTCCTACAAAAAGGAGAAGACTAATTCTCAAAGATGATGACACTTCACCACCACAAACATCTTCAAAATCTGTAGCACTTGTCACAATTCCAAAACTTGTCCCTCTCTCTTCAGTTCCAATGTACAAGCCCTTACCTCCTGCAGGTGTTCAATTTCCTCTTGAATTAGCAGCTGTTAGAGAAGAGATAAAATCTTTTTATTTTGAGGATGACCCTGCCAAAAGGAGTTTGCCATCCATAAAAGGATATCCATGGCCTAAAAATGTTGATGAATATTTGGAAATCAAGGCCAAGCAAGCAGAGGATATCTCAAAGAAAAACACACAAGGGAAATCTGATAAAGAAATTGCACAGAGAAGTCAATATTTGCTCACACAAGTCAGATCCCTAGAGCAATTTGCAAAAAATGTTAGTCAACAAATTTCTGAAAGAGCAGCTGAATCTCTGAAGAAAGACTACATTGAAAGCATCATGGCTCGCAAGAAGTACAAGGGAGAGAGATACATGTACAAAGAGTGGACTATTCCTGAACTTGAAAATGAAGCTACAAGAATTCAAGACATGATAAAAAAGGAAAGTCACTCACACTCCTCCTAACTGGGCAAAGTTCAGAAAAGAATGTACCTGATAAACAGGAAGAGCTGAAGAGAATGAAAGAGGAACTGGTAGCAGCTGATTATGGAAACAAAAGACAAGTTTCCAGATGGAAAGAAGATGTGGTCAGGGCTACCTACAAAAAGTTGGAACAACTGAGAAAGAAAGATCCCACAGTTCCTCAAAAGCCTGACTATCCTGCAGCAGCGGTTTCAAAAAGACCATCAAAGCTGCAATTCAGGAGATCCACAGCTCCAGCTGGTGCAGCAGTCTTTAAAAGAAGGCCACACAAACAGTTGATTGCTGAAACCATCAAAGAGTTAATGGAAGGTGAAGACCTTGGAAAAGAGGGCATAAAGAAAATGATCATGGAAACTCTTGGTTTGGATCAAACTGCAAGTACTGCTCAGCCAGTCATGAATAGGCCAGCCTCTCCAAATACTTCTGCAAATAAACATCTCCCAAGAAACCCACTAGGCTCAAAAATACAAAAGTGGGAAACTGATAAACAGACCTGCGTATTGACTTTGCTCAGGTCTGGTGGAGTAGTGGAGAAAATATCAAGGGAACAAGCTCTTGGCCTGAGTCTTGAAGATTTGCATGATCTCCTTGATCTTCCACTTAGCAGGGATGATGAAGATACAGATGCCCTAGACTTTGAATTACAATTTAAAGGTCAGATAAGGGAGCTGTTAATGAGGCAATAAAGAATTCCACAAATAATGAAGAGTTTTGGCATTATCTGTTCCTGGGGGAGATTGTTGGGATTGAACCCTATCAGAGGAACAGATAATTAAAGCCAAAACTGGATCAGAGCAGTGGATCCAGAATAAGCAGACGATTACAGTTAGTTCATGCAAATCTCTCCCCTTGAAAGTGGTGTTGTATCTGCTGACCTCCTATCTGCTGATCTTACTAAGTGCTGACCTACAACTGCTGCTTTGCATCTACTGACCAATGTCAAAGACTGATGGAAGACCAAAGCTCTGCTGACTCAATCTACTGCCTTGAAGTCTAGTACTGTGATCCGAACAAGCACTGCTGGGTTCACAGCAGTGGAAGGATGCAGCAGCTGTTTAAAGTGTCTTTTATATAATGTAATGTAATAGCAGTAGTTTAGTACATCAGTGTTTGTATAGATCAGAGGTTAAAGTTTGTTAGGAGGTTAGATGTCACTTTCATGGTTACGTCAGCTAAAGATGCTCAGTGGTTTGTAAGTGCCTATAAATAGTTCAGTACTTTGTACTGTTCTATTAGCTCTTTCACCACATCGTCTTCTTTGCACGAACAAACTACTGAGCTCTGGCTGAGGGGGAGTTTGCATTCATTCATCAATCATTGTAATCGTTGTTGAAACAAATTCAATCTTTCGATTCATTGTGTAAAGATGTTTGATAAAAGTATTACTCTCGTTTGATTGTATGCAAAGTTTGTTTTCATCTTAATTCCGCTGCACAACTCTCTCATTTCCATCTTAATTTCAAACGAAAATACAATCAAAAAGAAACTCAGATCCAACAGCTCGAGCGTTTCTGATGTTTGTAAAAGAGTTTGTTCTTCGTGGAGCTGGGCTTCGAATGCCTCTTGTTGTAACAATGGGACTCGGATTATGGTGGGTTGGGATGACAGTGTTGCGGATGTAATGATTCTGTTTCAGTCTGATCAGGTGATCCATTCGCAAATTGAGTTAAAACTAGATAAAAAGTCTTTCTTTTGCTCATTTGTGTATGCGGATAATAATTACAAGAAAAGAAGAGAGCTGTGGAGAGATCTATGTATGCATCATTCGACTGTTCATAATAAACCGTGGGTTATAATAGGTGATTTCAACTCTATTTTGTTCCTAGAGGATTCTCTTACGGGAACCTCAACGGATAATATAGGAACAAAGGAATTTAAGGAGTGTGTTAATGCTATAGAGGTGTTTGATGTGAATAGCTCGGGGCTTCACTACACTTGGACAAACAAACAAAAGAAAGGGAATGCAATTTTTAAAATGTTGGATCGAGTGCTAGGGAATAACGTTTTTGTTGACAAGTTTCCTGATGCAGCAGCGTGTTTTCTTCCGTATCGGATATCTGATCATACGCCAGTTACTTTGGTTTTGCCGAATGTGGAAAAAGGTAAAGCAAAGCCGTTTAAATTTGTTAATTTAATAGCCGATAAAGATGGGTTCCAAGATGAGGTCAATCGGATCTGGGGGATGGATGTTAGGGGTTATGCTATGTTCCAAGTTGTAAAAAAACTGAGTTTCTTGAAGGCCTCGTTGCGCAAACTTATGTTTAACTTAGGGAATTTGCATGAGAAGGTTAAATTGGCTAGGAAAAGTTTGGATGAATGTCAAGTAGAGTTAGATATGAAGCCAGGGGATGATGCCTTGATTACTAAGCATACTCAATTGTTACAAGGATACAAGGAGGCGGTTCATGATGAAGCTCTATTTTTACAACAGAAGTCGAAGGTAGATTGGCTTTCGCTGGGTGATATGAACACTAAATACTTTCACAATGTGGTAAAAGCAAAGAACCATCGTAGTAAAAAAATTTCTGTTCGGGATGCTACCAGGTAACGTGTATGAGGGAAGTGCGGTGCCTCAAGCGATGGTGGATCATTACTGTGACAACTCGTATTTCAAACCTCTCTTCGTGCTTAATGTAACGTTATGTGATTATGTGAACTTGGTTAATTGACTGAATGATTAATGGAATGATATGTGTTTTTACATGTGAATGTGTATGTACTTGTATGATCCGAACCGCACGACACCCGTCCAATCGCACAAGCCCATTTGGGCCGTATTTCTTGTATCCGAAACCAAGGGCAGCCCAAGGGAGGGTTCGGCCCACTCCTTTTATACGTATGCACATATCACTAGGGGAGTTTTGTTCTCTTGTTATTTGCTAACACAAGAAACACACACAAACCCTAATCTCTCCTTCTCTCTCTCTCTCGGTCCCGACGGCAAGCACACCCCTCTCCACCGAAGCCTTTGTGTTCGGATCAATTCTCGTTCTCATCTATAACCGGTTAGTGTTTAACTATTTGATTTTATGTTGCATGATGTTGTGACCTATATGCTTTACATGATGATTTAGGAGTGATATAAGATTGATAGTGATGTAAACCGTTAATGATTTATGTTCATAATAATCGGCTCACTTGTTTACTTGATGATATTCATATGTTTCGGATGGCATGATCTAGGTTTAAAACCGAATACATATAATCGGCTGTTGTGATTTGATTATCGAAGAGGTTGTATGATAATTAGGGTTTGCATATTGGTATAAAAATTCACTAATCTGATGATACGAATTGAATGTTTGGATGTTTGTCCATCACTATGATTAATTAGGGTTTACACGGATCACATGATAATTTCTTGATTTGATCGATTATTGGCTTGAACGGAAATTGTTAATTGTGTTGATTGATATGGAAACTATTAGATTGGTCAAATGAATTGATTGAAACAAAGTAACTGATTGCATGAATTAAGGAATTAGTTAACTGGTCGCACAAGCTCTTGAATCGCACAAGAGCTCAATCGCACAAGACCAATCGTACAACACGATCGCACAATAAAGTCGCACAAGCTAGGTACAACCGTTAAAGCATGGAGTACTGTTTAGTTATGCATGATTGCACAACATATTGTGGATCGCACAAGCTGGTGCCGATCGCACAAGATGTTGGGCCACACACAAACTACTTGATCTGTTTCGCTGTTGGGCCTTAAAGCCCAAATATCAGTCGCACAAGATACATTGTAATCGCACAAGGCTATAGCAAACGCACAAGATTATCAGAATCGTACAAACTCATGTTTATTGTTTGGGCCGTTTACATGCTGGACTGCTTATATTTTATTGGGCCGGGTATCATTGGGCTTCAACGGGTGAATCGCACAAGACTGTTAGACTTGTGCGAGCCCATTCTTTTAAATCGCACAAGTCGGATATGTTATGTACTTGACTGTTATGTGTTTGCCATGATCCATACGTGCTCGAAACCTGTTAGTTATGTGTAAACATACGTGCATTACTTGAACCTAGTCCTGACTTGTATGGTAACCATGTTAGGACGTGGTTGACCACTTATAACTCAAGTAACCTTTTCGTGTATCTGCTGAGCAAACCAAGGTGAGTTCACACTCTTACCAAGGCATGGGATTCCCGGGGTTGGGAATGGGATTGAATGATTACTTGTACTTACATTGTTACTAGAATTACGTACCACTGACCTCGTTAGGAGAAGGTCTCTTATAGATACTGCTAGACTAGTAATACATGGGAAGCCCCCACTAATCTTCGCACACATGCCTGGAATGGCCGCGATACAAATACTAAACTTCACACACATGCCTGGAATGGCCGCGATACAAATATAACTAGTCTAGAATACATGGGAAACTCCCTCTAATCTTCGCAAACATGCCTGGAGGGCCGCGATACAAGTATATACGATACATGGTTTACTAAACAAACATACGGTTTACGAAATGAATAACATAACTAAACAATCAACTGTGAACTCGCTCAACTTTGTTTTTGACTTGTTTTTACATGCCTTGCAGGTCAATAGGTACACATGGAGCTTGCACTGGGAGGCGCGGTCGTTGTGGACATGGATCGTGGATGCTTTGTTAAACATTTATGACATTTAAAACTTATTACTTAAGTTGGTTTTTTTACATTTATGCTTCCGCTACACACTATATTATGTTTGGTTTTTGAACACCTTTCGTATTGATGAATGACTTTTACTTATTACTGATATTGTTCAATATGATTGGTGGCTTGATCCTGGTAAGTCACACCTCCAGGCGGTGATACTCCGCGTGTGGATTTTGGGGGTGTGACAGATTGGTATCAGAGCCATTGGTTATAGAGAACTTGGTTTTAATAAGGGGAAAAAGTTTTTGTTAAAACCAGACTATAACCAGTACAGTGCTCAACGATCCACAACGACGCTTCGCTCCACGTGCAAGACTCAACACTATAGCTACTACTATTCATGTTTACATTGCCTACTTGATAGATTACATAGAACTTTGCTCATGGTATGCTTAGATAAACGTAACAATTATTGCTTGAGAACCCTTGTGTGCTTACTCTCTTCTGTCATCGCACTTTCGCGAACCTCTCTCACTCATGTTTCCCTGTTGTTATCAAGATCATGAGTGGACGTGTTAACATGACTCAAGCCCAGCTGACGGCTCTGATTAACGAACAAGTTGCTGCGGCACTTGCAGCCGCACAAGCAGGAGGTCAGCACGCTCAGCAACCTGTTTGCACTTTCAAGACTTTCATGGACTGTCATCCTAGCACATTCAGTGGCACTGAACGAGCAGTTGGACTCCTCCATTGGTTTGAAAAGCTCAAGTCCGTATTTAAGATGTGTGAGTGCCCTGAGGCTAACAGGGTGAAGTACGCCACCGGTACTTTCGAAGGCATTGCGCTGACTTGGTGGAATGCGCAAGTTCAGATGTTAGGTTTGACAGATGCTAACGCCACCCCTTGGAATGATTTCAAGGAACTAATCAAGCGGGAATACTGCACTCGTGATGACATCCATAAGTTGGAAGTGGAGTTCTTTAATTTGAAAATGACGGGGTCAGAGATTGAGGCTTATACGAAAAGGTCAAACGAACTGGCCATCCTGTGTCCAACTATGGTGGACCCTCCTACCAAGCGTATTGAGTTGTATCTCAAAGGGCTAGCCCCAGAAATTCAAAGTCATGTGACATCGGCCAACCTTGCTAATATCCAGGATATTACACGTCTTGCTCATCGCCTCACAGATCAGGCAGTGGAACAGAATAGGCTGCCTACACGTATCAGTGCTACTAATGCTACTACTTCTGCTACTCCCAGTGACAACAAACGGAAATGGGATGGGGATTCCATCAAGGGTTCAGCTACAGCTCAGTCTCAGGTACAGCAGCGAAAGACCGATAACTATCAGAGCCCTGGTCAGCAATTTTCTGGTGGTCAGAGACAGGGTGGATATCGAGGAAACCTTCCAAAGTGCAATACTTGCAACAAGCATCATAATGGCCAGTGCAACAAGGGTCGTTGTCAGCGGTGTCTCAAGATGGGTCATGAGGCTAAAGATTGCAGGAGCTCACGACCTGCAAATCAGAACCAACAACAACAACCACCAGCTCCACGAAACCAGCAGCAGCAACAGCAGCGAGGCAACAGGGGATGCTATCAGTGTGGTGCTGAAGGCCACTTCAAGCGAGACTGCCCCCAGTTAAACCAGAACCAGAACAACAACAATAATCAGGGCAATGGGAACAACAACGGGGGAAACAATGATAACAACGGCGCTAGGGGTCGTGCGTTCGTGCTGGGTCAAGGTGATGCAAGGAATGATCCTAACGTGGTGATGGGTAAGTTCCTTCTCGACGACTTTTATGCTACTGTATTATTTGATTCAGGTGCGGATACCAGTTATATGTCTTTAAAAGTTAGTCAAACGCTTAAACATGCCAACTCCTTTAAACACCAAGCATGTCGTTGAATTAGCTAATGGTAAGACTTTAGAAGCCACGCACATAGTCAAGGGTTGTAACAACGTTTTAGCTGGTCAGACCTTCTCTATCGACCTCATACCAATAGTTCTGGGTAGTTTCGACATCGTCATTGGGATGGATTGGTTATCCCAACAGCAAGCATAGATCCTATGCAAAGAGAAGATTATTCGTATCCCTCATTCCGGTCAGGAACCTCTCGTGATTCAAGGCGATAAGAATGGTGCTGTGGTAGGCATCATCTCCTTTCTTAAGGCCCATAAGTGTTTGCGAAAGGGCCACACTGCTATTTTAGCGCTTGTTACTGACGCATCAACGAAGGAGAAGAGATTGGAGGACATTCCAGTAGTACGCGACTTTCCTCAGGTGTTTCCTGAAGATTTACCTGGGCTACCGCCTCATCGCCAGGTCGAATTCTAGATTGAACTAGCTCCAGGAACAACACCAATAGCTCGTGCACCGTATCGCTTAGCCCCATCAGAATTGGAAGAATTATCCAAACAACTGCAAGAACTCTTGGATAAGGGTTTCATTCGTCCTAGCTCTTCGCCTTGGGGAGCTCCAGTACTATTTGTGATAAAGAAAGACGGAACCTTCAGGATGTGCATTGACTACCGTGAACTCAACAAGGTGACCGTGAAGAATCGCTATCCTCTTCCACGCATCGACGACCTGTTCGACCAATTACAAGGGTCGAGCTATTATTCGAAGATAGATCTGAGGTCAGGCTACCAACAACTGAGAGTCCGGGATGAGGACGTCTCCAAAACTGCATTCAGAACTCGCTACGGCCACTACGAGTTCCTAGTTATGCCATTCGGGTTAACAAACGCGCCTGCGATCTTCATGGACGTTATGAACAGAGTATGCAAGCCCTATCTAGACAAATTTGTTATTGTCTTCATCGACGACATCCTGATCTATTCCAAGAGTCAGGAGGAGCACGAGCAGCATTTGCTCGTGATTGGTGTTCGCTGGGTTTCTCGTCTTCTTTGTTGGTTCTTGCTGCATGGAGGGAGTCGATGATAAGAGGAATGATCATAAGGGTAGAGGAAAGCCACCGGATAGTGGTGGCACCAATACCACTCGGAAAAAAGGGACTGGTATCGATGGTGGTGTCAATAATCAGGGGCTGAATAAGGATGATGGTGGTGCAATATCTTCGCGTGGAATTGGATTGACAATAACGAATATGGAGAATAATCCGTTGATGCCGAGAAGGGGTTTATATTTGGCATCTGGTTCGTCTGTATTGGATAGGTTATCTAGGATATCTACACCTGTGGGCAAACAGACGAAGAGGTTTCCAACGTTTGCTGACTTTAGAACACCTTCCTATGCAAACCCTAGTCAGGGTTCTGTTAAACTACAAGGGGTAACCAGCATGTCATATCTGAAGGGGAGGGTTCGGTCCTGGATGGAGAGTCTAATGTACCGAAACCAATGTCTTCTGCGGAATCAATTGTGGCCGATAAGGATTTCAATGCTCCCCTTGCAAACCCTAATAGTGATAAGGGTATTCAGGAAAGTAGTAACCTGGTGAATGCAAGTAACAGTGATAATAAACCTATTTCTTTTGCTGAGGCTGTTCAGAAGCATAAGGAAGTGCCTAAAGTAAATTTTCGGTCCATGGAAATAGTGGATAAAATGGAGGGAGTGGACGTTGTCATTCCATTATCATCGGTGAAGGAGGTTAATGACAGGTTTGCCAATACCTTATATGGTTATTTCTTAGGGAAGCGGCTTGCATTCCCTGTAGTGGACTATTTTGTGAAAAATACGTGGGCTAAATATGGTTTGACGAGAATGATGATGAACTCTAAAGGTTTTTTCTTCTTCAAGTTTAAAACTAAGAGAGGTCTTGAAAAACTAATGGAGGATGGTCCATGGATGGTGCGGAAGGTCCCGATAATTCTGAATGAATGGACACCGTCAACGGTGCTGGTTAAGGAGGATATCACCTCTACACCGGTGTGGGTTAAAATGCATGATGTGCCATTATCAGCGTTTACTGAAGATGGGTTGAGCTTGCTGGCAACTAAAATAGCGATACCTAAAATGCTAGATTCTTTTACAGCTACAATGTGCTCGGAATCTTGGGGACGAAGTAGTTTTGCTAGGGCAGTGATCGAGGTTCAGGCTGGAAGGGATTTAGTGAGAAGTATCAAGGTTGCGGTTCCAGCATTGGAAGGTAATGCTCATTCTTTTGCTGAGATTGACATTGAATACGATTGGGAACCGTTAAGGTGTACGGGGTATTGTGTATTCGGCCATGATGATAGTTCGTGCCCAAAAAAGCCTAAAACTACTGTGCCAGATAATGAGAAAAAGAATATGGGTGAATTCCAGGAAGCTAATGCTAAAGGAAAAAATAAGAAGGGAGGTCAACAAGGCTTCCATGTTAAAATTCAGAAGCCAAAATTGGTATATCGGCCTGTAACTAATGTTAAGTCTACTGGGGAAACCACATCATCGGCTCGGCCATCTACATCGAAGTCTGATAATGCGGCTAATGTTCAGGTTTCTAATCCTTTTGATGTTTTACAAGATGAAAATATGGATAACCTAGATAATCCACCTAAGAGTATAATGGAGAGGCAGACGGTGAAATCTAAAGGAAATAAGGGGGTAGGGATGAGGTTTTAGTTGACGATGTGGCGGTAGATAATCTTTTGGATGAAATACCAAGGTTTATGGATGCAAAACTGGATAAAAGTAACGCTGAGGGTGCAAGCACACCCGGTAACGATGGTTGTAATGGGTAGTGTAGTTGCTTGGAACATTAGGGGGTTGAACCGCTCCCTTAAAGAAAAGGAGGTTCGGCAGATTGTAAAGGATAAACATGTTCAAGTTTGCGCCATTATGGAGATGCATGTTGACGGCTCGAGCGTTTCTGATGTTTGTAAAAGAGTTTGTTCTTCGTGGAGCTGGGCTTCGAATGCCTCTTGTTGTAACAAAGGGACTCGGATTATGGTGGGTTGGGATGACAGTGTTGCGGATGTAATGATTCTGTTTCAGTCTGATCAGGTGATCCATTCGCAAATTGAGTTCAAACTAGATAAAAAGTCTTTCTTTTGCTCATTTGTGTATGCGGATAATAATTACAAGAAAAGAAGAGAGCTGTGGAGAGATCTATGTATGCATCATTCGACTGTTCATAATAAACCGTGGGTTATAATGGGTGATTTCAACTCTATTTTGTTCCTAGAGGATTCTCTTACGGGAACCTCAACGGATAATATAGGAACAAAGGAATTTAAGGATGTGTTAATGCTATAGAGGTGTTTGATGTGAATAGCTCGGGGCTTCACTACACGTGGACGAACAAACAAAAGAAAGGGAATGCAATTTTTAAAATGTTGGATCGAGTGCTAGGGAATAACGTTTTTGTTGACAAGTTTCCTGATGCAGCAGCGTGTTTTCTTCCGTATCGGATATCTGATCATACGCCAGTTACTTTGGTTTTGCCGAATGTGGAAAAAGGTAAAGCAAAGCCGTTTAAATTTGTTAATTTAATAGTCGATAAAGCTGGGTTCCAAGATGAGGTTAATCGGATCTGGGGGATGGATGTTAGGGGTTATGTTATGTTCCAAGTTGTAAAAAAACTGAGTTTCTTGAAGGCCTCGTTGCGCAAACTTATGTTTAACTTAGGGAATTTGCATGAGAAGGTTAAATTGGCTAGGAAAAGTTTGGATGAATGTCAAGTAGAGTTAGATATGAAGCCAGGGGACGATGCCTTGATTACTAAGCATACTCAATTGTTACAAGGATACAAGGAGGCGGTTCATGATGAAGCTCTATTTTTACAACAGAAGTCGAAGGTAGATTGGCTTTCGCTTGGTGATATGAACACTAAATACTTTCACAATGTGGTAAAAGCAAAGAACCATCGTAGTAAAAAATTTTCTGTTCGGGATGCTACCAGGTAACGTGTATGAGGGAAGTGCGGTGCCTCAAGTGATGGTGGATCATTACTGTGACAACTCGTATTTCAAACCTCTCTTCGTTCTTAATGTAACGTTATGTGATTATGTGAACTTGGTTAATTGACTGAATGATTAATGGAATGATATGTGTTATTACATGTGAATGCGTATGTACTTGTATGAACCGAACCGCACGACACCCGTCCAATCGCACAAGCCCATTTGGGCCGTATTTCTTGTATCCGAAACCAAGGGCAGCCCAAGGGATGGTTCGGCCCACTCCTTTTATACGTATGCACATATCACTAGGGTAGTTTTGTTCTCTTGTTATTTGCTAACACAAGAAACACACACAAACCCTAATCTCTCCTTCTCTCTCTCTCTCGGTCCCGACGACAAGCACACCCCTCTCTACCGAAGCCTTTGTGTTCGGATCAATTCTCGTTCTAATCTATAACCGGTTAGTGTTTAACTATTTGATTTTATGTTGCATGATGTTGTGACGTATATGCTTTACATGATGATTTAGGAGTGATATAAGATTGATAGTGATGTAAACTGTTAATGATTTATGTTCATAATAATCGGCTCACATGTTTACTTGATGATATTCATATGTTTCGAATGGCATGATCTAGATTTAAAACCGAATACATATAATCGGCTGTTGTGATTTGATTATCGAAGAGGTTGTATGATAATTAGGGTTTGCATATTGGTGTAAAAGTTCACTAATCTGATGATATGAATTGAATGTTTGGATGTTTGTTCATCACTATGATTAATTAGGGTTTACACGAATCACATGATAATTTCTTGATTTGATCGATTATTGGCTTGAACGGAAACTGTTAATTGTGTTGATTGATATGGAAACTATTAGATTGGTCAAATGAATTGATTGAAACAAAGTAACTGATTGCATGAATTAAGGAATTAGTTAACTGGTCTCACAATCTCTTGAATCGCACAAGAGCTCAATCGCACAAGACCAATCGTACAACACGATCGCACAATAGAGTCGCACAAGCTAGGTCCAACCATTAAAGCATGGAGTACTGTTTAGTTATGCATGATCGCACAACATATTGTGGATCGCACAAGCTGGTGCCGATCGCACAAGATGTTGGGCCACACACAAACTACTTGATCTGTTTCGCTGTTGGGCCTTAAAGCCCAAATATCAGTCGCACAAGATACATTGTAATTGCACAAGGCTATAGCAACCGCACAAGATTATCAGAATCGTACAAAACTCATATTTATTGTTTGGGCCGTTTACATGCTGGACTGCTTATATTTTATTGGGCCGGGTATCATTGGGCTTCAATGGGTGAATCGCACAAGACTGTTAGACTTGTGCGGGCCCATTCTTTTGAATCGCACAAGTCGAATATGTTATGTACTTGACTGTTATGTGTTTGCCATGATCCATACGGGCTCGAAACCTGTTAGTTATGTGTAAACATACGTGCATTACTTGAACCTAGTCCTGACTTGTATGGTAACCATGTTAGGACGTGGTTGACCACTTATAACTCAAGTAACCTTTTCGTTTATCTGCCGAGCAAACCAAGGTGAGTTCACACTCGTTAGGAGAAGGTCACTTATAGATACTGCTAGACTAGTAATACATGGGAAGCCCCCACTAATCTTCGCACACATGCCTGGAATGGTCGCGATACAAATACTAAACTTCGCACACATGCCTGGAATGGCCGCGATACAAATATAACTAATCTAGAATACATGGGAAACTCCCACTAATCTTTGCAAACATGCCTGGAGGGCCGCGATACAAGTATATACGATACATGGTTTACTAAACAAACATACGGTTTACGAAATGAATACTATAACTAAACAATCAACTGTGAACTCGCTCAACTTTGTTGTTGACTCGTTGTTACATGCCTTGCAGGTCAATAGGTACACATGGAGCTTGCACTGGGAGGCGCTGGATCGTGGATGCTTTGTTAAACATTTATGACATTTCAAACTTATTACTTAAGTTGGTTTTTTTTACATTTATGCTTCCGCTACACACTATATTATGTTTGGTTTTTGAACACCTTTCGTATTGATGAATGACTTTTACTTATTACTGATATTGTTCAATATGATTGGTGGCTTGATCCTGGTCTGTCACGCCTCCAGGCGGTGATACTCCACGTGTGGATTTTGGGGGTTTGACAGATTGGTATCAGAGCCATTGGTTATAGAGAACTTGGTTTTAATAAGGGAAAAAGTTTTTGTTAAAACCAGACTATAACCTGTACAGTGCTCAACGATCCACAACGACGCTTCGCTCCACGTGCAAGACTCAACACTATAGGTACTACTATTCATGTTTACATTGCCTACTTGATAGATTACATAGAACTCTGCTCATTGTATGCTTAGATAAACGTAACAATTGTTGCTTGAGAACCCTTGTGTGCTTACTCTCTTCTGTCATCGCACTTTCGCGAACCTCTCTCACTCATGTTTCCCTGTTGTTATCAAGATCATGAATGGATGCGTTAACATGACTCAAGCCCAGCTGACGGCTCTGATTAACGAACAAGTTGCTGCGGCACTTGCAGCCGCACAAGCAGGAGGTCAGCACGCTCAGCAACCTGTTTGCACTTTCAAGACTTTCATGGACTGTCGTCCTAGCACATTCAGTGGCACTGAAGGAGCAGTTGGACTCCTCCATTGGTTTGAAAAGCTCGAGTCCGTATTTGAGATGTGTGAGTGCCCTGAGGCTCGTAGGGTGAAGTACGCCACCGGTACTCTTGAAGGCATTGCGCTGACTTGGTGGAATGCGCAAGTTCAGATGTTAGGTTTGGCAGCTGCTAACGCCACCCCTTGGAATGATTTCAAGGAACTAATCAAGCGGGAATACTGCACTCGTGATGACATCCATAAGTTCGAAGTGGAGTTCTTTAATTTGAAAATGACGGGGTCAGAGATTGAGGCTTATACGAAAAGGTCAAACGAGCTGGCCATCTTGTGTCCAACTATGGTGGACCCTCCTATCAAGCGTATTGAGTTGTATCTCAAAGGGCTAGCACCAGTAATTCAAAGTCATGTGACATCGGCCAACCTTGCTAATATCCAGGATATTACACGTCTTGCTCATCGCCTCACAGATCAGGCAGTGGAACAGAACAGGCTGCCTAAACGTATCAGTGCTACTAATGCTACTACTTCCGCTACTCCTAGTGACAACAAGCGGAAATGGGATGGGGATTCTAGCAAGGGTTTAGCTACAGCTCAGTCTCAGGTACAGCAGCGAAAGACCGATAACTATCAGAGCCCTGGTCAGCAATTTTCTGGTGGTCAGAGACAGGGTGG
Organism: Helianthus tuberosus; assembly: GCA_030545235.1. Lineage (NCBI taxonomy): Eukaryota > Viridiplantae > Streptophyta > Magnoliopsida > Asterales > Asteraceae > Helianthus > Helianthus tuberosus. Next base: position 117,110,807 of record CM060397.1, on the reverse strand, counting down.
ATATCGAGGAAACCTTCCAAAGTGCAATACTTGCAACAAGCATCACAATGGCCAGTGCAACAAGGGTCGTTGTCAGCGGTGTCTCAAGATGGGTCATGAGGCTAAAGATTGCAGGAGCTCACGACCTGCAAATCAGAACCAGCAACAACAACCACCAGCTCCACGAAACCAGTAGCATCAACAGCAGCGAGGCAACAAGGGATGCTATCAGTGTGGTGGTGAAGGCCACTTCAAGCGAGACTGCCCCCAGTTAAACCAGAACAACAACAATAATCAGGGCAATGGGAACAACAACGGGGGAAACAATGATAACAACGGCGCTAGGGGTCGTGCGTTCGTGCTGGGTCAAGGTGATGCAAGGAATGATCGTAACGTGGTGATGGGTAAGTTCCTTCTCGACGACTTTTATGCTACTGTATTATTTGATTCAGGTGCGGATACCAGTTATGTGTCTTTAAAAGTTAGTCAAACGCTTAAACGTACGCCAACTCCTTTAAACACCAAGCATGTCGTTGAATTAGCTAATGGTAAGACTTTAGAAGCCACGCACATAGTCAAGGGTTGTAACATCGTTTTAGCTAGTCAGACCTTCTCTATCGACCTCATACCTATAGTTCTGGGTAGTTTCGACATCGTCATTGGGATGGATTGGTTATCCCAACAGCAAGCAGAGATCCTATGCAAAGAGAAGATTGTTCGTATCCCTCGTTCCGGTCAGGAACCTCTCGTGATTCAAGGCGACAAGAGTGGTGCTGTGGTAGGCATCATCTCCTTTCTTAAGGCCCAGAAGTGTTTGCGAAAGGGCCACACCGCTATTTTAGCGCTTGTTACTGACGCATCAACGAAGGAGAAGAGATTGGAGGACATTCCAGTAGTACGCGACTTTCCTCAGGTATTTCCTGAAGATTTACCTGGGCTACCGCCTCATCGCCAGGTCGAATTCCAGATTGAACTAGCTCCAGGAACAGCACCAATAGACCGTGCACCGTATCGCTTAGCCCCATCAGAATTGGAAGAATTATCCAAACAACTGCAAGAACTCTTGGATAAGGGTTTCATTCGTCCTATATCTTCGCCTTGGGGAGCTCCAGTACTATTTGTGAAAAAGAAAGACGGAACCTTCAGGATGTGCATTGACTACCGTGAACTCAACAAGGTGACCGTGAAGAATCGCTATCCTCTTCCACACATCGACGACCTGTTCGACCAATTACAAGGGTCGAGCTATTATTCGAAGATAGATATGAGGTCAGGCTACCATCAACTGAGAGTCCGGGATGAGGACGTCTCCAAAACTGCATTCAGAACTCGCTACGGCCACTACGAGTTCCTAGTTATGCCATTCGGGTTAACAAATGCACCTGCGGTCTTCATGGACCTTATGAACAGAGTATGCAAGCCCTATCTAGACAAATTTGTTATTGTCTTCATCGACGACATCCTGATCTATTCCAAGAGTCAGGAGGAGCACGAGCAGCATCTGCGACTCATTTTGAAACTTCTTCGAACAGAACAGCTGTACGCCAAGCTTTCGAAATGCGACTTCTGGCTTCGTGAAGTCCACTTCCTAGCCCATGTGGTAAACAAGGATGGGATTCATGTTGATCCATCCAAACTAGACTCGATTAAAAACTGGCCTGCACCTCGCACACCAACGGAAATTCGCCAATTCTTGGGTTTGGCAGGTTACTACAGGAGGTTTATTAAGGATTTTTCCAAGATTGCGCAACCTCTCACTTCACTAACGCCGAAGGGCGTTACTTATCGATGGGGTAATCCACAGGAGTCAGCATTTCAGCACTTAAAGGATAGACTTTGCAGTGCACCTATTCTCTCATTGCCAGAGGGCACCGGCGACTTTGTAGTTTACTGTGACGCATCAATACAGGGCCTTTGATGTGTATTAATGCAAAGGGATAAAGTCATTGCTTATGCTTCGCGCCAACTCAAAGTTCACGAACGGAACTATACTACACATGATTTAGAGCTGGGAGCTGTTGTTTTCGTGCTTAAGATATGGCAACACTACATGTACGGTACCAAGTGTACCATCTACACCAATCACAGGAGTCTCGAGCATATCTTCAAGCAGAAGGAATTGAACATGCGCCAACGACGATGGGTCGAACTTTTGAACGATTACAAATGTGCCATCAAGTACCATCCAAGCAAAGCCAATGTTGTGGCTGACGCCCTAAGTCGAAAAGACACTACGCCTAGACGCGTACGAGCATTACAACTTACTATCCAGTCTAGTCTTCCTTCCCAGATACGAGATGCTCAGGTAGAAGCATTGAAACCAGAAAACGTCAGGGCTGAAGCCCTACGCGGCTCAAGGCAACGGTTAGAACAAAGGGAAGACGGCGCCTACTATGTAACGGGATGCATCTGGGTTCCACATTATGGAAACTTACGCGAGCTGGTAATGGATGAAGCGCATAAGTCTCGCTACTCAGTACATCCTGGTTCAGATAAGATGTACCACGATCTTAGAACTACGTATTGGTGGCCTAGCATGAAGGCCCACATAGCAACCTACGTCGGCAAGTGTTTGACTTGTGCGAGAGTCAAGACGGAATATCAGAAACCATCAGGCCTACTTCAGCAACCAAGGATACCACAATGGGAAATGGGAAGAAATTTCCATGGACTTTGTTACTGGCCTGCCTAGATCTCAGCGTGGAAACGATACTATTTGGGTGATCGTGGATCGACTCACAAAGTCTGCACACTTCTTGGCTATCAAGGAAACAGATAAGTTCTCCACTCTAGCAGACGTATATCTCAAGGAAGTTGTCTCAAGGCACGGGGTGCCGACCTCTATTATCTCTGATCGTGATGCGCGTTTTACTTCAGAACTATGGCAAGCGATGCACAAATCTTTTGGCTCACGATTAGACATGAGCACAGCTTATCACCCTCAGATGGATGGGCAGTCTGAGCGCACTATTCAAACCCTAGAAGACATGCTCCGGGCATGTGTTATTGATTTCGGCATCAGCTGGGAAAAAATCTCCCTTTAGTGGAGTTTTCGTATAATAACAGTTACCACACCAGCATTCAAGCCGCTCCATTCGAGGCATTGTACGGGCGTAAATGCCGATCACCTCTTTGTTGGGCAGAGGTGGGTGATAGTCAGATCACGGGTCCAGAAATGGTAGTAGACGCAACGGAAAGAATTGCTCAGATACGGCAACGCATGGCGGCAGCTCGTGACCGTCAGAAAAGCTACGCTGATAAGCGCAGGAAACCACTCGAGTTTCAGGTTGGGGATCGAGTGCTACTCAAAGTCTCACCTTGGAAAGGTGTAGTTCGTTTTGGCAAACGAGGCAAGCTCAATCCGCGGTATGTCGGACCGTTCGAAATCATAGAAAGAATAGGCAAAGTGGCCTACAAACAGAACCTACCAGCAGAACTCGGTGGGGTTCACAACGTCTTTCACGTGTCAAATCTGAAGAAGTGTCTGTCAGATGAGACCCTCATAGTTCCTTTGAAGGAGCTCACTATCGATGATCAGTTGCGATTCGTCGAGGAACCTGTTGAAATCACAGACCGGGATGTTAAGGTCCTCAAGCACACCAGAATACCTCTTGTACGAGTTCGTTGGAACTCCCGTCGTGGCCCAGAGTTCACCTGGGAACGCGAAGACCAAATGAAGCAAAAGTATCCCCAATTGTTCAAAAACAGTACAACCACTACTGAGGCTGAAGCTACTGCGGAATTTCGGGACGAAATTCCAAACCAACGGGGGAAGGATGTGACACCCCAGGAAAACCATGCAACTTAACTAGCTTCCTCAGTGAGTACGTACCAAATTTCGGGACGAAATTTCTTTCAACTTGGGGATAATGTGACAACTCGTATTTCAAACCTCTCTTCGTGCTTAATGTAACGTTATGTGATTATGTGAACTTGGTTAATTGACTGAATGATTAATGGAATGATATGTGTTTTTACATGTGAATGTGTATGTACTTGTATGATCCGAACCGCACGACACCCGTCCAATCGCACAAGCCCATTTGGGCCGTATTTCTTGTATCCGAAACCAAGGGCAGCCCAAGGGAGGGTTCGGCCCACTCCTTTTATATGTATGCACATATCACTAGGGGAGTTTTGTTCTCTTGTTATTTGCTAACACAAGAAACACACACAAACCCTAATCTCTCCTTCTCTCTCTCTCTCGGTCCCGACGGCAAGCACACCCCTCTCCACCGAAGCCTTTGTGTTTGGATCAATTCTCGTTCTCATCTATAACCAGTTAGTGTTTAACTATTTGATTTTATGTTGCATGATGTTGTGACGTATATGCTTTACATGATGATTTAGGAGTGATATAAGATTGATAGTGATGTAAACTGTTAATGATTTATGTTCATAATAATCGGCTCACATGTTTACTTGATGATATTCATATGTTTCGGATGGCATGATCTAGATTTAAAACCGAATACATATAATTGGCTGTTGTGATTTGATTATCGAAGAGGTTGTATGATAATTAGGGTTTGCATATTGGTATAAAAGTTCACTAATCTGATGATACGAATTGAATGTTTGGATGTTTGTTCATCACTATGATTAATTAGGGTTTCCACGGATCACATGATAATTTCTTGATTTGATCGATTATTGGCTTGAACGAAAACTGTTAATTGTGTTGATTGATATGGAAACTATTAGATTGGTCAAATGAATTGATTGAAACAAAGTAACTGATTGCATGAATTAAGGAATTAGTTAATTGGTCGCACAAGCTCTTGAATCTCACAAGAGCTCAATCGCACAAGACCAATCGTACAACACGATCGCACAATAAAGTCGCACAAGCTAGGTACAACCATTAAAGCATGGAGTACTGTTTAGTTATGCATGATCGCACAACATATTGTGGATCGCACAAGCTGGTGCCGATCACACAAGATGTTGGGCCACACACAAACTACTTGATCTGTTTCGCTGTTGGGCCTTAAAGCCCAAATATCAGTCGCACAAGATACATTGTAATCGCACAAGGCTATAGCAAACGCACAAGATTATCAGAATCGTACAAAACTCATGTTTATTGTTTGGGCCGTTTACATGCTGGACTACTTATATTTTATTGGGCCGGGTATCATTGGGCTTCAACGGGTGAATCGCACAAGACTGTTAGACTTGTGCGAGCCCATTCTTTTGAATCGCACAAGTCGGATATGTTATGTACTTGACTGTTATGTGTTTGCCATGATCCATACGTGCTCGAAACCTGTTAGTTATGTGTAAACATACGTGCATTACTTGAACCTAGTCCTGACTTGTATGGTAACCATGTTAGGACGTGGTTGACCACTTATAACTCAAGTAACATTTTTGTGTATCTACCGAGCAAACCAAGGTGAGTTCACACTCTTACCATGGCATGGGATTCCCGGGGTTGGGAATGAGATTGAATGATTACTTGTACTTACATTGTTACCGGAATTACGTACCACTGACCTCGTTAGGAGAAGGTCACTTATAGATACTGCTAGACTAGTAATACATGGGAAGCCCCCACTAATCTTCGCACACATGCCTGGAATGGCCGCGATACAAATACTAAACTTCGCACACATGCCTGGAATGGCCGCGATACAAATATAACTAGTCTATAATACATGGGAAACTCCCACTAATCTTCGCAAACATGCCTGGAGGGCCGTAATACAAGTATATACGATACATTGTTTACTAAAGAAACATACGGTTTACGAAATGAATACTATATCTAAACAATCAACTGTGAACTCGCTCAACTTTGTTGTTGACTCATTGTTACATGCCTTGTAGGTCAATAGGTACACATGGAGCTTGCACTGGGAGGCGCGGTCGTTGTGGACATGGATCGTGGATGCTTTGTTAAACATTTATGACATTTCAAACTTATTACTTAAGTTGGTTTTTTTTTACATTTATGCTTCCGCTACACACTATATTATGTTTGGTTTTTGAACACCTTTCGTATTGATGAATGACTTTTACTTATTATTGATATTGTTCAATATGATTGGTGGCTTGATCCTGGTCAGTCACGCCTCCAGGCGGTGATACTCCGCGTGTGGATTTTGGGGGTGTGACAATTACACTAGTTTTTTTGGTACTAAAGGGAATGTTAATGTCCATCCAACCCCTGATTTGTTCCAAAACGTATTGTCACCGGAGAGAGCTAATACTATGATTAGACAAGTTACGGAGGAGGAGATTAAAACAGCGATGTTCTCTATTGCTGGGAATAAGGCTCCGGGTCCTGATGGGTATACATCAATCTTTTTTAAGAAGTCATGGAACACTGTTGGACCGGATATTTGTAGGGCGATTAAGGATTTTTTTTCAGCAATGGATGTCTTCTTAATTAGTTAATCATACGATTATTTCATTAATCCCCAAGGTTACTACCCCTTCTCTGATTTCGGATTATAGACCTATTTCATGTTGTAACACTTTATATAAGTGTATTAGTAAGATTATTTCTAATCGAATCAAAGAAGGGTTGGGTGATATTGTTAGCATGAATCAGTCTGCGTTTGTTCCAGGGAGACGAATTATAGATAACATCATGTTAACTCAGGAGTTAATGCACAACTATCACCGCAATATTGGTCCTCCTAAATGTGCATTCAAAGTAGATATTCAGAAGGCCTATGATACTGTTGAGTGGTGCTTTATTGAGAAAATGTTGATGGGGTTCGGTTTCCATAATACGATGATCAAATGGATCATGGCATGTGTTTCTACCACATCGTTTTCTTTGTCGATTAATGGAAGTCTCTATGGGTATTTTAAAGGCAAGCGTGGCCTGAGGCAGGGTGATCCTATGTCCCCGTATTTATTCACGTTGGTGATGGAGGTGTTGACAATGATTCTTCAACAACAGGTTTCTATATCTACGGAATTCAGGTTCCATAATAGATGTGAAAAACAAAAAATTGTTAGCTTGTGTTTCGCAGATGATTTATTTTTGTTTGCTAGAGGGGATCATCGATCGGTAAAAGTGATAATGAAATCTCTTAACATATTTAAAAATATGTCGGGTTTGGTTCCAAGTATGGCGAAAAGTACCATTTTCTTCTCTAATGTTTCGGATACGGTAAAAGATAGAATTCTCTCTATTATGTCGTTTGAGGAGGGGGTGCTTCCGGTAAAATATCTAGGTGTGCCTCTAATTTCATCTCGTCTTCATTATAAAGATTGTAAAAAGCTCGTGGATGTTATGGATGCTAGAATCACGAATTGGAAGAACAAGTGTCTTTCTTTTGCTGGAAGGTTACAATTGATTAAATCTGTATTATCTTCTATGCACCTTTATTGGGCCTCCGTGTTTATTCTTCCTAAACGAATCATAAAAGATATTGAGGAACGGATGAGGGTGTTCCTGTGGTCGCAAGGCAATAATATTCGGGGTAAGGCCAAGGTTAAGTGGCGGACTGTTTGCTTACCGAAAACCGAAGGTGGACGGGGTATTCGAAGGGTAGCTGATATGAATAACGCTCTTATTGCTGTGCATATTTGGAGCCTGTTAACTCAGCGGGAATCTTTATGGGTAAAATGGATTCACTTTTACCGCAATCGGAATAGAAGTTTTTGGGATGTTCCGGCTCAACAGAATATTACCTGGAGTTGGCGAAAGATGCTTAGTCTTAGGCCCCTAATTCGAAACCATATTTGGATGAGAATAGGAGATGGGATTATACTTCGGCCTGGTTCGATGTTTGGGATGAGGTATGTCCGCTAATATCTATTGTTAATCCGAGTAGTATTGCTAATGCGGGGTTTAACATCAATTCTAAACTGGTTAATATCTATGTGAATGGAGACTGGGTGTGGCCAATTTCTTGCGTGGGTCGTTTTCCAGCTCTTATAAACTTGCGATATGTGCAGTTGGTTCCGAACACAAAGGATCAGCTAGTTTGGAGAACCAGAATGGGTTTGGATTCTGAGTTTTGTACGTATACGGTATGGAACGATATGCGGCAATCTGATAATGAGGTGGAATGGTCGAATTTCATTTGGTTTCCCCAAGCGATACCCAAACATTCATTCCTCATGTGGCTTATTGTGCACAGAAAATTAAAAACTCAGGATGTTATGTGTAAATGGAGTTCGGGCAATGCGAATATGAATTTGTTATGTTGTTCCTTATGTACGTTGGGACCTGATTCCCATGATCACCTATTTTTTGAATGTCAATTTGCGAAAGCAATCTGGGACGGTGTTAGAGACAAAGCTGGTATGGAGCATATTCAGAATAAATGGAGTGATATCATCGACTTTCTAATGGCCAATGCAAGATCGAAGGAAGCTAGTCATGTTATTTCGAAATTAGTAGTGGGAGCAACGGCTTATTTTGTGTGGGAGGAAAGGAATAGACGGCTCTTTACGACTAAACGGAGAAACAAGAATCAGCTTATTGAAGTTATCTTAATGATGGTACGTATGAAACTGCATACGATGAGATTTCGGCCCACAATCTAGACAGCTCGAGTTTTACAAGATTGGATGCTTCCACGTGGGTTGTTAATAGCGGAGGACGATTGTGGTTAATTTCGTTGTATGTTTAGGGTGTGTCGTGTTGCCTAGTGGTTGTTTGTTTAGGGAGCATGTTGTTTAGGGTGTTTCGTTGTGTTTACTCTTGTATGGCATGTCATACTTGAGAACTGAGGGCTGCTTCTAGTCTCTCACTTGTTTTTTTTTTGGTTGATTGGTATAAAATTCACCGGGGTAACCCTTTACCCAAAAAAAACAGACTTTAGGATTACTTCGCCTATTCGCTGGGCAAATTTGGCAGTTTGCTCGGACATTTGAGTGTCGCTGCGATGAAGAGACAATCTGGAGGAAATAATAGACATAGGAGGAAACAAGTGAAATGTTATCGGAAAATCAAAACAGAATGACAACGCATAGAAATTGCGATCATTTGTTTGTTACCTAAGGCAAACAAATGAGACGGTGACTAATCAAAGTAAGCGGGTCATATTAATGTATCGTGAAGACATGCTTTAGCCTATAAGTGGATACTCACCCCAAGAGTTCCCAGGTAAGAGTGACTGGTCCGATTATGTTGATTTGTACGAACACTCTAGCCTTAGACAGAAAACTCAGAGTACAGGCATCCACCCTTCCAGATTGCACGTGTTCACATTATAAGACCTAACTTTGATGACATTTTGAAAACTTAGAGGGTTCAAAACCTAGTAATCAATCATCCTAGAACAGATGATTGGTTTTCGAAGCAGATTTGAAATTTGTGTTCTTGTTGTGGTTGTCACCTAAGGATAAGTGACAGTATTGTTTTAAGATCTAAACACAAGGATCTTGTGTTAGGGTCCTAGGAAGGTTATAGACTAGGTCAAAGCATTACTAATAACCTAATTCCCTATAACCATGAGCTCTGATACCAACTCTTCTGTCACACCCCGACCGCGTAAAACAACAAATCGCGGCGGAATCATCGGGGAGTGTTGTAACAGAATCATTATTTCATAACACACGGAAATTTGACGTTTCGTTTTATTAAACATTAAACATTTACATCATCTTGAAATCTAAACAAACAAGTTAAACATAGTCTATCATTGTTATTAAGTCACTAAGGCCTCGTCCAGTCCTATGTGAGCATGCATCCTAGCAATCAACATCATTCAACAACACCTGAAACATACGTAAAAACAAAGTCAGCAAAGAAATGCTGGCGAGCACATAGGTTTATGAGAGTGTCGGATTCATGGCTAGTTTTTTTTTTTTGGGTAAAGGGTTACCCCGGTGATTCTATTAAAACAACCGCAAATAAGTACACGTAATGAAGATGTGTTCCACACTAGTTCATATACAGGACATGCCCCATATATGTAAAACTCAAAAAACCAATTAAAAACTATGACACCCCATAACCTAGCCTAATATACATCAAGTTGGTTAGTTTACATGTTGCAATACTTAATTAAAAACCTTGTTTTGAAAAGTATAGTATTGCGACATAAATAACCATCTCAAATCAAGTTGGTTATAATTTATAAAATCTCGTAGCCATGATTCTTAACCCAAAACATTTTTTTTAATTAAATCAAATTGTAAAACATCTCGTAAAAACTCGTTAATAAAACTCGTATGGTTTATATTATTCAGAAAACATCATTGTGTGACATCGTTTCAGAATCGTTTACCCAAGTGAACTAAATAACGCCACGACATGTAATATGATGAAAACACTTATATATAAAAAGTACCAACGGCGTATCTACCATGTTTTCATCACATTACACCCGTCCCATTATCTAAACACTAACCAAAAACCAATCGTTTACCCAAATCGTTTAACTCGTTAAAAATCGCTTCAGTCGTTTAAATCATTCTCGTTTTAAATTGTGAAAACTACTTTTGGTCGTCTCGCTAATAACATCCAAACCTTCGTGACTCGACTATCTCGAAACTCGCATTAATAAACCACCAAAGGGTAAATTAACAATCACAGATTCAGTCGTTACCCACCTAACCCACACATAACCATGGGTGTAGTCTGATAACGGGATTTGTCAGATCCTATGGTACCATAACCTAATACTGGTCGGTTCGGCCAAAACTAATGAATGTTATTCGTTATGTAATTACAACCAACAAGTTTGTTCACATTATCGAAATCGTTATTAATTTAATATAAACCATTTCAATCATTTTCGAAACCATCGTTAAAACATCGAAATCATTTAACACATATGAATCACCCCAAAACAATTGAAAACAGTAAAATAGGGGAACTATGTACTCACTTGAGAATGCTTAGAAGTCTTGAATAACAACCAAGCAAAGCTAGAGGGATCACGGAAATCAATCGGCACCTAATATAGGTAACTATATTAATTAATAAACCGGACCTAAATCGGAAGATCGGATAGGATGAGGTTTTGTAAACCAATGAGTATTGGAACTCATATGACATGGTTTAACAAAGCCTACATACTAAATCGAAACCTATCCTAAGTGCTTACGACCCATTACGACTCGTTTAGGTAGCTTACGCTACTTTAACGCGTCGTTCGCGTGAAACGTGTTCGGACCGCCTAACTAGTCCTATGACAAGTATTATATGCCTTAACATGTCTAATAATGTTACCTAATCAGTTTAGATGTAAAAAATTTAGGTTACATATGCTTAAAATGAATTTATGCGTAAAAAGGGCATTTTGGTCATTTTCCTAAGGCATATAGATTACTTATTATACAACTAACTAAACGAAGTGACCATAAGGTATAACCTCGGAAAGGTTATTCCCTATACAACTATGGTAACAAAACATGTTCGGTCGGATCCTAACGATCGACCAAACGGGTCGGCTTTGAAAGTCTAAGCGGTTGTTTAGACTGCTTATCTTACGACCCTATATAAGCACTAATCTAAAAGTGATGAGTTAAACATGTTAAAACATGTTTAACGAATTTAGAAAACAAGTTTGATATCAAAACAAACGGCTTTGATACCCAAGAATAGTTTGGTTGCAAAATACGCATAAATACGCATTTTGACCGAAACTATAACTCGTCACTACGCCTAATCAACGTGGTAATTAGTAGGTATAGTAACAAGGGACTATAACCATCGTGATTACGCTCACGTTGCGAAGTTCAAACGAACTTCGTGTTGACCATTGACCGGTCAAAGCAGAAAGTCAAACACTGTTTGACTTTTACGCTTAAAAACGCATAAAAGCATGAAAGAAACTTACACCGGGTCCAAGCTAGGAAGAACTTGATCTAAATACTCAGGTATGAAGCATAAATCTTCAACTTAGAGCATAAAATTAGATCAAGGTGTGAGGAAATGGAATGGGAGCTTGGGTATTTATAGATTTCGGAGAACCGTTAGGATCGTTTCTCGCATTTCGTGCCTTGATCTTGGCCCTCCACTTGGGCACATGGTTTTCAAAACCATGGGAATACTTAAAACCATCAAATTCCAGCCCATAGAGTGCAAAACCTTGGGTTAAAACCATTAAAACCTCAAAAAATGGACCAAGTTCAATGTATCTGCTAGAAATTTCAAAAATGGTCCCTGCACTTGTAAAACTTGATTTTGTTGGCACTTTTAATCCCCGTTATCCCCATTTCAAGGCTCTAAAATGAAGTTTTTTTGGGTAAAGGGTTACCCCGGTGATTTTATATATTCACAAAAATAAAAACAAGTAGTAAGGTAACATCCTTACTAGTTCAGACATGAGACAAACCTCATGAAAGTATAACAAAAAGAAAAACAACCAACAATGGGAACCAAACGAAAACCAACAACTAGACACTCATCTAGACATACACGACACTAGACAAAAAGAATCAGCCATTCTCCATAATCAAGTCAGCGTCTTGAATATCCCACTTCGCCAGCACCTCCCGAACTCTAACTGTGTTCTCGAATTTAAGCCCCATCAACTTGTACCTCACGCTTTCTAAAACAGACTTCAACATCGTATCCGGTGGTCTCGCATGGTTTCTGAAGAGACGATTGTTTCTTTCCTGCCAAATACCATATGCCAAAGCTGCAACAAGCAATCTACTAACCAGATTGGTCGCTGATTTTGGCCGAGACCGATGGCCCAACCAATCAACAATATCGTTCCATCTAGCTTCCACTCTATGCATACCGGCTTTAGACCGACCCTTATGCCAAAGATCCGAAGAAAACTTGCACTCAAAAAATAAGTGATCATGTGAATCTATACTCTCATAACACAAGAGGCAACACATCATGTTCATATTATTTGCGCGGTTATGGTTCCATTGCAAGATTTTGTCTTGTGTCATGAGCTTGCACCGCACAATAAGCCACATCAAAAAAGCATGCCGAGGGACACATTGTGAAAACCAAACAATGCTATCCCAATTGACCTCCTGATCCCTTGTCCGAATCGAATTCCAAACCCCTGACGAAGAATATTCAGCTACATTATCTCCATCTTTCCACAATAGACGATCTTGATTATTCAAATTTCTTTGAAGAAAATCTAGTTGAATAAGAACAGGGAAAGTATCTCTCCATGCATCCGGCCAAAGCCACGATCCTTCAGCATAGACATCCGCCACTTTGGCATTCAAAGAAAATCCCTCACGCGTTATCACTCTAGGCGATAAAAAATTACATAACGGACCAATATCGCTCCACAAATCAAACCAAACATATGTACGGCTTCCATCCCCGATCTGAGACCAAACATGTTGACGAATTAAAGACCGAAGCTGGGCCATCTTCCTCCAACTCCAACAGCAAGATGAAGGAATCCTGTGATCCCAAAAACTTCGACCTTTTAACCGATACGAATGGATCCAAGCAACCCATAAAGAATTCCGATTACTTAAGACACTCCAAATATGCGACACCATAAGGGCTCTATTAACATCAGCAATTCGACGAATACCCAAACCCCCCTCATGCTTAGGCACACAGATCGCCTTCCAAGAGACTTTCGACCTACCACGCTTAGAGGAAGATTGAGCCCAAAGAAAATTACGCATTTTCGCTTCCAAGTCCTTAATTACTCTTGCTGGAAGAATAAACACCGAAGACCAGTACACATGAAGAGAAGAAAGAACCGATAAGATTAATTGTAACCTGCCAGCGAAAGATAACATTTTGTTCTTCCAATTATCTATCCGTTTTTCAAGCCGTTCCACAAGAACACTACAATCCTTGTACAACAGTCTAGAAGTAATAAGCGGAACACCCAAGTATCTCACCGGAAGCGTACCCTCCTCAAACGGCATGATGGTCAATATATCCCTTTTAACATTATTCGGAACATTGCAAAAAAATCCCGTACTTTTCTGAGCACTAGGAACCAAACCTGACATGCGAGTGAACTGAGTGAGAGAAGACATAATACACCTCGCCGAAGCTACATCACCTCTAGCAAACAGGAAAAGATCATCAGCAAAACAGAGATTAACAATTTTCTGCTTCTCACATTTATTATGAAACTTGAAAGACGAATCAATCCTTGTCGCATTGTTGAGAATACAAGTCAAAATTTCCATCACAAGAGTGAAAAGGTAGGGAGATAGAGGATCACCCTGCCTTAAACCTCTTTTCCCTTTAAAATACCCATGAATATTCCCGTTTACACAAACCGAATATGAGGCAGTAGAAACACACATCATAATCCAATCGACCATTGTAGCATTAAAACCAAATCCTACCAAAACATTTTTAAGAAATCCCCACTCAACCGTATCATAAGCTTTCTGAATGTCTACTTTAAAAGCACACCTAGGAGGACCAAAATTACGATGGTAATTATGCATCAACTCCTGCGTAAGAAGAATATTATCCGAAATTTTCCGCCCAGGAACAAACTCTGATTGATTTATGCTCACAATCTGACTTAACGAACCTTTCAACCTATCCACCAGAACCTTACTAATGCATTTAAAAATAACATTACAGCAGGAAATAGGCCGATAATCAGTAATTCTTGAAGGGGACGATACCTTTGGAATCAGAACAATTAACGTGTGATTCATTTGCTTCAGAAGATTTCCAGTGTTAAAAAAATCCAAAATAGCATTTGAGACATCATTCCCCACAATATGCCAAGTGCTCTTGAAGAACGCAGCCGTGTAACCGTCAGGACCAGGGGCCTTATCATTCCCAATCGAGAACATAGCTGATTTAATCTCCTCCAAGGTGACTGGACGAACCATATGATTTGCAGTTTCAGGATTCAGTTTATTAGAAAAAAGCTCCGGCGAAGGTAATAAAGAAACTTGACCTTCACCTCCCAGAAAATGCTCGTAATGGTTAACAAAAGCCGTAGCCACATTATCTCCTTCAAACAGATTTCCACTGGAATCCGAAATCACCTCAATACGATTAAAATGATTTTTACATTTTAAGGATGTATGGAAATACGCCGTATTAGTATCACCTGCCCGAAGCCACTCCACTTTAGATTTCTGTTTAAGAAATCTCTCCTCATCAAGAAGAGCCTCCTGAAAATCCCGCAACACGGATGCTTCTTGACACCGTAAAGAATCATTCATTGGGTCACTATCAATATCACGCTGAATAGCCTCTAGATTACCACGGAGTTTAGTCACCTTTTCATGAAGGTTCCCTTGCTTGAACAGGAATGCCCGAAGAGAAGGTTTCATGAGAGTTAGTTTCTTAATAAGACGAAATTGATGAACTCCATTAATTTGCACATTCCAGCTGGAGTTAACAATATCAAAGAAGCCCGTCTTATGAACCAAAAAGTTAGCAAACTTAAAAGGTTTCGGTTTCGATTTACCAGCCGAGAACAACTTAAGAACACACGGACAATGATCAGAGATACCATACGGCCTAAAAACAGCAACCGAATCTGGAAAAGAGCTAATGAACGGAGCATTGGCTAAGACTCTATCAATCTTTTTTCAGCAAACCTATTCCTTTCTTCGGTTTTTGACTCCATGTGAAATGTAAGCCGGTTCGATTTATATCAAAAACTTCAATATGATCCACACAGTCTTTAAAATCACGCATACCAGACGTAATGGAAGAAGAACCAATCGACTTATCTTCAATATTAAGTTCAGAATTGAAATCTCCCATAATCACCCACGGTTTATCATGAACTAAACCTTTATGCATTCGTAAATTCTGCCATAGCTCCCTTCTAGAAACGTAATAGTTTGCAGCATATACCAGAGAACAGAAAAACATACTTTTATTAGCCTTACAAAAAACCTGTATATGAAGCACTTGGGCTGATTGCGCAATAACCATAACATCTACCTCCATCGGGTTCCACCCCAAGATAATACGAGCTCCTTTGTTGCAATATCCCCCATTGGAAGTCCAATCCCATCTTCGAAACACCGCATTACAAACCTTACTAAGATTATCGACACCCACATGAGACTCTAAAACCGCACAAAGACTTAACTTATTATCTTTGACAACCTGCCGAACCTCATTTTGTTTTAAAGGGCGGTTCAAACCCCGAATATTCCAAACGGCCATACTAATCATTGAGACACCCTCACAGAAGGAGTGCTTGCCCCTTTTTTATTAACGTCATGGCTAGGATCAACTTTAAGAAATTCGTTCGTCTCATTATAAACCTCCATCACCTCCTCATCATCCGAGGATTCCAAACCATCATCCCTTATCCGAGCAGATTTGCTAGTCTCGCCAACTTCATCTGTTAATACATCAAAAGGATTGCTAGAAACTAGAGAACCTGAATTCTCATGTTTCTTTACATTTGCAGCCGGCTTAGCACCAATAGTCCTATATTCGAATTTTGGTTTTTGTTTATTGACCGGAAAACCAGACCTCTTAGCTGTTTTCTTATCATCTACAACTGTAAAACCATCCTCATCAACCACTCGCTTTGACTGCTCCCGAGGTTTAGCTACATGCGGTTGTTTTTTCCCGTTATTAGCCATGCTTCCTTGTTGCCTTGTAGATTTAACTTGTTTCGGACATTGATCATCAGAATGACCAAACACACAACAATGACTACATCTATACGGACTCCATTCATACTCGATAAACATCTTTTCTTTAACGAACCCATCACCCTCAAGCTCTGGAACAGCTATAACTAATTCCTCCTTAAGATCATTATCTGCAGAAAGTTCAATCAATGCACGAGCATAACTACTCCTCCCCCCAGCATCCGTACACATAGATGTTGTATATGAATCCAACATTTTTGGTTCTCCAATCGCCGTAGCAATTAGACTCAATCCATCTTCTGTGTAAGCCGCTATTGGTACATCGTGTATGTTAACCCAAAGTTGCAACTTCTTTACTTCCTTCTTCTCAAGTTTCGTGGAGGCGGACCATATATTCAGGAATAGAGGCTGCGAACGAATAATCCAAGGACCTTCTTTAAGAGCATTCATCATACCCGCTTTATCCGAAAACTTAAAAAAGAAAAATCCATTGGCGTTCATCATGGATTTCTGCAAACCGAATTTCTTCCAATTGTTTCGAACAAAATACTCTACTACCGGGTATGCCACACGATCACCCAAAAAATACCCGTAAAGAGTATTAGCAAGCTTATCCTGAACGACTTTAACTGATTCACGGGACAAAACCACATCACATCCTTCTCGCTTTTCAGTATTCGCAAGGGCCCGAAAATTAATCTGCATGGTATTCTTATTCATCACGGATTCAGCATATGATAAGGGTCTGGAATTTTCAACAGTAACATGAGTATCGGATATGACACCCTCTCCTGAAACAGCACTTTCCTCTCCCTTAGCTTCCGATGACTGAACCGGAACAGCAACATCCCCTCTTAGAACAGGTTCAACCGGAACCGTAATTTTAGACAACTCATCAATTACATTGAACTTACCAGAATCACTTGCAGCCGACGAAACAACACCCCTCCTCGGCATCAACGTTTTACCTTCAATATCAACTACCCGAGAAGCTAAACCCTGGATTCTTGTAGGCGGCTTCCCACGATCAAAAAACATGTTATCCCCCGGTTTTGTACGCACATTCAGATTGTTATTTGCAACTCCCTCCATCAGCAAGAAAATCAAAACACCATGCAAAGAACCAAACGAAGACCAGAAAACCAAAATCAGAGAAAAGAAAACCCTAATCCTTTAAACCCTAGAATCCGATCTCACCCCTTAATCGATTAACCCAGAGTTATCAATCTAGCTAAATTAGTCTCAGCTAACCGCAATCAATAACACCCAGATTAATAAATCAGAGAATCGAAAAGGATTACTAAGGCAGCGATTGAAGAAAAAAGAATAAACCCTAGTTTTGGATCGATCACTAATGCTAACAAGTTCGTTATAGGGTTTTGAAAAACAAAACTCTAATTGAAATGTGCTCAAAAATATCTCGGATGTCGGTTCGTTTGGTCATACGGTTGCGTTGTTCGGTTAATTACGACGAAAATCGTAACGAACGCAAAAACGATCCAAATTACGCGACGAATGGAATTTTATCATGCCAATCACTAAAATAAAATATTTTAATGATTACATAAATTTTTGGTTGTCCGGATATATTCAGAACGTAAGATATGTGCGAAAATGCAAACTTATGCACTTTTTGACGCCTTTAGTCCCTATTGATCAATAAAGTTTATTTTTAGCATACTGAACCCTTCAAAGCCTGTGCAAGGAACAGGGAAACCCTAACTCTCTCTCCTTTAGGTGATTTTTTGTTCACCATGAATCCTTCGTTTTTCTTCGTGATCTTTTTTTTTTTGGGTAAAGGGTTACCCCGGTGATTCTATATATTCACAAAACATAAGCACAAGTAGTGTAGAAAATCTACACTAGTTCAATCGTAGGACATGCCCCATGAAAGTAAAACAACTAGAAACAAAACAAACACCACTAAACAGAAAACAACTAGACTAGACTCTAGAGCAAAAATCAAGACTATCTAATCAGCCACCATCTACATGCAAATCAGCTCCATTTATCCCCCACTCACCTAGAAGTCTTGTAACATTGTCACAATTCTTTAGCTTGGCTCCCATCAACTTGTAACGCACCTGTAAAATAATAAGATCAATAATAGTTTCCGGTGGCCTCAACTCGTTCTTGAATAACCTAGCATTGTGCTCCTGCCAGATGAAATAAGCACTAGCCGCTACCAACAACCTAGCAACATAGTTAGCCGCTGACTTTGACTTGGATCGAATTAGCAGCCAATTAACAATATCCTCCCATAACAGTCTGTATAACAGTCTGTGATTAGAGTTAACCTTTGACTTTGACTTTGACTTTGGCAACATAGTTACCAACAACCTAGCAACATAGTTAACCTAGCAACATGTTTTCTTCGTGATCTTCTGCATAACAGTCTGTGATTAGAGTTTTGTCCTATCAAAACTCTTTAACGAACTTGTTAGCATTAGGGATCGATCCAAAACTACGGTTTTTCTTGTTTTCTTTTAATCGCTGCCTTAGAGATCAAGTTCGAAACTCTGATTTATTAACCTGGTTGTCATTGATTGCGGTTAACTGAGATTAATTTAGCTAGATTGATACTATGGGTTAATCGATTAAGGGTTGAGGTTTGATTCTAGGGTTTAAAGGATTAGGGTTTTACGTCTTCTTTGCTCTTTGTTCGACTGGTTCTAGGGTTTTCTTCTTGCATGGTTTGTTGCTGTTTTGTCATTAGAGAGAGGTGTTATTTTTAGTATGGATGATCGTAAGATATCGGAGGGGGATGTGCACGATGGTCGGTTTAAACCGCCGTACACTTCTTCATTGCGCCAGGGTTTAGCGTCTCGAGTGGTAGACATTGAAGGTAAAACTTTAATGCCCCGTAGGGGTACTGTTTCTTCTGCTACACATGAGCCGGCTAAGTTTAATGTGATTGATGAGCTTACCAAGATTACTGTTCCCGTAAATGAGGATAATGTTCAACCTGATCATAAGAATGTTGATTCGTCAACTATGACTGATTTGTTTCAGCATGAGGAGGATAAGGGAAACAAACCAATATCATATGCGGAATCCGTGATGAATGCTACAGGTAAAAAACTTAATTTTAGGTCCCTTGCTAGTCCCGGATCGACGTGAGGATTGTGATGTGGTATTGCCGAAGGATTCTATTCGAGTGGTAAAAGACAAGCTAGCAAATACGTTGTATGGATACTTTCTGGGAGATCGGATTGCGTACCCGGTGGTAGAATATTATGTCAAAAATAACTGGAAAAAGTTTGGGTTGCAAAAAACTATGATGAACGCGAATGGCTTCTTTTTCTTCAAGTTTGCTGACCACACGGGTATGATGGCTGTTCTAAATGGGGGCCCTTGGATAATCAGATCTCAACCTTTCTTTTTATGCGAGTGGACTCCAAATACTAAACTGGTTAAAAAGGAGGTGAAGCAAATGCAAATTTGGGTGAAAATACATGATGTTCCTCTAGCGGCTTATACAGAGGATGGTCTTAGTTTGATTGCTACAGCGATTGGTGAGCCAAAGCTTCTTGATTCTTATACCACATCGATGTGCTTGGATTCCTGGGGGCGAAGTAGTTATGCTAGGGCCTTGATTGAAGTGTTGGCCGATAAGAAGCTTAAAGAGGAAATAACCATGGCTGTTCCGGAGCTTGAAGGTGACGGATATGTTAAGGTGACCATGTATGTTGAATATGAATGGAACCCGCATAGGTGCTCTCATTGTTGTGTGTTTGGCCACACAGATGATCTATGTCCTAAACAACCAAGGAAGATGGGAAAACAATTCAATGGAGATAAGTCTTATAAGCCACTCGAGCAAGATCGAAGACATGATAAGAAACCAGTTGTAGATGATGAAGGGTACATGGGTGTGCATGCCAAGAAAGTAGCTCGGAAGGTAGGGTTTCCAGTTAATAAGCAGAAGCCGAAATTTGAATATAGGCCGATTGGACCTAAACCGAAGGAACCAGTGAATAATTCGGGTCAGTCACACTCTGTTATATCTCCGAATCCTTTTGATGCTTTAAATTTTACTGATAATGTGGAGACGGGGCAGAGTAGTAAAGATGGAGGAGGTGATCAGCAACTTTCGGATGATGAAGAGGTTGTGGAGGTTTTTAATGAAACGAATGAATTTCTGATGGAAGGTACTCATAATCCTAAAGCAAATAAAGGGGCAAGCACTCCTAATCAGGGGGTTTCCAATGGTTAGTCTTGCTTTCTAGAATATTAGGGGGTTGAACCGCCCTCTAAAACAAAAAGAGGTTCGTTCCGTAGTTAAAGATAGTAACTTAAGTTTTTGTGCTATTCTTGAGTCCCACGTTGAAGTTGATAACCTTAGTAAGGTGTGTAATTCGGTTTTCCGTCACTGGGATTGGACTTCGAATGGGGGTATGTGTGATAGAGGTACCCGTATCATAATAGGTTGGAACCCGGAGATCTTTTATTTGATGGTTTTATCTCAAACATCGCAGGTAATGCATATTCAATTGTTTGTTAAAGAGGACAAGAAGTGGCTCTACAGTTCGGTTGTCTATGCGGCAAATTACTATGTTACTCGTCGTGAATTGTGGTCTCATATGTCCTATCATAAGCAGATGGTTGGTGATAAGCCGTGGCTTGTTATGGGCGATTTCAATTCTGCTTTACACTTAGAGGATAAGTCTACGGGTGCGTCATCCATCTCTACGGGTATGCGATATTTTCAGGCTTGTGTGTCGAATATTGAGGTGATGGATATTAATCAGTCAGGTCTCCATTTTACATGGAACCAGAAGCCAAAAAAGGGTGTTGGTTTACTCAAGAAAATTGATCGTATCATGGGCAATACTTCGTTTGTAGCTGAATTTCCTAACTCAGTGGCTGTCTTTCACCCTTATCGATTGTCGGATCACTCACTATGTGTCCTAACAATGAACCAAGCTACTACTAACAAGCGTAAGCCTTTTAAATTTGCAAATTTCTTGATTCATAAGCCTGATTTCCTAAAAATTGTGAAGGATGGTTGGGAGGAAAACGTTAGTGGGGTTCATCAATTTCGGGTTGTGAAAAAGCTTAGGCTATTAAAGAGCCCTTTACGTGCTTTACTCTTTAAGCATGGTAATCTCCACAAGAAGGTGGCTGAAATACGTGATAGTCTAAATGACATTCAGTCAAAAATTGACAAGGATCCTATGAATGCGGATCTTAGAGCTCTAGAAACGAAATTAAACTCAGATTTTCAAGTTGCTTCTCTTGATGAGGAAAGATTCTTAAAGCAAAAATCTAAGATGGAGTGGTTAAGAGCTGGGGATGCTAACACTGCATTCTTTCACGCAACTGTTAAAAACAGGAACCATCGATGTAGAATTCAAGTTGTTCGGGACACGAATGGGGTGGAGTACGAAGGTGAGGCGGTTCAAGATGCCTTTGTTAAACACTATGAGGTTTTTTTGGGATGCCAAGATAATTTATCTATGTATCCTACTCCTGATCTCTTTACTAAGCATGTGAACCCGGCTGATGCTTCTCACATGACTCGTCCAGTCACGGTGGAGGAAGTAAAGAAAGCCATGTTTTCTATAGGTAATGACAAGGCCCCAGGTCCAGATGGCTACTCTGCTGCCTTTTTTAAAGCTGCCTGGCCGATTGTAGGGAGTGATGTTTCATTGGCTATTATTGATTTTTTCAACACAGGTAGATTGCTTGGTCAGATTAATCATACTCTTCTTGCTCTTATTTCGAAGAATTCTTCTCCTGTTTTGGTCACCGATTATCGCCCAATTGCTTGTTGCAACGTCTTATTTAAATGTGTGAGCAAGATTATTGTGGATCGAATAAATGATGTTCTTAATCAAGTTGTTAGTATAAACCAATCAGCTTTTGTTCCTGGCAGGAAAATCTCAGACAACATTCTTCTCACCCAAGAGTTACTACACAACTATCATAGACATACGGGCCCCCCTCGTTGTGCTTTTAAGGTGGATATTCAGAAAGCTTATGATACGGTTGATTGGTGTTTCTTGAAAAATGTTTTGATTGGGTTCGGTTTCAATGCTAAGATGGTGAATGGATCATGATGTGCCTCACAACAACATCTTATTCTTTGTGTGTTAATGGAAATGTGCATGGCTATTTCAAGGGCAAGCGTGGTCTTCGACAGGGTGATCCTCTTTCTCCTTATCTTTTTACGCTGGTTATGGAAATTTTGACTTGCATTCTTCAGCGGGCTGCCCGAATTGATAAGTCTTTTAAATTTCACAATAAATGTGAGAAGCAGCGTATTATCAATCTCTGTTTTGCTGATGATTTGTTCTTGTTTGCTAGAGGAGACATTAATTCGGTACAATGTATTATGACGTCTCTTTCAAACTTTACAAATATGTCAGGGTTAGTTCCTAGTATTCAAAAGAGCACGGGGTTTTTTGTAATGTGCCCTCTCATGTTAAAAATCATATTTTGAGTATTATGCCTTTTGTTGAAGGGTCTTTGCCGGTGAAATACCTGGGAGTTCCTCTTATATCTTCTGGCCTTTTGTATAAAGATTGTAGTGTTCTTGTTGAAAGGATGGATCAACGGATTTCCAACTGGAGGAATAAGCTTCTTTCCTTTGCTGGTAGGTTACAACTTGTTAATTCGGTTCTTTCGTCAATGCATATTTACTGGTCTTCTGTTTTTATCCTTCCGAATCGGATCATTCTTGAATTGGAAGCTAAATTGCGTAACTTTCTTTGGTCGTCGGATGGGTTGTTTCATAAGGGGAAGGCTAAAGCTTCTTGGAAATCTATCTGTGTTCCAAAATATGAGGGTGGTTTAGGGATCCGCAGGATTGGGGATGTCAATAAAGCGCTAATGACTTCTCATATTTGGAGTATTCTGGTTAGACGAGACTCTCTTTGGGTGGCATGGGTTCATTCGTATAGACTCAAAGGGAATAGTTTCTGGATTTGCAAGCCGGTGGCGACTAGTTGTTGTAGTTGGCGGAAGTTATTACAGCTTAGGCCGTTTATTAGAGATTTTATCTGGTCTAAGTTGGGTGATGGTAGCAACACGTCTTCTTGGTATGCTTTGTGGAGCCATTTGGGTCCGCTTGGTAATTTTTTGACTCCCAGAACCATCTCTAATGCAGGGTTTTCTCTAAAAACTACAGTTCAGGAGATTCATGTTAATGGGGTTTGGAGGTGGCCTGTGGCGTGGAGGGATACTTATCCTGTCTTAATCCAACTTGATAACATTCGTACGGATTCAAATCGATCTGATCAGCTTTTGTGGAAGGATGGCAACGACTTAGCTGAACACTCCTCAACTCGGGTTTGGCATTCGCTTAGATATCGAGCCGAGGAGGTGGATTGGGTTAAACTTGTTTGGTTCTCACAATGTATCCCTAAGCATGCTTTCTTTATGTGGCTGGTGATACGTCGTAAGCTCCTAACTCAAGACAAAATTCTGCAATGGGATTTTTCGTGAAGGAAAAATATGAATATGATGTGTTGTCTTTTGTGCTACGCGGATATTGATTCTCACAATCATCTGTTTTTTGATTGTAACTATTCTACTCAAGTTTGGATCAAGGTTCGTGGCAAAGGGGGTATGAGTACTGTCGCTCCAGATTGGGAAGCTATTGTTGACTGGTTAGCGGCTCGAGCTACTTCAAAATCAGCAATTAATTTCATCAGTAGGCTCATAGTTGCAGCAGCGATCTATTTTGTTTGGCAGGAACGCAATGCCAGAATATTCAAGAACCAGACGAGACCTCCAGACATTCTGAGTGATTTAATCTTGCAGACTGTTCTATATAAGCTAATGGGAGTTAAGTTCAAGGAGAGCAATAATGTTCGAAGATTGCTGGAATCATGGGAGATTTATACCAACCATTTGGACGATGATGGAGGCTGATTATTTTTAGTTTGTTTTTCTAGATTATAGTCTAGTTGTCTTATTTTTGATGTTCTTGGTTGCTTGTTTTTGATGTCTTGGCTTACTCTCATGGGGGGTGTCCCATGTTTGAACTAGTTTGGGTTTTCCACGCTACTTGTTTTATTTGTTTTGTTGATATATAGAATCACCGGGGTAACCCTTTACCCAAAAAAAAACCCTTCAAAGCCTATTTCTAAGCTATGTAAAGGATATTTAGGGTATGTTTAACTTATGATCAAGTTCTGGAATGTTCGTTACTATACAAATCGGTATAGTTTCGCAGTTTGACACAAATAGTCCCTGCGATCGAACAAACTTGATTTCGACACACCAAACCATCCAAAACTTATTTCTAAGTTATGTAAAGGTTATTTAAGGTATGTTGAGCCTATGTCACTATCCCGGAGTGTTTGTCGCGTTAAACTGATTACGTTTTTTTTTTTGGGTAAAGGGTTACCCCGGTGATTCTATATATTCACAACCAAAGAAACATAAGTAGTGTAGGGAGTCTACACTAGTTCAATCATGAGACATGCCCCATGAAAGTAAACCATAAAAACACAAAGTCACAAAGACAACCAAACAAGGGAAACCAACTAGACAAAAACTCTAGACATAACAACCAAAATAACAACTAATCAGCCCCCATCGTCATCCTTATCTTTCGTATGGATCTCTCATTCTTTAAGAAGGTTACGCACCCTAACGGTATTCTTCAGCTTTGCTCCCATCAACTTGTATCGCACTGTATTCATGATTACATCACTAACCGTCTCAGGAGGTCTCAATTGATTTTTAAATAACCTGGCATTCCTCTCTTGCCAAATACTGTACGCAGCAGCCGCTACAATAAGCTTAGCAACATAAGTATCGGCCCTCCTTTGATGAGCACGAGCACAAAGCCAGTGAACAATATCCGTCCATTTCGGAGAAACAGAACTCATCCCCACCCTGTTTCTAACTGTAAGCCACACTTGAGTTGAGTACTTGCATTCAAAAAACAAGTGCGGGTGAGAATCAAAGTTCTCATAGCACAATAAACAGCACATCATATTCATGTTTTTTCTCCGAGATAAATCCCATTGAAAAATTTTATCTTGCGTAAGGAGCTTACCTTTCATAATCAACCACATCATGAATGCGTGTCTAGGAATACACTGGGCGAACCACACAATGCTACACCAATCGAATTCCGGTTCTCTATGCCGAACTGAGTGCCATACACCAGAAGATGAGAACTCATTAAGATCACCACCATCTTTCCATAACAATCTGTCAACTTTCAAGGGGTCCAACTGAACTTGATCAATCTGAATAAGAACAGGGAAGAGATCCCTCCAAGCCGTAGGCCACATCCAAGCACCATCAGAATACACATCAGCCACCCGGTCATCCAACCTAAAATCAGCATCAGTGATAGTTCTGGGCGACATAAAGTCGCCAAGAGGCCCCAAATCACTCCAATAATCAAACCAGGCTGAAGTATTAGCACCATTCCCTAACTCCGACCATATATGCTTTCTAATTAAAGGCCTCATTTGAGTGAGTTTTCACCAAGACCAACAACTATTCGAAGGCGTTTTGCAGATCCAGAAGCTCTTATCTTTTAAATGATACGAAAGAACCCATTTAATCCACAGAGACTCACGCTTGGAGACAATACTCCAAATATGAGACGACATCAGAGCTTTGTTCATATCCCCAATGCGTCTAATACCCAAACCCCCTTCATACTTAGGAGTACACACCAATTTCCAAGAAACTTTAGATTTACCTTTATTGAAAGAGGACTCTTGAGACCATAAGAAATTTCTCATTTTAGCTTCTAACTCCTGAATAATCCGAGCCGGCAAGATAAAAACCGAGGACCAATAAATATGCATAGAAGAAAGCACTGAGATAATAAGTTGAAGCCTTCCTGCGAACGATAATAGCTTATTCCTCCAGTGCATAATACGTTTTTCTAATATTTCCACAAGCACACGACAATCATTGTAACCAAGCCTAGCCGAAATCAGGGGCACCCCCAAGTACTTCACGGGTAACTTTCCTTCTTTAAAAGGCATAATATCCAGAATAGCTTGTTTGACATGATCCTTAACATTACAAAAGAAAACCGTGCTTTTCTGGTTACTAGGCACTAACCCCGACATCTTAGTGAACTTCGTGAGAGAAGACATAATACAACTAGCCGAATTCACCTCTCCTCTAGCAAAAAGAAATAAGTCATTCGCAAAACACAGATTAATAATCTGCTGCCTTTCACATCTGTTATGGAACTTAAAAGAAGAGTCAATTCAAACCGAATGATGAAGAATACCCGTTAAGACCTCCATAACGAGAGTAAATAAATATGGGGACATAGGATCTCCTTGCCTTAGCCCACGATTGCCCTTGAAAAAACCATGCACTGCGCCATTAACACAAACCGAAAAAGATGTAGTAGACACACAGAGCATAATCCACTCCACCATCTTACTGTTAAAACCAAAGCCAATTAGCACACTTTTAAGAAACCTCCAATCGACAGTATCATAAGCTTTCTGAATATCTACTTTAAACGCACATCTTGGAGGACCCACATCTCTATGATAATTATGTATTAACTCTTGGGTTAAAAGAATATTATCCGAAATCTTTCGACCAGGAACAAAAGCAGATTGGTTTGTGCTGACAATATCATCAAGAGCTCCTTTAATTCTTTCTGCAATAATCTTACTGGTGCATTTGTAAAAAACATTACAACAAGCAATCGGTCTAAAATCAGTAACAAGCAAAGGAGTCGAAATCTTAGGAATAAGCACAATAAGAGTATGATTCAATTCCCGAAGCAGGTTACCAGTTTCAAAAAAGTCTTTAATGGCATTAGAGACATCATTGCCAATTAAGGACCAAGCGCTTTTGAAAAAAGTCGCCGTATAACCATCCGGCCCAGGGGCTTTGTCATTACCAATAGAAAACATCGCCTTCTTAATCTCCTCCATCGTTACTTGTCGAACCATATGAGTAGCAACATTATGAGATAATCTTTTCGGAAATAAATCCGGAGCCGGCTCAAGCGATATGTCACCTTGAGAACCAAAAAACTTCTCATAGTGCTTGACAAACGCTTGATACACCATGTCACCCTCATAAAGAGACCCTCCCACATCGCTGATAACATCAATTCTGCTAAAATGATTTCTGGCTTTCAAAGAAGAATGAAAAAAAGCAGTATTCATGTCGCCCGCAGCTAACCAATCCACCTTAGATTTTTGTTTAAGGAAACGCTCTTCATCCAACAAAGCCTCTTGTAAATCACGGCTAGTAGAGGTCTCTACGGCTCTGAGATCAACATTTAACGGGTCCTGATCAATATTTTGTTGAATCACATCCAACTTCATTCTAAGATTTTCAACTTTCTTGTGAAGATTTCCTTGTTTGAAAAGCAACGACCTAAACGGGTTTTTCAGCAAACGAAGTTTTTTGACAACTCTAAACTGATGCACACCGTCAACATTTGAATTCCAATACTTTTCGACAGTCTCTAAAAATTCTGGTTTAAAAACCATAAAATTAGCGAATTTAAAGGACTTCGGCTTCATTTTCATAGCTTCCGGAATAGATAGAATACATCGACAATGATCCGAAAGGCGATACGGCTTGAATATGGCAAATGAGTTCGGGTATTCAGCCACAAACAGAGTGTTCCCCATAACTCGATCAATTTTCTTTAGTAACCCAACCCCTTTTTTCGGCTTCTGGTTCCATGTAAAATGGATACCCGTCCGATTAATATCAACCACTTCAATGTCATCAACACAAGCTTGGAACTCCCTCAAACCAATAGATATCGAAGACGTTCCCATAGATTTATCCTCTATATTTAGAGCCGAGTTAAAATCACCCATAATACACCAAGGTTTATTAGCAACAAGGGTTTTATGCATAGAAAGTTGATGCCACAATTCTCTACGGGTCGCAAAATAATTGGCTGCATAAACAATCGAACAAAAAACCATCCTTTTATCCAATTTAAACACAAGTTGGAGGTGCATAACCTGAGACGACTGAGCCAGGATTATCACATAAAAAATAGCAGGATTCCACCCAATAATAATTCTTGTGCCTCTGTCACAACACCCGCCATTTGAAGTCCAATCCCAAGATCGAAAAACAGTTTTACATACTTTATCCAGTTTATCAACATTCACATGGGACTCTAAAATAGCACACAAACTTAAATTATAATCCTTCACTGCCTGTCGAACCTCCATTTGTTTAAGTGGGTGGTTCAACCCCCTTATATTCCAAACCGCGAGACTAACCATCAGTAACTACCTGAGAAGGAGTGCTTGCCCCTTGATTGCTCTTCATATTTAGAGAACCTTGCTGCATAAAAACATCCATTTCATTGTACACCTCGTCAACCTCATCATCCGTATCCTCCTGGCCCATACCGGACATATTCTTGCTGGTACCTTCCTCCGAGTCAACTTGGTTCAAGACGTCAAAAGGATTATTCGATTTAACAGGCATAGATGTTGAACCGTTTTAACATTCAGCTGAGTCTTAGAACCCACCGGCCGATATTCAAATTTAATTTTTTGTTTGTTTACCGGAATACCAACCTTTCTAGTAACTTTCTTACCATGTACTTCCGTGTAACCATCCTGATCCACATTCGGAACCTTTTTCACTTGCCTGTTTCTTTGAAAATTGCTGTTGTGATCCTCATGTCTAACATTTTTCATTGGCGTTTTCGGACACATCTCACTAGAATGACCAAACACACATGTAGCACAACGATACGGGCTCCATTCATATTCCACATACATAGTTTCTTTAATAAAACCCTCCCCATCAGGTTCGGGTATTGCCATAGTAATCTCCTCACGGAACTCCTTATCAGCCGAAATCTCCACCAACGCTCTAGCATAACTACTACGGCCCCATGACTCCATGCACAAAGATGTAGTAAAAGAATCCAGCATCTTTGGCTCCCCAATTGTTGTAGCTATCAGACTAAGGCCATCTTCCGTATAGGCCGCAATTGGAACCTCATGAATTTTCACCCAAACTTGCACTTGCTTTACTTCTTTCTTTTCTAATTTAGTCGTAGGAGTCCATGTATTCAGAAACAATGGTTGAGACCTGATTATCCACGGACCATCTTTATGAAAGTTCAGAGGATAATATGGATGCATATGGCTTTCAGGGATCTCATACGGTTCAGGGTAGCAGCTCTAACCCTAAATCTTATGTGGATTCGGTAGTGGGTAGCAAAGTACAGAAAGTTAATTTCCGATCGTTATCTAGCTCGGTTGTGCATGAAGGCTGTGACGTCGTTCTTCCTAAGGAATCTGTCCGAACCGTGAAGGAAAAATTGTCTAATACCATTTATGGTTATTTCTTGGGGGACCGAGTTGCATTCCCGGTTGTTGACTATTATGTTAGAGTTAATTACGCATCAGTTTGCGTATAACTTTCCAGAAAGCGATTTAGAGCTCGAAATCGAACAAGAATTGATATGTGCAAATGATACACATATTTATACAAATCCCAAGTATGAAATACAATATTTCATTGATTTGGTATTTGTTTGATGGCCGTGGAGGCACAGATGTCACATTTCGAATGAATCCCTCGAACCCTAAGTAAAACTCTGGGCCATGTTTGGATTCTTAGCGAAATTGTTAACTGTCAAAGTGAAGTCCTTGTAGTAACAAAACATGGAGTTTCGAACTACGGACAGAATAACGTTTCTTATGAAGACTATCATAGGAAACTTGTGTGTGCTCGAAATCAGAGTCGGAGAGTGTAAGATAAGATAACATTGGTCAAGGTCCAGGACTTCTTGTAACTTAAATAACGCTACGTTCGCAATGTAATAAGGAACACTTATATATAGGAAGTACCAGCGGCGTATCCACCATGCCCCTTTCTACATTGTTCCCGTTTCGTTATTCTCATCACTATAGGTCTTAACACATGATAAAACTTGCTGTGGTTTCTGTGCACTGAATTCCATAATTACGTATGCATCCATAATTATGTAATTCCTTGCACAGTCCGCACAGTTCATTTCATAATGCGTAGGAAAAAATCAATTGAATAAACATGAAGTGACTTGACTAGACCACCAATGGATCTTTTTAACTAGATCAATGAACGATCTTTTTAACTAGATCAACACATGATCTCCTTAACCAGACCGTTGTACGATCTCTTTAAATAGACCACTTAAGGGATCTTTTCAGCTATATCATCACATGATATTCCTAACCAGATTTCTGAATCAATCCTTTAAACTAGACCACTCAAGGGGTCCAATTTTAGAATAGTACTTCATAATCCAAGGGACTTAACTATAACGTAGAAGCCCATTGAGGATTTTAAGGTAGTACCTTTGGATATCCTACTATGAATTCCTCATATGGAGATATGGAGGATTCTACGAGGATTTGGAAAATGAATATTCGGGTCACATAAAAACACAAAACATATAAGAAAACACATAAGCATATAATCACATAATTGTTTAACTTGATTCTTTATTTTGTTAATTTTGTTGTTGATTTGTGCACATGCATTTAAAGCACAACAGGAATCCAATCCGTGGATTCCATTTGGCACTTTAAACATCTTCAAGAATCTGACTATGAAGATAGGAGGATCTCAATGGGAATTCGGCTTTGTTTCTCAAAAAGAAACGAGTGCTTAAGGTTTTCGGGGAGATCACAAGTGATCATAAAAATGAAAGAACCACACGAGGGGTTTGTCTTTGTGTCGGCATCATAGGGTTGTATTAAACATACACACAATCGTATCAGTTTCGTAAAATAAAACTGAAACAACAAATTTTAATTATATAACAAACTGAGTCGATTCAAACATCCAAAAGATAACATACAAGGAAATACAAAAGCCTAATTGTTCACTGCTACATTGTCGTTCGCGTTTGCCTCGTTTATATTAAACACTCGTCCACGCGCTGGATTTGTGTTAACAAGTCTTGGGCAATTGTTACGGTAGTGAGTAAGGTTACCACAGTTATAACACGACCCAGATGGAAACCGTTCTTGAGCAGCAGCAGGATTTGCAGCAGCTTGATTCGCATAACGGCAGGTATTGATCAAATGTCCCAATCGCCCACAGTGGGTACATTTGTGACACTGCACTTGCTCCAGATGATGACAGTTGCATTTGTTGCACAAGGGTGCGGTACCAACATAATTTTTCCTTTTATGAGGTTGTGCTAGCTGGTTTGGTGCAACCTGATTGTTCTGAGCAGTTATTGCGCAGTTTTGAGAAGCCTTGCGCTGTTTCTTCTTCTTGGATGTCTCGGCTTGTTTATCCTTTGGTTCTTCTGGTGCGGACTTGTCAAATGGTTTCGGGTCGGCTTTTCGAAAAAGCTTACCTTTCCTGATCTGGGATTCAGTCAAGGTAGCAGACAATTCAATGGCCTGTCTGACGGTAGTAGGGTTGCTACCAGTAACGATTTCCTGAACCAGGTCAGGGAGACCATCAATGTACTTCTCGATCGCCTTTTCCAAAGGCGTAACCATGGCAGGACATAACAGGCTCAGTTCCTCATATCGGTCAGTGTAGGCTCGATGTTCACCACTGTCTTGCTTTAAATCGTTGAATTCTCTTTCCAACGCTCTAAGCTCATGACGAGGGCAGAAATCTTTCATCATTAGAGCGCGGAGCTCTTCCCAAGTTTGAGCTAGTGCCACATCAGCACCCCTATCACGCATCACACCATTCCACTAGGTAAGAGCACGCTTCTCGAACACACTGGATGCAAATTCAACCTTACGCTCATTCGGACATTGCACATGCCTGAATGTGCTCTCCAAACTTTCGAACCATTACAGGAGCACGGTTGGTCCTTGAGACCCAGAAAACTTCAAAGGTTTAGCAGAATTGAAGGTCTTGAAACTACACTGAGCATTGTTATTGTTATTGTCGTTGTATAACTGATGGATCTGGGTTACTATGCCTGGAAGCACAGCAGCCATTTGCTAAGCGACAAGGGCTGCGAGGAGGTTGTGCATCTTGTCAAGGAGGCATTGTCTAAAAAGAACAAGGAAACATGAGGGAAAACAAGTGAAATGGCATTGGGTAAGAATAGGATGTTACAATTACCGACCAAAAAGCATGGATGATGGTCATTTGTTCAAACCACGAAGCAAACAAACGACACACAGAAGCTGAATCAAAGTAAATAGGTCCTCATAATGTATCGCGAAGACATGCTTTAGCCTATAAGTGGACACTCACCCCAAGAGTTCCCAGGTAAGAGTGGCTGGTCTGATTATGTGGATTTGTACGAACACTCTAGCCTTAGATAGAAAACTCAGGATACAGGTGTCACACCCCGACCGCGTAAAACAACAAAGCGCGGCGGAAACATCGAGGCGTGTTGCAACAGAATCATTGTTTCATAACCATGGATACAAAAAGTGTTTCGTTTTATTAAACATTGAATAATTACATCATCTGGAAATCTAAATACACAAACTAAACATAATCTATCATTATTATTGAGTCACTAAGGCCTTGTCCAGTCCTATGTGAGCATGCATCCTATCAATCGATATCTTTCAACAATACCTGAAACATATGTGAAAACGAGCAAAGAAATGCTGGCGAATACATAAGTTTTGTAGGAGTGTCAAGTCATGGCTAGTTTAGATGTTGCAATACTTTATTAAAAATCTTGTTTTGAAAAGAGTATAATATTGCAACTTAATTAACCAACTCAAATCAAGCGGGTTATAGTTTATAAAACCTCGTAGCCATGACTCTTAACCCAAAAACATTTGTTTTAGTAAAGCAAATTGTGAAACATCTTGTAATAAATCCTTAATAAAACTTGTTAAAAAATCTCGTTAAAAACTCGTATAGTTTATATCGTATCGAAAACCTCGTTTGAGTGACATCGTTTAAAAATCGTTTACCCAAGTGAACTAAATAACGCCACGGTATGTAATGCGATGAAAACACTTATATATAGGAAGTACCAGCGGCGTATCCACCATGCTTTCATCACATTACGCCCGTCCCGTTATCTAAACACTTAACCAAAAGCCAATCGTATATCGCTTTGAAACCAATCGTTTACCCAATCGTTAAAACATCGTGTGAAAACCAATCGTTTACCCAATCGTTAAAACATCGTGTGAAAACCAATCGTTTACCCAATCGTTAAAACATCGTGTGAAAACCAATCGTTTACCAAATCGTTAAATTCGTTTTAGGTCGTGAAACTACTTAAATGGTCGTCTCGCTAATAACATTCAAACCTTCATGACTCGCATTAATAAACCCTTACCAAAGGATAGATTAACAACTCGCATTAATAAACCCTTACCAAAGGATAAATTAACATCTCGCATTAATAAACCCTTACCAAAGGATAAATTAACATTTCGCATTAATAAACCCTTACCAAAGGATAAATTAACAATTTACAGATTCAGTCGCTACCCCCCACCCCCACACATAACTACGGGTGCAGTAAGATAACGGGATTTGTCAGATCCTATGGAACCATAACCTAATACTGGTCGGCTTGATCATTGCTAATGAATGTCATTTGTTATGTAAATACAACCAACAAATTTGTTCACTTTATTGAAATCGTTATTAGTTTTGTATAAATCGTCTTAGTCGTTTTTGAAAACATTGTAATTGTTCTTGAATCCATTGATAAAACATTTAGCACATATGAGTCACCCCAAAACAGTTGAAAGCAGTAAAATAGGGGAATAATGTACTCGCCTGAGAATGCTTAGAGGTCTTGCACAACAACCAAGCAAAGCTAGAGGGAGCACGGAATCAGTCGGCAATCTAAAACTATATAAATAAACCGGACTTAAATCGGGAGATCGGATAGGATGAGGCTTGGTAAACCAAATGAGTATTGGAACTCATATGATATGGTTTAACAAGACCTACATACTACATTGAGACTAACCTAAGTGCTTTCGACCCATCGTGACCCATTAAGGTAACATACGCTACTTTAACGTGTCGTGCGCGCAAAGCGCGTTCGAGACGTCTAACTAGTCCTATGACAAGTATTATATGCCTAAACGTGTTACATAATCAGTTATGTGACAAAGGTTTAGGTTACATAAGCTTAATTACCAATTATACATGAAAAGGGTATTCTGGTAATTTACCTAAGGCACATAAACTACCTATCATACAACTACTCAAACGATGTGACCATAAGGTATAACCTCGGAAGGTTATTCCCTACCTACTATGGTCACCTAATGTGTTTGGTCGGATCCTAATGATCGACCAAACTGGGTCGGGTTCGAAGGTATAAGCGATTTATTAGATCGCTTACCCTTACGACCCTAGACAACGTGGTAATCAGTAGGCATAGTCCCAAGGGACTATAACCATCGTGATTACAATCACGTTGCGAAGTTCAAACGAACTTCGCATTGACCATAACTGGTTAACGCTGAAAGTCAAACAAAGTTTGACTTTCTGACTCTAAAAGCAATAAAATAAAGAAAAGAACGAAAGAATACTTACGAAGGGTCCCCGAATGCTAATCCCAATTCAAGTAGCTCAGGTATGAAACAATGGTTTCAACTTAGAGCTCCTCAAATCAGAATTCTAGTGATTTTGAAGCAATGGGGCATGGGGTATTTATAGGAATACCCGAACCGTTAGGATCGTTTGTCGAATATCGTGCCTTAATCGCATTCGTACAAGTGTCGGAAAGTTGTGGTGACTAAGAATGGGTTCTTATCAGCTGACTAGGCAAGTATGAGTATGTGGTTGTGGTTAAAACAGCTGCAAACAGGCTGTTAGAAACTCTGTATCTGGTCTGCAGATGCCTTACGCATCGTAGGGGAAAAACCCCTGCGCATCGTAAGCATACAAGTTTGGCATAATTACAGTTTTGGTCCCTGTTATGCATTCAGCCCATTTTCGACACGTTTAAGGCCCGTTAACCACATTT
This sequence comes from Helianthus tuberosus, assembly GCA_030545235.1. Lineage (NCBI taxonomy): Eukaryota > Viridiplantae > Streptophyta > Magnoliopsida > Asterales > Asteraceae > Helianthus > Helianthus tuberosus. The sequence continues at coordinate 117,075,496 of CM060397.1, read as the reverse complement.
CAAAGCTCTAAAATGAAGTTAAAGTATAGGGAACTTAAAATGTGTCCAAAAATATCTCGGATGTTGGTTCGTTTGGTCGTACGAACGCGATGTTCGCTTAATTATGACGGAATGCGCATAAGCGCGAAAAACAATCCAAATGACGCGACGAATGGATTTTTCTTATGCCAAACACTAAAATAAAATATTTTAGTGCTTACATAAATTTTTAGATGTCCGGAAGTATTCAGAACGTAAGTTATACGCGAAAATGCAAACTTGTGCACTTTTTGACACTTTTAGTCCCTGAATGACCCAAAAGTTTATTTTAGCACACCGAACCCCTCAAAGCCTATTTCTAAGCTATGTAAAGGATATTTATGGTATGTTTAACTTATGGTCATGTTCCAGAAAGTCTGTTACAGTTCAAATTGGCTTACTTTCGCAGTTTGTCAACTTTAGTCCCTGTAGACGAATTAACTTGTTTTTGCCATACCAAAGCCTTCAAAACTTATTTCTAAGTTATGTAAAGGTTGTTTAAGGTATGTTAAGCCAATGTCACTATTCCGGAGTGTTTGTTGCATTAAACTGGTTATATTTACGCATTGGTGCGCGTATAACCTTCCAGAAAGCGATTTAGAGTTTAAAATCGAATAAGAATCGATATGTGCAAATGATACACATATTTTTACAAATCCCAAGTATGAAATACAATATTTCATTGGTTTGGTATATGTTTGATGGTCGCAGTGACCCAGGTGTCACAACAGCCATCCACCCTTCCAGATTGCACGTGTTCACATTATAAGACCCAAACTTTGACGAGATTTTGAAAACTTTGAGGGTTCAAAACCTTATAATAAATCATCCTAGAACAGATGATTGGTTTTCAAAGCGAATTCGAAATTTGTGTTCTCGTTGTGGTTGTCACCTAATGATAGGCGACAGTATTGTTTTCAAACTAAATACAAGGTAACTAGTTTAAGGGTCCTAGGAAGGTTATAGTCTAGGTCAAAGCATTACTAATAACCTAATTCCCTATAACCATTGGCTCTGATACCAACTTTTCTGTCACACCCCGACCACGTAAAATAACAAATCGTGGCGGAAACATCGGGGAGTGTTGTAACAGAATCATTGTTTCACAACCATGGATTTAAATAGTTTTGTTTTATTGAATTAATGAACTCATTGTTTTATTACAAATCAGATAAATACAAGTATTGTCTTTCAAGTTTTAAAGTCGCTAAGGCAAGAGTCCATCCTATGTATATCATGCATCAACAATCATCACATAGCAGCACCTGAAACATATGTAAAAAATAGGTACGTCAGCATAAAAATGCCTGTGAGATACATAGGTTTTATTAATGCAGGATTCATGACTTGTAAGTTTAAAAGAATGTTTAACAAAAATAGTTATGAACTTAAAATGTTTTCTTTATAAATCATGCGAAAATTTATAAGAAATCTAATGATATAAAAGAAAGGTGCATAAATAAATAATTAAGTAAAATGAGTTTGTATAACAATGTTTTGATAAAAAGGTTTGTAGTATATAAAAATATACTTTGGTTTTAAGAAAGTCGAATAAGTAATATATTAAAATATATTTCAGTTTCAAAATAGTTAAACCGATAGTATATAAAATATGCTTTAGTTGTCAAAGTAATAGTTTTCAGTAGTATATCAAAAGTATACTTTGGTTTTATAAATAACATATTAAACTATGCTTTGGTTTTGTAAATAACATATCAAACTATGTTTTAGTAATTAACAAAATATATGTTGTTTTGTACAATATCACACATGAGAGCTTATCAAACTATACCTTTGGGAGTATAACAAAATATACAACAAAATTGTGATTTAGAATTCATTCAAACCTTAGTGTATCAAAATACACCTTAGAGACTATAGAAATACCACAAAGGCAATCTCTATTTGGACAAAAATCGGTTTCTGACATTCCATACAACAGGAATGGGGTGTCCAATCCTATAGCGCTATATCATACTACCAATCGGTCTGGTGAACGTACAAAACAAGTACAATCCAACATTTAATTTTATAATCTTTGAAAAATTAGTCTTTAAACCATAAATAATCATTCAGTTTGTCAAAAGATAAGTACTAACATGTATAATCAATTATACTTTGAAATCATGAACATAACAATTAGGTACACATGTTTCACCCCAAAACATTGAAAACAGTAAAAGAGGGGACTATGTACTCACTTGAGGATGCTTAGAAGTCTTGAATAACAAGCAAGCAAAGCAAGAGAGATCACGGAATCAAACGGCACCTAATATAGGTAACTATGTTAATAAACCGGACCTAAATCGGAAGATCGGATAGAAATGAGGTTTCGTAAACAAAATGAGTATAGGAACTCATGTAATATGGTTTAACAATGCCTATAAACTAAATCGAAACCTCACCTAAGTGCTTATGACCCATTACGACCCGTTTAGGTAGCTTACGCTACTTTAACGCGTCGTTCGCGTAAAACGCGTTCGGATCGCCTAACTAGTCCTGTGACAAGTATTATATGCCTTAAAAAGTCTAATAATGTTGCCTAATCAGTTTAGATGTAAAAATTTAGGTTTTTTTTTTTTGGGTAAAGGGTTACCCCGGTGATTTTATAACGAAACCAAAACAATACAAGTAGGAAGGCTAACAACACCCCCTAGTTCTCTTCGTGACATACCACAAAAGAGTAAACAAGGAAAATACATCCAAACCAAAACACGACTAAAAACAAAACAAGCTACAAGCTAAGCGCTTCAGTCTTCATCGAAATACTCGACCCCATCAATCTTCCATTCTTCCAAGAACCGTCTGACATGAATATTAGCTCTATATTTAAACGAGATTAACTTTGTTCGAACTGTGCTTATAATGATTTCAGAAATCTGCTCTGGAGGCCTCAACCGGTTGCTAAAAAATCTTGCATTTCTTTCACTCCAGATGCTATACGCCGCAGCCGCAACAATAAGCCTACTAGCTACCATGGATATTGCCCTCGATTTTGCTCTCGGTATCATCCATTCAATGATATCATCCCATCTTTCATTAACCATGGTCATTTCCACTTTTCTGCTAACAATGCTCCACACTTTTTTAGAGTAAGAGCATTGAAAGAAAAGGTGATCATGCGTTTCAAGATCTGCATAACACAACAAACAACACATCTGATTCATTGAACCATGAACCATACGGTTCCACTGCATAATACGATCCTGCGTCCACAACTTCCTCTTAATAATAAGCCAACATTAGAAAGCATGTTTTGGAATATTGAACGCTGACCAGACAAAGTTTGACCACTCCTTCGGCTGATCACGGACTCTGATTGTATTCCATACCTCCTTAGAAGCAAAGGGGACCACTTTACCTTCTGCATTTCTCCATAAGATCTGGTCCGGATTATTGTTTAGGTTTATTGAAGGAAGCTGGAAAAGCACCGGGTATACGCTCCTCCATGCCTCCGGCCAACTCCAAGCTCCATTCTCAATCACGTCGGCCACTTTAGACGTCACACTATAGCCATACCTTGCCATTTGTCTCGGAGTAATAACACTTGCCAAAGGGCAATCACTACACCATTGATCGAACCAAACAAAAGTGCTTCGGCCATTACATACTTTACTCCAAAACGATACCCGAAGTAAATCCCTGCTCTTTAACAATTTCTTCCAGCCCCATGGAGCGTTATTCTGCACATGAATATCCCATATACTACGATTCTTTAACCTATAGAGGCTGACCCAAGTAGTCCACAAAGATCTTCGACCCGAGAGAAGACTATACATATGATACGCCATAAGCGACTTGTTTACATCATCAATCCTCCTAATACCCATGCCACCCTCATATTTTGGAAGACACACCTCCTTCCAAGCTACCTTTGCTCTCCCCTTGGAAACAGTACCAGATCCCCACAGAAACCACTTCATTTTACTTTCGAGTTCATTAATAATACTTTTTAGTAATATAAAGACTGAAGCCCAGTACACATGAATGGAGGAGAGTACCGAGATAACTAACTGGAGTCTGCCAGCAAATGATAGAAATCTGTTTTTCCAATCAGAAATTCTTTTATTCATACGCTCCACCAGAATTTTGCAATCTTTGATTAAGAGTCTAGATGCCAGCAACGGAACACCTAGATACTTATTGGAAGTTTTCCTTCCTCAAAAGGAATCAGCTCTATAATCTTCTCTTTAACTCGGTTCGGCACATTACAAAAGAAAATAGTGCTTTTTGAATTATTAGGTATCAATCCCGAAATATCTCCAAATTCCTTCAAGGACATCATGATGACTTTGATCGAGTTTACATTCCCTCTCGCGAACATGAAAAGGTCATAAGCAAAACACAGATTAATTATCATCTGTTTCTCACACTTGTTATGAAACCTAAACGATGTATCTAAATCAGCCGCTTTGCTAAGAAGCAATGTTAAGACTTCCATAACCATTGTAAACAAGTACGGTGACATCGGATCACCTTGGCGTAACCCTCGTTTACCTCTAAAGTAACCATGTATATTACCATTGATACTTAAGGAAAACGACGTAGACGTAACACACTCCATGATCCAATCTATAAACTGTTGTTTAAATCCAAAACCATGCAGAATGTCACATAGGAACCTCCAATCAACAGTGTCGTATGCCTTTTGAATATCCACTTTCATTGCACATCTAGGAGGACCCACCTGACGATGATAATTATGCATTAGTTCTTGGGTTAACATTATGTTATCCGAGATCCTCCTTCCCGGAACAAAAGCAGATTGGTTCTCACTAATGATCTCCTTTAAACCCTTGAGAATCATGTTAGTAATGATCTTGCTAATCCCTTTGTATATAACATTGCAACACGATATAGGCCTATAATCAGTTACAACACCCGGAGTGGAAATTTTAGGGATTAAAGCAATGAAAGTGTGATTTATTTCCTGGAGCATTTTACCCGTGTTAAAAAAATCAATCACAGCACTAGTAACATCACTACCCACAACTGACCAAGCCTTTTTAAAGAACTCATACGTATAGCTATCAGGCCCGGGTGCCTTGTTCTCATTTATAGAAAAAATAGCAAGTTTTATCTCCTCCTGAGTGACCGGTCTACACATACCTTCAGCAACTTGAGAGGTTAGCGTAGTCGAGAACACCTCTTGGCTCACCCTCTTAACCATGCCTCCATTCGATCCTAAAAAACCCCTGAAGTGGTCAACCAACGCCGTCGCTACCCCTTCACCTTCATATAAATTGCCTTCTATATCTTTAATAACATGAATTTTGTTGATATGATTCCTACACTTTACCACATTGTGAAAATACGCCGTATTCGCCATTTTTGCTTAGCTTTTTGTTTTAGGAACCTCTCTTCATCAAGAATTGCATCTTGGTACTTCTGAACACATATTGATTCGGCTTCTTTGATGGTCATGTTAAATGGATCCGAGTCCAAATCTGCTTGAAGCTTATCAAGTTCACTATTCAGATCCATCACTTTCTTGTGGACGTTTCATTGTTTATACATTAGCGATCTGAACGGGTGTTTTAACCCTCGGAGCTTTTTAACAACTTTAAACATTGGAACACCACCAACCTCTAGATCCCAACCAGTTTTTACCACATCCATGAATTCCTTTTTAAGCACCAACAAGTTAGTGAACTTGAACGACCTAGGCTTGCTACGACTAGCATACTTTAGAACACATGGACTATGATCCGAAACACCATTCGGGAGAAACGTTGCAAAAGCATCCACAAATGTATCCACCAGCTTGACATTTACCAATATTCTATCCAGCTTTTTCCTAATCCCCACACCCTTTTTTGGTCGCTAGTTCCAAGTATAATGCGTCCCATGAGCCTTTATATCAAACACTTCAATACAATTAGTACAATCATTAAAATCCTTCATAGCGGCACTAACCTTAGACGAACAAGAACACTTATCCTCTAGGTTAAGGCCACATTGAAATCTCCCATGATAGCCCAGGGCCCATTATTCGCAATCCCCTTGTGCATTCTTAGCGACTCCCAAAGTTTCTTACGCTCTTGATCACTGTTACTGGCATAAACAAACGAGACATATAGCATTTTCCTATCTTTTTTAAACACAATTTGAGTGTGAACTACTTGCTCCATTACATGCAACACCATGACATCAATACAATCAACATTCCATCCCACTATGATCCTTGTTCCTTTATTACAAACATTCCCATTTGACGCCCATTCCCGGTTTCTAAACACCTTCTTGCAAACATTACTAAGATTATCAACCTTAACATGCGATTCCAACACAGCCAAAACCTGCAACCCATTCTCTTTAACTAGCTTCTGAACCTCCTTTTGTTTCAGGGGATGGTTCAGGCCCCTCACGTTCCATGCAGCAATACTATCCATAAGCAACCTCTTCAGCAGGTGTGCTTGCACCTGTTTCTTTGGATTTTCATCAAGACTGCCTTCCATGAATTTCGAGACTCCATCATCCGTTTTCAATCTGACATCCTCCACGTCAAAACCCAGATCCATCTCCAGGTCATTCAGCGCACTAAACTGACTTTTTGTAGCAATGCTAGGGCCATTTGACGAGCTCGGTTTACTAGCATCTACCTTCTCGGGAATTTTCTTTGGCCTATAGATAAATTTCTGCTTCTCTTTTACAGGAAACTGTTGCTTGAAAGCCTTTCTCCTGCTATTTCCACTCTTAAAACCTTGGTCATCTACGTTATCTTTCACAGGATCCCCTTTATGAGACTTATCCTTCATCATTGTTTGGCACTCATTTATTCCATGACCAAAAACACCGCATGAACTACATCTAGGAGGCTTCCATTCATACTCCACCTTGACATTACTTTTTAAATAACCACCATCTTCAACATTTGGGATAGCCACACTAACAGTATCTTTTAGTTCCTTTTCGGCATCCAGTTCAATAATGGCTCTCCCAAACCCACTTCTACCCCACGAGTCGATACACATTTTAGTCGTTTCTGAATCTAGAACCTTTGGAGTTCCTATTTTAGATGCAATCAGACTGAGACCATCTTCAGTGTACGCTGCCAATGGAACATCATGCATTTTAACCCAAACCGGGATTTTCTTTAACTCCTCCTTCTTAAGCTCAGTATTTGGTGACCAATTTTTCAAGAACAACGGCATATTCCTAATTAGCCAAGGCCCATCTTGTAAAACCTGTTCCATCCCATCCTTGGATTTAAACTTAAAAAAGAAAAATCCTTTCCCGTTCATCATACACTTCTGGAGACCATACTTTTCCCATCTATTGCTGACATAGTATTCAACCACAGGGAAAGCTAATCTTTTGCCCAAAAAATAACCAAAGAGGACATTAGCAAACCTATCCTGTACTTGTTTAACCGACGCAACTGGTATTGTAACATCTACCTCCTCCATGTCATTCAAGTTTTCCATGAATCTAAAGTTCACCTTCTGTGTCGGTTTGATAGTGGACAGTTTTGCAGCATAAGACATCCCATTATTACTGTTCTCCTTTTGAACTGGTAGTTTACCAGCTCCTGCACTTTGATCATTCAAGTTCACCAGATTACCAGTCTGATCAGATTCTAGATCAACAAGAACCGTAATTTTATTTAACTCAGCAAAAGTCAATGGCTTTACCGGTGGCTCTCCAACCGGTATGGATATCTATGATAAACCATCCAGAACCGAGGTACCCGATGTAGAGTACAAACCCCTTCTCGGCATCATTGGATTACCTTCAATATTGGTTACTCGTAGACCAATACCACGGACAGGTGCTGTTCCAGGGGTTACATCCGAATCGTCATTCACTGTAGGATTTCTTGAACCATCTGAGTTGTTCATATTGTCACCAATATTACTCAAACTTGGATATCCATCCGCATCAAAAACATCACCTCTCTCACTCATCACATAAAGCAAACAACCATGCACCAGAAACTACGACAACCAGCCAGCAACAAGAAAACCAAGATAAACCCTAATTTAGCATAAACCCTATCCCATGAATCAATTTAAATTCGAATAGAGTTCTTGTTAAGTCTAGGTTTCTGCCTAACCAGAAGGACCGACAAAACAATAGATCTATCCCACCAAATCAAAAGCACAGGATCGGGCTGCGAAAAAGAAAACGAAAAAGAAAACCCTAGATTCAACACAATCCCTTTGCTAACCAGTTCGAATTAGAATATTGATGAATCAACACTCTAATGATCAGACTGTTATACAAAGATCAAGCAGAGAAATCGAAGGTTTCACTAGAAAAGAAAATCGCCATGCTAGAGAGAGAAAATTTTTGTAAAAATTTAGGTTACATATGCTTAAAAAGGGCATTTTGGTCATTTACCTAAGGCATATAAACTACCTATCATATAACTACTTAAACGAAGTGACCATAAGATATAACCTCGGAAGGTTATTCCCTATACAACTATGGTCACAAAACATGTTTGGTCGGATCCTAATGATATCAAAACAAACGGTTTTGATACCCAAGAATAGTTTGGTTGCAAAATACGCATAAATACGCATTTTGACCGAAACTATGACTCGTCACTATACCTAATCAACGTGGTAATCAGTAGGTATAGCCACTGGGGACTATAACCATCGTGATTATGCTCACGTTGCGAAGTTCAAACGAACTTCGTGTTGACCAACACGTGGTCAAAGCAGAAAGTCAAACACTGTTTGACTTTTATGCTAGAAAAACGATAAAAGCACGAAAGAAACTTACAAAGGGTCCAAGCTAGAAGATTTGATCTCAAAAATTCTCAGGTATGAAGCTTCACAAGGAGAGCTTCAACTTAGAGAATGAATTTGAGATCAAAGGTGTGAATGAAGGAGATGAAGATGGTGGGTATTTATAGAAAGTGAAGAACCGTTAGGATCGTTCCTCGATAATTGAGCTTCAATCTGGACCTTACACATAAGGCACATGGTTTTGGAATACTAGGGGTGCCCCAAAATCATCAAACGGTATTGAAAAAGTTACAAAAAGGACCCTGAACTTCAAGTCGTTTGCTGAAAATTGCTGAAAGTTGCTGAAAATGAGTTTTCTGCCCAGATGAGGCCGTGGCGTCGCGCCACGGCAAAGCCATATAGTGGTGGCGTGACGCCACCATATGCCAGATCCAGAAACTTTCGAAAATTGTCAGTTTTGGTCCCTGCAACACTTTTGAGCCATTTTCGATGCGTTTAAACCCCGTTAACCCCATTTCAAGGCTCTAAAATGATGTTAAAGTATAAGGAACATGAAATATGCTCAAAAACATCTCGGATGTCGGTTCGTTTGGTCGTACGGTTGCGTTGTTCGGTTAATTACAACGAAACACGAACGGACGCGAAAAATGATCCAAATTACGCGACGAATGGAATTTTATCATGCCAATCACTAAAATAAAATATTTTAATGATTACATAAATTTTTGGATGTACGGATATATTCAGAACGTAAGATATGCGCGAAAATGCAAACTTATGCACTTTTTGACGCTTTTAGTCCTTGTTGATCAAATAAGTTTATTTTTGCGCACCAAGCACCTCTAAGCCTATTTCTAAGTTATGTAAATGATATTTAGGGCATGTTTAACTTATGATCATGTTCCAGAATGTTCGTTACAGTACGAATCGGCATGCTTTCGCAGTTTGTCAAAATTAGTCCCTGTAAGCGAATAAACCTGATTTTTTTTTTGGTAAAGGGTTACCCCGGTGATTCTATATATTCATAACCAAAGAAACATAAGTAGTGTAGAGAGTCTACACTAGTTCAATCATGAGACATGTCACATGAAAGTAAAACCAGAAAAAACACAAAACACAGAAAACAACCAACTAAGGAAAACAACTAGACAAGATCTCTAGACAAAACAACCAAAGCAAACACTAATCAGCCCCCATCGTCATCCTTATCTTTCGTATGGATCTCCCATTCTTCAAGAAGCTTGCGCACCGAAATGGTATCCTTCAGCTTTGCTCCCATCAACTTGTATCGCACTGTTCTCATGATTACATCACTAACTGTCTCAGGAGGTCTCAACTAATTTTTAAATAACCTGGCATTCCTCTCTTGCCAAATACTGTACGCGGCAGCCGCTACGAGAATCTTAGCAACATAAGTATCGGCCCTCCTTTGATGAACACGAGAACAAAGCCAGTCAACAATATCCGTCCATTTCGGACAAACATAATTCACCCCCACCCTATTTCTAATTGTAAGCCACACTTGAGATGAGTACTTGCATTCAAAAAACAAGTGCGGGTGGGAATCAAAGTTCTCATAGCACAATAAACAGCACATCATATTCATGTTTTTTCTCCGTGAGAAATCCCATTGCAGAATTTTATCTTGCGTAAGGAGCTTACCTTTCATAATCAACCACATCATGAAAGTGTGTCTAGGAACACACTGGGCGAACCACACAATGCTACACCAATCGACTTCCGGCTCTCTATGTCGAACCGAGTGCCAAACAGCTGAAGAGGAGAACTCATTAAGATCACCACCATCTTTCCATAATAATCTGTCAACTTTCAAGGGGTCCAACTGAACATGATCAATCTGAATAAGAACAGGGAAGAGATCCCTCCAAGCCGTAGGCCACATCCAAGCTCCATTAGAATAAACGTCGGCCACCATGTCATCCAACCTAAAATCAGCATCGGTTATAGTTCTGGGCGACACAAAGTCGCCAAGAGGCCCCAAGACACTCCAATTATCGAACCAGACTGAAGTATTAGCACCATTCCCTAACTCCGACCATATATGCTTTCTAATTAAAGGCCGCATTTGAGTGATTTTTCGCCAAGACCAACAGCTATTCACAGGCGTTTTGCAGACCCAGAAGCTCTTATCTTTTAAACGATACGAATGGACCCAATCAACCCACAGGGAATGACGCTTGGAGACAATACTCCAAATATGAGACGACATCAGAGCTTTGTTCATATCCCCAATACGTCTAATACCCAAACCCCCTTCATACTTAGGCGTACAAACCAATTTCCAAGAAACTTTAGATTTACCTTTGTTAAAAGAAGAATCTTGAGACCATAAGAAATTTCTCATTTTAGTTTCTAGCTCCTGAATAATCCGAGCCGGTACGATAAAAACCGAGGACCAATAAATATGCATAGAAGAGAGCACTGAAACAATAAGTTGAAGTCTTCCCGCGAATGATAATAGTTTGTTCCTCCAGTGCATAATACATTTTTCTAATCTTTCCACAAGCACACGACAATCATTGTAACCAAGCCTAGCCGAAACCAGGGGCACCCCCAAGTACTTCACGGGTAACTTTCCTTCCGTAAAAGGCATAATATCCAGAATAGCTTGTTTGACATGATCCTTAACATTACAAAAGAAAACCGTGCTTTTCTGGTTACTAGGCACTAACCCCGACATCTTAGTGAACTTCGAGAGAGAAGACATAATACAGTTAGCCGAATTCACTTCCCCTCTAGCAAAAAGAAATTAGTCATCCGCAAAACAAAGATTAATAATCTGCTGCTTTTCACATCGATTATGGAACTTGAAAGAAGAGTCAATTCGAACCGAATGATGAAGAATACCCGTTAAGACCTCCATAACTAGAGTAAATAAATATGGGGACATAGGATCTCCTTGCCTTAGCCCACGATTACCCTTGAAAAAACCATGCACTGTGCCATTAACACAAACCGAAAACGAGGTAGTAGACACACAAATCATAATCCACTCCACCATCTTCCTGTTAAAGCCAAAACCAATCAGCACACTTTTAAGAAACCTCCAATCGACAGTATTATAAGCTTTCTGAATATCTACTTTAAACGCACATCTTGGAGGACCCACGTCTCTATGATAATTATGCATTAACTCTTGTGATAAAAGAATATTGTCCGAAATCTTTCGACCAGGAACAAAAGCAGATTGGTTGATGCTGACAATGTCATTAAGAGCTCCTTTAATTCTGTCTGCAACAATCTTACTAATACATTTGTAAAAGACATTACAACAAGCAATCGGCCGAAAATCGGTAACAAGCAAAGGAGTCGAAACCTTTGGAATAAGCACAATAAGAGTATGATTCAATTCCCGAAGCAGGTTACCAGTTTCGAAAAAATCTATAATGGCATTAGAGACATCATTGCCAAGTAAAGACCAAGCGCTTTTGAAGAAAGCCGCCGTATAACCATCCGGCCCAGGGGCTTTATCATTACCAATAGAAAACATCGCCTTCTTGACCTCCTCCATCGTTACCTGTCGAACCATATGAGTAGCTACATTATGAGATAACCTTTTCGGGAATAAATCCGGCGCCGGCTCAAGCGATATATCACCTTGTGAACCAAAAAACTTCTCATAGTGCTGAACAAACACTTGATACACCATATCACCTTCATAAGGAGTCCCTCCCGAATCGCTGATAACATTAATTCTGCTAAAGTGATTTCTGGCTTTCAACGAAGAATGGAAAAAAGCAGTATTCATGTCGCCCGCTGCTAACCAATCCACTTTAGATTTTTGTTTTAAGAAACGTTCCTCATCCAATAAAGCGTCATGTAACTCTTTGCTAGTAGAAGTCTCTTCGGCCCGGAGATCAACATTTAACGGGTCCTGATCAATATTTTGTTGAATTACATCCAACTTCTTTCTAAGATTTTCCACTTTCTTGTGAAGATTACCTTGCTTGAAAAGCAACGACCTAAACGGGTTTTTCAGCAAACGAAGTTTTTTGACAACTCTAAACTGATGCACACCATCAACATTTGAATCCCAATGCTTTTTGACAATCTCTAAAAATTCTGGTTTAAAAACCAAAAAATTAGCGAATTTAAAAGACCTCGGCTTCATCTTCAAAGCTTCCAGAATAGAAAGAATACATGGACAGTGATCCGAAAGCCGATACGGCTTGAATATGGCAACCGAGTTTGGGTATTCAGCCACAAAAGGAGTGTTCCCCATTATCCGATCTATTTTCTTTAGTAACCCAACCCCTTGTTTCGGCTTTTGGTTCCATGTAAAATGGATACCCGTCCGATTTATATCAACCACTTTAATGTCATCAACACAAGCTTGGAACTCCCTCATACCAATAGATATCGAAGACGTTCCCATAGATTTATCTTCTATGTTTAGAGCCGAGTTAAAATCACCCATAATAAACCAAGGTTTATTATCAACAAGGGTTTTATGCATAGAAAGTTGATGCCACAATTCCCTACGGGTCGCATAATAATTGGCTGCATAAACAATTGAACAAAAGACCATCCTTTTATCCAATTTAAACACAAGTTGGAGGTGTATAACCTGAGACGGTTGAGCCAAGATCATCACATCAAAGATAGTAGGATTCCACCCAATAATAATTCTTGTGCCTTTGTCACAACACCCTCCATTTGAAGTCCAATCCCAAGAGCGAAAAACAGTTTTACACACTCTACCCAGTCTATCAACATTCACATGGGACTCTAAAATTGCACACAAACTCAAATTATAATCCTTCACTGCCTGTCGAACCTCCATTTGCTTAAGCGGGCGGTTCAACCCCCTTATATTCCAAACCGCGAGACTAACCATCAGCAACTACCTGAGAAGGAGTGCTTGCCCCTTGTTTACTCTTTATATTTAAAGAACCTTGCTGCATAAAAACATCCATTTCATTGTACACCTCCTCAACCTCATCATCCGTATCCTCCTGGCCCAAACCCGACGTTTTCTTGTTGGTACCTTCCTCCGGGTCGACTTGGTTCAAAACGTCAAAAGGATTGTTCGATTTAACAGGCATTGATGTTGAACCATTACCGACCTTCGGCTGAGACTTTGATCCCACTGGCCGATATTCAAATTTATCTTTTTGTTTGTTCACCGGAAAACTAACCTTTCTAGCAGCTTTCTTACCATGAACTTCAGTATAACCATCCTGATCCACAATCGGAACCCTTTTCACTTGCCTGTGTCTTTGAAGATTGCGAATTTGATCCTCATGTCTAACATTTTTCATTGGCTTCTTCGGACACGTCTCACTAGAATGACCAAACACACAACACGTCTCACTAGAATAAACCTGATTTCGACACACCAAACCATCAAAAACTTATTTCTAAGTTATTTAAAGGTTATTTAAGGTATGTTAAGCCTATGTCACTATTCCGAAGTGTTTGTTGCATTAAACTGGTTAAATTTACGCATCAGTTCGCGTATAACCTTCCAGAAAGCGATTTAAATCTCGAAATCGAACAAGAATTGATATGTGCAAACGATACACATATTTATACAAATCCCAAGTATGAAATACAATATTTCATTGGTTTGGTATTTGTATGATTTTTGTAGTGACACAGGTGTCACATTGGTATGCCAAGTCTAGCCTAGTGTGTCTCTCTAGCACACCCGTGCTTATTTGTTGATTTATAAAATTCACCGAGGTAACCCTTTACCCAAAAAATAGATAGATAAGAAAAGATGTCAGCCTCTCTTTTCTCGCGGAACACTTACTTAATGGGGCTCTTTGAATTGGAAGACAACGACAAAAGTGAAAGAAGGAGGTCTATTTCGTTGATCGATGTCAATGGACCAAGAAATCTGTCCTTTGCTGAAAGCTCATAGGGTAAGAAGAATTGAAAGGTAGGTTTTGTCAGTGATTAAATGGAAAGGTCAGCTGGAGTGAAAACCAATCAAACTCAGAAAGATAGGTAAATCGAGCGCGCTGAGGGAAATTCGAGAGATCCGGAGGCCACTAGTGGCCTACGATCCTTGCAGATTACGTAGCACATGCTAAGAGCTGTGATGCCTGCCAGAGGTATGTAGGAATCCAGCACAAGCCGGCTTCCGAGTTATACCCGATTATAAAGCCTTTTCGAGGGTGGGCCATGGATATCATCGGAAAGATCTATCCCAGATCTTAAAGAGGTCATACTTTTCTCCTAGTATATTAGCTACGGCCCAGCCTTCTCCACCTTCTGCCCCATAAAACCCTTTCTCTGCCCAGAGATAAAGCACTCCCCTGGCCTCGCGGTCTCGACTATTCAAAGTTCTGTCCATTTCACCGATACGCAGGTCGTACCATCGAAGAGTGTCATACTTTGCGTGATGTCATCTAGATGAAAATCTTCTCAATTGGAACGAAGTTAAGGCATACCTTAAAGCCGCCAATGTCACTGAAGCTACTGGGGATCTATAATAAACCAATGCCACAACATCAAGGAGGACAAGTCACCACTCAGGGACCTACACCGGTACAAACTAATCCAGGACTTTCTACCAGCGCTAACATCATCCGAGCTTGCACTGCCGCTCGAATAGAGATGCCTGTGAGACCCTCTCAAGTTCTTTCATTCGAAGGAGGTTCTGAGAATTCAAAAGTCCGAAGTCACTTTCTTTGTCCCTAGGAATCTGCCTGTGAGACCCTCTCAAGTTCTTCCATTCGAAGAAGGTTCTGAGAATTCAAAAGTCTGAAGTCACTTTCTTTGTCCCTAGGAATCTAAGTTCCAAAAGCAGACGAAATCACTATGGAACCGGACCTCCTCGCTGCCGCTTAATTCATTACCAGGAAGAGGCAAATTCGCTTTTTTAGTAAGCCCTATTAGCTAGTAAGGGTGGGTTGAAAAGGTAAAGAAGGAAGAATGGATCCGAACGAATGCATGGGCAGGCGAAATGAGCCCTTTTTTTGAATCCCCTCGTCACCAACTAGTGAGCTAGGGACGCCTCTCGTTCCTCTTCCCCCATTTGACAACCTTATCTCGTTCGGATGATTCTCTGAAAACCCCCTTAACTAAGAGATAGAAAGGCGAAGGGAAGTTCGGAAAAGCCTAGCAGACGGGACTATCAACCGCTTTCTATTAAGACCTCGGCACCATCCTTACCCCCTACGGAAGATTTAGCCCTCTTTATAAGAGGAAAGCTCCCAGGTTCCACATCTTAAAGAAGTGCATGACCATATTGGAAGCACGGAGGTTCATTCGCAATGAGACAACTCACCCTGCCATGATGCATGACAGAAGAGATCGAGCACAAAATGGAGTTTCCTTCTTGGGTGAGGCTCACGTCCGGAAAGAATCTTTTTCAAGACTTTATCTCCTATGTTGACCTTTCTCTATATTACATTATTTTGGAATTCACTTGAAAGCCCCTTTTCTGGTAGACCTGAGCATGTTCCATGGCGCGAAGTCTCTTCTCATCTAATAGCTCTCATTTTGGGGATATATAAAAAATATGCTCTCTATCATCCACATCTAAATCTTTTTCAAGCTGGGCCTTGATATTTCAGGGAATGGCGGAATCCATCTCTAGCAAGTACGCAACTGGCCTTAAATTGTATCGAGCTACAGGCCCTTCTCATAAGATGTTGTAAGCTACGGGCCTTATTCGATAAAGCTTAAAATAAAGCAGACATCAAGAGCTAAGAAGGGGGCCAACAAGCCCCTTTGAAGCTAATGCCTTAGAAGCTACAGGACATAGAAGAAGCAGGCCAACAAGTGGGTTGAATCTTTTCCAGTCTAGAGACTGGCGGATTACCTTCGAAACAAAGGATTGAAAAATTCCTTCTGCTTTGGACAAGATAAGTGGACAGATGAGTTGAATAATATAGGGACTGATAAGCTAAGCGAGGTTCCCCTTTGAGATCTCCCAACCTAAAGGCTTTATTCAGAGGTGGGTCTTTCAACCGCCTACTCTTTCGATGAAGGGTGAACTACAAGAGAATAGGTACTAAAGAGATTCAATGGGGGTATTTCGCCGATACTGAGTCGACTATAAACTATTCATCTTGCTTGGAACCGTCATTGTGTATGGGAAAGAGGGCTTCTACCTATGCTTGGAAAAGGGTGAATGGTCCCAAAAGGGACGGGAAAAAGCCACTAGAAAGGTCATCCACCAAGTGTCAAAGGCGCTGGGTAGTCCACTTTATCCGTTACTCTGAGTACAAGCTTTCCAGGATCAAGAAACTAGCAAAAAAATATGCTCGGTTGAACTCTTTTCTCGTATGCCTGGAAAATTGCATTTCGGTACAACTCCGCTTGCTGCAAAGCCTTTATTTCTCGTCCAAACACTCCAGATCTGCACTTCCCTTAACTCCATAGGGCCGAAGCCTTATTAATTTAAGAATGAAGAAGGGCTTTACTTATAGAGAGAGAGTCAGGGGTGATCTATATTGCTTACCACTGCTCTTTTCCCGACTTGAAATCCATAACGGACTTCAAGAGAGGATGAACATTCCTGTTCTATAGGTAGCACTGTCCCTACTAGAGAAGGGTGAGGGCCCACTTCCGTACTTCTGATCTGCTAGCACTGTGAATTACCTTAGACCTACGCAGCAGGAACGAGATGGAGCACCTACTCTACTGGTCGTCTGCTCTCTTGAGGTCGTCCTTATCTAGGTACAAAAAGGACATTACGGGATATCTCCAAAATTCGATGTACTTCGTGCAGGACACATCTCATGTTTTCCGAATATGAAAACCATCGCCTTTGCATCCAAACACTTCACGGCGGCTATGATCAGATCCCAGTGTTGGTTCACTTTTGACTTTATCCTCCTCCAAATCTTCTGATCTCCTGTTCTCAATGATGTTTAGCAGCTCCTGATCGCAGCCTTCGAAGGTATGTTTTTTTCATTCGGGGTCTTACCTTGGGGATAGACGATGGACCCGCCATTCGACATGATGCAGCATTTTGAAAGAAAATTCCATCAAATCAAAGGAGTTGACATTTCTGACATCTCATGACACCCTTACTTTTCATAGTGGCCTTGCCTCATGATATTCTTGGCATGCATTTGGCTGTTGACGTGTCCTCCACACCCACTTGAATGAGCTTGTTCAACAATGTGTGCTCCTTATTTCGGAAGGGCGAGTGACCTTTTGTAAAGGACATCTCCCAAGATCACAAATCGTCGGGAAAGTTCCCTCCGGGCACTCCTCTGACCACGAGTGGCGTACTCCGGTATGAACCCGTCTTGAGGTAATTGTAGAAAGAATAATACCATGGTTCCCATCGTCCTCGTAATCTTCCGCGTCTTGACTGGTGATAGTTCATCATGTTCCAACTCCCGATAGTCTTCATCCAAGAAGAGAAATGAGTCCCGTTTGGTGGAAGGGCTCTCTGTGGCTCGAATGTCGATGACAAGCGACTCTGTGCTTCGGTGTACTAGCATGTGTACTAGAGCGGCTGAGTATGAATTCCATAAGGGCTGGCGAGTCAGCCAAGCGATTTTCTATTCTTGGAACATGAGTGAAGGGGATCTCCCTAAAGCGCTTGATCAGGTCAATGACAAGTTCTTGGTACGATATGAGTTGGGTCTCTTTGGTCTTCCATTCTCCTATAACTCTCTCTATAAAAAAGCCTTTCCCCTTTTCATAATACCCACGGTAAGCATCCTGCTCTCAATCCAGAGCTACTGCTTCAACAGTTAACTCAGCTTAAGAAGTCAGGTTAAGACATCGACTTATAATTGGTCTTGCCCGAGGAGATGAAAAAGAATTAGGGCTTGCTTTCTCAATTCACATCTATGAGCGATGATTCCTCTATCTCTTGCTCGCTTCGATCGGACTCTTGCAACTTAGGGAAGAATGATGGCTCGCTAACAAGGCCCCTAAATGACCGCTCAGAAGCCTACCTCTTTTTTTTTCCCAATCTCTCACTCACTCGTCCCTCTCTCATGAAAGATTGTCTCTCCTCTCCCGACGGCTTTTAGTCATGTCTATAGCCAGTTGCTAAGACGATTCCCACTCAAGCATTCTCATTCAACGGTCTATCAATGCTGCCTTATTCAGTTCAAAATTCCTTTCTTTCTACTAGTTCTTACATAAGAATTTGCAGGAAGTAAACGAAGTCTTTCCTTCCGAAATCCACTCCTGAAGTCACGTCTTTCAGTACTGGGACTGAAGTCAAGTACTTTCGAGTTGCTCTTTGCCCAAAGTCCTCTTTCCGACTTAGAAAGACCAATTCACAATTGCTTTAGCATCTCTTGAGTTGGAAAGGTATTTATAGAACTAAGGGGAAGGTTTGGAACCCTAGTAGCAGAATGGTGTCACACCCCGACCACGTTAAAACAACAAACCGTGGCGGAAACGTCGGGGAGTGTTACAACAGAATTATTGTTCCACTACCATGGTAACCAAATGTTTCGTTTTATTGAATTATTAAGTAATGTACATTGTCTTTAAATCAAAACAAACAAACTACATATTGTTTATAACTGTTTTTAAGTCACTAAGGCCTCGTCCAGGTCCTAAGTGACACAAGCTTCATAGCAAGCAACATCAAGCAATACCACCTGAAACATATGTAAAAATAATGTAACACCTGTGTCATTTCAACCATCAAACAAATGCCCAACCAATGAAATATTGTATTTCATACTTGGGACTTGTATAAATATGTGTATCTTGTGCACATATCAACTCTTGTTCGATTTCAAGCTCTAAATCGCTTTCTGGAAGGTTATACACGCTCTGATGCGTAAATATAACCAGTTTAATCCAACGAACACTCTGGAATAGTGAAATAGGCTTAACATACCTTAAATAACCTTTACATAACTTAGATATAAGTTTTGGAAGGTTTGGTATGGTGAAATCAAAGTTTAATCGCTTACAGGGACTAAAGTTGACAAACTGCGAAAGTATGTCAATTTGAACTGTAACGAACATTCCGGAACATAACCATAAGTTAAACACACCTTAAATATCCTTTGCATAGCTTAGAAATAGGCTTTGAGGGGTTTGGTGTGCTAAAATAAACTTTTGGAACATTCAGGGACTAAAAGTGTCAAAAAGTGCACAAGTTTGCATTTTCGCGCATAACTTACGTTCTGAATACATCCGGACATCCAAAAATTTATGTAAGCATGACTACATTATATTTTGGTGTTCGCCTTAAGAAAAATCCATTCGTTGCGTCATTTGGATCGTTTTTCGCGCTTGTGCGCATTTCGTCGTAATTAAGCGAACATCGCGTTCGTACGGCCAAACGAACCATCATCCGACATATTTTTGAACATGTTTCATGTCCAAAATGTTTAGGCAACATTTTAGGGCCTTAAAGTTGGCTTTACGGGCCTTAGAAGTGTCGGAAATGGCCTTAAACACGTGCAGGGACTGAAACTGTCTTTTTTCAAACATATGTGCAGATCAGAAGGGCCATGCGGCCCGCATTGTCTTTGGCTGATCCTGAAGCGGGCCGCTTCCCACTATCAGACCAGATTAAATGTATTAAACAGCTGGTTGCAGCTGTTTTGCACTCCTAATCCCACTCCCACATGTCAAATCCCTATGGTGTGTACATTTTGAGGCACCATAACATCCCGACAAGTGTACGGCCTTGATCGTTTCCCCTTTTCCAAGAAACGATCCTAACGGTTACCCGAAAACTATATATACCCATCCACCCCCATTGCATTTCTCACTAGAATTCTGATTTTGAGAGCTCTAAGTTGAAACCATTGTTTCATACCTGAGTTCTTGAGTCGGGATTAGCATTCGGGGACCCTGGGTTAGTATTCTTTCGTTCTTTTCCTTATTTTTACTGCTTTTCGAGTCAGAAAGTCAAACTTTGTTTGACTTTCAGCGTTGACCAGTAATGGTCAATGCGAAGTTCGTTTGAACTTCGCAACGTGAGTGTAATCACGTTGGTCATAGTCCCTTGGGACTATGCCCACTGATTACCACGTTGTCTAGGGTCGTAGGGTAGGCGATCTAATAAATCGCCTATACCTTCGAACCCGACCCAGTTTGGTCGATCATTAGGATCCGACCAAATACATTAGGTGACCATAGTAGGTAGGGAATAACCTTCCGAGGTTATACCCTATGGTCACATCGTTTAAGTAGTTGTATGATAGGTAGTTTATATGCCTTAGGTAAATTACCAGAATACCCTTTTCATGTATAATTGGTAATTAAGCATATGTAACCTAAACCTTTGTCACATAACTGATTATGTAACATAATTAGGCATATAACACTTGTCATAGGGCTAGTTAGGCGGTCCAAACGCGTTTCACGCGAACGACGCGTTAAAGTAACATAAGCTACCTAAACGGGTCGTAATGGGTCGATAAGACTTAGGTTAAGTTTCATTTAGCATGTAGGCTTTGTTAAACCATATCACATGAGTTCCTACACTCATTTGGTTTACAAACCCTCATGCTACCCAGTCTTCCGATTTAGGTCCGGTTTATTAATGTAGTTACCTATATTAGGTGCCGTTTGATATTCCGCGATCTCTAGCATTGCTTGGTGGTTATCCTAGGACTTCTGAGCAATCTCAAGTGAGTACATAGACCCCTCTTTTACTGTTTTCCAAACGTTTTGGGGTGGAACACATGTGCCTACTTGTTACTTTCATGCTTTCCTGTTTTCACATCATATACCTGCTATGTTCGTTAGTACATTATAGTACATGATTTCATTACATTTTATGCTATGTATGTCCATTGTGTGCATACTTAGTACATTGTTTTACATTACATTTTGTTGCATATGCTCATCCAGTATATGAACACTTTGACATATTACCCAATGCATTTGACAATTGATTTGACATAGACATTTCGGCATAGACATTTTAACATGATTGACATTTGATCATGCATTTCCCACAAAACATAACTTTGATTTAAACCAAGTTTTACTTCAATACTTTGTTTTTGTGCATATGGTTTAGTTGAGACCTTTCACTTGCCATACATGACATATTTGACATAGACATTTGACATGGATATTTGACATAGACATTTGACATGGATATTTGACATAGACATTTGACATGGATATTTGACATAGACATTTTGACATGATTTACATCTTGACATGAACATTTTACATTGTTTGGTTTGGTTTGATTAAGTGATTAAGTAACGATGCGTGTGTAATATGATACAAGCATGGTGGATACGCCGCTGGTACTTCCTATATATAAGTGTTTGTATGGTATTACATATCGTAGCGTTATTTGAATCATTTCAGTTTGAGACATAGAACATTTCATACAAATAACATACTTTTCACAAGACATTGATTTATAAACAACTTATCTTATACAAACACATTTTACTTGGTTATCCATTTAACCTTACATTTATTTATACTTATCATCTGATCTTATCGATTTTCAAATGATTTAAAGACAAAGCAAATAACAAGGTTCATGACTAAACATTTTCTCAAACATAAGTCATGAAACCTATTTTCACAAAACCTATGTATCTCACCGGCATTTTTATGCTGACGTACCTATTTTCACATGTGTTTTTCAGGAACTGTTGCATAAGATGATCAAGATACATATAGGCAGACTTGGGCTTTAGTGACAATAAAAAATGCAGACTAGTTAATTATGTTGTATTTCCATGTTTGTTTAGACATTGTAACACTCATATTGAATAAAACGAAACTTTAATTTCCAAGGTTGTGAAACATTAATTCTGTTACAACACTCCCCGACGTTTCCGCCACGTTTTGTATGTTCCACGTGGTCGGGGTGTGACAGAAAAGATGGTATCAGAGCTTATGGTTATAGGGAATTAGGTTATTAGTAATGCTTTGACCTAGTCTATAACCTTTCTAGGACCCTAACGCAAGTTTACTTGCGTTTAGTCATAAAACATACCGTCACCTATCCTTAGGCGACTACCACAACAAGAACATAATTTTCAAAACCGCTTCGAAAACTAATCATCTGTTCTAGGATGATTGATTACTAGGTTTTGAACCCTCTATTGTAAGGTTTTGAACTCTCTATTATAAGGTTTTGAACCCTTTGAGTTTTCAAAATCTCGTCAAGGTTTTGGGTTTTAAATAATGTGAACACGTGCAAACTGGAAGGGTGAATGCCTGTATTCTGGGTTTTCTGTCTAGGCAAGCACTTCGTATACATCTCATCAGACGCGAGACCAGTTGTGCTTACCTGGGAATTCTTGGGATGAGTGTTCACTTATAGGCGAGCATGTCTTCGCGATACATTATTTTTGACCCATTTACTTTTGATTAGTCACTGTGTGTCGTTTGTTTACCTAGTGGTAACAAATAAATGACCACTACCCTTGCTTTCTTCAGATTTGTTTCATCTCATTCTTTTCGTCTAATTCTCTCACTCGTTTCCTTTCATGTTTCCTCTTTTAGAATGCCTCCTCGACGCGAAAACCAGATAGCGACTGCCGAGCTGGCAGAAATCATTGCGCAGCAAATGGCTGCTCAATTCCCAAACCTCTTTGCTCTATGGAATCAAGCCAACAACAACAACAATGGTCCATGCAATTTCAAGAGTTTTAACTCGGCGAAACCACTCAAGTTTAGTGGTTCTGAGGGAGCGACCGGGCTTCTTCAATGGTTCGAGAGCATTGAGAATACTTTCCGCCACGTGCAGTGTCCTGACAATCGCAAGGTCGAGTTTTCTACGAGTGTGTTCCAGAAGAGGGCCCTTACGTGGTGGAACGGGGTTATGAGAGATCGAGGTGCAGAAGTTGCTCTAGCACAGACATGGGCCGAACTTAGGGCTCTCATGATGAAGGAATTATGTCCTCGTCATGAGATCAGGGCTTTGGAAAGGGAATTTGATGATCTTAAGCAAGATAGCGGTGAGCATCGAGCCTACACGGACCGTTATGAGGAGTTAAGTCTGTTATGTCCAAACATGGTCACGCCTTTGGATAAGGCAATCGAAAAGTACATTGATGGCCTTCCCGACTCAATACAAGACATTTTGACTGGTAGCAACCCTACTACTGTTAGGCAGGCCATTGAGTTATCTGCAACCTTGACTGAATCGCAGATCAGGAAACGTAAGCTTTTCCGAAAGGGTGACAAGAAACTGGTCGAGGAATCGAAACCAATCGAGGAATCAAAGACCATGGATGAACAGACTGGATCCTCTAAGAAGTCAAAGAAGCGAAAGGCTTCTCAGAACTTCGCCGTGGTTACTCACAATGATCAAGCCGTCCCCAACCAACCAGCTCAACCCCCTGCTAGGAAACCCTACAACGGAACTGCACCCTTGTGCAACCAATGTGGCCTACATCATCATGCTGGTGTGAAGTGCCGCACATGCCAAATTTGCGGACTTATAGGTCATACAGCGAGGGTTTGCCCAACAGCAGCAGCACCAAATCAGATTAACAACAATCCTGCTCAAGCTCGTTTTCCACTGGGGTCTTGCTACAACTGTGGCGAGATGGGCCATTTTAGTAGGAATTGCCCAAGACTTGCTAATGCAAATCTAGCGCAGGGATGAGTATCTGATCGACAGAAGATAACGCTGTTTGGAAAATAATCGAGCTTTGTGTATTATTTTCTTTTGTTGTCACGATCCATGAAACGGTTGTTGTTATCATTGTTTATAAATAAATCTTTTATTTACATCGCAATGTATTTATGTGATTGTATGTATAAACAACATATCCTCTACAATACCGACAATCAAGGAACCATATTCCTTGAAGAGCAGACTACCCCCAAAATTCTTCCATCTTACAATCTCTTGCGTTTTACACAAAGATCCTAAGTACCCGTCTCTTGCAAAGAGACGAAGTACAAGGTGCAAGTTATAATTCTGTACGAATACCCCAAGTACCACTATAAAATTTTAATAGGGTACCCAAGGGTATTTCCGTATGTCCTAAATTATTATGTACCTTAATTCGAATATTGCGTTTTCCTGAAAACGAAAATCGAATTTTTGGTAGATCATCCTATTTTCATGGATGGATTCTTGAAATGATTAAAGTGCCAAATGAAATCCACGAATTGGATTCCTGGTGTGCTTTAAGTATCCGCGTCCAAAGATAACAAATTAATAAACAAGTCAAACAACTATGTGATTATGTGCTTATGTGTTTCCTTTTATGTTTTTGTGTGATCCAAGTTTTGTCATCCAAATCCTCATAGAATCTTCCATATCTTCGTATAAGGGATTCATAGTAGGATATCCAAAGGTACTATATTAAATCCTCAATGGGCTTCTACGTTGTAGTTAAGTCCCTTGGATTTTATTGTACTATTCTATAATTAGACCCCTTGAGTGGTCTAGTTAAACTGGATGATACAAGCTGAAAGGACTCCTTGGTGGCCTAATTAAGAAGATCCTCTGTAGATCTAATTAAAAAGGGCCCTATGGTAGTCTAGTCACCGTCATCACTAGTTCGACATCCTTCCCCACAACATTATAAAACAAACTGTGCGGACTGTGCAAGGAATTACGTAATTATGGATGCATACATAATTATGAAATTTAGTGCACGGAAATCACAGCAAGTTCTATCATGTATCTAGAGTTAACCCTATTCATTTCCAATTCTGATGAAGCATCCGTTGAGGAAATGAATATCCGTTGTTTATCTTTTCATTTCCATTCTAAAGAATAACCGTTGAGAAAAATGAATTATCCATTCATTTTCATTCTGAAGAATATCCGTTGAGGAAATGAAGATCCGTTGTTTATCCTTTCATTTCCATTCTAAAGAATAACCGTTGAGAAAAATGAATTATCCATTCATTTTCATTCTGAAGAATATCCGTTGAGGAAATGAATATCCGTTGTTTATCTTTTCATTTCCATTCTAAAGAATAACCGTTGAGAAAAATGAATTATCCATTCATTTTCATTCTGAAGAATATCCGTTGAGGAAATGAATATCCGTTGTTTATCTTTTCATTTCCATTCTGAAGAATAACCGTTGAGAAAAATGAATTATCCATTCATTTTCATTCTGAAGAATATCCGTTGAGGAAATGAATACCTGTTGTTTATCTTTCATTTCCAACTCTGAGGAAATAACCGTTGAAAATGACTCCGTTAGTTCATTTTCGTTTCTGAAGATTATCCGTTGAGGAAATGAATATCCGTTGCGTAGTCTTTCATTTCCAACTCTGAGGAAATAACCGTTGAAAATGACCCCGTTAGTTCATTTTCGTTTCTGAAGATTTATCCGTTGAGGAAATGAATATCCGTTGTGTAGTCTTTCATTTCCAACTCTGAGGAAATAACCGTTGAAAATGACTCCGTTAGTTCATTTTCGTTTCTGAAGATTTATCCGTTGGGGAAATGAATATCCGTTTGTCTGTCCTTCATTTCCGTACCTGAGGAAACAACCGTTGAAAATGACTCCGTTATTTCATTTTCGTTTCTGAAGATTATCCGTTGAGGAAATGAATATCCGTTGATTTTTCTTTCATTTCAAATTCTGAAGAACAAACCGTTGAGGAAAATGACCCCGTTTGTTCATTTTCGTTCTGAAGAATATCCGTTGAAAGAAATGAATATCCGTGGATTATTCCTTCATTCCCATTTCTGACGAAGAATCCGTTGAGAAAGAATGAATCATCCATTCATTCTCACTTCTGAAGATATCCGTTGAGGAAAATAATCAGATTTTGCTTTACATATCTTTGATGACTATTTGACACAAAGTCATAAACAGACTCCTACGAATTAATTTCGGGACGAAATTTCCTAAAGTAGGGGAGACTGTAACACCTGTGTCATTTCAACCATCAAACAAATGCCCAACCAATGAAATATTGTATTTCATACTTGGGACTTGTATAAATATGTGTATCTTGTGCACATATCAACTCTTGTTCGATTTCAAGCTCTAAATCGCTTTCTGGAAGGTTATACACGCTCTGATGCGTAAATATAACCAGTTTAATCCAACGAACACTCTGGAATAGTGAAATAGGCTTAACATACCTTAAATAACCTTTACATAACTTAGATATAAGTTTTGGAAGGTTTGGTATGGTGAAATCAAAGTTTAATCGCTTACAGGGACTAAAGTTGACAAACTGCGAAAGTATGTCAATTTGAACTGTAACGAACATTCCGGAACATAACCATAAGTTAAACACACCTTAAATATCCTTTGCATAGCTTAGAAATAGGCTTTGAGGGGTTTGGTGTGCTAAAATAAACTTTTGGAACATTCAGGGACTAAAAGTGTCAAAAAGTGCACAAGTTTGCATTTTCGCGCATAACTTACGTTCTGAATACATCCGGACATCCAAAAATTTATGTAAGCATGACTACATTATATTTTGGTGTTCGCCTTAAGAAAAATCCATTCGTTGCGTCATTTGGATCGTTTTTCGCGCTTGTGCGCATTTCGTCGTAATTAAGCGAACATCGCGTTCGTACGGCCAAACGAACCATCATCCGACATATTTTTGAACATGTTTCATGTCCAAAATGTTTAGGCAACATTTTAGGGCCTTAAAGTTGGCTTTACGGGCCTTAGAAGTGTCGGAAATGGCCTTAAACACGTGCAGGGACTGAAACTGTCTTTTTTCAAACATATGTGCAGATCAGAAGGGCCATGCGGCCCGCATTGTCTTTGGCTGATCCTGAAGCGGGCCGCTTCCCACTATCAGACCAGATTAAATGTATTAAACAGCTGGTTGCAGCTGTTTTGCACTCCTAATCCCACTCCCACATGTCAAATCCCTATGGTGTGTACATTTTGAGGCACCATAACATCCCGACAAGTGTACGGCCTTGATCGTTTCCCCTTTTCCAAGAAACGATCCTAACGGTTACCCGAAAACTATATATACCCATCCACCCCCATTGCATTTCTCACTAGAATTCTGATTTTGAGAGCTCTAAGTTGAAACCATTGTTTCATACCTGAGTTCTTGAGTCGGGATTAGCATTCGGGGACCCTGGGTTAGTATTCTTTCGTTCTTTTCCTTATTTTTACTGCTTTTCGAGTCAGAAAGTCAAACTTTGTTTGACTTTCAGCGTTGACCAGTAATGGTCAATGCGAAGTTCGTTTGAACTTCGCAACGTGAGTGTAATCACGTTGGTCATAGTCCCTTGGGACTATGCCCACTGATTACCACGTTGTCTAGGGTCGTAGGGTAGGCGATCTAATAAATCGCCTATACCTTCGAACCCGACCCAGTTTGGTCGATCATTAGGATCCGACCAAATACATTAGGTGACCATAGTAGGTAGGGAATAACCTTCCGAGGTTATACCCTATGGTCACATCGTTTAAGTAGTTGTATGATAGGTAGTTTATATGCCTTAGGTAAATTACCAGAATACCCTTTTCATGTATAATTGGTAATTAAGCATATGTAACCTAAACCTTTGTCACATAACTGATTATGTAACATAATTAGGCATATAACACTTGTCATAGGGCTAGTTAGGCGGTCCAAACGCGTTTCACGCGAACGACGCGTTAAAGTAACATAAGCTACCTAAACGGGTCGTAATGGGTCGATAAGACTTAGGTTAAGTTTCATTTAGCATGTAGGCTTTGTTAAACCATATCACATGAGTTCCTACACTCATTTGGTTTACAAACCCTCATGCTACCCAGTCTTCCGATTTAGGTCCGGTTTATTAATGTAGTTACCTATATTAGGTGCCGTTTGATATTCCGCGATCTCTAGCATTGCTTGGTGGTTATCCTAGGACTTCTGAGCAATCTCAAGTGAGTACATAGACCCCTCTTTTACTGTTTTCCAAACGTTTTGGGGTGGAACACATGTGCCTACTTGTTACTTTCATGCTTTCCTGTTTTCACATCATATACCTGCTATGTTCGTTAGTACATTATAGTACATGATTTCATTACATTTTATGCTATGTATGTCCATTGTGTGCATACTTAGTACATTGTTTTACATTACATTTTGTTGCATATGCTCATCCAGTATATGAACACTTTGACATATTACCCAATGCATTTGACAATTGATTTGACATAGACATTTCGGCATAGACATTTTAACATGATTGACATTTGATCATGCATTTCCCACAAAACATAACTTTGATTTAAACCAAGTTTTACTTCAATACTTTGTTTTTGTGCATATGGTTTAGTTGAGACCTTTCACTTGCCATACATGACATATTTGACATAGACATTTGACATGGATATTTGACATAGACATTTGACATGGATATTTGACATAGACATTTGACATGGATATTTGACATAGACATTTTGACATGATTTACATCTTGACATGAACATTTTACATTGTTTGGTTTGGTTTGATTAAGTGATTAAGTAACGATGCGTGTGTAATATGATACAAGCATGGTGGATACGCCGCTGGTACTTCCTATATATAAGTGTTTGTATGGTATTACATATCGTAGCGTTATTTGAATCATTTCAGTTTGAGACATAGAACATTTCATACAAATAACATACTTTTCACAAGACATTGATTTATAAACAACTTATCTTATACAAACACATTTTACTTGGTTATCCATTTAACCTTACATTTATTTATACTTATCATCTGATCTTATCGATTTTCAAATGATTTAAAGACAAAGCAAATAACAAGGTTCATGACTAAACATTTTCTCAAACATAAGTCATGAAACCTATTTTCACAAAACCTATGTATCTCACCGGCATTTTTATGCTGACGTACCTATTTTCACATGTGTTTTTCAGGAACTGTTGCATAAGATGATCAAGATACATATAGGCAGACTTGGGCTTTAGTGACAATAAAAGATGCAGACTAGTTAATTATGTTGTATTTCCATGTTTGTTTAGACATTGTAACACTCATATTGAATAAAACGAAACTTTAATTTCCAAGGTTGTGAAACATTAATTCTGTTACAACACTCCCCGACGTTTCCGCCACGTTTTGTATGTTCCACGTGGTCGGGGTGTGACAAATAAAGTCAGCAAAGAAATGCTGGCGAGTACATAGGTTTTATGGGAGTATCGGATTCATGGCTCGTTTATATGTTGCAGTACCTCGTTAGACTACAGGAGTCAAAATACAAACCTCGTTTTTAAAAGTGTATCGAAACATAAATAACCAACTCAAATCAAATTGGTTATAGTTTATAAAATCTCGTAGCCATGATTCTTAACCCAAAAACATTTGTTTTAGTAAACCAAATCGTATAACATCTCGTAAAAACTCGTTAATAAAACTCGTATGGTTTATATCATTTCGAAAACCTCGTTGTGTGACATCGTTTCAAATTGTTTCCCAAGTGAACTAAATAATGACACGCAATGTAGTATGACAGAAGCACTTATATATAAGATGTACCAGCGGCGTATCTACCATGCTTTTATGATGCTACACCCGTCCCATTATCTAATCACTACCCAAAACCAATCGTTTAATTCGTTTAACTCGTTTCAAATCGTTTATCTTGTTTCAAATCGTTTAACTCGTTTCAAATCGTTTAACTCGTCACAAAATCGTATTCGTTTTAATAGTGAAACTACTTTTGGTCGTCTCGCTAATAACATTCAAACCTTCGTGACTCGACTACCTCGTTTCTCGTATTAACAAACCACCAAAGGGTAAGTTAACAATCACAGATTCGGTCGTTACCTACATAACCCCCACACATAACCATGGGTGTAGTCTGATAACGGGATTTGTCAGATCCTATGGTACCATAACCTAATACTGGTCGGCTTGATCAGAGCTAATGAATGTCATTCGTTATGTAATTACAACCAACAAGTTTGTTCACATTATTGAAATCGTTATTAGTTTAATATAAACCATCTTAATCATTTTTAAAACATCTTTTAAACCTCCAAATCGTTTTGTACATATGAATCACCCCAAAACAATTTAAAACAGTAAAATAGGGGAACTATGTACTCACATTGAAGTGCTAGGTATCCTCAATCTAAAGAACTCAACAAGCTCAATCAAACCAAGGAAACTCAAGCAGCACCTAATAATCGAATCACTAGTCAAACAATAGACACCTAAATCGGAAGATCGGACAGAACGAGGTCTTGTAAACCAAATGAGTGTTGGAACTCATGTTATATGGTTTAACAAAGCCTACATTCCAAATTGAAACCTAACCTAAGTGCTTTCGACCCATTGCGACCCATTAAGGTAGCTTACGCTACTTTAATGCGTCGTGCGCGCAAACGCGCGTTCGAGACGTCTAACTAGTCCTATGACAAGTAGTATATGCCTAAACATGTTTAAATAAGTTGCATAATCAGTTTAGGTGACAAAAGTTAGGTTACATATGCTTGAAGTCCAATTATGCATGAAAAGGGCATTTTGGTAAATTACCTAAGGCATATAAACCACCTATCATACAACTAATTAAACTCGGTGACCATAAGGTATAACCTCGGAAGGTTATTCCCTATGCAATTATGGTCACTAAACATGTTTGGTCGGATCCTAAAGATCGACCAAACGGGTCGAGTTCGAAAGTCTAAGCGGTGGTTTAGACCACTTGACTTACGACTCTAAACAAGCACTAAACTAAAAGTGACGAGCTAAGCATGTTAAAACATGCTTAACTAAGTTAGAAAACAGGTTTTGATATCAAAACAAAGTGTTTTGATACCAATAGTAGTTTGGTTGCAAAATACGCTTAAATGCGCATTTTGACCGAAACTACGACTCGTCACTACACCTAGTCAACGTGGTAATCAGTGGGTATAGTCGCTAAGGACTATAACCAACGTGATTACGCTCACATTGCGAAGTTCAAACGAACTTCTCGTTGACCATCTCGTGGTCAAAGTTGAAAGTCAAACAAAGTTTGACTTTCGAGCTAGGAAAGCAATAAAAGAATGAAAGAGGACTTACAAAGGGTCCAAATAGATTTGGTTCCAAGTATTCTCAGGTAGGTAGTGAAATATCACAACCACTTAGAGAAATCTCAGACCAAATGCAAGGAAAATGGAATGAAAGCATGGCCTATATATAGTTTTCGCAAAACCGTTAGGATCATTTCTTGGAGAAGAGGGAATGATCTAGGCCATACAAGTGTCAAGGACTGATTGGGGGACTTGTTCCCCACACAAACCAGCCCCTAGCATTGAAAACTAGAGATCAAAACCAGCAAAAACGAGCAGAATGACCAAATTCAATGTTTCTGTACTGTGACACTGACGCGGGCCGCGTAAGAATAAGGCTTGGGTTTATGCCCCAAGCCTAAGAACTTTGACAGATTTATATTTTTAGCCCCTGCATGCCCAAAACTTGGTTTTCGATGCAATTTTGACACGTTTAAGCCTCGTTAACCCCATTTCAAGGCTCTAAAATGAAGTTAAAGTATTGGGAACTCAAAACATGCTAAAAAATATCTCGGATGTTGGTTCGTTTGGTCGTATGGTTGCGTTGTTCGGTTAATTACGACGGAAGTCGTGACGAACGCAATAACGATCCAAATTAAGCGACGAATGGAATTTTATCATGCCAATCACTAAAATAAAATATTTTAATGATTACACAAATTTTTGGATGTCCGGATATATTCAGAACGTAAGATATACGCGAAAAATGCAAACTTGTGCACTTTTTGACGCTTTTAGTCCCTGAATGACCAATAAGTTTATTTTTGCGCACCAAACACCTCAAAGCCTATTTCTAAGCTATGTAAAGGATATTTAGGGCATATTTAACTTTTGATTAAGTTCCGGAATGTTCGTTACTATACAAATCGGTATAGTTTCGCAGTTTGACACAAACAGTCCTTGCGATCGAATAGATTGGCTTACAACACACCAAACCTTCCAAAACTTATTTCTAAGTTATGTTTAGGTTATTTAAGGTATGTTAAGCCTATTTCACTATCCCGGAGTGTTTGTCGCGTTTAACTGATTACGTTTACGCACCAGTTTGCGTATAACCTTCCAGAAAGCGATTTAAAACTTGAAATCGAATCGAATTGTAAAATCACCAAACACAAATACACACATAATGACACCAAAACACATTGTATTGTTGATAATGAACATTTTTTTGCATTTGTTCATCGATTAAAGAGCACAGTTGTCACTGTCTCCCCTACTTTAAGAAATTTCGTCCCGAAATTTTAACTAGAGGAAACTTGTGAGAACAATTGCGGATATTTCTCCTTCATTTGGTCCTCACGTTCCCAAGTAAACTCTGGGCCACATTTGGACTCCCAACGAACTTTGACTAATTTAATCCGTTTGTTCTTCAACTGTTTGAATGTACGGTCCACTATCTCCACAGGTTTCTCGACAAAGTGCATCGTTTCATCGATTTGGATTTCGTCGAGAGGAATGTGAAGATCAGCGTCAGCTAAACACTTTCGCAAATTGGACACGTGAAAAGTCGGATGAATATTTCCAAGCTCTGGAGGTAGCTCTAGTCGATAGGCAACTTTTCCAACTCTTTCAACAATCTTAAATGGTCCAACATATCGTGGTGCAAGTTTTCCTTTCCTTCCAAATCTCACCACTCCCTTCCAAGGTGACACCTTGAGTAGGACATGGTCTCCGACTTGAAATTCTAAGGGCTTGCGTCGCAAATCGGCATAACTCTTTTGATGGCTTCAAGCTGTCACAAGATTATCGCGAATTTTCTTGATTTTGTCTGTTGTTTCCAGAACGAGTTCAGGTCCAGTAAGCTGAGCTTCACCGATCTCATTCCAACAGACAGGTGAACGACATTTTCGACCGTAAAGAGCTTCGAATGGTGCCATATTGATGCTAGCATGATAACTATTGCTGTAAGAGAACTCGATCATTGGTAAATGAGAGTCCCAATTACCACCAAAGTCTATCACGCACGCTCTAAGCATATCCTCCAAAGTTTGAATCGTCCTCTCGGATTGTCCATCTGTTTGGGGATGATAAGCAGTGCTTAGATTTAGTTGGGTTCCCATAGCAGATTGCATGGTTCTCCAAAAATGAGATGAAAATCGAGCATCACGATCGGAAATGATATCCAAAGGAACACCATGTCGTGATACAATCTCATCAACATAAATCTTTGCAAGTTTATCAGCAGATAGATCCTCGCGAATCGCAATAAAATGAGCTGACTTCGTTAATCGATCGATGACAACCCAAATAGCATCGTGACCTTTAGATGTACGCAGTAATTTAGTGATGAGATCCATAGCAATGTTCTCCCACTTCCAAACCGGTATCTCTGGTTGTACAAGAAAACCAGAAGGTCGTTGATGTTCAGCCTTGACTTTGAGACACGTTAGGCATTTCGATACATACAAGGCAACATCTTTCTTCATACCAGGCCACCAGAACTTAGTACGAAGATCCTTGTACATTTTATCAGCACCAGGATGGATGGAATATCGAGACTTATGAGATTCGTTCATCACTAAAGTGCGAAGATCGTCTTGTTTCAGAACCCACAAACGATCCTTGAAATAAAACAAACCATTGTCTTTCGCTTCGAGTTTAAGCTCAAGCTGACGTGGCAATTCCTCACTTATCAAATTTTGTGAAACACAAAATTGATGAGCTTGAAGAATACGAGTTTGAAGATCAGATAGAGTTTGAACTGAATGAAGCTTAACTCACTCTTTTTGACTTAGCGCATCGGCTACGACATTCGCCTTACCAGGATGGTAGCGAATCTCGCAATCGTAGTCACTCAAGAGTTCAACCCAACGTCGTTGCCTCATGTTCAACTCCTTCTGATTAAGAATATGCTGGAGACTTTTGTGGTCTGTGAAAACCACACACTTCGTGCCATAAAGATAGTGTCTCCAGATTTTGAGAGCAAAGACTACAGCACCTAACTCAAGATCATGAGTCGTGTAGTTCTTCTCGTGAACTTTCAATTGTCTAGACGCGTATGCTATAACTTTGCCTCGTTGCATGAGAACACAACCAAGGCCTAAGTTGGATGCATCGCAGCAGACAACGAAATCATCGCTTCCTTCGGGCAAAGATAGAACAGGAGCGTTACACAGCTTCTGTTTCAGCGTTTGGAACGCTTCTTCTTGCTTGGGTCCCCACTCAAAAGGCTTATTCTTCTGAGTCAAAGCAGTGAGTGGAACCGCAATCTTAGAGAAGTTTGCAATAAAACGGCGGTAATACCCAGCAAGTGCAAGAAAAGAACGAACTTCTGTGGCTGCCGTTGGTGTGCTCCAATCCTTAATTGCAACAATTTTGGATGGATCCACATGAATACCTTGCTCGTTGACTATATGTCCCAAGAACTGAACTTCTTTAAGCCAGAATTCACACTTGGAGAATTTAGCAAAAAGTTGTTCCTTCTTTAGGAGTTCGAGAGTCAAACGAAGGTGTTGCTCGTGGTTGGCTCGAGACTTTGAATAAATAAGAATATCATCGATGAACACAATGATGAACTTGTCTAAATAAGGTTTACAGACCTTATTCATTAAGTCCATGAAAATGGCTAGAGCATTCGTCAGACCAAAAGGCATGACAGTGAACTCATATTGTCCATATCTCGTGCGGAAAGCAGTTTTGGGAATATCTTCTTTGAATACACGAAGCTGATGATACCCAGAATGCAGATCGATCTTGGAAAAACATGTAGCACCTTGTAGCTGATCAAAGAGATCATCGATTCGAGGTAGGGGATATCGATTCTTGATGGTAAGCTTATTAAGCTCACGATAATCGATACACATTCGAAAAGATCCATCTTTCTTTTTCACAAAGAGGACAGGAGCTCCCCAAGGTGAATAACTCCGTCGGATGAATCCTTTATCAGATAACTCTTGAAGTTGTTTCGATAACTCTTGCATCTCGGAAGGTGCAAGACGATAAGGTGCCTTTGCAATCGGGTTAGCATTGGGTACAAGGTCAATATGAAACTCGACTTGACGAACTGGAGGTAAACCAGGCAGTTCATCAGGAAACACCTCTTGATAATCCCGTACAATCGGAATATCCTGAATACTCTTGCTCTTGCCTTTCTCCTCGGTGACATGTGCCAGAAAGGCAACATATCCTTTTCGTAAATAACATTGAAACGAGCGTTTAAGGTTCTTGGGGAGATCACAAGTGATCATGGAAATGACAGAACCGCACGAGTAGTTTGTCTTTGTGTTGACATCATAAGGTTGCATTAAACATTCATACAATTGCAGTAGTTTAAAAAAAATAAAAACCACAAATTTTTATTTATATAATAACTGCATTGTCTTTAAATGTTAAAAGATAACAACCAGAGTAATTACAAAATACTAATTGTTCATTGCTGCATCATCGATCGCCTCATTGATGTTAAACACTCGTCCACGAGCGGGGTTCACATTCGCGTTCGCGTTCGGATTTGGGTTGACATTCGCATTCGCGTTTACCAATCTCGGGAAATTGTTGCGGAAATGACCCATTTCTCCGCAATTGAAACACGAACCGGGTGGGAATCTCGCAGCATTCCCTTGAGCTTGTGCTGGAACCTGGGCAGCCTGATTTTGTCCAAAGCGACAAATGTTGGCCAAATGCCCAAGTCTACCACACGTAGCACACTGTTTACAGGCCTGTTGGGCAACATGGTGACCATTACATCGAGTGCAGTGAGGTGCGGTACCAGCATAGGCTTTCTTCGCAGGAGGTTGAGTCGGTGGGTTCTGAGCAGTTTGATTGGTGACAGCAAAGTTTTGGGAAGCCTTGCGCTTCCTTAACTTTTTCAAAGACTCACCCTGCTTCTTACCCTTACCCTTTTCCTTATCAGAATCAGTTGACTTCTTTTGATCACCCTTGCGGGTAAGTTTACCCTTCTTGACTTGAGACTCATTCAGGGTAGCAGACAACTCGATTACTTGACGAAGGGTAGTAGGATTAACACCGGTCATAATGTCCTGCATGGAATCGGGTAAACCATCGATATACCTCTCAATTGCCTTATCCAACGGAGTAACCATCGTGGGACACAACAAACTGAGCTCCTCAAATCGATCCGTATAAGCACGGTGTTCTCCCCCGATTTGTTTCAAATCATCGAATTCCCGTTCTAAAGCTCGAATCTCGTGACGGGGACAGAACTCTCTCATCATGAGAGCTCGGAGCTCTTCCCAAGTTTGTGCTAATGCCACTTCGGCACCCCTATCACGCATCACTCCGTTCCACCATGTAAGAGCTTGTTTCTCGAACACACTAGATGCAAACTCAACCTTACGCTCATTCGGACACTGCACGTGTCGGAATGTACTCTCGATACTTTCAAACCATTGTAGGAGCGCAGTTGCTCCTTGCGACCCAGAAAACTTAAGCGGCTTCGCAGAATTGAAATTCTTGAAATTACACGGTGCATTATTGTTGTTGTTGTATAGTTCGTGAATTTGGGTCACAATGCCTGGAAGCACAGCAGCCATTTCCTGAGAGACAAGGGCTGCGACTTCCTCAACAGTATAAGTTCGAGCATCGGTCCGAGCATCGCGTCGAGGAGGCATTGTCTAACAAGGAAACATGAGAAACGAGTGAGATCGATAATTGGAAAAAAAACAAAGGAGGCATTGAAAACATCGACAAAACACAAGGAAGGCGATCATTCGTTCGTTACCTCGAACAAACAAACGACACGCGGTGACTAATCAAAGTAAATGGGTCACTATAATGTATCGCGAAGACATGCTCGCCTATAAGTGAACACTCACCCCAAGAGTTCCCAGGTAAGAGTGACTGGTCTGATACTGCGGATTTGTACGAACACTCTAGCCTTAGACAGAAAACTCAGGGTACAGGCATTCACCCTTCCAGTTTGCACGTGTTCACATTATTTAGACCCAAACTTTGACGAGAGTTTGAAAACTGAGAGGGTTCAAAACCTTATAACAGAAGGTTCAAAACCTAGTAATCAATCACCCAAGGATAGATGATTAATTTTCGAAGCGGATTCGTTATTGTGTTCTCGTTGTGGTTATCACCTAAGGATAGGTGACGATATTGTTTTAAAATTCTAAACACAAGAAAACTTGTGTTAGGGTCCTAAAGTTATAGTCTAGGTCAAAGCATTGCTAATAACCTAATTCCCTATAACCATTGGCTCTGATACCAACTCTTCTGTCACACCCCGACCACGTTAAAACATCAAACCGTGGCGGAAACGTCGGGGAGTGTTGCAACAGAATTATTGTTCCATAACCATGGTAACCAAATGTTTTGTTTTATTGAATTATTAAGTAATGTACATTGTCTTTAAATCAAAACAAACAAACTACATATTGTTTATAACTGTTTTTAAGTCACTAAGGCCTCGTCCAGGTCCTACGTGACACAAGCTTCCTAGCAAGCAACATCAAGCAATACCACCTGAAACATATGTAAAAATAAAGTCAGCAAAGAAATTCTGGCGAGTACATAGGTTTTATGGGAGTATCGGATTCATGGCTCGTTTATATGTTGCAGTACCTCGTTAGACTACAGGAGTCAAAATACAAACCTCGTTTTTAAAAGTGTATTGAAACATAAATAACCAACTCAAATCAAATTGGTTATAGTTTATAAAATCTCGTAGCCATGATTCTTAACCCAAAAACATTTGTTTTAGTAAACCAAATCGTATAACATCTCGTAAAAACTCGTTAATAAAACTCGTATGGTTTATATCATTTCGAAAACCTCGTTGTGTGACATCGTTTTAAATTGTTTCCCAAGTGAACTAAATAACGACACGCAATGTAGTATGACAGAAGCACTTATATATAAGATGTACCAGCGGCGTATCTACCATGCTTTTATCATGCTACACCCGTCCCATTATCTAATCACTACCCAAAACCAATCGTTTAATTCGTTTAACTCGTTTAAAATCGTTTATCTTGTTTCAAATCGTTTAACTCATTTCAAATCGTTTAACTCGTCACAAAATCGTATTCGTTTTAATAGTGAAACTACTTTTAGTCGTCTCGCTAATAACATTCAAACCTTCGTGACTCGACTACCTCGTTTCTCGTATTAACAAACCACCAAAGGGTAAGTTAACAATCACAGATTCGGTTGTTACCTACATAACCCCCACACATAACCATGGGTGTAGTCTGATAACGGGATTTGTCAGATCCTATGGTACCATAACCTAATACTGGTCGGCTTGATCAGAGCTAATGAATGTCATTCGTTATGTAATTACAACCAACATGTTTGTTCACATTATTGAAATCGTTATTAGTTTAATATAAACCATCTTATTCGTTTTTGAAAACATCGTTTAAACCTCGAAATCGTTTTGTACATATGAATCACCCTAAAACAATTGAAAACAGTAAAATAGGGGAACTATGTACTCACATTGAAGTGCTAGGTATCCTCAATCTAAAGAACTCAACAAGCTCAATCAAACCAAGGAAACTCAAGCAGCACCTAATAATCGAATCACTAGTCAAACAATAGACACCTAAATCGGAAGATCGGACAGAACGAGGTCTTGTAAACCAAATGAGTGTTGAAACTCATGTGATATGGTTTAAGAAAGCCTACATTCCAAATTGAAACCTAACCTAAGTGCTTTCGACCCATTGCGACCCATTAAGGTAGCTTACGCTACTTTAACGAGTCGTGCGCGCAAACGCGCGTTCGAGACGTCTAACTAGTCCTATGACAAGTAGTATATGCCTAAACATGTTTAAATAAGTTGCATAATCAGTTTAGGTGACAAAAGTTAGGTTACATATGCTTAAAGTCCAATTATGCATGAAAAGGGCATTTTGGTAAATTACCTAAGGCATATAAACCACCTATCAAACAACTACTTAAACTCGGTGACCATAAGGTATAACCTCGGAAGGTTATTCCCTATGCAACTATGGTCACTAAACATGCTTGGTCGGATCCTAAAGATCGACCAAACGGGTCGAGTTCGAAAGTCTAAGCGGTGGTTTAGACCGCTTGACTTACGACTCTAAACAAGCACTAAACTAAAAGTGACGAGCTTAACTAAGTTAGAAAACATGTTTTGATATCAAAAAAAAATGTTTTGATACCAAGAGTAGTTTGGTTGCAAAATACGCTTAAATGCGCATTTTGACCGAAACTACGACTCGTCACTACACCTAGTCAACGTGGTAATCAGTGGGTATAGTCACTAAGGACTATAACCAACGTGATTACGCTCACGTTGCGAAGTTCAAACGAACTTCTCGTTGACCATCTCTTGGTCAAAGCTGAAAGTCAAACAAAGTTTGACTTTCGAGCTAGGAAAGCAATAAAAGAATGAAAGAGGACTTACAAAGGGTCCAAATAGATTTGGTTCCAAGTATTCTCAGGTAGGTAGTGAAATATCACAACCACTTAGAGAAATCTCAGACCAAATGCAAGGAAAA
Organism: Helianthus tuberosus; assembly: GCA_030545235.1. Classification (NCBI taxonomy): domain Eukaryota; kingdom Viridiplantae; phylum Streptophyta; class Magnoliopsida; order Asterales; family Asteraceae; genus Helianthus; species Helianthus tuberosus. The sequence goes on along the minus strand of CM060397.1, from coordinate 117,035,500 downwards.
TGGAATGAAAGCATGGCCTATATATAGTTTTCGCAAAACCGTTAGGATCATTTCTTGGAGAAGAGGGAATGATCTAGGCCATACAAGTGTCAAGGACTGATTGGGGGACTTGTTCCCCACACAAACCAGCCCCTAGCATGGAAAACTAGAGATCAAAACCAGCAAAAACGAGCAGAATGACCAAATTCAATGTTTCTGTACTGTGAAACTGACGCGGGCCGCGTAAGAATAAGGCTTGGGTTTATGCCCCAGGCCTAAGAACTTTGACAGATTTATATTTTTAGCCCCAACATGCCCAAAACTTGGTTTTCGATGCATTTTTGACACGTTTAAGCCTCGTTAACCCCATTTCAAGGCTCTAAAATGAAGTTAAAGTATTGGGAACTCAAAACATGCTCAAAAATATCTCGGATGTTGGTTCGTTTGGTCGTATGGTTGCGTTGTTCGGTTAATTACGACGGAAGTCGTGACGAACGCAATAACGATCCAAATTAAGCGACGAATGGAATTTTATCATGCCAATCACTAAAATAAAATATTTTAATGATTACATAAATTTTTGGATGTCCGGATATATTCAGAATGTAAGATATGCGTGAAAATGCAAACTTGTGCACTTTTTGACGCTTTTAGTCCCTGAATGACCAATAAGTTTATTTTTGCGCACCAAACACCTCAAAGCCTATTTCTAAGTTATGTAAAGGATATTTAGGGCATATTTAACTTATGATTAAGTTCCGGAATGTTCGTTACTATATAAATCGGTATAGTTTCGCAGTTTGACACAAACAGTCCCTGCGATCGAATAGATTGGCTTACAACACACCAAACCTTCCAAAACTTATTTCTAAGTTATGCTTAGGTTATTTAAGGTATGTTAAGCCTATTTCACTATCCCGGAGTGTTTGTCGCGTTTAACTGATTACGTTTACGCACCAGTTTGCGTATAGCCTTCTAGAAAGCGATTTAAAACTTGAAATCGAATCGAATCGAATTGTAAAATCACCAAACACAAATACACACATAATGACACCAAAACACATTGTATTATTGATAATTAACATTGTTTTGCATTTGTTCATCGATTAAAGAGCACAGTTGTCACAAATGGAGCGGGCTGACTTCCATGCAAACATGAGTAGTTTAACTCAGAGTTACCTCGTAAGAGCGTTTCTCATTTTTTGCTTTGCTAGAAAATTTTGAAAAATTCTTCAAATAGCCATCCATAGTTTACGAATTATGCTTAGTAGGGACCTAAACACATGAATGGTTCAGAGTCAGACCACGCCTTATGACGAAAGGGGGAGAAAGGACTGTCGATCTGTGATCAAAGAAAACTATAACTGAAGAATGGGATACAGATTGACCAGCACAAAAGCCATCTCTATCAATCTACGCTCGTTGAGGAGACGGCGACATAGAGAACTTTGTCACCCCCTTGTCACTTAAAAGTAAAGAAGAGATACAAACTTTTGAATATCAATTTGGTGGGATCAAGGATGGCATCGAATAGCGAATGCACTTGACCGATCCGCCATCTCTTTCCTTCAATAATGCCTTCGCTTCACTTCAAGATGCTATTTGCCAATAAGAAAAAAACTACCTTTTTGAATGGAATAAGCCGAAGGGGTGAACGAGCGCTGCGGTAACGAGCTTTCCTTCTGTCGGCCTTTATAGGAGTAGGGGAGTGTGGTGAGATAGATAGACATCCAATCCTGCAGCAGCTAGTTGCTCGGCCTTAGTCTTGGGCTGATCTCACACTTCAATCAAGCCCTTCGTACTTCGATCCAATCAATCGATCGATCAAGAGGCTAATCTCTTTTGTTTGGGCCGGTAGCTAAAAGAAAGTCCTGGCTTTCTCTTGAGCAAGGGAAGGGCAGCATAGCATTAGCTTCAATGAAACAAGCTCAACCTTGATCAAGGTGGTAGGCCGAAGAACCGGTGAACGCTTTTACTTGGCCACTGAAGAAGGCGAAGGCTGGGCGAGAGACTAGGCCAACTTAATGCTTACTACTATGCCATGGTTGAAGCCTTAGACTCCATAGACGGAACTATATATTAGGTATTAGGGAGGGGAGGACACCACTCAGCACCCCACGGAGCGGCGGGGTTCAATGCCTAAAAAGAAAAAGAAATAAATAAAAAGAAAAGGGGGAAAGATGACTCTATGGCTTAGGGGAGGAGAGAAAGAACGCATGCATGGATATTATGTCTGTCGGAGGTTCGAGAATCTATGAAAGGACATCTAAAGCTAAGGTTACGAAGTAAAGGAAGTCTGAGAGAAGTGGTGATCTCATCTTGCTTGCTGGGAGAGAGGAAGCTTTCGGACCACCTTTTCCAGCCAGATAGCGAGCGATCACTCAGCAATGAACACTAACTGAAAGCGGTCGGGAATGAGTACCTATCCCTTATGGGAATCAAACCCGTGTCTTCGACATGAAAAGACGATGTCCTAACCACTGGACGAAAGGGACCAAAAAGCCATTCTTCATATACCGCTCTGTGGGCTCTGAGAATAGAAGTGGTTCGTTTTCTTTCTATATGAAATTAAAGATTTCGTTTGTGTTCATGTTGGCGATTTCAGATATAAATTCGGCGGTTCGTCCCCCCTTCCTATGGTTCCCCCACCCCCCGGAATAAGTAAGGCCCCACTCTTTCTAAGAAAAAAAAAGAGGGGCGAAGCGCCCGTTTGAAGTGGCAAAGGCCTATGCTACAGTAAGAAAAAAGTAGGTTTCGGTTACGAAGTCACTTAGTCAAACTATAAAGAAAGAGAGGCTAAGGTTACGAAGTAAGGTCAACTGGTTAAGGAAATCTCAGGTTATGAAAAAGTTTAGCCATTAATTAATTAAGTAGTAGTGAGACGGAGTTGCGTCAGCTGTGGATATAGACTAGGCTAAGGGGTGGACTTCATCTCTTCTATTCTCTTCACTTACACCTTACACTCCTGCTGAGTCTAACGAGGCTCAGGTGCGGAGCCTTCCGCTGTCACTGTGGAACGAGACTGCTCAAAGGTAGAACATCATAGAAACTTCGCTGACTTTCTCATAAACCTTGATTTCGCTACGCTCAATAAGAAGCCGGAATAGCTGAAATTGGTTCGTGTTCCGTTTCCAAAGTCGACGTCTTTACCCAAGTGTGAACTTCAGACGAATCTCAAGCAGTTCCATTCCTTCTTACTGTACTTCTGGGTCAACCCAACCCGAATGGGAAGAAGGGGGTCAGCTAAACAGCGGTCCACTTTGTACGTTTGCTGAGCAGACCAATCAGGCATTTTCTTTTCTTTAGAAAAGGAAGGGAACTTCTCACCGAAGGAGGCAGTAGGAATGAAGGAGGCGGGAAGCTACCGCTTCTAGAAGGGTTGCTTACCCTTCACTTTTTTTAGAGCGTATCGCTATGAAAAAGAAAAAAGTTTATGTAATCGGAAAAAGGGTTACGGTTGCGGAAACCCGAGAAAGTCGAGAACCATCGGTTACCTTTTGAATCAAAGTAGCGACGAGCCGAGTATTATGACTACAGGGGGAGAAGCGAAGCTTCGTAGACAGCTTCGCTTCCTCATCGCTTCTTTCTAGCGACCAGCTTCTCAAGTGGGTGGCTTGGTAAGCAAGCTACCTTCAGCATCGGTAAAATCCCTATAATAGGCCGGAATGGTGGGGAAGGAAGCCCTCCCTACTTCAATGGAAAGGGGGGAAGAGCCCTTTCACAGCCGCTTCTCTACAACTACCTTTCGCCAAACATGATCACGAACGAAGACAGAGAATTGCGTAGATAGGAGGACGAAACGAACCAACCCACTTGTCCTGATCGGAACGATTGAAGAAAGAAAGAGAATGGTGTCCCCTTTCGCCCAGGGGACATCGTCGGAGAACAATGTCGGGGACAGGGTGAAAACCTTTCGTTGCTTACACCCTTTAAGTGTTGGTTCTTCCGGGGATAGATCTGGTTTCAAGATCTATGAACAAGAGAGATCCCTAAATCTCCATTTTAAAAAAGAGATGAATAGATAAGGCGAAGCCAGCTGAAGGAAGGGCGCTAACGAGCAAGAAAACGGATGCGCTAACGCGCAACGGTTTTCCTTTCTCTGATAGAGGCTCGCTTCTTCAATTCAAGTTTAGCTTCTTTTCATTTTGATAGGAGTAGGTGCTTGCTGCTCGCTCGTTGTCTACTAAATGAGCCTTTACTGCCCGCCCGACCCCTTTCTTTAATCTTAAGTAAACAACCCAACCCCTTTGTTTGAAGCTTTGTTTCACTTCATTCGGAAAGAGAACAATAGACTTGCAACTATAGTATAGGAAAAAGCTTCTCTTTGATAGCGGTCATAGGGGAGTTCAGAAAGGATCTGATCGTAGATAGTGACTGAAACCTGTGCGGGGGTAGGGGCGGAAGCCAAGTGGATCAAGGCAGTGGATTGTAAATCCACCACATGCGGGTTCAATCCCCGTCGTTCCCCCATCAATAAGTGGACCATTTGTTACGGAGACAGAATACAAACCTAGGAATCTTTTTTTCTGCAAGTCATCTCGAGGCTTCAAACGCATCCAAGCAATTGGTATCTGATTGAAGCATAGAAATAGATTCGCGTCACCTACTTGCTGAAAGCACAAATGGAATAGCCGATCATGAATTCTATGAAGTTTTTAAGACCTTCACTTTTGAGTGCATAATGAATGAAATGAACCCCGGATGAGGAACAAATCTCCCCTCCCTTTTAATAAACCATGGGGAGCCCCTAGTAGTTTACCAGACAAATTGAGTTGTCGTGACGAGACCTTTCTTAGTGGAAGATCGGATTTCTCTTTATCACGAGACTGATCGGATCAGACACCCTAGAGACCTCCACAATTGAGTAAGTAAGAGGACAACAAGCAAAGAGTTATGCTTTCATTTCTTTGTTGAGATTGAAATCAAGTTTTTTAAAAAGGGGGTAGGTATAATGAACGCAGGCCAAGTCAAGAAAAGGACTTCCTTACTTTTAGTCTTAATTACTAGTAGTTTGAAGCGAAACCGGTTTTTTTGCACTCGGTTCCTTCGTCTTAAGTAAAGTGAAGTTTACTTTTTTTATTCGGAACTCTTAGTCGAGCTGATGCCGAGATCTTTTTTTGTTCGAGGTTCAGAGGAAGAAAAGAAGAGGAACCACCGCCCAATGGTGCTTTTACGAAAGTACGGTCACCGGTTGCTAATACCTTCTCGACACTATCGAACCTGAAATCCGCTCTCAATCGCTCTTTTTAGTTGGCGGGCAAGGTTTCCTACCCACTGGCTACCGGCTAAGGAGGTATAGTGTAGCTACTGCTGCTACTGTCTTACTGTGTACAGGAACTGTGTGTGACTGTAGCTACCCGACCCCAAGGGAGGTACTTGTTACTGCTCCTCAGGTGGTTAGTGAAATGCTTCTCAGGTGAGGAGCATGAATGAGATAATACTGATTGAATCAGAAGATTATTTTAATCAACTTAATTAGAAGCTCTAATAACTATTCAAACTTGATGGTATTTCAACCACAATAATCTTGGTTGGTACCAAGCCCGATAGTGATTCTTTCGATTCGTATTAGAGTGATGGCCCCTATTTCATTAATAGCTGGGAAGGGAGTACGTTCTCCAATCGGCATGAGTTAACCATTTTCTATTCTTTGGATGAAATGTCGAGATTCAAGAGAAATAGGATAGGAGCGAGGCTAGTCGACTATACCGGAGAGGGAGAGGAGAAGGGGCCCTAACGAGCAGGGAAAGGGATAGCCCTTCATATCGTATTCTCACTCAAAAGCCTAAGCTATCGGATGACAGAGGATATCGGCCAATTCATTCCTATAATAGAACTCCACCCAGAGAGCCGAAAGAGCGAAGAAAGCATAGAAAGAGGTCCTTGGTACGAGGAGAATCCAAATATCCTTATGATCGGCGCATCATTAGGTCCCGAAGAAAGGGCAAGGTTTGCCCAATTTCATAGCCGATACCGGGACGTCTTTGCTTGGTCATATAACGATATGCCAGGCTTAGATACAGTCCTAGTAGAGCATAACTTTAATATAGATCTAAAAAGAAAGTCTCCAAGCTCCATCCCGACTTGGTGTTTTCAAAGAAAAAATGAAAAGTGGCCCGCTGAATTAGGACTTGGATTATTCTGATTGGATCTCTAACCATCCCCGTACTGAAAAAGGATGGGAAGGACTTTTCTTTTAGAAAGCTAACCTAAATAAAGCCTGCCCCAAGGACGATTTCCCACTCCCAAATTTAGATGTCGGGGTACAAAACGCTGTCATTTATAGTAGGTTTCTCAGGATACAACCAAAGACGGTTGGCCGAGAAAGACTAAAAGAAGACTTCCTTCATCACGGGGCGGGAAACCTTCTGTGCAAAGGTCATGCCATTAAGCTCGGTCTAAAGAATGCCGGAGCAACCTACTAGAGGGCTATGACGGCCATCTTCCATGAGATGATGTATAGACTATGTGGATGACATAGTAGTCAAATCCAAGATAAGGGTCAATCACATAGAAGTCCCCCCGATTAGTCTTCAAGAGGCTTAAAAAAACAAAGAACAAGGAGCGGTAAAATCAAACTCATGGGTTGGTTAAGCTGAGTGAACTGCCTAGGCGGTTGACTAGGCCTTTGCCTTGTCATATAGCCATGTTGGCCTTGATTTGGTGGAGACGGGCGAACCCGCTGAGACTGTGGTAAGGTTGCCTGAGGTGGTGGAGCAAAAGATACCTGCATACCTTGAGTTGATTGGGGAAGAGCCGGTTGTTGCAACATTGGTACGTAGGATTCCGAGAAGAAAGAGGCGAGCGCATTTTTTTAGTTAGATAAAGGGCTCTCACAGACCCCTAATCTCATCCAATAAAAAGATATGGGATATGCCAGTCTATTGTCCTTCCAAGCTAAAATAACGAGTTATTATTGCAGCAGGATTGTAGCGGTTGGCTTTTATGCAGGTAGCCGTAGCTTGAAGACGAGGGGCGGTGTGGTGTAAGGGTTATCGCGAGTCAAGCAATGATCGGAGAGGGAAGCTTATAGGCTAGCTAGGTTTTCTTTTTCACTGGCTTATGGTCTAAGGGTACCATTTCCGCCTAACCATTGTTTAGAAAGTAAAAAAAAAAAAGAATTCTTAAATTGTTTAGAATAAACTTTGTTCTTCGACTTCACTTTGTCTTCGTTTAGTCCAGTTCAAAGTTTAGTGCAACCATAGGACAATGGTATTTTCTTAGCTAAAGGTAGATCAGAAAATGAAAACTTTTACAAAAACCCGTATTTCACGACTGTAACAAATGCTTATCCGGTGCAAATCCTTTATCCTACGCACGATGTCAACAAAACGAGGCATGAGAACCAAGGCGTAGGCAGGGAGAGCCGGGCCGACAACTAATTATTAACCGTCCTTTCAGTTGGGACTTTCAAGCAAGCCTTGCGCAGGCAGCCCCCTTTCTCGCGCATCAAAGACTTCATTTCCCGCAAGTGACCAACCGAAGCCATGCAATTCCTTATATTATAAAAGGAGTGCTAGAATGTCTTTTCAATTGTAGGGGCGCTAACGCGCTAATATAAAGCAAAGGGCTTTTTCAGCTGGATCCAGAACAAATAGGAGATATATTAGTACGGCATCCACGGGACACCTTTCGTAGTGAGGGAAGTCCTCTGTTTTTAGGTTGACGAGCTACTTTAGTTTAGTTTCCGAAAAAAGAATAAAGCCCGGTATTTTCGTAAACGTAAAAGAGGGACGAGTGACAAGGGACTTGAGTGGCTCCTAATCAATAAGCGGGAGCAGGTATCGAGTGTTGTGAGGGCTTTGATTTGCGCGTTAAGGGCAGTTTCTGTTATAGCACTAGGAATCGGTGCCGTTAGCCTAAGCTAAAACAGAGGGGCTTTGGAATCCATTCAGTATTCCGTACGCTAGGAAGTCGATCTGAACTGTAATTATAGCCTTCGCTTGAACCGAAGAGAGCGATGCGAACAGTTTAGGAGGCCGCAGATCAAACCCTGAGTTCAGTGCCGGTTTCATAAGTACTCTCGGTCAATCATATCATTCTCCAGACGGGATGGGGTGTAGGCACGTTTATTGGAGCAGTTGGGAAGAACACCGACCTCTTTCTTTTTTCAATCGTTAGAAAAAGGAGCTTGGTCAGCCATGTTCCCTACGTACCCTCTCGTTATTCCCATGATTCCCCGTTGCACCTATTCTCCGCAACCGTTGGCTCAGATCTATCTCGGGTACGGTCACTGCACTCCAATCATTATGTCTCCAATCTCCGCCTCGGTTGGTGGCACCTATGGTTCTTAAGGTTTTTGATTCCAAGAAAGATAAAGAAAAGAAGAGGATTTTTCCTCTAGTTGCGAAGGATACTGCTTAATACAGATTCTAGTGAAATGGCTAGTGGTAAGCGTGGTAAGGTCGCTGCTAACGAATGGTGGGTGTGTGGAGAATGCTATGGATTCGAGCTCCATTTCCCTCTCGGAACTTAGATCTTCCTCTAAAACGTCTCACATTCCTCTTTCCTTTGTTCCGCCGACTACATTGATTGGATACCGCTGGGCCTGCCTACGCATAAAGTCTAAGGATTCTCCCATAAAGCCATTGAATTGCCCTTGGTTGTCCTACCTTAGATCTTATTCCCACCTTGTTCTATTGCTCTTTCTCGATGGGGCGCTAGACCTCATTCTCTTTGAGACGCTTATTCAATTGATAGTGGCCCCTCCTTACGTTACTTTAATTGGGGAGGACGCGAGTAAGGAGCGGGTACGAGAGCGTGACCAGGAACAAGATAACGAGAAGTGTATTTGCCTGGGGTAGGCTCACTTTTCTGCCTTTTCCTCCCACGATTTAAGGATTGGCTCAAGCAACCTATCTTACTAATAAGAAAGTGGCTGCTAGTTGTAGCGCCCCTTTATAAAATGATATTCTTCTGCGAGACTCCATCCAACCAAATCCCATTTTTGAAGGATGTATTCTTGGAAAACATCATCGCGAAAGCTTTCTGGTTGGAGGTGAGCTAAAATGGAATGACGGGGATTGAATGGCCTAGAAAGCTGGTAGGGTTTGGGGCGAGCTGTGGGCTTAGATTAGAGGGAGGGGGACTGTGAACATCCGCCCCATGAAGCGCCGGGGAACCATGCATTCCTCTCGGGCGGGGCTCTCGCGTGTCCGGGGTCCGATCAGATCAACCAGCGACCGGTTTACGGAACAAGGACTTAAGCAAGGGCCAGGAGATTGATGAAAGAAACTAGCCGAAGTTAGTGTTGTGTTCAACTCCGCGGTTGGAAGGATTGCTTTCTGCCGTCTATCTTTTCCTTCTCTCTCTTCTCTTAGCAAAGCAGGCTCAAGTCAAACTTTTGGCTTGCTACAAGCTGGGCTCTGGGACTGCAGTTAGCCGCTTCCCCTGTAGTCGTCAGCTCGTTTTTGACAGAGCCGATCGGGTGTTCATAATCTGGAGTAATAGGATTCGAACCTTTGCATGCCGGTACCAAAAACCGATGCCTTACCACTTGGCTATACTCCATACGTCCTGTTTTGGACGGTAAACGGAGAGAGGGGGAAGGGGGAAGCAGGGCTCGAAGAACAAGCCGAGCCGCGCAAGGACGCGGGGTAAGCAGAAAGGTTCTCCCTTTAGGACCGACTACAACAAGCTCACGACTCTAATAGAAAGAAATGGTAAGCTCTCTGCTCTATTTGCTTGCAATGTTATGCCTATCAAAGTTGGCGAACGCTTCTGTAAGCTTAGACTCGTTACGCTGTTCGACTGAACTCGTTGGCTCCACGTCCACCGAAAGTAGGTAACCTTCGTCACCGTTGGTTCCCGTAACCAAACCTTTCTTCTCTTTTTTTTTAATTTTTAGAAAGAAGAAGGCTCCTGAATTAGCGCAGGGAAAAATCCGCAAGCAGGAGAACTGTACTAACCTGCCGCCGGTTACTTTATCAGGGCTCCACAGGAAAAGAAAGAAGGTCCGGGTCCAATTTATAATGAAGCGAAGGTCCCCCTTACTCCCTATTCTCTCTTAAAGCTTTATAAAGCTCTAAAAAGGGTTGGTTAAGAACTATTGACTGTAAACGATAGCAGTTACAGTCACTCAATGGATATGCTTGCCTTTGGAATGAAGATGGATGAACAGGCACTTGAGCCTAGAACTTATGAAATTCTAGGAAAACATGGAACCGGTCACTATACCGGGGGGCGAGACATGACCGCGACTTAAGATTCAAGTACCGTTGAAAAGACTAAAGGAACGGGGGAATGACTACCTATAATAAAGCACAGGCTAATACGAGCCGACCAGAAGAAGCAAGACTTTAGATTACCAGATCCTGGACACAATCTTTATAGAGATGGAGAGCCCCTGCCTTCTCTAGCCTCTCCTTCTTGCTTGCTTACCTAGCTCTTGTCTTAGTGACTCTTCCTCTTTTCTAGGTTTTTCTGAGTGTGAAAACGGTAGATTTTTCATTTGCCAATGAATTGGATCCGCGTCGATTCGATCAATAATGGGATTCTTGGCTACAGAAAGGTTCCGTGACATGGACGCCTAGCCCAACTCGGTCAGTTGGCCCACCTAAGATATTCAAAAATGATCGATTGATTTGATCAAATTTGAAAAAGTCTTTCTCACTATTCAGAACAGTGGAGCTTTCGATCAAAATGTTCTCGCCTCCCCCGTTTGGGCTCTCGCTCGAATCGGAACCTTTATGGTAAGCTTTTGACTCAATCTAATAGCCTACCTATCGGGCACCAATACAATAAAAGAGAAAGTTTGCGCATGGGCTCATTATCTGATGCAGAACCGATGCGAGAGGGAGAATCAATATGGGAGAAGCGGGGATTGAGAGCTTTCAAGAACCAGTGGAAAGGAAAGACTTGTTCCCTGCATTCCTTTCTTTCCAAAGAGAGTCATTAGTGCTAGGGCATAAAAGCTTTGATTGAATGAACGCCACCTTGGTTGTATTGTTTTCAAACAAATCCAATGTTGGGCCGGTAATAGCCGAAGGCAAAAAAGGGGGAGATAGAGAAGAGGAGATTTAGAATAGTCACTCCACTCCATGGATAGTGCACACAGATTCTTCTTTCATTTGCAATTCCTTTCGGGTCAGAAACGTGGGCTGCTGGCGGGGCTGTGCCCCTTCTCCCTCTTCTTCCACTTTACAACCAGCATAAGGAACCTTAGAATTCACCCCAATGAAAAAATGGGATTTGAGAGGCTAGCGAATCGGAATTGTATGGAAAGTCCTACTCCTGCCCGAGCTTTCCGATCAACCAATCCCCTATTTCAGGGATATCTGTGTTAGGTAGGCCAAGGGATCACTGATTAGTCGAATGAGCCCATCCCTCTGGCCTATCATTTATTGGTCGATCTGACTGGCGGCTCCTGCGTCTTGGGCCCTTTATACTAGTTTGCTGCTAGGAGTCCCTCTAGTCGAATCCATAATCCATAGAAGTCCCAATAGAAGTTTACTGACATGGCTCTTCCATCGACGATCTACTGCTCCCTCTTAGTTGCAGATGCCCATGCTTTGATTCGAAAGCCCTAGCCAGTGATGAATCCCCAGGAAGAGAGGACAATTGAATTCCTCCTCCCTTCAGTCCAGTTTGAACCCGTCCCAGCAACGAACACCTTCCTACTGCAAGGCTTTGCTCTCTCCTTCCACTAGAATCCACTCCGGGTCGGAGGAGCAGCTAGTCCAACTTCTTGAGCGGCCGAGAGATTGAAGAACGAACATTTGCTTGAATTCCTTGCCTCACCCTGAGATGAGAGAGAAGGTCGATTTGACTCGAATCCTGGACCTGATCTTTAATCCTACACCGATTAATGATGCGATGGGAGAAGTTTTTCTTTTGTCATTTTTCTTCAATGCTGGCCCAGTCGTCCATGCCCAATCCCAATGGACAAACCTTAGCCCCTAGCTCTATAATCCACCCTACCCAGTCCCTGAAAGCCCTCCCGGGGGCCTAGCCCTTCGAGTCTTAAGAGGCTTTCATCGTTCCTGCGCTAATAAGACAAAGAGGGAGTCTATGCCTTGAATGAATCAGTAAAGTAACAACGGATTAACGGAATGAGGGATCAAGAGACAGATAGGGGGAGAATGGAAATCATTGGTGGACCCCTTGAATGAGTCACGGAGCTCTCAACGGAGTGGTTTAGGTTCTGGAATTCCATCTCTAGTTGGGGCTTTCGGTTCGAAGGTTAAATGTGGTGCGGGTTCATCTCTCTCGACCAGTTCAGGTTCAAGGGAGGGTGATCGAGGGGACCCAGACTTTAGATCTCTTCTCTTTGGCGGGAGGTCTCTTTCGTATCAAGAGTGTTTTGGGGAGGCCAGGGGAGACAGATTGGATCGAGAGGCGATGCTTATACCTCTTCTTTATCGACAGGATTCCCGTCATTTGCAGTCTCTGGCGAAGGAGATAAGGGCGAGGGACTGAACATGTTCTATCCTCAACCTCCATCCGTCATTAGTAATCTCAATTCGCTTTTCCTATTCACTAGTACAATGCGCGCTACAAGTAGCATCCCCTTACTAGTAAGGGAAAAGGCTAGCGTGCAAGGGCTAATGAAAAGCCAACAACTTGTTAGGACTAGGTTTTGGCTTACCCCCTTTCTTCATATTAGGAAGATAGGTTTGGAACCCTATACAAGGGGCCCGCTTGCTGCTCACCCCTATCTCTAAAGGGGCGCACACTCGTTACCACTAAACGACGAAGCCGAGAGCGAAATGAGGGACTTGAACCCTGAACCTCAGCCTTGGCAAGGCTATGCTCTACCAATTAAGCTATTTCCGCCAGCTACGGTAGTGGCGAAGCACTACTGAGCAATTCATGTATCACTTGATACGTACGACTTCTGTTTTTCCGCCGGACCACAATCTTGACCTCCGATTGAGCTACGCACACGAGTAGGTAGGCTGCTAGGGGGCGGCAAGGCTGCGCCTTTTCAATCAATCTCCGGCAGCTCCGCTATTGCTGCGAGCTGTAAGGAGTCTTGATCTCGAGTCAAGCTGGGGCGTCATCTGTCTTTTAAGTTTAGTCATTTCCTAAGACGGCTCCTCTTATTCTTTCTACGATAATCCAAACTGCAAGCTCCACGAGTCTGCTCGGAACCAGTCGATTCCTGAGCCATTCGTTCTCCCCTCTCGGTTGGCCTTTGCTAGCCACTAGAGCAAGTAAGAGAACCTACAGTGAATGCCGCAGATTTTGACCGGATTGTGCACCTTTGTGTCTGGCTATGTATATGGATGCTATGTATATGGATGTGCATAAAGAAGGGACGGGGCATCTCTATCCTTTTTTGGGGGAAGAGAGAGGGAAGAAGCTGTAGCGGCACCTCACGAACTTCTTACTGGAGCAGTACTATAGGCTTGAGTGTTTGGATGCACGTCTTTTGTTCATATTCCTGCGCAGTTAAGTGAGAAATTGTCCCCAGGGAAACCACTTGTGTCTTTCTTGGATATGCTCAGCCCGGGTATGGACGTTATGACGTGAAATCCAAGAGACTCGATGTATCCTTGAATGTTCTCTTTAATGGGGGTGCTTCATCTTTTCCTTAACCTAATTAATAAGCCTCGGGGGATAATGATGATGGAGATGTATTGCGGCCTTCTCCTGTTCATCAACTCTAACCGCATTCTTCTGCAGTTGATGTTACAGATCAGCCTGACGCTTCAAGCAGCTTTGCTCAGCATCTTCTGCCGATTGTCAGCCTGTTCAGCTGACCTCAGAGGATTCCAGTCACCCGGCACAACATGTTTATTCTCGGCAGCGATGACAGTCTCTTTCCCAGGGTCAGACTACTCCATAAGATCAGCAGTCTAGCCCAGTTGCTTCCCTTTTAGGCGCTTCCTCTAGTTAAAGAGTGAATTCAAGAGTTCCAAGCAGGCGATAGGGGCTTCGAGGGGATAACATGAATCGTATAAGCCTGAAACCTATTAGTTATGTGCTTCCCCCTTCAAGAGCTGGGCTACTACCCTAATCAAGTTCTTCCTAGCGTATAGTATTGGGCAGATTGAGTCTTTCTCTAATATAGTACCTAATAGTTAGATTATGCATTAGGCGTAACTTCGACTATAAAGCATCTCGTTAATCTCTTCTCTTTCTGTCTTCAAGATCCAAGCTTTTGCCTAGGAGCTTGGATTCCAGTCCCATCGTTAGAAGGTAGCATAGTTGGAATTTCTTCCTGCGGCGAATAAAGGAAGAGAAAGGGCTCTCTAATGCCTTATTTGTACGATATGATGCAAGCAAGGAATCCTATTAGAGTGATGCAAGTCAGCCTATAAGATGAAACCGAAGATACTAAGCCTGGAATCAGTCGCTCTCTATGTCAATTTATCTTTAGCAAGAAGCCCTGTGAAAGCTATCAGATAATGACTTTATAGAGGTCCCTCGCTGACGCCTTCATTTTTATTTTTTTCATCTCTTTATGATGCTATCTTCCTTTAGCCAGACTTCTCGCATTACTGTGATCAAGAGGAAGCGCTAAGGTCTATTCTTTCCTTAAGTTAAGAGTGAAGGATGGATACTGGCTCTTTAGGACTGATAGTAGCTGCTCTTCTGGTAGTATAGCTGGTAGCTCTGCTTATGCTAGCTCTTTTCTTTCTTATGAGAGAGATTCACAATAGGGGCATTTCTCTGTAAGAAGAAGGCCTGTTACAGCTATCAAATATAGGGGATTTACTTCACCTTGAATCACTATCGAAAAATGGCTTTCTTTTCAGCCGCTTTCCTATTTCATTAAGGTAGTTTGCTTACTTGGTGCTTTCGCTAAGGTGACGACTTGAATGAAACTTTCATTGTTGATCAGAGGAAAGGGAAGACCTCGATAAGGAAGAAGAACAAGAGCTACATCGGCAAGACTCTCTGCAAGTGGAAGGTGGCGTAGGGGCTCTCGGGAAGCTCTTTCCTTTATACTAGAAGGAAGATGCTCGAGGAGATCAGTAGCTAGAAAGCTCCTTTGGGAGAGCAAGGTAGCAAAAAGTATATTATAAAGTACATCACTATTAAATCGACTACAGTAGTCTCATGAGCATGTAACTACATCCCCAAGCTTCAAGAGGAACCAAGGACAAGAATACTCTGTAGTAGCAGCAGTAGTGGCCGAGCATCAGTCATCAAGTGAATCAGTAGATGCCCGCGCACGTGAGCAGCAATCACTCCATTGCAGCAAGACAAAAGTAGCATATGTCACATGGTAGATCATATCCAAGCAGAGGTGCACAAGAACAAGCACAACTTCACTCAGAACTTGTGACAAAGACTTGGTGTGCATCAAAACACGACTAAAAGCCCTTGCTGCTTCTTCATTCCAGGTGAAGCTATCTTTATTTAGTAAATTGGTCTGTGGCTTGCTGATAACCCCATACCCCTTTCAAAATTTTCGGTAATAGTCTGTTAAACCCAGAAAGCCTCTCAACCCCTTGACAGTAGTGGGTTGTGGCCAGCTCAACATGCTGTCAATCTTGCTTTTATCTGCTGATACCCCTTCACTGCTCACCACATGCCCGAAATACTCTAACCTTGCCTAACCGAAAGAGCATTTCGATTTCTTCACAAACAATTTGTGTTGTTTTAAAGTTTCAAACACTATCCTCAAGTGTTGCAAGTGGCTATCTAGGCTGTCACTGTCAATCAAGATGTCATCGAAAAAAACCAGTACAAATTTCCTCATATAATCCATGAAAACCTCATTCATGAAAGCCTAAAATGAGGCTGGAGCATTAGTTAAATCAAAGGGCATAACTATGAACTCGTAATGGCCCTGGTGAGTTCGAAATGCAGTCTTGTGTATATCATCTTCAAACACCCGAATCTGATTGGTAACCACTTCTCAAATGAAGCTTCGAAAATATCCTGCTACCATGTAATTCATCAAGAAATTTCTCAATGGGGAATTTCTCTTTCATGGTGATGGCATGGAGTGCTCGATAATCCACGCAAAATCTCCAGGTATAATCACTTTTTTTCACCAGCAACACTGGAGAGGCACAAGAACTCACACTTGCCCTGAGAATACCACTTAACAGCATCTCCTTGACTTGTTTTTCTATCTCAACCTTTTGGACGTGGGGGTATCTGTAGGGCCTTACACTCATAGGCTCACTACCAGATCTTAAGGGAATGTGGTGGTCGTGATTCCTCTTAGGAGGAAAAGGTCAGGCTAGTCGCTAAAGGCTTCGGCTTTACTCAAAGAAAAGACTTGATCCAAGGAACTATACAAGTATGGTGGGAGGGCTAAAGTCTTTCACTTCACAGATCAGATAGAGATCTACTTTTTAATCCATGGCCAGCTCAAGAAAGAGGAAGGCTAGAAAGCATACGATCTGAGACTCTTACCTAAAGCCAGTAGGGTGGAACGAGGGTCTTAGAGTGCCGGCTAGATGAGATAAAGCATATTAGTAAGCGATTGAGGGACGACAAATGCCTACCCTCAGAATAGTATACCTTCTAGTGATTCGACCTGAAGTTACAGACTTATCTTATCTATAGAAAGAGGTTGGATTACTAATGATTCAGCATATGACATCGGTTTTGGAAGGATCAGTGATGCTAAGCAGGAAGGATGTGATGTTGTGCTGCCGCGTGAGTCTGTTAGAATGGTTCAAGCTAAGCTAGCTAACACGTTGTATGGCTATTTTTTGGGTGATCGATTAGCTTACCCGGTGGTGGAATACTTTGTGAGGAACAACTGGAAGAAATTTGGTCTTCAAAAAACAATGATGAATGCGAACGGATTTTTCTTTTTTAAATTTGCTGATCAAATGGGTATGATGAATGTGTTGAAAGAAGGCCCCTGGATTATAAAATCCCAGCCGTTAATTCTAAATGAATGGTCCCCGAATAGTAAGTTGGAGAAAAAGGAGGTAAAGAAATTACAAGTATGGGTTAAAATACACGATGTTCCGATTGCAGCCTATACGGAAGATGGATTGAGCTTAATAGCGACGACGATTGGTAATCCGATAGCTTTAGACTCGTATACTACATCGATGTGTGTTGATATTTGGGGTCGGAGTAGCTATGCGAGGGCTTTGATAGAAATTTCTGCGGAAAATGATTTAAAAGAGGAGCTTACAATGGCTGTGCCGGATCTTCAGGGAGAGGGTTTCCATAAGGAAACAATGTATGTAGAATATGAATGGGCTCCTCACAGATGTGGGCATTGTTGTGTGTTTGGGCATTCGGATGAAACATGCCCAAGGCAAATAAGGGCGACATCAAAGAATACCAACTTAATGGATAAGGATGGGTATACTCAAGTGCAAAAGCGGAAAACTAATAAGAAAAGTGGGTATCAAGTTACAAAAAAGAAGCTGGAATATAGGCCAAAAGCCAAAGCGGTTGATGTGGGTACGAGTAGCATCAAAAAACAGGAGTCTAATAGCCAATCAAAATTTTTGACGAAAAATCCTTTTGATGTGCTGCATAATGATCAGGTTCTGGAACCGATAATCTCTGGTGGTACGGAATCTACGAGTGGGACGAGGAAGCATGATGAGGGATCTAATGATGATGAAGTTGAGGAAATTTATAATGAAACTTCGGTATTCATGGCAGCAAATACGACATCAGGGGCAAGCACTCCTGCAATGAAAGGTATTAATGGTTAGTCTAGCATCATGGAATATTAGGGGGTTGAACCGCCCCCTAAAACAAAAGGAGGTTCGCCATTTCGTTAAGGAAAATTCTCTAAGTTTGTGTGCTAGTTTAGAATCTCATGTTGATGTTTCTGCGCTTTTTAAAGTTTGTAAGAATGTTTTCAAGAGCTGGGATTGGACGTCTAATGGTAATTTATGTACGAAAGGAACAAGGATTATTCTGGGGTGGGATTCATCTGTTATTGATGTTATGGTGCTGATGCAAACTGATCAGGTTATCCACACTCAGGTGGTGTTTAAAAAGGAGAAAAAGTTGCTGTTTTGTTCTATTATTTATGCCGACAATTACTATATAAACCGAAGGGAGTTATGGGGAAATTTAGTATGTCATAAACAGTTTGTGAAGGATGCTCCATGGACCTTGTTGGGTGATTTTAACTGTGCTTTGAACCTTGAAGATAACTGTATGGGATCCTCTACGATTAGTGCAGGTATGCGAGACTTTAAGGAATGTATTGAGCAAGTGGAGCTTTTTGATGTGAATAGTTCAGGTTTTCATTATACGTGGAACCAGAAGCCGAAGACGGGGATAGGGATTCTGAAAAAGATCGATAGAATTATGGGGAATGTGGCTTTTACGGATATGTTTCCAACATCGGTGGCTGTTTTCAGTCCGTATAGAGTGTCCGATCACTCTCCTTGCATTCTGAAAATTCCGAATATGAATAGATGTAGACCCCAACCTTTTAAGTTTGCAAATTTTCTGGTGCATAAACCAGCGTTTTTGCAGATTGTAAAGAATAATTGGGAGACTCAAGTGAGTGGGGTAAAGCAGTTCCAGATTGTCAAAAAGTTGCGTTTGATGAAGAGTCCTATGCGTGCTTTATTTCATCAGCAGGGTAATTTGCACAAAAATGTTGAGTCTTTGCGAAATAAGCTGGATGAAATTCAGAAAGCGATTGTCTTAGATCCGTTGGATGTGAATCTACGAGTTAATGAATCTAAATGTATCCAAGAGTTTCAAGAGGCCAGTCTTGATGAGGAAAGATTTTTAAAACAGAAATCAAAGGTTCAATGGTTGGCGGAAGGTGATGCTAATACATCTTTTTTTCATATATCTCTAAAGTGTAAAAATCATCGTAACAGAATATATATGATAAAAGATAATAATGGGGTTTTGTATGAAGGAGGTGAAGTCCCGAATGCTTTTGTGAACCATTTTGAAAATTTTCTGGGTATAAACGAAATTATGGATGTTCGTCCGTCTCCAGATTTATTTACACACACGATTGATGATATGTCTGCGGAACACATGGTTCGGCCAGTGCGTAGAGAGGAAGTTAAAAATGCTATTTTTTCTATTGGGGATAACAAGGCTCCGGGGCCTGATGGATATACTTCAGCATTTTTCAAGAAAGCATGGAGTGTTATTGGGGATGATGTGTTTAAAGCGGTTCAAGATTTCTTTGAAGAGGGGAAGCTTCTTAAGGAGTTGAATCATACTATTATTGCTTTGGTTCCAAAGGTTGCTACGCCATCTCTTATTACGGATTACAGACCGATTTCCTGTTGTAATGTTGTTTACAAATGTATAAGTAAGATAATGGGTGATCGAATTAAGGATTATCTTCGTATGATAGTAAGCATAAATCAGTCTGCGTTTGTTCCAGGAAGGAAGATAACTGATAATATATTATTAACCCAGGAATTGATGCATAACTATCATAGGAATGTGGGGCCTCCTAGGTGTGCTTTTAAAATTGACATTCAAAAAGCGTATGACACGGTTAATTGGGAGTTTCTTGAGAAGATCCTTTGTGGTTTTCGTTTTCATCCGAAGATGGTTCATTGGATAAAGACGTGTGTTTCAACATCATCATTTTCCATAGCGGTGAATGGCAATCTTCATGGGTATTTTAAAGGTAAACGTGGGTTGAGGCAGGGTGACCCGTTGTCGCCTTATCTTTTTACTCTAGTAATGGAGATACTTACTCTTGTTCTTCAGCAAACTATGCGGATTGACACGTCGTTCAGATTTCATAACAAGTGTGAAAAGCAAAAGATTATAAATCTTTGCTTTGCTGATGATCTGTTCATTTTTACCAGAGGAGAGTTTGGGCCCGTGAAGTGTATTATGGATTCTTTGAATAATTTTACAAAGATGTCAGGTTTAAAGCCAAGTATCGCTAAAAGTATTGTTTATTTTTGCAATGTTCCTGATCATGTAAAAGCTCTTATTCTAAGCCATATGCCGTTTACTGAAGGCGTGCTTCCAGTTAAGTACTTGGGAGTTCCTTTAATATCTTCGAGGCTTAGATATGCGGATTATTGTATGCTTGTGGAAAGGATGTCTGACCGAATTTCCAGCTGGAAAAATCGTTATCTTTCTTTTGGGGGTCGGTTGCAACTTGTTATCTCTGTTCTCTCAGCTATGCATGTTTACTGGTCTCTGGTGTTCATATTACCAGCACGGATTATTAAGGAGCTTGAAGCTAAGATGAGAGGTTTTTTATGGTGTCAAGGGCCGATGGCTAGAGGTAATGCTAAAGTGTCATGGGATGCTGTTTGTATGCCAAAGTATGAAGGAGGTCTTGGAATTCGGAGGATTAGTGAGATGAATATAGCTCTGATGGCGTCTAATGCTTGGAGTATTCTGATTCATAGAGAGTCTTTATGGGTTGCGTGGATACATGCTTATCGGTTGAAGGATAGGAATTTCTGGGATTGCCAAATTCCGAACAATTGTTCGTGGAGCTGGCGTAAAATTCTCCAGATACGTTCTCTTATCCAGCCGTATGTTTGGGCTAAGGTGGGTAATGGAGAAAAAATTTCTGCTTGGTATGATAAATGGAATGAAGTGGGTCCGCTTAAAAGCTTCTTATCTTCTCGGGCTATTTCAAATGTTGGTTTTAATCTCAAAGCAAAAGTTAAGGATATATGGTTTGATGGCAGATGGTGCTGGCCTGAGGAATGGCTTCGATTATACCCTATTTTGAATGGAATTTCTCAGCAAGTGTTGGTGGAAGAGATCCAAGACAAATTTTATTGGAAATCTGATAATAAAATGCTGGATTTTTCGTTTTCTGTGGCTTGGCAATCGGTTCGAAATCATGGTAATGAGGTAGCGTGGGTGGATATTGTTTGGTTTTCTAAATGTATTCCTAAGCATGCTTTCTTGATGTGGCTTATTATGCGGGAGAAGCTGTTAACCCAAGACAAGATTTTACGTTGGGAGCATATGAGGGGGTCGAATATGAATATGATGTGTTGTGTGTTGTGTTACGAGAATGTTGACTCTCATGACCATCTATTCTTTTCATGTAAATACTCTTCGCAGGTGTGGAATCTGATTCGTGATCAGGCTAATATGGAGGATGTCAATCCGGTTTGGGAGGAGATTATAACATGGTTATTGGATAGACGATCTCTAAAGAAACTCAATAATGTTGTGGCCCGGTTAATCACTGCTGCTGCGGCTTATTATATATGGAGAGAGAGAAATGCCAGACTATTCAGGAACACCACAAGGCCACCGGATGTGTTAGCAAAGCCTATTCTACTTACTGTTCGGTACAAGCTTATGGGAATGAAGTTCAAGAATACCTGTCAAGTTGTGGAAACATTGAGGAAATGGAGTATTCATGGGAACCTGATAGTTAACGGTCATAACCAGGCATCTAATATGGATATGTAGTAATTGTTGGGAGTTATCTAGTGTGTTAGGCTAGTTGTTTGTCTTGTTTTGCTGGGTTTTTTGTTTGTTTTTTTGGTTTCCATAGCTAGGGGTCTGTCCCTGCTATGCTCTAGTGTATGACTCTCATGCACTACATGTGCTTTTTTGGATGAATTTATAAAATCACCGGGGTAACCCTTTACCCAAAAAAAATAGAAAGAGGTTGGATTCCTTGTCCAACCATCCTATCCTCAAAGACAGCCTTCTAGCTCTTACCCTTCTGCCTTTCGAATACCCTTCCTACTTCTTCATCCCAGCTCTCCAACTGATTGTCTTAATCCAACTTTCATTTCAGTTACTGATGCGCCTATCCTCTCCCTTCAGGTCGAGCTAGTTTTTATTCCTCTATCTAGGCCAACATTCATTATAAGACTTTCACCAGCAAGGGCTGAAAGAGAAGAGCAGGGGGTGGTAGGCTTAGTAGGGCTCGAACCTACAATATCATCGTTATGAGCGGTGCGTTTCAACCAATTAAACTATAAGCCCCTACGGATCTCTACATGCAATTCGCTCACTTTTTTTGGGGTAAAGGGTTACCCCGGTGAATTTTATATATCAACCAACAAGAACAAACAGGGTGCATCGTGACATCGACACACACTACTAGACTTGGCATACCAAGACTAGGACACAAACAAACAAAACCCGACAAATAGTCACAGCCAAAACAAACTACTAGAGAAAACAACACAACCCCAAACACAAATAGAAAACTAAAAGACTATATCCACGCTAGCTAGGATCAATATCCATATTCTTCTTCGAGATCAGCCATCTATCCAATAATTTCTTTTGCTTCGGGTCTCTACCGATTCTGAATCCCATAATCCTGAGCCGAACTGTATTTATAATAACCTTCAAGAGCACACTAGCATTCCTCTGCACTTGAGAGAATAAACGGTTGTTCCTTTCTTGCCATATAAAGTACGTGGAAGCTGCCACCAGAATATTGCAAACTATATGTTCAAGAGTTCTAGAATTAGCATTGAGCTCCATCCACTGCATAATCGAGGTCCATGTATCATTAACACTCCCCATATCAACCATATTCCTAACCAAACCCCAAACCTCTGAAGCATAGGAACATTGGAAAAAAAAAGGTGATCCCTAGAATCACGATCATATCTGCACAAGGGACAACACATGAGCCGTAGATTAGTAGCACTTCCCGCCTCCCAAACAGCCATCCTGTCTTGCGTCTTCAGCTTATTCTTGATAACCAACCACAAATGGAAGGAATCTCTGGGAATGCATTGACTGAACCAAACCGAGTTGGCCCAAACTACCTTATTCTCTCTATACTGCAAATTATTCCAAACCTCCCAGGATCCAAAAAACTGTAAATTACCTTCCAGGTCTTTCCAACGAAACCGATCTTCCGTATCATGTATAAGGTGAAGGGTATCGATATTTATGAGAACCGGGTAAAGATCATACCATGCCTGTGGCCATCTCCATTGACCGTTTTTAGCAACAAGGTTTGCCACCATTGTGCTTAGAGAAAACCCAGCTCTAGCAATATTTCGCGGAGTAATAAATAAACGAAGAGGGCTGCAAGTACACCAATTGTCGCTCCACGCATTAGTTTGACGACCACTGTGAATAGACTTCCATATAAAGGGACGAACTTTAGACTGGATAGACAAGAGCTTCCGCCATCCCCAACTAATGTTACCCCGGCACTGTACCTCCCAAAAGTTATTACCTTTTAACTTGTAAGAATGAATCCACTGAACCCAAAGAGATGGACGATTAGTAATTATGCTCCAGATATGGGATGTCAAAAAAAGCTTTATTAACATCCGTAATACTGCGAATACCCAAACCACCCTCATCTTTCGGCATACACACCACCTTCCAGGCGACTTTAGCATGAACCGATCCCTGATTACCACCATTCCATAAAAATCTCCATAACCTTTTCTCCAGGTCCTTTATAACACTAGTAGGAAGCATAATAACCGAAGCCCAATAAGAGTACATGGCTGCAAGAACCGAATTGATTAACTGGAGTCTCCCTGCAAACGACAGAGATTTAGTCATCCAGTTATCTATTCGTCTTTCCATACGTTCAAGCAGAATTTTACAGTCTCTAGCAGCTAGTCTCGTTGAAACCAACGGAACTCCAAGGTAATGCACAGGCAACGAACCCTCTTGAAAGGGCATTAAGTTCAAAATCTGATCTTTCATAGAACGCGTCACGTTACTGAAGAAAATAGTGCTCTATCTGCTTCTTCGGGAATGGTTGCTTGCAATTCGCTCACTTCGGGAAGAGCGAACGGAAAGAGGAGGCCTTTGCTCTATTTGCTTCTTCCTCTCCCCAGGAATGAACAATTGGAAAAATAAAAAGATTCTAGATATAGAATTCTATTTATTTTTTTGGGTAAAGGGTTACCCCGGTGATTCTATATATTCACAAACCAAAAAACACAAGTAGTGTAGACTGCCTACACTAGTTCATTCATGAGACATGCCCCATGAACGTAAAACAAAGAAACCAGAAACAACCAAAATAGAAACAAATAGACACAACTAGACTACTATCTAGACAAATGCGAAAGAAACCAAAAATTAATCAGCCACCATCATCTTCCACATGCTTTCCTCGAATCTCCCACTCTTCAAAAAGTCTCCTCACACTTGAAGTGTTCTTCAGTTTAGCTCCCATCAGCTTGTAACGGACCGTATTTAATATAATCTCACTAATTTTCTCCGGAGGTCTCAACTGATTTTTAAAAGTTCTGGCATTTCGTTCTTGCCAAATGAAGTATACGGCAGCCGCAACTAGAACTTTGGCAGTGTAATTTCTAGCCGTTTTAGACCGAACACGAACCAGCAACCAATCCAAAATCTCATTCCAATTCGGACTTACATCTCCCATGTTTACCTTGTTTCGAATATTATACCAAACTTGAGCCGAGTAATTGCATTCAAAAAATAAATGTGGGTGAGAGTCATAATTCTGATAACATAGCATGCAACACATCATATTCATGTTTTTCCTCCTCGATAGATCCCACTCTAGAATTTTATCTTGAGTCAAAAGTTTACCTTTAAGGACCAGCCACATCAAGAAAGCATGACGAGGGATAGATTGCGCAAACCAAACAATCCTACACCAATTCACTTCCGGAGCCGTGTATCGAACCGAATGCCACACGCAAGAAGTGGAGAACTCCATAGTATCACTACCTTCTCTCCATAACAATCTATCTTGTTTCGATGTAGTTAACTGAACCTGATCTAACTGAATAAGAACCGGAAAAATATCTCTCCAAGCCAACGGCCACGCCCAAGAGCCATTCGAGTAAATATTAGCCACAGAATCATCCAGTTTAAAATCTGCATCTTTAATGGTTCTAGCCGAAATAAAATCACCAAGCGGCCCTATATCACTCCAGTAATCAAACCACTCCGAAGTGTTAGCACCATTACCTAACTCCGACCATAAATGGTTTCTAATAATAGGCCGCATTTGCACTAGTTTTCTCCAAGACCAACAACAATTAGCAGGGGTTTTGCACATCCAGAAGCTCTTGCCTTTTAACCTGTATCTGTGCACCCAATCCACCCATAAAGACTCCCTTTTAGAAACGATGCTCCAGATATGATAAGACATAAGCGCCTTATTCATATCCCCTATCCGTCTAATACCCAACCCTCCTTCATACTTCGGAGTGCAAACAGTTTTCCAAGAAACTTTAGATTTACCTTTAGAATACGAACTCTCTTGAGACCATAGGAAGTTACGCATACATGCTTCAAGTTCGAGAACAATACGAATCGGTAACATGAACACAGAAGACCAGTAAATGTGCATAGCTGAGAGAACTGAAGTTATAAGTTGTAGTCTACCAGCAAACGAAAGCAACTTGTTCCTCCAATGTGTTATACGTTTTTGAAGCCTATCCACAAGCACTCGACAATCACTATAACCAAGTCTAGAAGAGATCAAAGGCACCCCCAAATATTTAACTGGCAACTTGCCTTCGACAAAAGGCATAAGTTCCAAAATAGCATTTTTGACATGGCCATTGACATTACAAAAGAATATCGTACTCTTCTGGTTGCTCGGCTGTAAACCCGACATCTTAGTGAAATTAGAAAGAGATTTCATTATGCACCTAGCCGAATTCACTTCTCCTCTAGCGAACAGGAACAAATCGTCCGCAAAACAAAGATTGATAAGCTGTTGTTTCTCGCATTTATTATGAAATTTAAATGAAGAATCAATGCGAACCGCATGCTTAAGAATAGACGTCAGAACCTCCATAACTAAGGTAAACATATAAGGGGAGATAGGATCCCCTTGCCTTAAACCCCGTTTACCCTGAAAAAAACCATGCACAGAACCATTCACACACATAGAAAAAGATGCAGTGGAGACACAAACCATTATCCATGCAATCATCTTGTCTTTAAACCCAAAACCAAGCATAGCATTTTTCAGAAAACTCCAATCAACAGTGTCATAAGCTTTTTGAATATCCACTTTAAAGGCACACCTTGGAGGACCCACATTCCTATGATAATTATGCAATAATTCTTGTGTCAACAGAATGTTATCAGAAATTCGCCTCCCTGGAACAAAGGCCGATTGATTAATACTAACAATTTCATTCCGCGCCCCCTTGATTCTATCCGCAATAATTTTACTGATACATTTGTATATCACATTACAGCAAGCAATCGGTCTATAGTCACTGACTGCCGAAGGGGTAGGAATTTTCGGGATAAGCACGATATTCATATGATTTAATTCTCGAAGAAGCTTTCCTGTCTCAAAAAAATCAATGATAGCACAAGTAACATCATTACCTACAATCGGCCAAGCACTTCTGAAAAACGCCGAAGTATAACCATCAGGGCCCGGCGCTTTATCAATACCAATATCAAACATCGCCCTTTTAACTTCTTCCGTTGAGACTTGTCGGATCATATGTTGAGCAACCTGAGGAGACAGCCTATTAGAGAATAAATCCGGAGCCGGAGTAAGAGACGTATCACCTTGAGTTCCAAAAAAATTTTCATAGTGCTTAACAAACGGCTGGAACACCATATCACCCTCATAAGTCTTCCCTTCCGAATCTTTTATCACCTCAATACGACTGCAATGATTTTTCATCTTCAGGGAGGAGTGAAAAAACGCAGAATTCATATCACCCGCACTTAACCAATCAACTTTTGATTTCTGTTTTAGAAATCGCTCTTCATCTAGCGAAGCCTCTTGAAGGTCACGTCTAATCTCGCACTCGGCAGCACAAAGATCAGCATTAGAGTTATCCCGATCTATATTTTGCTGAATTAAATCAAGATCCGATCGAAGTTTCTCAACTCTTTTGTGTAAGTTACCTTGTTTAAATAACAAAGAACGCAGCGGATGTTTAAGCAAACGAAGCTTTTTCATCACTCTGAACTGATGAACACCATTAACATTAACACTCCAGTTGGTATTAACAATCTCCAGGAACTCCGGTTTAAAAACCAGAAAGTTTGCAAATTTGAAAGACCTTGGCTTCTGTTTAGTAGCATTCGGGAACGAGAGAATCCAAGGGCAATGATCCGACAGTCTATAAGGTTTGAAAATGGCTACAGAATTTGGAAAATCAGCTATAAACTTCGTATTACCCATTACACGATCAAGTTTTTTCAGCAAACCTACCCCATTTTTTGGTTTTTGACTCCAAGTAAAGTGGATCCCCATACGGTTTATATCAACAACTTCAATGTTGTCTACACACTCTTGAAAGTCACGCATACCAGTAGAAATCGATGAAGATCCCATAGAATTATCCTCTATGTTAAGAGCCGTATTAAAATCTCCCATAATGCACCATGGTTTATCATTAACAAGCGCTTTATGCATAGAAAGATTGTTCCAAACTTCTCTCCGGGCCATGTAATAATTATCAGCATAAACAACAGAACAAAAAATCATTCTTTTGTCTAATTTGAACATTAATTGTAAATGCATAACCTGATTAGATTGAGCCAAGATCATAACATCAAAAATGGCCGGATTCCATCCAATAATAATTCTAGTGCCCTTAGAACAATAACTCCCATTTGAAGTCCATTCCCAAGATCTGAAAACTGCTTTGCACACTTTACTTAAATTACCAACATCCACATGAGACTCAAGGATAGCACACAAACTTAGATTAAATTCTTTGACTGCCTGCCGAACCTCTTTCTGCTTAAGGGGACGGTTCAACCCTCTTATATTCCAAGTCGCAATACTAACCATTGGTAACTTTCGTAGAAGGAGTGCTTGCCCCTTTACTTTTGATGTTTTGAGTACCCTCCGTCATAAACCCATCCATTTCACTTTCCACCTCTATAACCTCATCTTCATCAGATTCCTCATTATTCAAACCCGTTTTCTTATTGCTCGTACCCGACTCATCCTCCACATCATTTAGAGCATCAAAAGGGTTATTCGATCTTCTATCCGTATGAACCGACTCCTTGTTATTATCAGCTTTTGGTTTTGAAACGACAGGCCGATATTCAAATTTATTCTTTTGTTTATTAACAGGAATACCAACTTTCCTAGCAGCTTTCTTACCATACACCCCTGTGTATCCGTCTTGATCCACAATAGGAGCCTTTTTAACAGGATGAATCTTTTGACCATTGCGATTGTGGTTCTCGTGCACCATCGTAGGTTGTTTCCTTGGATGTTTCGGGCACATATCGGTTGAATGGCCAAAAACACAGCAGTTAGCACACCGGTGTGGACTCCATTCATACTCCACATACATAGTCTCTTTGATGAAACCCTCCCCTTCCGGTTCTGGAATTGCCATTGTAATTTCCTCTCGTAACTCATTCTCAGCCGAGACCTCAATCAATGCCCTAGCATAGCTACTTCGACCCCAAGCATCGATACACATAGACGTAGTGAAGGAATCCAGCATTTTTGGTTCTCCAATAGTAGTTGCAATCAAGCTAAGACCGTCTTCCGTATAAGCCGCTAACGGAACTTCATGAATTTTGACCCACACCTGAACCTTCTTAACCTCCTTCTTTTCTAGCTTAGTTGTTGGAGTCCAAACATCCAGAAATAACGGCTGCGATCTAATAATCCAAGGACCGTCCTTTAGAGCATTTGACAATCCAACTTCATCATTAAATTTAAAGAAGAAAAAACCATTTGCGTTCATCATGGTTTTTAATAATCCATACTTCTTCCAATTCGTACGAACAAAATAATCAACTACAGGGAATGCAATCCGATCACCTAAGAAATACCCATAAAGCGTATTAGCCAATTTATCTTGCACTGAACGAACAGATTCCCTTGGCAAAACAACATCACAACCATCTTGTATAGCTGAACTAGCCAGTGATCTGAAGTTTACTTTCTTCAATCCATTAGCAACTACTGTGTCCGCATATGACATCGGTTGAGAAGTATTGCCCTTACCCGACCGGAATTCAGTTTGATCCATACCCTCACAGTTTAAATCCGCAGCCCCAACTTCCGGTGACTGACCCGGAACATTACCAACATCTTTCAAATTAACCGGAACAGTAATTTTTGACAGCTCATCAATAACGTTGAACTTACCAGATTCACTTGCAGCCGCTGACACAACCCCTCTCCTCGGCATCAGCGTTTTACCTTCAATATCAACTACCCGAGACGCTAAACCCTGGATTCTTGTAGGAGGCTTTCCTCGATCAAAAAACATGTTTTCCCCAGGTTTTATACGTTCATTCAGATTGTTATTAACACCTCTCTCCATCAGCAATAAACTCCAAATACCATGCAAAAAGAACCAGCCGAAAACCAGAAAACCAAAAGCAAAGAAAACGAAACCCTAATCCTTTAAACCCTAGAATCAGATCTCAACCCTTAATCGATTAACCCAGAGTATCAATCTAGCTAAATTAGTCTCAGCTAACCGCAATCAATAACAACCAGGCTAATAAATCAGAGAATCGAATAAGATTACTAAGGCAACGATTTGAGAAGCAAGAAAAACCCTAGTTTTTGAATCGACCACTAATGCTAACAAGTTCGTTATAGTGTTTTAAAAATAAAACTCTAATCACAGACTGTTATGCATATGATAACGAAGAAAAAACTGAAGGATTCATGGTGAAGAACAGAAATCGCCAAAAGGAGAGAGAGCTAGGGTTCCCTTCTAGTCTCGCCATTAGGGATGTAATATTCCTAGACACTCTTTCCATAGAATTCTATTATATATATATATATATATATATATAATTCTTTTAGAATATAGAAAAATGAAGTTAAGCAAGCGGCCCTTTCGCGATTAAAACTGTTGGTACGCTTTCCGTGTCACACCCTGGCTTTGCGGAAGCGTGTGTTTATTTGGTGTGACTTCTTAATACCATAGCAACGATCATAACAATGCTATATGATAAAAACATGAGATATTCACCCGTTAATAGAGTTTAGAAAAACACCATATTATACTTGCCTTAAAACATCAATCACAAAATAAGTTACAAACCTTGACTTGATTTAATGAGTTCGTAAAAACTTAACAAAAGACTTTAAACAATACTAGGTTTAGAGATATGTAACCCGTCCAGGAAGAGGTTACACCTTCTAAACCCTGGATGACTTATTTATTCAAACACAGCTTGAAAATACTTGCATACCGTGCCAGATCCATTAGTTCCCTGAAATACATGTAGTTTGAAAAATCAACATAAAGTTGAGCGAGTTCATGTGTAAGTGAGTATGTATAAACCTTTGTAAATATGTCTGTATGTATGAAAATCCCTGGTATGTAGCATTTAAGGAAAAAGAGATCACCATTGGGTTGCAAAGCCAATGATATGTGTGAAGTGATGCAGGAAGACTCAAACCTAGCGGATTTGTGCGTCGGGCACTTAGTCACCACCTGGTTCACTCAGCGGACTCAGGAGTGGGGCTCGCTACACCCAAATAGATCTATCACTAATGTCCCTCGGTCCTACGACGAGGATTAATGGCCTCTAGTTTCCGCCTACCCACTCACATGATCTAAGTAGTAACCCTCCTTAAGCTAACCATACCATGTATAAAAGTATCCGTAATCATTGTAACATGTATTTCACCCCCGAAGTATAAAAACTGAAAACAGTTAAGAGAAAAGGGGGACATGAACTCACAGAAGTGCATCTTGAAATAGTCAATCCCGAATAACCTGTTGCGTGACGACCTACACGTACTAACTTCTATTAGACGGACGACTGTGCCTTGGCTTAAGGTTTAACGTTTTTGGGAAATAGTTAGACAACTACTTCGTATTTACACTTCTTAATTATTTTGTAAATATATTCCTTCCCAAGGATGGGGGTTTTAATACATGTGTATTTTATAATTCCGAAAATATATTTTTAAGTCTCACTTAAAGAATATATTTTAACTCATTTGTCTAAAATACTCTATCTCCAAAATATACATATTTTTCCCAAAAATATTATATTTTACTTCATACCATTTCCACAATAATACTTTATCAAAATACACATTTAAGAGTATTTTCCGAAAATACATAAGTTACATTTTAAAGTTCGTGTGGTAATAATAATACCGGTGTAACTTAAATATTTATTTGTGAGGGCGTTGGTATTATTTTGGAGTCGTATTTTCATGATATTTCAAGTAATATTAGTTTTACTCTAAAAATAATATATCTCTAGTTCACCAAATAATCATATCATCACACAAGCGTTTTATTATGAAATATATATTCTAAATATATATTTAACAAGTTTTATTTACGAAAATCCACCTCCGAATACTTGGTTATTTTATAATAAAAATCATGGCGAAGTTTATTTGGAAAAACAAGTTAAAAATATTTTTTTTATAAACACTTGTCACAAAAATATTTCTAAGTGTTATTTTCTGGAAAAATTTCGCCCGAGTTTCCTCTATAGCTGGAGGTGGCCACGCTTACAAGCGTATCATTTTCTTTTCAAAATTCAACCAACAATTTACCAATCATCAACATACATCATTTAAACATCAAACTTGTCAACATAAGTCTAAATCGCAAACTCATGAACTTGTAAGTTGTGTAAAAATATGTAGTAACTTTATAACATATTTAGTGGATCTCGTTATCTTTAAAAATGAAATTTGTTCCTTAAAAACTCATCTTTTATAGAACTTGAAGTTTAACAACTTCTAGCCAAAATTTACGAAAACATTTCTTTGTCAAACTTTCTTGTCACACTAGTGTTTACACACTTGTTTATTCACTAAAATGCTTTTAGTTTGTGTAAGATCCGGGTTTTAGTTTGTGAAAGCACTTGATTCTTCCGAAAAACCACTTGTAGATCTTTAGATCTACTAGTTTAGAACTCTATTTTATAGGAAAAATCACTTTTACACAAGTTCATGTTTTGTGAGTGGAAGGATTCATCATGTTACAACTTTTACACTTATCATATTACTAGTTCATGTTCCATGAACATGATCTAGTGTGGTTAGATGATGATCCGTCCCACTACTAGCAACTAACAACATAAAATAATCACATCTAGACAAGATTCACAAGATTTACACCACTAGTTACTCTTTATCCATCTAGTTCATCATTCTTTCAAGGCTTTTAGTTATGATCTTTTGTGTTTTTGATTTTTATCCGTTAAATCTCTTATTAACCACTTTAAACAAGAACAAGAGGATGTTTAGAAGCACTTACTACTAGCTCGAGGCTAGGGAAGAATCAAGGCGTAAACAAGGTGGATAATAGCAATCTAGAGAGGTTCTTGAGTTTCCGAAAGCACCGAGCCTCCTTGTATGTCACCTTTCACCTTTGTGTGTATGTAGAATAGCAAGAACAAAACTTGATGATGATGGTGGTGTTGCTAGTGTTCTCGGCCGAACACAAGGCAAGAGGGAGAGAGAGCTATTTTTTTTATGAAGTGTTTATGAGAGATAAGGGTGATCCAAGGTGTTTACTTATAGCCCACTAAACTCTATTATCCAACATGCAATATGCTTTCAAGATATTAGACATGGTTTAATATAATAATCAACAAATGGTGGGGTGTGTCCCCACTCCTTCAACCGATCGGACTAGGGGGTATATGGTTGGATTTTGATGATATAGTTAGATCTAGTTAAGTTCCGATGGTGTTAATTAGAGTATTATGTGTGTAGTATAATGCAAAGGGTGTTAGGGTGTTCGGGGACCCTAACTGGCTCAGAAAAGTGTAAACTATGTCATTGACAATATTTTTATGTTCCGGGTAAAGTCCGGTTGTTCGGTTGGATATTGATCCTTTAAAGTGCTAAATAAGCATTTAAAGTGTCTTTAATAGTGTTTTTAGTGACACAATAATTTCCCGACACTTTGGAAAGTGTCTAGTATTATTTTACCAAGTTTTTGCACTTTACTAGTTAAGTTAAATGCTGAATTTTGTAATAAAGTGCAGAATTTTGTAATTAAAGCATGTTTTAGGCACACCCGGTCACTATAACTATCCCCTAGTGACGCAGTTTAATGATTCTTACTTCCCTACACTCCCTACCAGTGTAGTAATCTATTCCTGGCTCATACTGGCCTTAGTAACAATGTCTGTCTAGTGCTGGCAATGTCAGCATGTTTACTGGGTTATCCGCTCAGTGTGATAACTGTGCTTTGTGCATCAAGTTTGTCACTAAAGTTTGTATATAATAAGTGGAGTGACAGTAATAAGGTATGATGCATGAATATGTATGTATTAGAAATCAAGAAGCAGTTTAACCACATTTGTAAGCAATCACAGTAATTAAACACTATTTAAATATAAATTAATTGTACGGATACCTGTAATTTTTAGAGTTGTCACATTCTCCCCCCGTTAAGAAAATTTCGTCCTCGAAATTTGTACTACCTTAACTCCTTATGGTTTCGTCACACGTGTATGTATATGAATAATATCGAGGTAGATAATCATCATACTGAATCAAACCTTACTCACATTTGGTGAGTCGAAGAATATATAACAACCCGAATCCTAGGGTTAAAAGGTGTGAGCTCATAGCAGTTGATGTCAGAGGCATAAGACGTACTTGACGTATAGCCTAGTGTAATCCAGATAGCAGGGGGGTTCCACAAAAGAGGAGCCTTGACTGATAAGATTCTCAAACGATCGATCGCAACTTAGAAATGGCTTTTCTCTGGTCCCTTAGGCGATTTTGGCGATTTCTCTAGAAACCCTAGTTCTTGATTTTCAACCTAAATTTTGATTGATCTGGGATTCTGGGTTAGGTATCGAGGTGTTGTTGATCCTTCTGAGTAAGGTATCTAGACTTCTACCCTGGTTTCTAATCTTTTGAAGTTGATATTAGGGTTTTCGTTTCTTGTTTCTTTCCTCTAGGGTTTCTGTAGCTTTCAGTCGCTGTGGGTTTTGCCTCTTTTCTGTTCGTTTCTTGTTGCATGTTTATGCCGTCTGGTTATTTTCTACGTTCTTGGGCATGGATAATAATCGTGATGGGAGTTTGGAGGACTTAGGGTTTCAGTCTTTCTCGGAAAAGTTGCATGAGGATGTCTTTATCACTTCAAAGGGTTCTATGAATATTCAGGATTTGCGTGATAAAGATTGATGGGAATCCATTAATACCTCGCCGGGGTGTTGTGCAGAAAGATCCTAAGATCATTAACGTTATTGATGAGTTACAGAAGATCACAGTTCCAGTTCAGCCTGTTTCTAACATAGCTGATAGTCAGGATGATCAGCATGTAGAGCCGTCTGTGCCAGTCTCCTATGCGGATAAACTTCAGTCTTCCGTCCGGAACAAGAGAGAGATCAATTTTTTATGAAGCCGTTGGAAACGAGAGATGATGCGGATGTGGTTATTCCGAAAGAAGTAGTCAAAAAGGCCCAGGATAAACTTGAGAATGTTCTGTACGGCTACTTCTTGGGTAGCAGGTTGCCATTCCCGGTTGTGGAATATTATGCAAAAAATGTTTGGGCGAAATTTGGGTTCACAAAACTCATGATGAATGCGAGTGGCTTCTTCTTCTTCAAGTTCGACACCAAAGAAGGTATGCTGAATGTATTAGAAGGTGGCCCATGGTTAATTAGGAAGATTCCTTTATTTCTGAATATTTGGACTCCCTCGGTGAGTTTGAAAAAGGATGGGATTAAAACGGTGCCTGTGTGGATTAAATTACATAATGTCCCTCTTGCAGTTTATACTGATGAAGGACTGAGTTTACTAGCGTCAAAACTAGGGGTTCCGAAAAGATTAGATGCTTACACGGCCGATATGTGTGCTGAAAATTGGGGTAGAACGAGTTTTGCTCGGGCTATGATTGAGGTATCGGCAGATAATGAATTGAAAGAACACGTTGTGCTTGCTTTCCCTAAGTTGGATGAAGAAGGTTATCTGATGGAAAAAGTTAAGGTTGAATATGAAT
This sequence comes from Helianthus tuberosus, assembly GCA_030545235.1. Lineage (NCBI taxonomy): Eukaryota > Viridiplantae > Streptophyta > Magnoliopsida > Asterales > Asteraceae > Helianthus > Helianthus tuberosus. The sequence goes on along the minus strand of CM060397.1, from coordinate 117,000,827 downwards.
GGAAACCTCTAAGGTGTGCGGCTTGTTGTCCGTTTGGGCATTCGGATGCTACTTGTCCTAAATCTGCAACGTTAAAACCTAAACAAGTTACAACCGATGATGAGGGGTTCGTAACCGATAAAAGGAAAGTAGCAAAGTATGGATTTCCTCAAAAGAAGCAAAAGCCTAAAGTTGTCTATAGACAAAAGAATAGCCATGCGGGTACTGGGCCATCCGGAACAAAGAGTGTTGAAGGGGAACGTCATACGGCTAAGGTAAGTTATGGAGTTAACAATAGTAACTTGAATTTAAAGAACTCTTTCTCGGTTCTGGATCAAATGGCTGATGGGGATCCAAGTACGAGTAATAGAAAGGAGGATAGAGCATTGGTTGACGACTTTGTAAAGCAAAACACAACTGAGATTTCAGAGTTCATGTGTGCTGGTACTAATGACAAAAAGTCTGAGGGGGCAAGCACTCCCGGTCAACCTGGTGTCCATGGGTAGTATAGGAGTCTAGAATATAAGGGGATTGAACCTTCCCCTGAAACAAAGAGAGGTTCGTCAACTTGTCTCTGAAAATCGGCTACAGGTGTGTGCAGTTTTGGAGTCTCATGTTAATGTTACTAATCTTGCTAGAATTTGTAAAGGGGTGTTTAGATCGTGGGATTGGACCTCAAACGGCAGCTACTGTTCTAGAGGTACTCGGATCATTGTTGGCTGGAATAAGGATTTGTTGGATCTTATGGTGATAGCTCAATCGGATCAGGTTTTACATGTGCAAGTTCGTATAAAATCTGACAATAAAATCCTTTTCTGCTCTTTTGTTTATGTTGAAAATAAATACCAAGATAGAAGGGTTCTTTGGGATGACCTTTGTAAACATAAGTGCTTCATTCATGATAGACCGTGGGTGGTGTTGGGGGACTTTAACTCGGCCTTTTCGATGGATGATTACTTGGTTGGGCCGTCTACTATTCCGGTTGGGATGAGGGAGTTTTATGATTGTGTGCAACATAATCAACTTGCTGATGTTAAAAGTCATGGGTTGTGGTTCACTTGGAATCAAAAACCGAAAAACGGTGTAGGAGTGTTAAAGAAAATTGATAGAGTTATGAGTAATACTCAGTTCCTTGATTTGTATCCAGATGCTTATGTTCTTTTTCATCCTTATCGGGTCTCGGATCATTCGCCATGCATTCTTCATTTGTCTCCTTTTAAGCATACTCGGCCGAAACCTTTCAAGTTTGCTAATTTCTTAGCAAGTAAGGAGGGTTTTATTCCTTGTGTTACCAAGGAGTGGGCTAAGGTGATCCCGGGTAAAACTATGTTTTCGGTGGTTAAGAAGTTGTCGGCTCTCAAGTCTCCTTTGAGACGTCTTCTATTTGTTCAGGGTAATCAACACAGTCGAGTTAAGGAGGTTAGATTGAAGTTGGATGGCATTCAAAAGGCTATTGATGCAAACCCATTGGACATGGCTCTTAGAGAATCTGAATCTAGGTGTATTCAGGAATTCAATTCTGTGTCGTATGACCAATAATGTTTTCTAAAGCAAAAATCCAAGGCAGAATGGCTAGCAGCAGGTGACTCGAATACTAAATTCTTCCATAATTGTGTGAAAATGAGGAATGCGTGTAGTAAGATTCATAGTATTCAAGATGTTCATGGGAACTGGTTTAAAGGAAATGATGTTTTTGGTATTATGGTCTCGCATTACTCGAATTTTTTAGGCACCCAGGATCAAGTTGTCAAGCTGGTGAATAATGATTTATTCTCTAACGTTCTTGACTCGAATGTTGCTAGCTATATGATTCGGCAGGTTACTCGTGAGGAGGTAAAAAGCGCTATGTTCTCCATAGGAGAAAATAAAGCCCCGGGCCCGGATGGCTACACTTCTGCGTTTTTCAAAAACTCTTGGGAGATAGTGGGTGATGAGCTAACGAAAGCGATTCTGGATTTCTTTGATACTGGTAAGATGCTTCAACAAATTAACCACACTATCATTGCACTGGTGCCGAAAAATCCATCTCCTAATTCAATGATGGATTATAGACCGATTTCCTGCTGCAACGTTATTTATAGTAAAATTCTCACTAACAGGATTAAAGGTAGCTTGGATTATCTTGTTGATATTAATCAGTCTGCCTTTGTCCCGGGTAGGAAAATCTCAGATAATATTCTTCTTACCCAGGAGCTTATGTACAATTATCACTTAAATATAGGCCCGTCCAGGTGTGCGTTTAAAATTGATATACAGAAAGCCTATGATACTGTGAGCTGGTCATTTCTTGAGGATGTTCTGCATGCGTTTGGGTTTCACCAAAAGATGGTTAAATGGATCATGGTTTGTGTTACGGATGTCTCTTATTCGCTGAGCATTAATGGCAACCTATATGGGTATTTCAAGGGTAAAAGAGGGCTCAGGCAGGGTGACCCTATATCCCCTTATCTGTTTACTCTAGTCATGGAGGTTCTCACGTTGTTATTAAAGAAGGTTGCCTACTCTAATAATGCGTTTCGATTCCATCTCTATTGTAAAAAACAGAAGATTATTAACGTTTCGTTTGTTGATGATCTGTTTTTATTTGCTAATGGGGATGCGGTGTCGGTTAGGATTCTTCGGGATACTCTTCAGATGTTTACAAGTGTTTCGGGTTTAGTCCCAAGTTTGCCGAAAAGTACAGTTTACTTTGGCAACGTCCCTCATTCTATTAAGCAGGAAATTCTCAATATTATGCCTTTCCAAGAGGGATCGCTTCCGGTTCGGTATTTGGGAGTTCCATTAATTTCAACAAAGCTCTCTTATAAAGATTGCAAAATTTTAGTTGATAAAATGGTGAAGAAGATTGATAATTGGATGACGAGATCTTTGTCATTTGCTGGTAGACTTCAGCTGGTCAATTATGTTCTCTCTACAATGCATATTTATTGGGCTACTGTTTTCATGTTACCAGCTAAAATTGTTAATGAACTTGAAAGATGTATGCGTGCGTTCCTTTGGTCAGGTACTAACCATCAGTCTGTAAAGGTTAAGGTTGCTTGGAAGGTTGTTTGTTTACCCAAGTATGAGGGGGGATTGGGTGTTAGATGTATTTCTGATGTCAACAATGCCCTAATATCTTCTCATGTTTGGAGTATCCTAACTAACAGAAAATCGCTCTGGGTTCAGTGGATCCATATGTATAAGCTTAAAGGCAGGAGTTTTTGGGAGGTCCCGAGCCGAGGACGTATGACTTGGGGTTGGAGGAAGCTTCTCGCCATTCGAAGCTTAATCCGGCCTTATTTGTGGTCTTCTATTGGTAATGGGTCTCAAACGAACATATGGAGTGATATGTGGTGTGATCAATGTCCTCTGAGTAGTTTTATTAGTCCGAGACGCATCTCTAATGCTGGGTTTCATCTTCATTCTACGGTTGCTGAGTTGGTATCTTACAGTGGGAATTGGAGGTGGCCGATTGCTTTGTATGATTTATTTCCAGTTTTAATCAATATTCAGGTTCCTACTTTTCATGACAGGCAGGATCGGTTGATATGGAAAGATCTTGATGGCAATTCTCGTCACTTCTCTTCTTGGGAGGTTTGGAATAATATTCGGCATCGTGAGAACTTAGTGCCGTGGGTTAATATGGTTTGGTTTAAACATTGCATCCCAAGGCACTCGTTTCACTTGTGGCTTGTCATTAGAAATAAATTGAAGACGCAAGATAGATTATCAGTATGGGAGGCCGGAAGTGATACAAATCTAAACCTCATGTGTTGTCCGTTGTGTTGCTATGATAGAGATTCAAGGAATCATCTATTCTTTGAATGTTCGTTTGCATTGGAGGTTTGGAATAACATTAAGGCGTGGACTAACATGGAGAGTGTTAATGGTACATGGGCCGATATTATGTCTTGGATGAACCAGAATTCGAACATGCAGATGCCGGAAAATATTATCAGCCGATTAGTAGTTTCAGCTGCTTCTTATTTTGTCTGGCAAGAAAGAAATAATAGGCTTTTCTCTAGAAACCAGCGTACGGAGATGGTGATTGCTCACGAGATCATTCGGACGGTTAGATTGCGCCTGTTGACATTCAAATTCAAGTGGAGACCTGGCCTTCGAAGGTTACTTGAGAAATGGCGGATTCCTAGTGGCAACATGGAAATTGATCCAGGCTAAAAAGTAGTGTCTTGTCTTTGCTTTTGTTGCTCATTTTGAGCTGGGTTGTTTAGTTGGGTTGTTTTAGTTTGTTTGGCTGTTTTTGTTCTTGCCTTGGTATGCCAAGGTTTTTGGTGTGTAACATTTCAGTTGCACAATTGTGCTTTTGATTTATAAAATTCACCGGGGTAACCCTTTACCCAATATGCAAGCGAGTTTTCACGAAACATAGCATCCGCTATATGAATTCAAAATCAACAACTCAAATGAAATAGTAAAATGATCTGTCAACTCCCGAGTAGATGAATGGTAAAGTTTAGTGTGTTGAAATTTTTGAATTGCGAGAATACGCCGAGTGAAAACCAAGCGAATCTGGTGTATCCTTGCCTTAATTAGTAGTTGCTTCAGAAATGTTTGAATGATGAGTCAAGCAAAAGTATATGTAGTCCTGTATGAAACGGTTGACCATGATTAGCACAAGCTACAAGTTTGTAATGACACCACAAGGTGTCGCAATGACATAATTCCATAATAGCGGTGACTGAACAAGTTCACCGTGTTTGAGACCAGATGAAAGTGTACCGAAACAAGCCGGAAGATTTGATTTACACAATGTCATAAAGTTTTCGGTTGAATACGGAATCATCAAAGAGCCACTATTTTGATCGAAGATGAAAAAGTATTAAGTACTGTAAGGCATTTGATTGATAACGAAAGAATCGTTAGGAGGTACTTTGTGCTTATGAAATGAATATATGTACCATTGCCTCAACACACAATTGTGTTAAGACTGCTTCGATCGTGGATATCAAGATGGATTGTTAACAAATAAATAGGCAATTAAATCCGTGTATGAAATGAGTAACCCAATTAGCGCAAGCTTCAATTATGTGAAAGTATCACTGCAAGGTATCAAAATCAATCAACGATTTAGTGGAGTCATAGACCAACCGAATCTACTAGGACTCGAAATGAAAAGATCTTTGCGAAAATATTCGAATATGATGCTCTCAATACATCATATGATGTCTGAAACTAGACATGCGAAGTGGATAAGTTCAAGCAATCGAACTTAATCTCAGTGTAGCCCGGCAATAAACATATGTATCAACAAAGGAAATATCGGCATGGTAGCAAAATAAACCATGAATGTAATTTGTAATAAAAGAAGTTTCGAGAGAGTGTGTTTGTCACACCCCCAAAATCCACACGCGGAGTACCACCGCTGGGAGGCGTGACATGACCAGGATCAAGCCATCAATCATGTCAAACATAGTAATTAAGTGTAAAAGTAGGAAAATGCAATTCATCATGACATGACCGATGTTCATAACCAAACGTTGTTTAAGTAGCGGAAGCATAATAATGAAAACCCAAAGTAAGTTATAAGTTCAAATATCGTCTACGATCCGTATCCCACAACGACCTGCTCCTTCCTGTGCAAGCTCCATATGTACCTAAGGTCCTGCAAGGCATGTAACAGAGAGTCAACAACTAGTTGAGCGAGTTCACAGTGGGTTGTTTAGTAATAATGTTCGTTTCATAAATCGTTTGTTTGTTTAGTAACCCATGTATCGTTATCAATTACATCGCGGCCCTCCAGGCATGTTTGCGAAGATTAGTGGGGGTTTCCCATGTTTTATAGATTAGTTTTATTTGTATCGCGGCCCTCCAGGCATGTTTGCGAAGATTAGTATAAGTATCGCGGCCATTCCAGGCATGTTTGCGAAGAACAGCATAAGTATCGCGGCCATTCCAGGCATGTTTGCGAAGAACAGTATAAGTATCGCGGCCCTTACAGGCATGTTTGCGAAGAGTAGTGGGGGCTTCCCCATGTATCACTAGTCTAGCAGTATCTATATGTGACCTTTCCCAACCGAGGCCAGTGGTCCCTAATTCCCAATAATAACGTAAGTACAGATAATCATCCAGTCCCATTCCCTACCCCGGGAATCCCATGCCTTGGTAAGAGTGTGAACTCACCTTGTTTTGCTCGGTATGCTAAGTGTATGCTCGCAAGTAATCAATCACGTCCTAAAGTATGCACGTATGTGAAATCAGTTTGTGTTCAAGTTGTGCATGTATAAACATGTAGCACGTAATCACAATCATATACAAGATGGTTACACTTAACAGCAGTTAAATATTCCAGTTAACACTTAACAGAATTAACTCAAGTTACAGCACAGATCAGCTATCCGGCGAAACACACATGCTGACGAAACACAGATAATGGCGAAACACATTCAGTTTCGTCGTGGCCTTGTTTGGCGAAACAGGATTCTAATTCGTCGATGACTCTTGGCGAAACACATTCTGTTTCGCCGGGAGTCCTGTTTCGTCGGATGTCTGTTTCGCAGACATCAGTTACAGCAGATACAATCAACACAGAAACCCTAATCATTTTAGCAGCCGTCAACAATAACAGAAATCATATGGAGATCAATGTGCTCATAGAATCATCATACTCAATCATCAAAGAATCATCGTCTAGCATAAACCCTAGTTTAAGTGTACAACATATGGATCAACATACAATATCATATCGTCAATCCCTATCAAGATACCAATGTGTATTCAGAATCAGAACATATTAACAACATCCAGAACCGAGTATTCGATCCTATCAAGTTTCGCATAGAACTATTTATATCCGACTACATCATACATATCGAAATCTATACCGTCATCATGCTCTTATAATCACAGCAGTAACACACATCAAACATATACACGAGCCTGAATCGAGATATTACGGAAACATGAAATCGATTAACAAACATATACTAACCGAATTGAGATGAACAAACAAGGATTCGAGACCTAGGGTTGATGGTGAATGATGGTTGTGGCCGTCGCACAGAAGGGAGAGTGTTCTAGGGTTCCAACTTTTGCCAAAGATGTGAAATAAAGGTCTTTACACGCTAATATACCCGATTTAACGTGCTGGGCCCGAACTGGGCTTCGGCGAAACTGGGCTCGGCGAAACTGACCTGTTTCGTCGAGTGGATGGTTGGCGAAACAATCTGTTTCGTCGAGAGTGGTTATGGCGAAACACATATTGTGTTTCGTCGAGTTGTTCAGGTCTCAAACAGTTTACAATTAATCATGCAGTCAAGTACTTACACCTTATTACTCAAAAAAACAAGATTATCATCTTAACTATAATTTAGTGTTCACAATCCAGGTAAATAATTCGTGTAAGCAATAATCTAGACAGTCAACGTGCAATAAATGCGAATAAAGGATGTCGGAATTTCGAGTTGTCACATTATCCCCAACTTGAAAGAAATTTCGTCCCGAAATTTAGCATGCGGCTACTGAGGAAGCTAATAGTGTGACGTTGTTTACCTGTTTCGTATCGCGGCTCCCCGAGCATGTATGCGAAGATTACTGGTTTTCCTGGGGTGTCACATTATCCCCCCGTTGATTTGGAATTTCGTCCCGAAATTCTGTATTGGTAGCTTCAGCCTCAGTAGTAGTTGCATTAGTTCCGAATAACTGGGGATATTTGAGTTCCATTTGATCTTCACGCTCCCAGGTGAACTCTGGGCCGCGGCGGGAGTTCCAACGAACTCGTACAAGAGGGATTCTCATGTTCTTGAGGACCTTAACATCCCGGTCCGTGATTTCAATAGGTTCCTCGACGAAGTGCAACCGCTCGTCGATAGTGAGTTCCTTTAAGGGAACTATGTGGGTCTCATCTGACATACACTTCTTCAGATTCGACACGTGAAAGATATTGTGAACTGCACTGAGTTCAGCTGGTAAGTTCAGTCTGTAGGCCACTTTGCCTATTTTCTCAATGACTTCAAATGGTCCAACGTATCGTGGGTTAAGTTTGCCGCGTTTGCCAAAACGAACCACACCCTTCCAGGGTGAAACTTTGAGTAGTGCTCGATCCCCAACTTGGAATTCGAGTAGTTTCCTGTCTTTATCGGCGTGTGCTTTCTGACGGTCGCGTGCTGCCGCCATGCGTTGTCGTATTTGTGCAATCTTTTCTGTAGTATCGACTACCATTTCTGGACCTGTGATTTGACTTTCTCCCACCTCTGCCCAACAGAGAGGTGACTGGCACTTACGCCCGTACAGTGCCTCGAATGGTGCAGCTTAAATGCTGGTGTGGTAGCTGTCGTTGTAAGAAAATTCCACAAGTGGCAGATGTTTTTCCCAACCATTGCCAAATTCAATTACGCACGCCCGAAGCATGTCTTCTAGAGTTTGAATAGTACGCTCAGACTGCCCATCCGTCTGAGGATGATAAGCTGTGCTCATGCCTAATCGAGAGCCAAAAGATTTGTGCATTGCTTGCCACAGTTCTGAAGTAAATCGTGCGTCACGATCTGAGATGATGGAGGTGGGCACACCGTGCCTCGAAATAACTTCCTTAAGATATATGTCTGCTAGTGTGGAGAACTTATCCGTTTCCTTGATTGTCAGGAAGTGAGCAGACTTAGTGAGTCGATCCACGATCACCCAAATAGTGTCATTTCCGCGCTGAGATCTAGGTAAGCCAGTAACAAAATCCATGGAAATTTGTTCCCATTTCCATTGTGGTATCTCAGGTTGTTGAAGTGGTCCTGACGGTTTCAGATATTCTGCCTTGACTCTCGCACAAGTCAAGCATTTGCTAACGTATGTGGCTATGTGGGCCTTCATGCTAGGCCACCAGTATGTAGTTTTGATATCGTGGTACATTTTATCCGAACCTGGATGTACCGAGTAGCAAGACTTATGAGCTTCATCCATTACAAGCTCGCGTAAGTTGCCATAGAGTGGGACCCAGATGCGTCCTGTTACATAGGAGGCTCCGTCTGCCTTTTGTTCTAATCTTTGCCTTGAGTCGCGTAGGGCTTCAGCCCTAACGTTTTCTGGTTTCAATGCTTCTACCTGAGCATCTCGTATTTGTGAAGGAAGACTAGACTGAATGGTGAGTTGCAACGCTCGTACACGCCTAGGTGTAGTATCCTTTCGATTGAGGGCGTCGGCCACCACATTGGCTTTGCCCGGATGGTACTTTATGGCACACTCATAATCGTTCAGCAGCTCGACCCATCTACGTTGTCGCATGTTCAACTCTTTCTGCTTGAAAATATGTTCGAGACTTCTGTGATCGGTGTAGATGGTGCACTTAGTGCCATACAGGTAATGTCGCCATATCTTGAGCGCAAAAACAACGGCTCCCAGCTCTAAATCATGAGTAGTGTAATTCCGTTCGTGAATCTTAAGTTGGCGCGAAGCATAAGCAATGACTTTATCCCGTTGCATCAACACACATCCAAGACCTTGGATGGATGCATCGCAGTAAACTATAAAATCGTCCGTGCCTTCAGGCAATGAGAGGATAGGTGCGCTACAAAGTCTATCCTTTAAGTGCTGAAACGCTGTTTCCTGTGTATTACCCCAACGGTAAGCAACACCTTTCTGTGTCAGTAGTGTAAGCGGCTGAGCAATCTTCGAGAAGTCTTTGATGAATCGTCTGTAATAACCTGCCAAACCCAAGAATTGGCATATTTCTGTCGGTGTGCGAGGTGCAGGCCAGTTCTTGATCGTATCTACCTTGGATGGATCGACATGAATCCCATCCTTGTTTACCACATGGCCTAGGAAGTGGACTTCACGAAGCCAGAAGTCGCATTTCGAAAATTTGGCGTACAGTTGTTCCGTTCGAAGGAGTTCCAAAATAAGTCGTAAGTGCTGCTCGTGTTCCTCCTGACTCTTCGAATAGATCAGGATGTCGTCAATAAAAACAATAACGAACTTGTCAAGATAAGGTTTGCACACCCTGTTCAAGATTCCATGAAAACCGCAGGCGCGTCCGTTAGCCCGAATGGCAGGACCAAAAACTCGTAATGGCCGTAGCGAGTTCTGAATTCTGTTTTGGAGACGTCCTCATCCCGGACTCTCAGCTGATGGTATCCTGACCTTAAGTCTATCTTGGAGTAGTAGCTCGACCCTTGCAGCTGGTCGAATAAATCATCTATGCGCGGAAGAGGATAACGATTCTTGATCGTCACCTTGTTGAGTTCACGGTAGTCTATATACATCCTGAACGTACCGTCTTTCTTCTTTACGAATAACACTGGAGCTCCCCAAGGCGAAGAGTTAGGACGTATGAAACCCTTTTCCAAGAGTTCTTGTAGTTGCTTAGACGGTTCTTCCAGTTCCGTTGGAGCTAAGCGATAAGGTGCTCGAGCTATGGGTGCTGCTCCCGGAGCGAGCTCGATCTGAAATTCGACCACTGGAATATCCCCAATCTTTTTCTCTTTCTTCGATGTATCAGTAACGAGTGCTAAAACAGCTGTGTGGCCGCCCTTTCGTAAACACTTCTGGGCCTTCAAGAAGGGTATGATGCCACTCACGACACCACTCTTGTCGCCTTGAACTTCGAGAGGTTCTTTACCAGAACGGGGAATACGAATGATCTTTTCCTTGCATAGGATCTCTGCTTGTTGTTGGGATAACCAATCCATACCAATGACGATGTCGTAACTATCGCAACGTTGAGGTCATTACTAGTATCACCCTGACCAATCACGAACACTCGACCCCTGGCACCATTGTCGTCGTTATTACCCCCATTGTCTTCCCTAGTCCCCGTTTCCTTGGTTGTGTTTCTGATTCTGGTTCTGATTCAACCGTGGGCAGTGTCTCTTGAAGTGACCTTCAGCCCCACACTGATAACATCCCTTGTTACCCTGCCGTTGCCGCTGATTCTATAGATCTTGTATCTGTTGTTGTTGGTTCTGGCTTGCAGAACGTGAGTTTCTACCATCCTTGGCTCCATGACCAAGCTTGTCGCATCATTGACAATGATTTCGGTTGCACTGCCCGCTGTGGTGCAAGTTACATCGTTTGCACTTAGGGTGGTTTCCCCTGTATCCACCCTGCCATTGACTGCTGAAAGGTTGCTGACTAGGACTTTGGTTGTCATCGATCTTTCACTGTTGTGCCTGGGACAGAATCGTAGTCGAACCCTTGCCAGAGGTTCCATTCCACTTTCATTTGTTGTCACTGAGGATAGCAAAAGTAGTTGAAGTAGTAGCACCAATACGTCTAGGCAGCTTGTTCTGTTCCACTGCCTGGTCTGTGGGACGATGAGCAAGATGAGTAACATCTTGAATAGTAGCAAGATTAGCAGTCATCACATGACTTTGAATTTCTGGTACTAAGCCTTTGAGGTACCGCTCTCGGTGCGCTTGATGGGAGGTTCCACCATAGTAGGGCACAAAGTTGCCAGCTCGTTAGATCGCTTCGTATACGTCTCTATTTCTGACCCCGTCATCTTCAGGTTAAAGAACTCCACTTCCAGTTTGTGGATGTTATCATAGTTACAGTATTCTAGTTTGATTAGTTTTTTTTTAATTCGTCCCAAGGGGTGGCATTAGCAGCCGCCAGCCCCTAGCATCGAAACTTGCGCGTTCCACCAAGTTTGCGCAGTGTCTTCGAGACCATCAGTGGCATATTTCACCTTACTAGCCTCGGGTCATTCGCATAATCGAAGTCCGATTCGAGTTCCTCGAACTTAACGGAGGAGTCCAACAGCTCCTTCAGTGTCGTTGAAAGTAGTAGGACGACAGTCCTTAAAAAGTCGTGTATATGCATACAGGTGGCTGAGCGTGTTGACTTGTCGTGTGCGTAAGAGTAATCAAAATTGAGCACAGTGTTGAGTTACGAGAGTAGGATCTAAAAATCCTAGAGTAAGTGGCGATGGCAGGTTACACCTCCTGCCTGGGCAGCTGCAAGTGCTGCAGTGACTTGTTCAGTGATCGAAGCCGCCAACTGGGCTTGAGTTAGGTTAACGCGTCCACACATGATCTTGACATCAAGGAGAACATGTGGGTGAGAGGTTCGCGAATAGTGCGAAGAGAGTGAGCACACAAGTATTCTCAAGCAACAACATATAGTTAGTTCTGTAATCTAGGCATACCGCGAGCAAAGTTCTATGTAATTCTAGCAAGTAGGTAAGGTAACATGAATAGTAGTACCTATGATGTTGAGCCTTGCACGTGGAGCGAAGCGTCGTTGTGGATCGTTGAGAGCACTGTTCTGGTTATAGTCTGGTTTTAATAAAATCGTTTTCCCTTTATTAAAACCGAGTTCTCTATAACCAATGGCTCTGATACCAATCTGTCACACCCCCAAAATCCACACGCGGAGTACCACCGCTGGGAGGCGTGACATGACCAGGATCAAGCCATCAATCATGTCAAACATAGTAATTAAGTGTAAAAGTAGGAAAATGCAATTCATCATGACATGACCGATGTTCATAACCAAACGTTGTTTAAGTAGCGGAAGCATAATAATGAAAACCCAAAGTAAGTTATAAGTTCAAATATCGTCTACGATCCGTATCCCACAACGACCTGCTCCTTCCTGTGCAAGCTCCATATGTACCTAAGGTCCTGCAAGGCATGTAACAGAGAGTCAACAACTAGTTGAGCGAGTTCACAGTGGGTTGTTTAGTAATAATGTTCGTTTCATAAATCGTTTGTTTGTTTAGTAACCCATGTATCGTTATCAATTACATCGCGGCCCTCCAGGCATGTTTGCGAAGATTAGTGGGGGTTTCCCATGTTTTATAGATTAGTTTTATTTGTATCGCGGCCCTCCAGGCATGTTTGCGAAGATTAGTATAAGTATCGCGGCCATTCCAGGCATGTTTGCGAAGAACAGCATAAGTATCGCGGCCATTCCAGGCATGTTTGCGAAGAACAGTATAAGTATCGCGGCCCTTACAGGCATGTTTGCGAAGAGTAGTGGGGGCTTCCCCATGTATCACTAGTCTAGCAGTATCTATATGTGACCTTTCCCAACCGAGGCCAGTGGTCCCTAATTCCCAATAATAACGTAAGTACAGATAATCATCCAGTCCCATTCCCTACCCCGGGAATCCCATGCCTTGGTAAGAGTGTGAACTCACCTTGTTTTGCTCGGTATGCTAAGTGTATGCTCGCAAGTAATCAATCACGTCCTAAAGTATGCACGTATGTGAAATCAGTTTGTGTTCAAGTTGTGCATGTATAAACATGTAGCACGTAATCACAATCATATACAAGATGGTTACACTTAACAGCAGTTAAATATTCCAGTTAACACTTAACAGAATTAACTCAAGTTACAGCACAGATCAGCTATCCGGCGAAACACACATGCTGACGAAACACAGATAATGGCGAAACACATTCAGTTTCGTCGTGGCCTTGTTTGGCGAAACAGGATTCTAATTCGTCGATGACTCTTGGCGAAACACATTCTGTTTCGCCGGGAGTCCTGTTTCGTCGGATGTCTGTTTCGCAGACATCAGTTACAGCAGATACAATCAACACAGAAACCCTAATCATTTTAGCAGCCGTCAACAATAACAGAAATCATATGGAGATCAATGTGCTCATAGAATCATCATACTCAATCATCAAAGAATCATCGTCTAGCATAAACCCTAGTTTAAGTGTACAACATATGGATCAACATACAATATCATATCGTCAATCCCTATCAAGATACCAATGTGTATTCAGAATCAGAACATATTAACAACATCCAGAACCGAGTATTCGATCCTATCAAGTTTCGCATAGAACTATTTATATTCGACTACATCATACATATCGAAATCTATACCGTCATCATGCTCTTATAATCACAGCAGTAACACACATCAAACATATACACGAGCCTGAATCGAGATATTACGGAAACATGAAATCGATTAACAAACATATACTAACCGAATTGAGATGAACAAACAAGGATTCGAGACCTAGGGTTGATGGTGAATGATGGTTGTGGCCGTCGCACAGAAGGGAGAGTGTTCTAGGGTTCCAACTTTTGCCAAAGATGTGAAATAAAGGTCTTTACACGCTAATATACCCGATTTAACGTGCTGGGCCCGAACTGGGCTTCGGCGAAACTGGGCTCGGCGAAACTGACCTGTTTCGTCGAGTGGATGGTTGGCGAAACAATCTGTTTCGTCGAGAGTGGTTATGGCGAAACACATATTGTGTTTCGTCGAGTTGTTCAGGTCTCAAACAGTTTACAATTAATCATGCAGTCAAGTACTTACACCTTATTACTCAAAAAAACAAGATTATCATCTTAACTATAATTTAGTGTTCACAATCCAGGTAAATAATTCGTGTAAGCAATAATCTAGACAGTCAACGTGCAATAAATGCGAATAAAGGATGTCGGAATTTCGAGTTGTCACAGTGTTGACTTGATAGCAAAAGAGCCAATAATTTCAATAACATAGGTTACTCGAATCACAAACCAGTAATTAGATTTAGCAACGTAATCCTTGAACTTTAATGAAGCGTTTATTCGAAATGAAACCGCATGCGTAGCAAAAGGGTGCATGGGTTATATATAAGTTTTCAAGTGATGAAGCGATGTGTTTCTACCAAAAGGGAGAAGTGACCAAGTATACGAAGCAAACGTGTGTTCGCTCTCAGCGAAGGAAATCAACGTGGTGCAACTACTTTGAGGGGAGTAGAAATGCAAATATCTACTCGTTAGAAGTAAAAGTGAAGACTTCAACGGAAGAAAATTTAAGTACTTTCGGTTTTGTTAACTGCAATGACAAGTTTGTCAAGTTAATGATGTTTGATTGAGTTGACAGATATGGTTCCTAAGTAAAACCCTCACGAGTTTGGTCCTGGGTTCCCAAGGGTCCTAGATATAAGTTTTCTAGATTCTCCAGATTTCGTATCCCGTGTGGATCTGGTTTGTACATTGTGTAGGAAACACCATTTTGTCTACGTCTAGAACAAGCCATTGTCCCACAATTTCGCCCTGGTATACATTCTTCCTGAATTTCACCGCTAACGACGCTCGATCATCGACCAGTCGTGTAGTAGTAGTCGGGTCCTCATAGTCAGTTATGTAAGAGGTTCGTTAACCCTTAATAAGAGTCCCTGACTCTCGTGCGTTAGCTTGTTCGGCTCCTGGTAGTTGATGTTTATTTGAAAATCATTATCCTTCCTTTTTGTATGCCCCGCTTGCGGTGTGCACATATAATGTATATATGTGTGGGCGCTCGGGGGGCAAAAGTGAAATGGTACTAACTTTAACGTTATTTTACTAATTTCGTGAAAATAATGTTAAAAGCGGCGGATGGTTAATCATGCATCATGTGGTGACGTTGATAGCTAAAAGACACGGGGGTACATGCACCAATCAGTCTCTGTCCTGATTGTTTGAGTGTTATGTGTCTTAGGTCCAAGGCTTGATACAAAACTACAATCGAGCCGGGGGTCTCACCGGAAGCAGCCTCTCTATTCCTACGGGGTAGAGGTAAGGCTGTCTACATCTACCCTACTCAGACCCTACCTTAGCTTTGTTATTGGTGGGATTTACTGAGTATGATGATGATGATGATGATTATCCTTCCTTTTTGACGAGCAGAAAATGGGGTTACCCAAAAGGGACATCTTGGTCTGTTATCTTCCTTCTCTATTCACTGCTAAAACTTCACTGTCAATCCTTGCATTTCCGAAGATGTAAGTCGCTCAGGGTGCATTGACTACAGGCGCGACGCCTGGAATCAAATCGATGCAAAAATTCGACTTGTCTTTTAGGAGAAAATTTTGGCTAGTCTTCGAGGAAGACTCCGGGATATTCTCTGATCACGGGGGTATCTTCGAGTTTTAGTTCTTCGGCTCCCTTGTCCCCGACATGAGCCAGAAAACAACACATCCTTTCCGCAACAACTTTCGTGCCCTCAAGCAATTCATGATCTGTAGAGGCGTATCCTGCTTTGTGAGTCGAGATCGTTCCTTCATTCGTCATTGGGATGCGAACATCATTCTTTGCTCGATTGCTTGGCCACTAATCCATCCCAATTACCATGTTGAAGCTTCCTAACTTAACTGGCGATAGACCTAGCGTAAACTTACGCTCTCCGGGTTCTATCTTGCCGCCCCCAGTTACTGCGTTGGCTTCCACTAGCTTCCCCTAAGCTAGTTCTAATGGGTACTGGAATATCTACTTACTCGCTACTTAAACCAATTATACTCTCGAACTCTAGAGGTGCGAATCGTAAAATTTGCAACAGTATTTGGCAACACAGATGCATAACATTGAGTAATTCGGGACGTACCGATATCCATGCTTGAATCTCTGGCGTGTCTCCCTAGCTCCGGTGGGGAGCTTTCATCCTTGTGCCTGATTGTTTTTAGGGCAATATTTTCTGAAATGCTTTTTGCTTCCACAGTTAAAACAACCTCGAGCACGTTTCTGTTTATCACTCATTCTGCCTCGACAATTGTCATTGTCGTTGTCCCCTTCGTGATTCCCACTACCGTCTTGGCCCCTATTACCACGTTCAGTATCTTGCCAACAAGTTTCTTTAGGATGCCCCCTCTTTCCACAGTTAGCACATTTTCCATATCTACATCGCCCGACATGATAACGTAAACAATTGTCGCACTTAGGTAGGATACCCATGTAGTCTTTTCCCTTTTTGGCCTTCTTCTTGCTATTCCCCCGAGTAACCATCTTGAAATTTGCGAGCTCACTCTTGTTATCCCCAGATGCCTCTATAGCAGTCTCCTTTTTCTCCTCCGCAGTGGAAAATTCTCCTCGTCTAACTGCTTCTTCCGTGAGTGCCACACTTATGTTGATAGCCTCGGTGATCGTTGTAGGTTTAGATGTTGTTACCAGGCTTAGAATCTGGGGTGCCAATCCCCTTATGAACTGTTCAATTCTCTTAAACTCTGGTCCCCCCAGGAGTAAAGCAACTTGTGATAATTCGTTAAATCTCTGCACATACTCCGCTATCTTTGGTCCTTCCATTTTCAAATTCCACAGTTCTGTTTCCAACTTCTGGACTTCTGCCCTCGAGCAATATCTCTTACGCATCAGATCTTTCAGTTCGTCCCACGTCATAGCGTACGCAGCGGTCTCGCCCATTGTCCGAACTTGATGGTTCCACCATGACAGAGCCTCATCCACCAATAGTCCAGCTATATACGTGACCTGATGTTCGGGGTCACATTTGCTCAATAGTAAAACAGAATCCGTCATTTCAACCCAGCGCACGAAGGCTAAGGCACCCCCAGTGCCGTCGAACTCTCGAGGTTTGTGGTCCAAGAACTACTTGTAGGTGCAGCCTGCGATGTAAGCAACATTATTCGCGTAAGGCCTTAGCAAGGAACTCGTGGAAATGTCCAAATGTTTTGTAATGTGCCTTAAAGGACTAGACATTACCGTTGGGGGGGTTATTTCCTGAGGTACCTCCGCTGCAATCGGAGCGACGGGCCTCGTACCGTGCGATGGCCTGTAAGAGGCACTCTTGCATTTCCGCCTCTGTTGTAGGTAGAGGGTGGTTGATATCGGTGTTCCCTTGAGTCGACATTCTCCTAGAAGAAAGTCGGTTAGGTCAGGTCTTGTGAAGGACGCGGGTGCACAAGTCTCCATTCAACGAATAAGACCTCAGGGGTGTATTACATATATATGCATATACACAGTTGTTATAACATTCAATCACATATTATCACATGTATTGCACCACTTGTAAATAGGAATGTAGCAAGTAAGCATGTAGCATTATAGTTATAGCACAAATATGTAGATCAACAGCGTGCTTAGTGGGGACATAGCGATGGAGTTTTTCGTTAGTCATTAGTCATAAGTATTGTCGCGTGTTTAAAGATGATCGGGCTTTCATTATCCTCCGGCCACAATCACTGTGTCTTATAAAATGCATCACATCAGAAGGGACACAGGGTCACCCTACCCTTGTCCCATAAGTATATTAGTGCATCAAAATTACGTAGTCAGAAGTGGTCCTCAAAAGTCTCTGCATTCCTCGCTTGTCATTAGTGTCTTTACCCAAGCGTAATGCAATCCGCATAATCCAGAAACCAGCTATACTGGTGACTGAGGTGGAGGAGGAAAGAAAAGTAAACTGTCGACATGCTTGAATTCCTCCTCGAGCTTGTGTATCCGTTGAAGTAATTATCTGCTCTGCCACTCGATAGTAAGGAAATGAGCATCAGAATCCTGGGAATGGTGAAATAGCAAAGGTCAAGAGCTCAAAAGGAATCTTGATGTATATGGCGGATCAAAGCATGCTGGTGATAGACAGGGCGGAGGACGTGGCGTTTTACATAAACTTTTCAGACAATATGCTGTCTTGTGATGTAGACACTCAAATCATGTTTTCGGTTATGTAATGTTTTGCATTTGAAGTTGCCAATTGTGGCGTCAGCTCAAGCTCCAACATTCTGCGACTCGTATCCTCAACTGTAGTTGATGTTACAGGAGCAACTCATCTCGTATGTGACCTTCATAATGTAAGGGTCTAACTTCAGCATAGTTTACAATAGGAATCATCGAAATGGCTCGTCCGTTTGTACAAAGCTCTAAAATGAAGTTAAAGTATAGGGAACTTAAAATGTGCTCAAAAATATCTCGGATGTCGGTTCGTTTGGCCATACGATCGCGATGTTCGGTTAATTACGACGGAATGCGCATAAGCGCGAAAAACGATCCAAATGACGCGACGAATGGATTTTTGACAAGCCAAACACTAAATAATAATATAGTCATGCTTACATAAATTTTTGGATGTCCGGATGTATTCAGAACGTAAGTTATGCGTGAAAATGCAAACTTGTGCACTTTTTGACACTTTTAGTCCCTGAATGACTCAAAAGTTTATTTTAGCACACCGAACCCCTTAAAGCCTATTTCTAAGCTATGTAAAGGATATTTAAGGTGTGTTTAACTTATGGTCATGTTCCGGAATGTTCGTTACAGTTCAAATTGGCATACTTTCGCAGTTTGTCAAGTTTAGTCCCTGTAAGCGATTTAACTTGTTTTTGCCATACCAAAGCCTTCAAAACTTATTTCTAAGTTATGTAAAGGTTATTTAAGGTATGTTAAGTATATGTTGATGTTCCGGAGTATTTGTCGCATTAAAGTGATTACGTTTACGCATCAGTTTGCGTATAACTCTCCAGAAAATGATATAGAGTTTGAAATTGGATAAAAGTCAAAACATGAAAAATGTAAAACATAACAAAACAAACATTGGGATCAAATGACATTGTTTTATTGATAACAGAACTGTTCATAATGATTACAAGCACAGATGTTACACCCTGCTTGTGACACCCCAGGAAAACCAGTAAACAACGCAACACAACTAGCTTCCTCAGTGCCTACGTGCTAAATTTCAGGATGAAATTTCTTTCAAGTTGGGGATAATGTGACAACTCGAGTTTCCAAACACGTAACCTGCTTTGCGCTGATGCTTGTGTGACTTAGATGCTTTGTAATTATATGTGTTTATATTATATATTGGAGATGTTTGTAGTTGTGCGTGCCTATGCTTTAAGATGTTGGTTTTAGGATGTTAGTATATAAACTGTAAAAGCTAACCTTACATTCATGCACTCGACGAAAACACCCACCCCCACCCGACGAACACCCACTCGACGAAAACACCGTGTTTTCGTCGCCTTCATTAATTTCGTCGAGAATGGGCTTTGGCCCAATTCTACGGCCCACTTGTGTGATCCTTTGGCTTTATAACTATTGTATAGCAAACCAAACCCTACTTCCCCACCTATTTGTACGACGACAACTTCTTTGGCAAGCTCCCTTCCTTGAAGTAGCATCTCCATCGTGCTAGCATACCCTCCTCGACTTCTTTGGTTAGTATGGTCATACTTGTTTTAGTTCTTATCAGTTGCTCTTGGTGTAATGCAAACATTGTTGACTGATCATGATCTGGAGTTATGTTTAACATATTTTGATGTTGTTTTAAATCGTTGAATGTTAATCCACTAACTAGGGTCGTATTTGATGGATAGGATAATGATTCTGATGTTAACAGACTTAGTGTTGGGATTGAACCCTACCAGAGGAACAGATAATGAAAGCCAAAACCGGATCACAACAGTGGATTCAAAATAAGCAACCGTTTACACTAAGCTTTCCCCTTGAAAGTGGTTATCCAACAACTGATAGATCTCAAATACTGCTCTATGGAACAACTGATGAACCAAACACTGATGTAATCCTAAAGACTGCTGAAGACAAACACTGACGCTCTATCTACTGATGCCTCTTAAGTACTGCTAAAGACACAAGCACAGCCCATTCAAAGACTGATCACCTTTGAAGAAAGCACTGATGCTCAACATCAGTGCTTAGGCTACATCAGTGGAAAGTGAAGCAATAGTTTTCTTATGTTTTGTACTTTACTATTAGCAGTTGTTAGACACCAGTAGTTTGTATAGAACAGTGTTTACAGGTTGTTAGGTTGTTAGATGTCACTATCATGGTGACGTCAGCTGAGATGTCTCAGTGGTTTGGTTTGCCTTTAAATGGAGCAGTACCCTGTACTGTTACATTTGATTGACTGAGTGGATTCTTCTCCTCCAGTCAAATCCTTTCATCTTGTGCAACCAACCTTGGAGTATCAGGCTGAGGGGGAGCTTAGCTTTGTAAGCATGCTTGTAATCATTTGCTTTGTAATTCAATCATTCAACTTAATGTGAAGCATTTGTTTACTAAACTATTTTCTCTTTTGATTGTGTTTACAAAGTTTGTTTTTCTTTTCGCTGCACTTTATCTTATTCTATATCCATTGAGTTGTCAAATTTATACAAACAAGCACAATCATGACAGGCTCCGATCTTAACAATTGGTATCAGAGCTCGGACAGTCAAATTCGATCTAACAATCAATTTGACGTAACAGTTCAGCTCAAAATACATTGATACTAAGGTTGGTTGTATTTAGTTGAAAAACAGAGCAACGAGAAATCATGTTCAAAGTGATGGATCAGACACTCTGTAAAACAACCAAGATGTCATAGCATACACAAATTTCAAACAACAAGTGATGTCATACACAAATCACCCATAATTTTCAGATCTGAAAACATGTCTGGTAACTATGGTATGATTATCATTCTTCAAAATTGATCTCATCTGTTGTTATGAGAATTGTGATGATCTCATCATGTTTTAATGCTAAAGTATGAACCTCAGATTAACAAAACCTATGTTCATGTAAACATTAGTGTTTTGCTAACATAGAAAGAGGGAAATAAAACTTTAGTCATGAAATCTTATGTGTTGAAAGGCAGATTGAGAATCCACAAAAGGACCAAATCAATCTTATCTAAACACATTAAGAAAATCAGGGGTTAAATCAGTCCAAATCATACGTAATGTGAGATTCGGTAATAAAGCATGTACAAATGTGGCTAGATCTCTCAAAACATTACTGCAAAATGATTCCGGACTAAGTATTTCCCTAATAAAATCTCCCAGTGAGTACTTTTGTACTTATGGATGGGAAGGGTAAAAAGGGAAAGAAGAAAATGAACCAAACTCAAAAGTGTGTTTATCTCAAAATTTTTGAAGTCAAAAGAAAAGAGTATAAGCATAAAACACTTATGAGTCCAGAGTTGGGTAAACAATGGTCATCAAGCAACTGTGTGCATTCATTAAATCAGGAATGTTCAGGTAACAATGGTATCTCCAGTGATTGAACTTAAAAGAAATTTGCAATCAATTGATAAGAAAATGGTCTTAAACAATGGTCATACAACTTGAGAATGATGTATCTATAAGCTTATTTGGAAAGTTACCAGGTCCTTTTGATGTTATTTTCAAAACAAACTTTAGCTTTTTGAAAGGTGTTTTTCTCAAATTAATCCGGATATATTATTTTTTTTAAATATATCTTGAACTTTTACTCTTTTTTAATAGTAAAAAGTTCATCTCGGATCAGGATGTAATCTCCTTATTCTTATGTGGTGTTACTATCCTTCGAATAAATCAAAAGGAAATGGTACAAGTGTCAAGGTTAGGTCAAACTCAGGTTTGTTTATCATAGATCAAAAATTGATTGCTAACAGGTCTTAAACTACTGAGATACTCATGTTCTAATTCAGATAATTAGACACAAAATGAGTAGCCTTAGTAAAGAGCTTTCATCATCTGGGATGTTAAACCACTATCAGGATTTATGGACATGTGGTAAAACCTAGAGCATAAATTCCTGAAGAACTGCTGGTAAAATAAATAGTTCAACCACTGTCTGCACTAAAAATTGCTGAGATTAATGGTTCTTCATTAATTTACCACTGTTTTACCTTAACTACTGTTGTGGTCAAACATCTGTTTCCTAAAGTCTGTCCACTGCTAAAAGTCAACCTCTGCTTTTTCATCTTCATGAAAAACACTGTTGTTCAAAATCAGTGTTGTATCCACTGATATTCTAACCAATGATGGTAAAAAGCACCCACTGTTCCATTTATTACCGTTGTAACTACTGATATTTGCTTCGTCAGTGGCTCTCAAAACAACTGTCCTCCATTATTAATCTTTTCATCAGAGGTTGACACGTGGTCAGTTTTTAGCCATCAGATCATTATAACCGCTGCCACATCAGCAGTTACTTTTTTTCCCTAAATAAAACCCTGATTAAACCCAAACAGGGGCTTACACTATCGAATTGAATTCCAAAATTCTCTTCTCAAAACAGTTTCCCACTATTCACTCCAAAATCTTCCTTCGATCTTCTTCATAAAAAATGACGAAATCAAAATCGAAATCAAAATCACAATCATCTTCTTCATCCGCTCCTAAAGACGCCACTCAAATGGCCGCTGAACCTAACGAAATACCATACAAATCACCTCACAACTACTTGGGTATTCTCACAAAACCCACTTCCAACAACACCTTCGATTCCATCATCAACACCTTAACTGCGTCAAAGTACAAAACTTTGCTTACAGCAGATGCTCCCATCTACATACAAACCCAGAGAGAGTTCTGGAAAAAGGCTACCCTTGTGAAACAAGGAGACACTGTCCCAGCCATAAACTCCTCGATACAGGGTAAAGAAATTCAAATATCTCCTAAATCAATTTCAGAAGTTTTCAAACTCGATGATCTGAACGGTAAAACTTCTTTTTCTAAAACCGAGTTGAAAAAGGATTTCATGAATAGGGGATATGCAGAGCAACTAAAAAGGGATACCTTACAAAAAGGTTTTTTCCCTTCTGCACCAAGGTTTTTATTTCACACACTGTTGATGTGTGTTTCGAATAAAACAACTGCTTTTAACGAAATACCATAAAAAATTCAATGCCTGGGATATGCAATTTTAAACAATGAAAATTTTAATTATTCCTAGGAAATTTTTGATGATCTGGTAAAAAATGTTGATAGCAAAGCATTTCTGCTCTTTCCAAGGTTTTTAAGCTATTACTTCGAACAAAAATTTGTAAAAGAAGATGCAGAATTGCCCAAACAAGGTGCTCATTTTAAAATAATCTGTTTAACACCTGAAACATTCTCTAGAATGTTGGCACCTATAAAAAACAAAAGCAGAGGTACCTGAGCAGAATTTAGCAGATGAAACTGCTCCTCAGGTATCGGCTGCTAAGCCCACTGCTCCAGGTGATCAAAGCAGCACACCCACTGTTTTGAAACCCACACCTACCACCACCAAAAAGAACAAAAAGAAAACATCCAGAAAGCCCCCCAAACCCAAAACAAAGGCACCTCTGGAAGATGAGATCCTAGAGCCACTGCTAGTGACAACACAAATGTCACCAATAACCACTGCTGCTACTTCCTCACAGCAGTTGGAAGAAAGATCTCCACCCCTGCCTCAAACTCCTCCTGCATCCTCACAAAAGGATCAGGTTGTAAACACAGGGACCCCACAATATGAAGCTCTAGACCCACTTGGATCCATCTTCCACAGTACTGATACCAAGGACATGTCTCTTTCAACTCCTTTACCCTCACCCCCTACATTACCACCATCCATGATACCCTTGTTGCATACAGTTGGTATTACTCAGACACAAACCAGTTCCTCTCAAACACCTATCACTGAGAGTATACTCCCACAAGTGACTGGGTCTGATGTTGATATCTCTGTTATCCCAGCAACAACTGAGGAGTTACAAGTAACTCCTGTCAGTAGTTCAAGTGGAGCAGCCACTACAAATGTTGAACCCACTGGTTTACATTTGGACAGTGGTTACATTCATAAGACTCCCTTGAAGGCAATTTCTTCAATAGCACCAATGAGAACCACCAGTGAGTTTGTTTTAACCACTGGCAACATCAAAAGGTTATCAAGTGCTGAAGAAAGATGTCCCCAGTACCAAGAACAAGGGGCATCAATGAATGATTTTTGGGATTCAGTCCCTAAGTCACACTGGTACAACCACTGCTGGTGGGGATTTAGATGATCCCATTAACTTGGGTGATGATTCAAAATATCAGGAATTGACGGGCAGAGTTGAAAACCTGGAAACCTCAGTTGCTGAAATAAAGGATATGGTGCAGCAGCTGTTAAAAGCTCAGAAAGCCCAATCCACTGCTGCTCCAGCTCAAGCACCTGCACAACCGACACCTGCTGCAAATGAGTTATGGAACATGTTCCAACAACTGCTGGAAAGACAAAAGCAGATGGCTGATCAGCAGCATGCTATACATATATAAAAGCTGACAAACATGGTGGAGTCAAGATTTAAAGATACTCAGGCAGATATTAAAGCTATCAAGGCTCATATCCAAAGTGCCTCTGGAAAAGTTCCTTCCACTGTCCTTTTCATGAATGAACCCTTCCCAGATAATGCCAAAAAGGGGGAGAAGATCAAGTGGAAGAAGAAAGGAATTGATGATGGCATCTATATTGAGCCAGAAAATAGCCAAACCAAAGCTGTTGTATCAACACACACCACATCACCACACACCACCACAACCACTGCTCCACCATCATCTGTGATCACATCACCAACAACAAATTCACCACCAAAAACAGCCACCCCATCATCACCTCCTGCCAAAAAGCAGAAGACAGCAGAGGTTACAACATCTGCTGTAAAGATAACAGTGGTTGAAACACCAGTTGTTTCAACAACTGTTAGTCAACCACAAACCACTGCCACAGAAATCACTACCATTCCAATCCCTGCTCAAAAGCAGAAGACTTCTACTGACACATCAGTAGTTGTAATGACAACAGCGGTTGAAACACCAGTTGTTTCAACAGCTGTTAGTCAGCCATCCACCACTGCTCTCACCAATCTCACATCACAACCAGCAAAGCTCTACACAAGAAAAAGAAAACTTACTCAGGCAAATGAGGACAAATATGATCCCATTGCTGCAAAATATCCACTGGAACTAGAAGCTATAAAAAATGAGATGAGGCAATTCTACACTGATGATGATCCTTCAAACAGAAGATTTCCTTCACTCGTTGGCTTCATAGTCCCAGAAGACATGGATGAATACCTTGAGCTCAAAGCAAGACAGGCTAAGATAAGAGCCAAGGTTGAATGTGAAGGTCAAAGTGATGAAGCCATTGCTGAAAGATTGGAATTTCTACTCACAAAAGTCAAACAGATAAAAGATTTTGCACAAGAGCTGAGCAAAGAAAAGGTAGATCAACGAAATGAGATGAGAAGAAAACTTCTTGCATACATCATGCAAGAAAATTTTTATCCTGCTGAAGAAAACCAATTTGAAGAATGGCCAATAGTGGCTTTAAAGCATGAGGCTGATAGGATTGATAGAATCAAGAACGATCCTAGGAAGAAGAATGCTCCAAATTGGAGCAAATACAAAAAGCTCATCGCTGACCTAACAACTGAGTACAAAAGAAAGAAACAGGAGCTGGTGGATGCAAAAGTGGACACTGCCAATGCCATATCAAAATGGTCAAAGCAGCATACTGGTGAAGCCTATGAAAGGCTGAAGAAAAGAAAGATAACTGTTTCAGGCACTTCAAAGAAGCGTGAACAAATGATGAAGCTTGAACAACAGATTGAAAACCTCCAAACACTATTCAAATCAGCAGATAATCCTATTCTTATGTCAAACCAAGAAGAAGGAAAACAGCTGTCTAGTGAAGAGGTAAAGGAAAAGGAAGCTGAGTACTTCAAGGATACCATCATGAAAATGGGTCTAAAAGAAGAGACCTCAGTAAAACTTCAAAACCTCTTTAAGGAGGTATTAACCAAACCTGCATCACCAAACACTTCAACAGGCATGACAAACATTGAGAGGCAAGAGCTAATTGAAAGAGAGACTGCAGAAGATGTAGATGCAGCAAATGATGTCATTGAGAAGGCCCTCAAACAAATGTCTGACAGCTTACAACTTTTCACAAGGCCAACATCTCCAAACTCATCAGGAAATAACTCTCTCCCAAGAAACCCGTCTGGATTAAAAGTACTAAAGTGGATGTCTGATCAAAAGACCCACGTACTGACCTTGTTCAGATCCAACAGCGAAGTGAAGTACATATCAAGGAAAGAAGCACTAGGCCTTAGTGTTGAAGATTTGAAGGATCTCCTTGAACTTACACTGTGTAGGGATGAAGATGACACAAGTTCCAAGGATTTTGAAGAAGAATTTAAAAGGCAAGCTAAGGAACTTCTGATGAGAAATAAAGGTCCAGAATAATGAAGGGTTTTGGCATTATCTGTTCCAGGGGGAGATTGTTGGGATTGAACCCTACCAGAGGAACAGATAATGAAAGCCAAAACCGGATCACAACAGTGGATTCAAAATAAGCAACTGTTTACACTAAGCTTTCCCCTTGACAGTGGTTATCCAACAACTGATAGATCTCAAATACTGCTCTATGGAACAACTGATGAACCAAACACTGTTGTAATCCTAAAGACTGCTGAAGACAAACACTGACGCTCTATCTACTGATGCCTGTTAAGTACTGCTAAAGACACAAGCATTGCCCATTCAAAGACTGATCACCTTTGAAGAAAGCACTGATGCTCAACATCAGTGCTTAGGCTACATCAGTGGAAAGTGAAGCAATAGTTTTCTTATGTTTTGTACTTTACTATTAGCAGTTGTTAGACACCAGTAGTTTGTATAGAACAGTGTTTACAGGTTGTTAGGTTGTTAGATGTCACTATCATGGTGACGTCAGCTGAGATGCCTCAGTGGTTTGGTTTGCCTATAAATGGAGCAGTACCCTGTACTGTTACATTTGATTGACTGAGTGGATTCTTCTCCTCCAGTCCAATCCTTTCATCTTGTGCAACCAACCTTGAAGTATCACGCTGAGGGGGAGCTTAGCTTTGTAAGCATGCTTGTAATCATTTGCTTTGTAATTCAATCATTCAACTTAATGTGAAGCATTTGTTTACTAAACTATTTTCTCTTTTGATTGTGTTTACAAAGTTTGTTTTTCTTTCCGCTGCACTTTATCTTATTCTATATCCATTGAGTTGTCAAATTTATACAAACAAGCACAATCATGATAGCCTCCGATCCTAACACTTAGTGATCTAATCAAAAGAGGACCATGATTGATTCGTTAAGATGCTTAGCATGATTTAGAGTTTTGTCGATAAAACTTATATGATGAATCAACTCATGATCGTGACCCACATGATGATTAAAAGTGATTGTATGAATTGTTGTGATTGAGCAAATGGTTGATGTAGCCGTCGTTTACTGTTAGAATGTATTAGGGTTCTGTGTTCGTAAATGTTAAGGGAAGGTTAAGGTTCCTCATGGGGAAGGTTAAGGTTCCTCGTGGGGGAAGGTTAAGGTTCCTCATGGGGAAGGTTAAGGTTATTCATAGGGGAAGGTTAAGGTTCCTCGTAGGGGAAGTTTAAGGTTCCTCATGAAATTTATAAGTAACAGTAGTTCAGTATGTTAACTCTGTTAGTGTGATAACTCTGTTAGTGTGATAACTCTGTTAGTGTGATAACTCTGTTAGTGTGATAACTCTGTTAGTGTGATAACTCTGTTAGTGTGATAACTCTGTTAGTATGTTAACTCTGTTAGGTATGTTAACTCTGTTATGCATGTTAAGAATGTAAACCCAGTTAGTCTATTAACTGTGTTAAGTCTAGTAACTCTGTTAATTTTATTAACTCTGTTAAATTATGTATGCAACTCTGTTAAGTATCTAACTCTATTAGTTTGTTAACTCTGTTAGTTAACTAACACTGTTAGCTTATTATTCCTGTTATGTATGTTAATCCTATTAAGTTTGTTAACTTTGTTAAGTATGTTAAAGAATAACCATGTTAGGATAAACTGTGAAGGACATTTATGTGGAGCATGAATTGCATGGAATTGATTAACTGCTTACATGATGCATGATGTTAACTGCCAAACACACTTTGTGACATAGATTGCATGTGAATCGTTACGAACTTAAACTGATTGTGTATACGTGCATACCATAGGATTTGACTGATTAATTGGAAATGAGTAAATAACCAAACCGAGCAAACCGAGGTGAGTTCACACTCTTTCCAAGGCATGGGATTCCCAAGGGTTGGGAATGGTTAATGATTTTAACGGTAACTACAACCATCCTCCTTAGGTAGGATGCCAAGATTACACACTGGACCAAAACTCTATCATTAAGTCCCTCATCATATCGACTTAATCACTGAGGCCTATGGCGAGCGGGTCATTAGTTAATAGCACTATTAGGTTTAACAAACCTCACACCGTGTCGTTCGAACGAGCGTGTACTAATGGACTATGGGCAAAGGGTCAATGCTGATAGACATTGACTTAGGGCACCTCTTACATTTTCGTAGCAGTCGATACACACGGTCTAGTAACACATGGGAAGCCCCCACTAATCTTCGCACACATGTCTGGGAGACAGCGATACGAATTAACACGATACATGGTTTACAAAACGAATATATGATTTACGCAACGAATCCTAATTCCCTAGTTCTTGTATGCCCTAGTTCTTGTATTGATCTGATTGTATAGAGGTGTGGGTTTGTCATATATCGACTTACTAATTCCTCTATCTGATTTTGAAATATACATGGGTTAGGGTTAGCTAGTTTAGGGTTTTTTGTTTCATTTGTTTGTCGTTCTGTTTCTGGTCTTGCTGGTATTTTCGTGCATGGTTGTCTGAAGTTTTGTGATTATAGAGAGTCGGTTTTCTTAGCATGGATGGTCATTATAAACCTGGGAATTTTCAGAAAGATTGCCGTCAAAACCCTACTCTTTCTTTCAAGAGTGTTGCGGATAGGGTTTTGGATGTTGATGGTAAAACTTTTATTCCACGTAGAGGAACAGTCGTAAATGAGAAGGCGGAGGGAACTTGCATTAATGTGATCGATGAGTTACTGAAAGTTACGGTTCCAGTTAAGTCAGATGGTGTGCAACCGGTAACTACGGCAGTGGAGAATGTGAATACAGGAGGTGGTGTGATGAACGATAATCTGGATGATGGGGGAGTTTCGAAACCTTTGTCCTATGCTGAGTCAGTTCTGAATAATAACTCTAAAAAGGTAAACTTTCGGAATCTTGCTAGTGTTGAGAAACAAGATGGATGTGATGTGGTTCTTCCCCGGGATTCGGTTAGGGCTGTTCAGGAAAAGCTTGCTAATACTTTATATGGATACTTTTTGGGTGATCGAGTAGCCTACCCGGTTGTAGAGTATTTTGTTCGTAATAATTGGAAGAAGTTTGGATTGCAGAAATCAATGATGAATGCGAATGGATTTTTCTTCTTCAAGTTTGCGGATCAATCAGGCATGATGAGTGCTCTAAAAGCTGGCCCCTGGATTATTCGGTCACAACCCTTATTTTTAAATATCTGGTCAGCCTCTACAAAGCTCGAGAAGACGGAAGTTAAACAGTTACAACTATGGGTTAAGATCCATGATGTCCCTATTGCTGCTTACACGGAAGATGGGTTAAGTCTTATAGAAACGGCAATAGGTGAACCGAAAATGTTGGATTCGTATACTATGAATATGTGTATGGATGCTTGAGGGAGGAGTAGCTATGCTCGTGCTCTTATCAAGATCTCCGCTGAAAATGATTTTAAAGAGGAATTAGTTATTGCTGCTCCAGATCTGGATGGGGATGGGTTCGTTAAACAAAAGTTGTATGTGGAATATGAATGGAGCCCGTATCGATGTAGTCACTGTCGTATTTTTGGTCATTCTGATGAAGGATGTCCGAAACAAGTAAGGGCTAATTTGAAGCATGGAAACATAGGAAATACCAGAAAAAAACAAAAGGAGGTAGTTAAAAATCGTGGACAGGGGAAGAACATGGTTGATGATGATGGCTTTGCAACAGTGGAGGATAAAAAGACAGCAAAGAGATCGGGTTTTCCAGTTAATAAACAGAAACCAAAGTTTGAATACAGACCTATTGGCAACAAAATGGATGGAGGTACCAAGAAGGTTGATAAACCGACTACGTTTGTATCTAGCAATCCGTTTGATGTGTTAAGGGATGATGTTGGGGAATCTAGTAAATCTGGTCGGGACATGGGGGATGGTTTCGAGAACTCTGATGATGAGGAGGTGAGGGTATACAATGAAACAAATGAATTTCTTAAGGTAGAATCAGCTCATCATGTTAATAAAAAAGGGGCAAGCACTCCTTCTCCCAAGGTGATTAAATGATTAGTTTCGCTGTTTGGAATGTTAGGGGTCTGAACCGACCGCTAAAACAAAATGAGGTTCGTCAAGTGGTTAAAAATAATAAGCTAAGTTTGTGTGCAATCTTAGAGTCTCATGTGGATATGGACAATTTTCGCAAAGTTTGTAACGTGGTGTTTAGGAGATGGGATTGGACAATGTTTCCAAAACCCTAATGCTCTCTCTCTAGCTGGCGACTTTTCTCCTCTTGCAAATCCTTGATTTCTTCGAGATTTAGATGTATAACAGTCTGTGATCAGTGTTTGATTTATCAAGCTACTGTAACGAACTTGTTAGCAACTTATGATCGGACAATCTGGGATTTTTTGTTCATCGCCGGCCTTAATCTAATAATCAGATCTGATTGAATAGAGTCTTGGGTCTTTTGGTCCTACTGGTGAGGCAGTAACCTTGATTGATCGGATTCGCTATTTGATTTTGTGATGATTCTTGGATTAGGGTTTTGCTAGATTAGGGTTTTTTTTTTGTTCTGTGTTCTTCGGTGCTTGGATTACGTCGTTTTTTTGCTGCATGGTGTATTTGTTTCGTGAATATGGAGAGAGTTGAACTTTCTGATGGGGATGGAAACAAAAAGTTGGAAGAGGAAGCCGAATCAACCCCTGGAACAGCTCCAGTTCGTGGGATTGGACTAAGGGTAACGAATATTGAAGGTAATCCTCTACTTCCTAGGAGGGGTATATATTCCACGAATAATCCATCGTTCATGGACAACCTATCGGCTGTTCATGTTCCCGTGAACCTGGATTTTACGGGGAGTGGGGATTCAGATCATGCAAAAACAAAGATTCCGGATGTCTTTCAATCAAAACACGTGGGTGGGCAGCCGGATACGGGATTATATGATGACATAATAAATGGTACCTTTGATCAAGTGAATGTGCTGGGGGATTCTAAGATGGATGCTGAACAAAGTAAGAGGTCATATGCTAGTGTGACTGAAGCTGGCACAAGTAGAAAGAAGGTTAATTTCCGTGTCTTAAACTCAACTTCGTCTGTTGAAGGGGCTGATGTGGTTATACCAATGGCTTCAGTGAAAAAGGTACAGGACCGATTTACTAATACACTTTACGGGTACTTTCTGGGGAAAAGATTGGCTTTTCCAATAGTTGAAAACTATGTAAAAAATACGTGGGCAAAGTACGGAATAAGCAAGACTATGATGAACGCCAACAGATTCTTTTTCTTCAAATTTAACTCTAAAGAAGGAATGGATAAAGTGATGGAGGAGGGACCATGGTTAATAAGGAACCTGCCGATTGTTCTTAATATTTGGAAACCGTCTGCTAGGCTGGTTAAAGAAGATTTAACATCAATACCCGTTTGGGTGAAATTGCATGATGTTCCTATAGCAGCGTTTTCAGAGGATGGCTTAAGCATGATAGCCACAAAGGTGGGTAAACCGAGGATGCTAGACTCGTATACGGCAACGATGTGTAATGACTCGTGGGGAAGGAGCAGCTATGCTAGAGCGTTGATTGAAGTGAATGCTGAACACGAACTCAAGGAAAATGTTATGGTGGCTGTTCCGTTGGAGGAGGAGGAAGGATTTGTAAAAAGTTTGGTCAAGGTAGAATATGAGTGGCAGCCTCCTAGATGTAGTTTATGCAAGGTGTTTGGCCACCTAGAGTTTAAATGCCCGAAACAACAAATTAAACAAACCCAGGATGAAGAAAGAAAGCTGGAGGACGGGTATGAGGTGGTTAAGAAGAAAAACAAGGCTAAATATGGTTTCCCGACAAAGAAACAAGGAACGAAATTTGAATATAGGCCGGTTCCTAAAAACAACAAGCGTGACCCAAGAATTATTAATGTGATAGATGAGTTGGACAAAGCGACTGTTGCGGTGCCATTGGAAGCGCTGAATCATATCAAAACTAGTAATATGTTTGACGTCTTGAGTGGGGATGTGGAAAACACGATTAAAAAGAATGGGAGTACTATAGCTGAGAAGCAACGGAATGTGTCAAAAAATGATAAGCATGAGACTGAAGGTGATAAATCGGATGATGATGAAGTGGAAGAGGTGTATAATGAAACAATTCAATCTTTGGTGGGAGACCAGAAAAAATCTGAGGGGGCAAGCACTCCCGGTGAGAATGTTTCCCATGTCTAGCATAGCTTCCTGGAATATAAGGGGGTTGAACCGCCCTCTGAAACAAAAGGAGGTTCGACAAGTTATTGTTGAAAATCAGCTGCAGGTTTGTGCCATTATTGAATCTCATGTCGATATTAGCAATCTGACTAATGTGTGCAGTAAGGTTTGGAGGAATTGGGACTGGACTTCGAATGGTAATTGTTGTCCAAAGGGTACTAGAATCATTCTGGGATGGAACACTGCAGAAGTAGATGTGATGGTTTTGGATCAAACGAGCCAAGTCATCCATGCTCAAATAAAGTTTAAAAGGGATTCCAAAATCATGTTTTGCTCCTTCATTTACGCGGACAACTACTACAAACATAGACGTGATTTATGGGATAGTCTACGGCAACATAAAGCATTAGTCCATGATAAACCGTGGGTAATGCTAGGGGACTTTAACTCTTCATTGAACTTAGAAGATAACTTGTTTGGGTCGTCCAAAGTGAATACTGGTATGCGATATTTTAAAGAATGTGTTGATGATTTGGAAGTTTTTGATGTCAATAGCACTGGAGTTCATTACACTTGGAAGCAAAAACCCAAGAAGGGTATTGGAGTTATAAAGAAAATTGATAGAATTATGTCCAATGCTCACTTTATAGATATGTTCTCAGCAGCCTGTGCGGTTTTCCACCCTAACATAATTTCTGACCATTCACCTTGTATTCTAAAGTTGTCGTCATTGACAAAGGAGAAGCCGAAACCGTTCAAGTTTGCTAACTTCATCGCAAGTAAAGAATATTTTGTGGAAGTGGTTAACAAAGGGTGGGAAGAGGATGTTGAGGGGTGCCACATGTTCAGGCTTGTAACGAAAATGAAGAAACTAAAGTCACCATTAAGGAAGCTCCTTCGTGACCAAGGTAATCTTCACAAAGAAGTGGCTAGGCTTCGTAAGGAGCTGGATGATGTGCAGATCCAGCTGGATAGTGACCCGAGTAATGACATGATTCGGCAAAAGGAGGCTGTTATATTTAAAGCTTTTAATGATGCTTCGGCTGATGAGGAAAGCTTCCTTAAACAAAAAGCTAAAGTTGAATGGCTAGGGGCGGGTGATTCCAATTCAGCTTTCTTCCACAATTCGGTTAAGAGCAAAAATCACAGGAGTAGAATTGAGTTTATAAAAGATACTAATGGTACCCAATATGGAGGAACTGAGGCGTCCAAAGCTTTTCTGGAACACTATGAAAAATTCCTTGGTCTTAAGGACACGAACTTGGAGAGACCGTCGCCTGATTTGTTTTTGAATAAGTTAACCTTGGCAAAATCGCAAACTATGGTTGTGGCAATCTCGGATGAGGAAATAAGGAATGCTATGTTTGACATAGGGGACAATAAAGCTCCGGGCCCTGATGGGTTCACATCAGTTTTCTTTAAAAAAGCGTGGAGTATAGTTGGTGATGATGTTTGTCATGCTGTGCGGGAGTTCTTCAGGAATGGAAAGCTTCTTAAAGAGGTAAATCACACTATTATTGCTCTAATCCCCAAAGTCTCTACACCTGAATATGTGACGGATTATAGGCCGATATCTTGTTGCAACACCATTTACAAGTGTGTAAGCAAAATTATTAAAACTCGAATAAAGAATGGTTTACAAGATCTAGTTAGCATAAATCAGTCGGCGTTCATTCCGGGTAGACGTATTTCTGATAATATTATGCTTACGCAAGAACTAATGCATAATTATCATAGAAACACAGGGCCCCCCAGATGTGCATTTAAAATTGATATCCAAAAAGCCTATGATACAGTGGATTGGGATTTTTAAAACACACTATCACAGGGTTCGGATTCCATGAACGTATGATTAAATGGATTATGACGTGTGTCTCGACTACCACGTTTTCTTTAAGTATTAATGGTAATCTTAATGGTTTCTTCAAAGGTCAAAGGGGATTAAGGCAAGGGGACCCGATGTCCCCGTATTTATTTACGTTGGTGATGGAAGTCCCGACCCTTCAGCTAGATCACATGGTGGCGTCATCTATCAATTTTTGATTCCAAAATAAATGTGACAAGCAAAGAATTGTGAGTCTTTGTTTTGCGGATGATCTTCTCATGTTGGCAAGAGGAGAGGTAAAATCGGTTAAGGTGGTTCTCGAGGCACTAGAAAGCTTCAAGAACATGTCGGGGCTTGTTCCTAGTATACCGAAGAGCACTGTTTATTTTGCAAATGTAAACAATCAGGTTAAACAGAACATTCTTGATCTTTTAGCATTCAAAGAGGGGTGTCTTCCTGTGCGATATTTAGGGGTTCCTCTTATATCTTCAAGGTTATTATACAAGGATTGCAAGGTACATGTTGAAAGAAAGGAGAGTAGAATCACTTTTTGGGGCAACAAATTCCTTTCTTTTGCGGGTAGGCTACAATTAATAAGGTCGGTTTTGTCGTCTATGCATGTATATTGGGCATCAGTATTCATTCTGCCAAAACGTATTATTAAAGGCCTTGAGAAGAAAATGAGAGACTTCCTTTGGAATAGTGGTTCGGTGGGTAAAGGCAAGGCTAAAGTTGCTTGGAAAGATGTGTGTCGGCCAAGGTGGGAAGGTGGGTTGGGAATCAAACGAGTTGAAGATGTTAATAAAGCGTTGATGACCTTCCATGTTTGGAGCCTTATCTCTAATCGAGAATCCTTATGGGTTAAGTGGATTCATACATACAAGTTGAAACAAAGAAGTTTTTGGGATATCCCATTGAAGCAAGGGAATAGTTGGGGATGGAGGAAGCTTTTGACACTTAGATCAATTATTCGCAACAATATGTGGTCGAAGATCAGGGATGGTTTGGGTACCTCGACATGGTATGACAAATGGTCAAATGCTGATCCGATTGGGAATGTTATCACTCCTAGAATGATTCGGCAAGCTGGGTTCCACATCCACTCTAAAATTGCTGATGTTGTGAATGATGGCCAATGGCTGTGGCCAGCGGCTTAGTTAGATGTTTATCCGGTCCTTATTAACTTGCAGCCCCCGAACATTCAACCCAATATGCGAGATACAGTCATCTGGATCAATGAAGAGGGTAAAGAGGTGCCTTATTCAGCTAAGGCGGTATGGGAAACGCTTCGTCTTCATGGAAATAGAGTGCCGTGGCATAGTGTGATTTGGTTCTCACAATGTATACCACGCCATGCGTTCCTAATGTGGTTAGTTATGCGTAACAAGCTAAAGACACAAGACAAGCTGAAGCAATGGGAGGTTGGTGGAGAATACAACTTGCGACTGATGTGCTGCTCACTTTGCCCAAGTGGTATTGATTCTCATGCTCACCTATTTTTTGAATGTGTATACTCGGCTCAAGTGTGGGACATGGTAGAGCCGCTCGGGTCTATGCAACATCTTACGGACAAATGGGAGAATGTCCTTGATCATTTAATCTCTACTTCCAAATCAAAAACTGCGAAAAATGTTATTGGGAGACTGCTAGTGGCTGCAACAGTGTATCATGTTTGGAAAGAAAGAAATGCTAGATTATTTGCTAATAGGAAGAGGCCGGCCAACCAAGTTGCTGAGGATATTGCTGCTGAGGTCCGATTGAAGATGGTAATGCTTAAATTTAAGAATTCTACTTCAGTGAACCAAATTCTTAGAGACTGGAAGTTGCCAAAAGGGCTCGTGATATATGAAGGGATCGGCTAAGGGCATTGAAGAAGACAGGGATGCAGATTAGCAATGTTTAATGCTAGTTTGTAGGTTTGTTTAGTTTTGGTTGTTTGTTTTTTTGTTTGGCTGTACATATACCTGGCATGTCGGGTATATGAACTGGTGGATGTTTCTGTCACCCACTTGTTATTTTTTGCGTTTGTTGTGATATAAAATTTACCAGGGTGAAACCTTTACCCAAAAAAAAGAGATGGGATTGGACATCAAATGGGGGTTGTTGTAAAAAAGGCGCTCGTATAATTTTAGGGTGGGATCCAACGGAGGTGGATGTTATGGTTATTGCTCAGACGGATCAAGTTTTACATGCTCAGGTTTTTTTGTAAAACTAATAAGAGAATGGTTTTTTGTTCTTTCGTCTATGCTGCAAATTATTATTTTTTTTTTGGGTAAAGGGTTACCCCGATGAATTTTATAAATGAACCAATAAGAACAAGGATGTGTCAGAGCGACACACCAACTAGGTTTGGCATACCAAACCTAGGACGGCAAAAACAAAATAACCAACAAACAAAACAACCAAACAAAGTATCAAACGACACACAACCATAGCCACACAAACAAACCGGCCGAACTCTAATCTAATACAAAAAAACTTCTAGCCCGGATCAGGTTGATCATCCTTGTTATCATTAATCTTCCAGATTCTGAAAATCTTTCTCCTAGCCGATTCCAGCCGAAACTTAAAGCCCATAAGTCTTAATCGAACCGACCTTTTGATCTTCTCCGCAACTTGTGTCTCCGTCAAAAGATTAGAGCTAAAAAGGCGACTATTCCGCTCTTGCCAAATATAATAAGAAGCCGCAACAATGACCAATTTACATACAATATCATCCACTCTCTTAGACTTGGAGTATTGATCGATCCAAACTAATAAGGACTGCCATGTATTATCAACACTATTTAAGTTCACCATGCTCTTCACATTTGTCCAAACTTTATCTGCAAATGCACATTGAAAAAACAAGTGATCTCGAGTATCTCGACCATTTTTGCACAACGAGCAACACATGAGATTAAGATTTGTTGCACTTCCTGCTTCCCAAACCGCTAATCGATCCTGAGTCTTCAGTTTGTTCTTAATCACCAGCCACATATGAAAAGAGTGGCGTGGAACACATTGAGAAAACCAAACCATGTGAGCCCAAGTCGCAATGTTATCCCTATTCCGAATCGTGTGCCAAACTTGGGCCGCTTCAAAATCACCAACGTTACCATCCAAAGCTTTCCAAACCAAACGATCAAGGGCATTTTCAACCAGTTGAGGCATTTGAATAGTTATTAGAACCGGAAACAGATCTAACCAAGCTTGAGGCCATCTCTAATTCCTATTCGCATCAATAACATCCGCAACCGACGACTTCAAGTTAAACCCTGCATTTGCTATAGCACGAGGAGTAATAAACGAGCTCAGCGGACTTACATGACACCAGTTATCACTCCAAACATTTGTTTGCATACCACTTTTGAGCAAAGACCATATAAAAGGTCTCATAATACTCCGAATGGACAGAATTTTCCTCCATCCCCAACTCATGCTACCCCGACAAGGAACCTCCCAAAAACTCCTCCCTTTAAGTTTGTACTCGTGAATCCATTTTACCCAAATAGAATCGCGTTTAGTTATAATACTCCAAACATGTTTTGCTATAAGCGATTTATTCACATCCGAAATGCATCGAATGCCCAACCCCCCTCTTCTTTAGGCAGGCACACATCTTTCCAGGCAACTTTCGCACGGATTCTACCCTCTCATCCCGCATTCCACAAGAATCTACAAATTCTTTTCTCAAGATCATTGATAACACGAGTGGGGATAATGAAAACAGAGGCCCAATTGCATAGATGAAAGTACCGAGTTTATAAGTTGAAGCCGTCCAGCAAACGATAAAGACTTTGTCATCCAGTTATCAATCTTCTTATCCATACGATCAATAAGGACCTTGCAATCTTTAAAAAGAAGTCTAGAAGAAATGAGCGGGACCCCCAGGTAGCGGACCAGAAACTCACCCTCCTGAAACGGCATGATATCCAGAATTTCCTGTCTAATCGAATGAGGAACATTGCAGAAAAAAACTGTACTTTTCGCTGGACTAGGAGCCAACCCAGAAATGTTAGTAAACGTCTCAAGAGCCTGCTTAACCTTCTTAACCAAAATAACATCACCATGCACAAAAATAAATAAGTCATCAGCAATCGACACATTAATTATTTTTTGCTTGGCACAATGAGCATGATATTTGTATGGGAAACTAGCGGCCTGTTGGAGCAAAAGAGAAAGCACCTCCATGATTAACGTGAATAAATAGGGAGACATTGGATCACCCTGCCGTAGCCCTCGTTTGCCTCTAAAATAACCATGAAGATTGCCATTGATACTCAATGAGTACGAGACTGTAGAAACACAAGTCATAATCCACCCGATCATTTTATGATGAAACCCAAATCCATTCAAAACCTCTTCAAGAAAAGACCAATTAACCATGTCATAGGCTTTCTGGATATCAATTTTGAAAGCACATCTAGGCGTACCCCTATTAAGGTGATAATTATGCATTAGTTCTTGTGTAAGAAGAATATTATCAGAGATCTTTCGGCCTGGCACAAAAGCAGATTGATTGATACTAACAAGAGTTCCCAAACTTCCTTTTAAGCGATCCGTGATAATCTTGCTTATGCATTTATAAATCACATTGCAACATGAAATCGACCTGTAATCTAGAACTGAATCTGGGACATCTTTTTTCGGAATCAAAGCAAGAATAGTGTGATTAACCTGAGTTAAAAGCTTACCATTCTCAAAAAATTGTAACACCGCATCAGTGACCTCATTACCGACAATATCCCACGCATGTTTGAAAAAAGCTGACGAGTACCCATCAGGCCCCGGAGCCTTATCCTCTCCAATACTGAACATAGCATTTTTGACTTCCTGACGAGTAACCTGAATAACCATTTGATCCGCAGCCTCCCCACTCAGCACATTAACGAAGAGATTATCCATGTTAACGTTATCAACCGAATCATTCAACCCCAAAAACTCCTTATAGTGCGAGACTAGGACATCAGCCACGTTATCACCTTCATGCCGAACTCCCATCCAATCCGTAATACTATATATTTTGGTACGAGCATTTCTGGCTTTCACAGAATTGTGAAAAACCGAGTATTAGAATCTCCCGCACAAAGCCATGCTACCTTAGATTTCTGTTTTAAGAAACATTCTTCATCGTAAGCCGCTGATTGAAACTCTTGAAGACATTGAGTCTCCATTTGCCGAAGCCAAACATCCAACGGGTTCTGATCAACCTGGAGCTGAATATCATCCAAAGATTTCCTCAACTCATTCACCCTAACATGTAAATTACCTTGGTTAAACAGAATCTTCCGCAACATAGGTTTCAAATTCCTCATTTTCTTCACAACAGAAAGCATAGTGACACCTTCAACAGTTTTTCTCCACTCATTTTGAACGGACTC
Organism: Helianthus tuberosus; assembly: GCA_030545235.1. Classification (NCBI taxonomy): domain Eukaryota; kingdom Viridiplantae; phylum Streptophyta; class Magnoliopsida; order Asterales; family Asteraceae; genus Helianthus; species Helianthus tuberosus. The sequence continues at coordinate 116,960,955 of CM060397.1, read as the reverse complement.
CTTAAATTCAGGTTTCGTCACGATGAAGTTTGGAAATTTAAAAGGTCTTGGCTGATTACCATAAGAGGTCAACATTCTTAAAATGCACGGAGTATGATCAGACACTCGAAACGGATGAAACATAGCAAAAGCATCCGGAAAATGATCAATAAACGAAACATTACCCATAATTCTATCAATCTTTTTCAGAAGACCCACTCCACTCTTAGGCTTTTGGCTCCAAGTGTATTGCAAACCATGAGCTTGAATATCAAATAATTCAGCTTGTTGAACACAAGCATCAAATTCACGCATTCCAATAGACGAATTAGAGGACCCAAACAACAAATCTTCAATTTTGAGAGCCGAGTTGAAATCTCCCATCACCACCCACGGCTTATCATAACAGAAAGCCCTATGCTTACATAAATCATCCCAGAGACGTCTACGATCTTGATACTTATTCTCCGCATAAACAAAAGAGCAAAAAAGAACCTTTTTGCTATCTTTGAAAATAACCTGAGCATGAATAAGTTGATCTGATTGAAACAGGACCATAACATCAAACACAACCGGATTCCAACCGAGAATAATTCTCGTACCCCGAGAGCATAACCCACCATTAGACGTCCAACACCAATTACGGAACATATACTTACACACTTTAGTCAACTTAGAGACATCCACATGTGATTCAAGAATAGCGCAAATACCTAATTTATTTTCAGCAACAATAGAACGAACCTCACTTTGTTTCAGAGACCGGTTCAAGCCCCTTACATTCCAAGTCATTATGCTACCCATTTAAACCAGTTGAACCGGGAGTGCTTGCCCCCTCAGAATTAATATGCTGGTCATTATTCATAAACTGTGCCATCTCCGTAGGAGTAACCTCCTTCATCTCGTCATCAGCCTGAGGAGGCCGATTAGTCTCAACATGCGGCCCCTCATTCTCAACATGCGGCTCCTCATTCTCATCATCTCTGATCTCCTCTCCATTTCTATCCACAGCCGCTAAAACATCAAAAGAATTCGCTGTTTTAATATGAATAGACCCCGAGCTGTTATCATGCTTCGTTCCTGATGTACTCGCACCCGATCTATTGGCTTTTGGCTTGTAAACAAACTTTGGTTTCGGTTTTTTCTGCCCAACTCCAAACTTAGCAACCTTTCTCTTATCCGTGACAAACCCTTCCTCATCCACCATAACTTGCTTCTGGCTAACATTAACGTTCTTAGGACAATTTTGATCATTATGACCAAAAATGCAACAAGCAGTACAATGATGCGGCTTCCATTCATACTCAACTCTGACTTTTTCCATGATAAAACCATCATCCTCCAGCTTCGGTATGGCAACAACTATCTGATCCTTAAGTACATCATCTGCACTAACTTCAATCAAGGCTCTCGCAAAACTGCTCCTACCCCAGCTATCAGCACACATGTCCGCTGTATAGCTATCCAGTCTTTTTGGTGTTCCAATTTTCGACGCCAGCAAGCTCAAACCATCATCCGTATAAATAGAAATAGGAACATTATAAAGCTTAACCCATATAGGAACCAACTTAATTCCTTCTTTTTTCAGGCTGACAGAAGGCGACCAGATATTGAGAAAAAGAGGAACTTTACGTATTAGCCAAGGCCCACCCTCAAGAACTTTATTCATTCCTTCCTTTGTATCAAATTTAAAAAAGAAAAAACCTTCAGCATTCATCATGATTTTTGCAAATCCAAATTTCGACCAAACATTTTTAACATAATACTCCACAACCGAAAACGGCAATCTATTCCCCAGAAAATAGCCAAACAACACATTATCAAATCTGTCTTTAACCGTTTTAACTACCTCCCTCGGGATCACAATATCAGCTTCCTGATGAGTCTCTATCGGGTCCAACTTCCTGAAGTTAACTTCACGATTAGGCTTAGAATTCATCATCACTTTTTTAGCATAAGACACCTGGTTATCCTGTTGTTTATCCTCATAAACATTCTCAACCGGAACAGTTATTTTCTCCAATTCATCAATAACATTGACAAGTCGAGGCTCATTCTGAATATTCAACACAACTCCATGTCTCGGTGCCAACGGTTTGCCATCAATATTCAGTATTTTCCTACCCAAATCCTTCAGCACGGTTGGCGGTTTCCCATACAAATCACGGTATTCAGCATTCAAAGATGGAGGTTTCCCAAAAATATTATTGATATCAGGCGGTTCAGAATTCATCTTTGTATCAGACTAAACACATGCAGACGTAAAACCAGCAGCAAAAAAGATTAAGGATATAACAGCAGAAACCCTAATCAGCCGACAAACCAATCTCTCCTTGAAACGAAGGAACCGGAATCCGAAACTCCAAGAAAACGATCAGCAAAACAACCAGCAAAAACCTGACCAAACCCTAGACTAGCAAAACCGTAACTTGTGAATCTAGCAACTATATAACGTAATCGGGATAAACCTACCACACTATACAAGTTACGGTTTTGCTAGTCTAGGGTTTGGTCAGGTTTTTGCTGGTTGTTTTGCTGATCGTTTTCTTGGAGTTTCGGATTCCGATTCTTTGGCAAATTATTATGTTGATCGTAGGGTTCTTTGGCATAATCTTCGTGCGCATAAGGGCCTAGTTCATGACAAGCCTTGGGAAATCTTGGGAGATTTTAATTCTGCTCTTAATCTTGAGGATAGATCTTTTGGTTGTTCCTCTTTTTCCTTAGGTATGCGTGAATTTAAAGAATGTGTTGAGGATATTGATGTGTTTGATATCAAACGAACAGGTTTTCACTACACTTGGACCCAAAAACCCAAGAGGGGTGTCGGTTTACTGAAGAAGATTGATAGAATTTTGGGTAATGCTTCTTTTGTTAGTTCGTTTCCTCAGTCGGTTGCTGTGTTTTGTCCTTATGGTATTTCGGATCATTGTTTGTGTGTGTTGAAGATGTTCTCGGCTGAAAAGACTAAACCGAAACCGTTTAAGTTTGCAAATTTCTTAGTGCATAAGCCTGGTTTTCTGGATCTTGTAAGCTCTAAGTGGAATGTTAATGTTGATGGGGTTCACCAGTTTCGGCTTGTTAAAAAACTTTCTCTAATGAAATCCCCTCTTCGAGCTCTCTTATTTCAACAGGGGAATCTTCATGATAAGGTTGCAAATTTAAGAGGAAATCTGGAGGCCGACATTGATAGGGATCCGATGATTGAATCTTTGCGTACTAAAGAAGCAGTTATTCTTCGTGATTTTCAGGAGGCGTCGCTTGATGAGGAAAGATTTCTTAAGCAGAAGTCCAAAGTTGAATGGCTTCGTGCTGGTGATGCTAATACGGCTTATTTTCACACATCGCTGAAGTGTAGAAACCACATTAATCGTATTGAGGCTATTTCTGATTCTAGTGGAAACCTGTTTGAGGGTGATAAGGTGGCGGAAGCTTTTGTTAATCATTATGAGCATTTTCTAGGATGTGGAGGTCAAGTTTCTTTGGTTCCTTCTCCTGATCTTTCCTGTAATAAATTGAATCCGGATAGTGTTAATCATATGGTTCGGCCGGTTACTTTGGAGGAAATTAAGTCCGCTATGTTTTCGATTGGGAATGATAAAGCTCCGGGGGCGGATGGTTATACATCTGCTTTTTTCAGGAGTACTTGGCAAATAGTGGGGAGTGATGTTTCGAACGCTATTATGGATTTCTTTAACACGGGGAATCTTCTTCAGCAACTTAATCACACGTTAGTCGCTTTGGTTCCCAAGGTGTCATCTCCTACATACATTACTGATTATTGTCCTATTTCGTGCTGTAATGTTATTTTTAAATGTATTAGTAAGGTGTTGGCGGATCGGTTGAAGGGTTAATTGAATGAGATTGTTAGCATTAATCAATCAGCTTTTGTTCCGGGTCGGAAAATTTCCGATAATATTCTTCTTACACAGGAATTAATGCATAACTGCCATCGTGATTTTGGGCCTCCAAGATGTGCTTTTAAAGTTGATATCCAAAAGGCTTATGATACGGTTGAGTGGAGTTTTCTTAAAACTGTCTTACTTGGGTTTGGTTTTAATAGCATTATGGTTCACTGGATAATGTTATGTGTGTCTACAGCATCTTATTCGGTGTGTGTTAATGGGAATGTTCATGGTTACTTCAAAGGTAAAAGGGGTCTAAGGCAGGGAGACCCACTGTCCCCTTATCTTTTTACCCTAGTGATGGAAGTCTTGACTTGCATTCTGAATCAAGTGACAAGAATTGATACTTCTTTTCGGTTCCATAATAAATGTGAGAAGCAGAAAATTGTTAACCTGTGTTTCGCGGACGATTTATTCCTTTTCGCTAGGGGGGATGTGGCTTCGGCTAAGTGTATTATGCTTTCCCTCACAAACTTCACTCAAATGTCGGGATTAGTCCCTAGTATTCAGAAGAGCACAGGATTTTTCTGTAATGTCCCGAATCATGTCAAAAGTGAAATTTTGAATATTTTGCCGTTTGTCGAGGGTACGTTACCAGTCAGATACTTGGGGGTCCCACTTATTTCTTCTAGGCTCTTATACAAAGATTGTAGCATTCTTGTGGAACGGCTTGAATGTCGGATTGATAATTGGAAGAATAAAATGTTGTCTTTCGCAAGTAGACTTCAACTTATTATTTGGGTTCTTTCTGCGCTTCATGTCTACTGGTCTTCGGTTTTTATCTTACCAGCTAGGGTGGTTAAGGAGTTGGAAACTAAAATGAGAAATTTTCTTTGGGCTCAATCTTCCTCTAAGCGTGGTAGGGCGAAAGTCTCATGGAGCTCTGTGTGTGTGCCGAAAACTGAAGGGGGTTTGGGCATTCGACGGATAGCTGATTTTAATAAAGCTCTTATGGTTTCGCATATTTGGAGTATTCTAAGTAATCGTCATTCGTTATGGGTTGCTTGGATCCATTCTTATCGCTTAAAAGGTCGGAGTTTTTGGGACCATAAGGTTCCGGCTACTTGTTGCTGGAGCTGGAAAAAGATGGCCCAACTTAGGCCTTTGATTCGTCAACATGTTTGGTCTATGATATGGAGATGGCAGAAGTACACCAGCTTGGTTTGACACATGGAGTAATTTGGGTCCGTTATGCACGTTTTTGTCTCCGAGAGTTATTACCAGAGAAGGATTTTCTCTCAGTGCTACAGTTGCGGATTTGTCTTCTAATGGTTCTTGGATTTGGCCGCTTGCTTGGAGGGATATGTTCCCAGTTCTTATTCAGCTTGATAACAAGCAACGGAATTTAAATGCTCAAGATATGCTACATGGCTGAAAACCCAAGGCCGGTTACTAGGGTTTCGGATAAGAATGGGATTGATCAGTCAAACATGAGATATGCGCCAAATTCTGATTTTGATTATGCTGAATCGGCTGGTCAAGGGAACATAAAATCTTCGGGAACGAAGGTACCGTTATCGTTTGCTAAAGTTGTAAATAACACCAAGGAGAAGGTGAAGGTGAATTTTAGGGAGTTGGAGTCTTCCGAGGCTGTGGATGGAGCTGATGTTGTTATTCCGTTGTCTTCGGTTAAACAAGTCACGGACAGGTATGCAAACACTCTCTTCGGGTATTTCTTGGGCAAACGTCTAGCGTTTCCTGTGATGGATTATTTTGCAAAGAACAACTGGGTTAAGTACGATCTGTCTAGATTAATGATGAATGCGAATGGATTCTTTTTCTTTAAATTCAAAACTAAGGAAGGGATGGACAAAATGTTAGAGGATGGGCCATGGATGATTAGAAATGTTCCGATTATCTTGAAAGAGTGGTCGGCCTCTATCAAACTGGAGAAAGAAGAGCTTAAAGCTATTCCAGTCTGGGTAAAGATGCATGATGTGCCGTTAGCGGCATATACTGAGGATGGTCTTAGTTTGGTTGCCTCTAAAATAGGAGTGCCGAAGATGTTGGATTCGTATACCGCCACGATGTGTGCAGAGTCTTGGGGTAGAAGCAGTTATGCTAGAGCACTCATTGAAGTTCAAGCGGGGGCTGATTTAAAGAGAAGTGTTACTGTTGCAATTCCATCCTTAGATGGTAATGGTTATTCAAAGGTGGAGGTTAAAATTGAATATGATTGGGAGCCTTTAAGGTGTTCTTCCTGCTGTGTGTTTGGTCATGAAGATAGCTCGTGCCCAAAGAATCCTCAGGTTGTTTCGAATGAGGAAGCTGGTAAAAAGAGTGATGATTTTCAGGTTGTGGGTGCCAAAAAGAAGAAAGCTAATAACCAAGGCCTCCACATGAAAAATCAGAAAGCTAAGCTAGTTTATAGAACAATTATCAAACCTAAACCAAAACAGTCCTTGAGGAGTTCGAACCAGGTGTCAACGTCAAACCATTTGATGTCCTTAAGGAGGATGATGGTGATCAGGGAGGTACCACTGTGGGTCGAGTGGAGAAGAAGGCTACGAAGGCTAGTGAAAACCAGGATTCGGACGAGGAGGAGGTTGTTGAAGTCTATAATGAAACGAATGATTTTATGACTTCGGGTATACGTTCTTCATCTTCAAGAGCTGGGCCGAGCACACCCTCCACAAAGTTTTACAATGGATAAACGCTTTATGTTTCGTGTTAAGGGGTGGATGGCTTGTGACTATTTCGTCTTTGATGATGGAGGTTGAGATTTTTTTGTTTTGGTGTCTTTTGATTGTCTACTTTATTTGTCATGATGTAAAGTAGACTAGGTTATGTGGTGTCATTGATACATTTGTTTTTTTTCTTGGTTTACATATATGGGGCATGTCCTATATATGAACTAGTGTGGAACTCATCCTCACTACTTGTATTTATTTGCGGTTGTTTTAATAGAATCACCGGGGTAACCCTTTACCCAAAAAAAAGAATTTAAATGCTCAAGATCGTCTCCTTTGGAAACATGGGGATAGTGTGGCCGATTACTCTTCTACTGGAGTTTGGAATTCTGTTCGAGCAAGGGAGCAGGAGGTGGATTGGGCTGCTTTCATTTGGTTTTCTCAATGTATCCCTCGTCATGCTTTTCTGATGTGGCTTATTGTGCGACGTAAGTTACTTACTCAAGACAAAATGAACATGATGTGTTGCGTGTTGTGTTATGAGAATATTGACTCGCATGCCCATTTATTTTTTTTGAATGCAAACTATCCACCCAAGTTTGGGATATGGTTCGTGCTAAAGCTGGTATGGAGAGTGTGGATTCAAAGTGGAGTGATGTAATCGAATGGCTAGGTATTCGTTCTCGGTCCAAATCAGCTTTAAATATGGTTGCTAGGATGTTGGTTGCAGCGCTGGCGTATACCATATGGCAGGAAAGAAATAACCGTTTATTCAGGAACCATACAAGGCCACCGGATGTTTTATGTCAGCTTGTTATAGAAAGTGTCAGATATAAGTTGATGGGGCTCAGGTTCAAGAACACTGCTAGAGTTCGGGATCTAATGGAGAAGTGGGATATTCATGGAGCTGACTTACTCATGGATAATGGTTGACTTCGGATAGTTCAGGAGGCTTTTTGTTCTAGAAAGTGTGTCTAGTGGTCGTTTATTTGGTTTTACGTTTTGTTGTTTAGTTTGGTTTTACTTTCATGGGGGTATGTCCCATGTCTGAACTAGTAAGGATGTTACCTTACTACTTGTTTTATTTTTTGTGAATATATAGAATCACCGGGGTAACCCTTTACCCAAAAAATACTATAACTAAACAACCAACTGTGAACTCGCTCAACTTTGTTGATGACTCGTTGTTACATGCCTTGCAGGTCTTTAGGTGCATACTGACTGGAACTTGCTGTCTGGGAAGCTGGAGTGGTCATGGGTCGAGTTACATGGAAACACAACACAAGACTAAGGGCTTTTACATGTGGTTTATAAACTCTTAACAAATGACTTTTTGCTTCCGCTGTAAACTGTGAAATATTGTAACGTTGTAACACTTATTGTTAATAAATGAAAGTTTTATTTACATATACCTATGAGTTCAATGTGATTGATGGCTAAGATCCTGGTATGTCACACACCTCGCGGGGGTTTCCGCATGTGGTATTTTGGGGGTGTGACACTGCTCTCTCTCTTCAACTTTGTTATTAGTACTTCGGAGTGGTGCTGACTCTCCGATTTGGTTATTGAATGAATCTTATGCTTGTCAGGTCCACACTTGGGTCTTCTCTTGCCTATCGTCCACTTCGGTGACTCCAACCCAGAAACATGAACTTCCGGAGTCCCTATCTAATAGTTACCGCTCTCTTACTGACTAAGGCTAAGGTGGTGTTAACCAAAGTCGCAAGAAATTCTCACATAAATAGACGTTTGAATATTAGCTCAGTAACATCATTCTCTTATGCCAGCTCTACCTCAATTCCCTTCTTAGCCTCAACAGCTAAAGCATCCCTTTCTGCAGCTCCGGGAACAGCAGAAGAATCTGGAGTTTATGATTCCGGCAGGAGAGGTTCTTTTATAGCTCAGTAGGAGTGGTTTATCCTACTATTTTCAGTTACTGAGAAACCTTTCTAGTTGAATTAATAGGACATTCCTATACTGCAACTAAAGAAAGAAAAGCTGGTGAATGCCTGACCGGTGAAGCCTTTATCCGAGAATTATTCAGCTCCTGCTAAACCATTCGTCATCCCTCCATCTGTGAATTTCTTTCAGGCATAAGAACCTGTCGGAGGCCTCTTACAGTAGATAGTAAGGAATCAGCTATGGAATAGACTCTGGAGGGAAATCTTTGACTTGATGCCCCACCCGAGCTCTCCATACTCAATTTATCAAGGAGAGTTTTTACCAACCCTGCCATCCGTACAAGAGGGGCATTTCTCAATTGAGTTTGTCACACATGGAATCTCAGATGTGGAAGTTTTCTTCCGACTGCACTCTAGATCTCACCTAAGATCCTTAGTCTATCCGAGGCTATCGTTAACTGCGGCACGATAGAACCAATGGTCAGTACCTCTTTACTAGGGATGGGGTTCCCGGGAGATTGCTCTGGTTCGTGCGCATTAGAAGTAGACATGAGCGGTTGTCTTAGCGCGCATCGAAGCATGAAAGACCTTGCCTTTGAGGGATTCCTTCTCACTTGCTTGCCGTCTAAGCTCTTCGATCCTGCCCTACTTTGATTCTTACGCTTGCTTGTGTTTGGCGCTTGCCTGGATCGCTATCTTACTAGCAGTAGTGTTGTTTTCTATTTGAGCTTCTCTTTTTTCCTTTATCGAGCATAATGATTTGAATCGGTAAAATTCTTTGCCGAAAAAGTTCTCCCTTATCGGATGACATCAGATGCCGGTTAGCGTTCTTTATGGGTATTATTCGGTGTCTGTGGCCTCTTAGCTTTGTGGGTGATATCGTATGGTTGGTATCTCACCGCATAAGTGTCAGGGATGGCGTAGTTCATTAGTGCTTTCCGAGGATGTCTGTGCGTGCTCTCCCGTCTTTAGTCTTTCTCGGCGTCAACCCCAAATACAAAAAGAATTTGAGCATTACTCGCTCTATCAGATAGGACGACCTACTCCTTAGTTGAACCAAACTTTGCCACTCACCTTCATCCGAAAGAGACCGCACGAAAGCAGTTTTTCCTAAACGGTGATATCGCCTGGTTTGAAAATTCAATCTTTTAACAGCTTGCGGGGCCTGAAGGTGATATTAATAACACTCCAGCCCCTGCAGCCCCAAAGTGCTAGATCCATCGAAGTAGAGAGTCCATGGAACCACCTCTGCAAAGGCGAGGACTTCTTCATCGAGCACGAAAAAATTCATGGTATAATCTGCCAAGAAGTCTGCAAATACCTGTCCATTGACCGCCTTCATAGGAACATACCGAAAAGTGAACTCGGATTGCCCTAGGATCCACTTCTCCCCTTCAACACGGGTCAGCATATACTTAATCAGGTCCGTTCGAGCAATTACCAACACTGTTGTGGAAATGATGTAGTGTCGGAGCTTGGTTGCTGCAAAGTAGAGCAATAAGCACATCTTCTTAGGGGTATGTAAGACCCTGCTGAGATAATACACGGCCGGCTCCCACCCGATAGTTGAACTGGAATTACCTTCTCTACCCACTGGTACTACTCCTTCGGAAGGCCTGCTTTCAGCACCTATTCGATACCGGTTTCACCTTCCGTTGTTGATTCCTCTCTCGGAACTCCTACTGCGGGTTCCCCATTTATGATGGTCTTTCACCTAGAGTAAAGAATTATGGAAAGGTTTCGAGGCTTAATAGATGGTAAGCTAGAAGCATCCAAGTTAGGGCTCTTCCACCAGCTTATAGAATTGGAAGAGATAAGGTCACCCTCCCGCTATGTGAAAGAAGAGCTTTTCTCTCATATTCACTTCAATAGGTAGTTCACTTAGCAGAAGCCATAGATCTTACCAGGGATGCGCCCAACGCTTCAACAACTAACATCGCAGTACTTAAGCCTAGACTTGTTTTGGGTTCCAAACCTCCTATTACCTTTACACCGTTGTAAGATGCTTAGTTTTTATCGGAAAGGAATGCTTATTCCCATCTATAGTGCTGGTGCTAAGACTTGGTAAAGAATGAATCTGTTTGCTTGACCCAACGAGCCTATAGTTCTTCTGATTTGGCTAACATCCTTCGATGACAAGCCTACTGAAGGAAGACGCACCGGGAACCTACTTCTATCTCATCAGACGCTGGCTATCCTACCTTCTACTCTATCAGCTACTCTAATTTGGGTTGGTCATAGGTTGACAGTTTCTGGATTTGAACTATTGGAAGACGAAAGAGAACCGATTTAGACGAATAGTGTACTGTTACCCTCAAAAGCCTACATTAGCAGTGCGGGTGAAATCAGACTGAAACCAAGTCTAAGAAGACCGAGGAGGACTTGGGGTAATAGAACAAGGGAGGAAGAAAGGTGCTTCAGCTCCAGTTCAGCAAAGGTAGACTTTTCCAGGTTTGCTAGAGAGGGCGAGATTAATCTTTTCTCTAAGTATACAACACTTCCCGCAAGGTTCAACGTTGTCTCTGTCAAAGCACTTCTTTCCTGTTGCTGATCCAAATCTTGTACTTGTGAACTGCTGTTGAGTTTGATTTAGGTATAAAAACTCATGAAAGTTGCTAAATAGTTTTTTAAGGGCCTACAGTTACCATAGAATTCGTTTTATAGATTGTGTTCACGGATGCTTTGTATGTAAAGAAGAAGAAGGTTTGGATGCTTTGAACGACCTCTGGGAATAGAACGCTCAGGAAAGCCACACCAATGGTTGAGAGAGGGGTAAGCGGGAAGATCTTCCCGCTTAGCTGCATTGCTCTCTGAGCTCTTTTGTCCGCTATCGCTCCCTCTAGTACTAGCTCTGATCTCTCTTCAGCAGTTGCAGTACGATTCTTTCATTCATCTCCTGCCCTTTATAGTCGTAATCGCTAGAAACTCTATATCATTGGCAATTGGCAATTGGCATTGACGTAATCTTTTTTCTCCTGTCGGAAAGGGGTCCTGTCGAAAGCAAGAAAAGGCATTGCAAATGGCGTGCCCTTATTCTATTTATAAATAAAGCTCTTTTGCGCTCTTGGTCTGGCCTGTAACATGTATCTAAAAATGTTTTCTTTTCGGCCTATGGTTCGGTCAAAGCAATGACTTGAGTGAGTAAGGAAGTAGGACCTGAGTTTCGTACTCCTTAAGTATTAATGGTAATCTTCATGGCTATTTTAAGGGTAAACGAGGGCTTAGACAAGGAGACCCAATGTCGCCTTACCTTTTCACGTTAATTATGGAGGTGTTATCTCTTTTGTTGCGACAAGCGGCAAACAACTCTTATAAGTATCATGCATTATGTGCAAAGGAGAAAATTATTAATGTGTCGTTTGCTGATGATCTATTCATATTTGTGCATGGCGATGTGGTTTCGGTTAGAAAGATCAAGAAGGCGTTGGAAGTTTTCACTAATATGTCAGGATTAGCTCCTAGTCCAGCTAAGAGTACAGTTTTTTTCTGTAATGTGCCTCCAGCGATCAGGCAGGAAATTCTTGACATTATGCCATTTCAGGAGGGTTCCCTTCCGGTTCGGTATCTTGGGGTCCCCCTTATCTCTTCCAGATTGTTATATAAAGATTGTGAAGTATTAATTCATCGCATGGAGAAAAAGATTGTTAACTGGGTGACTAAGTCTCTTTCTTTTGCGGGCCGTTTGCAGCTAATCAATTCGGTTCTCTCTTCTATGCATATCTATTGGGCGTCAGTCTTTGTTATCCTAGTTCGGGTCATTAGTGAACTTGAAAAAAGAATTCGTCGGTTTCTGTGGAATGCGGGCTCGGAAGGTAGGATTCGTGCTAAGGTTGCTTGGAAAGATGTTTGTTTGCCTAAAGATGAGGGCGGTTTGGGTATTCGAAATATCTCGGATGTTAATAAATCTCTTATGGCAAACCATATTTGGAGTATTATTACTAATCGGGAGTCTGTTTGGGTGAAATGGATTCATACATACAAGCTTAAAGGTAGGAATTTTTGGGAGGTTCCTTGTCGGGGAAGTATGAGCTGGGGATGGAGGAAAATTTTATCTATCCGAAGTATCATTCGTCCGCACATATGGTCTTCTCTGAAGAGTGGTTTACAAACTAATGTGTGGAGTGATATGTGGTGTACGGGGAGCCCGCTTAGATCGTTTATAACTCCAAGGTACATTACTAATGCTGGTTTCAATCTTCGTGCTACGGTAGCGGAGGTTATTGATCAGAGTGGAAACTGGAAATGGCCTCAAGCGTGGAATGATCTTTTTCCGGTTTTAATCACTATATCAGTTCCACTTTTAGAGCCTAATGAAGTGGATCGGTTAGTTTGGAAAGATTTGGATGGTAAAACTGGAGACTTTAAATCGGCTCATGTTTGGAATACCATTCGGAGTAGAGAGCAGCATGCTGTGTGGGCAAACATGGTTTGGTTTTCTCAATGTATACCGAGGCATGCTTTTCATATGTGGCTGGCTTTTAAAAATAAGTTAAAGACGCAGGATAGGATGGCAGTTTGGGAAGCAGGTAGCCAAACAAATCTGAACCTTATGTGCTGTCCATTATGCAATTTTGACCGGGATAGTCGTGATCATTTATTTTTTCAATGCAACTTCTCGGCTCAAGTGTGGAATAAAGTAAAGAAGCTGGTAAACTTGACGAATGTGAATACTACTTGGTCTTCAGTTTTAACGTGGGTGGAACAACACTCCAGGTCAAAGAATGTTGATCACATTGTGTGTAAGTTGGTGATAGCGGCTGCTTCGTACTATATTTGGCAAGAAAGGAATAACAGGCTTTTCAATAATAATAAGAGGTCGGTAGATCAAGTTTCTGAGAAGGTTATAGGTTCGGTTCGGTTACGGTTGATGGGATTTAGATTCCGTGTGAGCTCGGCAAGGAAAAGGATTTTCAAGGCTTGGAAGATTGAAGATAGCAACTACGATTTAATGGATCCGGCCTAGTAGTTTGTCGGGTCTTGGTTTGTGTCGTTAGTCTTGATTTGGCTGTCTTGTGTTTTTGGTTGTCTTGTTTAGTTTGTTTTGTTGATGGATTGTGTTGTGGGGAGTCCTAGGCTTGGCATGTCAAGTCTAGTTGGTATGTCGTTTTGACATACCCTTGTTATTATTTGGTTTCATCTATAAAATTCATCGGGGTAACCCTTTACCCAAAAAAAAAAAAAAAAAAGTAGGACCTTTTTACCCCGACTGTGAGTTATTACTGACCCCTCTCTGTCTCTCCCCTGCGCTGTGAATGAAGTGAGTAATTCGTTGGTGCGTGCCCTTCAGTAAGTAGTTCGGATGGCTGGATACGTGCTACGCTCTGCCACGCTTGCCTTACCATGAGAAGCCTTAGGGTAAAATAATCTTTAACAGCAATTTGAGAGCATCTTTGGAATGGAAAGAAGGGGCTAACCTGACTTTCACTTTCATAAAAAGATAAAACTGGACTTGCACTTTAAGAAATGGAATTGCGATGAGCCAGAAGTTAGAATATCGCCTAACCACCTGTCTCCGTCTCCCGTAGTTCCCCCCCAGAAACATCTGTTTGCCTACTTCTACTCTGGCCAGGGGTAATAGTCTTTTTGAGAACCAAGTGGCCCATGAGGAAGACCTTCAGAAAACCCCTCTAACTCGGGAAAAGGAATTCAAACCCATAAAATGAGTCTAGTCTATGATAGGTACCAATAGTCTTTATGGCGCGCTTACCCCTTATGCAAAGCACCAATGAATTCGGTCTTCTGAAATGGGCTTAGGGCATATCATCAAACAAAGAATCCCGAGGAAGGGGGTGAAGCTGAGGTTAGAAAAGGTTTCTCCCCGCTGTTGCTAGTTTTTCCGTTGTTGGTAGTTCCTCAGGTCGGGTTGTTTCTTTTTCAGAGCTTTTTCAATTCTTTTAGAACCTTTCGTATGCGCCTATTGGAAGATTTGGGCTACCTCCTCTCTTTCCGATCTCATTCAGATAATAAGCCAGTCCGGTTTATTATTATTAGATAGTGAGTGGGTAAGAGAGGTGCTTGGTCTGTCTCTAAATGTGGGCCTAGAAGCATTAGTCGAGTCTCTGAATATTCCCGACGGTTCTCAGGATAAAGACAGCCTTAAGGTGCTAACGGAGCTTCCACGGTCTTAGTCCATGAAGGTGCTTGCTTTATTGGTTGGCAGGTTGGTTATAGTCGTTATGAAGAATGAAGGAGCACTGCTGCATCCATAAACATAAAGGGGGAGAAATTCCTGCTTGCCTACTTCGCGGATCGAAGGGAGAAGACCTATTATATTAAAGAAAAAAGAAAAACAAAAAAGAAAAAAAAGAGAAGAAAGGCTTTCGTCGTCTTTTTCCCGCTTTCACCTTCGATTGCGAAGGGCTTTTTTCCCGGTTTTCAATTCCTCTCCGGCGAGGTTTGAACTTCGCGTGGTGGGAAGGCCTTCCCGATTCGCATCTTCCCGTCCAGCAAAGAAAGTGAAGGGGAGCAGACAGGGAGTTGGAGGACGCTGCAGAACCGCGTGATTGATCCATCTGCTCTATTCCCTAATTGAAGAAAGTTGTAAAGCCTTCAGAGCCTCAGTCCCTACCATTTTTTTTAAGAAAATGAATGTCGGTATGCTAGAAAGGTATGGAATGGAATAAAAGGTAAAGCTGGTATATCTAATATACAAGAGAAGTGGGCCGAGATTTTTGATTACTTGATTGAAATAGCTGAATCTAAAAATGCACAACATGTTATTGCCAAACTGGTCGTTGGAGCGGCGGCGTACTTTGTATGGCAAGAAAGAAACCAAAGACTGTATTCGAACAAGAAAAGGGAGCCGAAGAAGCTGGTGGAGTTGATCTTGAGTTCTTGACTACGGTGCAGTTGAAACTTCACACACTAAAGTTCAAAAACACGAGTTAGATTGGGGCGATATTACAAGAATGGAGGTTACCTCGTGGTTTGATGATTGCTGATGATCATTGTAGCTAGAGACTGATTATTTTAGTTTTGCTCAACTAGTTTTTGTTCCTAGTTTGTTTTTGTTTTCGTGTATGCTTCTTGCTTGTCCACTCTAATATGGCATGTCATATTGGAGAACTGTGGAATGTTTGTATTCCGCACTTGTTTTAGTTGGTTGATGATATAAAATTTCACCGGGGTAACCCTTTACCCAAAAAAAGGAGCACTGCTGCACTTCCACGACATGGGAAAGGATCATGGGATGAGGAAAAGAAAGAAAAGGTGCAAGGTGAGGAGATATCGAGAGGTAGAATAGCTGAAATGAGTTCAAAGGAATTAGTTAAGACACGCTTCTTTAGCACAGGACACGGAGTGAAGTTGGAAGGTTCAATGAACTACGCCAAGGGCAAATCTTGGGCGCTATTGTTGTCAATATACAAGTGGCGTAGGCAAAGCTGTGGCGACTCGTGGAGTAGACAGCGAGCTCCGCTTGAACAGAAAGCAGCAAGCTGCAAGCACTACTTTAAAAGCAGCGAGCTCCGCAACAAAAGCGAAGCGAGCCACGGTAGCCTATTCTGTTTTTCAGCTGCATCGTACCATACTATGGGAGGGGTCCGTACATCCTTTAGATAGAGCCCCCTGCTCCTAATGTAGAGCTAGAACTACTGCTACCGTGGAATCCGCAGTCACACATAAGTATCTCGCCTTCCAACAAGGCTGCTAATTAGCACTAATGCTAATGGGGACCATCGATCAAGAAGGACTTCGGAGACTGCAATCGAATTGATCAAAAAATCGAAAGAGGGCCAACTCCTCTAGTTGCGCCTCTAACCTTACTACGCTACCCTGATAAAAGGTCGAATTCAGCAGGACTGCCGACATGAAATGCCGATCAAATCCGTTAAAGGAAGCCTAATCAAAGCGGGCAAACAAGAAGATCTGACTGGGCTGATGATGGACCGGATCTCGAAAGGTGAGAAGCTTTCATAAAGACGTATGATAAAAGGAGGGTCGAGAGAGGCTTATTGCACGATCCACCCAAGCTAGCTAAGCTAATAAATGATGCATAAGATAAGAGAGTGGGAGACCAGCCCCCACCCATCTGGAGGTAGGCACCCATTTATGAACATATACAAAGGGCTAAAGAGAGAAGTCCATGGAGAACTACCAAATCCAATTACTTTGATTTTTCGTACCATTCTGTCATCGATCACTGCTGGGTCGGTTGGTGAGTCACCCAAAAAAAGCATCGAGAAAGGGAAAGCATATATGTTTTATGAAATGATCAGCTGTTTCATTTATGCTATGCCCTGCATCGTGTTCGTCTGTGTTTATTGAGCTTTCAACGCCATGCGCTTTGCTTCGCTTTATAAAAGAGAGAGAGCCTTGTCTTGAGAGTGAAAAGAAAGGGCAAGCGATAGAAAGGATAGTCCCACGCGCGTTCGCCAGAACTGTTAGAAAATGGTGAGATCATTAGTGAAAGAAGGACCAACGACGATCCTATCCTAAAGGAGAAGAAGGAGTATGAGGAGTCAGTTTTCTTTGAAGATCGAGGAATCAATCTCCCAATTATGCCATTCGGAAGAAGTCTTCTACAGAGGGAAAGCCTTTTACGAGTAAGTGGAGAGGAAAGATCTCCAGAGATTCTTATCTCATTCCATTCCGGTGGCTCAATTAGTAACCAATGGCGAAAACTAAAAATCCATGGTTTCCCGGTAGAATTTTGCCTAAGTTGTTTCAGAACCAGAAAAAAGAAGCGGTTTTTCGCACAGCTTGCGCATAGTGCAGGTCCCACTTGTATATATATTTGGCCGAAGAAGCATCAGACAGGTTGGAGTTCTTTTTTTGGGTAAAGGGTTACCCCGGTGATTCTATATATCAACAAAACCAAAAAAACAAGTAGCGTGGTGAAACCCACACTAGTTCAAACATGGGACATCCCCCATGAGAGTACGCCAAGAAACCAAAACAAACAGCCAAGAACCTCAAAAACAAAACAACTAGACTATAATCTAGAAATAACAAACACAAAGAAATTAGCCTCCATCATCATCCAACTTGTTGCTATAGATCTCCCAAGATTCCAGCAGTCTACGCACCCTGTTACACTCCTTGAACTTTACTCCCATTAGCTTATACCGAACAGTTTGCAAGATTAAATTGCTCAGAACATCTGGAGGTCTTGTCTGGTTCCTGAACAGTCTAGCATTTCGCTCCTGCCACACAAAATAAACTGCTGCAGCAACTATAATCCTGCTAATATAGTTAATCGCTGATTTAGAACTAGCTCGAGTCCCCAACCAGTCAACTATAGCGTCCCACGCTGGGCCAACCGAGCTCATCCCTCCTTTATCACGAATCTTGATCCAAACTTGAGTAGAATAGTTACAGTAAAAAAACAGATAGTTGTGAGAATCAACATCCGCGTAGCACAAAAGACAACACATCATATTCATATTTTTCCTTCTCGAGAAATCCCATTGAAGAATCTTGTCTTGCGTCAAAAGCTTACGACAAATCACCAGCCACATAAAGAAAGCATGCTTGGGAATACACTGTGGGACCAAACAAATTTAACCCAATCCACCTCCTCTGCTCGACGTCTAAGCAAATGCCAGACCTGAGTCGAAGAATGCTCAACTAACTCATTACCATCCTTCCACATAAGCTGATCAGATGTGTTAGGCACCGTATGGATACTATCAAGTTGTATTAAAACTGGAAACGTGTCCCTCCACGCCACTGTCCACCTCCAAACCCTGTTAACATGAATCTCCTGAACTGTAGTGTTAAAAGAAAAACATGCATTAGAGATAGCTCTAGGAGTCAGAATATTACCAAGCGGACCCAGTTGACTCCACAAATCATACCAAGCTGACGTGTTACTACCATCACCCAATTTAGACCAAATAAACTCTCGAATAGAAGGTCTTAGCTGTAACATTTTCCGCTAACTCCAACAACTATTCGCCACCGACTTACAAATCCAGAAGCTATTACCTTTGAGACGGTACGAATGAATCCATGCCACCCAGAGAGAGTCACGTTTAACCATAATACTCCAGATATGGGAAGTCATGAGCGCTTTATTGACATCTCCAATCCTACGGATACCTAACCCCCTTCATACTTAGGAACACAAATAGAATTCCAAGACGCTTTAGCCTTTCCCTTATGGAACGATCCATCCGACGACCAAAGAAAGTTTCGCATTTTAGCTTCCAGCTCAAGAGTGATACGAGTAGGAAGGATAAACACAGAAGACCAGTAAATATGCATGGAAGAAATAACAGAACTAATAAGCTGTAACCTGCCTGCAAAAGAAAGAAGCTTATTTTTCCAGTTAGAAATCCGCTAGTCCAATCTTTCAACAAGAATACATGAACTACGCAAAGGGCAAATCTTGGGCGCTATTGTTGTCTATATACAAGTGGCGTAGGCGAAGCTGTGGCGACTCATAGAGTAGACAGCGAGCTCCGCTTGAAGAGAAAGCAAAAAGCTGCTAGCACTACTCTAAAAGCAGTGAGCTCCGCAACAAAAGCGAAGCGAGCCGCGGTAGCCTATTCAGTTTTTCAGCTGCATCGTACCATACTATGGGAGGGGTCCGTACCGCCTTTAGATAGAGCCCCCCTGCTCCTAATGTAGAGCTAGAACTACTGCTACCGTGGAATCCGCGGTCACACATAAGTATCTCACCTTACAAAAAGGCTGCTAATTAGCACTAATGCTAATGGGGACCATCGATCAAGAAGGACTTCGGAGACTGCAATCGAATTGATCAAAAAATCGAAAGAGGGCCAACTCTTCTAGTTGCGCCTCTAACCTTACTACGCTACCCTGATAAAAGGTCGAATTCAGCAGGACTGCAGGCACGAAATGCCGATCAAATCCGTTAAAGGAAGCCTAATCAAAGCTGGCAAACAAGAAAATCTGACTGGGCTGATGATGGATCGGATCTCGAAAGGCGAGAGGCTTTCATAAAGACGTATGTGACACGCCAGGAAAACCAGGAAACAACGCAACACAGCTAGCTTCCTCAGTAACCACGTGCTAAATTTCGGGACGAAATTTCTTTCAAGTTGGGGATGATGTGACAACCTGAGTTTTCAAGTTCTCTCATCGCAACTGCGTTTTCTTAATTCGTTGCATTCTTGTATGTGCACCTTGTTATTTGATTGTAAATTTTCTGCTTTGTGTTAATTGGTTGAATGATAAACATGGACCTTGTAATGTGATGTTTTAAATATATTCATATTTTTATGAAAATGACGAAATCAAAGGAGGGATTTCGTCACAAGCCACTCGACGAAAACCATAGGGTGTTCGCCATAACCCTCGCGATGAAATCAAGGGATTTCGTCGGCCCATGTTTTCGCCGAAGCCCATTAAGTTATTGTCTCCGTAAACTGTTTCATTAGCGAAACAACTGGCCGAATAGAAAACCCTAGAGTTCTCCCTCTGTGCGACGGCAATCTTGTGTTCCCCGAAATCCTCTAGATCGATCAAGTTATTGTCTCGTTCATCGTGGTTAGTGTTAACCTTTATTTGATCGTTTGATTTAAATCGGTTGTATGCATGAATGATGTTTGTGTAGGTTAGGATTTAATATGTGAATCACCATCATGGAGAAACTGTTGATGATTTGTGTGAATGAAAACAATATTGTTAAGCCACTGTTCATGTTCTGTTTAGTGATTGATGATCATATTAATTGGATGTTGAAAGATCTTGTATTACCGTCTTGTATATATATCGATGATCTGGTTAGTATGATTCGTGGCTAAGTTTGATGATCGATGATGAAACTGTTAATTGAATAATTTAAATGATTGTATGAGAACTTCAGAAGCATTAAGCTGCCAACCGATCAAAACCCTATGCTCTCTCTCCTTTAGGCGATTTCCTGTTCATCATGAATCCTTTGTTTTTCTTTGTGATCTTGTGCATAATAGTTTGTGATTAGAGTTTTGGTCATTCGAAATTCTATAACGAACTTGTTAGCATAAGGGATCGATCCAAAACTAGGGTTTTTTGCTTTCTTTCAATCGCTGCCTTAGAGATTAATATCGAAACCCTGATTTATTAAACTGGTTGTCATTGATTGCGGTTAACTAAGTTTAATTTAGCTAGATTGATACACTGGTTTAATCGATTAAGGGTAGAGGATTGATTCTAGGGTTTAAAGGATTAGGGTTTTTCTTTGTTCTGTCTTCTTTTGGTTTTCTAGTTCTCTGGTTTTCTGTTGCATGCTGGGTTATTACTTTGGTTTTGGTGAGAGTTAAATCTACTGGATGGATGAACGTAAGAAGCCTGGGATTCAAGGGCTACTAGTGAAGCCTCCATTGCTGAATAGGGTTCCTACGAATAAGGGTTTTACTGTTGACGGCAACCCTTTGTTACCGAAAAGGGGTGTTTCGAAACCTCAACAAACTACTGAACCTAAATTGATAAACATTATTGATGAATTAACAAAAGTTACAAATGTGGTTCCAGGGGATAATGAGCCGATAACCAATTCTGCATCTAGTCTGAATGATTTGGGCAATATGGAAGCTGACAATGTCATACAAGATGATGGAGATCAGGTTGTGAAGCCGAAAAAATATGTTGAATCAGTGGTAAAAACAAATGATGTGAAGGTAAATTTTTGGCATCTAAAATCTGCTGAAACCCATAATGGTTGCGATTTGGTTTTGCCACGTGAATCGGTAAGAGTGGTTCAAGAAAAACTTGCAAATACCTTGTATGGTTATTTTTTGGGAGATCGGGTGGCATATCCGGTGGTCGAGTATTATGTTAGAAACAACTGGAAGAAATATGGGATTCAAAAATCGATGATGAATGCAAACGGATTTTTCTTCTTTAAATTTGCAGACCACAAAGGCATGATGAATGCTCTGGAAGCAGACCCGTGGATTATTAGATCACAGCCAATTATCTTAAATGTTTGGACACCTTCCATCAAGCTGGAAAAGAAGGATGTAAAGAAGGTTCAGTGCTGGGTAAAGATTCATGATGTTCCTATTGCAGCTTATACGGAGGATGGATTTAGTTTAATTGCCACAACTATTGGAGAACCAAAACTTTTTTTTTGGGTAAAGGGTTACCCCGGTGAATTTTATAATAAAACCAAACCAAACAAACCAAGTAAGGAAGAGAGTCTTCCTCAGTTATCATGTATGACACATCATACATGAAAACCAGTTCAAACAACCCTAAACAAACAGCCACAACGAAAACCACAGCTCATAAAGCCGAAAATACAAACAAAAAAAATACTAACTAGCCACAATCATCATCTTCAATCAGCAAACCCCTAGGAAGCTTCCAATCATGAAGAATCGAGTGAACTTGGACCGAGTTTTGAAATCTACACAACGTCTATGTGTATGGATGTTTGGGGTAGAAGCAGCTATGCTAGAGCTCTAATAGAAATATCGGCGGACCAAGATTACAAAGAAGAATTAACTATTGCAATACCGCAAATTGATGGTGAGGGTTTTGTTACTGAAAGAATGTATGTGGAATATGAATGGATGCCTCATAGGTGTTCACATTGTTGTGTTTTTGGGCATCAAGATGAAACTTGTCCGAAACAAATTCGAGCAACCACTAAATCAGTGAATAAGGTGGATGACGAGGGGTATATGGAAGTTCAAAAGCGAAAAGTAGCCAAGAAAGTGGGAGTTTAGATTAATAAGCCGAAAATGGAGTATCGCCCGAAAGTTCAAGGTTCAAAGCCTGATAAAAAATCTACTCCTAAGGTAGACCATATGTGTAATGTTGCTTTCACCGATTTATTTCCTTGGTTCAAAGCCGGATAAACCTTGGATTTGCATGGGAGACTTTAATTGTTCGCTTCAGCTAGATGATAGTTCTATGGGGGCTTCCAAGGTTACTACGGGTATGCGAGATTTTAAAGAATGCATAGATAGTATTGAATTATTTGATGTAAATAGTTCGGGGCTGCATTATACGTGGAATCAAAAACCAAAATCTGGTGTGGGAATATTAAAGAAAATTGACAGGATTATGTGTAATGTTGCTTTCACCGATTTATTTCCTTCGTCTACGGCATTGTTTCACCCGTATGGGATATCGGATCATGCGCCTTGTGTTTTAAAGTGTCCTGGCATGAGTAGATGCAAGCCGAAGCCTTTCAAGTTCCCAAATTTCATGGTTGGTAAGCCGAAGTTTATGGAGGTTGTCACGAATGGCTGGAATGAAAGAATTGAGGGAGTTCATCAGTTTCGGGTAGTGAAGAAATTAAGGATTTTAAAATCGCCATTTAGAGTTATGTTGTGTGATCAAGGAAACCTTCATGATAACGTTACCAGACTACGAAAATTATTGGAGGAAACTCAAAAGAAAATTGATCTGAATTCGGTTGATCCAGACTTGCGAAGTAAGGAGGCCAAATGTCTTCAGGATTTCCAGGAGGCTTGTTTGGATGAGGAGCTCTTTCTTAAGCAAAAGTCCAAAGTCAAGTGGTTAGCGGTGGGTGACTCGAACTCAGCGTTTTTTCATATGACTCTCAAATGTAATAATCATTACAATCGAATAAATGTAGTTCAAGTTGCTGGAGGTCAGATTTATGAAGGGGGTGCCGTTCCTATGGCTTTTGTTAATCATTTTGAAAACTTCTTGGGGATTGCGGATAATGTGTCTATGGATCCAGCTCCTGACTTATTCACGCACAAAATTGATTTTTCAGTTGCGGATCATATGGTGAGGCCTGTCCGAAGTGAAGAAATAAAGAATGCCATGTTCTCTATTGCTGAAAACAAAGCTCCGAGGCCTGATGGCTATACCTCAGCTTTCTTTAAAAATGCTTGGAGTGTCATTGGAGAAGACATTATAAAAGCGATCAAAGACTTTTTTGAAAAAGGAAAGCTCCTGCAAGAATTGAATCATACGGTGATTGCCTTAGTTCCAAAAACTTTAACTCCAACATTTGTGACAGATTATAGACCGATAGCTTGTTGCAATGTCCTATATAAGTGTATTAGCAAAGTTCTGGTGGATCGCATGAAAGACTCGTTGAGTAGTATTGTTAGCATCAACCAATCTGCGTTCATCCCGGGGAGGAAGATTTCTGACAATATCTTACTAACGCAGGAGCTCATGCATAATTACCATAGACAAAGTGGGCCGCCTAGATGTGCTTTTAAAGTGGATATTCAGAAAGCATATGATACTGTCAATTGGTAATTTTTAAGGAAGATCTTAATAGGGTTTGGGTTTCATTCGAAAATGGTGGATTGGATTATGACTTGTGTGACCACGACCTCTTACTTGATTTAGATAAATGATAACTTGAATGGCTATTTCAAAGGGAAGAGAGGCCTTCGTCAAGGTGATCCGCTGTCTCCATATTTGTTCACTCTTGTTATGGAAATTTTAACCTTGACTTTACACAAAACTGTGAATGTGGAACCTTTTCGTTTCCACAACAAATGTGAAAAACAGCGAATCATCAATCTTTACTTTGCGGATGACTTGTTTCTCTTTGCTAGAGGTGATCTTGACTCGGTCAAGTGTATATTGAGCTCTCTTAGCGACTTCACCAGCATGTCTGGCTTAGTTCCCAGTATACCGAAGAGTATAGTTTATTTTTGTAACGTGCCAGAGCATATAAAACATGCTATTCTTAATCTGATGCCTTTTGTAAAGGGGTCCCTTCCTGTTCGCTATCTTGGGGTTCCGCTCATCTCTTCAAGACTTAGATACTCAGACTACAATGTTTTGGTGGAAAGGTTAGACAAAAGAATATCGTCTTGGAAGAACCGATTCCTTTCTTTTGCGGGTCGTCTTCAACTGGTAATATATGTTCTTTCGGCTATGCATACCTACTGGTGTTCTGTTTTTATTTTACCAGCCAGAATAGTTAAGGAATTGGAGGCTAAGATGCAAGGTTTTCTTTGGTGTCAAGGTTCGATGCAAAGTGGTAAGGCTAAAGTTGCTTGGAAAGTTGTTTGCTTGCCAAAGTTTGAAGGGGGCCTGGGGATTAGGCGAATAAGTGATATGAATAATGCGTTGATGGCAGCTCATGCTTGGAGTATTATTTCTAAGCGAGAGTCGCTATGGGTTGCTTGGGTGCAGTCATATCGCCTAAGAGAGAGAAATTTTTGGGATTGTTGTATCCCTGCTAATTGTTGCTGGAGCTGGAGGAAAATCCTCCAGGTGAGATCAATTGTTCAGCCGTTTGTTTGGGTTAAAATTGGGG
Source organism: Helianthus tuberosus (assembly GCA_030545235.1). Lineage (NCBI taxonomy): Eukaryota > Viridiplantae > Streptophyta > Magnoliopsida > Asterales > Asteraceae > Helianthus > Helianthus tuberosus. The sequence continues at coordinate 116,936,390 of CM060397.1, read as the reverse complement.
ATGGCAAATCTACGTCTGCATGGTTCGACACCTGGTGCAATTTGGGTCCTTTAAATGCCTTTCTTTCTCCAAGATTAATAGCGAATGGAGGATTTAGATTGTCGTCTACGGTTTCAGATATTTGGAGTGAAGGTAGGTTGAGGTGGCCGATGCAATGGTTGGCCCGGTTTCCGATCCTCAACAATGTGGATGACCATAATCTGGTGGAAAATGTTCAAGATAAATGTTATTGGAAAACAGATAATCAATTAATGGATTTCTCAACATCTGTGGCCTGGAATACAATCAGAGCTCGAGATTTGGAGGTCGACTGGAAGGATATTGTTTGGTTTATTCAATGTATTCCTAAACATGCATTTCTTATCTGGTTGATTATGAGAAAGAAGCTGATGACTCAAGATAAATTGCTCATTTGGAATCAAGCTAGGAACCAAAGTATGAACATGATGTGTTGTCTCCTTTGTTATAAAAACATTGACTCTCATGACCACTTGTTCTTTGAGTGTGAGTACTCGGCCCATGTCTAGTATTAGTTTGACGCCAAGCTGATTTAGAGAACATTCCTCCGATCTGGCACAACATTGTAAGTGACATGCTTTGTAGGAAATCATCGAAGATGATCGCTAATGTGGTTGCTAAATTATGTGTTGCGGCTGCGACTTATCATATATGGAGGGAGAGAAATAAACGTTTATTTCACAATCATGCTAGGCCCCCTGAGGAGTTAGCACACCAGATCTTAGCTACTGTTCGATATAAGCTCATGAGTTTGAAATTCAAGGCATCGGCTTCAGTGTAAACGATGTTGGATAAATGGAACATTAGTGGGGATGCGGTCTTTCTTAGTATTGATCAGACCTAGACTATGTTTAGTTAGTTGTTGTTTGGTGGTTCCTAGCGTTTGGTAGGCTAGTGGTTGTTTTTTGGTTTTCGTGGTCTGTTTTGTTGTTTTGGTTTACATAATTGGGGCATGTCCTAATTATGATCTAGTGTGGAGCATTTCCATGCTACATGTTCTTATTTGGTTGTGAATATATATAAAATCATCGGGGTAACCCTTTACCCAAAAAAAAAATGATTGTATGAGTTGATATGATTGGGTGATTGATTGATGAGGTCGACTAACTGTTAAGCGATAGTTAGGGTTTCTGAAATTCATAACTGATGATGATGATGATCATGCTTTACCTCGACGAAATCCCTATGTCGACGAAGACACTTACCCGACGAAAACCCTTGTTCCGACGAAATTGCACTCACGACGAAATCTGTGGGATTTCGTCATACTTAAGGTCGACGAAATCGGTGGGATTTCGTCGCTCTCGGGAATTCGTCGCCTGGGGGTTTTCGCCGAAGGGATTTCGCCAAGTGTCTTGTCAAGTTGGGAAACAGACACAGTAACTCAGTTAAGTCTGTTAGGACTGTTAATGGATAGCTATGTTAGAATAAACTGAGAAATCAATTATGTGAAGCATGAATTGTATGAACTTGATTAACTGTTTACATGTTACATGATAATAACTGTCTAAGCACACCTTGTGATGTTAGATTGCATGTGAAACATTACAAACATAAACTGATTGTGTATACGTGCATACTATAGGCTTTGACTGAATTGTTTGTGCAAGTAGATAAGCATACCAAGCAAACCGAGGTGAGTTCACACTTTCCACAATGCATGGGATTCCCAAGGGTTGGGAATGGGTAAAGGATTTAAACTGAAACTGCGTGATATCCTGGTTTGGAACACGTACACAACCTCTGTATTGAAGGGTGACAACATGTGATAAGGAATTGATTTGGAACCTACGTAATATCCTGGTTTGGGGATTTCGTACACACCCTCTTTATTGAAGGGTGACAACACGGATACTAGACCAAAATCTCTATCATGAAGTCCCTCCTTTTATATCGACTTAATTGCTGGGCCAATGGCGAGCAGGTCATTAGTTAGATAGCGCTATTTAGGTTTGACAAGCTGTAACACCCCATGTTTTCACGAGTGAAAGTCAAAGTCAAGGTCAAAGTCAACGACCGATTTCGCGCAACTCGACTCGTAGAATTGTTTTTATTATATTTAGATTATGTGGAGTAAATGTCGTACATTACAATAATCGAGTCATACTAACCGTATTTCAATCGACCTGCGACTGAGAACGATAGGAAGTAACAATGCGATAAAGTTAATCAAGCTATGCTAATCAAATCGACATCAAATCGAAACTCGAACTATGTATTTTACTTGTCGTTATACGTGTGTGTGTGCCTTACGTGTTACCTGTGCATGTTTATTTTATGTTATTTATGTTGGATCATCAAGCGAACTCAATCGAACTCGAAGTCTAACTCGAATATAAACGAACCCGAACCCGAATCCCGAGTCGAACCATATAAGTAGTTGGGACTGAAAGTAATTTGACTAGGAAACCCTATCGAATCGCTCGCAAATCGAAACCGAATCAACATCGCACCGAACTCACCAAAGCAGGAGGCATCCGCACGGATGGCCAATCCGCACGGATTGCCAATCCGCACGGATGACCAGTCCGCGCGGATAGCCTACCCGGGTGCGTGCCATGCGCACGGCTCACCCTTTCCCTTTTTGGCATCCTATAAATACACGGGTCACTCTCCACTTTTTCCACTTTTGGCAAGTGACGTCCGAACCACACGCATTCTTCACCTTTTCTCAGATTTCTCTCAATCCAGGTAAGATCTTGCACTAATTCTTGTACATCTTTGATCACTACACAATTCTACACATTTCTATCTTTCGAATCTTCGTTTTTAACCATGAAATCATCCGGATTCGAGGTATTCTCGGGTGACGTCATCATGAAGTTCATAAGAACTTCAAGCTTGACCTCATTCCACCAAGAATATCTCGGATCTAAACGATTTCTACAAGATTTCACAATAACTTCACCTAGATCTAAACTTTTCTAAGGATAAAAGAGTTGAAAGAAATAAACCTAAGTTCTCTCCTTCTTTTACCCTTAAAACCGGTACGAATCCGATCAGTTCTAGTGTTCTACTCGTCAATAGTGATGCACTAGTTCTAGATCTGGAATCCTACCCACAGACAACTGATTTCGGGGTCAACCGGAATGATCGTTCTGAGTCGCCAACAGGCCGAGTTAGGGTGGTTCCTGACCGGTCTAGTCACGCGGGTGAGAATACAACTCCAAGTGGTTGCCACATAATCAGAATGTCTCGATAAACGACAACAGAAACCAAGTGTAGACGAACGGAACAACCAGACAGTTGTCCGCACGGACTAGCTGTCCGCACGGACAAGCTGTCCGCACGGACAAGCTGTGCGCACGGATTACCATCCGCACGCACGGGTCATACGCACGGGTTGTCACCCGCACGGACTACCCTTGGGACCCACTTTCCAAACAAGGTTTGAGTATCAACGAACGAGCAATCCGGACGGACGACCTCTGAATGGATTACTCTTCGGATCATGAGAAACTAAGACCTTAAAATGAAAATCAAACAATCTTCATCCGCACGGCCAAGTCGTACGCACGGACAGGCTATCCGGACGGATTGTCTCTGCCCGCGCGCACAGGCTGTCCGCACGAACTACCATACGCACGGACTGCCGTCCGCGCGACCGGCTTGAAAGGTAGAAACACTTCTGTGTTTTCTAAATGCTACAACGAAAACTCCAAAGCACAAGCCATCATACACAAACACATCTTAGGAAGAAACAATCCACTTGAACATTTGTCTACACAAACAATCTAACCGAACGGATAAGTCATCCGCACGTACAACTAATCCGCACGGGTTGCCACCCGCACGGACAGTCACACGCACGGATAGCTTACCCGGATGGAACACCATCCGCACGCATCACCATCCGCACGCATCACCATCCGCACGGATAGGTCATGCGCACGGATGACTTCTACCCACGAATAACTGATCCGCACGATCAGTCATCCTACCCACTCTCACTTGTACTGTTTTACGTGCCACTTATCGTTACGTTATCGAATCTATTCAGGCTAACCGTACTCGCTGTAAAGCGCTCCCTTCAATCCATATCGCTGTGAGTATACTCGAACCCTTTTTGCTTTTAGCACTTTTGGGTGTTACATACGTTACAACTATTCAAACTACAACTATCACACCACTCAAGCTATTTTAACGCTTAACCATTAATGCATGTTATACGTGGCTTATGAATGCTTGTTTGTTATGTTTACACATGGAATGCCGTCTACCTACCTTAGCAACGATAGTACTATAGTTTGGACTCAGCACCCGTTCACACGGGGGTTGTTAAGGATCTTTTACTTGCATGGATTACAGTGGTAATCGTGTATTGCGAACTGCCTCGGGCAGTCAACCCGCAGTCATTGGTATCGATGGATCTATGTCGATAACTAACGTGCTTCATTTCACTATGTGTACGTGCTGGTTATGCGTAAACGAATTCGAACTCTATATGCTATTATCAAACTTGTATGCTCACCTTTACATTTTATGTATTGACATTATTTTAACGTATGTGACAGGTGCTTAGGACGCATATGTGGTAGGAATTGGAAGCTAGAATAAAGCTTTAGAGCCCGACAAATAGTTGTCTGTAGATAACTTATTAGGGGTCTCTAGAAGCAGATAAACAATTGCTACTTATTTAAATTTGAGTTGTCGGAACAGAGTATTTGTTTTGATGTTGTCTGTAATAACTTGTTTGACTATTTATGTTACGGTATGGGACGTAATGTTTACTTAAATGGTAATGATAGTTGTTATGGAAACTTCTGGACAATCTGTTTCGCTCAGTGCCGCACCCCGATGATTCCGCCATCGGTTGGGGTGTGACAGATTGGTATCAGAGCCATAACTATAGGGAATTAGGCAAGACTCGACCTAGTCAGGGTCGAAGTCTTAGAGACCTAGACTATAGTTAAGAACCAACAGACCAACTCACGCGTACGCGAAAACTTGCCACTATCACTCACACTTCTCTGTCACAGCACTCGAATTTTCAAGTTGTGAACAGGTAATGAGGCCGAGAATAGGTGTGAAAACCGCAAACTCTCGACCAAAGTTGCCTAATCAGCTTGCGTTTTAGCTACAAACGAGGAGAATCATACCAAATCAAGAGTGAAATCCATATTTTGATGAATAATCTCCTCAATTTTTATCAAAAACGAGGACGGAAGTTGCAAGCTAGGGGTGAAACCCTAACCTTGACGACTCGTCCCGCTTTTATACAAAACTCCCACCAAAGTTCGATGGACTCCTACGATCTAAAGACACAACCTAACCAAAGGGAATTGCGCCAACGCCCGAGAATCGAGGCAAAGGCATAGTCCTGGAGGTCGTTGTGCAGGATCCTTGCGAATAGTCGAGCTACTTTGGTTAGTCGAAGTCTATTAGCCGTAGACAATCTACCTTCGATTTATCGATCTTTATGAAAATTTTATACATTTTCTGTTATTTGTTAACGTTTTGAGGTACTATTGGTTTCAACTCAACACTATTGCTTCTGCTAAAACACAAAACCCACACAACTCATCGCTAGCGAATCGACAATAGAGGCAGTCAGAATGATTGTATGCTCGTAGGTACTTTTAGTGATTAAGTTATTCTGATTCTTGCTGTTATGCTTACGAGTTTAGGAATATTGTGAATACGTGCTCTGTGTGTTTATGTGATTTTGTGCAATTCTGTGATTTTGTGACTATATGTGTTTACATGGTACGTGTTACTGAGCTTTAGTAGTAGTAGACGTGTGAGGTGAGATTCGAATACATGTGTTGAGTTCCATGGCGATGTCTATTGCAGACAATGTCGTCTGGATCCCGTCATCCACTCTCTCGCCAAGAAAAGAAAGACAGACGTCTTGCTTCTATCGTCGCGAAAGCTGTAGCAAAGGCAGTGAGCGATGCCTATGAGAACGCCAGCAAATCATCCGAGGAGTCGAGGACTGAAGGTCCTAAAGCTGTCACGAGACCTTTCAGCTTCAAACAATTCAAATCGTGTGGACCAAAAGAATTCACAGGCGAAGGAGGTCCTACTGCTCTATTCCATTGGTTTGACTCTATCGAGGTTACTCTGCGACAAAGTGGTTGCCCTGATGACCTTCGAACTCTGAACGCTACCGGCATCTTTCAGTCCCGTGCTTTGGACTGGTGGACTGCCGAGAGGAACAAGAGAGGGAATGATGCAGCTTACGGTTTGTCGTGGGAAGAGCTCAAAGAAGTCATGCTGGAGGAATTCTGCCCTCCTCACGAGCGTCAAAAGCTTGAAGATGAATTTTGGCACATACATCAGAAGGATGGAGACAATGCTGGACTCACTGCTCGCTTCAAACAGCTCAGCATTATCTGTCCTGACCAGGTCAAGACCCCTGAGATGACATCAAGAAGTACATCCGAGCCTTGCCCGACTGCGTCGCTGATTTCGTGCAAGCAGCCAAGACTGTCACGATCGAAGAAACCTATCTGCTGGCCGCTGAAATCAATGACAAAAGAGTCAAGGCTGGGGTGTGGGATAAGACCTCCAAGCATCTGCATCAAGCCACTACTGCTACACCAACTGCTGAAGCCACCTCGTCAAGCAACAAGCGCAAGAACAAGAGAAAGAACAGCTCCACCAACAAGAACTGTGCGATCACTGCTGCACCGATCCAAGCTGTACCTGCTCAACAGCGTCAAGTAGCGGCGCCTGTGGCCAATGCACCGCCTGCAAAGCGTGCATATACCGGACCACACCCGCTCTACCCTACTTGCACCTACCATCATCCGACTGCTATTCAATGCCGCTTCTATGCTCATTGCAACGTCTACGGCCACTTTACTGCCAACTGCCGTATTCGTCAAGCTCCTGCCAATCAAGCTCTACTCGCTGCCCCACAGGGTCAACAAGCTCCTCCGGCACCCGCAGTCAAAGCCAGAGCATGCTTCACATGTGGCGACCCGAACCATTTCGCCAACATGTGCCCGAACAGGGTGGTGAAACAAGAACCGCAGCAGCTGCAACCACAGCAACAACAATAGCAGCAACAACAGGCCGCACGTGCCAGAACCTTCAATCTCAATGTGCGTCAAGCCCAGGCCGACAACAACGTGGTCAATGGAACGTTCCTTGTGAATGGTATTTATGCTTCATGTTTGTTTGATACTGGAGCCGATAATTGCTTTGTGTCACTCGAATTTGAGAAACTCCTTAGTCGTAAACGTTCCCGACTCTCCTCTGCATTCGATGTTGAAGTCGCTACCGGAAGAACCATCGCTGTAAACTCTGTTATTCGTGATTGCACTCTCGAGCTCAACAATCACATCTTCACGATCGATCTCATTCCGATGCAACTAGGAAGCTTTGATGTCATAGTAGGCATGGACTTTCTTCGCGAAAACCATGCCGAAGTTGTGTGCTTCGATAAAATGATTCGTTTTTCGCTCGCAAACGGTGATTCACTGTGCGTTTATGGTGATACTACTTCGAAAGGTCTCAAGCTTATGTCATGCCTGCAAGCTAGCAAGTATCTCCGCAAGGAATACAGGGCTTTCTTGGCTCACGTCGTAGCAGCGGAGGAGGAAAAGAAAGAGAAGAAGAAAGTGAAAGACGTTCCAGTGGTTCGAGAATTTCCTCAAGTTTTTCCAGAGGATCTTCCCGGACTACCTCCGAAGCGTGATATTGATTTTCGCATTGATCTCATTCCTGGAGCTAATCCTATCGCCAGAGCTCCTTATCGACTCGCGCCGTCCGAAATGCGCGAACTCTCAACCCAACTCCAGGAATTGCTTGAAAAAGGCTTTATTCGCCCGAGCACCTCTCCTTGGGGCGCACCAGTTCTTTTCGTTAAAAAGAAGGACGGGTCGTTCCGGATGTGCATCGACTACCGGGAATTGAATAAGTTGACTATCAAGAACCGCTATCCTCTGCCACGAATTGACGATTTGTTTGATCAGCTACAAGGCGCTACGTGTTTCTCGAAGATCGATCTACGTTCAGGATATCTTCAGCTGCGTATACAGGAGGAAGATATACCCAAAACCGCGTTTCGCACTCGTTACGGCCATTACGAATTCGTTGTCATGCCTTTTGGCCTAACCAATGCACCAGCAGTTTTCATGGATCTGATGAATCGAGTGTGTAAACCATATCTCGACCGTTTCGTCATCGTGTTCATCGACGATGTCTTGATCTATTCCAAAACGAGGGTCGAACACGCGCAACATCTACGTTTGGTTCTCGAGTTACTCCAGGGGAACCAACTCTACGCCAAATTCTCCAAGTGCGAGTTTTGGTTGGGGGGGTTCAGTTTCTGGGTCACATCGTAAATAGTCAGGGTATTCACGTCGATCCTGCGAAGATTGAAGCTGTCAAGAGCTGGGTTACGCCTAAGAACCCGACTGAAGTCCGCTCCTTTCTCGGGCTAGCGGGCTATTATCGACGATTTATTGAAGGATTCTCGAAGATTGCTGTACCACTCACTTCTCTCACTCATAAGGATCAGCCTTTTGTCTGGGGAACCAAACAAGAGTCTGCCTTTCGAACCCTCAAACACATGCTTTGCAATGCTCCTGTTCTCACACTACCCGACGGAAACGATAATTTCATTGTCTACTGTGATGCTTCTAACCTTGGTCTCGGTTGTGTCTTAATGCAGCGAGACAAGGTTATAGCTTACGCATCTCGTCAGCTCAAAATCCACGAGAAGAACTATACAACCCACGATCTCGAGCTAGGCGCAGTTGTTTTTGCATTAAAGATTTGGCAACACTACCGATATGGTACAAGGTGTACGATCTTCACCGATCACAAGAGCCTACAACACATCTTTAATCAGAAGGAACTAAATATGCGTCAACGCCGATGGGTGGAACTTCTCAACGATTACGACTGTGAGATTCGTTATCACCCAGGCAAGGCAAATGTTGTTGCCAACGCACTTAGCAGACGGAGCTATCTGCTTAGCACTCGTAATGTTCAAGCCCAGCACAACCTCGAAGCTCTTATTCGCGACGCCCAGCATGCATGTTTCAACGAGCGCACTTTGAAGAAAGAAAGAATCTACCACGATGGAGCCCAACTTGTGAGCAAATCAAACGGGATATTCCACTTCTTAGACAAAATCTGGATTCCCAAGCGAACCAACCTGCGACAGATTATCATGGATGAAGCCCACAAGTCCCGATACTCTATTCATCCTGGTGCTGACAAAATGTACCACGACCTTCGATATAGGTTCTGGTGGCCGGGTATGAAACGGGATATCGCTCTCTACGTCGGAAAATGCCTAACCTGTGCTAGAATCAAGGCTTAACATCAAAGACCCTATGGCTTGCTCGAACAACCACCAATTCCCATGTGGAAGTGGGAGAGCATAGCTATAGATTTCGTAACCAAGCTTCCAACCACGTCATCAGGTCACGACAGCATTTGGGTTGTTATTGACCGTTTGACTAAATCAGCTCACTTTCTGCCAATACGAGAAGACTACAAGGTAGCACGATTAGCCCGAATCTACACCGACGAGATCATTTGTCGACATGGGACGCCTCGTGACATCATCTCTGATCGTGATGCTCGGTTTACTTCACGATTGTGGGAAACGTTTCAAACGGCGCTCGGTACAACGCTTAATCTAAGTACTGCGTTCCACCCACAGACCGACGGTCAGACTGAAAGAACGATTCGTACGCTTGAAGACATGCTCCGTTCGTGTGTTCTAGACTTCGGTGGTAATTGGGATAGACACCTTCCGTTAGTCGAATTCTCGTATAACAACAGCTACCAGGCTAGCATCCAGATGGCACCTTTCGAGGCCTTATACGGAAGAAGATGTCGATCGCCTATTGTGTGGCATGAAATCGGTCACTCGCAACTAACCGGTCCGGAGCTGCTACAAGAAACGACAGACAAAATTTTCCAAATTCGGGACAACCTAGCGAAAGCTCGGGATAGACAGAAAGTTCTCGCCGATTAAAAGCGCAAGCACCGTGAATATGGCGTTGGTGACTACGTACTCCTAAAGGTATCACCTTGGAAGGGTGTAGTCCGATTCGGCAAAAAGGGGAAACTCGCGCCTCGATATGTTGGACCTTTTAAGATTCTGGAAAGTATCGGAAAAGTCGCCTACAGACTCGAATTACCGGAGGAACTTAGCAATGTCCATCCGACTTTCCATGTGTCAAACCTCCGGAAGTGCATCGCCGACCACGACTTACATGTTCCTCTAGATGATCTAGTAGTGAACGAAACATTACACTTCGTGGAAAGGCCTGTCGAAATCATGGATCGCAAAACCAAAGAACTCAGGCGCTCACGCATTCCTATTGTGAAAGTCCGATGGGAAGGCAAACGAGGCGCGGAGTTCACTTGGGAACTCAAAAGCGACATGAAGGCAAAGTATCCACAGCTATTTAACGAAGGAGTAATGTTCAGTTGAGAAAGGCAAGGTGGCATACTTGTAAATAAGGACTAGAAAGAGAAAGTAGAGAAAGAAAGTGCTCGTTTATGATCCTCGGTTCAGTGTACACGTCATATTTTCAATAGAATCACGATAAAATTGTACGTTTTTGTGTGTTTCATCACGCACGTTCAACGGATTTCCGCACGTCGAACGTTCGTTACGCAATCGTACGGTGTCGAAACCGATCCTCCAGTTCTCAACGTGATTTCCGGAGCTTGTACACGTCATACGGATCTATTGAATCACGATTATTTGTACGTTTTTGTGTATTCGGTAACGATCGTGTACGGATTCCGCACGTTCACGAGTCGGTACTCAATCGAAACGGAGATAAATCCGGACCTACAATAGTCAAGGTTTTGAAAGAAAAAGAAAAAGGTTTTGAAAATGAAAAAAATTGGAAATTGAAAAAGGATTTCTCTCAAACGACTTCGAATCGAAATCTAAAACTTTATAGGCTTTTAGATCAGACAATTACGCACATCATATCCAAAAATCAGCCGATTTTAACCGTAAAACCCGATTAATTTGACGATTTTCAGTGGTCCAAACGAAGAACTCTCACACGTGATTCACGACCCAGTTACAGCTTTCAGCTTAATTTCGGGACGAAATTCCCTAAACAAGGGGAGGCTGTAACACCCCGTGTTTTCACGAGTGAAAGTCAAAGTCAAGGTCAAAGTCAACGACCGATTTCGCGCAACTCGACTCGTAGAATTGTTTTTATTATATTTAGATTATGTGGAGTAAATGTCGTACATTACAATAATCGAGTCATACTAACCGTATTTCAATCGACCTGCGACTGAGAACGATAGGAAGTAACAATGCGATAAAGTTAATCAAGCTATGCTAATCAAATCGACAACAAATCGTAACTCGAACTATGTATTTTACTTGTCGTTATACGTGTGTGTGTGCCTTACGTGTTACCTGTGCATGTTTATTTTATGTTATTTATGTTGGATCATCAAGCGAACTCAATCGAACTCGAAGTCTAACTCGAATATAAACGAACCCGAACCCGAATGCCGAGTCGAACCATATAAGAAGTAGTTGGGACTGAAAGTAATTTGACTAGGAAACCCTATCGAATCGCTCGCAAATCGAAACCGAATCAACATCGCACCGAACTCACCAAAGCAGGCGGCATCCGCACGGATGGCCAATCCGCACGTATTGCCAATCCGCACGGATGACCAGTCCGCGCGGATAGCCTACCCGGGTGCGTGCCATGCGCACGGCTCACCCTTTCCCTTTTTGGCGTCCTATAAATACACGGGTCACTCTCCACTTTTTCCACTTTTGGCAAGTGACGTCCGAACCACACGCATTCTTCACCTTTTCTCAGATTTCTCTCAATCCAGGTAAGATCTTGCACTAATTCTTGTACATCTTTGATCACTACACAATTCTACACATTTCCATCTTTCGAATCTTCGTTTTTAACCATGAAATCATCCGGATTCGAGGTATTCTCGGGTGACGTCATCATGAAGTTCATAAGAACTTCAAGCTTGACCTCATTCCACCAAGAATATCTCGGATCTAAACGATTTCTACAAGATTTCACAATAACTTCACCTAGATCTAAACTTTTCTAAGGATAAAAGAGTTGAAAGAAATAAACCTAAGTTCTCTCCTTCTTTTACCCTTAAAACTGGTATGAATCCGATCAGTTCTAGTGTTCTACTCGTCAATAGTGATGCACTAGTTCTAGATCTGGAATCCTACCCACAGACAACTGATTTCGGGGTCAACCGGAATGACCGTTCTGAGTCGCCAACAGGCCGAGTTAGGGTGGTTCCTGATCGGTCTAGTCACGCGGGTGAGAATACAACTCCAAGTGGTTGCCACGTCATCAGAACGTCTCGATAAACGACAACAGAAACCAAGTGTAGACGAACGGAACAACCAGACAGTTGTCCGCACGGACTAGTTGTCCGCACGGACAAGCTGTGCGCACGGACAAGCTGTGCGCACGGATTACCATCCGCACGCACGGGTCATACGCACGGGTTGTCACTCGCACGGACTACCCTTGGGACCCACTTTCCAAACAAGGTTTGAGTATCGACGAACGAGCAATCCGGACGGACGACCTCTAAATGGATTACCCTTCGGATCATGAGATACTAAGACCTTAAAATGAAAATCAAACAATCTTCATCCGCACGGCCAAGTCATACACACGGACAGGCTATCCGGACGGATTGTCTCTGCCCGCGCGCACAGGCTGTCCGCACGAACTACCATACGCACGGACTGCCGTCCGCGCGACCGGCTTGAAAGGTAGAAACACTTCTGTGTTTTCTAAATGCTACAACGAAAACTCCAAAGCACAAGCCATCATACACAAACACATCTTAGGAAGAAACAATCCAGTTGAACATTTGTCCACACAAACAATCTAACCGTACGGATAAGTCATCCGCACGTACAACTAATCCGCACGGGTTGCCACCCGCACGGACAGTCACACGCACGGATAGCTTACCCGGATGGAACACCATCCGCACGCATCACCATCCGCAATCATCACCATCCGCACGGATAGGTCATGCGCACGGATGACTTCTACCCACGGATAACTGATCCGCACGATCAGTCATCCTACCCACTCTCACTTGTACTGTTTTACGTGCCACTTATCGTTACGTTATCGAATCTATTCAGGCTAACCGTACTCGCTGTAAAGCGCTCCCTTCAATCCATATCGCTGTGAGTATACTCGAACCCTTTTTGCTTTTAGCACTTTTGGGTGTTACATACGTTACAACTATTCAAACTACAACTATCACACCACTCAAGCTATTTTAACGCTTAACCATTAATGCATGTTATACGTGGCTTATGAATGCTTGTTTGTTATGTTTACACATGGAATGCTGTCTACCTGCCTTAGCAACGATAGTAGTATAGTTTGGACTCAGCACCCGTTCACACGGGGTTGTTAAGGATCTTTTACTTGCATGGATTACAGTGGTAATCGTGTATTGCGAACTGCCTCGGGCAGTCAACCCGCAGTCATTGGTATCGATGGATCTATGTCGATAACTAACGTGCTTCATTTCACTATGTGTACGTGCTGGTTATGCGTAAACGAATTCGAACTCTATATGCTATTATCAAACTTGTATGCTCACCTTTACATTTTATGTATTGACATTATTTTAACGTATGTGACAGGTGCTTAGGACGCATATGTGGTAGGAATTGGAAGCTAGAATAAAGCTTTAGAGCCCAACAAATAGTTGTCTGTAGATAACTTGTTAGGGGTCTCTAGAAGCAGATAAACAATTGCTACTTATTTAAATCTGAGTTGTCGGAACAGAGTATTTGTTTTGATGTTGTCTGTAATAACTTGTTTGACTATTTATGTTACGGTATGGGACGTAATGTTTACTTAAATGGTAATGATAGTTGTTATGGAAACTTCTGGACAATCTGTTTCGCTCAGTGCCGCGCCCTGATGATTCCGCCATCGGTTGGGGTGTGACACAAGCCTCACACCGTGCCGCAGAGGACGGGCGTGAACTAATGGATCTGGGCACTAGTCAATGATGATACACATTGACGTCAGGGCACCAACTTACTTTAGTCAGTGGTCGATATGGTAAACGGGTCTAGTGGTTCACATGGAGAAGCCCCCACTGGTTATAGATATGTTTGGGAAACAGGGAAAACTGGTTAACTTATGACTTACAAATGAACTCATGGTTTTTGAAACAACTTAACAATGAATACCAACTGTGAACTCGCTCAACTTTGTAGTTGACTCATTGTTACATGCCTTGCAGGTCGTTAGGTGCTTATGAAGCTTGCACGAGGAGGAAAGGTCGTTATGGGATATGGACTGTTATGTCCTGTGCTTAACATTTGAACTTTAAACTATGTTTTGGTTATTTAAATATTTCTATGCTTCCGTTGATTACTTAAACTTGGTTTCTTTTGAACGCCAATTATATTGGGTTTGGTTTTACTTACTTAATTGCATTGTTCAATATGATTGGTGGCTGGATCCTGGTCAGTCACGCCTCCATGTGGTGATACTCCGCTTGTGAATTTTGGGGGTGTGACAACGTATGATAAAAGGAGGGTCGAGAGAGGCTTATTGCACGATCCACCCAAGCTAGCTAATATAATAAATGCTGCATAAGATAAGAGAGTGGGAGACCGGCCCCCGTCCATCTAGAGGTGCACACCCATTTATGAACATATACAAAGGGCTAAACCATATTCAAAGGGCTTTGTAGTGAAAACTACTTTGGGGACATAGAAGAGAGTTGATAGCAGCCAAGGCATCAACCACAGACTTCAGTTCCCGTTAATAGGCATCCATAGGGTTGTTACCTTTCCTGTTATTCTGAATATCGAACTTCAATTTCATTTCTTTAGCTATGGACTGATAAAAAAATCTTTGCTCTAAAGCCATCCAAACATCCATATATGTTTTGTTTTCATATTCTATTGTAGACTTCCGTCAACATGTCCACTGAGAGTGTCGCGTTCAACCAAGAGCGAACACTTTGATCCGTTCTCACCCAAGCACTATAAGCGGGGTTGAGATGAGCCCTTCCTTCGGCATCACTGATGAATTGAGGGGAACATGGGAAGGTCCCCTACACATAGCCCATTAAATCATTACTGATGAGTATAGGTTCAAACTACGATTTCCAGAGAAGATAGTTGCGTCAGTCTAGCTTTATGCATACGAGATGGGTGCAGCAATAAGGGGCGCAGGTGAGAAGGATGATGGGTCCTGGTAGGTGGAAGGGAAAGATTGAGGAGATGCATTGGAAGACATGGTGTATAATGGTGAGAAGGCAGCAGAGGGAACCGTGGTATATACCTGTGGGGAAGGCATGAAAACATGACTGGAGGGCTGCGAAATAGATACCGAGGGTCCTGCAGTCGGTCCATGAACCCAATAAGAGGGCAACAATGGTTTCGAGTTCACAAAGGACAACGAACCAGATGCAGTGGTGTAGGACTGCAAAGCTGTAGCCTCTGACAGCGATGAAGACTCGATGCTTGAGTCTGTCATGAGTGAAGATGCCACTAGGGAAGCACTGGGAATGACAGAAGACACACCAGTAGTGGAGGCAGGAATCAAAGTAGAGTTCTCAAAGGAAGAAGGAGCTGTTGAGTCAGATGTGGCACTAGACTTCAAATAGGTTCTTCTCGAAGTGGTTACTAGTAAGCCAAGGAAGTTCTTTCCCCAAGGCAAAGAGTCCGTTCATGGTAGAAGTCCTTTCCTTTCAACTAAGAATGCTGACTTTCCTCAAATGATTGGAACTAAGGTATCCTCGCCGAAGGAAAAGAAGAGTAAGCCAATAGTATCCCGAGGAAAGAAGAAAATGTCACATTGACATTTCGAAAGGCTTTGAGAAGAGGGGCAACAGTGAAGATGCCGAGAATGGCCGTGTGTCTATGGGGATTACCGGTCTTGATAAGAATCTATTGCAAATGCATGTGAGGGAGGAATGACTGCATTAAGATTTAAAACTTGTCGTCTACTTGAAGGAAATGTTTGGAATAGGGAACTTACAATAATACAATACCGCATTCTTCGAAGATTGAGGAACAAGACGAGACCTGTTAAGAGAATGATTTATTCTCGAAAGATTCTGAATAGTTACATCCAATTACAAACTACACGAAAGTTGCCCTTTTTTCATGGAGATTTACCCATCACAGAGATGCATAGAGGAACAGAACGAACTTCATATATCCCTTTTCCACTCAATCCAGAAACAAGATGGGACGTTATTCCGGTTTGTCTCCATTTTAGTGAAACTCTTCCTCAAGTAAGGCAGCCGATAAGTCATCGAAGGCTTTGTGTGAATAATGTATGTAATAGTCAGCATTACTTCTTTTCAAGCTTCCCAAGGTGATTTCATATCTTTGAAAGCAAATGATGCTATAATCTATTCATGAATTAAGGAGATCCTTCTATATCGAAATTTCAGTTTCTAAAATCATAGGAAAATCCCTGGATAGCCCGGTATGAATGTGGAGAAGAACCAAAATGGAATGGTTTCGCTTACTTAAAACTAAGAGGGGATGCCGCCTACTACTGAAAGACCCGTTTTTGCAACAGTTGTGTTCTTGTATGCAAGACGAAGACTTAGAAAGAACAATGAAGTTTGGATCCGAAAAAGTATGCTTAGGCAGTTCTTTCGCTGAACACAAGAGAATCAAGAGGAATTTTTATCATTTCAAATCGATATTCTTATCGAAGAGAAGGAACGAAAAAACCCTAAATCTTACTACTAGAAAAAGAAGTCCTATAGTTTAGAACTCTTCTTTCTATAGTAATTTGACCTCTTGCTGCACCCATCCCAGTCTTCTATGAAGAGAAAAATAAAAAGCTCTTCCCTATCTACTCATTATTCGGAGGTGAATCATAGAACACCAAAAGTTGTGCTATCTTATGGACCTAACATATGTCACATCCCTCACGTGCGCCAAGAGCACATTCGATAGCATCCTCTTAAGGTTTAAAGATCTAAACCTTCTTCTTCTTAGCGGAAACGCACGTGACCAAAATATATATCCGGATAGAGGATAGTCTAGATCTTGATTCACTATTTCCATTTTTGATTTTCTGTCTCGTACGAAGCAATGGGGGGCAAGCTATGACGGCAGGATGTGACCTTGCCTTTCACCCTGCTACCGCCGTTCTAAGTTCTTCTGACTAAACGAAGTTAAGACTAAAGTTTCGGAACTGAAGTTTGCAGCTTTTTTCAGCAAAGCTTAGTAAAAATCCGTCCTTCGGCTACCTTGGATCAAGGGTAGAGATAGGAAGTAAGTCAAAGGTAGATCAACAAAAGTCTTAGTATGGGAAGAGTCAGAGCGAGGGGAGAGACTTTATAAACGATGGTTAGTTAAAGTAAGGAAATGGGCACTCTGGTCACATCGAAGTAACTGCTGTCTCCCTTATGGTCGACGTTCTCTCCTCCCATCCTCTCCTCTCCCTACCGGTCACCGAATAGAACTCTTCTTTGTCGTTCTGGTTGGATTAGGGCGGTCGAACTCT
This sequence comes from Helianthus tuberosus, assembly GCA_030545235.1. Classification (NCBI taxonomy): domain Eukaryota; kingdom Viridiplantae; phylum Streptophyta; class Magnoliopsida; order Asterales; family Asteraceae; genus Helianthus; species Helianthus tuberosus. The sequence goes on along the minus strand of CM060397.1, from coordinate 116,918,901 downwards.
CCCCTCCTCTCCTTAACAGTCGAGTGATTTCTCATTCTCTCTCCCTCTTTCTACAGATAAGCGGGTTCTTCGATCATTCTAATGAAATAGGTTTGTTAAGGCCAATTGATCGAATTCTATTTTAGATTCCTATTCCACTCCAACCGGTGCAGAACTCTTAACCTTTCTAGGACCCTCTCTACGGCAAGGTGCTGCTCTACTCTTTCCACTTGCTCCATCGTGTATAGCGGTTGAGTTCTTCGCCTCACGGTTTGGCTACCCATCGTCATTCCCTCTCTGTCTAAAGTGAGAGGGGTTCTCTGCGCACAGTGTAAGATTCCGGTCTCGTAGGCAGCAGCATTCATGCTTGCCTTTGCCATGATTGTCCGTTGTTCCCTTGGTGCGCTGTCATTGACGGTGTAAATCTGTTCGTTTGAGAAAACATTTTGATCTCTTTCCATATCCTATCCCCGGTTGTTGCCCTATCAAGATGTGTCCCTTCCTTTGACCCCTTTTCCGATTTATTAGTGTTGTCCCCCTTGCGTTCCCTCCCTTTGTGAAGAATTCCATTTCCCTAATCTGCTTTTTGAAATCTTTCCTTTCTTTTTTTGGGTAAAGGGTTACCCCGGTGAATTTTATAAATCAACAAATAAGTACACGAGTGTGCCAGAGAGACACACTAGGCTAGACTTGACATACCAAGACTAGGCAAAACAAAGAACAACATCCCACAACACAACCAAAAAGAAAACAGCCAGCTCATAGACCAAGCCCAAACAGGCAACAACAAATAAACAAAAAGACTCTATCGCTAGCCCGGATCAATGTCCAACGTCCTCACTTGGGTGTTCCATCTTTCGAGCATCAAAGGATTCCTTGTATTCTGGCCCATCCTGAAAGACATCAGCTTAAGTCTCACCGTTTGTAACACAATATTCGCAATCATGGGTGCGGTCCGCTTATTTTGAGTGAATAGTCTACTGTTCCTCTCTTGCCATATGAAATATGCAGAAGCTGCCACCACCAACTTACCAACAATAGTTTCGGCACTCTTTGAACTCACATGTATCTGAATCCATGCCATAATAGACACCCAACTTGAATCCACATTCTCCATATAAGCCAAGTCTTTTACCAGGTTCCATACTTGTGAAGAGAACGAGCAATGGAAGAAAAGATGATCACGCGAATCTTTATCGTATCTGCATAAAGGACAGCACATAATACAAGATTCTAAGGTCCTTCCCCTGTATATAAGTCTATGCGATTTTTCCCCTGGCCGACGCTCCCCTTACTGGTATCAGTGCAAGGGCAATTAGTACGGGTTGCCATAGTTGTCTGGATGGATTGGAACGAAGGGATGAAGGAGGGCCGGCCTACCCAACAAGTAGACCGGAATAACTAGCTTCTAGTCCAACTAGCTAGAGCTCCAACCCAAGCCTCCAAATCAAAGCTTCGGAGAGCCTTCTCCCATGCGATGAGATGAATTCTGTCTCTCCATCCAACACCTAAGCGTGGATATCTCTTCTGAATTCCTTCAATCCTAGCAGCCATTCCTTTCGGGACCCCAGACAAGGAGGGAATAAAGGCAAGCTTTGAAGGGTGGATTTCATTAAAAACAAGGCCTTACCAGCTTGACCTAATAGGGCGGGCACCTTTCCAACCTGAAAGCTTCTTGCTGAATTTCTCTGTAACTGAATTCCAAAGTTCATCTCTTCATCTTCCCAGCATACCAAAATGAACCGAAATGGGATTGGCTATTGAACATCCAAACATATTCCGGCCGACCCTCATAGTGTGGATGGAGGATGAAGGAAGAACACCTTAATTCTTTCAAAAGACGGAAACAGAGTCATTTTTTCCCACTAGCCTAACTAATGATTTTACCTCACTTTGTTGTATTGTATAGATAAGCCTGACTTTATAAATAGGAATTCAGAAAAGAGTTCTAACTTACCTTCTTGACTGTGCTTCCTGCTTTTGGACCTATTTTATATTTCTATTATAGTGGTAAGATTGTAGTCTACTGCAACAGGAGAAAGGAAAGCAGGCCAATATTCATGATAAATGAGATTTTGCCCAGATAGAACTTTTTCAATCCATGATCTGCTCTACGAATGGAAAAGTAAAAGTCTCATTTGACAGCTATATAAAATAGACACTTTCTAATTTCCATGTCTGTCTATAAGGGAAATAGGTCAAGTGTCATTTTGCAACTGTATGAGCATGAACATCTACTTTCGAATTTGAATAGTCCGCTTAGCCGGTCGATGAACCCAATAAGAGGGCAACAATGGTTTCGAGTTCACAAAGGACAACGAACCAGATGCAGTGGTGTAGGACTGCAAAGCTGTAGCCTCTGACAGCGATGAAGACTCGATGCTTGAGTCTGTCATGAGTGAAGATGCCACTAGGGAAGCACTGGGAATGACAGAAGACACACCAGTAGTGGAGGCAGGAATCAAAGTAGAGTTCTCAAAGGAAGAAGGAGCTGTTGAGTCAGATGTGGCATTAGACTTCAAATAGGTTCTTCTCGAAGTGGTTACTAGTAAGCCAAGGAAGTTCTTTCCCCAAGGCAAAGAGTCCGTTCATGGTAGAAGTCCTTTCCTTTCAACTAAGAATGCTGACTTTCCTCAAATGATTGGAACTAAGGTATGCTCGCCGAAGGAAAAGAAGAGTAAGCCAATAGTATCCCGAGGAAAGAAGAAAATGTCACATTGACATTTCGAAAGGCTTTGAGAAGAGGGGCAACAGTGAAGATGCCGAGAATGGCCGTGTGTCTATGGGGATTACCGGTCTTGATAAGAATCTATTGCAAATGCATGTGAGGGAGGAATGACTGCATTAAGATTTAAAACTTGTCGTCTACTTGAAGGAAATGTTTGGAATAGGGAACTTACAATAATACAATACCGCATTCTTCGAAGATTGAGGAACAAGACGAGATCTGTTAAGAGAATGATTTATTCTCGAAAGATTCTGAATAGTTACATCCAATTACAAACTACACGAAAGTTGCCCTTTTTTCATGGAGATTTACCCATCACAGAGATGCATAGCGGAACAGAACGAACTTCATATATCCCTTTTCCACTCAATCCAGAAACAAGATGGGACGTTAATCCGGTTTGTCTCCATTTTAGTGAAACTCTTCCTCAAGTAAGGCAGCCGATAAGTCATCGAAGGCTTTGTGTGAATAATGTATGTAATAGTCAGCATTACTTCTTTTCAAGCTTCCCAAGGTGATTTCATATCTTTGAAAGCAAATGATGCTATAATCTATTCATGAATTAAGGAGATCCTTCTATATCGAAATTTCAGTTTCTAAAATCATAGGAAAATCCCTGGATAGCCCGGTATGAATGTGGAGAAGAACCAAAATGGAATGGTTTCGCTTACTTAAAACTAAGAGGGGATGCCGCCTACTACTGAAAGACCCGTTTTTGCAACAGTTGTGTTCTTGTATGCAAGACGAAGACTTAGAAAGAACAATGAAGTTTGGATCCGAAAAAGTATGCTTAGGCAGTTCTTTCGCTGAACACAAGAGAATCAAGAGGAATTTTTATCATTTCAAATCGATATTCTTATCGAAGAGAAGGAACGAAAAAACCCTAAATCTTACTACTAGAAAAAGAAGTCCTATAGTTTAGAACTCTTCTTTCTATAGTAATTTGACCTCTTGCTGCACCCATCCCAGTCTTCTATGAAGAGAAAAATAAAAAGCTCTTCCCTATCTACTCATTATTCGGAGGTGAATCATAGAACACCAAAAGTTGTGCTATCTTATGGACCTAACATATGTCACATCCCTCACGTGCGCCAAGAGCACATTCGATAGCATCCTCTTAAGGTTTAAAGATCTAAACCTTCTTCTTCTTAGCGGAAACGCACGTGACCAAAATATATATCCGGATAGAGGATAGTCTAGATCTTGATTCACTATTTCCATTTTTGATTTTCTGTCTCGTACGAAGCAATGGGGGGCAAGCTATGACGGCAGGATGTGACCTTGCCTTTCACCCTGCTACCGCCGTTCTAAGTTCTTCTGACTAAACGAAGTTAAGACTAAAGTTTCGGAACTGAAGTTTGCAGCTTTTTTCAGCAAAGCTTAGTAAAAATCTGTCCTTCGGCTACCTTGGATCAAGGGTAGAGATAGGAAGTAAGTCAAAGGTAGATCAACAAAAGTCTTAGTATGGGAAGAGTCAGAGCGAGGGGAGAGACTTTATAAACGATGGTTAGTTAAAGTAAGGAAATGGGCACTCTGGTCACATCGAAGTAACTGCTGTCTCCCTTATGGTCGACGTTCTCTCCTCCCATCCTCTCCTCTCCCTACCGGTCACCGAATAGAACTCTTCTTTGTCGTTCTGGTTGGATTAGGGCGGTCGAACTCTCCCCTCCTCTCCTTAACAGTCGAGTGATTTCTCATTCTCTCTCCCTCTTTCTACAGATAAGCGGGTTCTTCGATCATTCTAATGAAATAGGTTTGTTAAAGCCAATTGATCGAATTCTATTTTAGATTCCTATTCCACTCCAACCGGTGCAGAACTCTTAACCTTTCTAGGACCCTCTCTACGGCAAGGTGCTGCTCTACTCTTTCCACTTGCTCCATCGTGTATAGCGGTTGAGTTCTTCGCCTCACGGTTTGGCTACCCATCGTCATTCCCTCTCTGTCTAAAGTGAGAGGGGTTCTCTGCGCACAGTGTAAGATTCCGGTCTCGTAGGCAGCAGCATTCATGCTTGCCTTTGCCATGATTGTCCGTTGTTCCCTTGGTGCGCTGTCATTGACGGTGTAAATCTGTTCGTTTGAGAAAACATTTTGATCTCTTTCCATATCCTATCCCCGGTTGTTGCCCTATCAAGATGTGTCCCTTCCTTTGACCCCTTTTCCGATTTATTAGTGTTGTCCCCCTTGCGTTCCCTCCCTTTGTGAAGAATTCCATTTCCCTAATCTGCTTTTTGAAATCTTTCCTTTCTTTTTTTGGGTAAAGGGTTACCCCGGTGAATTTTATAAATCAACAAATAAGTACACGAGTGTGCCAGAGAGACACACTAGGCTAGACTTGACATACCAAGACTAGGCAAAACAAAGAACAACATCCCACAACACAACCAAAAAGAAAACAGCCAGCTCATAGACCAAGCCCAAACAGGCAACAACAAATAAACAAAAAGACTCTATCGCTAGCCCGGATCAATGTCCAACGTCCTCACTTGGGTGTTCCATCTTTCGAGCATCAAAGGATTCCTTGTATTCTGGCCCATCCTGAAAGACATCAGCTTAAGTCTCACCGTTTGTAACACAATATTCGCAATCATGGGTGCGGTCCGCTTATTTTGAGTGAATAGTCTACTGTTCCTCTCTTGCCATATGAAATATGCAGAAGCTGCCACCACCAACTTACCAACAATAGTTTCGGCACTCTTTGAAGTCACATGTATCTGAATCCATGCCATAATAGACACCCAACTTGAATCCACATTCTCCATATAAGCCAAGTCTTTTACCAGGTTCCATACTTGTGAAGAGAACGAGCAATGGAAGAAAAGATGATCACGCGAATCTTTATCGTATCTGCATAAAGGACAGCACATAATACAAGATTCTAAGGTCCTTCCCCTGTATATAAGTCTATGCGATTTTTCCCCTGGCCGACGCTCCCCTTACTGGTATCAGTGCAAGGGCAATTAGTACGGGTTGCCATAGTTGTCTGGATGGATTGGAACGAAGGGATGAAGGAGGGCCGGCCTACCCAACAAGTAGACCGGAATAACTAGCTTCTAGTCCAACTAGCTAGAGCTCCAACCCAAGCCTCCAAATCAAAGCTTCGGAGAGCCTTCTCCCATGCGATGAGATGAATTCTGTCTCTCCATCCAACACCTAAGCGTGGATATCTCTTCTGAATTCCTTCAATCCTAGCAGCCATTCCTTTCGGGACCCCAGACAAGGAGGGAATAAAGGCAAGCTTTGAAGGGTGGATTTCATTAAAAACAAGGCCTTACCAGCTTGACCTAATAGGGCGGGCACCTTTCCAACCTGAAAGCTTCTTGCTGAATTTCTCTGTAACTGAATTCCAAAGTTCATCTCTTCATCTTCCCAGCATACCAAAATGAACCGAAATGGAATTGGCTATTGAACATCCAAACATATTCCGGCCGACCCTCATAGTGTGGATGGAGGATGAAGGAAGAACACCTTAATTCTTTCAAAAGACGGAAACAGAGTCATTTTTTCCCACTAGCCTAACTAATGATTTTACCTCACTTTGTTGTATTGTATAGATAAGCCTGACTTTATAAATAGGAATTCAGAAAAGAGTTCTAACTTACCTTCTTGACTGTGCTTCCTGCTTTTGGACCTATTTTATATTTCTATTATAGTGGTAAGATTGTAGTCTACTGCAACAGGAGAAAGGAAAGCAGGCCAATATTCATGATAAATGAGATTTTGCCCAGATAGAACTTTTTCAATCCATGATCTGCTCTACGAATGGAAAAGTAAAAGTCTCATTTGACAGCTATATAAGATAGACACTTTCTAATTTCCATGTCTGTCTATAAGGGAAATAGGTCAAGTGTCATTTTGCAACTGTATGAGCATGAACATCTACTTTCGAATTTGAATAGTCCGCTTAGCCGGTCGATTGGCTTGAATATCTCTTTCTTTTGAATCGTAACCTACTATTTTTTTTTGGGTAAAGGGTTACCCCGATGAATTTTATAAATGAACCAAATAAGAACAAGGATGTGTCAAAACGACACATCAACTAGACTTGGCGAAACAAGCCTAGGACACCAAGCCAACAAAGCCAACAAACAAAACAACCCAGACAAGCGTTAAACAATGAAACTAAACAACCACGGCCAAAAAACCAAACAAACAAGGCCGAACCCTAACCAAAAACAAAAAGACTTCTAGCCCGGATCAGCTTCATCATCATTGCTATCATTGATCTTCCAGGTTTTGAAAATCCTCCTCCTAGCAGAATCCAATCGAAACTTGAAACCCATAAGTCTTAGCCGAACCGAACTCTTGATCTTCTCCGCAACTTGTACCACGGTTAATTGATTAGAGCTGAAAAGCCGACTGTTCCGCTCTTGCCAAATATAATAAGAAGTCGCAGCTACCACCAATTTGCACACAATGTCATCAACTTTCTTAGAGTTAGAGTGCTGATCAACCCAAACCATTAAGGACTGCCATGTATTATCAACGCTTTCCAAGTTAACCATGCTCTTCACATTTCTCCATACTTGATCCGCAAACACACATTGAAAAAACAAGTGGTCTCGGCTGTCTCGATCATATTGGCACACCGGGCAACACATAAGACTAAGATTTGTTACACTTCCTGCTTCCCAAACCGCCAACCTATCCTGCGTCTTCAATTTATTCCTAAACACCAACCACAAATGAAAAGAGTGTCGAGGAACACATTGAGAGAACCAAACCATATTAGCCCAAGTCGCATGATTATCCCTATTCCGAATCATATCCGATACTTGAGAAGATTCGAAATCGCCAAAGTTCCCATCCAAAGCTTTCCAAACTAAACGATCAGATGCATTATCAATCAGCTGAGGCGTTTGAATATTTATTAGGACCGGAAACAAATCTAGCCAAGCTTGTGGCCATCTCCAGTGCCCATTCTCATCGATAACATCCGCAACCGACGACTTTAGATTGAAACCCGCATTAGCTATAGATCGAGGAGTAATAAAGGAGCTAAGAGGACTCATATGGCATCAGTTATCACTCCAAACATTTGTTTGCACACCACTTTTGAGATGATACCATATGTGAGGCCACAAAATACTTCGAATAGACAATATTTTCCACCATCCCCAACTCATGCTCCCTCGACAAGGAACCTCCCAAAAAATTCTCCCTTTTAGCTTGTACTCGTGAATCCATCTCACCCAAATGGACTCCCGTTTAGATAAAATGCTCCAGACATGCGTGGCCATAAGCGACTTATTTACATCAGATATACTCCGAATACCCAAGCCACCTTCTTGTTTAGGCAAACACGCATCTTTCCAAGAAACTTTAGCACGGATTCTACCCTCCGATCCCGCATTCCACAAGAATCTACGGAATCTTTTCTCAAGCTCATTGATAACCCTAGTAGGAATAATGAAAACAGAAGCCCAATAGATATGCATAGATGAGAGAACCGAGTTTATAAGTTGCAATCGACCAGCAAATGATAACGATTTTGTCATCCAATTAGCAATCTTCTTATCCATTCGATCAATAAAGACCTTGCAATCTTTAAAAAGAAGCCTAGAGGATATGAGCGGGACCCCAGATAACGAACCGGAAAAACACCCTCTTGAAACGGCATAATATCAAGAATTTCCTCTCTAATCGATTGAGGAACATTGCAGAAGAATACTGTACTTTTCGCTGGGCTAGGAGCCAAACCTGAAATGTTAGTAAACGTCTGAAGAGCCTCCTTGACCTTCTTAACCGAAACAACATCACCATGCACAAAAATAAATAAGTCATCAGTAAACAAAACATTAATTATTTTTTGCTTGGCACAATGCGCGTGATATCTATAATTTGAAGAAGCAGCCTGTTGAAGCAAAAGAGATAGAACCTCCATGATTAACATGAATAAAAAGGGGGACATGGGATCACCCTGCTGTAGCCCGCGTTTGCCTCTAAAATAGCCATGAAGATTGCCATTAATACTCAACGAGTAAGAAACTGTCGAAACACATGTCATAATCCACCCAATCATTTTATGATGAAGCCCAAATCGGAACAAAATATCTTTCAAGAATGACCAATTAACCGTATCATAGGCTTTCTGTATATCAATTTTGAATGCACATCTAGCCGGACCCCTGTTAAGATGGTAATTATGCATTAATTCTTGTGTGAGGAGGATATTATCAGAGATCTTCCGACCCGGCACAAAAGCTGATTGGTTGATACTAACAAGAGTTCCCAAGCTTCCTTTTAGGCGATCCGTGATAATCTTACTTATGCATTTATACAGCACATTGCAACAAGAAATCGGCATGTAGTCTAGAACTGAATTCGGGACATCTTTTTTCGGAATCAAAGCGAGAATAGTGTGGTTAACCTGAGTTAGAAGCTTACCGTTCTCAAAAAATTGTAACACCGCATCCGTGACTTCATTACCAACAATATCCCAAGCATGCTTGAAAAAAGCCGATGTGTACCCATCAGGACCCGGGGCTTTATCCTCTCCAATACTGAACATAGCAGATTTGACTTCCTCGCGAGAAACCTGAGACACCATTTGATCCGCACTTAGCACATTAATGAAGAGGTTGTCTGTGACACTCTAGGTTTTTCCGAGGGAACACCTTGTAATTTTGTTAGGCGTATATATGTGTTATTAAATGAAAAGTTGCGTTTTACCTTAATGTGCTATGTGTGGTATGTATATATATAATGTGTGGTATGTATATAGATATATATGTGGGAACCGAACCCGACTCGAGACCACTCGGTCTCGAGTAAACAAAAACGGTTGGGCCGGATTGGGCCATATACCCCCCCTTCGAGCCCACTCGGAACCATTGTAGGGTGCACCACCCAAACCGAGTATAAAACCCATGCCCAAGCCCTCCTTCTCTCATTTGACACTCCCACCATTCACACACCCTCCTACATTCCTCCAAACCACTAAAACCCTAAGGTTCTAACATCAAACTCACCTCCTCTCCTCTCCCTCTCTCGGATCTAACCGGCGACAACAAAAGGGGCTCCCGGATCATCTCGGATTAGCTCATCATCACCACTCGGAACTTAGTCCATCAATCCTTCACACCTCTTCATCTAGCCGGTTAGTGCCTTTAGTTATTAGGTTAAAAATGATGATTTATGATATATAGAAACTATGTGATTTGTATGTTTGAAGGAGTATATTGCTTATTAGATAATAGATTGTTATCAACGTTTGAATGATGAATTGATAAACAATGTGTTTTATTCATAAACCTTATGAATGCCTTGAAATAACTATATGATATGGATAAGCTAGTGTGTTTGAATAAATGATTCATGCTAGAAAGTGTAAGGGAAATATTGTTTTGATAATATCTTGCTAAGGTGTTTTGTAGGATAAATGGCTATGTTATCCAAATTATGTTAATCCGATTTATGTTAACCGATTTATGTGGTATGATCTTGTTACCCGATTTATGCTAGATGTTTTGGGACAAATGTGTGTTCAATAAGATGATGCAAGATTTACTTGATCTTTATATTTCATGCTTAAGTGATCTCATGAAGAACCTTATGAATATGTGCCAAAAGTGATATGAACACATGATGAACAATGTTGAATGTGAGTTGAACATTTGAATATGATATGAATGTGTTTTAAATGTGCTTTGAACATGAAAAGATGCTTGGTTTGATCTGTTTTGAATTGCATTTAGACAAGAAAACATGTTTATTGGAGATAGTACACAATTTGCATGAAATCTCAATTCTATTGGTTAGTACATCAGAGGTTCTAGAAGGATTCTTGTGCACGTATCCAAGGTTGCGACTCGCAACCGAAACATGACAAGTCGAAACATCCAGTTACGACTCGCAACCGAAACATGACAAGTCGAAACATCCAGTTACGACTCGCAACCGAAACATGACAAGTCGAAACATCCAGTTACGACTCACAACCAGAGCATGACAAGCCGAAACATCCGGTTGCGACTCGCAACCGTGTGTTCTCGAGTCGAAACCGCCCTTGTCTCGACTGGGCTGCCTAAGTGTTATTGGGCCAAAAGCTTGTTGGACTATCTGTTGACTGGACTGCATATGTATCTGTACTGTTTGTTTGTGGAATGTTAGGGCAGGCCCAATAACCCAAGTGTTTGTATGAATGCATGCTATGTGTGACTGTACGTGTTTGCTATACGTGTTTACTTGTACCCCAACTTGACCTATATTGGTAACCATGCTAGGACGTGGTGACCAACGTGATCGACCGGGTAATTAATCTACCGAGCAACCCAAGGTGAGTTCACAACCTAAAGCATGTATTCCCGGTGGTTTGGGAAACGGAACTAAAAACAACACTATCCCCTTATGAGGGATACAACTTACTTTTCTTCCCTTGTTATTGGGAACCTTTTAGTTAATTACTGTTTATACGGATTGCAACAAACGGCACTAAACGAAACTCTATCACTTAAAGTCCCTACTACATAATACCGATTAGTCGCCGGGGCCAGGCGAACGGGTTATTAGTTGATAGCGCTATTTAGGTCTTACCAACCTCACACCGTGCCAAGGTATGGGATCGGTCGTGAACTAATGTACTCAGGCATCCGTCAATGATGATAGAACATTGACATCGGGGCACTCTGCGGATACGCAACGGTCATCTAGTGTTCGGTATTGGAAAAACAGTTTAGTCGCTAACTTTTGGGGTAGCTCCCCATGGCATGTATAAACGGATAAATTAACTGGTGAAACAAGTTTTCGGTAATTAAAACTGGACAACTAGTGAACTCACTCAGCATTATTGTTGACCCCTTACTGCATGCTTTGCAGGTAACCAGTGACTGAGGAGCTGCTACTTGGGGAATGTGTAGTGTTCGTCTACCCCTGTGTTGGGTGTTAAATAAACATGAACTATGAACCATGTTTAAGACTGTTTTACTTATGCTTCCGCTACCTACTACTATTTGAGCTTAAAACTTTAAACTCCGAAATTGATATTTACTAATCATATGGTCAGTAAGTATTACTTTGGTTATTAATTCAATTATTCAGTATAATTGGTGGCTGGATCCTGGTCGGTCACGCCCTCAAGCGGACGGTGCTCCGCAGGTGGAATTTGGGGGTGTGACAAATTGGTATCAGAGCCATTGGTTATAGTGAACTTGGTTTTAAAAAGAAGAGTCTTTTTGAGAAAAACCAGACTATAACCCGTGACTCGTGACGACACTACACTCCAAGGGCAAGACTCGGCATATTAGACCTTATAGCTCGGACTTGTGCTTACATGCTTATTTATCCTATGTTAACTGCTCTACTATACATACTAGTGTGCCTGATTAGATAGATACACCTCCCTCTTCTATCTTATTCTCGCTACGTTACGACATCACACTCATACTGTGTTTTCTGGTTATGAAGACAATGAGTGGACGCGGAAGAGGAAGCGTTAACATGACTCAGGCTCAATTCGCCAACTTGCTCAACACGGTGGCTGCAGCATTCGCAGCTCACCCTGGAGGTAAACTCGTTGCTATAGGATGTTTGGATCCTACCCCCCCCCCACATCGTCTTTTCACCTCTAAAACCTATTCGCTCCATTTCTCACAACAGGTCAGCCTGCGCCTGCGCAACCACGTGTTTGTACTTTCAAAACCTTCATGGATGGCAAGCCTCTCCCTTTCAACGGCACTGAGGGTGCCATAGGCCTTCTGCATTGGATTGAAAAGGCCGAAGCTGTCTTTGCCGTCTGCGAGTGTCCCCCTGCTAACTGGGTTAAGTACGCAACTGGTACGCTTGAAGGAAACGCGCTTTCATGGTGGAAAGCACAGATTCAGATGCTTGGTCTGGAAACTGCTAATGCTACAGCATGGGAAGATTTCAAGGACATGATCAAAGAGGAGTACTGTCACAGGGATGACATTCACAAACTCGAGAACGAGTACTATGCGCTCAAGATGGTCGGATCAGAGATTGAGACCTACACTAAGCAGTCCAACGACTATGCTGCACTTTGCCCAAACATGTCCCAACCTATGTATCGAAGGATCGAGTTGTACATCAAAGGTTTGGTCCCAGAAATCCGGAGCCATGTGACCTCGGCCAACCTCAACACCATACAGCCCGTGGTTCGTCTTGCTCACAAACTCACCAATCAGGCTGTGGAAGAAGGCAAGCTGCCCAAGAGGATCGGTACTACTGCTGGAACTTCTGGCGATAACAAGCGAAAGTGGGATGGAAGTCAGGGAAAGGATACTAACCCCACTCAGGCCCCAGTTCAACAAAGGAAGACTGAAAACAACAAGGGCCCTCAGCAACAGGGTGGTTATCGAGGAAACCACCCTAAGTGTAACAAATGTAACCGACATCACAGTGGGCCATGTGGAAAAGGTCAGTGTCAGCGATGCAACAAGATGGGGCATGAAGCCAAAGACTGCCGAAGCCAATTCCCAGCTAGGCAGAATCAGCAACAACCACAGCAACAGCAGCAACAAGGAAACAACCGTGGATGCTTCAAGTGTGGAGCAATGGGGCACATGCGAAAGGATTGCCCTGAACTGAATCAAAACAACAACAATCAAGGTGCTGGGAACAATAACAACAATGCTGGAAATGGTGCTAGAGGAAAAGCTTTTGTGATTGGAGCTGGGGAAGCAAGGAATGACCCCAACGTTGTGGCGGGTAAGTTCCTACTCAATGATCGTTATGTTTCCGTACTATTTGATTCCGGAGCAGATGCTAGTTATGTATCCCTACGTATTAGAAAGAAACTTAAGCTCACTCTTACGCCGCTAAGCTCTAAGCACACCGTTGAAATAGCTAATGGTAGAAACCTCGAGGCCTCACACATAATTCGTAACTGCAAATTAGAGTTGTCTGGTCAGACCTTCCGTATCGATCTTTTCCCCATCGTTCTTGGAAGCTTCGACGTCATCATTGGTATGGATTGGTTATCCAAACATCGAGCTGAAATCCTCTGCCAGGAGAAAGCTATTCGTATTCCCCGTCCCCCTGGCAAACCTCTTATAGTTCAAGGCGACAAGAGCGGAGAAGTCACAGGCATCATTTCATTCTTATAGGCCCAGAAGTGTCTACGAAAAGGGCACCCTGCTATCTTAGCACTCATTACCGACACACAGAAAAGGGAAAACAGGATTGAAGACTTTCCAGTTGTACGCGACTATCCTGAGGTATTCCCGGAGGAACTACCTGGACTCCCTCCTCACCGTCAGGTCGAATTTCAAATCGAGCTAGCTCCCGGAGCAGCGCCTATAGCTCGTGCACCTTATCGATTAGCCCCCGCGGAGCTCAAGGAGCTTTCTACTCAACTACAAGAACTTTTGGACAAAGGTTTTATCCGTCCTAGTTCATCACCCTGGGGAGCCCCAGTGCTCTTCGTCAAAAAGAAAGATGGCTCATTCCGAATGTGCATTGACTACCGCGAACTTAACAAGGTTACCATCAAGAATCGTTATCCACTTCCCCGTATCGACGACCTGTTCGACCAGCTGCAAGGGTCGAGCTATTATTCCAAGATTGATCTGCGATCGGGTTATCACCAGCTGAGAGTTCGCGATGAGGACATCTCTAAGACTGCTTTCAGAACCCGCTATGGTCACTACGAATTCCTTGTTATGCCTTTCGGAATGACCAACGCACCTGCAATCTTCATGGATCTCATGAACCGAGTATGCAAACCCTACCTCGATAAGTTCATAATTGTGTTTATCGACGACATCCTAATCTACTCGAAGAGCCAAGAGGAGCATGAACAACACCTACGTCTTATTCTCGAACTTCTTCGCAATGAGCAACTGTACGCCAAATTTTCGAAATGTGATTTCTGGCTTAGAGAGGTCCATTTCCTTGGACACATCGTCAATCAGGAAGGGATTCATGTTGACCCCGCTAAAATTGAGTCCATTAAGAATTGGCCTGTGCCTAAGACTCCGACCGAAGTTCGCCAATTCTTGGGATTGGCGGGATACTATCGAAGATTTATCAAGGGATTCTCCAAGATCGCTCAACCACTTGCGACACTCACTCAGAAGGGTGTTGCTTACAAATGGAGCGATGCTCAGGAATCTGCCTTCCAGGAACTAAAGAAGAACCTTTGTAGTGCTCCTATCCTCTCCTTACCCGAAGGTACCGACGACTTCGTCGTTTACTGCGACGCTTCTATTCAAGGACTTGGCTGCGTATTGATGCAACGCGAGAAAGTTATTGCTTACGCCTCGCGACAACTCAAGGTCCACGAACGGAACTATACGACGCATGACTTAGAATTTGGAGCTGTGGTCTTCGCGCTCAAGCTTTGGAGACACTACTTGTACGGCACCAAGTGCACGATTTACACTGATCACAAGAGTCTCCAGCACATAATGGGACAAAAGGAGTTGAATATGCGGCAACGCCGATGGGTCGAACTCCTAAATGACTACGAGTGTGCAATCAAATATCACCCAGGCAAGGCTAATGTGGTAGCCGATGCCCTCAGCAGAAAGGAGACCAAACCCAAGCGTGTTCGTGCCTTACAGCTCACTATCCACTCGAACCTCCCTAATCAAATTTGGAATGCTCAGGTTGAAGCATTGAAAGCCGAAAACATCAGGGCTGAGTCCCTACGGGGATCGAGACAACGATTGGAACAAAAAGAAGACGGTGCTTACTACGTAGCCGGACGCATATGGGTTCCGCTTTATGGAAATTTACGTGACCTCGTGATGGATGAAGCTCATAAGTCCCGTTACTCAGTACATCCAGGGTCAGATAAGATGTACCACGACTTGAGGGCTACCTATTGGTGGCCTGGCATGAAAGCCCACATAGCAACCTATGTCAGAAAATGTTTAACCTGCGCAAGAGTCAAGGCTGAGTATCAGAAACCATCAGGCCTACTCCAACAGCCAGAGATCCCGCAATGGAAATGGGAGCAGATTTCCATGGATTTTGTTACTGGCCTGCCTAGGTCTCAGCGCGGAAATGACACCATTTGGGTAATAGTGGATCGCCTAACTAAGTCTGCACACTTCTTGGCTATTAAAGAAACAGACAAGTTCTCTACCCTAGCAGAGGTATACTTAAAAGAAGTGGTCTCGAAGCACGGAGTGCCTACCTCTATTATTTCTGATCGAGATGCACGCTTTACTTCTGAATTGTGGCAAGCTATGCACAAATCTTTTGGCTCGCGTTTAGACATGAGCACCGCTTATCACCCGCAAACGGATGGGCAGTCTGAACGCACCATCCAAACCCTCGAAGACATGCTTAGGGCATGTGTGATCGATTTTGGCAAGAATTGGGAGAAGCACCTACCGTTGGTGGAATTCTCCTACAACAACAGCTACCACACCAGCATTCAGGCAGCACCCTTTGAGGCATTGTACGGCCGTAAATGTCGATCGCCTCTCTGCTGGGCTGAGGTTGGTGACAGCCAGATCACAGGCCCGGAACATGTAGTCGACACCACAGAAAAGATTGCCCAGATTAGACAACGCATGGCGGCAGCTCGTGACCGTCAAAAGTACTACGCTGATAAAGATAGGAAACCGCAAGAGTTCCAGGTTGGTGAACGGGCTCTACTTAAGGTCTCACCCTGGAAGGGTGTGGTTCGTTTTGGAAAACGGGGCAAGCTTAATCCAAGATATGTCGGACCCTTTGAAGTTACTGAAAAGATCGGTACGGCCGCTTACAGGTTGAATCTGCCGGAAGAACTGAGTGCTGTGCACAACGTCTTCCACGTGTCTAATTTGAAAAAGTGCCTGTCAGATGAAACACTCGTCATTCCTTACAAGGAACTTACTATTGACGAACAGCTACACTTTACTGAGGAACCGGTTGAGATCACGGATCGTGAGATCAAAACCCTCAAACGTAGCCAGATACCCCTCGTGCGAGTTCGTTGGAACTCACGCCGTGGCCCAGAGTTTACCTGGGAGCGGGAAGACCAGATGAAACGCAAGTATCCCCAGCTGTTCCCAAATGAAACCCCCAGCACTGAAGCTACAACTGAATTTCGGGACGAAATTCCAAACTAACGGGGGGATGATGTGACACCCCGTTGAAACGCCCTCACTTTTACTAGCTTGTCAGTGGCTGCCTTAACTTTCGGGACGAAAGTTCTTAAAACTTGGGGATAATGTGACACTCTAGGTTTTTCCGAGGGAACACCTTGTAATTTCGTTAGGCGTATATATGTGTTATTAAATGAAAAGTTGCGTTTTACCTTAATGTGCTATGTGTGGTATGTATATATATAATGTGTGGTATGTATATAGATATATATGTGGGAACCGAACCCGACTCGAGACCACTCGGTCTCGAGTAAACAAAAACGGTTGGGCCGGATTGGGCCATATACCCCCCCTTCGAGCCCACTCGGAACCATTGTAGGGTGCACCACCCAAACCGAGTATAAAACCCATGCCCAAGCCCTCCTTCTCTCATTTGACACTCCCACCATTCACACACCCTCCTACATTCCTCCAAACCACTAAAACCCTAAGGTTCTAACATCAAACTCACCTCCTCTCCTCTCCCTCTCTCGGATCTAACCGGCGACAACAAAAGGGGCTCCCGGATCATCTCGGATTAGCTCATCATCACCACTCGGAACTTAGTCCATCAATCCTTCACACCTCTTCATCTAGCCGGTTAGTGCCTTTAGTTATTAGGTTAAAAATGATGATTTATGATATATAGAAACTATGTGATTTGTTGGATGTTTGAAGGAGTATATTGCTTATTAGATAATAGATTGTTATCAACGTTTGAATGATGAATTGATGAACAATGTGTTTTATTCATAAACCTTATGAATGCCTTGAAATAACTATATGATATGGATAAGCTAGTGTGTTTGAATAAATGATTCATGCTAGAAAGTGTAAGGGAAATATTGTTTTGATAATATCTTGCTAAGGTGTTTTGTAGGATAAATGGCTATGTTATCCAAATTATGTTAATCCGATTTATGTTAACCGATTTATGTGGTATGATCTTGTTACCCGATTTATGCTAGATGTTTTGGGACAAATGTGTGTTCAATAAGATGATGCAAGATTTACTTGATCTTTATATTTCATGCTTAAGTGATCTCATGAAGAACCTTATGAATATGTGCCAAAAGTGATATGAACACATGATGAACAATGTTGAATGTGAGATGAACATTTGAATATGATATGAATGTGTTTTAAATGTGCTTTGAACATGAAAAGATGCTTGGTTTGATCTGTTTTGAATTGCATTTAGACAAGAAAACATGTTTATTGGAGATAGTACACAATTTGCATGAAATCTCAATTCTATTGGTTAGTACATCAGAGGTTCTAGAAGGATTCTTGTGCACGTATCCAAGGTTGCGACTCGCAACCGAAACATGACAAGTCGAAACATCCAGTTACGACTCGCAACCGAAACATGACAAGTCGAAACATCCAGTTACGACTCGCAACCGAAACATGACAAGTCGAAACATCCAGTTACGACTCGCAACCGAAACATGACAAGTCGAAACATCCAGTTACGACTCGCAACCAGAGCATGACAAGCCGAAACATCCGGTTGCGACTCGCAACCGTGTGTTCTCGAGTCGAAACCGCCCTTGTCTCGACTGGGCTGCCTAAGTGTTATTGGGCCAAAAGCTTGTTGGACTATCTGTTGACTGGACTGCATATGTATCTGTACTGTTTGTTTGTGGAATGTTAGGGCAGGCCCAATAACCCAAGTGTTTGTATGAATGCATGCTATGTGTGACTGTACGTGTTTGCTATACGTGTTTACTTGTACCCCAACTTGACCTATATTGGTAACCATGCTAGGACGTGGTGACCAACGTGATCGACCGGGTAATTAATCTACCGAGCAACCCAAGGTGAGTTCACAACCTAAAGCATGTATTCCCGGTGGTTTGGGAAACGGAACTAAAAACAACACTATCCCCTTATGAGGGATACAACTTACTTTTCTTCCCTTGTTATTGGGAACCTTTTAGTTAATTACTGTTTATACGGATTGCAACAAACGGCACTAAACGAAACTCTATCACTTAAAGTCCCTACTACATAATACCGATTAGTCGCCGGGGCCAGGCGAACGGGTTATTAGTTGATAGCGCTATTTAGGTCTTACCAACCTCACACCGTGCCAAGGTATGGGATCGGTCGTGAACTAATGTACTCAGGCATCCGTCAATGATGATAGAACATTGACATCGGGGCACTCTGCGGATACGCAACGGTCACCTAGTGTTCGGTATTGGAAAAACAGTTTAGTCGCTAACTTTTGGGGTAGCTCCCCATGGCATGTATAAACGGATAAATTAACTGGTGAAACAAGTTTTCGGTAATTAAAACTGGACAACTAGTGAACTCACTCAGCATTATTGTTGACCCCTTACTGCATGCTTTGCAGGTAACCAGTGACTGAGGAGCTGCTACTTGGGGAATGTGTAGTGTTCGTCTACCCCTGTGTTGGGTGTTAAATAAACATGAACTATGAACCATGTTTAAGACTGTTTTACTTATGCTTCCGCTACCTACTACTATTTGAGCTTAAAACTTTAAACTCCGAACTTGATATTTACTAATCATATGGTCAGTAAGTATTACTTTGGTTATTAATTCAATTATTCAGTATAATTGGTGGCTGGATCCTGGTCGGTCACGCCCTCAAGCGGACGGTGCTCCGCAGGTGGAATTTGGGGGTGTGACATTGTCCAAATTAACCTTATGAACCGATACATCCACCCCCAAAAACTCAGTATAGTGCGAGACCAGAACATCAGCAACGTCATCACCTTCATGCCGAGCTCCCATGAGATCCGTGATACTATGAATTTTGGTACGAGCATTCCGAGCCTTCACAGAATTGTGAAAAAATCTAGTATTTGAGTCTCCCGCTCGAAGCCACTCTACCTTAGATTTTTGTCTTAAAAAACACTCTTCATCATAAGCCACTGATTGAAATTCTTGAAGACATTGAGTCTCCATTTGCCTGAGCCGAACATCCAACTGGTTATGATCCACTTGAATCTGAATCTCATCCAATGTTTTCCTCAACTCATTCACCCGATTATGTAAATTTCCTTGGTTATGAAGAATCTTCCTCGGCCTAGGTTTCAAGTTCCTCATTTTCTTAACAACAGAAAGCATAGCAATACCCTCCACTGTATTCATCCACTCCTGTTTCACGGAATCCTTAAAATCTGGTTTTGACACAATGAAATTTGGGAATTTAAAAGGCCTTGGCCGTTTACCATAAAAGCCCATCATCCTTAGAATACAAGGCGTATGGTCAGATACCCGAAACGGGTGAAACATAGCAAAAGCATCAGGAAACTGATCAATGAACACAACATTACCCATAATTCTATCAATCTTTTTGAGAAGACCCACTCCACTCTTAGGCTTTTGGCTCCAAGTGTATTGCAACCCATGAGCATGAATATCGATCAATTCAGCTTGTTGAACACAATCGTGAAATTCACGCATGCCAATAGACTGGTTAGAGGACCCAAACAACGAGTCATCAATATTGAAAGCGGAATTAAAGTCTCCCATAACTACCCACGGCTTGTCATGACAAAAAACCTTGTGCTTGCATAATTCAACCCAGAGGGGTCTACGATCTTGATACTTATTTTCAGCATACACAAAAGAGCAAAAGAGAGCGTTTTTACTATCTTTAAAAATGACCTGGGTATGAATAAGTTGATCAGATTGAAAGAGGACCATAACATCAAACATCTCAGGGTTCCAACCCAGAATAATTCTTGTGCCACGAGTGCATAAACCACCATTAGACGTCCAACACTTCAAGGATTGCACACATGTCTAATTTATTATCATCAACAACAGAATGAACCTCACTTTGTTTCAGGGGCCGGTTCAATCCCCTAACATTCCAGGTCATAATGCTACCATTTAAACCATTCGAACCGGGAGTGCTTGCGCCCTCAGAATCATTCATAGGCTGGCCATTCTTCATAAATTGTGCCATCTCCATCGGTGTAACCTCCATCATCTCATCATCAACCTGTGAATTTCGAATAGTCTTAATATGCGGCCCATCGTTCTTCACAGCTATGTTTACATCTCCATTCCCGTCCTCAGACGCTAACACATCAAACGAATTCGCTGTTCTAATATGAATAGACCCCGAGCTGGTATCACTCTTCGTACCAGAAGTACTCGCACCTGACCTGTTAGTTTTTGGCTTGTAGACAAATTTCGGCTTCTGTTTCTTTTGCCCGACTCCAAACTTAGCAACCTTTCTCTTATCCGTGATAATTCCTCATCCACCGTTACTGGCTTCGGGTTTGCATTAACATTCTTAGGACAGCTCTGCTCATTATGACAAAAAATGCAGCACTCAGCACAACGGTGCGGCTTCCATTCATACTCAACCTTAACTTTTTCCATAATGAAACCATCATCATCCAATTTCGGAATAGCTACAACTATTTGATCCTTAAGGACATCATCCGCACTAACCTCAATCAAGGCTCTAGCAAAACTACTCCTACCCCAGCTGTCAGCACACATATCCGCTGTGTAGCTATCCAATCTCTTTGGAACCCCAATCTTCGACGCCAACAAACACAACCCATCATCCGTATAGATAGAGATAGGAACATTATGAAGCTTAACCCATATAGGGACCGACTTTATTCCCTCCTTTTTCAGGCTAACCGAAGGCGACCAGATATTGAGAAATAATGGAACTTTACGAATTAACCAAGGCCCACCCTCAAGAACTTTATTCATTCCTTCCTTCGTGTCAAACTTGAAAAAGAAAAAACCTTCAGCATTCATCATAATCTTAGCAAATCCAAACCTTGACCACACATTTTTAACATAGTACTCAAACGACCGGAAACGGCAATCTATTCCCCAGAAAATAGCCAAATAAAACATTATCGAGCCTGTCTTGAACCGTTTTAACTACCTCCCTAGGAATCACTATATCGTCTTCTTGGTGAGTCTCCATCGGGTCCAACTTCCTGAAGTTAACTTCACGTTTAGTGCTTGGATTCTTCATCACCTTCTGTGCATAAGACACCTGGTCCTCCTGCTTCTTATCCGCATAAACATTCTCAACAGGAACAGTTATTTTTTCCAATTCATCAAGTACATTCAGCACACGAGGTTCCGTTTGACTATTTGACATAATTCCACGTCTAGGTGCCAAAGGTTTTCCATCAATATTCAGAGTTCTATTGCCAAAACCCTTAACAACGATTGGAGGCTTCCCATACAGATCATGAAAATTATTAGGTTCAACACTAAGTGACAGCGGCTTTCCAAATAATTCATTGATGTCCGGAGGTTTAGAGGTCATGGTTACGTCAAACACAGCACATGCAGACGTAAAAAGCAGGCCCGATCAGACAGCAAACCACACGGATCAGCAGCAACCCTACTCGGATATTAGACAATTCTCTCCTTTGAAAACGAAAGCAATCTCCGAAGCACCCAAGAATCAGCGAACAGCACAGACAAAATCAAGACAAAACCCTAGACTAGCTAAACCCTAACTTGTGATTCTAGCATAATCATATAGTGAAATCGTTAAGTCAAAGTTTCTGCCTAACCAGAAGGACCGACAAACCAATCACGCTATACAATATGTTCGAAATCAATAGGTTATGGCGGCGATTGAAAAACAAGAGACAAAGAAAAACCCTAGTTTAGATCGATCACAGAATTGCTAACGAGTTCGTTATGGATCATTTGAAAGATTTGAATGATCAAATTCACCAATCACAGACTGTTATACAACGAGATCACGAAGAAAACCTAGGATCGCATGAGGAACGAAATCGCCTGGCTAGAGAGAGAAACTAGGGTTGAAAATCGTAACCTACTATTAGTGTATGCCTAAATCTAAACTAATTACTTTTCTCTAATCAACTTATGACCAAACAAAAAATGACTTAACTAATGGCCAGATTTCCCTCTCCTCATTCAAAACTACTTCTATCTAGCTCCTCTCTTCACCATCTATTGGTCAAAAAGAGTAAGAGTATTCTATCTAGCTCCTCTCTTCACTATCTAGCTCCTCTCTTTCCAAGGAACTATAATATTCTGCAAATTACTTTTACTATAGTTTGGAGTTTTTGGCGTTTTACTGCATTTATGGCGTTTCACAAGCATTATGACTGTTTGGCGTTTTATTGATATAATGTATTTTTTATTCTAAGTTGAAAAATACATAACAAACAACAGAAAAAGAAAATTAAAAAAATAAAAATAGAAACAATTCATCTTCCAAATCTTCACTGTCATCAGTCTCTTTCTTTCTTTGAAACATGTTCACTGGCGGTTTGGCTTTGTCATGCTTGTGTTTTTGTGGCCTTTTGGAAAGACAAAATGACATAAGTTTTTTGTTTGAATATGTATCTTTAAACAACTCATCAGTGTCATTCGTCTTTTCATGCCATTATAATATTCATCAATAACAAAACACAAAAAATGACATAAGTCTGACCCCAGCAACTTTTTGTTTATGATTTGTCCATCTCATGCAGCAAAATGTTAGTTGTCCATCAATAATAGCACCTCAGGGAAAAATGCATTCTCTATAACTTGGCGTAGAACAATATTGAATATACAAGAATCGATATTTGCCATTTTTTGCGTTTTTACTGAGGAAATAATGTATCCAAAAGAAACGTCGATTTTTTGGAATCTTTGATGTTTGAGTGTTTTGGCGTTTTCTAAGATGATTGGTATATAGTAAAATATGGCGTTTTTCGAGTAGGTGTGTTTGATGTTTTGGGGATTTTGGCGTTTGTAAGATGAATGGTATATATTAGAAAATATGGCGTTTCAGGTTCTGGAGGGTTTGTTTTTTATGTTTGGGATGTTTTTGTTTATATAGGGATGTGTTTTGGTCTGTAATGGCGTTTTATTCATTAGTTGGCGTTTTGGTATAGAAGTGTAAAGACCTTTTTACCCTTAACGAAGCGCGTCCACTTAATAGAATTCGTCTTATTTACAAAAACGCCACCGCGCCAATCTAGTCCATAGATTGTTTTGATCTGACGATCCATAAGCGTTCTCACCGTTCTCACACTTTCTACCGTTTTCTCTAAATCCCGACCCTATATATATGTATATAGGGTAGGGTTCATGCGAGAACCACCTTTATTGCGAAAACCGCGAGAACCAAGGTGAACAGGGGGCAATTTTGTAAATAACAAACAACTTTTAAAAAAACTCGCTTACCTGATTCCCTTTACCATCGGACTTCAGTCATAAATTAAACTACATTTAATAAAAAATTTCACGTCCACTCTCTCCGAAACCTCTGATTAGATCCAGATCTCTCAACATTTCTAAACCTTCAAGTTGAATCTCTCAACAATAATCTACAGTTCATCCCTGAACCTCTCAACAATACTCAACAGTTCGTCGATTACATCATCGTCTCGAATACATCATCACTTCACCATCATCAGTTCACCATATCGAAGCATCGAAGCATTTGGATTAAGATTTTATATCAGATTTGAGATTTTACCTGCAGATAGTCATATAATCGAGGTTAGTTCCCAAAGTTCGTCCAAAGTCAGTCGTATAATATATATTAGGAACATAATCATCGATCGTACATTCTTCATCCATTCGTAATTAGGGCAACGTGATTATAAACATTGTGGATTTTTAATCCGTTTTTTTTTTCGGTAAAGGGTTACCCCGGTGAATTTTATATATAAACCAATAAAACAAAGATGTGTCAAAGCAACACATCAACTAGACTTGACAAACCAATCCTAGGACACCAAGCAAACAAAACCAATCAACAAACATCCAGACAAAACATCAAGACAAAACAAAACAACCACGGCCGAAACACACAAACAAACACAAGGCCGGCCTAAACAAGAAAACGAAAATATCTAGCCCAGATCCAGATCGCCATCCTTATTATCTCTAATCTTCCATGTTTCAAATATCCTCTTCCTTGTAGACTCCAACTGAAACTTGAATCCCATAAGTCTTAGACGAACTGAACTTTTAATCTTCTCAGCCACTTGAACTGCAGTTAAATGATTAGCAGTAAACAGCCGACTGTTCCTCTCTTGCCATATGTAGTACGAGGCCGCCGCAACTACCATTTTACACACAATATCATCAACCGTCTTCGATTTAGAATGGTGTTCAACCCAACCCATTAAGGACTGCCATGTGTTATCTACACTATCCATGTTCACCATACCTTTTACGTTCTTCCATACTTGATCCGCAAAAACGCATTGAAAGAATAGATGATCTCGACTATCACGATCATAATGGCACAAAGGGCAACACATGAGGTTAAGATTTGTTGCACTTCCTGCTTCCCAAACTGCCAACCTATCCTGCGTCTTCAACTTATCCCTGAACACCAACCACATATGGAATGAGTGTCGCGGGACACATTGAGAAAACCAAACCATATTAGCCCAGGCCGCATTATTATCCCTATTTCGAACCGTATCCCAAACTTGAGAGGACTTAAAGTCGCCAAAATTCCCATCCACAGCTTTCCACACTAGTCTATCCTGAGCATTATCAATCAGATGGGGTATTTGAAGATTTATTAAAACTGGGAACAAGTCTAGCCACGCTTGAGGCCACCTCCACTGCCCATTCTCATCAATGACATCCGCAACCGAAGATTTCAAATTAAAACCAGCATTAGCAATCGATCTAGGAGAAATAAAAGAAATAATAGGACTCATCTGGCACCAGTTATCACTCCAAGCATTTGTTTGCATCCCACTTTTTAATCCATTCGTAATTAGGGCAATGTGATTATAAAAATAGATGATTTAATGAGTGTGTCATAGTGAATTTGAGCAAATAAAGTTAATAATATCATTCATGTGCATAGTGAATTTGAGCAAATTTGTTTAGGATTCGTGTAGATGATTTTGTGTAATTAGAATATGCTGTTGTTGTTTTAGGTAAAGCACACGTGCATAGTGAGCTTGAGCAGTTTTGTGTAAGATACATGATTAGTTTAATATGATGGTTTTATTGTTTCATGCGATGCACATGTGCAATAGCGAACATGAGCAATTTTGTTTAATATACTTGTTTATGATTTTTTTTGTAATTAGATTATGTTGATGTTGTTGTTTAAACTTTAAAGTGATGCATATGTGCATATTGAATTTGAGCCCATAGCATTGAACTTTACATATGGATTGATTTTAAATATCATTTTAAGAATATGTGATGCACATGTGCATAGTGATTCAAAAGTGCATAATGACCATGACATGTGATGCACATGTGCATATTGATGCACAAAGTGCATATAGATGCACAAATGCATATCATTTACGGTGATTAAAAAAGGTGTTTAATGCACATACTAATAGAAATTGCATGTTTGGTTATATTATGTTTCAATTATTATTGTAGGTAAAAAGCTGAAAAAAAACCGAAGAAAATAACATTTGTGTTGAGATAGAATGACGATGGGGCAATAAAACTGCCATGTGATAAGGAAGGTGAATACAAAAGTATTAAACGAAAAAGCCAAAAAAGGTTGGTTATTAGTCGATGATGCAGTTGGTAGTATATTCACACAGTTGGTAGTATATGCACACGTGCATCAAATTGTTACTTTCATTTTGAACGATGTTGTTTGATGTCATGTGCAGTTATTGCAGGAGAAATAAATACAAGGAATAGGACAAGTAAAAAGCATGATGTTGTTTGATTTGTTGAGTGTTAGGGTTTTTTATTGAAGCAAACCTGTTGATAAGGTCCATCATGTTAATGCACATGTGCATAGCTATACACATGCATATTTTGCCAGATTAGTTTAATAAGGTCAATCATATTGATGCATATGCGTATAATTACGCACATGTGAATAATTTGCTATAATAGGTTAATAATGTCATTCATGTTGATGTGGTTTGCCAGAATATTAACAACAATGTCATTTATGATGATGTACATGTGCATAGTTTGACAGAATAGATTTATTACTAATTAATGTTAAATATGATTGGTCGTAGTAATACAAAATTTGATTTGGTAAGGGTTAAATTCTTTTACTGAAGCAAACCTATTGATTAGGCCAGTCATGTTACTGCACATGTGCATATTTATGCACATGCATATTTTGTCAGTTTAAGTTAATATGAATGTATTACGGCATATGCACAAGTGCATTATTACTTTAAAACATAAACATTGTACATATTGTATGTAATATGTTTATTGCACATGTGCATACATGAAATAATTGATGTACTATATGTAATGTATGCAGGAAAAATATATTCGAAACGGCTCATGGATTGACAACAAGGACATCTTTTATGAATAGGTTGACATCTCGGAAAATGATAGACTAAGAGGCGTTGAAACAGGAGGAGTGTTGGAAGATGCTTAGTAAATGGAAAGAAATGAAGAAGGTGTGAGGTTGTGAACTAATGCAAATGTTATGTGTAGGTAGTTTGTGGACATGGAATACATATGATAATGTTTGTTAATATATGATGTATTATGTTGTTTGGTAGAGAAAATGTTGGTACTGCACATGTGCAAAGATTGATATAGCATACATATTCGTATTGTAGTATTGTATAATGTATTACAATGGTTATATTTGTTAATTTAGGATGTAATGTGTTGTTTAGTATAGTATATGCCGGTGATGCATATGTGCAATAATGATTGTTGCTCGGATTATGTGATTCCTTATGATAAGGGTGTTATATATACTGGTTGTTACACAAAAGTTGTGTGATAGTGTGTTAATGTTGGTAATGCACACGTGCATTAGTAAAAACAATAAACATGTTAGTAATGAATATGTGTACATTTTGAAATATTGTATATTTGTTCATATCATATTACGTATGTGGTACCCTATTACGTATGGGGCAACACATTACATATGTTGTGGTACCCTATTACATATGGGGTATCACATTACATATGTTGATGTATATGTAAAGGAAAACGGATTATATGTAGTTAAAATATTCATGTATGCACATGTGCATTGGTCGAAACAATAATAATGTGGAGGCGATTTCGGTTCCTCTTGAAACCCTAGTTTTTTCTTTGTGATCTTCTGTATAACAGTCTGTGATTAGAGGTTTGATTGAGCAATCTTCTATAACGAACTTGTTAGCAGTTGTGACCGATCTAGAACTAGGGTTTTGCTTTGTTTCGTTTCCTTCTATCGCCGCCTTTGTGATCTTTAAGAAAACCCTGATTAATTAAACTAGTTGTTATTGATTGCGGTTAACTGAGTTTAATTTAGCTAGATTGATACACTGGTTTAATCAGTTAAGGGTTGACGATTGATCCAAGGGTTTAAGGATTTCAGCTTGGTTAGGGTTTGTGCATGTGTTTGGTGCCGTCGTGTGTTTGTCTGGATTTACGAGTATATTGGCTGCATGGAGAGGAATAGTGATTTTGATCCTGATCCTGATGGTGGGGGTGCAACGCCTGGGTCAGTGCCGATTCGGGGAATAGGGTTAAGGGTAACAAACATCGAGGGGAATAACTTGATGCCTAGACATGGAATGTACTCTACTTCAAATGTTTCAATACTGGATGGGTTAACTAGCATTTCAAAGCCTGTGGATAACATTTATCCTGTTAGTTCTAAATTTCCGAATGTGCCCAATGTGGAGATCGGTAACCTTTCGATGGGAAACCCTTCTCCTGTTATTTCGGGTGGAGATGCTTCATCGTCCACTCTACAGCAACCGGTGCCTAATGTGGAGCCGTTGTCATATGCAAATGTGCTCCAATCCAAGAAGGAGGAGGTTCGTGTTAACTTTAGGAAGATGGAATCGGTTGAAAGTTTGGATGGAGCTGAAGTGGTAATCCCTTTACCATCAGTTAAGTAGGTAACTGAGAGATATTCTAACACGCTGTATGGTTATTTTCTGGGTGAACGCCTTGCTTTTCCGGTTGTGGATTACTTTGTAAAACAGAATTGGGCAAAGTATGGCTGGCTAGGCTTATGATGAATTCAAAGGGTTTTTTTTCTTCAAATTCAATACCAAAAAAGGAATAGATTAGTTACTGGAAGATGGGCCATGGATGATAAGAAACGTCCCTATTATCTTAAAGGAATGGTCACCCTCAGTCACGGTTAAGAAAGAAGATATCACAACGGTTCCGGTTTGGATAAAGATGCATGATGTTCCTCTTCCAGCATTTACAGAAGATGGACTTAGTCTGCTAGCATCAAGGATTGGTACACCAAATATGTTGGACTCTTATACGGCTACAATGTGTATGGAGTCTTGGGGGAGAAGTAGCTTCGTGAGGGCATTGATTGATGTTCATGCTAGCGCGGATCTGAAGACAAGTATAACTATGGCTATTCCTTCGCTGGATGGTAAGAGTTTTACTAAATCTGAGATAAAAGTGGAGTATGATTGGGTTCCGTTGCGATGTTCGACATGTTGTGTTTTCGGGCATGATGGTAATTCTTGTCCAAAGAATCCGAAAGCAGCTGAGATGATTGGAAAGGTCCAATATGAGGCGAAAACTGATGATGGCGGCTTTAAGGGAGCAAAAGTGAAGAATAAAAAAGGTGGCCAGCAAGGTATTCATATCAAAAACCAGAAACCGAAGATGGTGTATCGGCCAGTGAACAAATCTAAACCTAATGGGGATAAGTCGGCTCCGTCGTCTTCTCAGGTGCACGTTTCAAACTCGTTTGATGTTTTGCAAAGTGAGGAAGAGACGAACCAGGTGGATGCCCCGATTGAGAGTTTGGACATTCATAAGGAAGCTATATCATCAGATGGAGATGGGGTTCGAAGTAAAAATCTAAAAGCTAAAGGAAAATCCCAAAGTTTAGAAGAGATTATATCTGATGATGTTGAGGTTGAGGAACTTCTTGCGGATATCCATAATTTTATGGAGAGAACTAATGGTTTAAATGTTTCTGAGGGTGCAAGCACACCCGGTGGAGCTGGTATCAATGGGTAGCATCGCTTCTTGGAACATAAGGGGGCTGAACCGTACCCTAAACAAAAGGAGGTTCGTCAGGTGATAGTAGATAATCATGTCCAGGTTTGTGCTATTTTGGAAACCCATGTCGATGCAGCTAATATTTATAATGTTTGTGCGAAAGTTTGTCATAATTGGAAGTGGACGTCCAATAATGATTGTTTTCACTAAGGGCACGAGAATTATGTTGGGGTGGGATGATAATATGGTGGATGTGATGACTCTTGCCCAAACGGATCAGGTTATCCATACCCAGATTGTTTTTAAGTTAGATGGGAAGTCCTTGTTTTGTTCTTTTGTTTATGCCGAGAATTTGTACAAAGTAAGGAGGGATCTTTGGCATAACCTATGTGTTCATCATACGTTCGTTCATGATAAGCCTTGGGTGATTATGGGTGATTTCAATGCATCTTTGTTTCATGATGATATGTAGTCCGCTTCGTCGTCGTTAAGTATAGGTTCAAGAGAGTTTAAGGAATGTGTTGATAAAGTTGAGGTGTTTGATCTTAATAGCTCTGGTTTGCATTTCACGTGGTCAAATAAGCAGCAAAAAGGTCCTATATTCAAGAAATTAGATAGAATTTTGGGTAACATCCATCTGGTTGATTCGTTTCCTATGGCAGCTGCATATTTCCTTCCTTATGGGCTCTCTGATCACTCTCCTTGCATTCTAAAGCTGCCATCCATTGCTAGAGACAAGCCGAAGCCGTTCAAGTTCGTGAACATGGTGGCGGAAAAGCCAGGTTTTTTGGATGAAGTTAAACGGGGTTGGTGCATTGATATTTCGGGCCACAAAATGTTTCAAGTTGTTAAGAAGATGAAAAACCACAAAACCCCTATGCGAAAATTATTCTTTCAACAAGGTAATTTACATCAAAGGGTTAAGGTTGCTAGAACTGAATTGGAAGATTGTCAACGAGCTATGGATGCTAATACGGATAATGAAGGGTTACGTACTCATCATGGTTTGTTGCTTGAGAAATACAAGGTAGCGGTGCATGATGAAGGTGTGTTTTTTAGCGCAAAAAGCAAAGGTTGATTGGCTTAAGTTGGGTGACTCAAATTCTAAGTACTTTCATAACGTAGTGAAAGCAAAGAATCATAGGAGTAAAATTTTTGCGGTTCGGGACTCTGGGGGTCAGCTACATGAAGGAGGTTCTGTTAATCAAGTTATGGTTGATCATTTCTCGGCTTTCTTTGGAACCAAAAATACTATAGGGGCGACTCCAACTCCGGATTTGTTCCAGAATGTTTTGACAAATGAACAAGCTACGCATATGGTTCGGCAGGTCACTGACGAGGAAATTAAGTTGGCTATGTTCTCTATTTCGGGTATCAAAGCTCCGGGTCCAGATGGTTACACCTCGATATTTTTTAAGAAGTCTTGGGATATTGTTGGCAAGGATGTTTGTGAGGCGGTTCGGGACTTCTTTGCTAATGGCAAGCTATTGCAACAACTTAATCATACGATCATCTCGTTAATCCCCAAGGTTCCTACTCCCTCTTTAATTACGGATTATAGGCCAATCTCGTGTTGTAACACTTTATATAAGTGCATAAGCAAGATTATTACGAATCGTATTAAGGAAGGGTTGAGTGGTATTGTCAACATTAATCAGTCAGCTTTTGTTCCAGGCAGGAGAATCCAAGATAATATTCGGATAACTCAAGAGCTTATGCATAATTATCATCGGAATGTGGGCCTCCTATATGCGCGTTTAAAGTAGACATTCAGAAAGCTTACGATACGGTTGATTGGAACTTTCTCCGGCATACGTTGCATGGCTTTCGCTTTGATAGTAAGATGGTTAACTGGATAATGGCGTGTGTTTCGACTACATCGTTTTCCTTAGCCATGAATGGTAATTTGTTCGGTTATTTTAAAGGGAAGAGAGTGTTGCATCAAGGAGATCCTATGTCTCCTTACTTGTTTACGCTGGTTATGGAGGTTCTCACTCTAAGAGCATTCTCATCCAGGCAATCAAAGTCATCTTTAACTTCAAAATATAAAAAAACTATCTAAAAACCCACTCCAACCAGTCCATTATATCTATACCCTAACTCTAGATATTAAAAAATATCTACAGTTGCTTTTTATACATGAAAAGCTACTGTAGCTCTCTATTTCCAACAACCACATCTCAGATCATTTCTCCCGCCCCTCTCCTCCTACACATCGATTACGAGCAACAAATTCAACAAAACTACTGCAACTTGCAAGGTTTGGATTTGAGGGTTTCTATATGAAAACACTTCCGATTTGTAAACATATACGGCTTCGGTTGGTGAAGATTTAGGTTTAGGGTTTCGATTCACCTCTTTAACCTTCATACTTAAACATTGGCGATGATAAGGCTTTGTATTGATTATTAATTTTGTTTTGTTTGTTATTTATGCTGAAAATGTTATGTTTTTTGTGGTTTTTGTTGAATTTAAATATGAGCTATGGAAGATCTGTTGTATAGGGAGTTATGGAAAGCATGTGCTGGGCCACTAGTGGATGTTCCAAGAGATGGAGAAAGAGTTTTCTACTTTCCTCAAGGCCATATGGAGCAAGTAAATACAATATTTTCAGGAAGTGGATCACTGCTCGAGCTAAGTGGTAAGTTTGTTGTGGAAATTGAATAGCGAAAACCTCTGTTCTTTGATATTATCCAACTTTGATTTTAGTGTGTTGATTTAGTTATTGGAATCTGGTAGTTGTTGTATGTGATTTGATTATATGTGACTAACTAAATCTTGAACATACATGAAGGTTTAAAAGATGAGATGGTTTATTATAGTGCTTTTTTATGAATATTTTATGGTTGATTTTGTGTTTAATTATGTTTTAATTTAATGGGGATCTTGGGCCAGGAATGCATGGCATAAGCTAGGTGCTATGTCTTCAGAAGAAGCAATGAAGAAGTATCTTGAGATCATTACTGACCTGTACCCTAGTTGGGCTGATGGTTCAACTTTTGTGAGTATCATCACTCTTTCTCTGATATAGTGTAACCTAAAAGTGGCAAAATGGATGATGATTTGGGTAACCGGTCAACACGGACCATTTTTTGTTCTCGAGTCATGGCTTAAAACCCTTTTTATCTCAAGTTAGTTATTAGTACTTAGTTAATGATTGTCAATAATAGCCTAATTATTTGGATAATTTGATCTAGGATGTCAATAATAGCCTAAGAAGGAAGTGATTCGATTGGAGCGTGAAGCCGTCGTCCCCATTCTGAAGCCCAGAATCATCATGCATCTGGCCAATCTCATCGGTAACAACACCAATTTTATGTTTAAATTGTTGTTTTTGGTTCGTATGCTGTTCAATTTTGGCTGAATGTTAGCGTTGGTTGTTATTTGTTTGAATATACAGGGCTAGTGTTTCTAAAGTTGTTGCAGATTTGTTTTGGTTGTCATTCTATAGGGCTAGTGTTAGGGTTTGCTAGATGATCATTTTTAGGTTAATTTAGAATCTGTGTTTAGCTCAAAGCATCTGCCTAGTCCATATCTCATGGATTTTTTACTTGAAAAATGTCATAATGTGTTGTAGTAGTTCTTTGATCCTTTTCCCTTAATCCTCTTATGCATTTATTTTAATTTCCTACGGATCAGGTAATCGAACATGTATCAGCCCCTGCTGAGTTTTGCAAATCCTTGTCAGCATTAACTGTATCTAATGGAGCTACTGTCATCTCGACAGTAAACCGTTCTATCCTGCAATGGGTATGATAATAACTTCTTTTTTAACAGTTTTCGAGTTTCTGTACGCTTAGAAATCATATATTAACAGCTTCCCAAGGGCACGCATCAATGGTCAAGCTTTATAGCTCCTGAAGAACTAGTATTGACACTTCAGCGCGTTTCGATTTCTGTAAGCAAATAAATAATTTGAGTTCATTTTTTGTTTGGTTATTTGACCAAATTTTGTTTCAGGTTGAAGAGATGGCTGGCTTTGATTTCGACCCATTGACCGGTCAATGGTCTATTACTGATGATATCAGTGTGCAATAAATCGCATTCGGCATTAAAAACAGCTAATCATTTAGTAGTTTTGGCCAGGCTGGTTTTCATTTGGTTGTTTTCTCATCTTTGTATCAATAAGTTATCCCTCTGGTTGCCCTTTGGAAATGCAGTTATAAAAAAAAAATTCCCATGGAAATTATAATAATATATCCATTTGGAAGGTTTAAGGTTACCCGACCTGAAAAACCCAAAAATAATAATTAGTAGTATAATTTCTATAAACAAAGTTATTAGAATCAATATTAAAAGAAAAAATATAATAAGACAAAATAGATAGTAGTTAAAATTGTAAGTAGAAGAAAGAGAATAAATAATAATAAAAAAAGAATACAGAGATAGGTATGAGGAGTTGGATGTAGAAGGTTTTTTAAAATGTGAGATAAATTTTAAAAAGTGATGAATTTTAGTTAAATTATAAGGTTAAAGATGATGGATTGGATGAGAATGCTCTAATTCTGCAAAAACAAGTCACAATATATCCGGAGTTCAGACTCCATAATAAGTGTGACAAGCAACAGATCATCAACATTTGTTTTGCAGATGATCTCTTTTTATTTGCTCGAGGTGATCATGGTTCAGCTAAGGTTATCCTTGAGGCCATTAATGTTTTCAAGAATATGTCGGGGCTTGTGCCGAGTATGAATAAAAGCACCGTTTTCTTTGCTAATGTTCCAACTTCTGTGAAAGACCGAATTCGAAGCATCATGCCGTTTGAGGAGGGGCAATTACCGGTTCGTTATCTTGGAGTTCCTCTTATTTCGTCTCGACTCTCGTATAAGGATTGTAATCGGCTTGTTGAAAATATGGATAGACGTATAAATGATTGGAAGAGTAAGTGTCTTTCGTTTGGTGGGAGGCTTCAACTTATTCGATCTGTGCTTTCCTCAATGCATGTTTATTGGGCGGCGGTTTTTGTTCTTCCGAAACGCACCATAGGTGAGTTGGAAGGTAAGATGAGACGTTTCCTGTGGGCTCAAGGTAACGATATTAAAGGTAAAGCAAAAATGAGGTGGGAAAAAGTTTCTTTGCCGAAAAAGGATGGTGGTTTGGGCAATCGTAGTATTGTGGATATGAACAACGCCCTTATGGTTGCTCATATATGGAACCTTCTTACAATGAGGGAATCGTTGTGGGTTAAATGGATGCACTCTTATCGCATTAGGGGCCGGAGTTTTTGGAATATTCTGATGCAAAGTAACGTAACTTGGACTTGGAGGAAGTTGTTAGTCTTCGGCCTATGGTTCAGAAACATTTTTGGACAAAGATTGGTGATGGTACATTAGCTTCGATGTGGTTTGATAAATGGGATGTCGTTTGTCCTTTGAGTTTGTTCATCACTCCGAGAGCCATAGCGAATGCGGGATTCACGCTGAATGCGAAGGTAGTGGATGTATATCGTCAAGGGGAGTGGGGATGGCCCGATCAATGGCTTACCCGATACCCGATACCCGATACTTCACAACATGCAGCATATTGATCTTCGGGCTATGAATAATAAGGTGGTTTGGAGATCTTCAGCTGGAAAGGAGTTGGATTATAGTACTTTGAATGTTTGGGAAGATATTCGGGCCGCTCAGAATGAAGCGCAATGGTCGTCTATGGTTTGGTTTCCTCAAGCTATTCGGTGCCATTCGTTTTTCATATGGCTTTTGGTTAACAAGAAATTGAAGACTCGGGATTTAATGGCAAGGTGGTGTGCGTCGGGCAACATGAACTTCAATTTGATGTGTTGTTCACTGTGTTCGTTGGGACCGGATTCTCATGAACATCTTTTCTTTGAATGCTCGTATGGAATTCAGGTTTGGAATGGAGTAAAAGATATAGAGGGTTTAAGTTCGGTCGCTAACTCTTGGGATATGATTTTCAGTCATCTGGTGCAAGTTGCTAATTCTAAGAATGATTAGCAAGTTGGTTGTCAGTGCGGCGGGGTATTTTGTCTGGCAGGAAAGGAACCTCCGGTTGTTTACGTCTAAGAAAAGGAGTGTTGCTCGGCTTGTTGAAATTATTTTAGCAACAGTCAGGATGAAACTTCATACAATGCGATTTAAAAGAACCAGTCAAGTGGAGAGGATCTTACAAGATTGGAGCTTGCCTCGAGGTTTAATTGTTGAAGATGATGATTGTGGCTAGAGTCGAGCTGTTTTGTTTCAGTTTGTATTGACTGACGGGTGTGTCTAGTCTTGTTTGCTTTGATGCTTGTTTTTTTAGTGCTACTCTAGAATGGCATGTCATTGCTAGAGAACTGGGGATTGTTCTTTTCCTCACTTTTTTTATTCGTTTGATGATATAAAATTCACCGGGGTAACCCTTTACCCAAAAAAAACAATAATAATGTGTAGTGAAACATTAAACATGTATGCACATGTGCATTGTTTGGAACAATAACCATGTGGAGTGTATGTGGTACCATATCACGTATGGGGTACCACATTACATATGTTGATGCATATGTAAAGGAAAACGGATTATATGCAGTTAAGATATTCATGTATGCACATGTGCATTGGTCAAAACAATAACAATGTGTAGTGAAACATTAAACATGTATACACATGTGCATTGTTCGATGGGAAAAAATGAAAACGTATTCTAGGCGGGTAATTAAACACCCAAAATGAATCATCCCCACCTCTCAAAAACACCAAAGTAAACTCCATGTGAGCCACCTAATATGAACAAATAAACCGCACAAAATGAAAGTCCAAAACAAATAACATGACCCACCCACGCAAAGTGAATACCATATTCCTAATCCGCCCAAAATGCACAAATAAAATAAATAATTATTTTTATTAAAATGCACAAAATTAACCAGCTACAATTTACGCCAAAACAAACAAACCAAATATATAATTCTGTTTAATTAACATTCATAGTTTTTCAAAACTTGTTCAAATACAATACCAAGCTAACTCAACTTCTTGTTTTCATCTTTAAACTAATGTTAAAATAATCTAGCGCTTTGCGGCGGGCAGCGATGAAGTGTATCATCATCATAGACATTGTTCGATTACTACTAAACACATACTGATGCAGATATGTTTCTCTTCGGATATACAATAATACTTGAGGCATAAAACATTTAGAGAGAGCCTGCTTAATTGAAGCATCCTAAAGATATTGTGTTCCAATATTTGATGTCAAAAGTGTTCCTCTAAAACATCTCTGATTGATGCACCTCCAGTCTTGTATCATAAAGCTCATCTAAAAAGCCATAAAAATAGAAAGCCAAAAGAGTACAAAATTAGCATGAAAAGCATATACTCACACTAGTCGTATATTATTTAGTACCTGCACTTTAGTACCTGCAATGTTAAGGTTCTCATTAAGTGTAAAAGGTTCTTTCTTAAAAACAAAAAATAAACGAATTAATAGTTTTCCATATAACCGAAACTTCTAATTGTGACACTTGTGCTCCGTAAACACACACGATGTAGGACACTATCTTTTATCAAAGAAATAATGTGTTTTGGTCTCAAAATTTTGTTTATTTTGGTTTTACAATTTCAAGTTTTAATTCTAGTTCATTTTCAAACCTTAAATCGCTTTCTGGAAAGTTATACGCGAACTGATGCGTAAACGTAATTAGTTTAATGCGGCAAACACTCCGGAATAGTGACATAGGCTTAACATACCTTAAATAACTTTTATATAACTTAGAAATAAATTTTGAAAGCTTTGGTGTGTCAAAAACAAGTTTATTATTTTTTTGAAGGAGGAACCCTAGCTCTCTCTCCTTTTGGCGATTTCTGTTCTTCACCATGAATCCTACAGTTTTTTTCGTTATCTTATGCATAATAGTCTGTGATTAGAGTTTTATTTTTAAAACACTATAACGAACTTGTTAGCATTAGTGATCGATTCAAAAACTAGGGTTTTTCTTGTTTCTCAAATCGCTGCCTTAGCATTCTTATTCGATTCTCTGATTTATTAGCCTGGTTGTTATTGATTGCGGTTAGCTGAGACTAATTTAGCTAGATTGATACTCTGGGTTAATCGATTAAGGGTTGAGATCTGATTCTAGGGTTTAAAGGATTAGGGTTTCGTTTTCTTTGCTTTTGGTATTCTGGTTTTCGGCTGGTTCTTTTTGCATGGTATTTGAAGTTTATTGCTGATGGAGAGAGGTGTTAATAACAATCTGAATGAACGTATGAAACCTGGGGAAAACATGTTTTTTGATCGAGGTAAGCCTCCTACAAGAATCCAGGGTTTAGCGTCTCGGGTAGTTGATATTGAAGGAAAAACGTTGATGCCGAGGAGAGGGGTTGTATCATCGGCTGCAAGTGAATCTGGTAAGTTCAACGTTATCGATGAGCTGTCAAAAATTACTGTTCCGGTTAGTTTGAATGATGCTGGTAATGTCCCGGGTCAATCACCGGAAGTGGGGGCTGCGGATGTAAATGGTGAGGGTATGGAAAAAACTGAAGTCTGTTCGGCTAAGGGCAATACTTCTCAGCCGATGTCATATGCGGATACAGTTGTTGCTACTGGATTGAGGAAAGTAAACTTCAGATCACTGGCTAGTTCAGCTATACAAGATGGTTGTGATGTTGTTTTGCCAAGGGAATCTGTTCGTTCAGTGCAGGATAAATTGGCTAATACGCTTTATGGATATTTCTTAGGAGATCGGATTGCATTCCCTGTAGTTGATTATTTTGTTCGTACGAATTGGAAGAAGTATGGATTATTAAAAACCATGATGAACGCAAATGGTTTTTTCTTCTTTAAATTTAATGATGAAGTTGGATTGTCAAATGCTCTAAAGGACGGTCCGTGGATTATTAGATCGCAGCCATTATTTCTGGATGTTTGGACTCCAACAACTAAGCTTGAAAAGAAGGAGGTTAAGAAGGTTCAGGTGTGGGTCAAAATTCATGAAGTTCCGTTAGCGGCTTATACGGAAGATGGTCTTAGCTTGATTGCAACTACTATTGGAGAACCAAAAATGCTGGATTCCTTCACAACGTCTATGTGTATCGATGCTTGGGGTCGGAGTAGCTATGCTAGGGCATTGATTGAGGTCTCGGCTGAGAATGAGTTACGAGAGGAAATTACAATGGCAATTCCAGAACCGGAAGGAGAGGGTTTTATCAAAGAGACTATGTATGTGGAGTATGAATGGAGTCCGCACCGATGTGCTAACTGCTGTGTTTTTGGCCATTCAACCGATATGTGCCCGAAACATCCAAAAAAACAACCAACGATGGTGTATGAGAACCACAATCGCAATGGTCAAAAGATTCATCCTGTTAAAAAGGCTCCTATTGTGGATCAAGACGGATACACAGGGGTGTATGGTAAGAAAGCTGCTAGGAGAGTTGGGATTACTGTTAATAAACAAAAGAATAAATTTGAATATCGGCCTGTCGTTTCAAAACCAAAAGCTGATAATAACAAGGAGTCGGTTCATACGGATAGAAGATCGAATAACCCTTTTGATGCTCTAAATGATGTGGAGGATGAGTCGGGTACGAGCAATAAGAAAACGGGTTTGAATAATGAGGAATCTGATGAAGATGAGGTTTTAGAGGTGGATAGTGAATTGGATAGGTTTATGACGGAGGGTACTCAAAATATCAAAAGTAAAGGGGCAAGCACTCCTTCTACGAAAGTTACCAATGGTTAGTATTGCAACTTGGAATATAAGAGGGTTGAACCGTCCCCTTAAGCAGAAAGAGGTTCGGCAGGCAGTTAAAGAATTTAATCTAAGTTTGTGTGCTATCCTTGAGTCGCATGTGGATGTTGGTAATTTAAGTAAAGTGTGCAAAGCAGTTTTTAGATCTTGGGAATGGACTTCAAATGGGAGTTATTGTTCTAAGGGCACTCGAATTATTGTTGGATGGAATCCGGCCATCTTTGATGTTATGATTTTGGCTCAATCTAATCAGGTTATGCATCTACAGTTAATATTCAAATTAGACAAAAGAATGATTTTTTGTTCTGTTGTTTATGCTGATAATTATTACATGGCCCGGAGAGAAGTTTGGAATAATCTTTCTATGCATAAAGCGCTTGTTAATACGGCTCTTAACATAGAGGATAATTCTATGGGATCTTCTTCGATTTCTACTGGTATGCGTGACTTTCAAGAGTGTGTAGACAAGATTGAAGTTGTTGATATAAACCGTATGGGGATCCACTTTACTTGGAGTCAAAAACCAAAAAATGGGGTAGGTTTGCTGAAAAAGCTTGATCGTGTAATGGGTAATACGAAGTTTATAGCTGATTTTCCGAATTCTGTAGCCATTTTCAAACCTTATAGACTGTCGGATCATTGCCCTTGTATTCTCTCGTTCCCGAATGCTACTAAACAGAAGCCAAGGTCTTTCAAATTTGCAAACTTTCTAGTTTTTAAACCGGAGTTCCTGGAGATTGTTAATACCAACTGGAGTGTTAATGTTAATGGTGTTCATCAGTTCAGAGTGATGAAAAAGCTTCGTTTGCTTAAACATCCGCTGCGTTCTTTGTTATATAAACAAGGTAACTTGCATAAAAGAGTTGAGAAACTTCGATCGGATCTCGATTTAATTCAGCAAAATATAGATCGGGATAACTCTAATGCTGATCTTCGCGCTGCTGAATGCGAGATTAGACGTGACCTTCAAGAGGCTTCGCTAGATGAAGAGCGATTTCTAAAACAGAAATCGAAAGTTGATTGGTTAAGTGCGGGTGATATGAATTCTGCGTTCTTTCACTCCTCCCTGAAGATGAAAAATCATTGTAGTCGTATTGAGGTGATAACAGATTCGGAAGGGAAGATTTATGAGGGTGATATGGTGTTCCAGCCGTTTGTCAAGCATTATGAAAGATTTTCTGGAACTCAAGGCGATACGTCTCTTACTCCGGCTCCGGATTTATTCTCTAATAGGCTGTCTCCTCAGGTTGCTCAACATATGATCCGGCAAGTCTCAACGGAAGAAGTTAAAAGGGCGATGTTTGATATTGGTGTTGATAAAGCGCCGGGCCCTGATGGTTATACTTCGGCGTTTTTTAGAAGTGCTTGGCCGATTGTAGGGAATGATGTTACTTGTGCTATCATTGATTTTTTTGAGACAGGGAAGCTTCTTCGAGAATTAAATCATACAAATATTGTGCTTATCCCGAAAATTCCTACCCCTTCGGCAGTCAGTGACTATAGACCGATTGCTTGCTGTAATGTGATATACAAATGTATCAGTAAAATTATTGCGGATAGAATCAAAGGGGCGCTGAATGAAATTGTTAGTATTAATCAATCGGCTTTTGTTCCAGGGAGGCGAATTTCTGATAACATTCTGTTGACACAAGAATTATTGCATAATTATCATAGGGATGTG
This sequence comes from Helianthus tuberosus, assembly GCA_030545235.1. Taxonomy (NCBI): domain Eukaryota; kingdom Viridiplantae; phylum Streptophyta; class Magnoliopsida; order Asterales; family Asteraceae; genus Helianthus; species Helianthus tuberosus. Next base: position 116,877,892 of record CM060397.1, on the reverse strand, counting down.
GGTCCTCCAAGGTGTGCCTTTAAAGTGGACATTCAAAAAGCTTATGACACGGTTGATTGGAGTTTTCTGAAGAGTGCTTTGCTTGGTTTTGGGTTTAAAGACAAGATGATTGCATGGATAATGGTTTGTGTCTCCACTGCATCTTTTTCTATGTGTGTGAATGGTTCTGTACATGGCTTTTTTCAGGGTAAAAGGGGTTTAAGGCAAGGGGATCCAATCTCCCCTTATCTTTTTACCTTAGTGATGGAGGTTCTGACGTCTATTCTTAAGCACGCGGTTCGCATTGATTCATCATTTAAATTCCATAATAAATGCGAGAAACAGCAGCTTATTAATCTTTGTTTTGCGGACAATTTGTTCCTGTTCGCTAGAGGAGAAGTGAATTCGGCTAGGTGCATAATGAAATCTCTTTCTAATTTCACTAAGATGTCGGGTTTACAGCCGAGCAACCAGAAGAGTACGATATTCTTTTGTAATGTCAATGGCCATGTCAAAAATGCTATTTTGGAGCTTATGCCTTTTGTCGAAGGCAAGTTGCCAGTTAAATATTTGGGGGTGCCTTTGATCTCTTCTAGACTTGGTTACAGTGATTGTCGAGTGCTTGTGGATAGGCTTCAAAAACGTATAACTCACTGGAGGAATAAATTGCTTTCGTTTGCTGGTAGACTGCAACTTATAACTTCAGTTCTCTCAGCTATGCACATTTACTGGTCTTCTGTGTTCATGTTACCGATTCGTATTGTTCTCGAACTTGAAGCATGTATGCGTAACTTCCTTTGGTCTCAAGAGAGTTCGTATTCTAAAGGTAAATCTAAAGTTTCTTGGAAAACTGTTTGCACTCCAAAGTATGAAGGAGGGTTGGGTATTAGACGGATAGGGGATATGAATAAGGCGCTTATGTCGTATCATATCTGGAGCATCGTTTCTAAAAGGGAGTCTTTATGGGTGGATTGGGTGCACAGATACAGGTTAAAAGGCAAGAGCTTCTGGATGTGCAAAACCCCTGCTAATTGTTGTTGGTCTTGGAGAAAACTAGTGCAAATGCGGCCTATTATTAGAAACCATTTATGGTCGGAGTTAGGTAATGGTGCTAACACTTCGGCGTGGTTTGATTATTGGAGTGATATAGGGCCGCTTGGCGATTTTATTTCGCCTAGAACCATTAAAGATGCAGATTTTAAACTGGATGATTCTGTTGCTAACATTCACTCGAATGGCTCTTGGGCGTGGCCATTGGCTTGGAGAGATATGTTTCCGGTTCTCATTCAGTTAGATCAGGTTCAGTTAACTACATCGAATCAAGATAGATTGTTATGGAGAGAAGGTAGTGATACTATGGAATTCTCCACTTCTTGCGTGTGGCAATCGGTTAGATACACGGCTCCGGAAGTGAATTGGTGTAGGATTGTTTGGTTTGCGCAGTCTATCCCTCGTCATGCTTTCTTATTGTGGCTGGTCCTTAAAGGTAAGCTTTTGACTCAAGATAAAATTCTAGAGTGGGATCTATCGAGGAGGAAGAACATGAATATGATGTGTTGCATGTTATGTTATCAGAATTATGACTCTCACCCGCATTTATTTTTTGAATGCAATTACTCGGCTCAAGTTTGGTATAATATTTGAAACAAGGTAAACATGGGAGATGTTAGTCCGAATTGGAATGAGATATTGGATTGGTTGCTGGTTCGTGTTCGGTCTAAAACGGCTAGAAATTATACTGCCAAAGTCCTAGTTGCGGCTGCCGTTTACTTCATTTGGCAAGAACGAAATGCCAGAACTTTTAAAAATCAGTTGAGACCTCCGGAGAAACTTAGTGAGATTATATTAAATACGGTCCGTTACAAGCTGATGGGAGCTAAACTGAAGAACACTTCAAGTGTGAGGAGACTTTTTGAAGAGTGGGAGATTCGAGGAAAGCATGTGGAAGATGATGGTGGCTGATTAGTTTCTGGTTTCTTGCGCATGTGTCTAGATTGTAGTCTAGTTGTGTCTATTTGTTTCTCTTTTGGTTGTTTTCTGGTTTCTTGGTTTTACGTTCATGGGGCATGTCTCATGAATGAACTAGTGTAGGCAGGCTACACTACTTGTGTTTTTTGGTTTGTGAATATATAGAATCACCGGGGTAACCCTTTACCCAAAAAAAAACAAGTTTATTCACACTCAGGGACTATTTGCGTCAAACTGCGAAAGTCTGCTGATTCACATAGTATCGAACATTCCGGAACTTGATCATAAGTTAAACATGCCCTAAATATCCTTTGCATAGCTTAGAAATAGGCTTTGAGGTGTTTGGTGCGCAAAAATAAACTTATTTGATCAATAGGGACTAAAAGCGTCAAAAAGTGCATAAGATTGCATTTTCGCACATAACTTACGTTCTGAATATATCCGGACATCCAAAAACTTATGTAATCATTAAAATATTTCATTTTAGTGATTGGCATGATAAAATTCCATTCGTCGCGTAGTTTGGATCGTTTTTCGCGTCCGTTCGTGTTTCATCGTAATTAACCGAACAACGCGATCGTACGGCCAAACGAACCGACATCCGAGATGTTTTTGAACATAAAATTAAGTTCCCTATACTTTAACTTCATTTTAGAGCCTTGAAATGGGGTTAACGAGGCTTAAACGTGTCAAAAATGCATCGAATAGCAAGTTTCAGACCTGCAGGGACATGTTTTGACATTCTGTGAACGTTGTCTAGGCGGGCCGCGTAAGATTAAGCCTTATCTTACGCTGGGCGCATAAACCTCCCAGATCAGAAAACCCAGTTTTCAGTTTCAGCTGTTGTTTTCTTGTTTTGAACATGGTTTTTCTCATCCAATGGGCTTGTTTTGCACACCCATTGTATTACAAATCAGTGGGTGCACATGTACGGTCCAGATCAAAGAACGGTTTATGAGGAACGATCCTAACGGTCTTGGAAATCCTATAAATACCCCACCCCATTTTCATTTCATTTCACACATGATCTGATTTTATGCTCTAAGTTGAAGCTTTATGCTTCATACCTGGGTATTTAAATCAAGATCTTCCTAGCTTGGACCTCTTGTAAGCCTCTTTCGTTCTTTTATGCGTTTTTTAGCATGAAAGTCAAACAGTGTTTGACTTTCAGCTTTGACCAGTCTATGGTCAACACGAAGTTCATTTGAACTTCGCAACGTGCGCGTAATCACGATGGTCATAGTCCTTTGTGACTATACCTACTGATTACCATGTTATTTAGGTGTAGTGACGAGTCATAGTTTCGGTCAAAATGCGTATTCTTGCGTATTTTGTAACCAAACTATTATTGGGTATCAAAACCGTTTGATTTGATATCAAACTTGTTTTCAAACCTTGTTAAACATGTTTTAACATGTTTTAACATGTTTAACTCGTCACTTTTAGATTAGTGCTTGTATAGGGTCGTAAGATAAGCGGTCTTCTAAACAACCGCTTAGACTTTCGAACCCGACCCGTTTGGTTTATCGGTAGGATTCGACCAAACATGTATTGTGACCATAGTTGTATAGGGAATAACCTTCCGAGGTTATACCTTATGGTCACCTCGTTTAGTTAGTCGTATGATAGGTAGTTTATATGCCTTAGGAAAATGACCAAAATGCCCTTTTTGCGCATAATTTCATTTTAAGCATATGTAACCAATATTTTGACATCTAAACTGATTATATAACATAATTAGATATGTTAAGGCATATAATACTTGTCATAGGACTAGTTAGGCGTCTCGAACGCGCTTTTGCGCGAACGACGCGTTAAAGTGGCGTAAGCTACCTTAACGGGTCGTAAAGGGTCGTAAGCACTTAGGATAGGTTCCAATTTAGAATGTAGGCTTTGTTAAACCATATCACATGAGTTCCAACACTCATTTGGTTTACAAGACCTCATTCTACCCGATCTTCCGATTTAAGTGTCGATTCCCTTACATAGTATCAGTTACCCTAGGAACCGCTTCAACACTTGAACTCTTGGTCTTTTGAGCTTTGTTATACCCTTTGAACTGGGACTATACGCAACCCCAGGCGAGTACATAGTTCCCCTCTTTTACCGTTTTCAAATGTTTTGGGGTGATTCATATGTGTAATCGATTTGTTTTCAAAATGTATGGCATATATGTGTTCACTAAGTGCTTTTATGTGTTTTATTCCGATTATGCAAATACAATGTTTTATCCTTAAGTGATCTACCTATCTTCATAGTTAGATTCATGTAGGATATTTGAAGTATAGTCTTAGATCTTCCTATCTTCATAGTAAGATTTTTAAGAAGTACTTTACAACTTGATGGTTGGTTTTTATGTAGTTTGTTTGTGACTTAGATAACAAAACTAGATAATACAATAAGCACATGGTGGATACGCCGCTGATACTTCCTATATATAAGTGTGCTTATTGTACCTTTCGTGGCGTTATCCCGAATCACCATTAGGGTTTAGGATTGTTTTGATTCAATAATTCAATATGACAGGACCCAGAATCCTTATAGCATCTATCTATCTTTATAGGTTGAATCTTGTAGGATGTTTAGAGTACTAATATTGAAGTCCTTGTTTGGAATTCATTATGTACTTTAATGCACGTTAGATTAGACAATGTAACAAGAACCTGATCCTTGTAGTATCTATCTATCTTCATAGTTAGACATATATGGGATGTTTAGAGTACTAATATTGGAGCCCCTGTTTGGATTCCTAGTGTACTTTAATACATGGTTATGAGGTGGAACAAGTTGACGATTATGTGTTTATGTAGTAGTTGTGATTTAGAAAACAAAACGGGTGTAATAAAATAAGAACATGGTGGATACGCCGCTGGTACTTCCTATATATAAGTGTTCTTATTTTATTATTCTTGTAGCGTTATCTGGATCACTTTAGGATTTTGTGTATGATTGTTTCAATGTTCAATTATCCAAATCTTTGTCGTATTTCTATATGTTGGATTCTTAGAAATATATCTGAAGTATTATCATGACTCATTGATTTGATTTATATAATATTTGCAGAAGTTTTGATTTATTTCAAAACAGATATTATTAATCCTCAATTGGATTTCTAATAACATATTAACAAGTTTTTACGATGGTTTAATCAAGATTACAATATAAGGCATAAAATGACTTAGTAATAATCATATTGCCATATACAAACCTATTTTGTCACAAGTTTTCACATTTAAGACTTTGTAATGCAATACCAAATGTTTTGCCATTTACTTGGCTAATAAAACCTATGTATTCGCCGACATTTTTATGCTGACAATTTTTCACATATGTTTCAGGTTTTCGAATGTTCAAGCATGCAACGCATAGGACGGCATACGGGCCTTAGACTTCTAAAATAAAAGAACAATTTCATGTATTCTTTGTTTGTAAAACGATGTTAATGATATTGAAACAATTTAGTACCGGTAGTTGTGAGCAATTTGTAACGTGACTCCCCGATATTTCCGCCGCGTGTTGATTGTATTACGCGATTGGGGTGTTACACTAATTATGGTTCAGTAATAAAAGTGAACCATTCACACACTCGTATTCCCTCTTTAAAAAAAAGAAAATCTCAAAAGATCATAGTGAACTAAAATCGACCTTACCTAATATACAATGTACGAGGAAAGTGTAGAGAGCTAGGCTGTTGAAACCTCAGGACTTCTTACCAATCTCAAACATTAAGAGAGGAAATGCAAACACGTCCAAACATTATCTACTGTTTTATTATGGTTATGTATCTGGCCTATTTAATATGATATAATATAGTTTATACTTTATATGTATACTTTTGTACTTATAAGGATTAGAAAAAAGAAACAGAATGTTAACAATAGATCACCTCACAGCAGACTCCCATGTCCCTTCAGCCGTGTACATGAATGGTGATACTCTGAAATCTGGTTCATCTCTGAGTGCTAAACCTCATTTTCATCCATCACATACCTACACAACCGCATACGTGTCAAAACAAAATCACACTTTCCTACTAGGACTAAGAGTAGGGGTGTTCAAAAAAACTCGTGGCTCGCAGCTCGCTCGAAAAAAGCCCGAAGAAAGCTCGAAATTGGCTCGGTTTTTAACGAGCCAGCTCGGCTCGGTTTGTAAACGAGCCGAGCTCGAGCTTGGTCTGGCTCGGCTCGTGAGCTCGCGAGCTGGCTTGATAAGGTTTACATCCTTCAATTTTTTTGTCCCACATCGCTTAGAAAACAAAAACTAAGGGAGTATTTCCCCTATAAAAGAAGGTAAAGACAATGTACAAAGTGAATTAACTATTTATACTTGCATATTTAGCCATATGGTTAAATTAAATGGCAATTATGGCCCTTAGTCTATGAAGAAATTCATTTTTAAGGGCTTTTTAAGTAGAAAATTGTGCGGTTTTTTGTTAGTTCGAGCTAGATCGAGCCGAGCCGAGCTAGCTCGAATTCTTATCGAGTCGAGCTCGACCCTCAAATCTCAGCTCGATTTGAAATTCGAGCCGAGCCAGCTCGAATCGAGTTTGAGCCGAGCTCGAGCTTGGTCTAGCTCGGCTCGACTCAGCTCGTTTACAGCCCTTACTAAGAGTAGTACAAGACATGTTTGATATTCTATTCAAATGGGCACTATGTCGAACACATTAGTGGCATCAGTTTTGTTTATTGGCCCAATTCAAAACACACAATGCCACCGTCACCACTATCTCACACCTATGGTCACCACTTTCGATAGCCTCCAACAGCCCTGGCATGATGTAAAATAATCATGTAAATAAAACTTAAAAACAAATTAAACAGTAAAGATACATGTGATTAAAAAACATAAACTAAATCAAGCAATAATATAATTAATTCAGATTCAATAATAAAACATACTCACATGAACTAGCCGTGAACGGTGGTTAGTCAACTGAAGTACGTCGATGATGGAGTTATAGTCGGAGTAGTTGTCGTTGTGGTGGTGGGGGTGATGTGTTAACGTCGATTAGGTAGCCATGGATGCCACCGTCACGGATGCAGCCATCGTGGATGCCGCCGTGAATTGGTAATGGTAACGTGCTGCACATGTGCATGATGTAGATTATTGGTGATGGTTATAGGGTAATGGTAAAGTGTTACACATGTGTAGGATGGTGTATTTATACAAAAATCAAGTCCGACAGTTGAATTACATCAGCAGTTCTCAGTTCTCAAGCATCAGCAATTCTCTGTAGTTCGTCTTCGTCTCGATTACATCAGTAGTTCGTCTTCGTCATAGCGTTATCCATAAACTGTTCGTCATATGGATTTTACCATCAGACATTTCAAAATTCGTCGTATAATTGAGGTTAGTGCTACAAAATTCGTATTATAATCGATATTGTTGCAGTAAGAACATAATCATAGATCATATATTCTTCATCGATTCGTAATCGAGTATTCCATTCGTAATTAGGGCAACACGATCAGAATAATCGAGGAGTGTGGCACGATTAGAGTTACAGGAGGAACAATGGTAGGATGAATGGCACGATTAGACTTACAGGAGGAACAATGTATGAGGAGGATCATCAGATGTATGAGGATCGACACGTGATGAATCAGAAGATGCCATATACCACCGTAAACACTGTGCCGAGTGCCACCGCCGTGAAATATGTGAATGGCGACTACCTCTCTGCCGTGAAAACCACCGTGAATGCCTCTTCGCCACCGTGAAACCACCATGAACGCCTCTCTGCCACTTGATGAAACTCTTGAAACCCTAAAATAGAGAACAGTAACAAAAAAAGGAATGCGCGTGTTTTATCATAAGCATATTATAATTACAAAAATGCCATGTGTTCACACTGGTTCTCGCGGTTCTCGCAATAAAGGGTGGTTCCTAACGGATCCTTATCCTATATATATATATATATATAATGCATAACACAAGGGCATTTTAAGATACCCAAAAACTAAATCTTTTTTTTTTTTGGTTTAATGCATAAGGTACAACCTAAATTAATGGTAAATTAGTCTTTCAAACACTAGTTATACTTTAATCACCTCATCTTAATTACACTTTAATCTCTTGTCTGTAACAAAAATAAACATAATTACTTAGTAGTTACAATCTATCCCTTTATAAAAAAACTAAGCACCCCCACCATTTTTAAATGATCATAACTTTGTTGTACATTAATATTAATAAAAGTTACCCTATAAAAAGAGTATTTTTTTCTCTTTAATTTGAATATAATATTGCTATGTTTTTTAATTAAAAAAGTGATATGTTACGTGATTAAAAGTGTCTAAGTGTTTGCAGTACTTGAATCAGCCAAAACCGAATTGAAAATAGACAAAACCGAACCGAAATCATCCAAAAACTTAGTTAACTAAAACCCGATTAATGGAACCCGAATTAACCAAAATCGGTTATCGATTTTTTGTACCTAACCAAATTAGCCGAATCGAACGATTCAAACTTTCGTATATTTCTAGCTTTTATACCTAGAGTTCTTGTATTTCATATATACATCCATTTTTATGTATTTATACTTCCATTTCATGTATCTATTCATCCATTTCATGTATGTATACCTCAATTTCATGTATTTTTAAGCAAAAGTTTTCGCCCAAGTTTGATTTTGGCTTTTTTTTCAAGGTGAAGTGACAAATTTTCGTTTGCAAGGTGTTTATGTTTTTATACTTTTTTATTTCATTTTTTAAGTAAATATTAAATTGAGATGTTTGTTAAAAAAAGTTATCTATTAAACATATGGGTTAGTTGTAGGCAGTGGCGAACCCATGATTTTTTTACAAATGGGTCCATTTTTTCAGTGTTCAAAATTTTCATAACATTTTCATAACAAAACGTTAAAATTTTTGGGTCGGTCCTCGTTTGGGTCGGGTCAGAGCGAGGTTTGAATTAGATTTAAAAAAACAAAATAAACGGGTTATACAAGGATTGAACCCATGCCCTCTTGTAGGTAAAAATGGGGGTTTACCACTACACCAGTTTTCCTTTTCTTTTTGTGGTGTCCAGCTAATTGTATTTATGGGGTCTTTATAAAATTTAATATATCAGATCTACTAATTTTCTTAAAAACATTAGGGTCCACAGACCCCGACCCGTTCAATGTGGGTTCGCCCCTGGTTGTAGGCAGAGAAAACCATGGGTCACTCCAACACATCTCATTCTATATCTCTATCACTATAACCACTAAAACACCACCGCCAAAACACCAACGCCACCATAACATTTGACACCACCTAACCGGCACCACCACAGCACCACCGAAGAAGAATCACTGGCCTCACTCTCCTCTCTAACTTCGCCGTCACCAACACCACCACATCACCATGGTCATAGATGGATCTAATGGTTATCTGGTGAGAGAGAGAGGGGGGAGATCTGATGGACGCACATATCTCGTTAACATCCATCATCTTTGCACAAACATGTCCTTATCATCTGTTTTTCATGTACGTCTCGATTCTGGCCATAAACAAATTGGATTATGTGATGGCTTTGCTCGATTGAAGGGTACGAAGCCATTGGGGGAGGAAAGCCGCTGCATTAGTTGTGACCAGAGTTAAGTTACCACGACGACCAGCGTTTATGGTGGTTGGAACAAGCTTGAAACTTGTACTTGATGCATACAAATTTGTATATCTTCTACAATAATCTTTGTGAGACAAATGCAAGTTGCCTTATATTATATTGAGTAAAATGCAAAAAAAAGGTTCCTAAATTTAGGTCACTTTTGTCACTTCAGTTCAAATATGAAACTTTTTGTATCTGAGTCCCTGAGGTTTCATTTTTATTGCAATTTCCATCCAAATTACTAACTCAGTTGAAATGTATTGTTAAGTCATGGACAATTTTGGCAATTCATATTTGGAGGGATAACGCAACTTAAGTTGCTAATTGTAATTGTATATAATATAAATAGTAATAAAAATTATATTTAAAAAGACATATATGTATTGCACCATTGAATAAAACTGTGTATTGTACTAATAAAATAAAGTATAATACATTTTGTTAACACATATAGTCCTCGATATATGTATCTGAAAATTTAAACAATGACGTGACAATTATAAATTTTGTTAAGTTAGTTTTAATAGTAAACTGAAATTTTACACACTCTGATTTGGGGCGCTGACACCCTTACCCATATTTTAAAAAAGTTATTGTTTTACACCCCACGTTTGCCTGATTGCATCAATGCTCACCCTTCAGTGTGTGAAAGGAAGTTTTTGCCCCTGATAATAAAAAATAATTAGGGTAAACGGCACATTTACACCCTGCACTTTACCTCCGCTGAGACGTTTACACCCTGATTTATTAAATTCGTCTTCTCCGGCGATGTTTCGACCACTCCAGCGATATTCTGACCACCGGAGCAAAACCTACAACTTGTCTCTAAACAAATCGGGTTCTTGCTTGCCTAGTCAAACCTGTGACTCATGTCCATTACTCTGTCCAGTTGTCTCATCCCGAACCTGTGACAACTCGAGTTTCCAAGATTTCCATTTTCGCATTTATTGCACGTTTATTGTTTAAGCATTTGTTTCACGACTTGTTTGTTTCGTAACTGTATATATCGTGCTATGGTGATATATTATATTTGATATACAACAAGAGGGTACTGTTGATATGTATGCATAATTGCTAATATAGGGTTACATGTTTACTAGCACTATGGGATGAAAACACCAAAGTGTTTTCATCAAGTTAGGGTCCGGCGAAAACAAGAGTGGGCCTGGCCCAGTAGAAATCGAATATATATTTTGACTTTTATTCTATACGTAAAACTGTGAACCGGTAAACCCTAGCATCTCATTCTCCTCTTTAGCACCGACGGCAACACCCATTCCTTGAAGCTTTATCGTCACACGAAATCTTTGGGACTATCCTTTGAATCGGTTAGTAATTTGTGATGTTTGATTGGTAGCATAGTATGTTGAACTGTTATTTCGATGGTTATGGTTTTGACTGTGCTTCAAGTTGCATGAGATTTCATAGGATACACATGTAGATGGCGGCTAACATTTGTCTTTAGTGCATGTGGTTTTGTCAGGAATATGTAATAATTCATATGTGTGTGTGACTTGTTAATGGAAATTGTTTTGAAGGCTTTCTATTGGACCGATGTGAGGTGCCGTATGTATATATGTTGGTAATGAATGATATGATCCTATGTATGCATGCTGTGAATGATTACATAAACCTGTCAACATTGAATTATATGGATGTGATCCACTGAGTTTTATTAAATTGTGCAACATGTGGTCTACTGACATGTTGTAGGAATAGGTGAAACCCTTTTTAGATTGAATGAATGAATGGATAATATTTGAGAATGATTGGACCGATTATACTAAGGTCAAGGCATGATGATCACTTTTGTGGGTGCTTAATGATTACGTATTACTGTGGCATGTATGGATGATATGGCCTTTTCATTAAGCAAACTGCTTGAGTAATTAAAAGTACAAATCATTGCAATTGTATGAATATTATTGGATTATCATTAGGGTTTAATACGTAAGGGATGTTGATGTTGTTGGTGCTGACGAAAACACTACCCTCCAACGAAAACACTGTGGGATTTTATCACCCAAGTGTTTTCGCCAATCTGTGATTTCGGCAATATGTATACAGTTATCTATTAACATCATTAAATATGTGATTTAATTAAGTTAATCACTTGAATAACTCAGTTAATTTATTTAACTCTGTTAAATAAGTAAATCTCTGTTAGTTATATAACTTTGTTAGTTGTTAACTCTGTTAATTTAATTGAGTAAAACATGTGACACAGTTAGTTACTAGTTCTGTTAGATGTTAACTTTGTTAACTGTGTAACCTTGTTGGAATATGATAATCCAGTTAAATTTGCTAACTCTGTTAAAGTGTGTTATCGGTAAACAACATTAGATTGTATGAAATTTGCATGAATTGGATTAATTGTTTACATGATACAAGATGCTATCTGCTAGACACACTCTGTGATAGAACTGTGATACTAGTTACTTGCGAGTCGTTACGAATGAAACTGATTTAGTATACGTGCACTATAGGATGTGATTGATTTCTTGTGAGCACTTAACTTAGCATACCGAGCAAACCTAAGGTGAGTTCACTGCATTTCTCAAGCATGCGTCCCGGTGGTTTGGGACAACTAGTAAACATTTGGAAGGGAATCTTGGGTAAACAGTTAAATTGGGTTTTGGTTATTGAACATGGAATCTATCATTATCGGATTGCCTGTAGGGCAATGGGGTAATTAGTTGATAGTGCTATTAGGTTTGATACCTCGCACCGGGCCGTAAGGACGGGCGCGAACTAATTATCTGGGCATCATTACCAATGCTTGGTTAGGGGCATTGGGGACTGGACACACTTCCAGGTTATTAAGGGACACACTTCCCGGATACATATGGGCACACTCCCTAGGGTATCTCAACAAGTCATAAACAGCATCATATCACAACGTTGAATTGGCTTAACAGATATCTGGTAACTACACACGTTAACAAAACCTTGAACTCACCAGCGTCGTCTGACACACTTGTCTGCATGCTTGCAGGTTTATAGGGTTATATCTTGTGGAACTTGCTGTCTGGAAGGCTGGAGTGGTCATGGGTCGAGAAACAAAGAATCTCCATACAAGCTTAATGGTTTATGTACACATGGTTTACGAAATACTTAACAAATGAATTATGCTTCCGCTGTATACAATGAATGACATATAACATTTGTAACACTTTATGTTAATGAATGAAAGTTTATTTAAATACATTTATGAGTTCAATGTGATTGGTGGCTTGGATCCTGGTACGACACACGCCTCGCGGGGGTTTCCGCATGTGGTATTTTGGGGGTGTGACAGTTTGGTATCAGAGCCACTGGTTATAGTGAACTTGGTTTTAAAAACGTTTTTATAAAACCAGACTATAACCGAACAGTTTTGACAACAGAGAATACGACCATGACACTCAGCTCCAGATTGCAAGGTTCGTCTCTTGAACTCATTGTACTGCGTAACTAGTGAACACTTACATATGATATTGCATGTGATTGCACGTTTAACACAACAGTATGAACTTACGTATTACTTGCACGTGTTATATGACTACTAGGGTGGTGTTTCCCTAAACATTCGTGACTCACGTTTTGTGATGCTCTTTGTTTGCTACTCGAGTTTGAGGAACCATTCGACATGAGTTAGGAGGAGCTGAGATGAGCATGCAAATCACAATATTATTGTGGGTGCACACATAATAATAATGTGGGGTGCATGTGAGTCCCAGTGAGGCTTAACAAGTGAAGAAGGGGTTCCGCTCTGTTATTTGCTCAGTGTGAAACGTAACAAATTTATAGGAGTCATATCAGTGACCGTCTCCTACTCGAATGTGACCTTTTCACCTCTCTCTGAATCCTTTCGAATCTCGATGCCATCGAGTAGTACCTGAACACTCATCTGAACGCCTAGCGAAACGTGTAGAATGTTAGGTGCTTGCACGGACGTCCTTGTGCTGCTCTATATCTTTCTCGCTTCTCTTCGTTTGCTGAAACTCTATGTATTGACGTCTTAGACTCCGGAGTGTGGACACTTTGGCAACACTGCCACAGCATACCGCGTATTACTCAATCTACTTGCTAGATCGATGGACAAAAGGGTGAGAGTAGTATTTTACCGACCTCAGTATTTGGACAACCCTGATTACCGGCAACAAACACCAGCACATTGACTTCAATCGAATTCTTAACTCTAGTCAGCGACTCGTGGGAGTCAACTCTTACGAATCAATCGGAACATAAGCGATGACAACAGATTATAGTGTGAAATATGTGGCTACCAGCACAGTGAGTAGCGCGTGGCACAGAATGTGAAAAGATGGATTTTGATGGTGAAAGATTGTAGGGCTTCGTTTCAAGCAACGGCATTGGGGGCAACAGTCGCGGCAACATCAAGGTACTCGTAATCGTAGTCTACAGCATGGAAACGAAGATGACATTGACAGGGATTGACTGTTGCTAAGTCAAGACGTCAACAACCAAGGGAATAATGATAGTAATGGGAACCCTCGCAACCATAACAACAACACTGGAAATGATGCTCGTGGAAGGACATTTAGGATTGGCGTAGGCGACGTCATGCATAGCAGCAACATGGTAGCTTGTATGGGTAGCTGTTCGCTTCGTCTCTATTTTGCTTGACCTTGATACTTCTTGAAAACCAAACCTGATGTGGAATCGGCTGATGGCAAGTCAAATGAAATCTCATATGTTCGTTGGGGTGTAAACACGACCTTGTGGGACAAATGTTCGACGTCGACCTTCCTTCTACTATCCTCGATGGGTACAACGCAGTAGTTAGTGTGAGTTGGTTATCCAGGAATCACGCAGATATACTCAGTGAGGAGAAAACTTTGAGTGGAGAATCGTTATTTGTTCTAAAGCATCAGAGTAGTGCAAAAGGTAGTGCCATTTCAGCTATGAAGGTCAGAAGTGTCTACGGAGGGATTACTCCGCAGTGTTAGCAACCGTTACTGATGTTAGGGCTGAGGGAAAAGAGGATCGAGGATCCACCAATTGTTTGTGATCCCTCTCGGTTTGCTACCCGAGGAACTTTCAGGCTTACTTCCACAACTGTTAGGCAAAATCTCAGTTTAATCTCACGCCAGAAGCAGCCTTGGTCACGCGTACTCCATAACGACTTGCACCAGGAGGGCTGCCAGAACTGTCTAATCAACTTCAGGAACTACCGGGTGGGAGTTTTAGCGATCTAGCTCTTCGCCCTGGGGAGCTCCAGTACTATTTGTAAAGAAGAAGGACGGTACCTTCCGCATGTGTATAGACTACCGCGAACTGAACAAGGTGACTGTGAAGAATCGCTATCCTCTTCCACGCATCGACGACTTATTCGACCAATTGCAAGGGTCGAGTTATTACTCGAAGATTGATCTGAGGTCAGGTTATCACCAACTGAGAGTCCGGGATGAGGACGTCTCCAAAACAACATTCAGAACACGCTACGGCCACTACGAGTTTCTAGTCATGCCATTCGGGTTAACGAACGCACCTGCGATTTTCATGGACCTTATGAACAGGGTGTGCAAACCCTATCTTGACAAGTTTGTTATTATTTTCATTGATGACATCCTGATCTACTCGAAGAGTCAGGAGGAACACGAGCAACACTTACGACTTATTTTGGAACTCCTACGAACGGAACAACTATACGCTAAGTTTTCAAAATGCGACTTCTGGCTTCGTGAAGTCTACTTTCTAGGCCACGTGGTAAACAAGGATGGGATTCATATCGATCCATCCAAGGTAGATTCGATCAAGAACTGGCCTGCACCTCGCACACCGACAGAAATACGCCAATTCTTGGGTTTGGCGGGATACTATAGAAGGTTCATCAAAGACTTTTCAAAGATTGCACAGCCGCTTACACTACTGACACAGAAAGGTGTTGTTTATCGTTGGGGTAATACACAGGGAACAGCGTTTCAGCACTTAAAGGATAGACTTTGTAGCGCACCTATCCTCTCATTGCCTGAAGGCACGGACGATTTTGTAGTCTACTGCGACGCATCCATCCAAGGTCTTGGATGTGTGTTGATGCAACGGGATAAAGTCATTGCTTATGCTTCGCGCCTACTTAAGATTCACGAACGGAATTACACAACACATGATTTAGAGCTGGGAGCTGTTGTCTTTGCGCTCAAGATATGGCGACATTACCTGTATGGCACTAAGTGCACCATCTACACTGATCACAGGAGTCTCGAGCATATTTTCAAGCAGAAGGAATTGAACATGCGGCAACGTCGATGGGTCGAACTACTTAACGATTACGAATGTGCTATAAAGTACCATCCGGGCAAAGCCAATGTTGTGGCTGACGCCCTCAGTCGAAAGGACACCGCGCCTAAGCGCGTGCGAGCTTTACAACTCACTATACAGTCTAGTCTTCCTTCCCAGATACGAGATGCTCAGGTAGAAGCATTGAAACCAGAAAACGTCAGGGCTGAAGCCCTACGTGGCTCAAGGCAACGCTTATAACAGAAGGAAGATGGTGCTTACTATGTCACAGGACGCATTTGGGTCCCACTTTATGGTAACTTACGCGAGCTGGTAATGGATGAAGCTCATAAGTCTCGCTACTCAGTACATTCTGGTTCGGATAAAATGTACCACGATATCAAAACTACATACTGGTGGCCTAGCATGAAAGCTCACATAGCAACTTACGTTAGCAAGTGTTTGACTTGTGCGAGAGTCAAAGCGGAATATCAGAAACCTTCAGGTCCACTTCAACAACCTGAGATACCACAATGGAAATGGGAACAAATTTCCATGGATTTTGTTACTGGCTTACCTAGATCTCAGCGCGGAAATGATACTATTTGGGTGATCGTGGATCGACTCACAAAGTCTGCTCATTTCTTGGCTATCAAAGAAACAGACAAGTTCTCTACCTTAGCAGACATTTACTTAAAAGAAGTGGTTTCGAGGCACGGAGTGCCAACCTCTATTATCTCTGATCGTGATGCACGTTTTACATCAGAACTGTGGCGAGCGATGCACAAATCTTTTGGCTCTCGGTTAGACATGAGCACAGCTTATCATCCTCAGACGGATGGGCAGTCTGAGCGCACTATTCAAACTTCAGAAGACATGCTTCGTGCATGTGTAATCGATTTCGGCAACGGCTGGGAAAAGCATCTGCCACTTGTGGAGTTTTCGTACAATAACAGTTACCACACCAGCATTAAAGTTGCTCCATTTGAGGCATTGTACGGGCGTAAATGCCGGTCACCTCTTTGTTGGGCAGAGGTGGGTGACAGTCAGATCACAGGTCCAGAAATGGTAGTTGATACTACTGAAAAGATTGCTCAAATACGACAACGCATGGCGGCAGCTCGTGACCGTCAGAAAGCATACGCCGATAAAGACAGGAAACTACTCGAATTCCAGGTTGGGGATCGAGCACTACTCAAAGTTTCACCCTGGAAGGGTGTGGTTCGTTTTGGCAAACGCGGCAAACTTAATCCACGATACGTCGGACCATTCGAAATCATTGAGAAGATAGGCAGGGGTGGCCTACAGATTGAACTTACCAGCTGAACTCAGTGCAGTTCACAACGTCTTTCACGTGTCGAATCTGAAGAAGTGTCTGTCAGATGAGACCCACATAGTTCCTCTGAAAGAGCTCACTATTGATGAACAGTTACGATTCGTCGAGGAACCTGTTGAAATCACGGACCAGGATGTTAAGGTCCTCAAGAACACTAGAATACCTCTTGTACGAGTTCGTTGGAACTCCCGCCGTGGCCCAGAGTTCACCTGGGAACGCGAAGATCAGATGAAACTCAAGTATCCCCAGTTATTCGGAAACAGTACAACCACTACTGAGGCTGAAGCTACTACAGAATTTCGGGACGAAATTCCAAATCAACGGGGGGATGATGTGACACCCCAGGAAAACCAGTAAACGATACAACTCACCTAGCTTCCTCAGTAACCGCATGCTAAATTTCGGGACGAAATTTCTTTCAAGTTGGGGATAATGTGACAACTCGAGTTTCCAAGATTTCCATTTTCGCATTTATTGCACGTTTATTGTTTAAGCATTTGTTTCACGACTTGTTTGTTTCGTAACTGTATATATCGTGCTATGGTGATATATTATATTTGATATACAACAAGAGGGTACTGTTGATATGTATGCATAATTGCTAATATAGGGTTACATGTTTACTAGCACTATGGGATGAAAACACCAAAGTGTTTTCATCAAGTTAGGGTCCGGCGAAAACAAGAGTGGGCCTGGCCCAGTAGAAATCGAATATATATTTTGACTTTTATTCTATACGTAAAATTGTGAACCGGTAAACCCTAGCATCTCATTCTCCTCTTTAGCACCGACGGCAACACCCATTCCTTGAAGCTTTATCGTCACACGAAATCTTTGGGACTATCCTTTGAATCGGTTAGTAATCTGTGATGTTTGATTGGTAGCATAGTATGTTGAACTGTTATTTCGATGGTTATGGTTTTGACTGTGCTTTAAGTTGCATGAGATTTCATAGGATACACATGTAGATGGCGGCTAACATTTGTCTTTAGTGCATGTGGTTTTGTCAGGAATATGTAATAATTCATATGTGTGTGTGACTTGTTAATGGAAATTGTTTTGAAGGCTTTCTATTGGACCGATGTGAGGTGCCGTATGTATATATGTTGGTAATGAATGATATGATCCTATGTATGCATGCTGTGAATGATTACATAAACCTGTCAACATTGAATTATATGGATGTGATCCACTGAGTTTTATTAAATTGTGCAACATGTGGTCTACTGACATGTTGTAGGAATAGGTGAAACCCTTTTTAGATTGAATGAATGAATGGATAATATTTGAGAATGATTGGACCGATTATACTAAGGTCAAGGCATGATGATCACTTTTGTGGGTGCTTAATGATTACGTATTACTGTGGCATGTATGGATGATATGGCCTTTTCATTAAGCAAACTGCTTGAGTAATTAAAAGTACAAATCATTGCAATTGTATGAATATTATTGGATTATCATTAGGGTTTGATACGTAAGGGATGTTGATGTTGTTGGTGCTGACGAAAACACTACCCTCCAACGAAAACACTGTGGGATTTTATCACCCAAGTGTTTTCGCCAATCTGTGATTTCGGCAATATGTATACAGTTATCTATTAACGTCATTAAATATGTGATTTAATTAAGTTAATCACTTGAATAACTCAGTTAATTTATTTAACTCTGTTAAATAAGTAAATCTCTGTTAGTTATATAACTTTGTTAGTTGTTAACTCTGTTAATTTAATTGAGTAAAACATGTGACACAGTTAGTTACTAGTTCTGTTAGATGTTAACTTTGTTAACTGTGTAACCTTGTTGGAATATGATAATCCAGTTAAATTTGCTAACTCTGTTAAAGTGTGTTATCGGTAAACAACATTAGATTGTATGAAATTTGCATGAATTGGATTAATTGTTTACATGATACAAGATGCTATCTGCTAGACACACTCTGTGATAGAACTGTGATACTAGTTACTTGCGAGTCGTTACGAATGAAACTGATTTAGTATACGTGCACTATAGGATGTGATTGATTTCTTGTGAGCACTTAACTTAGCATACCGAGCAAACCTAAGGTGAGTTCACTGCATTTCTCAAGCATGCATCCCGGTGGTTTGGGACAACTAGTAAACATTTGGAAGGGAATCTTGGGTAAACAGTTAAATTGGGTTTTGGTTATTGAACATGGAATCTATCATTATCGGATTGCCTGTAGGGCAATGGGGTAATTAGTTGATAGCGCTATTAGGTTTGATACCTCGCACCGGGCCGTAAGGACGGGCGCGAACTAATTATCTGGGCATCATTACCAATGCTTGGTTAGGGGCATTGGGGACTGGACACACTTCCAGGTTATTAAGGGACACACTTCCCGGATACATATGGGCACACTCCCTAGGGTATCTCAACAAGTCATAAACAGCATCATATCACAACGTTGAATTGGCTTAACAGATATCTGGTAACTACACACGTTAACAAAACCTTGAACTCACCAGCGTCGTCTGACACACTTGTCTGCATGCTTGCAGGTTTATAGGGTTATATCTTGTGGAACTTGCTGTCTGGAAGGCTGGAGTGGTCATGGGTCGAGAAACAAAGAATCTCCATACAAGCTTAATGGTTTATGTACACATGGTTTACGAAATACTTAACAAATGAATTATGCTTCCGCTGTATACAATGAATGACATATAACATTTGTAACACTTTATGTTAATGAATGAAAGTTTATTTAAATACATTTATGAGTTCAATGTGATTGGTGGCTTGGATCCTGGTACGACACACGCCTCACGGGGGTTTCCGCATGTGGTATTTTGGGGGTGTGACAGAACCCATGACCCGTTTGCAACCAAGTTGCACCAGCCCTACTCGAA
This sequence comes from Helianthus tuberosus, assembly GCA_030545235.1. Taxonomy (NCBI): domain Eukaryota; kingdom Viridiplantae; phylum Streptophyta; class Magnoliopsida; order Asterales; family Asteraceae; genus Helianthus; species Helianthus tuberosus. The sequence continues at coordinate 116,857,927 of CM060397.1, read as the reverse complement.
ATCCCATGAACGCATAAGAGAAATACCGACGATGGAGGTCGGATGGTCGAGTTCGATTTTGGCCGGCATTCAAACTCTCCGGCAAGTTCTGAAGGTCATAGACAACGAAGCTCTGGGTAGCTCGACGTGTTTCTGACTTGGTCCTGGTGGCAACAGATGTTGTTCCGGTGGTCAAACTATCACCGGTGTGGTCTGAACATCATCGGAGAAGACGACTTTAATAAAACATGGGGTAAAATTGTAGTTTATACTAGTTTTTAAAGCGTCATTTCTTTCAACTAGGTATTAACTTTGAATTTTTAATACCATCTATTTTTTTAATTAACATATTGTATTTTTACCATCCAATCTCATCAAATATTTGAAAACTTTAAAATGATTATTCATAAAAGCAATTATTATCAATACTAGGTGCATGAGGGACATGGGTTTAGACGATTTAGTGCATTAAACTTATGCATTATGGCAGGCTTAGTGTTATCTCAGATCAAGTTGCTGAAAGGCTCACAAAAAGTAACTTTCTATATCACTTATCTCACCAATGGCACTAACATAGATGATAGAAGTCTACCTCGAAACACACCACATTTACTCATGACATTGCTTGTAAACACATAAAACAACATATTAAAAGATGAGGCATCCAACATAGTACTATTATGACCGACATTAGAAGGATGATCTCTCCTTTGAGCCACAACTTGAATACCTACTCTCTTCCTTACCAAAACAACAATAGGCTTTGTGACAGGATATAGTGGAATCCAAATGCACTATGGCCAAAGTAAACAACTGTAGACCTAACCCATCAATTTGAATCAAATTTCTCAAAATTAAAACTTCCAAATACAAGCACAATTAATAATCTGATAGACATGTATTAGAATATACATATGAATCCAACACATCAACTTGGTAAGTTTTAAGCATGGTAAAGAAACCCTTTTCTCTCTATCCTGAGGCGATTTTTTGTTCTTCATGAAACCCTTGTTTTGCTTTGAAATCTTTTTGTATAACAGTCTGTGATTAGAGTTTTGATCTATTAAATCTCTATAACGAACTCGTTAGCAATATAGATCGATTTGAAACTAGGGTTCTTTCTTGTTTTTTCGTTTTAATCGCCGCCTTAGATATTAGTTTGAAACCCTGATTTATTAAACTGGTTGTAATTGATTGCGGTTAACTGAGATTAATTTAGCTAGATTGATTCGCTGGTTTAGTCGATTAAGGGTTGAAGATTGATACTAGGGTTTTAGGATTAGGGTTTCGCATGTGTATGTGGAGTCGGCTGGAATCATTTGTGTTTCTTTGAGTTATAGTTTGCATGGAGAGAAGTAATTGTGTTCCACGTCTTGTTTCGAAGATTAAAAACATTGATGTGCCATTGAAAAGAGCGGATGGGAGTGTATTACTTCCTGTACGTGGGGTCATTAGGAAGGCTGACGAGCAGAAACAACATGGAGGGGGTTAAACACCTCGGTGAATGATAGCCTGTACGGAGATGAGGTTCATGCAACCATTAACACGGCAGCTAATGATAGCCTGTATGAAGTTTTCCATCGTCCTGAAGATATGGGGGAAGTTGAACCGGTTGATAATGTTCTGAAAAAGTCTTATGCGAGTGTTGCTAAAACGGGTACGAGTAACAAGAAAATCAATTTTCGGATTCTGAAGTCAGACTCTATAGTTGAAGGAGCTGATGTGGTTATCCCAGCTGCATCGGTGAAAAAAATCCAGAACAGATTTACGAACACGCTATACGGGTATTTTATAGGGAAGAGATTGCCATTTCCTATTGTTGAAAATTATGTTAAAAATACATGGGCAAAGTATGGTATTGTGAAGACAATGATGAATGCTAACGACTTCTTCTTCTTTAAGTTCAACACGAAAGAGGGTATGGATAAAGTGATGGAGAACGGGCCGTGGTTGATCCGCAATCTTCCAATAATTCTGAATATATGGAAACCTTCAATCAAGCTGGTAAAAGAAGATATAAAATCGGTTCCTATCTGGGTCAAATTACATGATGTTCCAATAGCAGCTTTTTCCGAAGATGGCTTGAGTATGATAGCCACAAAGGTGGGCACCCCTAGGATGCTTGATTCGTACACAGCGACTATGTGTGCTGAATCATGGGGAAGAAGCAGTTATGCTAGAGTATTGATCGAAGTAAATGTTGAAGAAGAACCGAAGGAGAATGTTATTGTGGCTATCCCGCTGGAGGAAGAAGAAGGTTTTGCTAAGATTTTGGTTAAGATTGACTATGAATGGCAGCCCCCCCCCCCCCCCCCGGTGTAAGGGGTTCAAGGTTTTTGGACACACGGATTTAAAATGCCCGAAGCAAATAACCAAGTAAGTAAAGGAAGATGGAAATAAGCTGGAAGATGGCTATGAGGTGGTAAAGAAGAAAAATCAGGCGAAACATGGATTCTCTACTAAGAAGCAAGGTACGAGGTTTGAATATAGACCGGTTCCAAAAAATTCAAAGCAGACTCCTCGTGTCATTAATTTTATAGATGAATTGGAAAAGGTGACCAATCCAGTTCCAGTGGCGAATATAAACATTGTTAAAACTAGTAACAAATTTGATTTATTAAGTGAAGATGTGGACAATACGACTAGGAAACACGGGCCTAGCCAAAGGGATCTAGAACGGAAGGATGAAAAGAAGGATCAAAATGATAACGAAGATGATAACTCTGATGATGAGGAAGTGCAAGAGGTTTACAATGAAACGATTCACTCCATAGTGGGAGAGCCGGAAAAAACTGAGGGGGCAAGCACTCCCGGTGGAAACGTTTCCCATGTCTAGTATTGCTTCTTGGAATATTAGGGGGTTGAACCGCCCTCTAAAGCAAAAAGAGGTTCGACAAGTTATTGATCAAAATGGGATCCAGGTGTGTGCTATGATTGAATCACATGTTGATATTAGTAATCTTTCTAGTGTTTGCAAAAAGGTTTGGATATCTTGGGAATGGACGTCGAATGGTAATTTTTTGTCAAAAGGGAGCTCGAATAATTATGGGGTGGAATGCAAATGAGGTGGATGTTATGGTTCTGGCTCAATCGAGTCAAGCTATTCATGTTCAAATAAAATTCAAAAGGGATAAAAAAAACTCTATTCTGTTCATTCATATATGCAGATAACTATTACAAAACTAGACGTGATCTATGGGAGAACTTACGTTATCATAAGGCATTAGTTCATGATAAACCATGGGTTCTACTAGGGGACTTTAATTCCTCTCTGAACTTAGAAGATAACTTGTTTGGTTCGTCTAAAGTTAATACGAGTATGCGTGACTTCAGAGATTGTGTCGATGATTTGGAGGTTTTTGATGTTAATAGTACAGGAGTTCACTACACTTGGAAGCAAAAACCAAAAAAGGGAACTGGTGTCATAAAGAAAATAGATCGGATAATGGCTAATGTTCATTTTACAGACATGTTTCCAGCGGCTTGTGCGTTTTTTCATCCTAACAGGATTTCGGACCATACGCCGTGTATTCTAAAACTCTTGTCTTTGTCTAAAGAAAAACCGAAACCTTTCAAATTTGCTAACTTCATTGCAAATAAGAAAGAGTTTGCGGAAGTGGTTTCTAACAGGTGGAATGAGGAGATGGTAGGGTGTCACATATTTAGATTAGTGACAAAGATGAGATCGCTAAAGGTGCCTCTAAGGAAGCTGCTTTGGGACCAAGGTAATTTACATAACAAGGTAGATTGTTTACGTAAAGAGCTGGATGAGATCCAGTTTCAGCTGGATAGTGAACCGAATAATGAAGAGTTAAGACTCAAGGAGGCCGTGACATATAAAGATTTTATTGATGTGTCGTTTGATGAAGAATATTTTCTTAAACAAAAAGCAAAAGTAGAATGGCTCGGGTCTGGAGATGCGAACACAGCTTTTTTTCACAACTCAATCAAAAGTAAGAACCACCGAAGCAGAATTGAGATAGTTAAGGATGTAAATGGGACGCAACATGAAGGTATAGATGCTGCAAAAGCGCTCCTTGATCATTATGAAAACTTCCTTGGTCATAGAGAAAATATATTGGAGAATCCTTCCCCAGATTTATTCGTAAACAAGCTGACTTCCGACAAAGCTCAGTTGATGGTTACGGAGGTTTCGAATGAAGAGATAAAGAACGCTATGTTTGACATTGGGGATAATAAAGCTCCGGGTCCAGATGGTTTTTCGTCTGTCTTCTTTAAGAAAGCGTGGAATATTGTAGGGAATGATGTGTGCCATGCGGTTCGGGAATTTTTCAGGAACGGAAAGCTTTTAAAGGAGGTAAATCACACAATCATTGCTTTAATCCCCAAGAAATCCACTCCTGAGTATGTTACGGACTATAGACCAATATCTTGTTGCAATACTATCTTCAAGTGTTTGAGTAAAATCATCACGAATAGAATCAAGCAAGGTTTGCATGATCTAGTTAGCATAAACCAGTCGGCTTTCATCCCGGGCAGGAGAATTTCTGATAACATTATGCTTACAAAAGAATTAGTGCATAATTATCATAGAAACACGGGCCCTCCTAGATGTGCGTTTAAAATTGATATACAAAAAGCATATGACACGGTTGTTTGGAGTTTTCTGAGGCTTATCATTACAGGCTTTGGGTTCCACAAACGTATGATAGAATGGATAATGACTTGTGTTTCATCTACGACGTTTTCTTTGAGCATCAATGGTAACTTACATGGTTTCTTCAAAGGTGAGAGGGGGCTACGGCAAGGTGATCCGATGTCGCCATACTTATTTACTATAGTAATGGAAGTTCTTACTCTTCCGTTGGATTACATGGTAGCAATATCATTAAACTTTCGGTTCCACAATAAATGTGATAAACAACGAATTGTGAGCTTATGCTTTGCGGTTGACCTGTTTATGTTTGCTAGGGGAAAAGTTAAATCAGTTAAGCTTGTGTTAGAAGCACTTGAAAGCTTTAAAAACATGTCCGGATTAGTTCCAAGTATTCCAAAAAGCACGGTATACTTTGCTAATGTGACAAGACAGGTTAAACAAAGAATTCTTGAGCTTGTGTCGTTTAAAGAAGGATGCCTTCCAGTAAAATACCTTGGTGTTCCTCTTATATCTTCTCGATTATTGTATAAAGACTGCCAGATTCTCGTTGAAAAAATGGAAAATGGAATCACGTATTGGGGCAACAAGTTTCTTTCTTTCGCGGGAAGACTTTAGCTAATCAGATCGGTGCTGTCATCTATGCATGTTTATTAGGCGTCCGTCTTCATCCTTCCAAAGCGAATTTCTAAGGAGCTTGAAAGGAAAATGAGAGACTTTCTATGGAAGAGCGGATCAGTGGGGAAAGGCAAGGCCAAAGTAGCGTGGAAAACTATATGTCGGCCTAGGAATGAAGGTGGACTGGGGATCAAACGTGTTGAAGATGTCAATAAAGCGTTGATGACTTTTCATGTTTGGAGCCTTCTAACTAATAGAGAGTCGCTATGGGTAAAATGGATCCACACATACAAGCTGAAACAAAGATGCTTTTGGGATGTTCCTATGAAGCAAGGTAATACTTGGGGGTGGAGGAAAATCTTAAAACTTAGATCGATTCTTCGTGAACACATGTGGTCTAAGATAGGGGATGGCATGGCGACCTCCGCTTGGTATGATAAATGGTCGATTGCGGATCCCATTGGGAGTAGTATTACGCCTAGAATGATTCAATGAGTGGGATTTCATATAATTCAAAGTTGGCGGAAGTTGTGATCGATGGTCAATGGGTATGGCCGGAGACTTGGCTAGACACATACCGGCTCTCACAAATAGGAAGGCCCCGAGTTTAACTCCAAATAAGAAAGATACGGTTGCTTGGATTGATGAAAACGGTAAGGAAACAAGCTACTCATCCAAGAATATTTGGGATACTCTTCGATCGCGTCGTCCGAATGTGAATTGGCATAGAGTTATTTGGTTCTCTCAGTGTATCCCGCGTTATGCATTCCTCATGTGGTTAGTGATTGGAAACAAGCTAAAGACTTAAGACAGGTTAAAGAAATGGGAGGTTGGTGGAGCCATTAACCTTCGGCTGATGTGCTGTGCATTATGCCAACATGGTATTGACTCTCATCCTCACTTATTCTTTGAATGTGCTTTCTCGGCTCAAGTATAGGCGATGGTTAAACCTCTCGGAGCTATTCAACACCTAACGGATAAATGGGAGGATATTTTTCAACACCTTGTTAATACATCGGGTTCAAAATCGGCGAAGAATGTGATTGGGAGGATTCTTGTAGCTGCAACCGTGTACCAGGTATGGCTAGAGAGAAATTCTAGGTTGTTTGCTAATAAGAAGAGGTCAGCTAGACAAGTTGCTGATGATATTAATGCTTCTGTCCGATTGAAGATGGTAACATTGAAGTTCAAGAACTCGAGTGTCACACCCCGGCCATGTTAAAACAACAAAACGTGGCGGAAACGTCAGGGAGTGTTGTAACAGAATCATTGTTTCACAGCCATGGATTAAACAGTTTCGTTTTATTGAATTGAATGTATTACTTTACATTGGAATTAGAAACAAAACATGAACAAATAGACTTTCATTGTTATTAAGTCACTAAGGCCTCGTCCATTCCTTTGTGAGCGTACAAAAATATCATCATCAAACATCATCAACTATGGTACCTGAAACACATGTGAAAATACGTCAGCATAAAAATGTCGGCGAGTACATAGGTTTTATATGAGTGTCAGATTCATGGCTCGTTTTACATGTTGCAATACTTATTTAAAAACAAACCTTATTTTGAAAAGTATAGTATTGCGACATAATTAACCAACTCAAATCAAGTTGGTTATAATTTATAAAATCTCACAGCCATGATTCTTAACTCCAAAACATTTGTTTTATGAAATCAAATTGTAATACATATCGTAGAAACTCGTTAACAAAACTCGTATGGTTTATACTATTCAGAAAACATCATTGTGTGACATCGTTTCAAAATCGTTTACCCAAGTGATCTAGATAACGCAACAATATATAATGTGTTAAAAGCACTTATATATAGGAAGTACCAGCGGCGTATCCACCATGCTTTTAACACATTACACCCGCCCCGTTACCTAATCACTTCCCTAACCCAAATGGTTCAAACAGTTACAAATGGTTCACATATATCAAATGGTTACAAATGGTTCACATATATCCAACAATTACAAATGGTTCACATACATCAAACGATTACAAATGGTTCACATACATCAAATGGTTACAAATGGTTCAAAACGTAAAACAATTGCGCTAGCATGTTAAGTAAACATACATAGCAAAACATAATGAAATCATGTACTAATAGTGTACTAATGAACATAGCAAGTATATGATATGAAAACATGGAAAGCATGAAAGTAACAAGTAGGCACATGTGTTCCACCCCAAAACGTTTGAAAAACAGTAAAAGAAGGGACTATGTACTCACTTGAGGATGCTTAGAAGTCTTGAATAACTACCAAGCAATGCTAGAGGGATCACGGAAATCAAACGGCACCTAATATAGGTAACTAAGTTAATAAACGGACCTAAATCGGAAGATCGGATAGTATGAGGTTTCGTAAACCAAATGAGTATTGGAACTCATATGATATGGTCTAACAAACCTTACATACTAAAATGAAACCTAACCGAAGTGCTTACGACCCATTACGACCCGTTTAGGTAGCTTATGCTACTTTAACGCGTCGTTCGCGTAAAACGCGTTCGGAACGCCTAACTAGTCCTATGACAAGAATTATATGCCTAAACATGTTTAATTATGTTGCATAATCAGTTAAGTGACAAAAGTTTGGGTTATATATGCTTAAAATGAATTTATGCGTAAAAAGGGCATTTTGGTAATTTTCCTAAGGCATATAAATTACCTATCATACCACTAACTAAACGAAGTGACCATAAGGAATAACCTCGGAAGGTTATTCCCTATACAACTATGGTCACTAAACATGTTTGGTTGGATCCTAATGATCGACCAAACGGGTCTAGTTCGAAAGTCTAAGCGGTTGTTTAGACCGCTTGACTTACGACTCTACATAAGCACTAAACCTAAAGTGACGAGCTAAACATGTTAAAACATGTTTAAGGAAGTTAGAAAACAGGTTTGGTATCAAAACAAACGGTTTTGATACCTAAAAGTAGTTTGGTTACAAAATACGCAAGAATACGCATTTTGGCCGAAACTACGACTCGCCACTATGCCTAGATAACGTGGTAATCAGTAGGTATAGTCATAAAAGACTAAAACCATCGTGATTATGCTCACGTTATGAATTTCAAACAAACTTCGTATTGACCATAAACTGGTCAATGCAGAAAGTCAAACAAAGTTTGACTTTCACGCTAAAAATGCATAAAAGAACGAAAGAGGACCTACAAAAGGTCCAAGGAGGTTTGATCCAATTTATTCTCAGGTATGAAGTGCAAGACTTCAACTTAGAGAATGAAAATCAGATCAAATGTGAGTTTGAGAGCAAAGGGGGTGGGGTTTATATAGTTTTTGCACAACCGTTAAGATCGTTCATCGTAAAACGAGCTTTGATCTCATCCGTACACATGTGCCCATGGTTTTGTGAAACCATGGGAGCCCCTAGTTTCATTAAAACTATGTGCAAATGAGGGGAACAGCTGGAACAAGCTGGAATTTAGATTTTTCATTTTGGTCCCTTCCTAAGATAACTATGGCAGAATGTCAATTTTGGTCCCTGGATGTGCAAAACATGGTTTTTGATGCATTTTTTACACGTTTAAGACCCGTTAATCCTATTTCAAGGATCTAAAATGAAGTTAAAGTATAGGGAACATGAAACATGCTCAAAAATATCTCGGATGTTAGTTCGTTTGGTCGTACGGTTGCGTTGTTCGGTTAATTACGATGAAACACGAACGAATGCGAAAAACGATCCAAATTACGCGACGAATGGAATTTTATCATGAAAATCACTAAAATAAAATATTTTAAAGATTACATAAAGTTTTGGATGTCCGGATGTATTCAGAACGTGAGATATGCTCGAAAATGCAAACTTATGCACTTTTTGACGCTTTTAGTCCCTGAATGACCAAAAAGTTTATTTTAGCACACCGAACCCCTCAAAGCCTATTTCTAAGCTATGTAAAGGATATTTAGGGTATGTTTAACTTATGGTCATGTTCCGGAATGTTCGTTACAGTACAAATCGGCATACTTTCGCAGTTTGTCGAAATTAGTCCCTGTAAGCGAATAAACTTGATTTCGCCACACCAAACCTTCCAAAACTTATTTCTAAGTTATGTAAAGGTTATTTAAGGTATGTTAAGCCTATGTCACTGTTCCGGAGTGTTTGTTGCATTAAACTGGTTATATTTACGCATTAGATCGCGTATAACCTTCTAGAAAGCGATTTAAAGCTCGAAATCGAACATGAATTGATATGTGCACATGATACACATATTTTTACAAATCCCAAGTATGAAACACAATATTTCATTAATTTGGTATTTGTTTTGTGACACTTCGGGTTTTCCTGTACGTTTCTTGGATGTTATAATTAAAGTTGTGAAATTCTATACTATGTGAGATACATGCAAACTCTGTGAATCATATGCTACGTGATTTTTCGTGCTTTGTGACCTTATGTGCTATGTGATTTACATGTTTGTTTTGGTGGACTTTCGTGAAACTGCTTGTATCTACGTACGGTAATGGAGTGTGTGTATACATATAGAGCGTATCGTTTGACTTTTGCCTAAATTTCGAGGACGAAATTCCAGTAACATGGGGAGAATGTGACAACCCGAACTCTCGTTGTCGAGAGAAGGGGTATTTTAGTAAAAACGTGCGTTTATTATTATTATTATTATTATTATTATTACTATCATTATTTGCGAAATTATAATCATCCGCGACGAAAGCTTTAATTATATACGTATCAGTTAATTATAACCGGGCCAATCGGCTTGGGCGAGACGCGTAGTCGTTCAAACAGAGTCACACACTTGGGCCAGGCCCAACCCCACTCCCTAAACCCAAACCCTACCTATTTTATTTATACCCAAACCTTAAACCCCCCCCCCCCACGACCCATACGACGACCGTCCTTCTCTATCATTGGTCCTTGTTGTGCCATTCATACTGACGTAACACCTCTTATCGGCAAAACGACGTTCTTTATCCTAATCGCCCACGACTTGTGTACGACCAGCTACCTCATCGACACCAGATAAATCCTTATTGCCGACCACCAAGCCTTTTATGTTTTGTCTCAAATTGAACGCACCAACGTTGACTACCCTTCAAACATTACCTCGCTACTCGTGTTATGAATTCCCTGATTCTTATCCTACTCTATTCTGCCCAAATCTCCGTTTGGACGAAATACTTCCTACGAATGTTACTCGTTCGAGCAACGAGCCAAGGATACCCCGGGGGTAACGGGTATCGCAAGCACTGTTCTTCGAACTCGATACGATCAACACCTAGTTATGACACTCGAATTTATTCCATCCTGTCAAAATTTGACACTTGTTTCTTTCGATGACGCCCGAACCTATCCCGAAAACCAGTGGGAATCAGGACGACTCCTATGCTCTACCCTTGTACTTCTACAACGCAAACCGCCTTGCGCTAAGTTTTCAATGCACGACTTTAACATCGCAAGGCCCGCATTTCTCGACTGTGTACGCAACCCCTCACGGTTTAAACTCAAAAGGGCATCACCTAGCATCAGAGAGATGTCAGTAATTCGCCATTCCGATGGTTGAAAGATAAGCAATGAAGTGATCGTATCCTCTCTTATCTTAGGGCATTGATGAAATATTACCGGTGCCTTTACACGACCGAAGAAACCGACAAGCTCTCGAACTTGCAACCATCTACTTGATAGAAGTAGATGCTGGGCACAGAGTGCCGACTTCTATCACTTTTGATCGAAACCCACATTTTGCATCTGATTCATCGCAGGCTTTGCACAAAAACTTTTGGCTCACTGTTAGACATGAGCACTGTTTACTACCCGCGGATGGGTGGTCAACCGAACGCACTCTCCGAAACCCTTGAAGGCGTCCTGAGAGCATGTGTTATCGATATTGGAAAACAAACGACACTTCCTGTTGTAGAAGCTTATTCCAACAACAATTACCACACTAGCATTCGGGCAGCACCATTTGAGGCATTGTGCGGACGCAAATGCCGGTCATCTCTGTATTGGGCGGAAGCCAAATTACCGGCCCAGACCTTGCACATGACACAACGGGTAGGATTGCCCAGAACAGACAGCGTATGGCGGTAGCTCTAGACCGTTAGAAAGGCTACGCAGATAAGCGTAGGAAACCTCTAGAATACCTAGTCGGACACTGGATTCTACTTAAAGTTTCACCCTGGAAGGGTGTGGTACGAAAGGATCGGTAAAGTAGCATACTGACTAAACATGCCTGAAGAGCTGAGTGCGGTACACAACGTCTTTCACATGCCTAATCTGAAGAAGTGTCTGTCAGATGAAACATTCGTTGTTCCTTCTTAGGAACTCGTAATCAGCAACAAACAACGCTTCATTGAGGAACCGGTTGAGGTCAAGGATCAAGAAATCACAATCCTCTAGCGTAGTGTAACCAACAGACCGAGTTTGTTGGAACTCACGCTGTAGCCTAGAGTTTACCGAGTTTACCTGAGAACGGGAAAACCAGCTGATGCGCACGTATCCCCAGTTGTCTATAAACATTACCTCCAGCACTAAGGCTACCGCTAAATTTCGGGAAGAAATTTCAAACCAACAGAGGGTGATGTGGCACTCTACGAAAACGTTTAAACACACTAGCTTGTCAGTGGCTGCGTGCTAAATTTCGGGATGAAATTTCTTGAACTTGGGGATAATGTGACACTTCGGGTTTTCCTGTACGTTTCTTGGATGTTATAATTAAAGTTGTGAAATTCTATACTATGAGAGATACATGCAAACTCTGTGAATCATATGCTACATGATTTTTCGTGCTATGTGACCTTATGTGCTATGTGATTTACATGTTTGTTTTGGTGGACTTTCGTGAAACTGCTTGTATCTACGTACGGTAATGGAGTGTGTGTACACATATAGAGCGTATCGTTTGACTTTTGCCTAAATTTCGAGGACGAAATTCCAGTAACATGGGGAGAATGTGACAACCCGAACTCTCGTTGTCGAGAGAAGGGGTATTTTAGTAAAAACGTGCGTTTATTATTATTATTATTATTATTATTATTATTATTACCGTCATTATTTGCGAAATAATAATCATCTGCGGCGAAAGCTTTAATTATATACGTATCAGTTAATTATAACCGGGCCAATCGGCTTGGGCGAGACGCGTAGTCGTTCAAACAGAGTCACACACTTGGGCCAGGCCCAACCCCACTCCCTAAACCCTAACCCTACCTATTTTATTTATACCATTCCCCTTTCATTTGTAAAAAAAAAAAAACTAGAACCCTAAAACTCAAACAGATGGCAGCCGCACTTCTCCTCCCCTCCCTCTCTAATCTCCGGCGACCGGAACACATCTCCGGCGAAAGCACAGTCACACACACTCGCATCCTCTTTTCCCTCCACTTCATACTCACTTAAATGTCTAGCCGACCACCCTCCTACCTCTACCACCCCCCCTTTTCTTCTATCAGCGAAACGAACCACCACCACCACCGCCGTCTGCTGGTGGTGCGACGAAGAAGCGGAGAAAAGGAAACGAAAGAGTCGACGAGAGAGAGCGAGAGAGAAATGAGCTGAAGAAGAGCCGTGACGGTGGTAGGTCTCGGCGGAACACAGCGGCGGAGGTCTAGTTGACGGCGGCAGCACCGTCGTACACGGCGGCATGGAGACGGTCGGTGTGTTGGTCCGACGAGTGCATGGTTTTGCTCTCGGGTCAGAATCGGGTTTTGCTCGGGTCTCGGTTCAGGAAGGCAGCGACTGCAACAACAGTCAACTCCGACGAAGTGTCCCATACACGCCCGTTCCAGAACCATTCGGTCAGTTGTGCACTACTGGTGTCTTGTGTTTTTCTTTGTGTTTTGATTTTTGTTGGCTGCTTGATTTGCTTATGTGCACAAAGGGTCCCAAAAATGGCTGAAACCATTGAAATGATTGTTACTATTTAATTGCTTAAAAATATGAAAGTGGTGTGACTTGAACTAGGATTTGTATAATTGTTGGCTCTAGTCGTTACTTGATGTTCAGATGTATGATGCTCTCCCTTATTGTGATAATATGCAAACTGTTGAGATAGTAGTCTTGTGCATTATGGCTGTTTGGTGAAATCCGAATCATGCTAAAGTTTTGGTATGGTGCAAACACGATTTAGGATAAGAAGTATTGACTATTTATATGATAAATGCAAACTGTAGATAGATTAGTGATGTTACGATGTGTTTATGTGGATTGATGAAACAGTAATGGATATTGTTATGTTTTGATAAAATAGTAGAAAACCCTACTGATGAACTGCTTGAATGATATGAAAATATTTGAAATACGTTGGTTTGATCTGTTTTGATGATTGTACGACATGATAAAACATGTTAACGAAATTTGATTGGACAACACATGTTAATGAAAATTGATTGGATGGCACTGATCTGGATAAGGGTTCTAGAAAGATCCCACAGTGGTTGCGAGTCGAGACCAGTGGATTCATCAGTGGTTTCGACTCAGCAGCTGTTTCATCCAAGATTACGACTCGAGACTAGGGCATGCATATCAGGGGACTCGAGACCCGCTAGGTTGCGACTCGAGATCTCATGATCTCGACTCGAGACCTGACTCGAGATCCCAAGGTTTCGACTCATGTATGCACTTCTCGAGACCATCTACTTGCAACTCGAAACCTCTTGGTTGCGACTCGAGACCTCATGATCTCGAGTCGAGACCACCCGGTTTCGACTAGACAACTTTGCTTAGTTGTTGGGCCGTACAAACTGATGTTATGGACTGTGTGCTATTGTTGTTGTTTAACTGTACTGTTTAACTCTTCACATGCTAGGATAGGCCCAGTAACGTATATGCTAGTATGACATACATGGTATGTGTTAGATACGTGTAGGACTATACGTGACTACATGACACTACTTGCATACGAACCTAATAAATATTTAATAACCATAATAGGGTATGGATTGACCAACGTAACACGAATAAATTAACTACCGAGCAAAGCAAAGGTGAGTTCACTACTTTTTACTTAAAGCATGCGTTCTCGGTGGTTGGGAAACGGAACGAAACACTTTTCCTGGTTTGGGATTGCTTACTATCTCCTTGGGCGGGATACGGTATTTCTATCTCCTTGTGTGGGATACGGGTAACAACGCTATCCCCTTGTGAGGGATACAAACTGCTTTTCTCCCCTTATGCGGGACTCTTAGTTAATTACTGTTTATACAGAATGCAACGAGCTACACTAAACGAAACTCTATCACTCAAGTCCCTACCATTTAATATCGATTAGTCGCCGGGGCCTGGCGAACGGGTTATTAGTTGATAGCGCTATTTAGGTCTGACCAGCCTCACACCAACCCTTGTTACTGGGAACGGGCGTGAACTAATAGACTCTGGCAACCGTCAATGATGATAGAACATTGACAAACGGGGCACTGCGAAAACGTACGGTTAAGTAAGTATTCGGTATTGGAAAAACAGTTTAGTCGCTTACTTATGGGGTAGCTCCCCATGGCATGTATAAACGGATAAATTAATTGTTGAAACAAGTTTTTGGAAATAAAACTGGAAAACTCTAAACTCGTGAACTCGCCAACGTTATGTTGACACTCTACTGCATGCTTTGCAGGTTGCTCGGTACAGCTTTGGACGGACGTTGCAATCGGATGGAGTGCGTGGTTCGTAAGTTCATAACTAATAAACTTGTGGTTTTAAATTACGATATGTACATCTTTCCTTTCCGCTGCAAAACCTTAAACTATGTTTTGAAAAATTTAAATTGGCCGCTAATTACACCATTATCTGTAATAATAACTAAATGGTTCAAAATAAGTAGTGGCTGGATCCTGGTCAGTCACTCGCCTCGCGGTAGTACTCCGCATGTGGTTTTGAGGGTGTGACATGTTTGATGGTCGCGGAGGCACAGGTGTCACAGTCTCCCCTACTTTAGGAAATTCCGTCCCGAAATTTATTCGTAGGAGTCTGTCTGTGACGCTGTGTTAAATAATTGTCTTGCATGGAATCTAGGGTTTTTATCTATTTGTGTAGAATAAACCATCAAAGATATGCAAGGCATAATCCTGTTATTTCTCTCAACGGACATTCTTCAGAAACGAAAAATGAACGGAGTTATTTTCAACAGGCATTCTTCAGAAAATGGAAAATGAAGGAATAAACAAAGGATATTCATTTCCCTCGATGGATATTCTTCAGAAACAGGAATGAACGGAGTGAGTCATTTTCCTCAATGGGTATTCTTCAGAAACAGAAATGAAGGATTAAACAAAAGGATATTCATTTCCTCGATAGGTATTCTTCAGAAACGGAAATGCACGGAATGAGTCATTTTCCTCAATGGGTATTCTTCAAAAACGGAAATGAAGGATTAAACAAAAGGATATTCATTTCCCTCGATGGGTATTCTTCAGAAACGAAAATGCACGGAATGAGTCATTTTCCTCAATGGGTATTCTTCATAAACGGAAATGAAGGATTAAACAAAAGGATATTCATTTCCCTCGATGGATATTTTCTTCAGAAACGAAAATGCACGGAATGAGTCATTTTCCTCAATGGGTATTCTTCAGAAACGGAAATGAAGGATTAAACAAAAGGATATTCATTTCCCTCGATGGGTATTCTTCAGAAACGAAAATGCACGGAATGAGTCATTTTCCTCAATGGGTATTCTTCAGAAACGGAAATGAATAGGGTTAACTCTAGACACATGACAAAACTTGCTGTGGTTTCTGTGCACTAAATTCCATAATTATGTACGCGTCCATAATTACGTAATTCCTTGCACAGTCTGCACAGTGCATTTCATAATGTGTAGGGGAAGAAAATCAAACCTGTGATGAGTGTGACTAGACTACCATAGGGTCCTTTTAATTAGATCGACAAATGATCTCTTTAATTGGATCACCAAGGAGTCTTTTCAGCTATATCATCACATGATATTCCTAACCAGATTTTGGATCAATCTGTTTAACTAGACCACTCAAGGGGTCTAATTATGGAACAGTACTTCATAACCCAAGGGACTTAACTACAACGTAGAAGTCCATTAAGGATTTAAGATAGTTGTCACACCCCCAAAATCCACACGCGGAGTACCACCGCTTGGAGGCGTGACTGACCAGGATCAAGCCACCAATCATATGGAACACATAAGAAAATAGTAAATGTCATTCACCAATACAATAGGTGCTTTCAAAACCAAACATAAACAAGTGTGTAGCGGAAGCAATGATGTAAAAGCCCAACATAAGTATTAAGTTGAAGTGTCACAAAAGAGTGTATAATAACATCCAAAATCCGTGCCCACAACGACCGCGCCTCCCGTGCAAGCTCCAATAGTACCTATGGCCCTGCAAGGCATGTAACAGAGAGTCAACAACTAGTTGAGCGAGTTCACAGTTGGTTATTTAGTTATAATGTTCGTATCGTAAATCGTATGCTCGTTTAGTAATCATGTATCGTATGTAATGGTATCGCGGCCCTCTAGGCATGTTTGCGAAGTTTAGTGGGGGTTTCCCATGTTTTCTAGACTAGGTATATTTGTATCGCGGCCCACCCGGCATGTTTGCGAAGATTAAAGTGTAGTTCGCGGCCATTCTAGGCATGTTTGCGAAGATTGTTCTATTATCGCGGCCAATCCCGGCGTGTGTGCGAAGAGAAGTATATGTATCACTAGTCTAGCAGTATCTACCAATAACCTTCCTCTCCCGAGGAATAATCCCATTAATCATATAAGTATCATTCAACCCATTCCCAACCCCGGGAATCCCATGCCTTGGTAAGAGTGTGAACTCACCTTGGTTTGCTCGGTATGCTAAGTTAAGTGCTCACAAGAAATCAATCATGTCCTATAATGCACGTATACTAAATCAGTTTAGGTTCGTAACGATTCACATATATTCTAATGTCACATAGTGTGTTTGGCAGTTAATCATCATGCAACACAATAAGTTAATCGCATCTATACACTAAACAGAGTTGCATACGTTAACAGAATCAAATAAAGTTAACAGAGTTAGTTGGCTAACGAGGTTAATTGATTAACAGGGTTACTCATCTTGGCTTAACAGAGTTAACATGTTCTAACAGTATCAATAACTTAATAAGGTTGAAAGCTTAAAAGAGATTCATATACATTACATATTTAACACCGCAGATACGTGCAATAGCTACCCTAAACATCACTAACATATTCGGCAGTTTCAAACAATTGTTCAATCGGAACATTAACACCATTACATAATTACTCAGTCATTTGTTCATTCAAAAACATCCTCCAATCATCACGTAGACAGAGTCATTATCAACATGCTAATTCAAACATTCATGTGAGCCTCAAGTATCTATTTGTTTTATATAGACTTTTATTAAAATCGATGTACCTAGACATTCGCATGATCATACATCAATTCATTCAGATCTGATTCATTGGGTTTGAGAACATTTATTGTTGTATAATCATCATGCCAAAATCATCATGCCACACTTACATATTATTTGTTCCACATAGAACTAGTATATTAAACTACTTCTGACAATACCCATTTACTAGGCACATGGTTAGATTATATCAACACTAACTAGGTGGTCCAATCAACAAAAACTTACAATCCACTATATCGAGAATTTCAACAAACAGTCAATGGATCTTGTGGTCTAATTATATTCAAGTAACAATTGCATTCACATATTCACATAGGTTACGGCTACAATCATCACATTGAAAATCGATTTGTCACCACTATCAGATTGATATAACCAATCACTTCAATTCACAACATCACCATATCAGAATCATTCACTAAAAAGTCATCGGCACATGACATGTTGTCGGTTCATCATCATCATCAATAAACAATAATCAAAATTGAAAACCAAATAACAATCACATGCTAGAATAAGAATAATGGCCAACAATTCCTATGCTATCACATGCACAACATTAATCATCTATGGCAGTTTCAAAGGCTTTAGTTATCATCGATCCCCATTCATCCACATAGAGACAAGACAGAAAATCATATATAACTATGGTAATCATCAACAAGGAATCGAACGGATTATGTCGGTTAAGCTAGTCGCATACTAACCGGTTGCAAAACGAGACTAGGAGGACTCCGAGGAGGATGCTGGCTGCCGTCGGGTTTGAAAGAGAGCGAGGGAGAGTGAGAGATATCTAGGGTTGTTACTGGTTACCAAAACAAACTCACGCAAGGGTTGGACAAAAATATACACATTCGCTACTGGGCCGAAGCCCATTCTCCTCGCAAGCCCATTCTTTCGTCCAGTGGTGTATTCGACTAGAGAGGTTTTCGTGTGGGGGTTGTTTTCGGCAAGAATTTATTAATTACACATCACTATCAATACAATAAGCATACATCTCACATAGACACTAATAATGCACATCATCACGTATATAAGCAATCATAATACGGTTTAACATTTTACAAGCGTGTACGGTTGTGAAGCAACCAAGTCGTGTCAACAAACAATCTAACCAATTAACGTGTAATCGTGAGAAGATGGAATCTTGGAAACTCGAGTTGTCACATTATCCCCAACTTGAAAGAAATTTCGTCCCGAAATTTAGCACGTAGTTACTGAGGAAGCTAGTTGTGTTGTGTAGTTTACTGGTTTTCCTGGGGTGTCACATCATCCCCCCGTTGATTTGGAATTTCGTTCCGAAATTCTGTAATAGCTTCAGTCTCAGTAGTGGTTGCACTGTTTCCGAATAACTGGGGATACTTGAGTTTCATTTGATCTTCTCGTTCCCAGGTATACTCTGGGCCACGACGGGAGTTCCAACGAACTCGAACAAGAGGTATTCTGGTGTGCTTGAGGACCTTAACATCCCGGTCCGTGATTTCAACAGGTTCCTCGACGAATCGTAACCGTTCGTCGATAGTGAGCTCCTTCAAAGGAACTATGTGGGTCTCATCTGACAGACACTTCTTCAGATTTGACACGTGGAAAACGTTGTGAACTGCACTGAGTTCAGCTGGTAAGTTCAATATGTAGGCCACCCTGCCTATCTTCTCAATGATTTCGAATGGTCCGACGTATCGTGGATTAAGTTTGCCGCGTTTGCCAAAACGAACAACACCCTTCCAGGGTGAAACTTTGAGTAACACTCGATCCCCAACCTGGAATTCGAGTAGTTTCCTGTCTTTATCGGCGTATGCTTTCTGACGGTCACGAGCTGCCGCCATGCGTTGTCGTATTTGAGCAATCTTTTCTGTAGTATCAACTACCATTTCTGGACCTGTGATTTGACTATCACCCACCTCTGCCCAACAAAGAGGTGACCGGCATTTACGTCCGTACAATGCCTCGAATGGAGCGGCTTTAATGCTGGTGTGGTAACTGTTGTTGTACGAAAACTCCACTAACGGGAGATGTTTTTCCCAGCCGTTGCCGAAATCGATTACGCATGCACGAAGCATGTCTTCTAGAGTTTGAATAGTGCGCTCAGACTGCCCATCTGTCTGAGGGTGATAAGCTGTGCTCATGTCTAAATGAGAGCCAAAAGATTTGTGCATTGCTTGCCACAGTTCTGAAGTAAAACGTGCGTCATGATCAGAGATAATGGAGGTTGGCACTCCGTGCCTTGAAACCACTTATTTTAAGTAAATGTCTGCTAAGGTAGAGAACTTGTCTGTTTCCTTAATAGCCAGGAAGTGTGCAGACTTTGTGAGTCGATCCACGATCACCCAAATAGTGTCATTCCCACGTTGGGATCTAGGCAGGCCAGTAACGAAATCCATGGAAATTTGTTCCCATTTCCATTGTGGTATCTCAGGTTGTTGAAGTGGGCCTGAAGGTTTCTGGTATTTGGCTTTGACTCTCGCACAAGTCAAACACTTGCTGACGTAAGTTGCTATGTGAGCTTTCATGCTAGGCCACCAATATGTAGTTTTGATATCGTGGTACATTTTATCCGAACCAGGATGTACCGAGTAGCGAGACTTGTATGCCTCATCCATCACAAGCTCTCGTAGGCTGCCATAAAGTGGGACCCAAATGCGTCCTGTGACGTAGTAAGCACCATCTTCCTTCTGTTCTAAGCGTTGCCTTGAGCCGCGTAGGGCTTCAGCCCTGACGTTTTCTGGTTTCAATGCTTCTACCTGAGCATCTCGTATCTGTGAAGGAAGACTAGACTGAATAGTGAGTTGCAACGCTCGTACACGCCTAGGTGTAGTATCCTTCCGACTGAGGGCATCAGCCACCACATTGGCTTTGCCCGGATGGTACTTTATAGCACATTCGTAATCGTTCAGTAATTCGACCCATCGACGTTGTCGCATGTTTAATTCTTTCTGTTTGAAAATATGCTCAAGACTCCTGTGATCGGTGTAGATAGTGCACTTGGTACCGTACAGGTAGTGTCGCCATATCTTGAGTGCGAAAACAACAGCTCCCAGCTCTAGATCATGTGTAGTGTAATTCCGTTCGTGAATCTTAAGTTGGCGCGAAGCATAAGCAATAACTTTATCCCGTTGCATCAATACACATCCAAGACCTTGGATGGATGCGTCGCAGAAGACTACAAAATCGTCCGTGCCTTCAGGCAATGAGAGGATAGGTGCACTACAAAGTCTGTCCTTTAAGTGCTGAAATGCTGTTTCCTGTGTATTACCCCAACGATAAACAACACCTTTTTGTGTCAGTAATGTGAGCGGTTGTGCAATCTTTGAGAAGTCTTTGATGAACCGTCTGTAATAACCCGCCAAACCCAAGAATTGGCGTATTTCGGTTGGTGTGCGAGGTGCAGGCCAGTTCTTGATCGAATCTACCTTGGATGGATCAACATGAATCCCATCCTTGTTTACCACGTGGCCTAAGAAGTGGACTTCACGAAGCCAGAAGTCGCATTTCGAAAATTTGGCGTACAGCTGTTCCGTTCGAAGGAGTTCCAAAATAAGTCGTAAATGCTGCTCGTGTTCCTCCCGACTCTTCGAGTAGATCAGGATGTCGTCGATGAAAACAATAACAAACTTGTCAAGATAAGGTTTGCACACCCTGTTCATAAGATCCATGAAAACCGCAGGCGCGTTCGTTAACCCGAATGGCATGACCAAAAACTCGTAGTGGCCGTAGCGTGTCCTGAACGCTATTTTGGAGACGTCCTCATCCCGGACTCTCAGTTGGTGATAACCTGATCTCAGATAAATCTTCGAGTAATAGCTCGACCCTGGCAACTGGTCGAATAAGTCGTCGATGCGTGGAAGAGGATAGCGATTCTTCACAGTCACCTTGTTCAGTTCGCGGTAGTCTATACACATGCGGAAGGTACCGTCCTTCTTCTTTACAAATAGTACTGGAGCTCCCCAGGGCGAAGATCTAGGACGTATGAAACCCTTTTCCAAGAGTTCTTGCAATTGCTTAGACAGTTCTTCCAGTTCAGTTGGAGCTAAGCGGTAAGGCGCTCGAGCTATGGGTGCTGCTCCTGGAGCTAGCTCGATCTGAAATTCGACTTGGCGATGGGGCGGTAGCCCAGGTAACTCTTCAGGAAACACTTGAGGAAAATAGCGTACTACAGGAATATCCTCAATCTTTTTCTCTTTCTTCGATGTATCAGTAACGAGTGCTAAAACAGCGGTGTGGCCCTTTCGTAAACACTTCTGAGCCTTGAGAAAGGAAATGATGCCTATCACAGCACCACTCTTTTCGCCTTGAATTTCGAGAGGTTCTTTGTCGGAACGGGGAATACGAACAATCTTCTCATTGTATAGGATCTCTGCTTGCTGTTGGGACAACCAATCCATCCCCATGACGATGTCGAAACTACCCAAAACTATAGGAATGAGGTTGATGGAGAATGTCTGACCAACTAATACGAGGTTACAACCCTTGACTACCAGAAGATTGCTGACCAGTGCTCTGATAGTCATCAATCTTTCGCTGACGTGCCTGGACTGAACTGAAGTTGAACCCTTGCTGGAGGTTCCATCCCACTTTCTCTTGTTGTCACTGGGAATAGCAGAAGTAGTTGAAGTAGTAGCAGTAGTAGTAGCGCTGATACGTTTAGGCAGTCTGTTCTGTTCCACTGCCTGGTCTGTGAGACGGTGAGCAAGACGGGTAACATCCTGGATAGTAGCAAGGTTGGCCAAAGTCACATGGCTTTGAATCTCTGGTACTAAGCCTTTGAGGTATAGCTCAATGCGTTTGATGGGAGGATCCACCATAGTTGGACATAACACTGCCAGTTCGTTGGATCGTTTCGTATACGCTTCTATCTCTGACCCCGTCATCTTCAGGTTAAAGAACTCCACTTCTAACTTGTGGATGTCGTCACGACTACAGTATTCACGTTTGATCAGTTCCTTAAAATCATTCCATGGGGTGGCATTAGCAGCCGCCAGCCCCAGCATCTGAACTTGCGCGTTCCACCAAGTTAGCGCAGTGCCTTCGAGAGTACTAGTGGCGTACTTCACCCTACGAGCCTCAGGGCATTCACACATTTCGAAGACCGATTCGAGCTTTTCAAACCAATGGAGGAGTCCAACAGCCCCTTCAGTGCCACTGAAAGTAGTAGGACAACAGTCCATAAAAGTCTTGAAGGTGCACACAGGTGGCTGAGCGTGTTGACCTGTCGTGTGCGTAAGAGTAAACATACTTGAGCACGAGTGTTGGTTTATGAGAGTAGGATCTAAAGATCCTAGAGTAAGTGGTGATGGCAGGTTACACCTCCTGCCTGGGCAGCTGCGAGTGCTGCAGTAACTTGTTCAGTGATCGAAGCCGCCAACTGGGCTTGAGTTAGGTTAACGTGTCCGCTCATGATCTTGATAGCAAATATGACATAAGTGAGAGAGGTTCACGAGTAGTGCGATGACAGAAGAGAGTGAGCAAACAAGTATTCTCAAGCAATAGTGTTACGTTAATCTAAGCATACCCTGAGCAAAGTTCTATGCAATTCTATCAAGTAGGCAATAAAACATATACCATATTACCTAGGATGTTGAGTCTTGCACGTGGAGCGAGGCGTCGTTGTGGATCGTTGAGCACTGTACAGGTTATAGTCTGGTTTTAATAAAAACGTTTTTCCCTTATTAAAACCGAGTTCTCTATAACCAATGGCTCTGATACCAATCTGTCACACCCCCAAAATCCACACGCGGAGTACCACCGCTTGGAGGCGTGACTGACCAGGATCAAGCCACCAATCATATTGAACACATAAGAAAATAGTAAATGTCATTCACCAATACAATAGGTGCTTTCAAAACCAAACATAAACAAGTGTGTAGCGGAAGCAATGATGTAAAAGCCCAACATAAGTATTAAGTTGAAGTGTCACAAAAGAGTGTATAATAACATCCAAAATCCGTGCCCACCACGACCGCGCCTCCCGTGCAAGCTCCAATAGTACCTATGGTCCTGCAAGGCATGTAACTGAGAGTCAACAACTAGTTGAGCGAGTTCACAGTTGGTTATTTAGTTATAATGTTCGTATCATAAATCGTATGCTCGTTTAGTAATCATGTATCGTATGTAATGGTATCGCGGCCCTCTAGGCATGTTTGCGAAGTTTAGTGGGGGTTTCCCATGTTTTCTAGACTAGGTATATTTGTATCGCGGCCCACCCGGCATGTTTGCGAAGATTAAAGTGTAGTTCGCGGCCATTCTAGGCATGTTTGCGAAGATTGTTCTATTATCGCGGCCAATCCCGGCGTGTGTGCGAAGAGAAGTATATGTATCACTGGTCTAGCAGTATCTACCAATAACCTTCCTCTCCCGAGGAATAATCCCATTAATCATATAAGTATCATTCATCCCATTCCCAACCCCGGGAATCCCATGCCTTGGTAAGAGTGTGAACTCACCTTGGTTTGCTCGGTATGCTAAGTTAAGTGCTCACAAGAAATCAATCATGTCCTATAGTGCACGTATACTCAATCAGTTTAGGTTCGTAACGATTCACATATATTCTAATGTCACATAGTGTGTTTGGCAGTTAATCATCATGCAACACAATAAGTTAATCGCATCTATACACTTAACAGAGTTGCATACGTTAACAGAATCAAATAAAGTTAACAGAGTTAGTTGGCTAACGAGGTTAATTGATTAACAGGGTTACTCATCTTGGCTTAACAGAGTTAACATGTTCTAACAGTATCAATAACTTAATAAGGTTGAAAGCTTAAAAGAGATTCATATACATTACATATTTAACACAGCAGATACGTGCAATAGCTACCCTAAACATCACTAACATATTCGGCAGTTTCAAACAATTGTTCAATCGGAACATTAACACCATTACATAATTACTCAGTCATTTGTTCATTCAGAAACATCCTCCAATCATCACGTAGACAGAGTCATTATCAACATGCTAATTCAAACATTAATGTGAGCCTCAAGTATCTATTTGTTTTATATAGACTTTTATTAAAATCGCTGTACCTAGACATTCGCATGATCATACATCAATTCATTCAGATCTGATTCATTGGGTTTGAGAACATTTATTGTTGTATAATCATCATGCCAAAATCATCATGCCACACTTACATATTATTTGTTCCACATAGAACTAGTATATTAAACTACTTCTGACAATACCCATTTACTAGGCACATGGTTAGATTATATCAACACTAACTAGGTGGTCCAATCAACAAAAACTTACAATCCACTATATCGAGAATTTCAACAAACAGTCAATGGATCTTGTGGTCCAATTATATTCAAGTAACAATTGCATTCACATATTCACATAGGTTACGGCTACAATCATCACATTGAAAATCGATTTGTCACCACTATCAGATTGATATAACCAATCACTTCAATTCACAACATCACCATATCAGAATCATTCACTAAAAAGTCATCGGCACATGACATGTTGTCGGTTCATCATCATCATCAATAAACAATAATCAAAATTGAAAACCAAATAACAATCACATGCTAGAATAAGAATAATGGCCGACAATTCCTATGCTATCACATGCACAACATTAATCATCTATGGCAGTTTCAAAGGCTTTAGTTATCATCGATCCCCATTCATCCACATAGAGACAAGACAGAAAATCATATATAACTATGGTAATCATCAACAAGGAATCGAACGGATTATGTCGGTTAAGCTAGTCGCATACTAACCGGTTGCAAAACGAGACTAGGAGGACTCCGAGGAGGATGCTGGCTGCCGTCGGGTTTGAAAGAGAGCGAGGGAGAGTGAGAGATATCTAGGGTTGTTACTGGTTACCAAAAGAAACTCACGCAAGGGTTGGACAAAAATATACACATTCGCTACTGGGCCGAAGCCCATTCTCCTCGCAAGCCCATTCTTTCGTCCAGTGGTGTATTCGACTAGAGAGGTTTTCGTGTGGGGGTTGTTTTCGGCAAGAATTTATTAATTACACATCACTATCAATACAATAAGCATACATCTCACATAGACACTAATAATGCACATCATCACGTATATAAGCAATCATAATACGGTTTAACATTTTACAAGCGTGTACGGTTGTGAAGCAACCAAGTCGTGTCAACAAACAATCTAACCAATTAACGTGTAATCGTGAGAAGATGGAATCTTGGAAACTCGAGTTGTCACAATAGTACCTTTGGATATCCTACTATGAATCTTTTATACGAAGATATGGAAGATTCTACGAGGATTTGGATAACAAAAATTTGGACCACACAAAAACATAAAAGGGAACACATAAGCACATAATCATATAATTGTTTAACTTGACCTTTAATTTGTTATCTTTGGACACGGATATTTAAAGCACACCAGGAATCCAATCCGCGGATTTCATTTGGCACTTTAATCATTTTCAAGAATCTAACTATGAAGATTGGAAAATCTTAATAGGAATTCGGCTTTGTCCTTATTGAATTGTAATGTACATATTGAATCATACAAAGAATTCAATTAAGGGCTCCGATGAACGTTACCCATCCACAAGGATCTAATTATGAGGATAGAAAGATCCTATATGGATTTTGGAATTTGTGTAACGAGAGGTGTTTGGACACCTTGCACTAGGTGTGCTTAAGTCGATACACAAGGTAGAAAGTTTATGAGGTTGAGGCGCTAGATATGCCAAGGCGACATATGAAGCAGAATTTGAAGGTTGAGCAGCAGCAGGATTTGTAACAACTTTGCTTTGGAATGCAAAGCGGCACATGTTAACCAAATGTCCCCATCGTCTACCGTGGGTACATTTGAAACAGGGTATTTGATTCGGATGATGACGGTTGCATTGATTGCACCAAGGAGCAGTTCCCTTGTATGGCTTCATCCCTGAGGCGAGTCATGGTAATAGCTAAATCAACGGTCCTCTGGAGTACGACGCCTATTCGCTGGGTAATTGCAGCACCTGGTTTGGACATTTGAGTGTTGTTGCGATGAAGAGGCATCTTGAAGATAATGGAAGGCATAGGAGGAAACAAGCGAAAGATAGTCAAAAGAAAATGACAAAGCATGAAGATTATGACCATTTGTTTGTTACCAAAGGCAAACAAATGAGACAGTGACTAATCAAAGTAAGCGGGTCCCATTAATGTATCGCGAAGACATGCTTTAGCCTATAAGTGGACACTCACTCCAAGAGTTCCCAGGTAAGAATGACTGATCCGATTATGTGGATTTGTATGAACACTCTAGCCTTAGACAGAAAACTCAGAGTACAGGCGTCCACCCTTCCGGATTGCACGTGTTCACATTATAAGCCCCAAACTTTGACGGGATCTTGAAAACTTTGAAGGTTCAAAACCTTATAATAAATCATCCTAGAACAGATGATTAGTTTTCAAAGCAGATTCAAAATTTATGTTCTTGTTGTGGTTGTCACCTAAGGATAAGTGACGGTAATGTTTTAAGATCTAAACACAAGAATCTTGAGTTAGGGTCCTAGGAAGGTTATAGACTAGGTCAAAGCATTACTAATAACCTAATTCCCTATAACCATTGGCTCTGATACCAACTTTTCTGTCACACCCCGACCACGTTAAAACAACAAAATGTGGCGGAAACGTCAGGGAGTGTTGTAACAGAATCATTGTTTCACAACCATGGATTAAACAGTTTCGTTTTATTGAATTGAATGTATTACTTTACATTGGAATTAGAAACAAAACATGAACAAATAGACTTTCATTGTTATTAAGTCACTAAGGCCTCGTCCATTCCTATGTGAGCGTACACAAATATCATGATCAAAGATCATCAACTATGGTACCTTAAACACATGTGAAAATACGTCAGCATAAAAATGCCGGCGAGTACATATGTTTTATATGAGTGTCAGATTCATGGCTCGTTTTACATGTTGCAATACTTATTTAAAAACAAACCTTATTTTGAAAAGTATAGTATTGCGACATAATTAACCAACTCAAATCAAATTGGTTATAATTTATAAAATCTCATAGCCATGATTCTTAACTCCAAAACATTTGTTTTATGAAATCAAATTGTAAAACATATCGTAGAAACTCGTTAACAAAACTCGTATGGTTTATACTATTCAGAAAACATCATTGTGTGACATCGTTTCAAAATCGTTTACCCAAGTGATCTAGATAACGCAACGATATATAATGTGTTAAA
Source organism: Helianthus tuberosus (assembly GCA_030545235.1). Lineage (NCBI taxonomy): Eukaryota > Viridiplantae > Streptophyta > Magnoliopsida > Asterales > Asteraceae > Helianthus > Helianthus tuberosus. The sequence goes on along the minus strand of CM060397.1, from coordinate 116,830,136 downwards.
AGCACTTATATATAGGAAGTACCAGCGGCGTATCCACCATGCTTTTAACACATTACACCCACCCCGTTACCTAATCACTTCCCTAACCCAAATGGTTCAAACAGTTACAAATGGTTCACATATATCAAATGGTTACAAATGGTTCACATATATCCAACGATTACAAATGGTTCACATACATCAAATGATTACAAATGGTTCACATACATCAAACGATTACAAATGGTTCACATACATCAAATGGTTACAAATGGTTCAAAACGTAAAACAATTGTGCTAGCATGTTAAGTGAACATACATAGCAAAACATAATGAAATCATGTACTAATAGTGTACTAATGAACATAGCAAGTATATGATATGAAAACATGGAAAGCATGAAAGTAACAAGTAGGCACATGTGTTCCACCCCAAAACGTTTGAAAAACAGTAAAAGAGGGGACTATGTACTCACTTGAGGATGCTTAGAAGTCTTGAATAACTACCAAGCAATGCTAGAGGGATTACGGAAATCAAACGGCGCCTAATATAGGTAACTAAGTTAATAAACGGACCTAAATCGGAAGATCGGATAGTATGAGGTTTCGTAAACCAAATGAGTATTGGAACTCATATGATATGGTCTAACAAAGCTTACATACTAAAATGAAACCTAACCTAAGTGCTTACGACCCATTACGACCCGTTTAGGTAGCTTATGCTACTTTAACGCGTCGTTCGCGTAAAACGCGTTCAGAACGCCTAACTAGTCCTATGACAAGTATTATATGCCTAAACATGTTTAATTATGTTGCATAATCAGTTAAGTGACAAAAGTTTGGGTTACATATGCTTAAAATGAATTTATGCACAAAAAGGGCATTTTGGTAATTTTCCTAAGGCATATAAATTACCTATCATACCACTAACTAAACGAAGTGACCATAAGGTATAACCTCGGAAGGTTATTCCCTATACAACTATGGTCACTAAACATGTTTGGTTGGATCCTAATGATCGACCAAACGGGTCTAGTTCGAAAGTCTAAGCGGTTGTTTAGACCGCTTGACTTACGACTCTACATAAGCACTAAACCTAAAGTGACGACCTAAACATGTTAAAACATATTTAACGAAGTTAGAAAACAGGTTTGGTATCAAAACAAACGGTTTTGATACCTAAAAGTAGTTTGGTTACAAAATACGCAAGAATATGTATTTTGATCGAAACTACGACTCGCCACTATGCCTAGATAACGTGGTAATCAGTAGGTATAGTCATAAGAGAGTAAAACCATCGTGATTACGCTCACGTTATGAAGTTCAAACGAACTTCGTATTGACCATAAACTGGTCAATGCAGAAATTCAAACAAAGTTTGACTTTCACGCTAAAAATGCATAAAAGAACGAAAGAGGACCTACAAAAGGTCCAAGGAGGTTTGATCCAATTTATTCTCAGGTATGAAGTGCAAGACTTCAACTTAGAGAATGAAAATCAGATCAAATGTGAGTTTGAGAGCAAAGGGGGTGGGGTTTATATAGTTTTTGCACAACCGTTAAGATTGTTCATCGTAAAACGAGCTTCGATCTCATCCGTACACATGTGCCCATGGTTTTGTGAAACCATGGGAGCCCCTAGTTTCATTAAAACTATGTGCAAATGAGGGGAACAGCTGGAACAAGCTGGAATTTAGATTTTTCATTTTGGTCCCTTCCTAAGATAACTATGGCAGAATGTCTATTTTGGTCCCTGAATGTGCAAAACATGGTTTTTGATGCATTTTTGACACGTTTAAGCCCCGTTAATCCTATTTCAAGGCTCTAAAATGAAGTTAAAGTATAGGGAACATGAAACATTCTCAAAAATATCTCGGATGTCGGTTCGTTTGGTCGTACGGTTGCGTTGTTCGGTTAATTACGACGAAACACGAACGAATGCGAAAAACGATCCAAATTACGCGACGAATGGAATTTTATCATGAAAATCACTAAAATAAAATATTTTACTGATTACATAAAGTTTTGGATGTCCGGATGTATTCAGAACGTGAAATATGCGCGAAAATGCAAACTTATGCACTCTTTGACGCTTTTAGTCCCTGAATGACCAAAAAGTTTATTTTAGCACACCGAACCCTCAAAGCCTATTTCTAAGCTATGTAAAGGATATTTAGGGTATGTTTAACTTATGGTCATGTTCTGGAATGTTCGTTACAGTACAAATCGACATACTTTCGCAGTTTGTCGAAATTAGTCCCTGTAAGCGAATAAACTTGATTTCGCCACACCAAACCTTCCAAAACTTATTTCTAAGTTATGTAAAGGTTATTTAAGGTATGTTAATCCTATTTAACTGTTCCGGAGTGTTTGTTGCATTAAACTGGTTATATTTACGCATTAGATCGCGTATAACCTTCCAGAAAGCGATTTAAAGCTCGAAATCGAACATGAATTGATATGTGCACATGATACACATATTTTTACAAATCTCAAGTATGTAACACAATATTTCATTAATTTGGTATTTGTTTGATGGTCGCGGAGGCACTGGTGTCACAGTCTCCCCTACTTTAGGAAATTTTGTCCCGAAATTTATTCGTAGGAGTCTGTCTGTGACGCTGTGTTAAATAATTGTCTTGCATGGAATCTAGGGTTTTTATCTATTTGCATAGAATAACCCATCAAAGATATGCAAGGCATAATCCTGTTATTTCTCTCAACGGACATTCTTCAGAAACGAAAAATGAACGGAGTTATTTTCAACAGGCATTCTTCAGAAAATGGAAAATGAAGTAATAAACAAAGGATATTCATTTCCCTTGATGGATATTCTTCAGAAACCACCAAAGGGTAAGTTAACTAACATCAGCTTCAGTCGTTACCCACAACCCCCACACATAACCATGGGTGCAGTAAAATAACGGGATTTGTCAGATCCTATGGTACCATAACCTAATACTGGTCGGCTTGATCAATGCTAATGAATGTCATTTGTTATGTAACTACAACCAACAAGTTTGTTCACTTTATTGAAATCGTTATTAGTTTTGTATAAACCATCTTAATTGTTTTTGAAAAACCATCGTTTAAACTTTGAAAATCATTTTGTACATATGAATCACCTCAAAACAATTGAAAACAGTAAAATAGGGGAACTATGTACTCACATGAAGTGCAAAGTATCCTCAATCAACAGAACTTCAACAAACTCAAGCAAACCAGAGAAATCAAGTAGCACCTAGTAATTGAATCACTAGTCAAACAATGGACGCCTAAATCGGTAGATTGGATAGAATGAGGTCTTGTAAACCAAATGAGTGTTGGAACTCATGCGATATGGTTAAACAAAGCCTACATCCTAAATTGAAACTTATCCTAAGTGCCTTCGACCCATTATGATCCATTAAAGTAGCTTACGCTACTTTAACGCGTCGTGCGCGCAATGCGCGTTCGAGACGTCTAACTAGTCCTATGACAAGTATTATATGCCATTACATGTTTAATTATGTTACATAATCAGTTACATGACAAAAGTTTAGGTTACATATGCTTAATTACCAATTATGCATGAAAAGGGTATTTTGGTAATTTACCTAAGGCATATAAACTACTTATCATACTACTACTTAAACTAGGTGACCATAAGGTATAACCTCGGAAGGTTATCCCCAATGCTACTATGGTCACTAAACATGTTTGGTAGGATCCTAATGATCGACCAAACGGGTCGATTTCGAAAGTCTAAGCGGGTGTTTAGTCCGCTTGACTTACGACTCTACACAAGCACTAATCTAAAAAGTGACGAGCTAAACATGTCGAAACATGTTTAGTTAAGTTAGAAAACAGGTTTTGGTATCAAAACAAACGGTTTTGATACCCAAGAGTAGTTTGGTTACAAAATACGCGAGAAAATGCATTTTGGCCGAAACTATGACTCGTCACTAAGCCTAGATAACGTGGTAATCAGTAGGTATAGTCACTTGGGACTATAACCATCGTGATTACGCTCACGTTATGAAGCTCAAACGAACTTCGCATTGACCATAAACTGGTTAATGCAGAAAGTCAAACGCAGTTTGACTTTTACGATGAAAACGAATGAAAAGAACGAAGGAATACTTACAAAAGGTCCCCGCAAGCTATGATCCGATTTACCCTCAGGTATGAAGTGTTCACTCCAACTTAAAGGGCCAAAATCAGATCAATTGTTCTTTGGGAGTGAAATGGGGGTGGGTATTTATAGGAAATCTAGAGCCGTTAGGATCGTTTCTTGAAGATTGAGCTTCGATCTAGGCCGTACAAGTGGGCACACGGTATTTGAATACCATGGGTACTTAAAAACCATCAAATTTGGCCCCTAGATTGATTAAAACCATGTCCCAAAAGCCTGGAAACCAGCTGCTGTTTAAAAAAAAAAACAGTTTGCTGATCTGGGTAACTCAGGCGGCCCGCGTAAAAGACATAGGGGTCTTACGCGGCCCGTGTGAGCTTAGTTTCCAGAATTTGCAATTTAGTCCCTGCACTTGAGAATCTTGCATTTCGGCTCATTTTTGGCACGTTTAAGCCCCGTTAACCTCATTTCAAGGCTCTAAAATGAAGTTAAAGTATAGGGAACTCAAAACATGCTCAAAAATATCTCGGATGTCGGTTCGTTTGGTCGTACGGTTACGTTATTCGCTTAATTACGATGTAAGTCGTAACAAACGCAAAAACGATCCAAATCAAGCGACGAATGGAATTTTCTTATGCCAAACACTAAAATATAATATTTTAATGCTTACATAAATTTTTGGATGTCCGGATATATTCAGAACGTAAAATATGCGCGAAAATGCAAACTTGTGCACTTTTTGACGCTTTTAGTCCCTACTAATCAATAAAGTTTATTTTAGCATACCGAACCCCTCAAAGCCTATTTCTAAGCTATGTAAAGGTTATTTAGGGTACGTTTAACTTATGATCAAGTTCCGGAATGTTCGTTACTATACAAATCGGTATAGTTTCGCAGTTTGACACAAATAGTCCCTGTGATCGAACAAACTTGATTTCAACACACCAAACCATCCAAAACTTATTTCTAAGTTATGTGGAGGTTATTTAAGGTATGTTAAGCCTATTTCACTTATTCCAGAGTGTTCGTTGCGTTAAACTGGTTATATTTATGCATCAGTGCGCGTATAACCTTCCAGAAAGCGATTTAGAGCTTGAAATCGGAATCTAATCAAATTGAAAAATCACCAAACACAAATACACACATAATAACATCAAAACACATATAATAACACCAAAGCACATTGTTTTATTAATAACCAACATTGTTTTACATTGTACAACGATTACAGAACACAGTTGTCACATTCTCCCCTACTTCCGGAAATTTGGTCCCGAAATTTTAACTAGAGGAAGCTTGTGAAAACAAATGTGGATATTTCGCCTTCATTTGGTCCTCACGTTCCCAAGTAAACTCTGGACCACGTTTGGACTCCCAACGAACTTTGACCAATCGAATCCGTTTGTTCTTCAACTGTTTGAAAGTACGGTCCACGATCTCCACGGGTTTCTCGACAAAGTGCATTGTTTCATCGATTCGGATTTCGTCGAGAGGGATGTGAAGATCAGCGTCAGCTAAACATTTTCGTAAATTGGACACGTGAAAAGTCGGGTGAATATTCCCAAGCTCTGGAGGTAGCTCTAGTCGATAGGCAACCTTCCCAATTCTTTCCACAATCTTAAATGGTCCCACATATCGAGGTGCAAGTTTTCCTTTCTTTCCAAATCTCACCACTCCCTTCCAAGGTGAAGCCTTGAGTAGGACACGATCTCCGACTTGAAATTCTAAGGGCTTGCATCGCATATCCGCATAACTCTTTTGACGGCTTCGAGCTGTCACAAGATTATCGCGGATTTTCTTGATTTTGTCCATTGTTTCCAGAATGAGCTCAGGTCCAGTAAGCTGAGCTTCACCGATCTCATTCCAACAGACAGGTGATCGACATTTTCGACCGTAGAGAGCTTCGAATGGTGCCATATTAATACTAGCATGATAGCTATTGTTGTAAGAGAACTCGATCAATGGCAGATGAGAATCCCAATTACCACCAAAGTCTAGCACGCATGCTCTAAGTATATCATCCAAAGTTTGAATCGTTCGCTCAAATTGACCATCTGTTTGGGGATGATAAGCAGTGCTTAGATTTAGTTGGGTTCCCAAAGCAGATTGCATGGTCTTCCAGAAATGAGATGAAAATCGAGCATCACGATCAGAAATGATATCCAAAGGCACACGACGTCGTGATACAATCTCATCAACATAAATCTTTGCCAGTTTATCAGCAGATAGGTCCTCGCGAATTGGAATAAAATGAGCTAATTTCGTTAATCGATCGATAACAACCCAAATAGCATCATGACCTTTAGACGAACGCGGTAACTTAGTGATGAGATCCATCGCAATGTTCTCCCACTTCCAAACCGGTATCTCTGGTTGTACAAGCAAACCAGAAGGTCGTTGATGTTCAGCCTTGACTTTGAGACAAGTCAAGCATTTTGATACATACAAGGCAACATCCTTTTTCATACCAGGCCACCAGAACTTAGTACGAAGATCCTTGTACATTTTATCAGCACCAGGATGGATAGAATATCGGGACTTATGAGATTCGTCCATTACCAAGGTGCGAAGATCGTCTTGTTTTGGAATCCACAAACGATCTTTGAAATAGAGCAACCCATCGTCCTTCGCTTCGAGTTTAAGCTCAAGTTGACGTGGCAATTCCTTACCTACCAAATTTTGTGAAACACAAAATTGCTGAGCTTGAAGAACACGAGTTTGAAGATCAGATAGCGTTTGAACAGAATGAAGCTTGACTTGCTCTTTTCTACTAAGCGCATCGGCTACGACATTCGCCTTACCAGGATGGTAGCGAATTTCGCAATCGTAATCACTTAAGAGCTCAACCCAACGTCGTTGCCTCATGTTCAGCTCTTTCTGATTAAGAATATGCTGGAGACTTTTGTGGTATGTGAAAACCACACACTTCGTCCAATAGAGGTAGTGTCTCTAGATTTTAAGCGCGAAAACTACAGCACCTAACTCAAGATCATGAGTCGTGTAGTTCTTCTCATGAATTTTCAGCTGTCTAGACGCATAAGCTATAACTTTACCTCGTTGCATAAGAACGCAACCAAGTCCTAGATTCGACGCGTCACAATAGACAACAAAATCATCATTTCCCTCGGGCAAAGATAGAACAGGAGCATCACAAAGCTTCTGTTTCAGCGTTTGGAACGCTTCTTCTTGCTTGGGTCCCCACTCAAAAGGCTTATTCTTTTGAGTCAAAGCAGTGAGTGGAACCGCAATCTTTGAGAAATTTGAAATGAATCGACGACGATAATAACCAGCAAGACCAAGAAAATATCGAATCTCTGTAGGAATTGTTGGTGTATTCCAGTCTTTAATAGCAACAATCTTGGATGGATCCAGATGAATACCCTGCTCATTGACTATATGACCCAAGAATTGAACTTCTTTAAGCCAGAATTCACACTTGGAGAATTTAGCAAAAAGTTGTTCCTTCTTCAGGAGTTCCAATGTTAAGCGAAGGTGTTGCTCGTGCTCGGCTCGAGACTTTAAATAGACAAGAATATCGTCGATGAACACAATGATGAAATTGTCTAAATAAGGTTTACAGACCCTATTCATTAAGTCCATAAAGATAGCTGGAGCATTCGTCAAACCAAAAGGCATGACAATGAACTCATAATGCCCATATCTTGTGCGGAATGCGGTTTTGGGAATATCTTCTTCTAGAACACGAAGTTGATGATACCCAGAATGCAGATCGATCTTTGAAAAGCATGAAGCACCTTGCAGCTGGTCGAAGAGATCATCAATTCGAGGTAGGGGATATCGATTCTTGATGGTAAGCTTGTTAAGCTCACGATAATTGATACACATTCGAAAAGATCCATCTTTCTTTTTCACGAAGAGGACAGGAGCTCCCCAAGGCGAAAAGCTCGGACGGATGAATCCTTTATCAGATAACTCTTGAAGCTGCTTCGATAATTCTTGCATCTCGGAGGGTGCAAGTCGATAAGGCGCTTTTGCAATCGGGTTGGCATTGGGTACAAGGTCAATATGAAACTGGACTTGACGAACTGGAGGCAAACCAGGCAGTTCATCAGGAAACACCTCTGGATAATCCCGAACAATCGGAATATCCTGAATACTCTTACTCTTGTCTTTCTCCTCGGTGACATGTGCTAGAAAAGCAACATATCCTTTTCTCAAATAGCTTTGGGCTTTTGTACACGACATAAGCTTCAATCCACCTGAAGGTTTCTCGCCCCGAACTTCCAATACATCACCGGAAGACAAAGGAATACGGACAATCTTATCAAAACAAACCACCTCAGCATGATGTTTGGTTAACCAATCCATTCCAACGATAATGTCGAAGCTCCCAAGTTGCATTGGTGTGAGGTTAATAGGAAAAAGATGGTTATCAAGGTTCAATTGATAGTCATGAATAACAGAATCGAGAACAAGAGGTTTACCAGTAGCAACTTCGACAGATAAGGGTTTCCTCAGTTTAGTTCTAGGTATCGCAAGCAAAGTTTCAAAAGACAATGATACAAAACTTCTATCTGCACCAGAATAAAAAAGAACATATGCAGGTCGATTGTTAACAAGAAACATACCATTGACAACCTCGTTGTCAGCCCTTGCTTCGTTTGCATTCAAATTGTACGCTCGTCCACGAGCGGGATTCATATTGGCATTGACATTCACGTTCGGATTCGCATTAGCATTTGCGTTTGCATTCGCCAGCCTCGGATAGTTGTTGCGGAAGTGACCAAACTCTCCACAGTTGAAACATGAACCCGGTGGGAATCTCGCAGCATTCCCCTGAACCGGAGCTTGAACCTGGGCAACCTGATTTTGTCCCAGACGACAAATATTGGCCAAATGCCCAAGTTTACCACACGTCGTGCATTACTTGCAAGCTTGCTGTGCAACATGATGACCGTTGCAGCGTGCATAAAGAGGTGCGGTACCAGCATACACCTTTTTTCGCAGGCGGCTGAGCCGGTGAGTTTTGCGGGTTCTGAGCGGTCTGTGCTGTAACAGCAAAATTCTGAGCACTCTTTCGCTTCCTCGACTTCTTTGACGTCTCAGCTTTCTTACCCTTACCTTTTTCCTTATCTTTCACAGAATCAGCCGACTTCTTTTTATCACCCTTGCGGGTGAGTTTACCCTTCCTGACTTGAGACTTAGTCAGGGTAGCAGACAACTCGATTGCGTGACGGACGGTAGTAGGATTAACGTCAGTCACAATATCCTGTATGGAATCGGGTAAACCATCGATATATCTCTCGATTGCTTTCTCCAGTGGGGTAACATAGTGGGACACAATAGACTGAGTTCCTCAAAACGATTCGTATACGCACGGTGTTCACCCCCATCTTGCTTTAAATCGTCAAACTCTCGTTCCAAAGCTCGAATTTCGTGACGGGGACAAAACTCCTTCATCATGAGAGCTCGAAGCTCTTCCCATGTTTGTTCTAATGCCAATTCGGCACCCCTATCGCGCATAACACCATTCCACCAGGTAAGCGCTCGCTTCTCAAACACACTTGAAGCAAATTCAACCTTGCGCGCATTCGGACACTGCATATGCCTGAATGTGCTCTCGATACTCTCAAACCACTGCAGGAGCGCAGTTGCTCCTTGCGACCCAGAAAACTTTAGCGGCTTAGCAGAATTGAAACTCTTGAAATTACATGGTGCATTGTTGTTATTATTGTTGTTGTTGTATAACTCATGGATTTGGGTCACAACACTAGGAAGCACAGCAGCCATTTGCTGAGAGACAAGGGCTGCGATCTCTTCAGCAGTAAAAGTTTGTGCTTCACGTCGAGGAGGCATTGTCTAACAAGGAAACAGAGGAAACGAGTGAGGTTGAAAAGCAAAGAGGTATTGAAAATACCAACAAAACACAGGGAAGGCGATCATTTGTTCGTTACCTCGAAACAAACAAACGACATGCAGTGACTAATCAAAGTAAATGGGTCAATATAATGTATTGCCGAAGACATGCTCGCCTATAAGTCAACACTCACCCCAAGAGTTCCCAGGTAAGAGTGACTGGTCCGATTATGTGGATTTGTATGAACACTCTAGCCTTAGACAGAAAACTCAGAGTATAGGCACTCACCCTTCCAGTTTGCACGTGTTCACACTATTTAGACCAAACTTTGACGAGATTTTGAAAACTTAGAGGGTTCAAAACCTTATAACAGAGGGTTCAAAGCCTAGTAATCAATCATCCTAGAACAGATGATTAGTTTTCAAAGCGGATTCGAACTTAGCGTTCTCATTGTGGTTATCACCTAAGGATAGGTGACGGTTTTGTTTTAAAATCTAAACGCAAGTAACTTGCGTTGGGGTCCTAAAAGTTATAGTCTAGGTCAAAGCATTACTAATAACCTAATTCCCTATAACCATTGGCTCTGATACCAACTTCTTCTATCACACCCCGACCACGTAAAACAACAAATCGTGGCGGAAACGTCGGGGAGTGATGTGGCAGAATTATTGTTTCATAACCATGGATACAAAAAGAGTTTCGTTTTATTGATATTATTAAACATTAACATTGTCTTAACATATCGACTATCATAGTTATTATGTCACTAAGGCCTCGTCCAGATCCTATGTGACGCATGCATCCTAGAAATCACATCAAGCAACAACACCTGAAACATATGTAAAAACAAAGTCAACAAAGAAATGCTGGCGAGTACATGGGTTTTATAAGAGTGTCGGAATCATGGCTCGTTTATATGTTGTAATACTTTATTAGATTACAAGAGTCAAAATACAAACCTCGTTTTTTTTTAAAAAGTGTATTGCAATATATTTTAACCAACTCAAATCAAGTTGGTTATAGTTTGTAAAATCTCGTAGCCATGATTCTTAACCCAAAAACATTTATTTTATGAAATCAAGTTGTAAAACATCTTGTAAAAACTCGTTAAAAACTCGTATGGTTTATATCTTTTAGAAAACATCGTTGTGTGACATCGTTTCAAAATCGTTTACCCAAGTGAACTAAATAACGTCACGGTATGTAATATGTTGAAAACACTTATATATAGGAAGTACCAGCGGCGTATCCACCATGCTTTCATCAAATTACACCCGTCCCGTTATCTAAACACTAACCAAAAACCAATCGTTTATCCAATTCGTTTATCTTGTTCAAATCGTTTCAAAATCGTTAACTCGTTTAAATCGTTTAAAATCATCCTTGTTTTAATTGTGAAAACTATTTATGGTCGTCTCGCTAACAACATTCAAACCTTCGTGACTCGACTATCTCGCTTCTCGCTTCTCGCATTAACAAACCACCAAAGGGTAAGTTAACTAACATCAGATTCAGTCGTTACCCACAACCCCCACACTTAACCATGGGTGCAGTAAAATAACGGGATTTGTCAGATCCTATGGTACCATAACTTAATACTGGTCGGCTTGATCAATGCTAATGAATGTCATTTGTTATGTAACTACAACCAACAAGTTTGTTCACTTTATTGAAATCGTTATTAGTTTTGTATAAACCATCTTAATTGTTTTTGAAAAACCATCGTTTAAACTTTGAAAATCACTTTGTACATATGAATCACCCCAAAACAATTGAAAACAGTAAAATAGGGGAACGATGTACTCACATGAAGTGCAAAGTATCCTCAATCAACAGAACTTCAACAAACTCAAGCAAAACAGAGAAATCAAGTAGCACCTAGTAATTGAATCACTAGTCAAACAATGGACGCCTAAATCGGTAGATTGGATAGAATGAGGTCTTGTAAACCAAATGAGTGTTGGAACTCATGCGATATGGTTAAACAAAGCCTACATCCTAAATTGAAACTTATCCTAAGTGCCTTCGACCCATTATGATCCATTAAAGTAGCTTACGCTACTTTAACGCGTCGTGCGCGCAATGCACGTTCGATACGTCTAACTAGTCCTATGACAAGTATTATATGCCATTACATGTTTAATTATGTTACATAATCAGTTACGTGACAAAAGTTTAGGTTACATATGCTTAATTACCAATTATGCATGAAAAGGGTATTTTGGTAATTTACCTAAGTCATATAAACTACTTATCATGCAACTACTTAAACTAGGTGACCATAAGGTATAACCTCGGAAGGTTATTGAGCTTAATGATTGTGCAGAAATTTGACTAAATGGTCCTGAATGTTTTCCTAAGTGTTGGAAATTAAAAGTGTTACAAAAAGTTACATAAAAGACACTATACGGAACAACTTAGCACTTTAACGAACCGGTATCTAACCGAACAACCGGACATTACCTGGGACACCAAAATCTTGTCAGAAACATTGTTGTATTATTTTTGGACTAGTTATGGTCCCCGAACACCATAACACCCACTAGAATATCTACAAACTAACACTAGTAACCTTATACTTGAAATTGAACTAATATCTACCTACTTTATAATTCAAAGTTACACATAACCCCCCCTCATGTCCACGGTTATGAAGGTGTGGCCCCACCTAGATTTTTGTGTGATCTTCCATGATCTTCATGATCCACCATAATCTTCATGAGATTTCATTATATCTCATAGGATCTTGCCTAGATTGTGAAAGATGTTATAGGATACTAATTGGATGAAAGTTACACTTGGACCCCCTCCCCCCCCCCATCAAAATTCACTGCCCCATGTGGGGGACCCCACCACTAGATTCATTTCAAGATTTTATTTGATTGTTGCTTGATTTACTTGATATAATATTGTGAGAAGATCTTATATGTATGGTGCCAAAGATTTACAAGATCATTTTCATATCATTCTTATCACTTCAACACTCAACTTCATCCTACTCCCTCAAGCTCTCTCCCTCCCTCTCTGCTCACCTTAAGGCTGCCACCACGACCACCTTGTCACCACCATATCCATCCATTTCAAGCTTATTCAAGTGCTAGGAGGTGATACTTGGAGCTTGAAGCTTGGAGATCTTGAAGGAACTTCATACATTGATTTTACACATCATCTTCATCATCTTTTGTTCTTGAGTTCTTCCCTAGCTTTAAGCTAGTTGTAAGACTTCCTTAAACTCTTGTTTACTTCATGTTTTAGTGGTTAAAGATTTTATTATGATGAAATCATATGAACACTAAAAGAACGCAAACATAAAGCTTTACATAAAGATGAAATATGATGAAATGATGTTAGTATGATGTTGTTGATTACTTGTTTATTTCTTGATAATATGATGTTGATCATCATATAGAACTTTATTAGAAAATATGGTGATTGTATATGTGCGTTTAGTGGCATTTAAGCAATAAACTGCATGCTGAGTAACATTTACAGCCAACTGCTTCAGTTGGCTGTAAACGGACCGTTATTAATCGAAAAATTGATTTTCTGAAGTCTAAATTATGTATTTTCGAAAAACGAATCAAATGGCACTAGAATCATATTTTTTCGAGGTCGTTTACTATTTTTAAAGGTCCATTTTGTACAGCAGCAAAAGCTGTGTTTTTACTGCAGAAAATGTGTGTGTTGTTTTTCGTCATAACTTGAAATCTGTGTAGAATTAACACATGAAATTTGTACTGTAGATGAACACTGATGTCGTTGTAATTCTTCCACTGGAATTTCGTCAATCGGACTTACAATAAATTTTAAATGATTTTTTCCGTGGACTGCAGTCAGAAAGTGATGAATCTGATTGCAGTACGGTAAATGATTTTTTTATAAAATATTGGTAATGAATTGGATCCCGATATTTTTACACAGTAATATATGGATTGTTTTAAACATTCTGTAAATGTTTGGGAATTTTTGGAGCAAGTTAACTATTTTATTAAAATTCCCGAAAACAGCCCAGTTTTGAATGTTAAACCTGAAACGACATAAGTAGCAATTTGCGTGTCTAAATGTCGGGTAGGTTATCTGAGAATGATATAACGTGTTATATGTCAATGAAAGTGTTATGTGCAATATCGTATGTTTGCTTTTGAATGGGTATAGATGGGATGTTTATATGGGCGAGAAATGTTAACGTGAGTGCGTGCTATGTGATAGAAGTAATGAGTAGATAAACCATACGTAGGATTCGTATTATGCATGCATGTGAAACTGATTGTTATCTGTACCATGTTAGGACGTGCTTAATTCCTGATTATTAGAGTAACTAATCTAACCGAGCAAACCAAGGTGAGTTCACACTTTTCTACAAAGCATGGTAATTCCCGGTGGGAATGGGAATGGGTTAAGGAATAGGGATTCCTCGTCCTGTTGGGACGTGTTCAGGAATGTGAATTCCTCGTCCTGTTGGGACAGATTTAGATTTACTAGACTAGAACTCTATCAACGAAGTCCCTTATTTTATATCGACTTAATCGCCGAGGCCAATGGCGAGCGGGTCATTAGTTAATAGCGCTATTAGGTTTAACAAACCTCACACCATGCCGTTCGGACGGGCGTGTACTAATGGACTATGGCACGTCGGTGATGATAAACACCGACGCTAGGGCACAACTTATTTTCGTTAGTAGTCGATATGGTAACGAGTCTAGTAGTTTAAAAATGGGGTAGCCCCCACGGCCGGAGTGCCGGGCTGGATAGCCAGGGATTATGAACAATGGGGTAGCCCCCACGGCTGAAACGACCGAAGTAAAAATGGGTTAACTAATAAACATTTTCGAACTATGGGGTAACCCCCATGGCTGGATAGCTGGTTAAGATTAAACTACGTTTTTGGAAAAAAAAAAAACTCTAAAATGGACAACCAACTGTGAACTCACTCAACTTTGTTGTTGACTCGTTACTACATGCTTTGCAGGTCGTTAGATGCTTATGGAGCTTGCACGAGGAAGAGGTCGTTGTGGGATATGGACTGTTATGTCCTGTTCTAAACATTTAAACTTTATGAACTTATTGAACTTATGTTTTGGTTTTACGTCTTATGCTTCCACTGTTTAATTTGAACTTGGTTAACTAGTTTTTGAACACCAATTATATTGCGTGGTTGGATTTTATCTATTTTAAATACATTGTTCAATATGATTGGTGGCTGGATCCTGGTCATGTCACGCCTCCAAGCGGTGATACTCCGCGTGTGGATTTTGGGGTGTGGCAGATTGGTATCAGAGCCATTGGTTATAGTGAACTTGGTTTTAAAAAAGGGAAAAGCTTTTGACAAAACCAGACTAAAACCTGTACAGTGCTCAACGATCCACAACGACGCTTCGCTCCACGTACAAGACTCGACACAATAGGTGGTATGAATTATGTTTATATTATCTGTTTGATAGTCCACATAGTGCATAAGTTAACGTGATAACTGCTATTTGAGCCTTGTATGCTTACTCTCTTCTGTCGTCCCACGCTTACGCACTTTCGCGACACTTTTCTCACTTACGTTTCTTCGTTGTGAAGATTATGAGTGGACGTTTAAACTTGACTCAAGCCCAGCTGATGGCTCTAATCAACGAATGAGTGGCGGAGGCACTCGCTGCTGTCCCTGCAGGAAGTATAACCTGCCATATCAACCCATCTTAGGACGTTTAGATCCTACCCTCGCGAACCAACCCTTGTGCTTAACCTTGTCTTTTATTCTCGCGCCACAGGTCAACATGCTCCGCCTCCCGTATGTACGTTCAAAACGTTCATGGATTGCTGACCTAGTACTTTCAGCGGCACAGAAGGAGCTGTAGGCCTTCTTCACTGGTTCGAGAAGATTGAGTCTGTTTTCGAGATGTGCGAATGCCCTGAAGATCGTAGGGTGAAATTTGCTACTGGGACACTCGAAGGTGCTGCGTTAACCTGGTGGAAAGCACAGGTCCAACTGCTAGGGCTGGCGGTTGCTAATGCCAGCCCATGGAATGACTTCAAAGAATTGATCAAAGAAGAGTATTGTAGTCGTGACGACATCCACAAGCTAGAGGTGGAATTTTTCAATTTGAAGATGACAGGGTCTGAAATCGAGGCATACACAAAGAGATCGAACGAATTAGCTATCTTGTGTCCTACTATGGTGGATCCTCCTATCAAGCATATCGAGCTGTACCTTAAGGGTTTAGTGCCAGAAATTCAGAGCCACGTGGCCTCGGCTAATCTTGGCACCATTCAGCAAATCATCCGGTTGGCTCACCGTCTCACTGATCAGGCAGTTGAGCAGAACAAGCTGCCCAAGCGTATTAGCGCTACTACTACTTCTGATGCTCCCAGTGATAACAAGCGAAAATGGGATGGAAATTTGAGCAAATGTTCTACCTCTGTTCAGTCTCAGTCACAGCAACGAAGGACTGAGGACTATAAGAGCCCCAGTCAGCAGCCTTCTGGAAGTCAAGGGCAGGGTGGATACAAGGGGAATCACCCCAAATGTAATCGCTGTAACTTGCACCACAGCGGGCCATGTAGTAGAGGCAACTGTCATCGGTGCAACAAGCCTGGTCACATTGCAAGGGATTGCAGGAGTCAGCTTCCAGCGAATCAGAATTGGCAGCAACAGCAAGCCCCACCGAATCAACGCCAGCAGCAGCAACAACAAGGTAACAACAAAGGGTGCTTTCAATGTGGTGCTGAAGGCCATTTCAAGAGAGACTGCCCCCAGCTAAATCAGAACCAGAACAACAACAATCAGGGGACTGGAAACGGCAATGGGGGAAACAACAATGGTAATGGGGCAAGGGGTCGTACCTTCGTGATTGGACATGGTGATTCTAGGAATGATCCCAACGTTGTGATGGGTAAGTTTCTACTGGATGACTTTTATGTTACTGTTTTATTCGATTCGGGTTCCGACACTAGCTATGTGTCCTTAAAAGTTAGTCAGATGCTTAAGCGCACTCCAACACTTTTGAACACCAAACACATGGTAGAACTAGCAAACGGTAAAAGCCTTGAAGCCACACACATAATTAAGGGTTGTAATCTTATTCTTGCTGATCAGACCTTTTCTATCGACCTCATTGCTATCGTTCTGGGTAGTTTCGACGTTGTTATTGGAATGGATTGGTTATGTCATCAGCAAGCGGAAATTCTTTGCAACGAGAAGATTGTCCGCATCCCTCGTTCTGGTGAAGAACCCCTCGTGATTCGTGGCGACAAGAGTGGTGCTGTTGTGGGCATCATCTCTTTCCTTAAGGCCCAGAAGTGTTTGCGAAAGGGCCACACTGCCATTCTAGCTCTCGTTACTGACGCATCAATGGAAGAGAAGAGAATTGAAGATATTCCTATTGTACGCGATTTTCCTGAGGTATTCCCCGAGGAATTACCTGGTCTTCCGCCTCATCATCAAGTCGAGTTTCAAATCGAGCTAACTCCTGGGGCAGCACCCATAGCCCGTGGGCCTTATCGCTTAGCCCCATCGGAACTAGAGGAATTGTCCACTCAATTGCAAGACCTCTTGGACAAGGGTTTTATTCGCCCTTGCTCTTCGCCTTGGGGAGCTCCAGTGTTATTTGTGAAGAAGAAAGACGGTACCTTCAGAATGTGTATTGACTATCGCGAACTCAACAAGGTGACCGTGAAGAATCGTTATCCTCTTCCACGCATTGATGACTTATTCGACCAGTTGCAAGGGTCGAGTTTCTACTCCAAGATTGACCTGAGGTCAGGATACCATCAACTGAGAGTCCGAGACGAGGATATCTCTAAAACAGCATTCAGGACTCGTTATGGGCGTTACGAGTTTCTGGTTATGCCTTTCGGATTGACGAATGCACCTGCAGTCTTCATGGATCTCATGAACCGAGTGTGCAAACCTTACCTGGATAAGTTTGTCATAGTTTTCATCGATGATATCCTGATCTATTCGAAGAGTCAGGAAGAACACGAGCAACACCTGAGGCTTATTTTGGAACTCCTTCGAACAGAGCAGTTGTATGCCAAATTTTCTAAATGTGACTTCTGGCTTCGCGAAGTCCACTTTCTAGGCCACGTGGTAAACCAGGATGGAATTCATTTGGATCCATCCAAGGTTGACTCGATCAAGAACTGGCCTGCACTCCCTACACCAACAGAAATCCATCAATTCTTGGGTTTGGCAGGCTACTATAGAAGGTTTATCAAGGATTTCTCTAAGATTGCGCAACCTCTCACCTCGCTAACTCATAAGGGTGTCACCTATCGTTGGGGTGATGCACAGGAATCCGCATTCCAGCACTTAAAGGATAGACTTTGTATCGCGCCTATCCTCTCATTGCCTGAAGGCACAGATGATTTTATGGTTTATTGTGACGCTTCCATCCAAGGACTTGGTTGCGTGTTGATGCAACGTGACAAGGTCATTGCCTACGCATCGCGCCAACTTAAAGTTCACGAAAGGAACTACACTACGCACGACTTGGAATTGGGAGCAGTTGTTTTCGCACTTAAGATATGGAGACATTACCTGTATGGTACCAAGTGCACCATTTACACCGATCACAGGAGTCTCGAGCATATCTTCAAGCAAAAGGAGTTAAACATGTGACAACGTCGATGGGTCAAGCTCTTGAATGATTACGAATGTGCGATCAAGTATCATCCGGGCAAAGCCAATGTTGTGGCCGACGCCCTCAGTCGAAAGGATACTATACCTAAGCGTGTACGTGCGTTACAGCTTACCATTCACTCTAGCCTTCCCGCTCAGATACGAGATGCTCAGGTCGAAGCATTGAAAGCAGAGAACATCAGGGCTGAGTCCTTACGAGGATCGAGGAAGCAATTAGAACAAAAGGAAGACGGCGCCTACTATGTAACAGGGCGCATCTGGGTCCCACTTTACGGAAACTTACGCGAGCTTGTGATGGATGAAGCGCACAAGTCTCATTATTCGGTACATCCTGGTTCAGATAAGATGTACCACGATCTCAAGACTACGTATTGGTGGCCTAGTATGAAAGCCAACATAGCAACCTACGTTAGTAAATGCTTGACTTGTGCTAGGGTCAAGGCCGAATACCAGAAACCATCAGGCCCACTTCAATAACCAGAGATACCTAAATGGAAATGGAAGCAAATTTCCATGGATTTCGTTACTGGCTTGCCTAGATCTCAACGCGGAAATGATACCATTTGGGTGATCGTGGATCGATTGACCAAGTCTGCACATTTTCTGGCTATCAAGGAAACGGACAAGTTTTCTACTCTAGCAGACATCTACCTAAAGGAAGTAGTATCAAGGCACGGAGTGCCAACCTCCATCATTTCTGATCGAGACTCACGTTTTACATCTGAATTGTGGCAAGCTATGCACAAGTCCTTTGGCTCTCGATTAGACATGAGCACGACATATCATCCACAGACGGATGGGCAATCTGAAAGCACCATCCAAACCCTTGAAGACATGCTTAGGGCATGTGTAATCGACTTTGGAAATGGCTGGGAAAAACACCTCCCGTTAGTGGAGTTTTCGTATAACAACAGCTACCACACCAGTATCCAGGCCACTCCGTTCGAGGCATTGTACGGACGGAAGTGCCGATCACCTCTTTGTTGGGCAGAGGTTGGCGACAGTCAAATCACAGGCCCAGAACTTGTGGTAGACACGACTGAGAAGATTGCTCAGATACGACAACGAATGGCGGCAGCTCGTGACCGTCAGAAAAGCTACGCTGATAAGCGCAGGAAACCACTCGAGTTCCAGGTTGGGGATCGAGTGCTACTCAAAGTCTCACCTTGGAAAGGTGTGGTTCATTTTGGCAAACGAGGCAAACTCAATCCGCGTTATGTTGGACCGTTCGAAATCATTGATAAAATTGGCAAAGTCGCTTACAAGTTGAATCTACCTGAAGAACTCAGCGGAGTTCACAACGTATTCCACGTGTCAAATCTGAAAAAGTGTCTGTCAGATGAGACCCTCATAGTTCCTCTCAAGGAGCTCACAATCGACGACCAGTTGCGATTCGTCGAGGAACCAGTTGAAAGCACAGACCGAGACGTTAAGATTCTCAAGCGTACCAGAATGCCCCTTGTTCGAGTTCGTTGGAACTCCCGTCGTGGCCCAGAGTATACCTAGGAACGAGAAGACCAAATGAAACACAAGTATCCCCAGTTGTTTGAGAAAAGTGCAACCACTACTGAGGCTGAAGCTACTGCGGAATTTCGGGACGAAATGAATTTCAGGACGAAATGAATTTCGGGACGAAATTCCAAACCAACGGGGGTGATGTGACACCCTAGGAAAAACCAGTAAACCACGCAACTTAACTAGCTTCCTCAGTAACCACGTGCTAAATTTCGGGGCGCAATTTTCTTAACAGGGGGAGAATGTGACATCCCTCGTAATTACATGTATCCGTACGATTAATTAATATTAAATTGTGCTTAATGATTGTGCAGAAATTTGACTAAATGGTCCTGAATGTTTTCCTAAGTGTTGGAAATTAAAAGTGTTACAAAAAGTTACATAAAAGACACTATACGGAACAACTTAGCACTTTAACGAACAGGTATCTAACCGAACAACCGGACATTACCCGGGACACCAAAATCTTGTCAGAAACATTGTTGTATTATTTTTGGACTAGTTATGGTCCCCAAACACCATAACACCCACTAGAATATCTACAAATTAACACTAGTAACCTTATACTTGAAATTGAACTAATATCTACCTACTTTACCATTCAAAGTTACACATAACCCCCCCCCCCCTCATGTCCACGGTTATGAAGGTGTGGCCCCACCTAGATTTTTGTGTGATCTTCCATGATCTTCATGATCCACCATAATCTTCATGAGATTTCATTATATCTTATAGGATCTTGCCTAGATTGTGAAAGATCTTATAGGATACTAATTGGATGAAAGTTACACTTGGACCCCCTCCCCCCCATCAAAATTCACGGCCCCATGTGGGGGACCCCACCACTAGATCATTTCAAGATTTTATTTGATTGTTGCTTGATTTACTTGCTATAATATTGTGAGAAGATCTTATATGTATGGTGCCAAAGATTTACAAGATCATTTTCATATCATTCTTATCACTTCAACACTCAACTTCATCCTACTCCCTCAAGCTCTCTCCCTCCCTCTCGGCTCACCTTAAGGCCGCCACCACCACCACCTTGTCACCACCATATCCATCCATTTCAAGCTTATTCAAGTGCTAGGAGGTGATACTTGGAGCTTGAAGCTTGGAGATCTTGAAGGAACTTCATACATTGCTTTTACACACCATATTCATCATCTTTTGTTCTTGAGTTCTTCCCTAGCTTTAAGCTAGTTGTAAGACTTCCTTAAACTCTTGTTTACTTCATGTTTTAGTGCTTAAAGATTTTATTATGATGAAATCATATGAACACTAAAAGAACACAAACATAAATCATGAACATAAAGCTTTACATAAAGATGAAATATGATGAAATGATGTTAGTTTGATGTTGTTGTGAATATGTTGTTGATTACTTGTTGATTTCTTGATAATATGATGTTGATCATCATATAGAAGTTTATTAGAAAATATGGTGATTGTATGTGTGCGTTTAGTGGCATTTAAGCAATAAACTGCATGCTGAGTAACATTTACAGCCAACTTCAGTTGGCTGTAAAAGGACCGTTATAAATCGAAAAATTGATTTTCTGAAGTCTAAATTATGTATTTTTGAAAAACGAATCAAATGGCACTCGAATCATATTTTTTGAGGTCGTTTACTATTTTTAAAGGTCCATTTTGTATAGCAGCAAAAGCTGCGTTTTTACTGCAGAAAATGTGTGTGATGTTTTTCGTCATAACTTGAAATCTGTGTATAATTAACTCATGAAATTTGTACTGTAGATGGACACTGATGTTTTTGTAATTCTCCCACTGTAATTTCATCAATCGGACTTACGATGAATTTTAAATGAATTTTCCGTGGACTGCAGTTAGAAAGTGACGAATCTGATTGCAGTCCGGTAAATGATTTTTTATAAAATATTGGTAATGAATTGGATCCCGATATTTTTACACAGTAATATATGGATTGTTTAAAACATTCTGTAACAGTTTGGGAATTTTTGAAGCAAGTTAACTATTTTACTAAAATTTCCGAAAAGAGCCCAGTTTTGAATGTTAAACCTGAAACGACATAAGTAGCAATTTGCGTGTCTAAATGTCGGGTAGGTTATCTGAGAATGATCTAACGTGTTATATGTCAATGAAAGTGTTATGTGCAATATCGTATGTTTGCTTTTGAATGGGTATAGATGGGATGTTTATATGGGCGAGAAATGTTAACGTGAGTGCGTGCTATGTGATAGAAGTAATGAGTAGATAAACCGTACGTAGGATACGTATTATGCATGCACGTGAAACTGATTGTTATCTGTACCATGTTAGGACGTGCTTAATTCCTGATTATTAGAGTAACTAATCTAACCGAGCAAACCAAGGTGAGTTCACACTTTTCTACAAAGCATGGTAATTCCCGGTGGGAATGGGAATGGGTTAAGGAATAGGGATTCCTCGTCCTGTTGGGACGTGTTCAGGAATGTGAATTCCTCGTCCTGTTGGGACGGATTTAGATTTACTAGACTAGAACTCTATCAACGAAGTCCCTCATTTTATATCGACTTAATCGCCGAGGCCAATGGCGAGCGGGTCATTAGTTAATAGCGCTATTAGGTTTAACAAACCTCACACCGTGCCGTTCGGACGGGCGTGTACTAATGGACTATGGCACGTCGGTGATGATGACACCGATGCTAGGGCACAACTTATTTTCGTTAGTAGTCGATATGGTAACGAGTCTGGTAGTTTAAAAATGGGGTAGCCCCCATGGCCGGAGTGCCGGGCTGGATAGCCAGGGATTATGGACAATGGGGTAGCCCCCACGGCTGAAACGGCCGAAGTAAAAATGGGTTAACTAATAAACATTTTCGAACTATGGGGTAACCCCCACGGCTGGATAGCTGGTTAAGATTAAACTACGTTTTTGGAAACAACTCTAAAATGGGCAACCAACTGTGAACTCACTCAACTTTGTTGTTGACTCGTTACTACATGCTTTGCAGGTCGTTAGATGCTTATGGAGCTTGCACGAGGAAAAGGTCGTTGTGGGATATGGACTGTTATGTCCCGTTCTAAACATTTAAACTTTTTGAACTTATGTTTTGGTTTTACGTCTTATGCTTCCGCTGTTTAATTTGAACTTGGTTAACTAGTTTTTGAACACCAATTATATTACGTGGTTGGATTTTATCTATTTTAAATACATTGTTCAATATGATTGGTGGCTGGATCCTGGTCATGTCACGCCTCCAAGCGGTGATACTCCGCGTGTGGATTTTGGGGGTGTGACAGTTATCACTTATGCTACTATGGTCACTAAACATGTTTGGTCGGATCCTAATGATCGACCAAACGGTTCGTGTTCGAAAGTCTAAGCGGGTGTTTAGTCCGCTTGACTTACGACTCTACACAATCACTAATCTAAAAAGTGACGAGCTAAACAAGTCGAAACATGTTTAGTTAAGTTAGAAAACAGGTTTTGGTATCAAAACAAACGGTTTTGATACCCAAGAGTAGTTTGTTTACAAAATACGCGAGAAAACGCATTTTGGCCGAAACTACGACTCGTCACTGAGCCTAGATAACGTGGTAATCAGTAGGTATAGTGACTAGGGACTATAACCATCGTGATTACGCTCACGTTATGAAGTTCAAATGAACTTCGCATTGACCATAAACTGGTTAATGCAGAAAGTCAAACGCAGTTTGACTTTTACGATGAAAACGAATGAAAAGAACGAAAAAATACTTGATGAAAAAGAATGAAAAGAATGAAAGAATACTTACAAAAGGTCCCCGCAAGCTATGATCCGATTTACCCTCAGGTATGAAGTGTTCACTCCAACTTAGAGGGCCAAAATCAGATCAATTGTTCTTTGGGAGTGAAATGGGGTGGGTATTTATAGGAAATCTAGAGCCGTTAGGATCGTTTCTCGAAGATTGAGCTTCGAATAGGCCGTACAATTGGGCACACGGTATTTGAATACCATGGGTACTTAAAAACCATCAAATTTGGCCCCTAGATTGATTAAAACCATGTCCCAAAAGCCTGGAACCAGCTGCTGTTTAAAAAAAAATAGTTTGCTGATCTGGGTAACTCAGGCGGCCCGCGTAAAAGACATAGGGGTCTTACGCGGCCCGTGTGAGCTTAGTTTCCAGAATTTGCAATTTAGTCCCTGCACTTGAGAATCTTGCATTTCGGCTCATTTTTGGCACGTTTAAGCCCCGTTAACCTCATTTCAAGGCTCTAAAATGAAGTTAAAGTATAGGGAACTCAAAACATGCTCAAAAATATCTCGGATGTCGGTTCGTTTGGTCGTACGATTGCGTTATTTTTCTTAATTACGACGGAAGTCGTAACGAACGCAAAAACGATCCAAATCAAGCGACGAATGGAATTTTCTTATGCCAAACACTAAAATATAATATTTTAATGCTTACATAGATTTTTGGATGTCCGGATATATTCAGAACGTAAAATATGCGCGAAAATGCAAACTTGTGCACTTTTTGACGCTTTTAGTCCCTATTGATCAATAAAGTTTATTTTAGCATACCGAATCTCTCAAAGCCTATTTCTAAGCTATGTAAAGGTTATTTAGGGTATGTTTAACTTATGATCAAGTTCCGGAATGTTCGTTACTATACAAATCGGTATAGTTTCGCAGTTTGACACAAATAGTCCCTGCGATCGAACAAACTTGATTTCAACACACCAAACCATCCAAAACTTATTTCTAAGTTATGTGGAGGTTATTTAAGGTATGTTAAGCCTATTTCACTTATTCCGGAGTGTTCGTTGCATTAAACTGGTTATATTTACGCATCAGTGCGCGTATAACCTTCCAGAAAGCGATTTAGAGCTTGAAATCGGAATCTAATCAAATTGAAAAATCACCAAACACAAATACACACATAATAACATCAAAACACATATAATAACACCAAAGCACATTGTTTTATTAATAACCAACATTGTTTTACATTGTACAACGATTACAGAACACAGTTGTCACAGGATGTATTCAGAACGTGAGATATGCGAGGAAATGCAAACTTATGCACTTTTTGACGCTTTTAGTCCCTGAATGACCAAAAAGTTTATTTTAGCACACCGAACCCCTCAAAGCCTATTTCTAAGCTATGTAAAGGATATTTAGGGTATGTTTAACTTATGGACATGTTCCGGAATGTTCGTTACAGTACAAATCGGCATACTTTCGCAGTTTGTCGAAATTAGTCCTTGTAAGCGAATAAACTTGATTTCGCCATACCAAATCTTCCAAAACTTATTTCTAAGTGATGTAAAGGTTATTTAAGGTATGTTAAGCCTATGTCACTATTCCGAAGTGTTTGTTGCATTAAACTGGTTATATTTACGCATTAGATCGCGTATAACCTTCTAGAAAGTGATTTAAAGCTCGAAATCGAACATGAATTGATATGTGCACGTGATACACATATTTTTACAAATCCCAAGTATGAAACACAATATTTCATTCATTTGGTATTTGTTTGATGGTGCGGAGGCACAGGTGTCACATCGAGACAAGTGGACAAAATTCTTAGAGATTGGAAGCTGCCTAAAGGGCTTGTCATCTATGAAGGAATCGGCTAACGGGTTTAGTTTAGAGTTTAATACAGATTAGCTATGTTGAGTTGCTAATTTGTATTTTTTTTCTCATGTGATTTGGATTTATGTTTGTTCTTTGGCTGT
The DNA here is from genome assembly GCA_030545235.1 of Helianthus tuberosus. NCBI lineage: Eukaryota > Viridiplantae > Streptophyta > Magnoliopsida > Asterales > Asteraceae > Helianthus > Helianthus tuberosus. The sequence goes on along the minus strand of CM060397.1, from coordinate 116,804,400 downwards.
GTTTCTATGGTTGAACATATCTCCGGCATGTCGGGCATATGAATTGGTGGGCGTTTTTGTCCTCCACTTGTTCTTCGTTGGTTCTGTTGTGATATAAAAGTTGCCAGGGTGAAACCTTTACCCAAAAAAACACATCAACTTGGAAACCCATTTCTCAAAATTAAAACTTCTAAATACAAGCACAATTAATAATCTGATAGACATGAATTATAGTTTACACATATGATCCAACTCATCAATTTGAAAACCCAAAACCCATAGACCCACCCTGCCCATGCTCTTGAATCGCCGGTCCAAATGAAAATAGTTACCTGCAGCTACATGATCATAATCCAAGATGTACAAAATACCGTTTGGTTGTTATCAACTATTAAAGTGCATGTGAAGCATTGTTTTGTGGTGTTCAAAGTCTCAGATTCAAAAGCTCAGAAACTATATCTAGTTGTGGCTGCAAATAAACCCGTCATTTGAAAGGAAGCCAACAAAGACTTTGTAAACACGCAGGATAAAAAGATGCGCACACGTGTACACCGAGCTTGCACCATAGTTTAAGCAACCAATGGCAAAAAGAACACCATTCAAATCTTTCTCATATTAATAGATAGCGTAATTGCCATGCCAAACAACGAACTAACCAATTTTTTGAGTATCATCATCGCCTAGCAAACCATGCGGTAATGAAAGAGCCCACGGACTTCGGTTTTCAAGATGTAAGCTCACAAATGTTATCTCATTTTGGCTGCAACGAACATGATTGCCACACCAAAACAATGAGTTTACCAATTATTTAAGCCAGTGGTCCCATAAGTTCAACATTTGATGCTCAGACTACACAGATACATCATCACAGGTGTTTCACATTGTTGTAGACTAAACAACATGAGCTTCCAATTGTGATAACAGCTCAGATGAGCCAACGCCCAGCAACACATCCTCAAAACAATTAAACATCACAAACGAATTGAGGCACAAAATAAATTCAAAAACGTCTCCGATGAGCCACAAAGATATGAAGCATTGGCTCATCATCATCGACCAAACCAGATACTGATTAAACCATTAAACAAATAACAGAGACCAAATGAAAACGCCCCAAATAAAATTAAGGCTTAAACAACCAAAAAGTCAGATTGCATCATAAATGATGGAAAGCCATATTTTTTTATAAAAAGATGGAAAGGCCAAACGTAAAGCCATTGTCACCATCCATAGCCCTCCACCATCGCCACTGATAACCGTCGTATCAGAACCCTAAAGGGTTCGATGAGCAAAATGGTACGACAAACAGGATTACACCAAACGAAGGCAGCAACTGTAACAACTCTAACTAAAATAATTACTTATTATGTTAATTGTCCAATAGGAAACCCTAATTGAGAAACCCAAGTAATCCTGCATAAACCCTAAAATTTTCAGAACAATCAGAATCAGGATCAGGGCCCTTAAAAACTCAAGGGGGGTAAACCCTAATTGACGGTTATCTTCACAGTTCGTTGTAGGATGAGAATTTCATTGATTCGCTGACTCACCCAGGCTACAAACACACGAAGCAACCCTATACTGGAAAAGGACCCGTCGCGCCACGTGCCAAGACCAGTTGTCCCTGGCGCGACACGCGGGGGAATCCATTTTCCAGATATAAATAGAGGGGTGTGGGACTTGATTTCTGGTGTTAGTTTGACGTTCAAATTCAATTTGTACGCTGAGATATCGTTTAATTACTACAAAACACACACAATCACTAAACGCTGCCGCGACAAACAGGGTAATAACTCGATCGCTATTACGATTCAATGACCGATCGATTGAAACTATCCAACGAATGTTTAAGTGCTGCTCAAATTAGGGTTTATACTTTGTCATTCATCGTTAATTCGATTGATGTTTAAGTATTGCACTTTGTCATTCGTTGTGAGGGTTTAATCTCGTGAGTTATCGTAAATGCTGTATTAGTTACTAACCCAGTTCGTGTGCATTTTATTTAAATTAGGTTAACAGGCTAATCAGTAGGCTAAACTCTGCCCGCATAAATCTGCAATGTGAGTCATTCTCTTTTTACCAAACTTGCTTTCAAAATCCTATTTGTTTCAAAGTTATAATTACAGGGATTAAGTCTTTGTAGTCTTCAATACAGCCGGTATGTGGGGTTTTTTATACATTACTTGTTATCCGTCACCATTGGACAACGGGTTAGCCAAGGGGTGATATGACCATAGTCACAGACACCATTGGACAACGAGATAGCCAATAGGTGGTCGAGTGACAAATACCGTGGGTATATGGTTGACATGTATAAACATTGTAATCGCTCTTAATACTGTAAATTATAACAATACGTTATTTTAGACAAAAAGAATGATTCACTCAGTATTTCCCTGCTGACAAAACCTTTTTCAAACATGTTTCAGGTGATCTGTTGTGATCCAGCAAAAGTGCCGTGACGCACTACAAGCTTAAGGAAGTGGCTCAATATAAATAAAGAAACATGTTTTGTAAAATAAAGATTTCCCAGTGAAATCCCTTTATTGTAAATTACAGGGTTTATCCTGAATTATGAAATAAGAAAAACGGGCATTTCAAGTTTTAAAAGATCCTGTTTAAAATCTTCCGCTGTCGCATAAATTAAATACCACGGGGTTCCTGTCCCGCGGCTCTTGACTGGGTCAAACCGGGGCCAGGGGCAGTGACAGGAAAAGGTGGTATCAGAGCCACTGATTTAAGCCAATTAAGTATTCAGCAAAATACTTAATTTTACTGATTGCCATTTTGTGATTATATGTTTTATTATTTGAATATTTGTTTACAGTATGGGTAAGCAAAGACTTTCAGATATTTATCGTCAATTAGATAGTACATCAAAAGATAAGGGATCATCATCCTCAAAACACTCCGTAGATACTGGGGAAGGAATATTTGTCTGTAAAGCATAGTTTGAGAAGCCACTTTCTCCTAATAAAAGAAGTTTGATTATTAGGAAAGGTCAGGAGAAAGGAAAGAAATCACAACCAAAAGAAGTGAGGATTAATCAGGAAACTCAGAAAATAGGTAATAATCCACCATGGGAAGATAAATTAGATGAAAAATTGGCAGATCTTTATATGTTAGCTACGGTAGCAGTAAATACCAACCTTTAAAACTACCAATACCCTGGCCCAGTATTAGCACCCATATTACCTACAAGCCAGAAGCTCTAAAGAAGATTTTACCCAAATAAATAAGTTACAATAAACCCTAGTATGTTTTAAATTTTCAGTTGTCCTTTGTATTAAATTAATCACACGGTATGCAATAATACTTAAATATTTATCTGTGAAATTTTATTATAAAATTTTAATTTAGCATTTTATGTGCATTTTGCATATATGCTAAACAACATGAATGAGCTATCTGAAGCCCTTCAGAATCTCAATCTCTATCCCATACCAATAGAAGTATCCAAAGACTTTACTGGTTACATTGCCGATGTGGAGGAACCTATGGAATTTCAAGCTCCACCTCCGGAGAAATCAAAGCTTAAGAAAAGGAGAAGATATGTAGGATGGAGGAAAGTACGCAGGAGGAAACCAGCAACTAGGAAAATTCCCAAAATAGAGAATCCTATGGATAAAGGAAAAGGGATAGAAATCGGGGAAAATTCTAGGCAAACAGGAATAGAAATTGGGGAAAGTTCTAAGCAAATTGAAGAATTTCCATTTCAGGAGGAATTAGATCACCTACTGGCAAGTTGTGATATCATTAGACCTATCACCAATAATCTCTACCCTTATCCTGCTGAAACCCAACTTCCAATAAATTTGGAACCAGCTATTCCAGACCCTCTAATCCACACCCAACCTTTAGGAGAAATGGACGAGTGGTGGACTAACGACTGGCAGTTTCAAAACCTTCTTAATAATCCTTATACCTTTTTCCCTCAGTTCGACCCAGAACCTATACCAAACCCACCAATGAGCAATGAAAACTTAGCTGAGCTTCGCCATTTTGGCGAAGAACTGGTGAATACAGGGAATAGGATCCGGGAGGTGGGAGAACAAATTTCCTGGAAATACGACGAGAGGGAACGTCACTTCTAAAAATGCCAGCTGACAAGGGATAGTGTGGTTGGGAGGTTGTGTTTGTCTAATAACATTAGTAATAAAAATATAACTATGTAAAATAGCTTAAATAAAACTTTTGTAAAATAACAGTGTGTACGGATGCCTAATATAATAAAAAAATGGAAGTCGAGAAATCGACAATTTTGGCTATACGTGTGTTGTAAAAATTTATGTGATTATGTGCAATTGTCTTGTTATATTTGATTATCAATTAATTGACGCTAATAATTTACACATATATTAATTACCAGATGGAAACGCTGATAATGAACCAGTTAATGAGATAAACCAATCTGAGCAAAATAAGGAAAATCAATTTATGACTAGGCAAGATATCGAGAATATCGTTGCTCAAGGGATAGCCAATGCTATTCCAGTAATCCTGGCTGCTGCCCAGAAACCTGTTGAACCTCAACAAATTATTCCTAGTAAACGTACTCAAGAAGATAACTGCAGTAATAGCATAAACGGAGGCGGCAACCATACTAATCACGATAATGATCCACGGCAGGCCCCACTCCCTAAGAAAATAACAGCTGCAACGCTAAGAATTTCTTGCTTGTAAACTAGCTGAATTTGCAGGCAATGAAGGGGCAACTGCGACACTGCGTTGGTTAGAGAAAACCGAAGCAGTAATTATGATAAGTAAATGTGCTGAAGAAGACAAGGTTATGTATGCGTCGCATCTTTTTAAAGAAGGGGCACTAGAATGGTGGAATACGGTACTGCAAGCCAAAGGAAGAAATATGGCCTATGCCATGAATTGGGAAGAATTTAAGCAGCTAATGGAAAGAAAATTCTGTCCCGAATATGAAAAGGAACAAATGGCAAATAAGTTCCTGAATCACCGAATGATGGGTGTAGAATGTCGAGGATATACTTGAACATTCTTCGAGTATGCGAGAGTGGTACCAACCCTGGCTTCGCCAGAACCGGTGCTTATTTCCCGTTATATTTGGGGATTGATTGGCGAAATCCGTAATATCGTTAAAGCTGCGAGACCTCGCACTATAGACGATGCGGTAGAACTAGCTAACACCCTAACTGACGAACTGGTACGTACAAGAGAAGAAAACCGAAAGAAGGAATTGGCTCAGAAAATTACCCAAGGATTTCGTATGGGTAATAATAGCAAGTTCAAGAAGAGGGGAACCGGGCAATCTTCCACCCCGCCTTTCTGCAAGAATTGCAGAAAGAAACATTTTGGAAAATGCAATGAAACCTGCAACTTTTGCAAAGCTATAGGACATCATGGGGAAGATTGTAGGAAAAAGACCAGGATCTACTATAATTGTGGAGAAGCCAGGCATTTCAGAACCGAATGCCCCAAACTGGTCAAACCAACAGACAACAAAGCTAAGACGACCGACAAAACTACTAAAAAGAATGCCAGAGCATTCCAGCTGACCACTCAAGAAGCAGAACTCATTCCCGATGTGATAGCTGGTACGTTCCTGGTTCACAACGTGTATGTAAAAGTATTATTTGACTCTGGTGCAAACCAAAGTTTTATCAATTCTTCATTCTGCCAAGCTCTTAATTTACCATTGACCAATCTTAGGTAGATTTTTACAGTTGAAACAACAGATGGAAATTCTGTTAACATAGATAAGGTTTTGCGAGAAGGAAAAATAGAACTATTAGGACATAAATTTTCGGCAAACCTGTTACCTATGAAATTAGCCGGATTCGATGTGGTGTTAGGAATGGATTGGTTAGTAGCCAACCATGCTAGAATTCTCTGTGATAAAAATTCTGTAGAAATTCGTACCCCCACAGGAGAAGTAATTTCAATCACAGGAGATAAACCTCGAAAGCCACTAAAATTCATTTCAGTAATGAAATTGGCTAGTTATTCAAGAAAACAAGAAGTAGTGTATATGATTTCAGTAATCATTAACACAAAAAGTAAGGAACTTAAGGAAATCCCAGTAGACTCAGAATATTCCGATGTATTCCCATAAGAATTACCTGGGTTACCACCCGATAGAGAAGTAGAGTTTAGGATTCATCTAATTCCTGGAACTACACCAATGGCCAAAGCACCTTACCGGCTAGCACCCACTGAAATGCTAGAATTGAAAAAGCAGTTAGATGAATTACTAAGCAAAGGATTTATACAACCTAGTTCATCCCCTTGGGGAGCACCAGTGTTGTTTGTGAAAAAGAAAGATGGGTCAATGAGAATGTGTATTGATTATAGGGAATTAAATAAGGTTACAATTAAAAATCGATACCCATTACCTAGGATTGATGATCTTTTTGATCAACTCCAAGGAGCTAGGTATTTTTCTAAAATAGACTTACGCTCCGGATACCATCAGTTGAAAGTACAAGAGGAAGACATACCTAAAACTGCTTTCAGAACTAGGTATGGTCATTATGAGTTTACAGTCATGCCCTTCGGACTAACAAATGCTCCTGCATCATTCATGGACATGATGAATCGGATTTGTAAACCATACTTGGATAAATCGTAATTGTCTTCATCGACGATATACTTACTTATTCCAAAGGTCAGGAAGAACATTGTGAGCACCTGCATGCACTCTTAACCTTGTTAAGAAAAGAGAAGCTTTACGCCAAATTCTCGAAGTGTGAATTCTGGCTGCAAGAAGTACAATTTTTAGGACACATGGTGAATCACGAAGGTATTCACGTAGATCCTTCTAAAATAGAAGCAATCACCAAATGGAAGGTCCCGCAATCAGCTATGGAAATTAGAAGCTTTTTAGGCTTAGCTGGATACTATAGACGATTTATTAAGGATTTTTCTAAGATAGCTGTACCCTTGACTAAACTAACCTGTAAAGCAGTTAAGTTTGAATGGGGACCTAGGCAAGAAGAAGCTTTTAAGATTTTAAAGCAAAAGTTAACAAATGCTCCAATTTTAGCCTTGCTAGAAGGGACGGAAGATTTTGAAGTATACTGTGATGCTTCAAAATTAGGATTAGGATGTGTGCTAATGCAACACAAAAAGGTAATTGCATATGCCTCAAGGCAACTGAAAAGCACGAGGAAAATTATACGACTCATGACTTAGAATTAGGATCAAGAATTTTTGCCCTTAAGATCTGGAGACACTATCTGTATGGTAGTAAATTTACAGTCTATATGGATCACAAGAGTTTAAAATACATATTTGGGCAGAAAGAGTTGAATATGAGGCAAAGAAGATGGATGGAAATCCTGAGTGACTACGACTGTGATATCCAATATCACGAAGGAAAAGCAAACATAGTCGCTGATGCTCTAAGTCGAAAATATCATGAAAAGCAAAATCACTTTCGTGCTCTTAGATTAAATCTGCAAATTGATTTAATGGAACAATTAAAGAAAGTTCAAGAAACAGCAATCGAAGACGATGCTGAAGGAATGAAAGGACGAATAAAAGAGTTAGAGCAAGGAAATGATGGAATTTGGAGATTCCATAAGAAAAGAATTTGGGTACCTAAGCAGGGAGAATTAAGAGATAAGATTCTAGAAGAAGCTCATAAATCTAGGTATACTATCTGGGAAACAATAAGATGTACCAAGATTTAAGAAATAATTTCTGGTGGATAGGAATGAAAAAGGATATAGCTGAATATGTATCTAAGTGTCTTACTTGTTCGCAAGTAAAAGCAGAACATCAGAAACCTTCGGGACTACTACAACAATTAGAAATGCCTATATGAAAATGGGAACTCATAACAATGGATTTTGTTACTAAGTTACCCAAAACCAGAAAAGGTAATGATGCAATTTGGGTAATTGTAGACCGATTAACCAAATCAGCTCATTTTCTACCCATGAAAGAAACCTTTAGCATGGAAAGGTTAGCCAAGTTGTATGTAGACGAAGTAGTATCCTTACATGGAGTTCCGCTCTCCATTGTATCGGATAGGGATAGTCGTTTTACTTCCAATTTCTGGACTAGTTTCCAGGAAGCAATGGGAACCCGACTAAATTTAAGTAATGCGTATCTTCCACAAACAGACGGACAAAGTGAAAGGACGATACAAACTCTAGAAGACATGCTCCGAGCATGTGTAATCGATTTTGGTGGTAACTGGGATAACCACCTACCCTTAATTGAATTCTCCTATAACAATAGTTATCATTCAAGCATTGAAGCTGCCCCATTCGAAGCACTGTATGGACGTAAGTGTAGAACTCCAGTTTGTTGGGCAGAAATAGGAGAAAGTCAATTATCAGGTCCTGAAATTGTGCAAGAAACCACTGACAAAATAACTCAAATCAAAGAAAGACTGAAAACGGCTCGAGATCGTCAGAAAATCTATGCAGACAATCGCCGCAAGTCGCTAGAGTTTCAAGTCGGAGACAAGGTACTCTTGAAAGTTTCTCCTTGGAAAGGAGTAGTACGGTTCGGTAGGAAAGGAAAGTTAAGCCCAAGGTACGTAGGACCATTCCCAGTAATTCAACGAATAGGACCAGTTGCCTATCGTTTACAACTACCAGAAGAATTAGCAGGAGTACATGATGTGTTTCATGTATCCAACCTCAAGAAATGTCTATCTGACGAATCCCTGGTAGTACCTCTTCAAGATATAGAGGTAAATGAAAAGTTGAAATTTGTGGAGAAACCACTGCAGATAGAAGATAGAAAGATCAAGTTTCTTAAGCACAAACGACTAGTACTAGTCAAAGTCAAGTGGGATTCAAAAAGAGGACCAGAATACACTTGGGAGCTAGAATCAGAAATGAAGCGAAAATATCCTCATCTATTCCAGTAAATCTAGAGGACGAGATTTTTATTAAGGTGAGGAGGATGTAACAACTCTCACTAAAATAATTACTTATTATGTTAATTGTCCAATAGGAAACCCAAGTAATCCTGCATAAACCCTAAAATTTTCAGAACAATCAGAATCAGGATCAGGGCCCCTAAAAACTCAAGGGGGTAAACCCTAATTGATGATTATCTTCACAGTTCGTTGTAGGATGAGAATTTCGTTGATTCGCTGACTCACCCAGGCTACAAACACACGAAGCAACCCTATGCTGGAAATGGACCCGTCGCGCCATGCGCCAGGACCAGTTGTCCCTGGCGCGACACGTGGGGGAACCCATTTTGCAGATATAAATAGAGGGGTGTGGGACTTGATTTCTGGTGTTAGTTCGACGTTCAAATTAAATTTGTATGCTGAGATATCGTTTAATTACTACAAAACACACACAATCACTAAACGTTGCAGTGACAAACAGGGTAATAACTCGATCGCTATTACTATTCAATGTCCGATCGATTGAAACTATCCAACGAATGTTTAAGTGCTGCTCAAATTAGGGTTTATACTTTGTCATTCGTCGTTAATTCGATGGATGTTTAAGTATTGCACTTTGTCATTCGTTGTGAGGGTTTAATCTCGTGAGTTATCTTAAATGCTGTATTAGTTACTAACCCAGTTCGTGTGCATTTTATTTAAATTAGGTTAATAGGCTAATCAGTTGGCTAAACTCTGCCCGCATAAATCTGCAATGTGAGTCATTCTCTTTTTACCAAACTTGCTTTCAAAATCCTATTTGTTTCAAAGTTATAATTACAGGGATTAAGTCTTTGTAGTCTTCAATACAGCCGGTATGTGGGGTTTTGTATACATTACTTGTTATCCGTCACCATTGGACAACGGGTTAGCCAAGGGGTGATATGACCATAGTCACAGACACCATTGGGCAACGAGATAGCCAATAGGTTGTCGAGTGACAAATATCGTGGGTATATGGTTGACATGTATAAACATTGTGATCGCTCTTAATACTGTAAATTATAACAATACGTCATTTTAGACAAAAAGAATGATTCACTCAGTATTTCCCCGCTGACAAAACCTTTTTCAAACATGCTTCAGGTGATCTGTTGTGATCCAGCAAAAGTGCCGTGACACATTACAAGCTTAAGGAAGTGGCTCAATATAAATAAAGAAACAAGTTTTGTAAAATAAAGATTTCCCAGTGAAATCCCTTTATTGTAAATTACAGGGTTTATCCCGAATTATGAAATAAGAAAAACGGGCATTTCAAGTTTTAAAAGATCCTATTTAAAATCTTCCGCTGTCGCATAAATTAAATACCACGGGGTTCCTGTCCCGTGGCTCCTGGCCGGGTCAAACCGGGGCTAGGGGCTGTGACAGCAACGGATCTAGACGACAGAGCATAGCCATCGTCCGTGTTGACCAAGGCGCACACAACGAAGCAAGACGGAGAAGTGACCATAGATCGAGATACAATACAATCGTCGTCGACTGGGAAGCCGTCGGCCAGTCTCCGCATCCAATCTTCCTCTTCTCTCCTCCGGCGAGCATCTCTCGACTCTAAAGTGACGATGGTGGTGGTGTTCTAGAAAACTTTATTGTGGATTTGAGAAGAAATCCAGGGGCTTTGAAGGAGAGAAAGGAACATGCCTTACCCTTTCTCTCTGGCTTTGGGTGACGCGTGTCTGGCTTCACTGATGAGGCCATGACCGCCCGCATAAGCCAATAAAACTAAAACACCACCTGAAACACCCAATGAATGGAAAACACCCAAGACAGATACGGTTTAAAACGTTTGAGTTTTAATAGTATGATAATTTTTCGTTTTTTAATATTATAACCAACATAATTTTTTAACTTGGTGAAGGATTTAAGTGAAAATATAACTTTATTTTAAATAATAACTAATCTCATACTAAATTTATTTGGTTAATAATATAATAACTAGTTTTGTTAAAATAATAATGTGGTACCCGCGGAAAATCCACAGTCATCTTGAGTTAACATCTTGCTGTTTTGGATTACTTGTCAAATTTCGGGACGAAATTTCTTTCAAGTTGGGGATGATGTGACAATCCGAGATTTCAAGTTCCTCCTCGACTTACCACTTGTTTGACTTACCACTTGTTTTGTAATTTGTTTGAACTATTGTCTGATGTCATGTAATGTGTGATGGCTTGAAGGATTAGAAGTGCTCTGGTGGTTAGTTGATCATTGTGAAATATTAAAGGTTAGTGTGTAATAAAATCAATGGACAAAGAACCCTCGCGACGAAAGATGGACTCTTCGTCACAAGTTTACTCGACGAACAATGAAGTTTCGTCGTCAACCTTTATCGACAAAAAACTGGTCTTTCGTCGTCACTGGATTTTCGCCGGCCCAATTTCCGTTGAAGCCCAAGAAAGGCCCAATGACCTGTTTGACTATATAAACGTGCATAAGGGTTTACGAAACACCTCCTTAGCAAACCCTAGCACACCTCTCTTCCTCTCTTTTGGTCGACGGTAACTGTTATTCATCGGAGCTCCCTGTCCAGCGGAGCATCACCTCTTCCTCGTTCTCTTATGTAACCCGAACCCTCGGTTAGTACGATTCATCACTAGATTGACTTATAATTGTTGTTAATCCTGGTTATGTGTTTACACGATGAATTATGTTGATGTGATTAGTTTTCCTTGGTGAGACATAACTTGGTTGAATTAATCTTTGTGAACTGTGTAATTGATCTAGGCTTGTTTGTAAGTAAACTCGATGATATGTGTTACATGCTGGAATCGATGTTAATATATGATGAATAATTGCTAGTGAATAACTAAGGTTCATGGTAACAGGTATGTTGATTTTGTGTTGATGTGTATACGAACTCATGCTCTGAATTGATATTAATAGACTCGGTAGAAGGTTGTTAATTAACTAGGGTGACATAATGTTAATGATTGCATAAGATCTGATGTTGTTCTGATGAACTGATAAATCGGGTTTGGTAGAAAAGTTGAATGTCGATGAACGTGATTAGGCGATGAAACAGTAGGGACAATTAGGGTTGGCAGGTCACCATAACCATCTAAGTTATCCATGGCGAAACATAGGTATTTCGCCACCTGTAGTTCCGACGAAACACTGGTATTTCATCAACTATAGCTCGACGAAGAAGGTAGTCTTTCATCACACCTGGCCTCAGCGAAACATATGTTTTTCGTCATTTAGGGTATTTCGCCGAGAAGCTTTGCATGGACAGTAGGTTGTGATGTTTATATTAATTGCATGTATAATAAAGAATGATTTGGTTAATGGAACCCTGTTACTGCCTATTAATGATGACTAATTATGACTGAGGAAACATGATTTGATCTTTATGAATGGCACATTTGACTGATAAGTACTGTTATGAAACGTACATGTGAATCGCGGATTTGTATGAGTTTGAATAACTGTTATGTGCTATGTGTTATGTGTGATTTGCGAGGGTCACATGGGATGTGGATTCCTATGTGTATTGGATACTTGATGCTTGTTATACAATGATCTTGGTGATGAATGCAATCTATGTTAAATACGTGACTTGTTTGATTGTGAAACTGATTCGATTGGTAACCACGGTAGGGCTTGGTTGACCAACTTGGAACGGGTAAAGTAACTTAACAATCCGAGCAATCTAAGGTGAGTTCATTCCTCTTGAGCATGCGTCCCGGTGATTGGGACAGTCATTGGGTATCCCTGAGAGGGATAGGTTTTGGGTAAATCAATTGGGTATTCCTGAGATGAATATGTCTTGTGGGTAAATCTGGAATGTTGGATAATACACTCGTCCTATCACCTTTAAGTCCCATCTTTTTGTTACCAGAGAGGTAACGGGGTATTAGTTGGTAGCGCTACTTAGGTTTGGCACCCTCACCCCGTACCGGAGAGGATGGGTATGAACTAATGACCCAGTCATGCCCAGTGCTTTGATAGGAGCACTGGGGAACGGGCAAAGCATACATCAGGAGCCGTCTTGTATCCGGGGTATTATCAACATTGTAATCAATGAACGGAACTAAACACTTGGTAACTAACGTTTTCGTAAAACTATGAACTCGCCAGCGTTGTCTGATACACGTGTGTGCATGCTCGCAGGTTATAGGTATGTGTAGATATGGAACTTGCTGTCTGGGAAGCTGGAGTGGTCATGGGTCGAGATACAAGGAAATCACGAGACGAGTCTAATGGTTATTATACATATGGTTTATGAAACACTTAACTAATGATTTATGCTTCCGCTGATGATTTATAATTACTGTTTGTAACACTTTATATTAATGAATGAAAGTTTTATTTAAAACCTTGTATGAGTTCAACGTGATTGGTGGCTAGATCCTGGTACGTCACACGCCTCGCGGGGGTTTCCGCTTGGGGTATTTTTGGGCTCATCTCTTTCAGCTCCAGATTGCAAGGTTCGTCTCTTTCATCTGTTGTATACATTGCATGGCTAGTGTACACTTGATTATGATGTAGCATACAGACACACACTCGTCACTATAGCATGATTACAAGAATTGCTTGCTTACCTTATGGTGCGTTGATAGTATGTCATAGTACCTGGAATTCTGTGGTCTTATCATTTTGATAACCTCCGTTTGGTATCTGAGTTTGAAGAGCCATTTGACATGAGTTAGGAGGAACTGAGATGAGCATGCAAATCGCAATATTATTGTGGGTGCACACACAATAATAATGTGGGGTGCATGCGAGTCCCAGTGAGCCTTAACAAGTGAAAAAGGGGTTCTGTTCCGTTATTAGATCAGTGAGAGACATAACAAACCCATAGGGGTTATAGCAGTGATTGCCTTCTACTCGAACGTGATCTTTTCACTCCTCTCTGAATCCTTTCGAATCTCGATGCAATCGAGTATTACCTGAACACCCATCTGAACACCTAGCGAACTGAACCTAAATATAGTTTGTGTGCTCTCTCTCTCCTTGGCGATTTTGTGTTCTTCATGTAACCCTAGATTTTTTTTGTGATCTTTTGCATAACATTCTGTGATTAGAGTTTTGATTTTTCAAAATTCTATAACGAACTCGTTAGCAATAGTGACCGACTAGAATTAGGGTTCCAGTTTTTTTTTTCATTTTCTGTGTTAATCACCGCCTTGGAATTCTGCTCGAAATCCTGATTGATTATATTGGTTGTTGTTGCTTGTGGTTATCTGAGTATAATTTAGCTAGATTGATAACACTTTTCTAATCGGTTAAGGATTGAAGATAGAGTCTAGGGTTTAAGGAATTAGGTTTTTGTCTGATCTGTTCTTGGATTTCTGGTTCGAAAGTGTGGTGTTGCATGGTTGTTTAGAATACGTGAGAATGGAGAGAGTCGAACAAGATGATGATGATAGATATCCGTATATGAGTAACGAGACAGGAGGAAACAACGTATCTGATATGGGGAATGAGGATTATGATACTTCACCAGGTACGGCTCCTATGCGTGGCATCGGATTACGTGTTACTAACATTGAATGGAACCCACTTATGCCAAGAAGAGGTATTTACTCCACCAATAATCGTTCAGTTCTGGATAGGTTAGAGGCTATCTCTTCTCCTGTTAACTTGGATTTTCATGCAAACCCTAAGTCCACAAGTGTGCATGCAAACCCTAAGTCATCAGGCCCTAGCAACGTAAATTTGCATGTGGATGGAAATATGAAACCCCAAGATGATAAGAATGAGGTAAAGACATCAGGCCCCCAATCATTTGCTAGTGTTGTTCAAGCGCATAAGGAACCAACAAAAGTTAACTTTATACATATGGAGTCGGATGAGCAAATGGAGGATGTGGATGTTGTAATTCCTGTTGCTTCGGTAAAACAGGTGAATGAGAGGTTCGCTAATACGCTTTATGGTTATTTCTTAGGAAAACGACTTGCCTTTCCTGTGGTAGAATACTTTGTGAAGAATCAATGGGCGAAGTATGGTTTAATCAAAATAATGATGAATGCGAAGGGTTTTTTCTTCTTTAAATTTAAAACTAAGCAAGGTCTGGAGCAATTGCTGGAAGATGGCCCTTGGACGATTCGTAATGTACCAATAATTCTGAATGAATGGTCTTCTTCAGTTATGTTGGTTAAGGAAGATATCATGGCTATACCTGTATTGTGACAACTGCCACTTTCGGGTAATTTACGTACATTTAAAACAATGATTTACATTATACAAGTATGTGTTTTGAATATTCGAACTGCATGATTACAGGATATACATCTTAGAACACTCGAGGAATATTCATTTATGATGCACATTATTCATTTTTATTGGTTACCTTTGAAACAATGTAAACAATGCATCGAAACAACTAGAGTAGTATCTAGTAAACTAGCGTGCTGACGAAAACTCCGGATCCACAGAAAACATCTAAATGACATCTTTAGGACTCGGACGAGAGTCCAACATCAAATATACATTAAACCCTATATGGGAATAAAAGGGTTTGGTTTAATATATTACCAATGTCCGGTAGCACCAAAAACTGCCCGAAAACTGCCGAAAAGCACTAAAAGCGACGATTTCTACACTTTTCCGCAGAAATTTTGCTGAAATCAGCTTTCTAATATTTTTACGACATGTAAAAATATTATTTAACATAGAATTCATGTGTGGATACATTAGGGTATCATCCGAACCAATAACTACATCAATTCACACAAGTTACACAACTTAGCGTTCAAATAACGTCTAACCGAAACAATTCGAAACGAATATCCGAACAATGTCGGATCTTTTTTTTAGTGACCATCTAATATTATTTAGATCATATTAGACTAGTAATGGTCACTTAACACCTTCTTAACACATTTATACACTTGAAACATTTAAACACCTAAACTTTGCTAAAAGTTTCTAACACTTTAAACACTTAATAACATTTCAACAATTCAAGACCCCCCCCCCCCATGTTGTGAACGGTTTTAAAGGGGTCCCACACCCTATTTTTTTTGTTAAATATCTAGATATTTTATTAGTTACAAGTGGATGAAGTTGGTGCTTTGCTACAACACTTAACCATTAAGCAATACTAGCACCTTACACTCATTTTACATCTTTTATTACTTTTACCAAAAGCTCTCATCATCTTCATCCATCTTACCAAGAACACTAAAAACCCACTTCAATTTTAGTCTTTTATTAGATGATTAACATGGGTTTCCAAGTAACATAAGGTGATCTAAAGCTTTTGGAAGTAAAAGGAAGGGTTTTCATCCATACAAAAGTGTTCTACCATCAAGATCATCATCTTCCTAGTTCTTAATAATCTTCTAAGATCATCCCTAGCCTAGTGCTAGAAGTAAGCTTCTATATCTATTTTTTTTTTATACAAATATATTATGTTTATGATTGTTATTATTACTAATAAAAACCAAGTAATCATACATAATAAACATGAAAAAAATACAAAGAAGCAAAGATAAAAATCATGATATAATTATGGTTGTTTATATTGTGATCTAAGACTTGTTATATGCTTATTTAATCTTGTTATGATGGTTATGATACAAATAAATTGTTAGAAGATGTTTTAAAATATGATCTAACAATTTTACATGTTTATGTTAAAGGGGTTTTTAACATAAGGGTTTAAAGAAATGATCATAACCTTTGTTCTTGTGAAAGTATTAAAGGTTTTTAGTTAAAAACAATACTTCCACAAGATTATAAAAAGTAACATACAACTAGAGATTTTTATAAAAGTTGTTAAAACTAGAATTAAACTTGGTTTTTGAACTAGTTAGCATATGTAATGATCATGTTTAAAACCCTACATGATTTGGATATCATCTTGATAATTTCATGTTATAAAAGTCTCATATGTTTAGTTAAGATGTTGAGTAAATTGATGGTGATTTGATGAAGAAAATGATATGTTTATGAAACATGGTTAAGATAAAAATACAAAGGTTATATGGCCAATTTTCATAAAAACTTTATTTTATAAAGTAACAACATTTTTGGGTTAAATCTCTACAAGATTAAAAAGGTTATTAAAGAAAAGTTTTTATAAAATAAAAGACAAGAAAAATATATATTTTTTTTTAGAAAATATATATTTGTTTACTTTAACAATTTTTGTGACATGTATTACTTGATGTATTAGTTATATATATCAAAGTAGGAACTTGTATCTAATGTCACATTTAAACTCAAAACACTTTATAACAAAAGTCCTACAAGACTTCATATAATAACGCCTTAAAAACAAGTACGGACAATCCGAAGGATCGGACACCATTTATGGTCAAAACGGACGACGGACGAATAGATAAACGAATCGCCAATCCGAGGAGTTACTACGATGTTTAGACGATTTATCGACACGAAATATAAATATGCTATCGATAACAAATTTCGGATGTTTAAAAACTTATAAAAACTAGTATGTTTTTATTTTACCAAAAAGTATACTTAGTAAATTTTTATAAAAGGGTTTTTATAAAAATGAAAGGCTTACTTTTACTAGTGGGCTAAATTATAACAAATGGGCTTATTTTACTTAATGGGCTATTTTTCTACAAATGGGCTTATTTTACTTAATGGGCTATTTTTCTACAAATGGGCTTATTTTTCTTAATGGGCTTATCTTCATAATGGGCTTAACATAAATTCATGGGCTAAGCCCAAATACCAAACATATGGGCCAAAGCCCAACACTATTCAAGCCCAACACTATTCAAGCCCAACACTATTCAAGCCCAACACTATTCAAGCCCAACACTATTCAAGCCCAACACTATTCAAGCCCAACACTATTGAAGCCCAACACTATTCAAGACCAACACTATTGAGGCCCAACACTATTTAGGCCCAGCATTATTTGGGGCCCAATAACATGAAAACATGGGCTCGGCCCAATGATACAATTATTGGAAACACAACTATACAATTGATACATGTAAGACACGAGATTCAGCGGACTAGATCCGACTATACAACTCACAAGATACAAGATAACGTTTATATATATATATTTGGTGAAAAATATATATAACATTTGAACAACTCATTCGTCGAATACACAGTTAACGAACAGTAAAGACATACAAGTCTTAACACATATTCAAGACACAAGACTTATACTCAAGTCATCTATAAAGACCGAAGTGTCTAACAAATAAAGAACATTTGTAGGTCGCAACGTTGTTCAAGACGACCGTATGTCAGATCACAGCTAGTTATTATTCACGGACGCAATTCTGTGAGTTCATGTCCCCTATTCATTTAAATGTTTTACAACTTTACAACTATCGGGGAAAATACATGTTCAATGTATGTTAAAGTTAGGGAATGAAACACCTTAGATCATGTGCGAATTAGGGTTATACATCTAAGCACCATTAATCCAGTTTGGACCTAGGTACAAGTGGTTAGATCTAATGGGTATTGGCGAGCCCCACTCTTGGTCGTGGACCCATACAGAAGAGTGCGTTTGTGTCCCAGTCGATAGGAGTCGACATAAAATCGTCTAGGTTTGGATTGCTTCCTAATTCGTCACACATATTAATGTCCTCACGAAACATTAATGATCAACGATTTCATTGACACTTTACATACTACATCATACATACAGATACATCATACATACAGATACGTCATACATACAGATACATCATACATACAGATACATCTTATACAACTCACATTTTGTGGATACAGTTTATACAACTCACATTTTACAGATACATTTTATACAACTCACATTTTACAGATACATCTCATACAACTAAACTGCATGAACTCGCTCAACTTTTGTTGATGTTTTCAAACTTACATGTATTTCAGGGAATTAGTGGACAAATGCAACGATTTCAGTTCAAGGAAAACAAGTATCAATACTCCATGCCAACTATTGAAGGGTTTGCCTGTTATATACCGCCTCTTTGCGGTGATATAGTGGTCAAAGTCTTGACATTTTAAGACTTACATTTTGATGTATAAAACGATGACAACTTATTTTCATTTGATGGTTTGAAACCAATACATTCAACTTATGTTGCATTCATTTGAAACAATTATGACAATGGCATTGGAGCTTGTATTTATTCATATAGTTTGTTCATGTACATCGATATTTATGCAATGAAAACCATACAGATCACACCTTGCGTTTCCGCTACGAGCGGGTGTGACAGATTGGTATCAGAGCATCGATTGTAGTGAACCAGGATTCTTTCTCGAGTCTAAGTCTACAATCACTAGGGATCTCTCACGAAAACCTCTAGTTCATGTTGAACATATTATAAATAAAATTGGACAAGTCAAAAGGTTTTCATTGCATAAACATTTTTCAAGGTCCACTACAACAAAAATTCATTTCACATAAATCAAGCGAGGACATTTCCATGGGTGAAGTCTATGAGAAACAGACACAATACATTAATAGACTATGTGCCTACAATACATTACATTATCAGTTTATGCATTATAAACAGTTTACAAGTTCAGCTTATACAAGATAGAAATCCTTGATTGATAGGATTTTACATGATTATATATATAGGTTGTTCATATATATGTTACATGAAATATTTTTCCAAGAACAAAATACCTTCGACTTCAAACTCTATTATTATTCTTTACTCACACGATGAAAATATCGACCTCATGTCTATTGCGGAGCTTATGGCGAACATGATTCCTAAGTGAAATCTTAAACTTAATTCCGTAAAATATGGTTGCTTTCTCGCGAAGGCTGAGATGCCTGACCATGATAATGACGACGAGGCGGAGGTGGTAACCTTGGACAACAACTCCATTAGTGGGACGAGATCCCCGTGACTCATGCTAATCAAGGTTGATATACTCTTGTCCCTACAAGGAAGATGAAGTACTCATCTTGAAGGTGCCCCTTCAGTTGTTATTGTTACAGATTCTTTCCATTTCTATTTCATCTAACGTCGTACCGTCCTGCGAGTAACAACAACGGACGTTGACACGTGAACTATCACGAAGTTTCCTTCTATGTTGAAGGTATATAAACAATAGTGTCCTCTCTTTGACTGATCGCCTGCTCTAAACGAGAGAATGCTAGGGTGACCATGCAAGACAATTTATTATTACGGGGGCCCACGTAATAACAACTTGTAGTGCAAGGAAATTCTGGTGGACTCTGCGGGTCAAGCTAATGATCACTATTCATTCAAAATTCTTAAGTTATTACTTGAGATTCAATTCTTCCTATCTAGTAAAACACGAACTGGGGGTGGTTAGTATAACACCCTACAATACAATACAATACAATACAATACAATACAATACAATACAATACAATACAATACAATACAATACAATACAATACAATACAATACAATACAATACAATACAATACAATACAATACAATACAATACAATACAATACAATACAATACAATACAGGAAGACGACACATATTTGTTCACACCTAACATTCGATCTATATCACGATTCAGTTGAGACTAGTCATTTAAACAAACAAAACGTATTAGCCACTCATGGAGGATTTTCCTCAACATTCTCGAAATTCTTGAACATGGGTTGGTTCCAGGGTGTCTATGACACTTTATCCTACTTTACCTTACCTTACTTTATCATATTCCACCTTATCATATTTATTGGAAGTGATACAATAAATTCCGTCGTTTGACATTTGTCTTTTTCCAAGGGATGGTATGGCATGAGCCATGCTGCAACTCCCTCATTACATTCTATTCTACATTTTTGGAGATTCTAATAATCTTGTTAGAGCTCGTGAAACTCAAGCACTATTACCATAATTGTCACATGGACAAGTAAGACAAAGGATTTTCTCTACTTAGGACGAAAGAGGTCCATAGAGTAGGGAATACATATTATATGGACGAAGACCACTGGTTGGTTTCCCCTCCTCAACGAATTATTTCTCTTTCCATTTAGACGTATGACCAATACATGCAAGAGGCATTACACCTTTTGGTTTTGTTTATCCACATTATCATTCATTTTCGGTTATTCGTATTATCATTTATTCAAACATATATGAACCATGCGGTCTTAAGGTTTCGATGACTGATTGCATTCTTCATTCTTGGGCACATGATAGACTTTATTTATCCAAATACATGTCTAGATTCTTTAATAGTGTGTATTAAAAAGAACATGGCGCCAAAAGAATCAATTGTTTAAGTTAAAAGTTATGTGTTGAAAACCATTGCTTTTACACAAGACATGTTTTATACATGACATTGTTACGCAAGACATTGTTATACATGTCATTTGACGTTGGTATACACAGGACATTTTTGTAAATAACGAGACGTGTGTAATATGATAAAAGCATGGTGGATACGCCGCTGGTACTTCCTATATATAAGTGCTTATGTTATATTGCATATCGTGGTGTTATTCAAACCTCTTCGACAAAGATAAGACATGACCTTTTTGCACAAGACACGACATCTTCTACACAAGATATATTATTCTAATTCAGGACATGATATATTTCATACACTACATTTCAATTGGTTATTTATTTAACCATACATCATTCTTTTATATCATCTGAGCTGCATATCAATCTTCATATGATTTATTCTAGAACTCGATCACGACTATAGCCTATGTTGTTGGTTACACTTGATGCTTTCACGGTCTCTCAGGGGTAGTTCCATACTGGGTAACACCCGAATTCAAACACACTGAGTGTTACATTTCGGGTTTAGCTTCAGAGATCCGAAGCATAACCGCATCATCCCTCCCTACCTCGATCACTCAAACAATAACTCTCGCCATGAGAGAAATGAAGTCATGAGTACGTACAATCTACGATCATCATGTATCAATTCTATTAATACCAACACCGAGCTTAGCTATTGCTTTTAAATGTTAAGCATATACTCGAATTAGAGTCATGTTGGACACACATTACTATATCAAGTTAGCTAATGGGGAATTAGCTGAGACATATCAAATCATTAAGGGCCACCGGTATGTATCCTATTCGTCAACATTTCACATCCATATTATTTGATACCATTGCCAATTTTAGCTTCATCTCAACATTTCACATACATGAGTTTCATGGCTAGTGACGGGATTGTCCTAGCTACAATTAGGGATTGGGTTATCCTACATCTAAACATATGGATCGGGTTATCCTACATTTAAACATAGGGTTCCAAAAACTATACAGTGAAGTCCTCACCACACAGAATTTAAAATGTACTTGGCCTAGAGTCAAGTAAGCTAGACGTCTCCTCATTCTATAGAATTGGCAAAGAGTAAACTAGTCGAGTCTAGAGCTGAAATTCAATATCGATCTCTTCCCCGTTCAGTTGAGTAGTTTCGAAGTAGTGGTTGACATGGATTGGTTATCCGATAACCTAGCCGAAGTCTTCTGTCATGAGAAGATCATTCGCCTACCACTGCCGAACAAAGAGACATTTGTTATTCATGGAGAGAAGCACGACACACCATTGCGGATCATTAATTGCATGAAGGCACAAAAGTGCTTACAGAAAGGTTGTATTGCCTTTCTAGCAATTGTTGTAGACAAGAAGGCCGTTGGGCCACAGCTGACAGATATTCTTGTGATAAAATAATTTCCAGAAGAATTTCCTAAAGAATTGCCAGGACTACCACCATATCGACAAGTCGAGTTTCACATCGACTTGGTAACGGGAGCTTCACCCGTAGCCAAATCTCCATATCGTTTAGCACCTTCTGAACCTTGTAGTTGACCGAATAAGGACGTTGTGAGTTCATAACCCCCATTCTTTATCACTATACATCTTTATAAAGGTTTTGGGGGTGGAAAGACATGCAAGTTTTGCAAAAGTGCACAACATTTCGATGAATGAAAATTCATATTTCTAAACCATGTTACAAATGAATTTCCAACTAACTCAAATGGTTTATGAAAGGTTCTAGCTTCTACTCTAAGATAGACTTACGATCAGGGGTATCACAAGTTACGAATATAAGAGGAAAGCATACCAAGGACGGCTTTTCAAACTCGTTATGGCCATTACGAGTTTCTCGTTATGACCTTTGGTTTAACGAACGCACCAGCGGTCTTCATGGAATTAATGAATCGCGTGTGCAAGCCGTATCTCGAAAAATTCGTCATAGTATTTATTGACGACATATTAATATACTCACGATTGACTGATGAACACGAACAACATTTGAGAACCATTTTAGAGTTGTTAAAGACGGAGAAACTATACGCGAAATTTTCCAAGTGCGAATTTTGGATTCGCGAAGTAAAACTCCTCAGGCATGTAGTGAACGAGAAAGGCATTCAAGTAGACCAAGCTAAGATCGAAGCAATTAAGAACTGGGAAGCGTCCAAGACCCCAACTGGAGTCCGACAATTTTTGGGATTAATGGGATATCATCGGAGATCTATTGAGATATTATTTTTTTTTACTCAATTGCTAACCTCCCTCACCCATAAAGACAATAAATGCGCCCCTATCGAAAAAAAAAACAAGAAATAGCATTACAACTTATTCTTAAGATTGGTGCATAGCATTTTACAATCTTATCATTATCCGATGATACCGATGACTTTGTTGTAAACTATGATGCTTCGCATCAAAGATTGGGTTGCGTACCCATGCAACATGAAAACGTTATTGTGTACACGTCGCGCCAATTAAAAAGTTCACGAGAAGAACTATACCACTCTCGACCTTGAGTTAGGCGTGGTGGTATTCGCTTTAAAAAAAATTATGGCGACATTATTTATATGGTACTCAATGCATTATTTTCACGGATCATAAAAGTCTTCAACACATATTCAACCAAAAAGAATTAAATATACGTCAACGATGTTTGTTGAATTGTTGAACGACTATGATTGTGAAATAAAGTACCATCCGGGCAAGGCAAACGTTGTAGCAGATGCCTTGAGCCGCAAGGAGCGAGTTAGAACACTGAGAGTTCAAGCATAAGAGAAGATGATTCACAAGCGCTCAAGGAAGAGCATATTCAAGCAGAAACACTTAGAGGCATGAAGGAACAATTAGTGCCGAAAGAAGATGGAACTTTATACCTAATGGGTCGAAATTGGGTTCTATTCTTTGGCGGCCTTCGAGATGATATTTTGAGGAAGCACATTGGCCTAAGTATTGAAAGAATACTATTGGTGGCCTAACCTCAAAAGTGATATCGCGACTTATGTCGGAGAATGCTTGACTTGCGCGAAAGTCAAAGTCGAATAGCAAAATCCCTCGGACTTGTTACAACAAACCGAGATTCCCGTTTGGTAATGGGAACAAATATCGATGGACTTCATTACGAAGTTACTCAGGACCTCAAGAGGTCACTACATGATATGTGTAATCATCGATAGACTAACAAAGTCCGCACACTTCTTACCGATTCGGGAGAAGGATAATACTGAGAAACTAGCGGAACTCTATCTCAAAGAAATAGTGGCTCGTCATGGAGTGCCTATTTCAATCAATTCAGACCGAGACGGTCGTTTTATTTCTAGAATTTGGAAATCATTTCAACAGGCCTTTGGATCTCATTTGAATCTAAGTACGACCTTTCATCCACAAACTGACGGCCAGAGCGAACGGACAATCCAAACACTCAAAGATATGCTTCGCGCATGTGTTATGGATTTAGGCGGTAATTGAGATACTCATCTACCTTTAGTTGAGTTTTCCTACAATAAACAGCTACCATACTAGTATACAAGCTGCACCGTTTGAAGCTCTTTATGGTCGAAAGTGTCGCTCTCCGCTATGTTGGGCGGAAATAGGCGATAGTCAATTAATTGGTCCGGAACTAGTCCAAGAGACTACGGATAAAAATTTTCAGATCCAAGACCGTATCAAGACGGCTCGCGATCGACAAAAGAGCTACGCAGATAAAAGACGAAAACCATTATCTTTCGAGGTTAGAGACAAAGTCTTGTTGAAAGTCTCGCCTTGGAAAGGCGTAGCGAGGTTCGGTAAACGTGGAAAGCTTAACCCATGTTACATTGGACCATTTGAAATCTTAGAAAAGATTGGCACTGTTGCCTACAAGTTGAAGTTACCAGATGAACTTAGCAGTGTGCACGACACGTTTCATGTGTCGAATCTTAAAAAGAGTCCAACACAAGCAACCGTTATCATTCTTTCGGATGAAATTCACATTGACGACAAACTCCAATTCACTAAAGAACCTATTGAAGTCATGGACTGTAAAGTCTAGAAATCATGGAGGAGTCGTATCAAATTATTAAAATGTACGTTGGAACTCTCGACACGGACCCGAGTATACTTGGGAACGTGAACATTAAATCAAAGCCAAAAACTCTCACCTGTTCGAGTAGTCTCCTGTATAGGATGACTCAGCTTGAATTTCGGGACGAAATTCTCAATAACAGGGGGAGAATGTGACAACTGCCACTTTCGGGTAATTTACGTACATTTAAAACAATGATTTACATTATACAAGTATGTGTTTTGAATATTCGAACTGCATGATTACAGGATATACATCTTAGAACACTCGAGGAATATTCATTTATGATGCACATTATTCATTTTTATTGGTTACCTTTGAAACAATGTAAACAATGCATCGAAACAACTAGAGTAGTATCTAGTAAACTAGCGTGCTGACGAAAACTCCGGATCCACAGAAAACATCTAAATGACATCTTTAGGACTCGGACGAGAGTCCAACATCAAATATACATTAAACCCTATATGGGAATAAAAGGGTTTGGTTTAATATATTACCAATGTCCGGTAGCACCAAAAACTGCCCGAAAACTGCCGAAAAGCACTAAAAGCGACGATTTCTACACTTTTCCGCAGAAATTTTGCTGAAATCAGCTTTCTAATATTTTTACGACATGTAAAAATATTATTTAACATAGAATTCATGTGTGGATACATTAGGGTATCATCCGAACCAATAACTACATCAATTCACACAAGTTACACAACTTAGCGTTCAAATAACGTCTAACCGAAACAATTCGAAACGAATATCCGAACAATGTCGGATCTTTTTTTTAGTGACCATCTAATATTATTTAGATCATATTAGACTAGTAATGGTCACTTAACACCTTCTTAACACATTTATACACTTGAAACATTTAAACACCTAAACTTTGCTAAAAGTTTCTAACACTTTAAACACTTAATAACATTTCAACAATTCAAGACCCCCCCCCCCCCATGTTGTGAACGGTTTTAAAGGGGTCCCACACCCTATTTTTTTGTTAAATATCTAGATATTTTATTAGTTACAAGTGGATGAAGTTGGTGCTTTGCTACAACACTTAACCATTAAGCAATACTAGCACCTTACACTCATTTTACATCTTTTATTACTTTTACCAAAAGCTCTCATCATCTTCATCCATCTTACCAAGAACACTAAAAACCCACTTCAATTTTAGTCTTTTATTAGATGATTAACATGGGTTTCCAAGTAACATAAGGTGATCTAAAGCTTTTGGAAGTAAAAGGAAGGGTTTTCATCCATACAAAAGTGTTCTACCATCAAGATCATCATCTTCCTAGTTCTTAATAATCTTCTAAGATCATCCCTAGCCTAGTGCTAGAAGTAAGCTTCTATATCTATTTTTTTTTGTACAAATATATTATGTTTATGATTCTTATTATTACTAATAAAAACCAAGTAATCATACATAATAAACATGAAAAAAATACAAAGAAGCAAAGATAAAAATCATGATATAATTATGGTTGTTTATATTGTGATCTAAGACTTGTTATATGCTTATTTAATCTTGTTATGATGGTTATGATACAAATAAATTGTTAGAAGATGTTTTAAAATATGATCTAACAATTTTACATGTTTATGTTAAAGGGGTTTTTAACATAAGGGTTTAAAGAAATGATCATAACCTTTGTTCTTGTGAAAGTATTAAAGGTTTTTAGTTAAAAACAATACTTCCACAAGATTATAAAAAGTAACATACAACTAGAGATTTTTATAAAAGTTGTTAAAACTAGAATTAAACTTGGTTTTTGAACTAGTTAGCATATGTAATGATCATGTTTAAAACCCTACATGATTTGGATATCATCTTGATAATTTCATATAAAAGTCTCATATGTTTAGTTAAGATGTTGAGTAAATTGATGGTGATTTGATGAAGAAAATGATATGTTTATGAAACATGGTTAAGATAAAAATACAAAGGTTATATGGCCAATTTTCATAAAAACTTTATTTTATAAAGTAACAACATTTTTGGGTTAAATCTCTACAAGATTAAAAAGGTTATTAAAGAAAAGTTTTTATAAAATAAAAGACAAGAAAAATATATATTTTTTTTTAGAAAATATATATTTGTTTACTTTAACAATTTTTGTGACATGTATTACTTGATGTATTAGTTATATATATCAAAGTAGGAACTTGTATCTAATGTCACATTTAAACTCAAAACACTTTATAACAAAAGTCCTACAAGACTTCATATAATAACGCCTTAAAAACGAGTACGGACAATCCGAAGGATCGGACACCATTTATGGTCAAAACGGACGACGGACGAATAGATAAACGAATCGCCAATCCGAGGAGTTACTACGATGTTTAGACGATTTATCGACACGAAATATAAATATGCTATCGATAACAAATTTCGGATGTTTAAAAACTTATAAAAACTAGTATGTTTTTATTTTACCAAAAAGTATACTTAGTAAATTTTTATAAAAAGGTTTTTATAAAAATGAAAGGCTTACTTTTACTAGTGGGCTAAATTATAACAAATGGGCTTATTTTACTTAATGGGCTATTTTTCTACAAATGGGCTTATTTTACTTAATGGGCTATTTTTCTACAAATGGGCTTATTTTTCTTAATGGGCTTATCTTCATAATGGGCTTAACATAAATTCATGGGCTAAGCCCAAATACCAAACATATGGGCCAAAGCCCAACACTATTGAAGCCCAACACTATTCAAGCCCAACACTATTCAAGCCCAACACTATTCAAGCCCAACACTATTCAAGCCCAACACTATTCAAGACCAACACTATTGAGGCCCAACACTATTTGAGGCCCAACACTATTTAGGCCCAGCATTATTTGGGGCCCAATAACATGAAAACATGGGCTCGGCCCAATGATACAATTATTGGAAACACAACTATACAATTGATACATGTAAGACACGAGATTCAGCGGACTAGATCCGACTATACAACTCACAAGATACAAGATAACGTTTATATATATATATTTGGTGAAAAATATATATAACATTTGAACAACTCATTCGTCGAATACACAGTTAACGAACAGTAAAGACATACAAGTCTTAACACATATTCAAGACACAAGACTTATACTCAAGTCATCTATAAAGACCGAAGTGTCTAACAAATAAAGAACATTTGTAGGTCGCAACGTTGTTCAAGACGACCGTATGTCAGATCACAGCTAGTTATTATTCACGGACGCAATTCTGTGAGTTCATGTCCCCTATTCATTTAAATGTTTTACAACTTTACAACTATCGGGGAAAATACATGTTCAACGTATGTTAAAGTTAGGGAATGAAACACCTTAGATCATGTGCGAATTAGGGTTATACATCTAAGCACCATTAATCCAGTTTGGACCTAGGTACAAGTGGTTAGATCTAATGGGTATTGGCGAGCCCCACTCTTGGTCGTGGACCCATACAGAAGAGTGCGTTTGTGTCCCAGTCGATAGGAGTCGACATAAAACCGTCTAGGTTTGGATTGCTTCCTAATTCGTCACACATATTAATGTCCTCGCGAAACATTAATGATCAACGATTTCATTGACACTTTACATACTACATCATACATACAGATACATCATACATACAGATACATCATACATACAGATACATCTTATACAACTCACATTTTGTGGATACAGTTTATACAACTCACATTTTACAGATACATTTTATACAACTCACATTTTACAGATACATCTCATACAACTAAACTGCATGAACTCGCTCAACTTTTGTTGATGTTTTCAAACTTACATGTATTTCAGGGAATTAGTGGACAAATGCAACGATTTCAGTTCAAGGAAAACAAGTATCAATACTCCATGCCAACTATTGAAGGGTTTGCCTGTTATATACCGCCTCTTTGCGGTTATATAGTGGTCAAAGTCTTGACATTTTAAGACTTACATTTTGATGTATAAAACGATGACAACTTATTTTCATTTGATGGTTTGAAACCAATACATTCAACTTATGTTGCATTCATTTGAAACAATTATGACAATGGCATTGGAGCTTGTATTTATTCATATAGTTTGTTCATGTACATCGATATTTATGCAATGAAAACCATACAGATCACACCTTGCGTTTCCGCTACGAGCGGGTGTGACATGTATGGGTGAAAATGGTTGATGTGCCGCTGCAAGCATTCACGGAAGATGGCCTGAGTTTACTAGCGTCAAAGGTAGGAGTGCCCAAGATGTTAGATTCGTACACAGCGTCTATGTGTGCTGAATCATGGGGTAGAAGTAGCTTTGCAAGAGCCCTTATCGAAGTTAATGCTGGAGCTGAATTGAAAAAAAGTGTCAAGATTGCGGTCCCATCTTTGGAAGGTAATGGCTATTTAAAAGTTGATGTTAAAGTAGAATATGATTGGGTGCCGTCTAGGTGTAGTACTTGTGTCTTTGGACATGATGATAAGGAATGCCCAAAGAAACCGAAAGCAGCTGATATGGGTGGGTCAATCAAAGATGCTGATGGTTTTAAGGAATTTAAAGGAAAGAGTAAGAAAGGAACCCAGCAAGGGATTCAGTTAAAAAATCAAAAACCAAAGATGGTTTATCGGCCGATAAGTAAAAACAAATCGAATGGTGATAATGCTTCTACCTCCACGGTTAGGACTTCTAACCCATTTGATGTGTTACAAGAAGAAGGAGTGGATAATAAAGTGCAAAACATGTCTGGTATACCTGATATACAATCGGTGAGGACCAAAAAAGGAGGAGCGAGTAATACGATCGAGGTAATAGCCGATGATGTTGGGATTGATGATGTATTATCAGACATTCCTAAGTTTATGGATCAGAGAGCAGATGGAAAGAAACCTGAGGGTGCAAGCACACCCGGTCAAGAAAGTATTAATGGGTAGTATAGCTGCATGGAATATAAGGGGATTGAACCACCCCTTTAAACAGAAAGAGGTTCAGCAGCTGATGAGGGATCATCATCTTCAGGTATGTGCGATTTTGGAAACACATGTTAATGCATCTAATGTAGAGATAATTTGTAAGAAAGTTTCTTCTTCGTGGAAGTGGGCATCTAATGCCATGTATTGTAGTAAGGGTACCCGTATTATGCTGGGGTGGGATGTGAATGCTGTTGACGTTATGATTTTAGCACAATCGGACCAAGTTATCCACACACAGATTGTGTTTAAATCTGATAGAAAAACTGTCTTTTGCTCTTTTGTGTATGCTGAAAATAACTACCATAATAGAAGAGAGTTGTGGGGTAATCTATGTATGCACCATTCGTTCATGCGAGATAAGCCGTGGGTTCTCATGGGTGATTTTAATTGTACGTTATTTCTTGATGATACTTTATCGGGTACCTCAACAAGCAATCCAGGGATGGTTGAGTTCAAGGATTGTGTGAATGATATCGAAGTGTCGGATGTTAATAGTTCAGGATTACACTATACCTGGACAAATAAACAGCTGAAACCACGAGCGGTGTTCAAGAAACTAGATCGTGTGCTGGGTAATACCAAATTTATTGATTTGTTCCAAGCGGCTGCTGCATGTTTCCACCCGTATAGATTATCGGATCACACTCCATGTACCCTGGTTCTGCCGAGTATTATAAGGGATAAACCGAGACCATTTAAGTTTGTTAACTTGCTCACGGATAAACAAGGTTTTATGGAGGAAGTTCAACGTATTTGGGACAAGGATATTCAAGGAGTGTGTATGTTTCAGGTTGTTAAGAAGTTGAAATTGTTGAAGACTCCGCTAAGGAAACTCATGCATCAACAAGGGAACTTACACGAGAATGTAAAACATGCGAGGAAGGAGCTGGATGAGTGCCAATGTGCGGTTGATATTGATCCATCGAATAGCAATTTAATGAATAAACTTTCAAATCTTCTTCAAGTTTACAAGGATGCGGTCCGTGATGAAGCCTTGTTTCTTCAGCAGAAGTCTAAAGTGGATTGGCTAGAGCTAGGAGACTCGAACACTAAGTATTTCCATAATGTAGTAAAAGCGAAGAATCATCGGAGCAGGATTTCTTCTATTAAGGATGCGAATGGTAACATGGTAGAGGAAGATATGGTGGCGCAGGTCATGGTAGATCATTACTCAAAGTTTTTTGGATCGACAACAAATATTAATGTGCAGCCTACTCCAGACTTGTTTCATACAAAGTTGACAGAGGAAAAGGCTACGTTTATGGTTCGAGAGGTGTCGGATGACGAGATCAAAAAGGCTATTTTTTCAATTGCAGGGAATAAGGCTCCGGGGCCGGATGGATATACGTCGGTATTCTTTAAACGGGCTTGGAATGTGGTTGGGAATGATGTGTGCAAAGCGGTGAAAGCTTTTTTCCAAAATGGGAAATTATTACAGCAAATTAATCACACGGTTGTGTCGTTAATTCCTAAAGTTACAACTCCTTCTTCAATTGCGGATTATAGACCTATCTCGTGTTGCAACACGTTATACAAGTGCATTAGCAAGATAATAAGTGATCGGATGAAAGACGGTTTGGCAGATATTGTAAGTATTAACCAGTCTGCGTTTGTGCCGGGGAGACGTATATCTGATAATATCCTTTTAACGCAAGAACTCATGCATAATTATCACCGTAAAGTGGGTCCTCCTAGATGTGCGTTTAAGATTGATATACAAAAGGCGTACGATACGGTGGAATGGTCTTTTTTGGAAGGGACGTTGACAGGATTTGGGTTCCATCCGAAAATGGTAAAGTGGATCATGGCGTGTGTGGCTTCTACTTCGTTTTCGTTAGCTATTAACGGGAACCTCTTTGGGTACTTTAAAGGAAACGAGGGCTACGACAGGGTGACCCTATGTCTCCGTATCTGTTTACGATTGTTATGGAAGTCCTTACTCTAATTCTGAACCAACATGATGTGTTGTTGAATGATTTTAGATTCCATAACAAGTGTGAGAAGCAAAGAATAATCAATATGTGTTTTGCAGATGATTTATTTATCTTTGCGAGAGGAGACCACAAATCGGCTGGAGTCATAATGGCGGCGATTAATGAGTTTATGTCTTTGTCGGGTCTTGTTCCAAGTATGGCTAAGAGTACTGTTTTCTTTGGCAATGTAACGGATCAGGCGAAAGCGAGAATTTTGAGTATTATGCCATTTGAAGAGGGAGCGCTTCCAGTTAAATACTTGGGTGTTCCTCTCATTTCTACTCGGCTGAAATATAAAGATTGCAAAAGACTTGTGGAGAGTATGGAGGCACAGATAACAGACTGGAAAACAAAATGTTTGTCGTTTGCAGGAAGGTTGTAATTAATCCGTTCAGTTTTGGCTTCTATGCATATATATTGGGCTGCGGTCTTCATCCTACCCAAGCGTGTTATACGTGAGCTTGAAGACGGGATGCGTTGTTTCTTGTGGTCGCAAGGGAACAAGATAAAAGGAAAAGCGAAAGTACGGTGGAAGAAGGTTTGCCTCCCGAGAGGTGGGGGGCTTGGTATTCGACGGATATATGATATGAATAACGCCTTAATGGTTTCGCATATTTGGAGCTTGTTAACTCACCGTGAGTCTTTATGGGTCAGATGGATTCACTCTTACCGTATTCGGGATAAAAGCTTTTGGGAACTATCGATTACAAATAATATCACTTGGAGCTGGAGGAAGATACTTCAACTAAGATCGAATGTTCGCAATTATATATGGACCAAGGTTGGTGATGGAATGGACACGAACGTATGGTTTGATAAATGGCATGAGGTTTGTCCGATTATTTCTTTTGTTACCCCTCGGTTGATAGCTAATGCGGGTTTTAATCTAAAATCTAAGTTAGCGGATATTTTCGTGAATGGGGAGTGGAGATGGCCAATTGATTGGTTCAATCGGTTCAATGTGCTTCAAAATGTTCATGATTTTGCTTCTGATCCAACACGTAAAGACACCATAATGTGGAGAACAAGGCGAGGGATTCTGATAGATTTTAATACCTTTACGGTATGGGATGACATTCGGATACACGATACGGAAGTTCAATGGGGGAGTGTGGTGTGGTTTCCGCAAGCTATACCAAAACACTCTTTTATTATGTGGTTGATTATCAATAGGAAATTAAAGACGCAGGATATCATGTGTAGTTGGCAATCTTCGGGTAATGCAAACTATAATCTGATGTGCTGCTCGTTGTGTACTTCTGGCCTGGATTCCCACGATCATCTGTTCTTTGAGTGTGATTATGCGGCTCAGGTGTGGAATGGTGTTAAAGACCTAGCTGGTATGACATTGATTCAGAACATTTGGACTTATATCATGGAATTCTTAATGGGTAACGCGAACTCAACATCTGCTAGCTACATTATTTCTAAGTTGGTGGTTAGTGCCGCGGCTTATTTTGTGTGGAACGAAAGAAATCGACGATTATTTTCGAATCAGAAAAGGAGTTCAGATCAGTTAGTGGAGGTGATTCTTGGAACAGTTCGAATGAAGCTCCATACGATGCGGTTCAAGATGTCTTTTCATACGGCTCAAGTGTTACAGCAATGGATGCTTCCTCGTGGATTGATGGTGGCGGATGATGATTGTGGCTGACGATCGTCCACTTTTTGTCACTAGTGTATACGCGACTGATGTAGCTTAGTTTGATTGGTGTAATGGTTGTCTTTTTGTTTTAGTTTTTGACTTGACTCCTGTTTGGCATGTCATTCAGGAGAACTGAGGAGTTTGTTTTGCTTCTCACTTGGGTTTTTGCTTGATATAAAATTCACCGGGGTAACCCTTTACCCAAAAAAAAACACCTAGCGAACTGTGTAGAATGTTAGGTTCTTGTACGAACGTCCCTGAGTTGGATGTTGCAGCGTAATGATTGGTCTATACCTCTCACACTTATCTTTGTTTGCTGGAACTTAGCGCGTTGACGCCTTATATCCCGAAGTGCGGTCACCTCTGCAACACTCTCGCAATATATCGTGTATTACTCAAACAACTTGCAACATCGAGGGACAAGAGGATGAGCGCAGTACTTTACCGACCTCAGTATTTGGACGACCCCGATTACTGGCAACGAACCCCAGCAAATTGACTTCAACCGAATCCTTAACCCTAGTGAGCAACTCATGGGAGTCAACTCTCACGAATCACTCGGGACATAAGTGATGACAATGATCAGAGGGACGTACTCGAGATTGCATTCTTGCTTTTGTAGGTGGAAGGTAAGGAACATAGAGAAGGAGGAGGAGAGAGAACAACCAGATATATCATAGGTGATCACAGAAATTTCCACCTGCATGATTCGGCCCATCTTTCTTTCCTCTATGATATGAGAAAACACTCCTCAGTGAGACAATGTAGTCAAGTCAATAGCAGCCAGAGCAAAAAAGAAGGTCATTCGATATAGACCGGATGAGAAGGAGAAATCAATCGCCAATGCTGATACAAAAGGAAACCCGTAACCGCGCTTTCACTTCAAAACTGAAGGGAATGAGCCGAGGTCAGGAACTGAACTACCTGCTTTCGGGTCAACTAAAGCAAGGGCAAAGGCTTCCCCGATTGTTAGAACTCCTTGGACCATGTTTAGGCTTATCGGATTAGGCTGCTGGAAAGGCTGAGACGATAGGCTTTGATTCATCAGTTTTAGAGAGGGCTATAGGCCACTTTCTCTCACTCAATAGATCTATCTGGTCAGTAACCCCCTGAAATCCTTACTTCGAGTGAGGGCTGTACTGTAAGAGACGAGCTAGACCTCGATAGCCTCAATGGATGGAGGATGAGCGCAGTACTTTACCGACCTCAGTATTTGGACGACCCCGATTACTGGCAACGAACCCCAGCAAATTGACTTCAACCGAATCCTTAACCCTAGTGAGCAACTCATGGGAGTCAACTCTCACGAATCACTCGGGACATAAGTGATGACAATGATCTATAGTGTGGAATGTGTAACTGCCAGCACAATGAGTAACGCTTTAGGACGTGACACGGAATGTGAAAAGAAAAGGTAGACCCGGTTGGTGAAAGATCGTAGGGCTCCGTTTCAAGCAACAACATTAGAGGCAACAGTCAGGGCAACATCAAGGTACTCGTAAGTGTAGCCAACAGTATGGAAACGAAGGTGACATCGGCAAGGGTTGACTGTGTTAAGTCAAGATTTCAACCAAGGGAACAATGATAGTCTTGGGAATCCACGTGACCATAACAACAACACTAGAAATGATGCTCGTGGAAGGGCATTTAGGATCGGCATGGACGACGCCAGGCATTATAACAACATGGTAGCTTGTATGGTAGCTAATCGCTTCGTCTCTATTCTGTTTGACCCTGATGCTTCTTGAAACCGAACCTGATGTGGAATCGGCTGATGGCAAGTCAACTGAAGCCTCGTATGTTCGTGGGACGCAAACTTGACCTTGTGGGACAAGTGTTCGACATCAACCTTCCTTCTACTATCTTGGATGGTTTCGACGCAATAGTTAGTGTGGATTGGTTATCCAGATATCACGCAGATACACTCGGTGAGAAGAAAATTTTGCGTATCCCTCTCCATAGTGGAGAATCATCGTCTGTCCCAAAATGTGAGAATGGTGTAAAGGTTAGTATCATTTCAGTAATGAAAGCCCAGAAGTGTCTACGGGAGGATTACCCCGCTATGTTAACAACCGTTACTGACGTTAAGGATGAGAAAGAGAGGATCGAGGATCCAGCAGTTGTTCGTGATTTCCTTTCGGTGTGCCACTCGAGGAACTTTCAGGTTTACTCCCACAACTGTTAGGCGAAATCTCAGTCTGATCTCACGCCAGGGGCAACCCTGATTACACATATTCTTATCGCCTTGCACCAGGAGGTTGCAAGAACTATCTAATCAACTACAGGAACTATTGGACAGGAGTTTTATTGGACATAGTTTTTCACTTTGGGGAGCCCCAGTTATATTCGGGAGGACTGTTCGCCTTGATCCTGTATTGACAACCTGTGACCAGTTGAGAGGGTCAATGTCACACCCCCAAAAATACCCCAAGCGGAAACCCCCAAAAGGCGTGTGACGTACCAGGATCTAGCCACCAATCACATTGAACTCATACAAGATTTTAAATAAAACTTTCATTCATTAACATAAGGTGTTACAAACAGTAATTACAAATCATCGTATTTCAGCGGAAGCATAAATCATTAGTTATGTGTTTCATAAACCACATGTATAATAACCATTAGACTCGTCTCGTGATTTCCTTGTATCTCGACCCATGACCACTCCAGCTTCCCAGACCGTAAGTTCCATCTCCACACATACCTATAACCTGTGAGCATGCACACACGTGTATCAGACAACGCTGGTGAGTTCACAGTTTTACGAAAACGTTAGTTACCAAGTGTTTAGTTCCATTCATTGATTACAATGTTGATAATACCTTGGATACAAGACGGCTCCAGATTGATTTTGCCCTTTCCCCAATGCTCCTATCAAAGCATTGGTCATGACTAGTGTCACACCCAGGCCGCGTAAAACAACAAATCACGGCGGAAATGTCGGGGAGTGTTGTAACAGAATCATTGTTTTATAACACATGGATTAAAGTTCTGTTTTATTGAACTGAATATATTACATTACATTGAAATTAGAAATAAAACATAAACATATAGACTTTTATTGTTATTAAGTCACTAAGGCCTCGTCCGTTCCTATGTGAGCATGCATCAATATCATCATCAAACATCACCAACTATGGTACCTGAAACACATGTGAAAATACGTCAGCATAAAAATGCCGGCGAGTACATAGGTTGTATGTGAGTGTCAGATTCATGGTTCGTTTATATTTTGAAAATAACTTGAACACCTTTGTAAATTGATAACTATAAAACCAAGTTTTGTAAAATGCTTGTAATGTAAATTGAAATAATCAAGTCAAAACAGATTTGTTTTATAAAACCTCGATACCATGAATCTTACTCAAAACATTTGATTTAGTAAACCCAAATTGTAAATCGTTTTTGAAATAAAATTCGAATGTTTTATATTGTTAGAAAAACCTTGTAATATAACTTTGTTTTCATAACCTTTCCCAAGTGATCTAGATAACGCAACGATATATAATGTGTTAAAAGCACTTATATATAGAAAGTACCAGCGGCGTATCCACCATGCTTTTAACACATTACACCCACCCCGTTACCTAATCACTTCCCTAACCCAACGGTTCAAATAGTTTCAAGCGGTTCATATAATCAATCAGTTTCAAACGGTTCACACAATCAATCAGTTTCAAATGGTTCATATAAATCAATAGTTTCAAACGGTTCACATAAATCAATCAATTCCAACGGTTCAAACAGTTCAAAATGTAAAACAATGTGTCCATATGCTGGATGAACATATGCAACAAAATGTAATATATAAAAATCAATGTGCTAGCATGCTAAGTGAACATACATAACAAAACATAATGAAATCATGTACTATATGTGTACTAATGAACATAACAAGCATATGATATAAAAACATGAAAAGCACGAAAGTAACAAGTAGGCACATGTGAATCACCCCAAAACATTTGAAAACAGTAAAAGAGGGGACTATGTACTCACCTGAGGATGCTTAGTACTCTTGAATAACAACCAAGCAAAGCTAGAGGGATCACGGAATCAAACGGCTCCTAATATAGGTAACTATGTTAATAGACCGGACCTAAATCGGAAGATCGGATAGGATGAGGTTTCGTAAACCAAATGAGTATTGGAACTCATATGACATGGTTTAACAAAGCCTACATACTAAAACGAAACCTAACCTAAGTGCTTACGACCCATTACGACTCGTTTAGGTAGCTTACGCTACTTTAACGCGTCGTTCGCGTAAAACACGTTCGGACCGCCTAACTAGTCCTATGACAAGTATTATATGCCTTAACATGTTTAAATATGTTGCATAAACAGTTAAGTGACAAAAGTTTGAGTTACATATGCTTAAAATCCAATTATGCATAAAAAGGGCATTTTGGTCATTTTACCTAAGGCGTATAATTATCTATCATACAACTAACTAAACGAAGTGACCATAAGGTATAACCTCGGAAGGTAATTCCCCATACAACTATGGTCACTAAACATGCTTGGTCGGATCCTAAAGATCTACCAAGCGGGTCTAGTTCGAAAGTCTAAGCGGTTGTTTAGACCGCTTATCTTACGACCCTATACAAGCACTAATCTAAAAGTGACGAGTTAAACATGTTAAAACATGTTTAACGAAGTTTGAAAACAGGTTTGATATCCAAACAAAGGGTTTTGATACCCAAGAATAGTTTGGTTGCAAAATACGCATAAACACGCATTTTGACCGAAACTATGACTCGTCACTACACCTAATCAACGTGGTAATCAGTAGGTATAGTCACACGAGACTATAACCATCGTGATTACGCTCACGTTGCGAAGTTCAAACGAACTTCATGTTGACCAAAGACTAGTCAAAGCAGAAAGTCAAACACTGTTTGACTTTTACGCTTAAAAACGCATAAAAGAATGAAAGAATACTTATAAAGGGTCCAAGCAAGGAAATCTTGATCCAAATTGCTCAGGTATGAAGTGTTAAACCCCAACTTAGAGCTATTTGAATCGGATTGTGAGGAATGAGAATGAGGGTGTTGGGTATTTATAGATTTTGGAGAACCGTTAGGATCATTTCTCGTAAATCGTGCCTTGATCTTGACCCTCCATGTGTAGCCTATGGTTTACAAAACAATGGGATACTCAAAACCATCAAATGGTATTGTAAAACAAGCAACAAAACCATCAAATTCAGCTGTTTTGGACCAGATTCAATGTTTCTGTCTGATGGGCTCTCGCGGGCCGCGTAAGAAATGACCAAGGCTTACGCGCCCCTCCTGGCCATCTTTGGCAGATTGTCATTTTTGGTCCCTGAATGTGCAAAACATGGTTTTTGATGCATTTTCGACACATTTAAGCCCTGTTAACCCCACTTTAAAGCCCTAAAATGAAGTTAAAGTATAGGGAACATAAAACATGCTCAAAAATATCTCAGATGTCGGTTCGTTTGACCGTACGGTTGCGTTGTTCGGTTAATTACGACGAAACACGAACGGATGCAAATAACGATCCAAATTACGAGACGAATGGAATTTTATCATGCCAATCACTAAAATAAAGTATTTTAATGATTACATAAATTTTTGGGTGTTCGAATATATTCAAAACGTAAGATATGCGCGAAAATGCAAACTTATGCACTTTTTGACGCTTTTAGTCCCTATTGATCAAGAAAGTTTATTTTTGCACACCAAACACCTCAAAGCCTATTTCTAAGCTATGTAAAGGATATTTAGGGCATATTTAACTTATGATCAAGTTCCGGAATGTTCATCACAGTATGAATCGGCATACTTTCGCAGTTTGTCGAAATTAGTCCTTGTGATCGAATAAACTTGATTTCGGCATACCAAACCCTCCAAAACTTATTTCAAAGTTATGTAAAGGTTATCTAAGGTATGTTAAGCCTATGTCACTGTTCCAGAGTGTTTTTCGCATTAAACTGGTTATATATTTACGCATCAGATCACGTATAACCTTCCAGAAAGCGATTTAAAGCTCGAAATCGAACATGAATTGATATGTGCACATGATACACATATTTATACAAATCCCAAGTATGAAACACAATATTTCATTGATTTGGTATTTGTTTGATGGTCACGGAGGCAAAGGTGTCACAGTCTCCCCTACTTTAGGAAATTTCGTCCCGAAATTTATTCGTAGGAGTCTGTCTGTGACTTTGTGTTAAATAACCATCAAAGATAGGCAAGGCATAATCCTGTCATTTCCCTCAACGGACATTCTTCAGAAACGAAAATGAACAGACGAAGTCATTTTCAACGGGTGCTTCATCAGAAACGGAAATGAAGGAATAATCAAAAGGATATTCATTTCCCTCAACGGACATTCTTCAGAAACGAAAATGAACGGACGGAGTCATTTTCGCTTCATCAGAAATGGAAATGAATGAATAATCAAAAGGATATTCATTTCCCTCAACGGACATTCTTCAGAAACGAAAATGAACGGACATAGTCATTTTCAACTGGTGCTTCATCAGAAATGAAAATGAAGGAATAATCAAAAGGATATTCATTTCCCTCAACGGACATTCTTCAGAAACAAAAATGAACGGACGGAGTCATTTTCAACAGGTGCTTCATAAGAAATGGAAATGAATGAATAATCAAAAGGATATTCATTTCCCTCTACGGACATTCTTCAGAAACAAAAATGAACGGACGGAGTCATTTTCAACGGGTGCTTCATCAGAAATGGAAATGAATAGAATTAACTCAAAAGGATATTCATTTCCCTCAACGGACATTCTTTAGAAACAAAAATGAACGGACGGAGTCATTTTCAACAGGTGCTTCATCAGAAATGGAAATGAATAGAATTAACTCTAGACACATGACAAAACTTGCTGTGGTTTCTGTGCCCTAAATTCCATAATTATGTATGCATCCATAATTACGTAATTTCTTGCACAGTTCGCACAGCTGGTTTTATAATGTGAAAGGGATAGAATTTGAACAAGCTTGAGATAACTTTGATTGGGTCAACACATAAACACATAAGCATATAATTGTTTTCTTGGTTATTAATTTGTTATCAGTTTGTTATTAATTGTTATTAACTTGTTTTCGATTTGAACATGGGTATTCAAGGTATACAAGGAACCCAGTCGATGGACTTCAACGTCCTCAAGAATCTATCTGAAAAGATAGGATGATCCTCCAAAAACTCGATTTCGTTTACAAGGAAACGTATCATTCGAACTAAGGTACACAAGGAATCCAATCCGTGGATTTCATTTGGCACTTTAAACATCTTCAAGAATCTAACCATGAAGATACGAAGATCTTAATAGGAATTCGGCTTTGTCCTTATTGAATCGTAATGTACGTATTAAATTATACAAAGAATTCAATTAAGGGCTCCGATGAACGATATTTATCCACAAGGATCAAATTATGTGGATAGAAAGATCCTATATGGATTTTGGAATTTGTGTAACGAGAGGTGTTTCGAAACCTTGCACTAGACGTGCTTAAGTCGATACACAAGGTAGAAAGTTCATGAAGTTGAGGTGCTAGATATGCCAAGGCGACATATGAAGCAGAATTTGGAGGTTGAGCAGCGGCACATGTTAACCAAATGTCCCCATCGTCCATAGTGGGTACATTTAAAACAGGGTATTTGATTTGGATGATGACGGTTACATTGATTGCACCAAAAAGCGGTTCCCTTGTACGGCTTCATTCCTGAGGCGAGTCATGGTGATAGCTAAATCAACGATCCTCTGGAGTACGACGCCTATTTATTGGGTAATTGTAGCACCTGGTTCGGATACTTGAGTGTTGTTGCGATGAAGAGGCACCTTGAAGTAAATGGAAGGCATGGGAGAAGGCAAGCAAGATGTTATCGGATAATCAAAACAGGATGACAACGCATAAAAACTGTGATCATTTGTTTGTTACCTAAGGCAAACAAATGAGATGGTGACTAATTAAAGTAAGTGGGTCATATTAATGTATCGTGAAGACATGCTTTAGCCTATAAGTGGACACTCACCCCAAGAGTTCCCAGGTGAGAGTGACTGGTCCGATTATGTGGATTTGTACGAACACTCTAGCCTTAGACAGAAAGCTCAGAGTACAGGCATCCACCCTTCCAGATTACACGTGTTCACATTATAAGACCCAACCTTGACGAGATTTTGAAAACTTTGAAGGTTCAAAAACCTTATAATAAATCATCCTAGAACAGATGATTGGTTTTCAAAGCAGATTCGAAATTTGTGTTCTTGTTGTGGTTGTCACCTAAGGATAAGTGACGTTATTGTTTTAAGATCTAAACACAAGAATCTTGTGTTAGGGTCCTAGGAAGGTTATAGACTAGGTCAAAGCATTACTAATAACCTAATTCCCTATAACCATGAGCTCTGATACCAACTTTTCTGTCACACCCCGACCGCGTAAAACAACAAATCGCGGCGGAAACGTCGGGGAGTGTTGTAACAGAATCATTGTTTAATAACACATCGATTGAAGTTCTGTTTTATTGAATTGAATGTATTACATTACATTGAAATTAGAAACAAAAATAAACAAATAGACTTTTATTGCTATTAAGTCACTAAGGCCTCGTCCGTTCCTATGTGAGCATGCATCAATATCATCATCAAACATCACCAACGATGGTACCTGAAACACATGTGAAAATACGTCAGCATAAAAATGCCGGTGAGTACTTAGGTTGTATGTGAGTGTCAAATTCATGGTTCGTTTATATTTTGAAAATAACTTGAACACCTTTGTAAATTGATAATTAGAAAACCAAGTTTTGTAAAATGCTTGTAACGTAAATTGAAATAATCATGTCAAAACAGATTTGTTTTATAAAACCTCGATACCATGAATCTTACTCAAAACA
This sequence comes from Helianthus tuberosus, assembly GCA_030545235.1. NCBI lineage: Eukaryota > Viridiplantae > Streptophyta > Magnoliopsida > Asterales > Asteraceae > Helianthus > Helianthus tuberosus. Next base: position 116,761,870 of record CM060397.1, on the reverse strand, counting down.
TTTGATTTAGTAAACCCAAATTGTAAATCGTTTTTGAAATAAAACTCGAATGTTTTATATTGTTAGAAAAACCTTGTAATATAACTTTGTTTTGATAACCTTGCCCAAGTGATCTAGATAACGCAACGATATATAATGTGTTAAAAGCACTTATATATAGGAAGTACCAACGGCGTATCCACCATGCTTTTAACACATTACACCCGCCCCATTACCTAATCACTTCCCTAACCCAACGGTTCAAACGGTTCATATAATCAATCAGTTTCAAACGGTTCACACAATCAATCAGTTTCAAACGGTTCATATAAATCAACAGTTTCAAACGGTTCACATAAATCAATCAATTCCAACGGTTCAAACAGTTCAAAATGTAAAACAATGTGTCCATATGCTGGATGAACATATGCAACAAAATGTAATATATAAAAATCAATGTGCTAGCATGCTAAGTGAACATACATAGCAAAACATAATGAAATCGTGTACTATATGTGTACTAATGAACATAACAAGCATATGATATAAAAACATGAAAAGCACAAAAGTAACAAGTAGGCACATGTGAATCACCCCAAAACATTTGAAAACAGTAAAAGAGGGGACTATGTACTCACCTGAGGATGCTTAGTAGTCTTGAATAACAACCAAGCAAAGCTAGAGGGATCACGGAATCAAACGGCTCCTAATATAGATAGCTATGTTAATAAATCGGACCTAAATCGGAAGATCGGATAGGATGAGGTTTCGTAAACCAAATGAGTATTGGAACTCATATGACATGGTTTAACAAAGCCTACATACTAAAACGAAACCTAACCTAAGTGCTTACGACCCATTACGACTCGTTTAGGTAGCTTACGCTACTTTAATGCGTCGTTCGCGTAAAATGCGTTCGGACCGCCTAACTAGTCCTATGACAAGAATTATATGCCTTAACATGTTTAAATATGTTGCATAATCAGTTAAGTGACAAAATTTTGAGTTACATATGCTTAAAATCCAATTATGCATAAAAAGGGCATTTTGGTCATTTTACCTAAGGCATAATAATTATCTATCATACAACTAACTAAACGAAGTGACCATAAGGTATAACCTCGGAAGGTTATTCCCTATACAACTATGGTCACTAAACATGCTTGGTCGGATCCTAAAGATCGACCAAACGGGTCTAGTTCGAAAATCTAAGCGGTTGTTTAGACCGCTTATCTTACGACCCTATACAAGCACTAATCTAAAAGTGACGAGTTAAACATGTTAAAACATATTTAAAGAAGTTTGAAAACAGGTTTGATATCAAAACAAAGGGTTTTGATACCCAAGAATAGTTTGGTTGCAAAATACGCATAAACACGCATTTTGACCGAAACTATGACTCGTCACTACATCTAATCAACGTGGTAATCAATAGGTATAGTCACACGGGACTATAACCATCGTGATTACGCTCACGTTGCGATGTTCAAATGAACTTCGTGTTGACCAAAGACTGGTCAAAGCAGAAAGTCAAACATTGTTTAACTTTTACGCTTAAAAACGCATAAAGGCACGAAAGAATACTTACAAAAGGTCCAAGCAAGGAAATCTTGATCCAAATTGCTTAGGTATAAAGTGTTAAACCCCAACTTAGAGCTATTTTGAATCAGGTTGTGAGGAATGAGAATGAGGGTGTTGGGTATTTATAGATTTTGGAGAACCGTTAGGATTGTTTCTCGTAAATCATGCCTTGATCTTGACCCTCCATGTGTAGCCCATGGTTTACAAAACAATGGGACACTCAAAACCATCAAATGGTATTGTAAAACAAGCAAAAAAAACCATCAAATTCAGCTGTTTTGGACCAGATTCAATGTTTTTGTCTGATGGGCTCTCCCGGGCCGCGTAAGAAATGACCAAGGCTTACGCGCCCCTCCTGGCCATCTTTGGCAGATTGTCATTTTTGGTCCCTGAATGTGCTAAACATGGTTTTTGATGCATCTTCGACACATTTAAGCCCCGTTAACCCCACTTTAAAGCTCTAAAATGAAGTTAAAGTATAGGGAACATAAAACATGCTCAAAAATATCTCGGATGTCGGTTCGTTTGGCCGTACGGTTGTGTTCGGTTAATTACGACGAAACACGAACGGATGCAAATAACGATCCAAATTACGCGACGAATGGAATTTTATCATGCCAATCACTAAAATAAAGTATTTTAATGATTACATAAATTTTTGGGTGTCCGGATATATTTAGAACGTAAGATATGCGCGAAAATGCAAACTTATGCACTTTTTGACGCTTTTAGTCCCTATTGATCAATAAAGTTTATTTTTGCGCACCAAACACCTCAAAGCCTATTTCTAAGCTATGTAAAGGATATTTAGGGCATATTTAACTTATGATCAAGTTATGGAATGTTCGTCACAGTACGAATCGGCATACTTTCGTAGTTTGTCGAAATTAGTCCTTGTGATCGAATAAACTTGATTTCGGCATACCAAACACTCCAAAACTTATTTCTAAGTTATGTAAAGGTTATTTAAGGTATGTTAAGCCTATGTCACTGTTCCGGAGTGTTTGTTGCATTAAACTTGTTATATTTACGCATCAGATCGCGTATAACTTTCTAGAAAGTGATTTAAAGCTCGAAATCGAACATGAATTGATATGTGTACATGATACACTTATTTATACAAATCCCAAGTATGAAACACAATATTTCATTGATTTGGTATTTGTTTGATGGTCTCGGAGGCACAAGTGTCACAACTAGGTCATTAGTTCACACCCGTCCTCTCCGGTACGTGGTGAGGGTGCCAAACCTAAGTAGCGCTACCAACTAATACCTTGTTACCTCTTAGGTAACAAACAAAAAGGAGGGACTTTAATGGTGCTAGGACGAGTATATTATCCAACATTCCAGATTTTACCCACAAGACATATTCCTCTTAGGAATACCCATGATTTACCCAAAAACCTATCCCTCTCAGGGATACCCAATGACTGTCCCAACCACCGGGACGCATGCCCAAGAGAAATGAACTCACCTTAGATTTGCTTGGTAAATTAGTTACGTATGATCCAACTCAATCAACGAATCCTAATGTGGTTACCATACAACAATTAGTTTGGGTGAAAACAATTAGTCACACATCTTTACATATTCTAACAAATAAAGTCATGTGTACACATTTCAAATTGATCACACATCTAACCTGTTTGCATACCATCACCTAGTCATGCACCTATCATACTACCAAACTGAATAATCATGTTCTATTCACATATAGACTAACAATATTCTGATCACATACTTTCCTTGATGCGATCCAATAGCACATGGTCCGAACCAAGGATATGCGGTCCACTACATGAGCCCAAAACTAATAACCAGTTAAGTGTGTGCGGCCCATTACAGTTTACGTGATCTACTGCAATACTCATATTTTTACAAACACCGGTGTTCATTAACACACACACACACACACACACATATATATATATATATCATAAACTGTTCCGATTATATACATGGGTCCGGCGACGAAGATCCATTCTTCGTCATGAAGGAGTACGACGAAAAACCTTAATGGTTTGCCCAGGAGCTAGTCGACGAAAGATGTCTTTCGTCGCAACTTAGTCGGCGAAACATAATATTCGCCATCCTTGGTTTTTCGTCGCTATCTTCAACAGACAGTTATGGTTCTCCTAAAACCCTAATCACCATTAACAGTTACACAAAGCAATCATCAAGGCCCTAATTATCATTCACCATTTCTAACCAATCTTATCATTTGACAAATTATCAGCAATGGCAGCAACAAGGTTCTTATCAACAGCCCAACACCATGGCCCAGCTGCCACTGGCCCAAGCAGCAGGCTCCCCCTCGCCGGGCTATGGCTGGTGGCCCACTCCGCCACCGTGCCCGTACCCGGCCCAATCCCCGTGGCAGTCCAACTGGACCCGACCCACTACACCGGCTCCACCGAACCAACCCCCTGCCGCATATCCGCCTCCACCGAACCAGTCAACAGCTGCTCCCGGGTACGGTCTCGTAGCCCAACAACAACAGCCTGCTTCTTATGCCCCCCCCCCCATATGGGCCACCGGTCGACCCGCTCAATCCCACTGAGCTTGGAGCTGCCCTCAGCACGCTTTCTCTGAATCAGTATGATCCTCAATGGACTATGGATACTGGCGCGTCCTCTCATGTCACACCGGACTCGGGTAAAATAACTGCTCCCTCGCCTCGTTCCATTAATGCTAATATATTTGTTGGTAATGGCCAAACGTTGCCAATCACGGGTTCGGGTAACGGCACTCACACTTTGCCAAACAAAACCTTTAAACTTAACAATATACTCCTTGCACCCACTGTTATAAAAAATTTACTTTCCGTTCGTAAATTTACTCGTGATAACCAACTTTCTATTGAATTTGACCCTTACAGTTTTACTTTGAAGGATCTCAAGAGTGGCAACCCCTTTCCCGCCATGATAGCACCGGTGATCTCTACCCATTCACCGCACCAACTCAAGTTTTTCTCACCTCATCTTCTGACAAGTGGCACAATCGTCTGGGACACCCTGGCACCCAAGTTTTACAATCGCTTTCTAGTCGTTATTTAATTTTGTGCAATAAAGACTGTTTTTATTTTTGTAATTCATGTCATTTATCGAATAGTAAAAGACTTCCTTTTGTTGAATCTACTTCGTTTACTTATGCGCCTTTGGATATTATTCATTGCGATTTATGGACATCTCCCGTCTTAAGCAAAACGTCGTATAGATACTATATGGTGTTGATTGACAAGTTTTCTCATTTTGTTTGGGTGTACCCCTTGAAATTTAAATCAGAAGTATTTGCCACTTTTGTTAAATTCCATAAACTTGTCCAAACACAATTTCACAAACAAATCAAGGCCTTTCAATGTGATCTAGGGGGAGAATTCGATAACAACACTTTTCATAACTTCGCCTCCACTAACGGGCTTGTTTTTCGTTTTTCTTGTCCATAAACTTCCTCACAAAACGGTAGGTCCGAACGTATGATACGCCGACTCAATGATATCATCCAAGCCCTTCTTATTCATGCTCACCTACCACCCACCCTTTGGGTGGAAGCTCTTCACACTGCAGCCTATTTGCATAACATTTTGCCCACTAAACGACTAAACTTTAACACCCCTACCTATGCCTTGTATTGGTGCCATCCCACTTATGACCACTTACGTGTCTTTGGGTGTGCATGTTACCCTAACATGTCAGCCACCCAACCTCACAAATTACACACCCGATCGACTAGATGCATTTTTCTTGGTTACCCCGAAAACTTTCGTGGCTACCATTGCTTAGATCCCACAACCGGCCGGGTCCATGTCTCTCGCCATGTGGATTTCGATGAGTCCACATTCCCTTTCGCCCACCCGATGCCATCCACTACCTACGACTTCCTAACAACCGATGACCACTTGCCTCCCACTTCATTCCAATTTCCACCTACATCCAACCCCAGACAGCCTATACCATCACCCCCTTCCCCAGCACCCACCCCTACCCCATTCGTCCCACATTTGCTCAACCCGACCCCAACACCACAGCCCCCACCGCCTCCACAGCCATCTCCTCACCCACACCCCCTAACCGAACCCACACCACCAGCCCCACCACCACCTCCTCACCCACACCCCCTAACCGAACCCGCACCACCAGCCCCTATTTCTTCGTCCACCAACAACACTCACACTATGACCACCCGGGGTAAAGTTGGGATCTCAAAACCTAATCCTAAATATAACCTTCACACAACTACCACTCACATATCACCCATTCCCACATCATACCCCCGAGCTATGGCCGACCCAAATTGGCAACAGGCAATGGTCAACGAGTATAGTGCATTAATGGATAACGGTACGTGGGAGTTGGTTCCCCGCCCGGACACTCATCCGGTAATTCGTTGTATGTGGTTATTCCGGCATAAGTTTAAACCGGATGGGAGTTTAGACAGATATAAGGCCCGACTAGTTGTTAATGGGAAATCTCAAACGGTCGGGATCGATTGTGATGATACATTTAGCCCGGTTGTTAATCCGACTACTATACGCACGGTTTTGTCTCTCGCTTTGTCACGTGGATGGCCAGTTCATCAATTAGATGTTAAAAATGCATTTCTACACGGGGACTTACAAGAAACTGTTTTCATGCATCAACCTCCGGGTTTTGTGGACCGGGTAAACCCAAACTATGTATGTCGCCTTCGAAAATCATTATACGGGCTCAAGCAAGCACCACGGGCGTGGTTTACCCGTTTCTCCACGTTTATCACTTCGCATGGATTTCAAGGGAGCTTCTGTGATACGTCACTCTTTATTTATCGACGAGGTCTTAATACGGCGTATTTACTTTTGTACGTTGATGATATTATTTTAACTGCTTCGTCCGCAGATTTTCTTCAGCATATTATTCGGCTCCTATCATCCGAATTCGCTATGACAGATATGGGACATCTACATCATTTTCTTGGTGTCACCGTTCAACGTGATGCTCATGGAATGTTTCTTCATCAGTCACAATATGCACGCGATATCTTACACCGTGCCAACATGACATCGTGCAAACCTTGTGAAACCCCGGTTGATACTTCTTCAAAATTAAGTGCCACGGAGGGTGATTTGCTGCCCGATGGCACTTTATACCGCAGCCTCGCAGGTGCGTTACAGTACCTTACGTTTACACGGCCAGATATCTCTTATGCAGTACAACAGGTATGCCTTTTCATGCATGCTCCACGGGAGCCTCATTTTGCTTTCATGAAGCGGATTATTCGCTACATTCAAGGTACTATTAATTATGGTTTACACTTAACGGTATCTCCGGCGGCCTCACGGCTTACTCGGACGCCAATTGGGGTGGATGTCCAGATTCTTGACGTTCAACTTAGGGCTATTGTGTTTATCTTGGTGATAATCTCATTTCATGGTCTTCGAAAAGGCAACCTACAGTCTCTCATTCTAGTGTTGAGGCAGAATACCGGGGAGTTGCTAATGCGGTTGCTGAAACAAGTTGGTTACGCAACCTTTTACTTGAGTTACATGTTCCTCTTCGCCGTGCAACAATTGTGTATTGTGATAATGTATCCGCGGTTTATCTCTCGGAGAACCCAGTTCAACATCAACAGACGAAACATGTGGAAATCGATCTTCATTTTGTGCGAGAAAAGGTTCGTCTTGGTCATATTCGGGTCCTCCATGTCCCTGCCGCCTATCAATATGCAGATATCTTCACCAAGGGCCTCTCCAGACAGTTGTTTCACAGTTTTCGTTCTAGTTTGTCTGTGTGTCGAAACCCCCGTTCAAACTGAGGGGGGGTATTAGCGGACCATATTATTATATGTTTAGAAACGATTGTATCTCCATATTTAGAGGGAATTAGTTAGCCTTGTAATCCCTATATATATCGTATTGTATTATTGTGTTAATCAATAAAAGAGATACCGTAAATACTTTTGCGGCTGATTACTCCTTGTTTCTGATTGTTTCTTACATCCGATTAGGGTGTAGGCAATTCTAATTGGTGGTTGACGACTACTAGGGTTTATCAGGTGTCTGGTTTCTTGAACAAATTTCTGTTGACGGCTGCTAGGGTTTGTCAGGGTTCGGCTTAATGGATGAACACATGAAACCTGGTGGAAAGCCACCATTGTCATTTAAAGAAATAGCGGATCGAATTCTTGATGTTGATGGGAACAATATACAGCCAAGACGTGGTATAAACATCATCTATGAACTCACTAAGGTCACGGCACCGGTTCAGTTGGATAAACTGTTCTCGCCAACAACAGGTGTTCATGGAGTGAATTTGTCGGCTGATCAGGGGAGTACAAAGTTTTCTGGGGCTGCGACTCCATTGGCTGGTAACTCGAATACAAGATTATCTGGAGCTGCGGAACCTTTATCATTTGCTAAAGTAGTGAATAACGCAAAGGAGAATGTAAAGGTTAATTTTCAGATGATGGAATCTAGCGAGTCGATTGATGGAGCTGATGTCGTTATCCCATTTTCTTCGGTTAAACAAGTCACTGACAGGTTTGCTAACACTTTGTATGGATATTTTCTGGGTAAACGGTTGGCTTTTCCTGTGGTGGATTATTTTGCAAAGAACAACTGGGTTAAATATGGTCTCTCTAGACTAATGATGAATGTGAACGGGTTTTTTTCTTTAAATTCAAAACAAAGGAAGGGATGGATAAAATGGTAGAGGATGGACCTTGGATGAGTAGAAATGTTCCGATAATTTTGAAGGAGTGGTCGGCCTCTGTCAAGTTGGAAAAAGAAGATATAAAAGCTATCCCAGTTTGGGTCAAGATGCATGATGTGCCGTTAGCAGCATATACTGAGGACGGCCTTAGTTTGCTCGCTTCTAAGATAGGGGTGCCTAAGATGCTAGATTCGTACACTGCTACAATGTGTGCTGAGTCATGGGGAAGAAGCAGTTATGCTAGAGCTCTCATTGAAATTCAAGCCGGGGCTGAGTTAAAGAGGAATGTTACTGTTGCAATCCCATCTTTAGAGGGTAATGGTCATTCAAAGGTGGAGGTAAAAATCGAGTATGATTGGGAGCCTTTAAGGTGCTCATCTTGTTGCGTGTTTGGTCATGAAGATAACTCGTGCCCAAAGAGCCCTCAGGTTGTTTCGAGTGGGGATTCTGGAAAGAAAATTGATGATTTTCAGGTTGTGGGTGCCAAGAAGAAGAAAGCTACTAACCAAGGTCTTCATATGAAAAATCAGAAGCCTAAGGTAGTGTATAGACCAGTTGTAAACCCTAAACCAAATTCGTCCTTGAGGAAGCCGATGAACAATCAGGTATTAACGTTAAACCCCTTTGATGTCCTTAAGGACGATGATGGTGGTCAGGGAGGTAGTACTATGGGTCGTATAGAGAAGAAGGCCAAGCAGACTAATGACAAGCAAGATTCAGATGAGGAGGAGGTCGTTGAAGTCTACAATGAAACTAATGAATTTATGATTTCGGGAACACATCCTTCATCTTCTAGAGCACGGGCAAGCAACTCCTCCACAAAGGGTTCCAATGGCTAGACATGTGATTCGAGTCAAGGGTCTGCCGGTTTGTGGCACTTTCATCTTTGATGATGGAGGTTGAGTCATTTTTTGGTTTCGTGTTTTGGTCTTGCCTACTTTGTTTCATGATGTAATGTAGGCTAGGTTATGGGTTGTTTTAGAAGTTTTGGTTTTTGTTTTGGTTTACATATACGGGGCATGTCCTGTATATGAATTAGTGTGGAACTCATCCTCACTACTTGTACTTTATTGGGATTGTTTTAATAGAATCACCGGGGTAACCCTTTACCCAAAAAAAAGTCACATAATCATGATCACTACACGGCTTTCATCACATTCAAGTAACTCTAATCATTCAACGAAACGTATGAACGCAACCAACAATAAATCAACACATATATATATGTATATATGCACAAAACACTCATCGAACCGATGATCATAACAACATCACAGAGCATCTTCAATTGCATATTCATGAACATGTAAGTGAAACGGAAATAGAACACTAACCCTACGAACGAACTAGGCGAATCTCAGATAGTTAAATCACATAAGGAAAGGGGGTTACGACTAGACTGGCTCTCCTTCTTATTGCCGTCGACTTCAAGGGGGTGTTTAGGGTTTGAGATTATGTGAATGCCAACTTATGAAATCACGTACAATCTATTATGTCTACGCGTGTATATAACATCTCAAAGTGGCCGGCCCAAGTTTCATGTCTTCATTTGGGCTTTACTTAAGCCATGTATTATAATGATATACTAAGTGTGTGTGTGTGTGTGTGTGTGCTCGGGTTGGGCCAATGTAACAGTTGGGCCGATGAGAGTCCTTATACCCGAAGTGTTTACGGCTAGATGGACATGCATTGTTTAACATAATACAACAACGAGTAGGATATACAATTTACAAAAAGAACATACTTGCAAATAAGATTTTTAATGCAACACATATAAGATTAAAACATGATGAATCATAAGATGCAAATAAATGAGGCATAACATGCAACCGTGCCAACTAGGAGTCGAGAAACCAAGAATTTCTAACCTTAAAAGTTCGGGTTGTCACATCATCCCCAACTTGAAAGAAATTTCGTCCCGAAATTTGACAAGTAACCCAAAGCAACAAGATGTTAACTCAGGATGACTGTGGATTTTCCGCGGGTACCACATCATCCCCAATTTGAAAGGGAATTCCGTCCCGAAATTCACAAATGATATCAGAGGTTGATTCAACTGCTTAAACAATTGAGGATACTAGAGTTTCATCCAATCATTGCGTTTCCATGTGAACTCCGGTCCACATCTTGAGTTCCAATGACTCTCTCAATTGGAATCTCGACTATAATAACGAAACTTGACTTCCTGGCCCATGCCTACGATAGATTCCTTGACAGCTGGAACTTGTCGTTAACCTTAGCCTCTAGTAATGGTAACAAGTGTTTCATCAGACAAACACATCCTTAGATTCGGAACATAAATGACATCATGTACGTTATCAAATTCGTCGGGTAACTCGAGTTTGTAAGCGACGTGACCGCTTCTTTCCAGAATTCAGAATAACTCAACGTAACGTAAATTAAGCTTACCACGCTTCTCAAGCATACAACACCCTCCCAGGGTGAGACTTTCAACATGATACGATTGCCTACAGTGAACTCCCAATGTTTCCTAAGTTTATCAACTTTTCTGACGGTCACGCGTTGCCGCCAAACGATTTCTGATCCAAACAATCTTCCCCAAGAGTTTCAAGTACAGGTTGTCACCCACCTTAGTCTAATATGGAGATTGGCATTATCATTCATGCAATGCCTCAAACATAGTTGTCTGAATACCAGATTGGTAACTGTTGCAGTAAACTCAACCAAAGGTAGGTGTCCTTCCAATTCTTACTAAGTTAATCACACACATGCTCGCAGCATGTCTTCAAGGGTCAGGATGGTTCGTTTACTCTAACCGTTCGTCCTATGATGATAAGTAATGCTCATGTCTAGACGTGAGCCAAGAGTGTTGTGTAGTGCTTGTCATAAATCAGGTATAGATTAAAATCAGAGATAACAGGAGTTGACACCTCGTGCCTAGAAAGCCGCCTCTCTCAAAGGAGTGTTTACAAGCTGAGAAGACTCGTCACTTCCCTTAATTGCAAGAAGGTGTGTTGGTTACATGAGGCGTTCAACGATCATCCATGTGATACTGTTTCCGTTCTGAGTTTTAGGTAAACCAGTGACAAAATCAGTGGCAGTCTGTTCTCACTTCAAAGTGAGGGTTTCTAGTTGCTGGCACAAACCCGAAGGGTCCTGATATTCCACCTTGACCTTAACACAAGTCAAACATCGCCCACATACATTGCTATATGGGCCTTCAAATCCGGTTACCAGTACAAGATCCTGCGATCGTATTATGTTCCAACAAAAATCCGAATGACCAGACTATCAGGGCTGGTGTGCTTCGTTTAATACGAGTTCCCTTGGATATAGTAAGACCCATGCCCGTTCCACGAAGTAGCGAGTATCGTCCGACTTGCCAAAAATCACTTCTCCATGCCCCACATGGACCCAACTCGAAAATTCTCCTCCTTCAGTGCTTCGGTTTGAGCAAGGTAAATCTGATCAGGTAGGTTAGAGTCAATAGCTAGTTACAAAGCTCATGCACGTTCAGGTTTCACAGTCGTACTCATTCAAAAGTTTCATCCAGCGATGTCATTGCATGCTGTAGCTCTTTCGAACTTCGATACACGGGAGGCCCTTGCGATCGGTCTAAGTAGTGCATTTGGTACCGTCCAAGTAATGCCTCCAATTTACATCCATAGACCATGGTTTCCACCGCAGGTTGTGTCTCATGCAATTCTCTTTCGTAAATCCACTACGTGCGTCATTGTCTTCTCGTGTTGCATCGGCGTGTAACTGGGTCTCCGATTCGAACCATCATGGGATACCGCTAGATCACCCGTACCCTCGGGTAAAGACGTTGCTCAGTGCATTGTAGAATCAGATTTCAAAAGTTGAAAATATGTTCTCCTGTTTTGTCTCCCACGAATACACAGCACCCTGCTGGGTTAAAGAGATTTAAGCCGTGCAACCCTCGAAAATCCCATGATTTATCTGCGATAGTCTCTAGAGAAACCAAGAAATTGCTTTATCCCCGAAGTGGATCTTAGCGAGATCCATGTATATTCCCACTTCGTTGATTACATGACCAAAAATGTACCTCTCGAATCCAGGAGTTAGACTTCACCAGACTTCGCGTGTAGTAGCTCTAAGATAAGGTACAAATGCTGCCTAGGGTGTTCCTTCCTCCTGGAAATGATTCAAAACGTCTTCAATAAACACGGTCGATTCATGTGATCCATAAAGCTGCCAGTGTGTTGGTTAACTCCATAGGTCATGGAATACAAAGTCGCAATGGCCGCATTGCGTTTGATATGCCGTTTTAGGAACACCCTCCCCTTGGACTTCCCTCTGACGAGAGCTCGTTCATTAGCCAATCCTCGAATGGGAGCTTGACCCTCGCAACTGGTCAACAGATTGTCAATACAATGGTCGAGACAAACGGTTCTTGACTGTCACCATGATGAGTTTTTGATAATCAGTACACATGTCCAACGATACAACTTATCTTCCTGGATATAACTGGGGCTCCCCAAAGCAAAAACTAGGTCCGACAAAACTCCTGTCCAACAGTCCCTGTAGTTGATTTGACAATTCTCGCAACCCTCCTAGTGCAAGACGGTAAGAAGTACGAAGAATCAGGGTTGCCTCTGGCGTGAGATCAAACTGAGAGTCTGTCTAATAGTTGTGGAAGTAAACCTGATAGTTCCTCGAGTAGCACACCGAAGGAATCACGAACAATTGGTGGATCCTTGATCCTCTTTTCCTTAGCCTTAACATCAGTAACGAGTGCTAACATAGTGGGGTGATCCCTCCGTAGACACTTCTGGGCTTTCATTGCTGAAATGATGCTATCCTATACACCACTCTGACACTTTAGAGCATATAGCGATGCAAAATTTTCTTCTCACAGGGTATATCTGCGCGATATCTGGATAACCAATCCACACTAACTACTGCATCGAGGCTATCAAGGATATCAGAAGGAAGGTCGAGGTCGAACACTTGTCCCACAAGGTCGAGCTTGCGTCCCAATGAACATATGAGGTTTCCATTGTCTTGCCATCAGTCGATCCCACATCAAGTTTAGTTCCAAGAAGTATCAGGGTTGAACAGAACAGGGACGAGACGATTTGTTACCAAAAACGTGTAGGCCACCATGTTGCTATAATCCTGGCGTCGCCCAAGTCAATTCCTAAATGTCCTTCCACGAGCACCACTACCAGTGGTGTTATCGTTACGAGGATTTCCAGTACTGACGTCGTTCCCTTGGTTGTTGTCGTCTTGATTTAACAACGGCCAATCCATGTCGTGGGCACCTCCATTTCCATACCGTTGGCTACAGTTACGAGTATCTTGATGTTGCCATGACTGTTACCCCTAATGTCGTCGCTTGAAATGGAGCCCTACGATTTTGCACCGTCAAAGTCCATCTTTTCACATTCTGCGCCACGTCCTAATGCGCTACCCACTGTGCTGGCAGTTACACATACCATACTATAGTCAATTGTCATTGCTTATGCCCCAATGAACTCGTAAGAGTTGACTCCCATAAGTCACTGACTAGGGTTAAAGATTCGATTGGAGTCAAATTGCTGATGTTCGTTGCTGATAGTCAGGGTCGTCCAAATACTGAAGTCGGTAAGGTACTACACTCATCCTCTTGTCCATCGTTCTTGCAAGCTGATGGAGTAATACACGGTATGTTGCTAGAGTGTTACAAAAGTGATCGCACTTCGGAATCTAAGGTGCCAATACACTGAGTTCCAACCAATGAAGAGGAGTGAGAAGGGTATCGACCAAACATTCGACGCTGCGACATCCAACTCAGGGATGTTCGTACAAGCACCTAACATTCTATCCAGTTTGCTAGGCCTTCAGATGGGTGTTCAGGTAATACTCGATAGCATCGAGATTCGAAAGAATTCAGAGAGGAGTGAAAAGATCACGTTCGAGTAAAAGACAATCACTTCTATAACTCCCATAGATTTTTTATATTTCTCATCGATCAAATAACGGAACGGAATCCCTTTTTCACTCGTTAAGCCTCACTGGGACTCGCATGCACCCCACATTATTATTATGTGTGCACCCACAATAATATTGTGATTTGCATGCTCATCTCAGTTCCTCCTAACTCATGTCAAATGGTTCCTCAAACTCGAATGCCAAACAGAGGTTATCAAAATGATAGATCACAAGAATCTAAGGACTATGACATGCTATCAACGCATCACAATGTAAGCAAGCAATTCATGCAATCATGCTATAGTGACGAGTATGTGTTTGTACGCTACATCATAAACAAATGTACACTACTCATGTAATGTATACCACAGATGAAAAGACGAACCTTGCAATCTGGAGCTGAGTGTCATGGTCGTATCCTCGTTTTCAGAACTTGTTCGGTTATAGTCCGGTTTTATAAAAACATTTTTAAAACCAAGTTCACTATAACCGGTGGCTCTGATACCAAACTGTCACACCCCCAAAAATACCCCAAGCGGAAACCCCCACGAGGCGTGTGACGTGCCAAGATCTAGCCACCAATCACATTGAACTCATACAAGATTTTAACTAAAACATTCATTCATTAACATAAGGTGTTACAAACAGTAATTACAAATCATTGTATTTCAGTGGAAGCATAAATCATTAGTTAAGTGTTTCATAAACCACATGTATAATAAGCATTAGACTCGTCTCGTGATTTCCTTGTATTTCGACCCATGACCACTCCAGCTTCCCAGACAGCAAGTTCCATATCCACACATACCTATAACCTGCGAGCATGCACACATGTGTATCAGACAACGCTGGTGAGTTCATAGTTTTACGAAAACGTTAGTTACCAAGTGTTTAGTTCCCTTCATTGATTACAATGTTGATAATACCTCGGATACAAGACGGCTCCATATTTATTTTGCCCTTTCCCCAATGCTCCTATCAAAGCATTGGTCATGAATAGGTCATTAGTTCACGCCCGTCCTCTCTGGTACAGGGTGAGGGTGCCAAACCTAAGTAGCGCTACCAACTAATACCCTATTACCTCTCAGGTAACAAACAACAAGGAGGGACTTTAATGGTGATAGGACGAGTATATTATCCAACATTCCAGATTTTACCCACAAGACATATTCCTCTCAGGAATACCCATGATTTACTCCAAAACCTATCCCTCTCTGGGATACCCAATGACTGTCCCAACCACCGGGACGCATGCTCAAGAGAAATGATGTGACAACTCGTATTTCCAAACTGATCTTTGTACTTTGATGTAATGTATGTGTACGATATGTGACTTTCATGAAAGTGGATATTTATGTGAATGTTATGTTAATACGTGCTTGTGAATGTATGTATGATATAAACGCACAACACACACTCGATCGCACAAGCTCATTTGGGCTATACTCCTTACATCTGATCCAAGGGCGGCCCAAGGTGGGGTTCGGCCCACTCCTCTTATTCGCTCACACACTCCATTAGGGAGTTGTTTTTCTCATTTGTTGTTAATCACACAATACCACACCAAACCCTAGTGCTCCCTTTCTCTCCTCTTGAACTCGACGGCAACAAGGAGTCTCTTACTCGAAGCCTATCATTCGGATTAACCCTCAATCATCTCTTATCCGGTTAGTGTTTGGGAATTATCGAATACATGTTTGCTGATGTTCTGATGTGTGTGTTAATATAGCTCATGATGATCTAGGGTTTTTATGATGTTGAATGATAGTGTTCTTGATAATCGGCTCACATGTATGTTGATTTTGATGAGATTTGATGATTACATAATAATGAATAAGATGTATTAGATTATGAAGGTATGAAATCGGTTTACATGCATAGGATTGTAGATCGACATAGGGTTGTTAATTACATGAGAGTGTTAATGATCTAGAATCAGAAATATATATAAATTCTCGGCTGGAATAGTGATTCATATTAGACGGATTGTTATGATGATATGTTCGAATGCATGCTAAGAAAAAGTAAGGACACAAATCTGATTATATGATGAAGTTGTGGTTGATGTTAATGTTATGAGTATGCTTAGGGTTCTTATGAATCATTAATAATATTACTTGGTTTGATCGAATAATTGCTAAGTTTGATACTGTTTGTTGTTGATTGATTTCCTACAAGTATGGAAACTATTATTTTGGGTCAAACGAATTTAATTGGGATTGGTAAACTATTGCATGAAAGTAGGAAGAATTGTTGATCACACAAGTCTCTTGATCGTACAAGAGACTTCAGTCACACAAGACCTTCTGGTCGCACAAAGAGTCCCTTCGCACAAGACACACAGTCGCACAAGGGCTGTTATAGTCGCACAAGCTATTTGTTAAGTAAACTGGTGGGGCCGGGTATACGTGTTGGGCCAGGCCTGATCGCACAACTCGTTTGGGTCGCACAAGTTATTTGGTTATTTGTTTTTGGGTCGTATGTTATACATTGGGCTGGGTAATAGGATCAGTCGCACAAGATGAATTATTGAATGATATGCTGGGCCGTGTGTTGTACATCAATGTAATTGGGCTTTCTGATTTTTGGGCCGGGTGCTGTTGGGTTTCAACGAGAGGATCGCACAAGTTGTTAGACTTGTGCGAGCCCAATATTTAATATAATGAATGTAACAATATGTGTTGCCATGATTCGTATGTGTTTCTTACATGCTATCTTACGTGATACTTATGTGCACTCTGTGAAACCAAAACCTGACTTGTATTGGTAACCCTGATAGGACGTGATTGACCACTAGCCTTTAGACTTGACCTTTCTGTGTTATCTGCCAAGCAAACCAAGGTGAGTTCACACTCTACAAAGCATGGGATTCCCGGGGGTTGGGAATGGGGTTAAGGAATATGGATTCCTCGTCCTTTCTTGGGTAGGACAGTAATGGTTCAGGAATGTAATTCCTCGTCCTCACGGACAGATAACTAAACTAGACCAAAACTCTCTATCACGAAGTCCCTCCTTTTTATATCGACTTAATCGCCGAGCCAATGGCGAGCGGGTCATTAGTTAGATAGCGCTATTTAGGTCTGACAAGCCTCACACCGTGCCGCAGAGGACGGGCGTGAACTAATGGATCTGGGGCACGTCAATGCTGATAGACATTGACAGTTTCAGGGCACTTAAACATGACTTCAGTCAGTAGTCGATATGGTAACGAGTCTAGTGGATACACGGGGTAGCCCCCACGGCCGAAATGCCAGATAACTATCATGGGGTAGCCCCCACGGCAGGATTGCCAGAGTAAATGAGTTAAACCAATGGTTAAACAAATCACGTTTTTCAACTATGGGGTAACCCCTACGGCAGGAACGCCAGCTAAAGGAAACTGTTTTTGGAACAACTTAAAACGAACACCCAACCGTGAACTCACTCAACTTGTTGTTGACTCGTTACTACATGCTTTGAAGGTTTATAGGTACTTAGCTGGAGCTTGCACAAGGAAGAGTCGTTGTGGGACATGGACAGCTGTGTGCCATGTTAAACATTTGGATATTTGAACTCTTGATTTGGTTTTAAACATTATGCTTCCGCTCATAACTTAACTATGTTTGTTTTGGACATTAATCGTGTTGTTGGACTTTTACATTAAATATTTACTTGTTCCATATGATTAGTGGTTTGATCCTGGTCAGTCACGCCTCCAAGCGGTGATACTCCACATGTGGATTTTGGGGGTGTGACAGATTGGTATCAGAGCCATTGGTTATAGAGAACTTGGTTTTAATAAAGGGAAAACGTTTTTGTTAAAACCAGACTATAACCTGTACAGTGCTCTACGATCCACAACGACGCTTCACTCCACGTGCAAGGCTCGACATTCTAGGTGATATGGTTTGTGTTTTATTGCCTACTTGCTAGATTACGTAGAACTTTGCTCATGATATGCTTAGCTAGTATAGCTACTGTTGCTTGAACACGTGTGTGCCTACTCTCCTCTGTCATCGCACTTTCGCGAACCTCTCTCACACATGCTTCTTTTGGTATGAAGATCATGTCTGGACGCATTAACATGACTCAAGCCCAGTTGACGGCTCTGATCAACGAACAGGTTGCTGCGGCACTTGCAGCCGCACAGGCAGGAGGTATACCCTGCAGTTTATAACTCATTCTAGGATCTTTAGATCCTACTCTCGTGAACCTATCCTTGTGTTAAACTTTGTCCTTTCTTATACTCGCAACAGGTCAGCATGCTCAGCCACCTGTTTGCACCTTCAAAACTTTCATGGACTGCCGACCCACTACTTTTAGTGGCACTGAAGGAGCAGTAGGTCTCCTCCACTGGTTTGAGAAACTAGAGTCTGTATTCGAAATGTGCGAATGCCCTGAGGCACGCAGGGTGAAATATGCTACCGGCACTCTCGAGGGTTTAGCCCTCACATGGTGGAACGCCCAGGTACAAATGCTGGGGTTGGTTGCTGCTAACGCCACCCCATGGAACAATTTCAAAGAGATGATCAAGGAAGAATACTGCAGTCGTGACGACATACATAAGCTGGAAGTTGAGTTCTTCAACCTCAAGATGACGGGGTCGGAAATTGAGGCGTATACAAAGAGATCGAATGAGCTTGCATTACTGTGCCCTACTCTGGTGGACCCTCCAATTAAGCGTATCGAACTATATCTTAAAGGTCTAAAACCAGAGATTCAAAGTCATGTGACTTCAGCAAATCTCGCCACCTACCAGCAGGTTGTTCAGTTGGCTCACCGTCTCACTGATCAGGCGGTGGAGCAAAACAGGTTACCAAAACGCATTAGTGCTACAGCTACCTCTGAACCTTCCAGTGATAACAAACGTAAATGGGATGGAGCTTCAAGCAGAGGTTCGACTTCTGTTCAATCCCAGTCGCAGCAGAGAAGAACTGAAGAGTATAAGAGTCCTAGTCAGCAATCGTCAGGTAGCCAAAGTCAGGGTGGATACAAAGGAAATCACCCCAAATGTAATCGTTGCAACTTGCATCATCGCAGGCCATGCACCAGGGGTAACTGTCATCGGTGCAACAAGCCAGGCCACGCGGCAAAGGATTGTAGAAGCTTATACCTAGCAAACCAGAATCGCCAGCAACCGCAAGATCAACAGAATCAACGCCAGCAACAGCAGCCGCAGGGTAACAACAAAGGGTGCTTTCAGTGTGGAGCTGAAGGCCACTTCAAGAGAGACTGTCCCCAGCTAAACAGGAACCAGAACAACAATAACAACAACAATCAGGGGAATGGAAACAACGGGGGTAATAATGGTAATGGAACAAGGGGTCGTGTGTTCGTTATTGGCCAAGGGGAAGCTAGGAACGATCCCAATGTTGTGACGGGTAAGTTCCTTCTCGACGACTTTTACGTTACTGTCTTATTTGATTCGGGTGCTGATACTAGTTATGTGTCTCAAAACGTTAGTCAACTGCTTAAGTGTACCCCAACACCTTTGAATCCCAAACATGCTGTAGAGTTAGCTAATGGTAAAAGTATAGAGGTCACACATGTAGTTAAAGGTTGTAACCTAGTACTTGCTGATCACACTTTCTCAATCGACCTCCTTCCTATCACTCTGGGTAGTTTCGACGTTGTCATTGGGATGGACTGGTTATCCCAACACCAAGCTGAGATTCTTTGCAACGAAAAGATTGTCCGCATTCCGCGCCAAGGTGAGGAACCTCTTATGATTCGTGGCGACAAGAGTGGTGCTGTTGTGAGCATCATTTCTTCCCTTAAGGCCCAGAAGTGTTTGCGTAAGGGCCACACTGCCTTTCTGGCTCTCGTTACTAACACCTCAAAGAAAGAGAAAATGATAGAGGACTTTCCGATTGTACGCGACTATCCAGAGGTATTCCCTGAAGAACTACCTGGCCTCCCGCCTCATCGTCAGGTCGAGTTTCAAATCGAGTTAGCTCCTGGAGCGACACCCATAGCTCGTGCACCGTATCGTTTAGCTCCATCAGAGTTAAAAGAGCTATCTACGCAACTACAAGAACTCTTAGATAAGGGTTTTATTCATCCTAGCTCTTCGCCCTGGGGAGCTCCAGTGCTATTTGTGAAGAAGAAAGACGGTACGTTCAGAATGTGCATCGACTACCGTGAACTGAACAAGGTGACTGTGAAGAATCGCTACCCTCTTCCACGCATTGACGACCTGTTCGACCAGCTGCAAGGGTCGAGCTACTATTCAAAGATCGATTTGAGATCGGGGTATCACCAGCTGAGAGTCCGAGAAGAGGACGTCTCCAAAACAGCCTTCAGAACTCGTTATGGCCACTATGAGTTTTTGGTCATGCCTTTTGGGATGACAAACGCACCGGCGGTCTTCATGGACTTGATGAATCGAGTGTGCAAGCCTTACTTAGACAAATTCGTTATTGTCTTCATTGATGACATCCTGATCTATTCGAAGAGTCAGGAGGAACATGAGCAACACTTACGACTTATTTTGGAACTCCTTCGAAAGGAACAGCTGTACGCCAAGTTCTCAAAATGTGACTTCTGGCTTCGTGAAGTCCATTTCTTAGGCCATGTAGTGAACAAGGATGGGATTCACGTTGATCCATCCAAGGTAGAGTCAATCAAGAGCTGGCCTGCACCTCGTACCCCAATGGAAATTCGCCAATTCTTGGGATTGGCAGGTTACTATAGGAGATTTATCAAGGATTTTTCCAAGATTGCTCAGCCTCTTACTTCACTAACGCAGAAGGGCGTTGTTTATCATTGGGGAAACGCACAGGAATTAGCGTTTCAGCACTTAAAGGATAGACTTTGCAGTGCACCTATCCTTTCATTGCCAGAGGGCACGGACGACTTCGTGGTCTACTGCGACGCATCTATTCAGGGTCTTGGTTGTGTTTTGATGCAGCGGGATAAAGTTATAGCATACGCTTCACGCGAACTCAAGGTTCATGAGAAGAACTACACTACACACGATCTAGAGCTGGGAGCGGTTGTTTTTGCACTTAAGATATGGCGACACTACTTGTATGGCACCAAGTGTGCTATCTACACTGATCACAGAAGTCTCGAGCACATCTTTAAACAGAAGGAACTCAATATGAGACAACGACGATGGGTCGAACTGCTGAACGATTACGAATGCTCGATCAGGTACCACCCGGGCAAAGCCAATGTTGTGGCTGACGCCCTCAGTCGAAAGGACACTGCGCCCAAGCGCGTACGAGCTTTACAACTTACTATACAGTCTAGCCTTCCTTCTCAAATACGAAATGCTCAGGTAGAAGCATTGAAACCAGAGAACGTCAGGGCCGAAGCCCTACGCGGCTCAAGGCAACGCTTAGAACTGAAGGAAGACGGCGCTTACTACGTCACGGGACGCATTTGGGTCCCATTTTATGGCAACCTACGAGAGCTTGTGATGGATGAGGCACACAAGTCTCGTTACTCAGTGCACCCTGGCTCGGATAAAATGTACCACGACATCAAAACCACATACTGGTGGCCTAGCATGAAGGCCCACATAGCAACATACGTTAGCAAGTGCTTGACTTGTGCGAGAGTCAAGGCGGAATATCAGAAACCTTCAGGCCCACTTCAACAACCAGAGATACCACAATGGAAATGGGAGCAAATTTCCATGGATTTTGTTACTGGCCTGCCTAGATCACAACGTGGTAACGATACTATTTGGGTGATCGTGGATCGACTCACAAAGTCTGCTCACTTCCTGGCTATCAAAGAAACGGATAAGTTCTCCACTCTAGCAGAAGTATACCTAAAGGAAGTTGTCTCGAGGCACGGGGTGCCCACCTCTATTATCTCGGATCGAGATGCACGTTTTACATCAGAATTGTGGCAAGCAATGCACAAGTCCTTTGGCTCAAGGTTAGACATGAGCACAGCTTATCACCCGCAAACGGATGGGCAGTCTGAACGCACCATCCAGACCCTCGAAGACATGCTTAGGGCATGTGTTATTGACTTTGGCAACGGCTGGGAAAGGCATCTACCACTTGTGGAATTTTCGTACAACAATAGCTACCACACCAGCATTAAAGCTGCTCCGTTTGAGGCATTGTACGGGCGTAAGTGCCGGTCACCTCTTTGTTGGGCAGAGGTGGGGGATAGTCAGATTACTGGTCCAGAATATGTGGTTGACACAACAGAGAAAATTGCTCAGATACGACAACGAATGGCGGCAGCTCGTGAGCGTCAGAAAGTCTACGCCGATAAGGGCAGAAAACCACTAGAGCTCCAGGTTGGGGAGCGTGTATTACTCAAAGTTTCACCCTGGAAGGGTGTGGTTCGTTTTGGGAAACGGGGCAAACTTAATCCACGATACGTTGGACCTTTCGAAGTCATTGAGAAAATAGGCCAGGTGGCCTACAGACTGAACTTACCAGCGGAACTCAGTGCAGTTCACGATGTTTTTCATGTGTCAAACCTAAAGAAGTGTCTGTCAGATGAGACCCACGCAGTTCCTTTGAAGGAGCTCACGATCGACGAACAGTTACGATTCGTCGAGGAACCTGTGGAAATCACGGACCGGGATGTGAAGGTCCTCAAACATACCAGAATACCTCTCGTTCGAGTTCGTTGGAACTCACGTCGCGGCCCAGAGTTCACCTGGGAGCGCGAAGATCAGATGAAACAAAAGTATCCCCAACTGTTCGCAACCGGTACAACCACTACAGAGGCTGAAGCTACGGAATTTCGGGACGAAATTCCAGATCAACGGGGGGAGGATGTGACACCCCAGGAAAACCAGGAAAACCATGCAACTTAACTAGCTTCCTCAGTGAGTACGTGCTAAATTTCGGGACGAAATTTCTTTCAACTTGGGGATAATGTGACAACTCGTATTTCCAAACCGATCTTTGTACTTTGATGTAATGTATGTGTACGATATGTGACTTTCATGAAAGTGGATATTTATGTGAATGTTATGTTAATACGTGCTTGTGAATGTATGTATGATATAAACGCACAACACACACTCGATCGCACAAGCTCATTTGGGCTATACTCCTTACATCCGATCCAAGGGCGGCCCAAGGTGGGGTTCGGCCCACTCCTCTTATTCGCTCACACACTCCATTAGGGAGTTGTTTTTCTCATTTGTTGTTAATCACACAATACCACACCAAACCCTAGTGCTCCCTTTCTCTCCTCTTGAACTCGACGGCAACAAGGAGTCTCTTACTCGAAGCCTATCATTCGGATTAACCCTCAATCATCTCTTATCCGGTTAGTGTTTGGGAATTATCGAATACATGTTTGATGATGTTCTGATGTGTGTGTTAATATAGCTCATGATGATCTAGGGTTTTTATGATGTTGAATGATAGTGTTCTTGATAATCGGCTCACATGTATGTTGATTTTGATGAGATTTGATGATTACATAATAATGAATAAGATGTATTAGATTATGAAGGTATGAAATCGGTTTACATGCATAGGATTGTAGATCGACATAGGGTTGTTAATTACATGAGAGTGTTAATGATCTAGAATCAGAAATATATATAAATTCTCGGCTGGAATAGTGATTCATATTAGACGGATTGTTATGATGATATGTTCGAATGCATGCTAAGAAAAAGTAAGGACACAAATCTGATTATATGATGAAGTTGTGGTTGATGTTAATGTTATGAGTATGCTTAGGGTTCTTATGAATCATTAATAATATTACTTGGTTTGATCGAATAATTGCTAAGTTTGATACTGTTTGTTGTTGATTGATTTCCTACAAGTATGGAAACTATTATTTTGGGTCAAACGAATTTAATTGGGATTGGTAAACTATTGCATGAAAGTAGGAAGAATTGTTGATCACACAAGTCTCTTGATCGTACAAGAGACTTCAGTCACACAAGACCTTCTGGTCGCACAAAGAGTCCCTTCGCACAAGACACACAGTCGCACAAGGGCTGTTATAGTCGCACAAGCTATTTGTTAAGTAAACTAGTGGGGCCGGGTATACGTGTTGGGCCAGGCCTGATCGCACAACTCGTTTGGGTCGCACAAGTTATTTGGTTATTTGTTTTTGGGTCGTATGTTATACATTGGGCTGGGTAATAGGATCAGTCGCACAAGATGAATTATTGAATGATATGCTGGGCCGTGTGTTGTACATCAATGTAATTGGGCTTTCTGATTTTTGGGCCGGGTGCTGTTGGGTTTCAACGAGAGGATCGCACAAGTTGTTAGACTTGTGCGAGCCCAATATTTAATATAATGAATGTAACAATATGTGTTGCCATGATTCGTATGTGTTTCTTACATGCTATCTTACGTGATACTTATGTTCACTCTGTGAAACCAAAACCTGACTTGTATTGGTAACCCTGATAGGACGTGATTGACCACTAGCCTTTAGACTTGACCTTTCTGTGTTATCTGCCGAGCAAACCAAGGTGAGTTCACACTCTACAAAGCATGGGATTCCCGGGGGTTGGGAATGGGGTTAAGGAATATGGATTCCTCGTCCTTTCTTGGGTAGGACAGTAATGGTTCAGGAATGTAATTCCTCGTCCTCACGGACAGATAACTAAACTAGACCAAAACTCTCTATCACGAAGTCCCTCCTTTTTATATCGACTTAATCGCCGAGCCAATGGCGAGCGGGTCATTAGTTAGATAGCGCTATTTAGGTCTGACAAGCCTCACACCGTGCCGCAGAGGACGGGCGTGAACTAATGGATCTGGGGCACGTCAATGCTGATAGACATTGACAGTTTCAGGGCACTTAAACATGACTTCAGTCAGTAGTCGATATGGTAACGAGTCTAGTGGATACACGGGGTAGCCCCCACGGCCGAAATGCCAGATAACTATCATGGGGTAGCCCTCACGGCAGGATTGCCAGAGTAAATGAGTTAAACCAATGGTTAAACAAATCACGTTTTTCAACTATGGGGTAACCCCCACGGCAGGAACGCCAGCTAAAGGAAACTGTTTTTGGAACAACTTAAAACGAACACCCAACCGTGAACTCACTCAACTTGTTGTTGACTCGTTACTACATGCTTTGCAGGTTTATAGGTACTTAGCTGGAGCTTGCACAAGGAAGAGTCGTTGTGGGACATGGACAGCTGTGTGCCATGTTAAACATTTGGATATTTGAACTCTTGATTTGGTTTCAAACATTATGCTTCCGCTCATAACTTAACTATGTTTGTTTTGGACATTAATCGTGTTGTTGGACTTTTACATTAAATATTTACTTGTTCCATATGATTAGTGGTTTGATCCTGGTCAGTCACGCCTCCAAGCGGTGATACTCCGCATGTGGATTTTGGGGGTGTGACAAATGAACTCACCTTAGATTTGCTCGGTAAATTAGTTACGTATGATCCAACTCAATCAACCAATCCTAATGTGGTTACCATACAACAATCAGTTTGGGTGTAGACAATTAGTCACACATCTTTACATATTCTAACAAATAAAGTCATGTGTACTACATTTCAAATTAATCACACATCTAACCCGTTTGCATACCATCACCTAGTTATGCACCTATCATATAACCAAACTGAATAATCATGTTCTATTCACATATAGACTAACAATATTCTGATCACATACCTGAGCCCAAAACTAATAACCAAGGATATGCGGCCCACTACATGAGCCCAAAACTAATAACCAGTTAAGTGTGTGCGGCCCATTACAGTTTACGTGATCTACTGCGATACTCATATTTTTACAAACAACGGTGTTCATTAACATATATATATATCATAAACTGTTCCGATTATATACATGGGTCCGGCGAATAACCCCAACGACGAAGATCCATTCTTCGTCATGAAGGAGCACGACGAAAAACCTTAATGGTTTGCCCAGGAGCTAGTCGACGAAAGATGTCTTTCGTCACAACTTAGTCAGCGAAACATAATATTCGCCATCCTTGGTTTTTCGTCACTGTCTTCAACATACAGTTATGGTTCTCCTAAAACCCTAATCGCCATTAACAGTTACACAAAGCAATCATCAAGGCCCTAATTATCATTCACCATTTCTAACCAATCTTATCATTTGACAACATTATACCACACATAACAGATCGATCATCAATTGCCATTTTTCATAATAATCAATATTCAATTTAACCAAGTCACATAATCATGATCACTACACGGCTTTCATCACATTCAAGTAACTCTAATCATTCTACGAAACGTATGAACGCAACCAATAATTAATCAACACATATATATGTATATATACACAAAACACTCATCAAACTGATGATCATAACAACATCACATAGCATCTTCAATTGCATATTCATGAACATGTAAGTGAAACGGAAATAGAACACTAACCCTACGAACGAACAAGGCGAATCTCAGATAGTTAAATCACGCAAGGAAAGGGGGTTGCGACTAGACTGGCTCTCCTTCTTGTTGCCGTCGACTTCAAGGGGGTGTTTAGGGTTTGAGATTATGTGAATGCCAACTTATGAAATCATGTACAATCTATTATGTCTGCGCGTGTATATAACATCTCAAAGTGGCCGGCCCAAGTTTCATGTCTTCATTTGGGCTTTACTTAAGCCATGTATTATAATGATATACTAAGTGTCACACCCCCAAAATGCCACCTAGGGAGTGTCCCTGCTAGGCGTGTGACTTACCAATAACGAGCCACTAATTACATTGAACCCATACAAGTTTATAAATAGGATCCTCAATTATTAGTGAAAATACCATCAACAAGTTTAGATGAAAACCAACATGTTCAGTGGAAGCGAATAGTAAACCAAAGTTAATCTGTTTCAAAACCAATATATAGTGTCAAGTATTCAATCACATGAATCTCTCCAGTCGACCCATGACCACTCCAGCTACTCCAGACAGCAAGTTCCCAAATCCAAGATACCTAACGACCTGTGAGCATGCAACAAGTGTATCAGACAACGCTGGTGAGTTCATAGTTTTACAAAAACTTTGGTTACCAAATGTTTAGTTAATCCATTGAATTTAATTCCGAAAGTAATGTTGATAATATCTCGATACTGAACAAGACGGCTCCTGATGTATGTTTTGCCCATTCCCTAGTGCTCCTATCAAGACACTGGGCCCGACTGGGTCATTAGTTCACAACCGTCCTCCCCGGTACGGTGTGAGGGTGCCAAACCTAAGTAGCGCTACCAACTAATACCACGTTATCTCCCCGGTAACAAAAGATGGGAGTTAAGAATGATAGGGTGAGAATATTATCCAACATCTCAGTTTTACCCAAAAGACTTATCCCTCCCCGGGATACCCACTGACTGTCCCAACCACCGGGACGCATGCTCAAAAGTAGTGAACTCACCTTTGGTTTGCTCGGTAAGACTAGTTACTTGTTTAACAGTCAGTCACAAACGTCCTAACACAGTTACCCAAAACAATAAGTTTTCGATGTACATACACTAGATATTTCATGCACGTTAACACACATACTCCCTAATCACATATCACGAAATCCCATGCATATGTAACACACATATTATCATACGTACTGTAACCGTTGACCGACCAAACCCTAGAATGGTCATCATTATTAATTAGTTTTGTAGCTCTTATTCATACATCTTTTATACGTATTATACAATTAACACCACATATTGCCATACAAGTTGTAACATTCATTCATGCAACCCAACACCTTAACACACATCATAGAATCAACAAATAGGTGTTTGATTCACATCCTATTCATTTACACGACCTATCCAAATACAGGTTGACAATCCTTTATCATGCAAACATGTTTTCACAATAATTCATATCCTAGTTCTAGTGTATAGCAAGTTGTGAGTGAGGCCCAACGGTACCGGCCCAACAGCCTGCCTCTTAACCCAATAGCATACCCAATCCAGTACCCGGCCCAGGTGTAAGCCAAGCTCATGGACTGTTCGGCCCACATCAGTTGTGTAACATGCCACAATTATAGTGTACAAACCAATATAGTCTATTTCTTTCTTGTACACCATTAGTGTGTGTCACGGCCACTAACAGGCCCAACAAGAACCAATTAACATATAAATCTGATGCACATGCAACCTATTGGATCCGGTTTTTATACAATTGAGTTTAGACTTACTTAGCTTTGAAGTTAATAATAAACTTCATAGAATCCTACATCATCCATTACTAGCACATACACTTGTTTCCTATTCTGAGTTCATCGATTTCAACATGATTGTTTACCAATTACCTCATAACAGTCATACTACCAATTTTCCTTAACCATCTATCTTGTACAAGATCATATAACTTCACATATCAAACGAAACATGAACACATGACCCAACAAAACAACAATTGCAACTAATTAGCAGGCTAATATATAACCCAAATCAACAAGCATGTCCTCGGCCAAATGTGTCAAACATCAACTCAAAGTAACAGATACGTAATCATAATCACACATAAGATTAGATAAGGAAATCGTAAACGTACATAATTGTTAAATCACATCGTTCACATATACATGCAATCGTATAAAGCATATTCGTACATAACAAGATCAAGTAGTTGAGAGTTAAACCAATATGAATTCACTAACCAGAACTGGAATGATGATTCGAAGTGTTATCTCGAACAGGGGGGGTCTGCTACTGTCCGTCCCAATCAGGGAAGAGGGGGTAGGGTTACGTCTTGAGTTTTATGATCAGCAACCACATATTACGTATACAAACAGATGTAGGTTTAGTTTAGGCCGGTTGTTTCTTTTGGCCGAACTGGGCCTAAGCCCATAAAATGTGGATTGTCACATTATATCTGATCCGGTCCTTGTGACTTTCTTATATATCGTTCCAAATTACAAATTAAGTCAACAATTTTAATAGATGTCAGTTAACTTTGTCAGCGGCCCATGTGACTCATTAATGGATTTCGGTGAGCTTTATAAGTCAATGATCATGTGATCTCGGCCCAATCAATTAATTTGCTTTCTGCACAATCATGTGGCCCATGTGTTGATAAATTCAAAGTCCATTTTGATCACTAAAATCAATCAGCCCTATCAGGTATTGTCTGAATTTATTGTTGTCGGCTCATGATTTTTTTTTGGGTAAAGGGTTACCCCGGTGATTTTTGTCGGCTCATGATTCCTTACACAACAGTTGATCTCACAAGTTAAATAGTTCATAAATTTTTATTACTAACCAACAATCATACCAACACGAAACATATACCAACATGATCAAGTTACAATGCATACGAATTTTGAAAACACTTTGCGAAACGCGTAACATGTCGAGTAAGGACCTTGAAAACTCGAGTTGTCACATCATCCCCAACCTGAAAGAAATTTCGTCCCAAAATTTAACACGTAATCCGAAGCAGTAAGGCGTTAACTCAGGATGACAGTGGATTTTTCCACGGGTCCCACATCATCCCCAACTTGAAAGGGAATTTCGTCCCGAAATTCGCAAATGACAACAAAAGTTAGTTCAACCATCTAAACAATTGAGGAATTTAGAGCTTTATCAGATCTCTACGCTCCCACATGAACCCCGGTCCACATCATGAGTTCCAGCGAACTCTCAAGATTGTCATACGCTCTATGCAAAGGAACCTTGACTTCTTGTGTGACAACTGGCACAAAACCGGTAACTTCCGTACACTTTAATTACTATTTAATGATTACAATTATGTGCTTAAATGTCAACATTGACTGATTAGATGCTAAACAAGTGAATTCATGCACGTTTTATATTACAAAATATTGCTATATGCATTAATGAACTGCGTTGCATCAAAAATACTAGTAAACTCACCGGTAAGACACAATGTGTCAACAGAACTGCAGAAAGCAGTCAAACATTAAAATTAGGGCCTAGGTGTAGGTCCAATAACAAAAATACATTAAAACCCAAGAGTACGTACAAGGGTTAATATATATACATTACGGAAGCAAAAATAAGCACTAAAAAGCACCCGAAACGCACTTTAAGTGCAGAAATTTACATAATTCAGCCATAATCAGCATTTTGGCACTGAAATATCATGCAAAAATGTCGTTTTATTATCCAGAATATCTCCCTAGGTGTTGGGAATTGAAAGGGTACAAGAAAGGTACTTAAAAGACACTAAAAGGTGCAATTTGGCGCTTTAACGGATCAGTATCCAACCGAACAACCAGACTTTACCCGGAACATAAAAATATTGTCATTGACACTGTTTCCCTCTTTCTGGGCCAGTTAGGCTCCCCGAATACCCTAACACCCGTCACAAAACACTACATGCTAGTAACTAGTAAATCACCTAATTAAGCTTAACTAATACTCTAACTAATTAGTTAGAATCCAACCATGAACACCCCCCCCCCCCAACAAGTTCGGTCCCATGAGGGGAAAAACACTTACAAACTTTGATTATTATAATCCATTATGTCTAATATCTTCTAGACATATGATCCCTTGGGTAATTAGATAAAATGGTTTATAAATATGCCTCATGGATCCCTCAACACTTCACAAACCACACTTAACAAATCAACTCCTCTCTCTCCTCCTCTTGAACTTTTGGCCGAAACCACAAGCCACACCACCATCATTTTCCGAATGTGATCTTGCAAGTCCAAGCTTATACAAGTGTGAAGGATCTCATATGAGGAAGCCCGGTGCTTACGGTTTGCCAAGGACCTCACTACGTTGCTATTAACCACCCGTTTTTCGCATAGTTTCTTCCCAAGCCCCGAGCTAGTAGTAAGTGACTCTAAACACCTTTTTGATCTTGTCTAGAGTGGTTAATAAGAGTTTTGTCGGTTGAAAATCATGAACACTAAAGATCACCAACTAAAAGTCTTGTAAAATGATGAACTTGATGGATAAAAGGAAAGTAATGGTGTAAAACTTGTGAAACTAGTTTTGTTATGATTAATTTGTGTTGTTTTATGCTAGTAGTAGTTCGGATCGTCATCTAACCCAGCTAAGTCATGCTCATGGAACATGACCTAGTGTATGATAAAGTGTGAAAGTGGCTAGATGAAGAACACTACTACTTATAACCATGAACTTGTGTAAAAGTGATTTTTCTTGTAAAATGGAGTTCTAAACTAGTAGATCTAAAGATCTACAAGTGGTATTTTCGAAGAACCAAGTGTCAAATGAAATCATATTTTTAAAGCCGGATCGTTCATAAACTAAAGGTGTTTTTGTGAACACACAAGTGTGTAGACACTTGTGTAACAAAAAGTTTTAACAAAGAGTTATTTTTATAATTTTTGACCAAGAAGTTGTAAACTTCCACTTTCTTTAAAAATAAGATTTTTAAGAAACCGACTTTATTTACAAAGGTAGAAAGAACTATTAAAAATAATGGAAAGTTACTACACACTCTTACATAACCCAGAAGTTCATGTGTTTGCGATTTATGTATATTTTGAACTACTTGATGTTGAAATATTGTTTGTTGATGTTGGGAAAATTATTGATTAGATTTTGAAAAGAAAATGATACGCTAGAAAGCGTGGCCACCTCCAGTTACAGAGGAAACTCTGGCGAAATTTTTCCCAGAAATATAACACATGGAAATATTTTTACGACAAGTGTTATGAATATATTTTAACTTGTTTCTCCAAATAAATTTCGCCATAATTTTGTTACAAAATTTCCAAGTGTCGGAGGTGGCTTTTCGTAAACGAAACTTGTTAAATATATATTTAAAATATATATTTCATAGTAAAACGCTTGTGTGAATTTATGGTTATCTTGTGAACTATATGGATATTATTTTAGAGTAAAAACATAAAGATACACATGCAACCTACTTGGTCAAATACAAGAAAATATTTTTGTGAAAATATATTATTTGATAAAATAAATAACTTGGACAAGTTATGAACTTAAACGGAAGTTTTGAACAAAGATATACATAATTCGGGTGCAAAGTGCAAACATATAAGATACTTATATTAATTTTGAGAAAATAATATGAGTAAGATACATAGTTAAAAATATAAAATTTCAAAAGATAGTGACTTGTGCTTGTACGATACAAGTCTAGTGACTAACAATAATAAAACACGTTTAGGTCACGACGCACTATAAGCAAAACCGGTGAAGTTTACGACGCAAGGAACGCAAAGTTGTGAGTTCATGCTCCCCCTTTTTCTCTTAACTGTTTTCAGTTTTATAACTTCGGGGGTGAAATACATGTTACAAATATTACTATTTTTACAAATGGCATGATAACAAAAAGCACACTTGGTGAGAACGAGTACCAAGTGTGATGAGATATAAAAATACGAGAAACACACTTGGTGAGAACGAGTACCAAGTATGATGCGTTATGAGAAATGATACGAGAAATCGTGTCACGAATAGGGTACCATAAGCACCATTAATCGTGTACATACTAAGACCGCAGAACAAAATGTTAGATCTAATGGGTTTCAGGGCAGCCCCACTCTTGGTGACAACTAGAACCAAGTAGTGTTTTTGTGTCTCAGTCGTGAATCGACTATAGAAAAATGCCTATGGTTTGGTGACTTCCTATGTCGTGTCACATGTTAATGGCTTTGCAACCCATTAACACTTGATACATATAGAAATACTCGATTTATACATGAATACGTGACTTAAACAGAATACATACCATGTTTTTCATACAAAATATACAAACGTTCATTACAAAAACTGCATGAATTCACACCAACATTATGTTGACGTTTTTCCACAACTCACATGTATTTCAGGTAACTAAAGGTGGATGTGCGCGCGGTCTTACTTATGCTCGTGGATGTCGCTATGTTTTATTTTCGCTAAATAAAGTTGTAAACTTTAAGACAATGTTTTTTGCTATCGTCGCGATGTAGACGCTAAACTTGTGTTTTCGAATTATGAATGATTGGTATTTTAAGTTATTTTTATGAGCATGTAGTGTGTTTACCTTTCGTATGCAATGAGAACCTTTCATGATCACACCTCGTGCTTCCGCCGCTGAAAGGGGTGTGACAGATTGGTATCAGAGCTGCGATTGTAGTGAACCAGGATTCCTTCTCGAGTCTAGTCTACAATCTCTAGGATCCTTTCACGAAAATGATTTTCAAAGAGTTTTCATGGCATAAAACTTCCTGCGACATCCACTGCCTGAAACTGTTAACATGAGTCTAGAAAAGACACTACGAGACTTAGGGTGCACAGGAGTAGCACTTGTCTTTAACTGAGAAATTACTTGCAATTATGTGTGATAATTAGCATATACATGTACTAGATGTAGAATACCACTAGTATACATGACTTTGCCTGAAAACAACGACCTAACTGAAGGAAGAAATACGAGGATGAAACGAACTGTGCGGACTGTGCAAGGAGTTACGTAATTATGGATGCATACGTAATTATGGAATTCGGTGCACAGAAACCACAGCAAGTCTTGTCACGTATAGATTCCCTTAGTACAAGAAAAAGGTCAAATGTATACTCTTTGGAGTCAATGACTTAGGGTATAAAGACAAGAACCGCCAATGTGAAGTAAGGTGTTTACCTAACTATACATGCTTGTTGCTGTATGAACTAATTGCGCGGATTGTTTGATGTCACTTATGTGGTATATGCCTGCGTATATATATATACTACTACTGTCTCGTACGACGATATCAAACAAATGTCTAACCCTATTATGTTATGTTCTATCATAACATGGCACCAAGAAGAGCTGTGAACGCTCGTGATCAACCTCCCCCACCCCCACTGCCAAAGACTGCTGAAGAGCTGAACGCTCTACTAGAAGAAAGGATCTCTGCTGCTATCGCCCAGTACGAGGCGAACCGTACTCAAGACAGTGGAGGACCAAGCAATGCTAGACGTAACGGACATGGAGATTCGTCTGGAGGAAACGCAGCTCAAGGTTGCACATTCAAGCAGTTCCTCGACTGCAAACCAATGAACTATGATGGCACTGGAGGAGCAGTAGCATTTGTGCGTTGGACGGAAAAGACTGAAGCCACAATCTGCATGAGCAAGTGTACTGCGGATTAACAAGTCACTTTTGCTACTGGGTTGTTTGTCGACGAAGCACTGACATGGTGGAATTTACAAGTTCAAACGATGGGTGATGATGCCGCATATGGCATGACTTGGGATGAATTGAAAGAGAAAATGAGATAAAAGTACTGCTCTCGTGCCGAACTCCAAAGGTTGGAGACGGAGTTCTGGCACTTGACTATGGTAGGTGCTGACATCACAGGGTATACTCGAAGGTTCCATGATTTGTCTAGGGTGATTCCTTACATGGTAACTCCAGAATTCAAGCGCGTTGAACGCTACATTTGGGGACTGGCCCCGGAATTTCGCGGCATGGTGACTTCAGCCAAACCCCAAACAATCACTGAGGTTGTAACTCTGGCTATCAGCCTTACTGAAGACTGTGTTCGCATGCAGAAGCTATCACTGAACCCGACAGAAAAGACCGAAACGCATGCTGAGTCGTCCGGTGACAAGAAAAGGAAACATGCAAACTTGAATCAAGCAACTCGTAACAACAAGGGTTCCAACAAGAAGCATGGCCCCAACCCACCTCAGGAGGCGAAATCGCTTGCAGCCATGAACGACGCTCCAGCTAAGGGATACCTGGGCACCCTGCCCAAATGCAATCGGTGCAAGCGTCATCACGAAGGAGCCTGTCGCGTTCCAAAGCGCGACAAGTGTGGAAAATTGGGTCACCGCACTTAAGACTGTTGGGGTAAGGGAAACAGAAACGGAAATGGAAACCGCGCTGGTGCTGGAAACAACGGTGGGAACGGTAATGGCAATGGTAACCGGGTTGGAAACGAGGCCGGGCGAAACCAAGGATGCTTCAGTTGTGGAAGCAATGATCATTTCATGAAGGACTGCCCGAAGAAAAACAATGCTCAGGCTCGAGCATTTGTGATTGGAGCAAGGGACGCACGCGAGAACCCTAACGTGGTCACCGGTACGTTTCTCGTTAACAATCACTTTGCATCCGTATTATTTGACACTGGTGCCGATTATAGTTTCATGTCTGTGGAATTTAAACGTATGCTTGGGATAGAGTCT
Source organism: Helianthus tuberosus (assembly GCA_030545235.1). Classification (NCBI taxonomy): domain Eukaryota; kingdom Viridiplantae; phylum Streptophyta; class Magnoliopsida; order Asterales; family Asteraceae; genus Helianthus; species Helianthus tuberosus. The sequence continues at coordinate 116,726,717 of CM060397.1, read as the reverse complement.
AGTAGATTGGATATTCCTTACTCCATAGAACTAGCAAATGGCAAACTTGTCGAATCGGGTGAAGTGTTTAGAGGTTGCTCATTAAAACTTGGCGAACGAAATTTTAGCATCGATCTCTTACCTATTCAATTGGGTAGCTTCGATGTAGTGGCAGGAGGTCAAGCAGGATAGGTTGGCTGTTTGGGAGGTAGGAAGTGCAACAAATCTGAATCTTATGTGTTGCCCATTGTGTAGAAATAATCGAGATTCAAGAGATCATCTTTTCTTTCAATGTTCCTTTGCTTCGAGTGTATGGCAGGAGGTCAAGCAGATGGTGTCGTTGGATCAGGTGGATGATTCGTGGCAAGCTATAATGGATTGGATGGTCCAAAATGCTTCATCTAAGAAGACAGAGCACATTGTATGCAAGTTACTCATTGTGGCGGCTACATATTTTATATGGCTCGAGAGAAACAACTGCCTGTTTTCTAATGTTCAACCTAATAGTGTTTCGGTGGTTGGGAGAATCAAGAACACGGTCAGGCTTCGCCTTATGGGATTCGATTTTAGAGGGGATTCAAAAGTTCGTAACATGTTAAAGAAATAGGAGATCGTTATGAACGAAGAAGTGAAGGACCCGGGTTAGAGACTAGCTTGTGGTTTGTCTAAGTTTTTGTTTCGAGTGTGTAGCTCGTGGTAGTTTCTTTGTTAGGCTGCTTTGTTGGTGTTTTTTTTCTATACTGGGGTTGTGTGTTTTTTTGTTGTATCCTAGGCTTCGGTTGTGTTGCCTAGTTGGTATGTCACTCAGGCATACCCTTGTATTATTTTTGAGTTATTTATAAAATTCACCTGGGGTAACCCTTTACCCAAAAAAAATAGCTTCGATGTAGTGGTCGGAATGGATTGGTTGTCCAAGAACAAAGCTGAAGTTATTTGTCATGAGAAAATCATTCGCATCCCTTTGGCGAATGATGAAACTCTCATCGTACATGGAGAAAAACGAGACGCGGCTCTACGAATCATCAGTTGCATGAAGGCACAGAAGTGCTAAAGGAAAGGATGTGTTGCTTTCCTAGCGCACGTTGTAGATAAGAAGGCGGTGGAGCCGAAGCTCAAAGATATTCCTGTGGTGAAAGAATTCCCTGATGTCTTTCCTGAAGATCTGCCAGGACTACCTCCGCAACGACAAGTCGAATTCCGTATAGACTTGGTTCCAGGAGCCGCTTCGGTAGCTAAGGCACCCTATAGACTTGCACCATCCGAGATGCAAGAATTGTCTACACAACTCCAGGAGTTGTTGGATAAAGGATTCATAAGGCCAAGCTTCTCGCCCTGGGGAGCTCCAGTATTGTTCGTGAAGAAAAAGGATGGAACTCTGCGGATGTGTATTGATTACAAAGAGCTGAACAAGGTCACTATCAAGAATCAGTACCCACTACCGAGGATTGATGACTTATTTGATCAATTGCAAGGATCAAGCTATTATTCCAATATTGACCTTCGATCTGGATATCATCAGTTAAGGATACAAGAAGAAAGCGTACCAAGGACTGCATTCAGAACACGCTATGGGCATTACGAGTTTCTTGTAATGCCATTCGGACTGACAAACGCACCAGCGGTCTTTATGGATCTAATGAACCGTGTATGCAAACCCTATCTCGATAAATTCGTGATTGTATTTATCGATGATATCCTGATCTACTCACGGACGAAAGAAGAACACGAGCAACACCTTAGAACCATACTGGAACTACTGAAGAAAGAGAAACTGTATGCAAAGTTCTCAAAGTGCGAATTCTGGATTCGCGAAGTACAATTTCTTGGTCACGTGGTGAATGAGAAGGGCATTCATGTAGACCCATCCAAGATTGAAGTCATAAAGAATTGGGAAGCTCCCAAGACCCCTGTCACACCCCCAAAATCCACACGCGGAGTATCACCGCTTGGAGGCGTGACTGACCAGGATCAAGCCATCAATCATATCAAACATAGTATTTAAGTGTAAAAGTAGGAAAATGTAATTCATCTTGACATGACTGATGTTCATAACCAAACATTGTTTAAGTAGCGGAAGCATAATAATGAGAACCCAAAGTAAGTTATAAGTTCAAATATCGTCTACGATCCGTATCCCACAACGACCTGCTCCTCCCTGTGCAAGCTCCATATGTACCTAAGGTCCTGCAAGGCATGTAACAGAGGATCAACAACTAGTTGAGCGAGTTCACAGAAAGTAAATGCGTAATAGTAAGTTCGTATGTAACATGTGGCTCTACTGGGCCGATAGTACGTTCTATTGGTGGGGGCTTCCCATGTTATATATCCCCTAGACTATTCGTAATCATAAGTATCCTTCCCAATCCGAGGATAGTAGTAAGTATAGGTTTACGCAGGTTTTATGTAAGTGCCCTTCCCAACCGAGGACAGTACGTAGCGAGTACGTAGGTTTAGCGCTGGCGTCCTTCCCAATCCGAGGACGGTAGTACGTAGGTTTAGCACTGGCGTCCTTCCCAATCCGAGGACGGTTGTACGTAGGTTTTACGTAGGTTTAGTGCTAGTGTCCTTCCCAATCCGAGGACAGTACGTAGGCTTTGCGTAGAATTTGGCACAGGCATCCTTCCCAATCCGAGGACCGTGGTAAATAGTCTAGTGTTCATGTAAGTACAGGTAATCATTCAATCCCATTCCCAACCCAACTGGGGAATCCCATGCCTTGGTAAGAGTGTGAACTCACCTTGGTTTGCTCGGCAGATTACACAGAAAGGTCACGTCTAAAAGCTAGTGGTCAACCACGTCCGGATAAGAGATGGGTGAGGATGATCCGAACAAGGAAAGATCTTGTATGGAGAGGGTGTTCGGCTGCCTTCTTGTTCGTGAGGGAGAGAGGGAGAATAGCTAGGGTTTGTGTATGTGAATGTTTTTGCAACAAATGAGAATAAACTCTCTAAGGGTGTGTGTGTAGGCGTATGAGGAAGTGGGCCGAACCCAAACCTTGGGCTGCCCTTGGATCCGACTACAAGAGATACGGCCCCAAGTGGGCTTGTGCGATTGTGTGTGTGTGTTGTGCGTTTGGGTTCGTATGCATACATACACATATTACACATAGCACATAACAACATAACATTCATTAAATAAAAGTCACATAATTACATAACGTTGCACAAAGATAAGTTCGAAATGTCACATATCGTACACATACGTTACATCGAAGTACAAAAATAGGTTCGGAAATACGAGTTGTCACATTATCCCCAACTAAAAAGAAATTTCGTCCCGAAATTTGGTACGCACTCACTGAGGAAGCTAGGTAAATTGTATCGTTCACTGGTTTTCCTGGGGTGTCACATCCTCCCCCCGTTGATCTGGAATTTCGTCCCGAAATTCCGCAGTAGTAGCTTCAGCCTCAGTAGTGGTTGCATTGGTTCCGAATAACTGGGGATATTTGAGTTCCATTTGATCTTCACGCTCCCAGGTGAACTCTGGGCCGCGGCGGGAGTTCCAACGAACTCGTACAAGAGGGATTCTCGTGTTCTTGAGGACCTTAACATCCCGGTCCGTGATTTCAACAGGTTCCTCGACGAAGTGCAACCGCTCGTCGATAGTGAGTTCCTTTAAGGGAACTACGTGGGTCTCATCTGACGTACACTTCTTCAGATTCGACACGTGAAAGACGTTGTGAACTGCACTGAGTTCAGGTGGTAAGTTCAATCTGTAGGCCACTTTGCCTATTTTCTCAATAACTTCGAACGGTCCGACGTATCATGGATTGAGTTTGCCGCGTTTGCCAAAACGAACCACACCCTTCCAGGGTGAAACTTTGAGTAGCGCTCGATCCCCAACTTGGAATTCGAGTAGTTTCCTGTCTTTATCAGCGTATACCTTCTGACGGTCCCGAGCTGCCGCCATGCGTTGTCGTATTTGAGCAATCTTTTCAGTAGTATCAACTACCATTTCTGGACCTGTGATTTGACTTTCTCCCACCTCTGCCCAACAGAGAGGTGACCGGCATTTACGCCCATACAATGCCTCGAATGGAGCAGCTTTAATGCTGGTGTGGTAGCTGTTATTGTATGAGAATTCCACGAGTGGCAAATGTTTCTCCCAACCATTGCCAAAATCAATTACGCACGCCCGAAGCATGTCTTCTAAAGTTTGAATAGTGCGCTCAGATTGCCCATCGGTCTGAGGATGATACGCCGTGCTCATGTCTAAACGAGAGCCAAAAGATTTATGCATTGCTTGCCACAGCTCTGAAGTAAAACGTGCGTCACGATCAGAAATGATGGAGGTGGGCACTCCGTGCCTCGAGACCACTTCTTTTAAGTAGATGTCTGCTAAGGTAGAGAACTTGTCTGTTTCTTTGATAGCCAAGAAGTGAGCAGACTTTGTGAGTCGATCCACGATCACCCAAATAGTATCATTTCCGCGCTGGGATCTAGGTAAGCCAGTAACAAAATCCATGGAAATTTGCTCCCATTTCCATTGTGGTATCTCAGGTTGCTGGAGTGGTCCTGACGGTTTCTGATATTCTGCCTTGACTCTCGCACAAGTCAAGCATTTACTAACGTATGTGGCTATGTGGGCCTTCATGCTAGGCCACCAGTATGTAGTCTTAACATCGTGGTACATTTTATCCGAACCAGGATGTACCGAGTAGCGAGACTTGTGAGCTTCATCCATTACCAGCTCGCGTAAGTTGCCGTACAGTGGGACCCAAATGCGTCCTGTTACGTAATAGGCTCCATCTTCCTTCTGTTCTAAGCGTTGCCTTGAGCCGCGTAAGGCTTCTGCCCTGACGTTCTCTGGTTTCAATGCTTCCACCTGAGCATTTCTTATCTGGGAAGGAAGACTAGACTGTATAGTGAGTTGTAGAGCTCGTACGCGCTTAGGCGCGGTATCCTTTCGACTAAGGGCGTCAGCCACAACATTGGCTTTGCCTGGGTGGTACCTGATTGAGCATTCATAGTCGTTTAGCAGTTCGACCCATCGTCGCTGTCGCATATTCAGTTCGTTCTGCTTGAATATATGTTCAAGGCTTCTGTGATCAGTGTAGATCGCACATTTGGTACCGTACAAGTAGTGTCGCCATATCTTAAGTGCAAAAACAACCGCTCCCAGCTCTAGGTCGTGTGTCGTATAATTCCGTTCGTGAATCTTTAGTTGGCGCGAAGCATAAGCAATAACTTTATCCCTTTGCATCAATACACATCCAAGACCTTGGATAGATGCGTCGCAGTAGACTAAAAAATCGTCCGTGCCTTCAGGCAGGGAAAGGATAGGTGCGCTACAGAGTCTATCCTTTAAGTGTTGGAATGCTGTTTCCTGTGCGTTACCCCAACGATAAACAACACCCTTCTGCGTCAACAGTGTAAGCGGCTGAGCGATCTTTGAAAAGTCTTTGATGAACCTTCTGTAGTAACCCGCCAAACCCAAGAATTGGCGTATTTCTGTCGGTGTGCGAGGTGCAGGCCAGTCCTTGATCGAATCCACCTTGGATGGATCTACATGAATCCCATCCTTGTTTACCACGTGGCCTAAGAAGTGGACTTCACGAAGCCAGAAGTCACATTTGGAAAACTTAGCGTATAGCTGTTCTGTTCGTAAAAGTTCCAGTATAAGTCGTAGGTGCTGCTCGTGTTCCTCCTGACTTTTCAAATAAATCAGAATGTCGTCGATGAAAACAATGACGAACTTGTCGAGATAGGGTTTGCACACCCTGTTCATAAGATCCATAAATACGGCAGGCGCGTTCGTTAGCCCGAATGGCATGACCATAAACTCGTAGTGGCCGTAGCGTGTTCTAAACGCTGTCTTGGAGACGTCCTCATCCCGGACTCTCAGCTGGTGATATCCTGACCTTAAGTCTATTTTGGAGTAATAACTCGACCCTTGCAGCTGGTCGAATAAGTCATCTATGCGCGGAAGAGGATAACGATTCTTGATCGTCACCTTGTTGAGTTCACGGTAGTCTATACACATCCTGAACGTACCGTCTTTCTTCTTTACGAATAACACTGGAGCTCCCCAAGGCGAAGAGCTAAGACGTATGAAACCCTTTTTCCAAGAGTTCTTGTAGTTGCTTAGATAGTTCTTCCAGTTCCGTTGGAGCTAAGCGATAAGGTGCTCAAGCTATGGGTGCTGCTCCTGGAGCTTGTTACTATGAGTTACCAAAGGTTCTTAACTAGTTCTCGTTTCCTTGGTTGTGGTTCTAGCTCTGGTTCTGGTTCAACCGTGGGCAGTGTACTTCGAAGTGACCTTCAACATCATCTGATAACATTTCTCGTTTCCCTGCTGTTGCCGCCGATTCTATAGATCTTGTGGCTGTTGTTGTTGGTTCTGGTTTGCAGGACGTGAGTTTCTACCATCTTTGGTTCCATGACCAAGCTTGTTGCATTATTGACAATGATTGCGTTTGCCCTGCCCGCTGTGGTGCAGGTTACATCGTTTGCGCTTAGGGTGGTTTCCCTTGTATCCACCCTGCCCTTGAATACTAAATGGTTGCTGTCCAGTACTTTGGTTGTCATTGATCTTTCGTTGCTGTGCCTGGGACGGATTCGTAGTCGAACCCTTGCTAGAGGTTCCATCCCACTTTCATTGGTTGTCACTGAGGGTAGCAAAAGTAGTTGAAGCAGTAGCGCTGATACGTTGAGGCAGCTTGTTCTGTTCCACTGCCTGGTCTATGAGACGATGAGCAAGATGAGTAACATCTTGAATAGTAGCAAGTTTAGCCGTCATCACATGGTTTTGAATTTCTGGTACTAAGCCTTTGAGGTACAGCTCAAAGCTCTTTATGGGAGGATCCACCATAGTTGGACACAAAATTGTCAGTTTGTTGGATCGTTATCGTGCACGCTTCTATCTCTGACCCCGCCATCTTCATGTTAAAGGACTCCACTTCCAACTTGTGGATGGCATCATAACTACTGTATTCACGTTTGATCGGTTCCTTAAAATCATTCCATGGGGTGGCATTAGCAGCCGCCAGCCCCAGTATCGTAACTTGCGCGTTCCACCAAGTTTGCGCAGTGCCTTCGAGAATATCAGTGGCATATTTCACCTTACGAGCCTCAGGTTATTCGCACATTTGAAGGCCGATTCGAGTGTCGCTGAAAGTAGTAGGACGACAGTCCATAAAAGTCGTGTTTGTGCACACAGGTGGCTGAGCGTGTTGACTTGTCGTGTGCGTAAGAGTAATCAAAATTAAGCACAAGTGTTGAGTTACAAGAGTAGGATCTAAAAAATCCTAGAGTAAGTGGTGATGGCAGGTTACACCTCCTGCCAGGGCAGCTGCGAGTGCTGCAGTAACTTGTTCAGTGATCGAGGCCGCCAACTGGGCTTGAGTTAGGTTAACGCGTCCACTCATGATCTTGACATCAAGGAGAACATGTGGGTGAGAGGTTCGCGAATAGTGCGAAGAGAGTGAGCACACAAGTATTCTCATATAATAGGTTCTGTAATCTGAGCATACCACGAGCAAAGTTCTATGTAATTCTAGCATGTAGGCAATAAACATAAACCTTATTACCTAGGATGTTGAGTCTTGCACGTGGAGCGAAGCGTCGTTGTGGATCGTTGAGAGCACTGTTCTGGTTATAGTCTGGTTTTAACAAAATCGTTTTCCCTTTATTAAAACCGAGTTCTCTATAACCAATGGCTCTGATACCAATCTGTCACACCCCCAAAATCCACACGCGGAGTATCACCGCTTGGAGGCGTGACTGACCAGGATCAAGCCATCAATCATATCAAACATAGTATTTAAGTGTAAAAGTAGGAAAATGTAATTCATCTTGACATGACTGATGTTCATAACCAAACATTGTTTAAGTAGCGGAAGCATAATAATGAGAACCCAAAGTAAGTTATAAGTTCAAATATCGTCTACGATCCGTATCCCACAACGACCTGCTCCTCCCTGTGCAAGCTCCATATGTACCTAAGGTCCTGCAAGGCATGTAACAGAGGATCAACAACTAGTTGAGCGAGTTCACAGAAAGTAAATGCGTAATAGTAAGTTCGTATGTAACATGTGGCTCTACTGGGCCGATAGTACGTTCTATTGGTGGGGGCTTCCCATGTTATATATCCCCTAGACTATTCGTAATCATAAGTATCCTTCCCAATCCGAGGATAGTAGTAAGTATAGGTTTACGCAGGTTTTATGTAAGTGCCCTTCCCAACCGAGGACAGTACGTAGCGAGTACGTAGGTTTAGCGCTGGCGTCCTTCCCAATCCGAGGACGGTAGTACGTAGGTTTAGCACTGGCGTCCTTCCCAATCCGAGGACGGTTGTACGTAGGTTTTACGTAGGTTTAGTGCTAGTGTCCTTCCCAATCCGAGGACAGTACGTAGGCTTTGCGTAGAATTTGGCACAGGCATCCTTCCCAATCCGAGGACCGTGGTAAATAGTCTAGTGTTCATGTAAGTACAGGTAATCATTCAATCCCATTCCCAACCCAACTGGGGAATCCCATGCCTTGGTAAGAGTGTGAACTCACCTTGGTTTGCTCGGCAGATTACACAGAAAGGTCACGTCTAAAAGCTAGTGGTCAACCACGTCCGGATAAGAGATGGGTGAGGATGATCCGAACAAGGAAAGATCTTGTATGGAGAGGGTGTTCGGCTGCCTTCTTGTTCGTGAGGGAGAGAGGGAGAATAGCTAGGGTTTGTGTATGTGAATGTTTTGCAACAAATGAGAATAAACTCTCTAAGGGTGTGTGTGTAGGCGTATGAGGAAGTGGGCCGAACCCAAACCTTGGGCTGCCCTTGGATCCGACTACAAGAGATACGGCCCCAAGTGGGCTTGTGCGATTGTGTGTGTGTGTGTTGTGCGTTTGGGTTCGTATGCATACATACACATATTACACATAGCACATAACAACATAACATTCATTAAATAAAAGTCACATAATTACATAACGTTGCACAAAGATAAGTTCGAAATGTCACATATCGTACACATACGTTACATCAAAGTACAAAAATAGGTTCGGAAATACGAGTTGTCACAACCCCGACTGAAGTTCGGCAATTTTTGGGCTTAGCGGGCTATTACCGGCGATTCATCGAGAATTTCTCCAAGATAGCTCAACCGCTAACGACCCTTACGTAAAAAGACAAGAAGTACGACTGGGGTGTTAAACAAGAAGAAGCTTTTCAGCTACTCAAAAACAAGCTATGCGATGCACCAATACTGTCACTACCCGAAGGCACAGAAGACTTCGTGGTATACTGCGATGCTTCACGACAAGGTTTGGGTTGCGTGCTCATGCAACGCCAAAAGGTCATCGCTTACGCTTCAAGACAATTGAAAGTACATGAAAGGAACTACACCACGCACGACTTGGAGCTGGGTGCGGTAGTATTCGCCTTAAAGATCTGGCGACATTATCTATATGGTACTCAATGTACAATCTTCACAGATCACAAAAGCCTGCAACACATACTTGATCAGAAGGAACTGAACATGCGACAGCGGCGATGGGTCGAGCTGCTAAATGATTATGACTGCGAGATTAAGTACCACCCTGGAAAGGCAAACGTTGTAGCAGACGCATTAAGTCGAAAAGAAAGGGTTAAGACCCTAAGGGTTCGAGCATTGGAAATGACTATTCGAACGAACCTCACTTCACGTATTCGTGACTCACAACAAGAAGCCCTCAAGATGGAAAACCGCAAAGCTGAATACCTCCGGGGTGCATTAAAGTACATGGTGCCAAATGAAGAGGGAGCCTTATACTTTAAAAAGCGTATTTGGGTTCCGCTCTATGGTGGCCTACGAGAAGTCATCCTTGATGAAGCGCATAAATCGAGATACTCGATCCATCCAGGATCGGACAAGATGTATCAAGACTTGAAGGAATACTATTGGTGGCCGAGACTTAAAAGCGATGTTGCTGTTCATGTTGGTAAATGCCTAACCTGTGCTAAGGTTAAGGCTGAATATCAAAAACCGTCTGGCTTACTACAACAACCAGAGATTCCCATGTGGAAATGGGAGCAAATCTCGATGGACTTCATAACAAAGTTACCCAGGACCCCGAGAGGGCACGATATGATATGGGTAATAGTTGATCGATTGACAAAGTCTGCGCATTTCCTACTAATCCGAGAGAAGGATAGCACTGGAAAGCTTGCTGAAATATACCTGAAAGAAATTGTGACACGTCATGGAGTGCCTATTTCAATTATTTCAGACAGAGATGGACGCTTTGTCTCAAGAATCTGGCGATCCTTTCAGGAAGCATTTGGATCTCAACTAGATCTGAGCACGGCATTCCATCCACAAACAGACGGCCAGAGCGAACGAACCATACAAACGTTAGAAGATATGCTTCGCGCATGCGTCATGGACTTGGGCGGCAGCTGGGATACTCACCTACCTTTAGTTGGTTTTCCTACAATAACAGTTATCATACAAGCATAAAGGCCGCGCCGTTCGAAGCTCTGTATGGCCGCAAGTGCCAATCGCCCTTATGTTGGGCAGACGCTGGTGACAAACGTATGGTTGGTCCTGAACTTGTGCAAGAGACAACCGACAAGATTGCGCAGATCCGAGAGCGCATTAAGGCGGCTCGAGATCGACAGAAGAGCTACGCTGATCAAAGACGTAAACCATTAGAGTTCGAGGTGGGAGACAAAGTTTTGCTAAAAGTCTCGCCCTCGAAGGGCGTAGTGCGATTCGGAAAACGTGGAAAGCTAAATCCATGATACATCGGACCATTCAAGATCTTAGAGAGAATTGGTACCGTAGCATACAAGTTGGAATTACCGGAAGAGCTTAATGGAGTACATGACACATTCCACGTATCCAACCTCAAGAGGAGTCCAACACAAGAGAACGTAATCATCCCTGCGGATGAAGTGCATATAGACGACACCCTCTGATTTACCGAACAACCCGTTGAGGTTACAGACTGGAAAGTCAACAAGACAAGAAGGAGCAGTGTCAAACTTGTCAAAGTACGTTGGAACTCTAAACACGGACCCGAGTACACATGGGAACGTGAAGACCAGTTCAAAGAGAAGTATCCCCACCTGTTCAAGAAGACTCCTACCAGAGCTAGTTCAGCCTGAATTTCGGGATGAAATCCTTTTAACGGGGGGAGACTGTGACAACTGGCATAAAACCGGTAACTTCCGTACACTTTAATTACTATTTAATGATTACAATTATGTGCTTAAATGTCAACATTGACTAATTAGATGCTAAACAAGTGAATTCATGCACGTTTTATATTACAAAATATTGCTCTATACATTAATGAACTGCGTTGCATCAAAAATACTAGTAAACTCACCGGTAAGACACAATGTGTCAACAGAACTGCAGAAAGCAGTCAAACATTAAAATTAGGGCCTAGGTGTAGGTCCAATAACAAAAATACATTAAAACCCAAGAGTACGTACAAGGGTTAATATATATACATTACGGAAGCAAAAATAAGCACTAAAAAGCACCCGAAACGCACTTTAAGTGCGGAAATTTACATAATTCAGCCATAATCAGCATTTTGGCACTGAAATATCATGCAAAAATGTCGTTTTATTATCCAGAATATCTCCCTAGGTGTTGGGAATTGAAAGGGTACAAGAAAGGTACTTAAAAGACACTAAAAGGTGCAATTTGGCGCTTTAACGTATCAATATCCAACCGAACAACCAGACTTTACCCGAAACATAAAAATATTGTCATTGACACTGTTTCCCTCTTTCTGGGCCAGTTAGGGTCCCCGAATACCCTAACACCTGTCACAAAACACTACATGCTAGTAACTAGTAAATCACCTAATTAAGCTTAACTAATACTCTAACTAATTAGTTAGAATCCCACCATGAACACCCCCCCCCCCCCAACAAGTTCGGTCCCATGAGGGGACAAACACTTACAAACTTTGATTATTATAATCCATTATGTCTAATATCTTCTAGACATATGATCCCTTGGGTAATTAGATAAAATGGTTTATAAATATGCCTCATGGATCCCTCAACACTTCACAAACCACACTTAACAAATCAACTCCTCTCTCTCCTCCTCTTGAACTTTTGGCCGAAACCACAAGCCACACCACCATTATTTTTCGAATGTGATCTTGCAAGTCCAAGCTTATACAAGTGTGAAGGATCTCATACGAGGAAGCCCGGTGCTTACGGTTTGCCAAGGACCTCACTACGTTGCTATTAACCACCCGTTTTTTGCATAGTTTCTTCCCTAGCCCCGAGCTAGTAGTAAGTGACTCTAAACACCTTTTTGATCTTGTCTAGAGTGGTTAATAAGAGTTTTGTCGGTTGAAAATCATGAACACTAAAGATCACCAACTAAAAGTCTTGTAAAATGATGAACTTGATGGATAAAAGGAAAGTAATGGTGTAAAACTTGTGAAACTAGTTTTGTTATGATTAATTTGTGTTGTTTTATGCTAGTAGTAGTTCGGATCGTCATCTAACCCGGCTAAGTCATGCTCATGGAACATGACCTAGTGTATGATAAAGTGTAAAAGTGGCTAGATGAAGAACACTACTACTTATAACCATGAACTTGTGTAAAAGTGATTTTTCTTGTAAAATGGAGTTCTAAACTAGTAGATCTAAAGATCTACAAGTGGTATTTTCGAAGAACCAAGTGTCAAATGAAATCATATTTTTAAAGCCGGATCTTTCATAAACTAAAGGTGTTTTTGTGAACACACAAGTGTGTAGACACTTGTGTAACAAAAAGTTTTAACAAAGAGTTATTTTTATAATTTTTGACCAAGAAGTTGTAAACTTCCACTTTCTTTAAAAATAAGATTTTTAAGAAACCGACTTTATTTACAAAGGTAGAAAGAACTATTAAAAATAATGGAAAGTTACTACACACTCTTACATAACCCACAAGTTCATGTGTTTGCGATTTATGTATATTTTGAACTACTTGATGTTGAAATATTGTTTGTTGATGTTGGGAAAATTATTGATTAAATTTTGAAAAGAAAATCGCTAGAAAGCGTGGCCACCTCCAGTTACAGAGGAAACTCTGGCGAAATTTTTCCCAGAAATATAACACATGGAAATATTTTTACGACAAGTGTTATGAATATATTTTAACTTGTTTCTCCAAATAAATTTCGCCATAATTTTGTTACAAAATTTCCAAGTGTCGGAGGTGGCTTTTCGTAAACGAAACTTGTTAAATATATATTTAAAATATATATTTCATAGTAAAACGCTTGTGTGAATTTATGATTATCTTGTGAACTATATGGATATTATTTTTTAGTAAAAACATAAAGATACACATGCAACCTACTTGGTCAAATACAAGAAAATATATTTGTGAAAATATATTATTTGATAAAATAAATAACTTGGACAAGTTATGAACATAAACGGAAGTTTTGAACAAAGATATACATAATTCGGGTGCAAAGTACAAACATATAAGATACTTATATTAATTTTTGAGAAAATAATATGAGTAAGATACATAGTTAAAAATATAAAATTTCAAAAGATAGTGACTTGTGCTTGTACGATACAAGTCTAGTGACTAACAATAATAAAACACGTTTAGGTCACGACGCACTATAAGCAAAACCGGTGAAGTTTACGACGCAAGGAACGCAAAGTTGTGAGTTCATGCTCCCCCTTTTTCTCTTAACTGTTTTCAGTTTTATAACTTCGGGGGTGAAATACATGTTACAAATATTACTATGTTTACAAATGGCATGATAACAAAAAGCACACTTGGTGAGAACGAGTACCAAGTGTGATGAGATATAAAAATACGAGAAACGCACTTGGTGAGAACGAGTACCAAGTATGATGCGTTATGAGAAATGATACGAGAAATCGTGTCACGAATAGGGTACCATAAGCACCATTAATCGTGTACATACTAAGACCGCTGAACAAAAGGTTAGATCTAATGGGTTTCAGGGCAGCCCCACTCTTGGTGACAACTAGAACCAAGTAGTGTTTTTGTGTCTCAGTCGTGAATCGACTATAGAAAAATGCCTATGGTTTGGTGACTTCCTATGTTGTGTCACATGTTATTGGCTTTGCAACCCATTAACACTTGATACATATAGAAATACTCGATTTATACATGAATACGTGACTTAAACAGAATACATACCATGTTTTTCATACAAAATATACAAACGTTCATTACAAAAACTGCATGAATTCACACCAACATTATGTTGACGTTTTTCCAAAACTCACATGTATTTCAGGTAACTAAAGGTGGATGTGCGCGCAGTCTTACTTATGCTCGTGGATGTCGCTATGTTTTATTTTCGCTAAATAAAGTTGTAAACTTTAAGACAATCTTTTATGCTATCGTCGCGATGTAGACGCTAAACTTGTGTTTTCAAATTATGAATGGTTGGTATTTGAAGTTATTTTTATGAGCATGTAGTGTGTTTACCTTTCGTATGCAATGAGAACCTTTCATGATCACACCTCGTGCTTCCGCCGCTGAAAGGGGTGTGACATCTTGGTAACTCAAGTTTGTAAGCGACGTGACCGTCTTTTTTTTTCCAGAATTCCGAATGACTCAACGTTACGTAAATTAAGCTTGCCACGCTTCCCAAGCGTACCACACCCTCCCAGGGCGAGATTTTCAACATGATACGGTCGCCTAAAGCGAGCTCCCAGTGTTTCCTAAGCTTATCAACTTTCCTGACGGCCACTCGCGTCCGCCAAACGATTTCCGATCCAAACAATCTTCCCAAGAGTTTCGAATACAAGTCCTGGACCTGTGATTAGGTTGTCACCCACCTTAATTCAACAAGGAGAGTAGCGTTACTGTCCATGCAACACCTCAAACACAGGTGTCTGAATACTAGAATGGTGACTGCTACGGTAGAACTCAACCAAAGGTAAATGTCCTTCTATTCTTACTAAAGTCAATCACACACATGCTCGCAGCATGTCTTCGAGTGTCAGGATGGTTCGTTTGTTCTGACCATTTGTCCAACGGTGATAAGCAATGTTCATGTCTAGACATGAGTCGAGGGTGTTGCGTATTGCCTGTCATAAATCGGATGTAGTTAAAAATAGGGGTAACAGGAGTTGGCACCTCGTACCCAAAAGCCGCCTCTCTCAGAGGAACATTCACAACTGTGAAGTCTCGTCAGTTTTCTTGATTGCAAGAAAGTGTGCTAATAACTTGAGTCCATCAATGAGCACCCAGATGATAATGTTTCCGTTTCGAGTTGTAAGTAGACTAGTGACAAAATCCATGGCAGTCTGTTCTCTTTTCCATACATGTGTTTCTGGGTGCTAATATCCCACCTTGACTTTCCCACATGTCAAACTTCGTTCCCATGCGTGGCTATGTGGGCCTTCAGGCCCGGTCACCAGTACATGGTCGTCAGGTTTTAATACGTCCTATCAAAACTCAGGTGAAATAGGATATCGAGGCCCGTGTGCTTCGCCTGCACCAGTTCCCCAAGGTTGCTGCATAGTGAGGTTCATATTCGTTCCATGAAATAGAAAATATCGTCTGACCTGCCAAAAGTTGCCTCCCCATGCCCCACATGGGTCAATCTTGAGAACTCTCTTCTTCCAGTTCTTCAATTTGAACAAGGCGAGTCTGATCAGGTATGTTAGAGTGGATAGCGAGCTGCAAAGCTCGTGCACGTCTAGGTTTCACGGTCGTATTCCTTCAAAAGTTCCATCCAGTGATGCCATTAACTGATTTAACTCTCTCGTAGCCAGGGTACACGGGAGGCCCTTGTGATCGGTCTAAGTGGTGCATTCGGTACCGTCCAAGTAATGCCTCCAATTTAAATCCAAAGACTACGGCTTCCACCGCAGGTCGTGACTCGTGCAGTTCTTCCTGTAAGTCCACCACGTAAGCCATCGCCCTCTCATGTTGCATCGGTGTGTAACTGGGACTCTGATTCGAACCATCATAGTATACCACTAGATCACCCGCACCCTCGGGTAAAGACGATGCTCAGCGCATTGCAGAGTTGGAATTCGAAAGCTAAAAAGAAGTCCTCCTGTTTCATCTTCCCCAAACACAGCACCCTGCTATGCTAAAGAGGTTACAGCGGCTCAATTTTCAAAAAATTCCTCGATGAATCTGTGATAATATCTAGCGAAACCAATAAATTGTTGTATCCCCTAAGGAATCTTTGATGTCGATCGGTTTTAACCAAAATGGATCTTAGCGAGATCCACTTGTATTCCCACTTTGTTGATTATATGACTAAAAGGTGTACTTCCCGAATCCTGAAGTCACACTTAGGTAGACTTTGCACGTAGATGCTTCTCCCCTAGAAGCTCTACGATGAAATACCAGTGCCGTTCATGGTGCTCCTTTCTCCTGGAAGTGATTCAAAACGTCATAGATAATCACGGTTAGCGAATCTGGCAAGATGGGGTTGGCACATACTACTCATGTGATCCCTAAGGCTGCTGGTGTGTTGGGTAACTTTAAACAACGAGAACAGGAAATTGTAGTGGCCGTACTGTGCCTGTAACGCCGTGTTAGAAGTCATCCTCCCCTGGGTCTTCCATCAAGTGACAGTCTGATCTTATGTCGGTTTCTGAATAGAAGCTTGATCATTGCAGCGGGTCAAGCAGGTTGTCGATGCGAGATAGAGGGTGATGGTCTATGATTGCCACCTTGGGGTAGTCTGTACGCGTACGAAAGGACTTCTCCTTCATTTTCCACAATAGAACTCGGGCTCCCCAGAACAAGGAGTTAGATCGCTAAAACTCCCACCCGGTAGTTTCTGAAGTTGACTAGACAGTTCTTGCAACCCTCCTGGTGCAAGATGGTATGAAGTACGAGTGATCAAGGCTGCTTCTAGCGTGAGATTAAACTGAGATTCTGCCTAACAGTTGTGGAAGTAAGCCCGAAAGTTCCACGGGTAACAAACCGAGAGGGATCACAAACAATTGGTGGATCCTCGATCCTCTTTTCCTTCCGCCCTATCATCAGTAACGGTTGCTAACACAGCGGAGTAATCCCTCCGTAGACACTTCTGGCCTTCACAGCTGAAATGGGGCTAACTTTTGCACTACTCTGATGCTTTAGAACAAATAACGATTCTCCGCACAAAGTTTTCTCCTCACTGGGTATATCTTCGCGATATCTGGATAACCAATCCATACGGACCACTGCATCAAAACTATCAAGGGTAGTAGAAGGATGGTCGACGTCGAACACTTGTCCCACAAGGTCGAGTTTGCATTCCAACAATCATATGAGGTTTCTGTGGGCTTGCCATCTACCGATTCCACACAGGTTCGGTTTTAAGAAGTATCAGGGTTGAGCAAAACAGTGACGAAGCGATTTGTTACTAAGAACGTGTAGGCCACCATGTCTTTATAATCATGGCATCGCCCACGCCAATCCTAAATGCCCTTCACGAGTACCACATCCAGTGTTGTTGCTACTGCTACTAGAACTCCCAAAACTGTCACTATTCCATGGGTTGTTGACGTCTTGACTTAATAGTAGTCATTCCTTGCCAATGTCACCTTCGTTTCCATGCTACGATTACGAGTACCTTGATGTTGCCATAATTGTTGCCTCTAATGTCGTTGCTCGAAACGGAGCCCTGTGACCTTTCACCAACAAGGTCCATCCTGTCACATTTCCGTGCCACGTCTTAAAGCGTTACTCATTGTGCTGACAGTCACACATTCCATACTACAGTCGATTGTCATCGCCGATGTCCCGATTGATTCGTAAGAGTTGACTCTCATAAGTCGCTTAGGATTCGATTGAAGTCAAATTGCTGATGTTCGCTGCCAGTAATCAAGGTCGTTCTAATACTGAGGTTGGTGAGGCTCTACGCTCATCCTCTTGTCCATCGTTCTTGCAAGTTAACTGGGTAATGCACGGTATGCTTCCAGAGTGTTGCAGATGTGATCGCACTTCGGGGTCTAAGACGTGTGACAACTGCCACTTTACGGTAACTTTTTACACTTAAAATACTCATTTTTAGCTACATTTTTAATTCATTTTGAGCATCCGAACTGCTTATTTCTTGGCATACACTTAGAATACTCAAGGAATACTTACTTAGGATGCATATGATCCATTTTTATTAAGTACATTTGAAACAGTTTAGACAATGCATCGAAACTACTAGAAAAGCACCTAATAAACTAGTATTCTGACGAAAACGCAGAATCCGCTGAAATCATCTAAACGACATCTTTAGGAATAGGACGAAGGTCCAACATCTAATATATATTAAACCCTAACTAGGAATGCAAGGGTTTGATTTAAAACCTTTCCGAAGTCTGATTACACTAAAAATTGCCCGAAAAGCACTAAAAGTGACGATTTCAACACTTTTCCGCAGAAATTCTGCATAAATCAGCTTTCCAATATTTTTACGACATGTAAAAATATTATTTAACATAGAATTCATGTGAGGATACATTCGTGTATCATCCGAGCCAATAACTACATCAATTCACACAAGTTACGCAACTTAACGTTCAAATAACATCTAACCGAAACAATTCGAAACGAATGTCCGAACAATATCAAATCTTTTTTTTAATGGTCATCTAGTGTTAATTGGATCATTATGGTCTAGTAATGATCATTTAACACCCTTTAAACATTTAAACACTTACACAAACAAGTTTCCCAACATTACATCTAAGAATTCTAACACTTTTACCAAGTAAAACAAGAAGCAAAAACAAAGGGAACCCCCCCCCCCCCCATTCACGGTTGCAACATCCCCTTGTGGGACCCACTTTTTCAACTAGTTACCACAAATATCTAGATATTCACTAAAGTCTTGCAAGTTGATGCAAGTGGTGAAAGTATGATCATTACTAACAACTAGTTACTTCATTTCCTAACCATTTCATCACAACTTTTTCACCATCCATTTTCACAACACAAACTCTCTCAACCATACCCCATTTTCGGCCCATATACACCATCACAACATCTTCATTTTCAAGCTATTTCAAGATGATTAAGAAGCATTTTTATGGAACTTAGGAGGATCTAAGGCAACCACAAGTTGCAAGCATTTCCATCCATCTAAGAGCTTTCAACCATCAAATCTTCATCTTCTTTGCTTCTCATTTTCATCTAGATCATCCGTAGCCAAGAGCTAGAAGTGAGCCTTCTAAATCCTTTATTTTCATACTTGTTTATGTATTTATTGTTTAAAGAACAACTTATAACTAAAACAACAATACAAAATAAGATGAAAATATAAAGAAGCAAAATAATAATCATGATATAAAAGTGTGTTTATGTTGTGATTTATTGATGATTACTTGCATATTTGATCTAGTTTTGATTATTAGCTTGCAAATAACTTGTTAGATGATGTTTAAAAACATAATCTAACAAGTGTACATGATAATGTTTAAGGGTTTTGTTAAACATAAATGTTTAGATGGATGATCATAATCTTTGATGTTGTTAAAGTATGTAAGGTTTTTAACTAAAAATAATACTTTTACAGAGTTTTTTTTTGGGTAAAGGGTTACCCCGGTGATTCTATTATAGACAACCGCCAAATAAGTACAAGTAGTGAGGATGAGTTCCCCACTAGTTCATATACAAGACAGGCCCCATATATGTAAGCCAAAAAAAAAACAAAACAAACCAAAATACCACCTCGACCTAGCCTACTACAATCATGATTATGACTAACTAGTAGACAAACGAAAATAAATCAAACAACAACGTCAACCGCCGTCATCAAAAATGAAATTGCTACCAACCGGCAGCCCCCTAGCATGGAAACGAAACCACCTATCCATTGGATAACGTTGTGGTAGAGGTGCTTGCCCCTGTATTGGAAGATGTAGGATGTGTACCCGATGTCATAAACTCATTCATTTCATCATAAAAAACCTCTACCTCTTCATCATCAGACTCCTCATTTAGCTCACGTCCCCCTTTATAATTCCCTTTAAAGGAACCCCCATTCCCCCCAACAAACCCAAGAGCACTAAACGAATTGTGTGTTTGAACCTTGGATGAACTAGTACCCCGTGCATTCACATAGGAAGAACTCACTGCCTTTTTCTTTTTATCCACAGGTCTATATTTAAGCTTGGGCTTCTGGTTGTTAACTTGAAAACCGCTCTTCTTTGCTTTCTTCTTTGTCTTAACTTCCGTATAACCATCCTCATCTACTTTCAGACTGGTAGTAGGAGGTCTCACTGTCGATCAAATGCATTTTGGACACTCCTCAGAGTCATGCCCAAATACACAACAGTGGGGACATCTCGGGGGTTTCCATTCATATTCCACACGAATAGTTTCATTGATATACTTGTTCTCATCCAACTCAGGAATAGCCAAGGTTAGGACCTCTTTAAAGTCATGTTCAGCAGATATATCAATGAGGGCCCTAGCATAGCTGCTTCGACCCCAAGCCTCGTTACACATATCAATAGTATATGAATCCAACCGCAAAGGAGAACCAATTTTAGACGCCAACATGCTTAACCCATCATCAGAATACGCCACTAGAGGGACATCATGCAATTTGACCCAGACCGCTACTTTTTTAAACTCTTCTTTTTTTAGGGTATTTGTAGGAGACCACATGTTAAGAAACAACGGTTTATTACGTATCATCCACGGTCCCTCTTCAAGAACAGTATTCATGCCCTTTCTATCTTCAAACTTAAAGAAAAAAAACCCATTTGAATTCATCATAGTTTTCTGTAGACCATGTTTTTTCCAATTTGTTCTCACAAAGAATTCAACTACTGGATAAGCAATTCTATCCCCCAGGAAGTAACCATAAAGAGTATTAGCTAACCTGTCATTAACCTGCCGAACAGAATCAACCGGTAGCACTACATCCACTCCATCCAACGAGACTTCTGAATTTAGTTTACGAAAGTTAATCTTATGAGTTAGAGCAGCCGAATCATTAGCATTTGTTGTCACACCCCGACCACGTAGAACATACAAAACGTGGCGGAAACATCGGGGAGTGTTGTAACAGAATTAATTGTTTCAAATCCATGGCAATTGAAGTTTCGTTTTATTGATTTAAAGTGTTACAATGTCTTAACAAACAAAGAAATACAACATAATTAACTAGTCTTGCATCTTTTAGTGTCACTAAGGCCCAAGTCTGCCTATGTGTATCTTGATCATCTTATGCAACAACTCCTGAAAAAACACATGTGAAAATAGGTACGTCAGCATAAAAATGCCTGTGAGATACATAGGTTTTGTGAAAATAGGTTTCATGACTTATGTTTGAGAAAATGTTTAGTCATGAACCTTGTAATTTGCTTTGTTTTGTAAATCATTTGAAAAACAATAAGATCAGATGATATGTATAAATAAGAGAATAATGTATGGTTAAATGAATAACCATTGTAAAATGAGTTTGTATAAGATAAGTTGCTTGAAAAAAAAACAATGTATTGTGAAAAGTATGTTATTTGTATAAAATGTTATATGTCTTAAACTGAAATGATTCAAATAACGCTACGATATGTAATACCATACAAACACTTATATATAGGAAGTACCAGCGGCGTATCCACCATGCTTGTATCATATTACACACGCATCGTTACTTAATCACTTAATCAAACCAAACCAAACCAAACAATGTAAGATGTCTATGTTTAAACCAACTTCCAAATGTATTGCAATAATATGTTAAAATGTTTATGTCAAGATGTAAATCATATAATGTATAACCAATGTCAAAAGTGTTTATGTGTCAAATATAAACCATGTAATGTGATGTAAAACATGTACTATAAATGTACTAATGAACATAGCAAGTACATGATGTGAAAACAGGAAAGCATGAAAGTAACAAGTAGGCACATGTGTTCCACCCCAAAACGTTTGGAAAACGGTAAAAGAGGGGTCTATGTACTCACTTGAGATTGCTTAGTAGTCCTTGAGTAACAACCAAACAATGCTAGAGATCACGGATATCAAACGGCACCTAATATAGGTAACTATGTTAATAAACCGGACCTAAATCGGAAGATCTGATAGAATGAGGGTTCGTAAACCAAACGAGTATAGAGACTCGTGTCATATGGTTTAACAAAGCCTACATACTAAATGAAACCTAACCTAATAGCTTACGACCCATTACGACCCGTTTAGGTAGCTTATGCTACTTTAACGCGTCGTTCGCGTGAAACGCGTTCGGACCGCCTAACTAGTCCTACGACAAGTGTTATATGCCTAAACATGTTACATAATCAGTTATGTGACAAAAGTTTAGGTTACATATGCTTAATTACCAATTATACATGAAAAGGGTATTCTGGTAATTTACCTAAGGCATATAAACTACCTATCATACAACTACTTAAACGAAGCGACCACAAGGTATAACCTCGAAAGGTTATTCCCTATATACTATGGTCACCTAATGTGTTTGGTCGGATCCTAATGATCGACCAAATGGGTCGGGTTCGAAGGTATAAGCGATTTATTAGATCGCTTACCCTACGACCCTAGACAACGTGGTAATCAGTAGGCATAGTCCCAAGGGACTATAACCAACGTGATTACACTCACGTTGCGAAGTTCAAACGAACTTCGCATTGACCATTACTGGTCAACGCAGAAAGTCAAACAAAGTTTGACTTTCAGACTCGAAAAGCAATAAAAGAACGAAAGAATACTTACGAAGGGTCCCCGAATGCTAATCCCGATCCAAGTAACTCAGGTATGAAACAATGGTTTCAACTTAGAGCTTCTAGGATCAGAATTCTAGTGGGTTTTGAAGTTGTGGGGTGGGGTATTTATAGTTTTCGGGTAACCGTTAAGATCGTTTCATGGAAACCGTGCTCGAATCCCACCCGTACATGTGTTGGAATGTTATGGTGGCTAAGAATGGTTCTTATCAGCTGACTAAGCATGTGTGAGTGTGTGGTTGTGGATTAAACTGCTGCAAACAGGCTGTTAAGTACTCTGCATCTGGTCTGCAGACCCCATACTCATCGTAGGGTAAAAATGGCTACGCATCGTATGCCTGAACTTTGGCAGATTTACACTTTTGGTCCCTGTTATGCAATAAGGTCATTTTTGACACGTTTAAGGCCCGTTAACCCCATTTCAAAGCTCTAAAATGAAGTTAAAGTATAGGGAACTTAAAACATGTTCAAAAATATCTCGGATGTCGGTTCGTTTAGCCGTACGGTTGCGATGTTCGGCTAATTACGACGGAATGCGCATAAGCGCGAAAAACGATCCAAATGACGCGACGAATGGATTTTTGGCAAGCCAAACACTAAAGCATAATATAGTCATGCTTACATAAATTTTTAGATGTCCGGATGTATTCAGAACGTAAGTTATGCGTAAAAGTGCAAACTTGTGCACTTTTTGACGCTTTTAGTCCCTGAATGACACAAAAGTTTATTTTAGCATACCGAACCCCTTAAAGCCTATTTCTAAGCTATGTAAAGGAGATTTAAGGTGTGTTTAACTTATGGTCATGTTCCGGAATGTCTGTTACAGTTCAAATTGGCATACTTTCGCAGTTTGTCAAATTTAGTCCATGTAAGCGAATAAACTTTGATTTCACCACACCAAACCTTCCAAAACTTATATCTAAGTTATGTAAAGGTTATTTAAGGTATGTTAAGCCTATTTCACTATTCCGGAGTGTTCGTTGCATTAAACTGGTTATATTTACGCATCAGTGCGCGTATAACCTTCCAGAAAGCGATTTAGAGCTTGAAATCGAACAAGAATTGATATGTGCAAACGATACACATATTTTTACAAATCCCAAGTATGAAATACAATATTTCATTAGTTTGGCATTTGTTTGATGGTTGAAGTGACACAGGTGTCACAGTCTCCCCTACTTTAGGAAATTTCGTCCCGAAATTAATTCGTAGGAGTCTATCTGTGGCTTTGTGTTAAGTAACCATCAAAGATAAGCAAGGCATAAATCCTGTTATTTCTCTTTAACGGACATTTTTCAGAATTGAAAAATGAACGGAGTAATTTTCAACAGGCATTCTTTAGAAAATGGAACATGAAGGAATAAACAAGGATATTCATTTCCCTCGATGGATATTCTTCAGCAACGAAAATGAACGGAAATGAGTTAACGAAAATGAACGAAACGAGTCATTTTCCACGATTTCTTTAGAAACGAAAATGAACAAAACGAGTCATTTTCCACGATTTCTTTAGAAACGAAAATGAACGAAATGAGTCAGTTTCCACAACTTCTTCAGAACCGAAAATGAACGAAATGAGTCATTTTCCACAACTTCTTCAGAACCGAAAATGAACGAAATGAGTCATTTTCCACAACTTCTTCAGAACCGAAAATGAACGAAATGAGTCATTTTCCACATCTTTTTCAGAACCGAAAATGAACGAAATGAGTCATTTTCCACAACTTCTTCAGAACCGAAAATGAACGAAATGAGTCATTTTCCACAACTTCTTCAGAACCGAAAATGAACGAAATGAGTCATTTTCCACAACTTCTTCAGAAACAAAAATGAACGAAATGAGTCATTTTCCACCATTTCTTCAGAACCGAAAATGAACGAAAAGAGTCATTTTCCACCACTTCTTCAGAACCGAAAATGAACGAAAAGAGTCATTTTCCACCACTTCTTCAGAACCGAAAATGAACGAAAAGAGTCATTTTCCACCACTTCTTCAGAACCGAAAATGAACGAAAAGAGTCATTTTCCAGACACACGACCAAACTAGCTGTGGTTTCCGTGCACTGAATTCCATAATTATGTATGCATCCATAATTACGCAATTCCTTGCATAGTCCGCACCATTTGTTTGTAGTGTGAAGGGGAGGAAAATCAAACCTGTGATGAGTGTGACTAGACTACCATAGGGTCCTTTTAAGTAGATCGACAAATGATCCTTTTAATTAGGCCACCAAGGAGTCCTTTCAGCTATCTCATCACATGATATTCCTAACCAGATTTTTGGATCAATCTGTTTAACTAGACCATTCAAGGGGTCTAATTATGGAATAGTACTATATAATCCAAGGGACTTAACTACAACGTAGAAGTCCATTAAGGATTTAAGATAGTACCTTTGGATATCCTACTATGAATCCCTTATACGATGATATGGAAGATTCTACAAAGATTTGGATGGATCGCATAGAAACACAAAACACATAAGAAAACACATAAGCACATAATCACATAATTGTTTAACTTGCTCTTTACTTTGTTATCTCTGGACACGGATATTTAAAGCACGCCAGGAATCCAATCCGTGGATTCCATGCGGCACTTAAATCATTAGAATCTAACTATGAAGATAGGATAATCTTAAAAGGAATTCGGCTTTGTCCTTATTGAATTATGATGTACGTATTGAATCATACAAAGAATTCAATTAAGGACTCCGATGAATGATACCCATCCACAAGGATCTAATTATGAGGATAGAAAGATCCTACATGGATTTTTTTTTTGAGTTTGTGTAACGGGAGGTGTTCCGACACCTTGCACTAGGCGTGCTTACGTCGATACACAAGGTAGAAAGTTCATGAGGTTGAGGCGCCAGATATGTCAAGCGACATATGAAGCAGAGTTTGAAGGTTGAGCAGCAGCAGGATTTGTAACAGCTTTGCTTTGGATTGCAAAGCGGCACATGTTAACCAAATGTCTCCATCGTCCACCGTGGTTACATTTGAAACAGGGTATTTGGTTCGGATAATGGCAGTGGTATTAATTGCACCAAGGAACAGTTCCCTTTATACAGCTTCATCCCTGAGACAAGTCATGGTGATAGCTAAGTCAACGGTCCTCTGGAGTACGACGCCTATTCGCTGGGTAATTGCAGCACCTGGTTCGGACATTGTTGTTGCGATGAAGAAGCATCTTGAAGATAACGAAAGGCATAGGAGGAAACAAGCGAAAGATAGTCAAAAGAAAATGACAAGGCATGTAGATTGTGACCATTTGTTTGTTACCAAAGGCAAACAAATGAGACAGTGACTAATAAAAGTAAGCGGGTCAATATAATGTATCGCGAAGACATGCTCGCCTATAAGTGAACACTCATCCTAAGAATTCCCAGGTAAGCACAACTAGTCTCGCGTCTGATGAGATGTATACGAAGTGCTTGCCTAGACAGAAAACCCAGAATACAGGCATTCACCCTTCCAGTTTGCACGTGTTCACATTATTAGAAACCCAAAACCTTGACGAGAGTTTTGAAAATTCAAAGGGGTTCAAAACCATATAACAGAGGGTTCAAAACCTTACAATAGAGGGTTCAAAACCTTGTAATAAATCATCCTAGAACAGATGATTAGTTTTCAAAGCGGTTTTGAAATTTATGTTCTTGTTGTGGTCGTCGCCTAAGGATAGGTGACGGTATTGTTTTATGACTAAACGCAAGTAAACTCGCGTTAGGGTCCTAAGAAGGTTATAGACTAGGTCAAAGCATTACTAATAACCTAATTCCCTATAACCATTGGTTCTGATACCATCTTTTCTGTCACACCCCGACCACGTAGAACATACAAAACGTGGCGGAAACATCGGGGAGTGTTGTAACAGAATTAATTGTTTCAAATCCATGGCAATTGAAGTTTCGTTTTATTGATTTAAAGTGTTACAATGTCTTAACAAACAAAGAAATACAACATAATTAACTAGTCTTGCATCTTTTAGTGTCACTAAGGCCCAAGTCTGCCTATGTGTATCTTGATCATCTTATGCAACAACTCCTGAAAAAACACATGTGAAAATAGGTACGTCAGCATAAAAATGCCTGTGAGATACATAGGTTTTGTGAAAATAGGTTTCATGACTTATGTTTGAGAAAATGTTTAGTCATGAACCTTGTAATTTGCTTTATTTTGTAAATCATTTGAAAAACAATAAGATCAGATGATATGTATAAATAAGAGAATAATGTATGGTTAAATGAATAACCATTGTAAAATGAGTTTGTATAAGATAAGTTGCTTGAAAAAAAACAATGTATTGTGAAAAGTATGTTATTTGTATAAAATGTTATATGTCTCAAACTGAAATGATTCAAATAACGCTACGATATGTAATACCATACAAACACTTATATATAGGAAGTACCAGCGGCGTATCCACCATGCTTGTATCATATTACACACGCATCGTTACTTAATCACTTAATCAAACCAAACCAAACCAAACAATGTAAGATGTCTATGTTTAAACCAACTTCCAAATGTATTGCAATAATATGTTAAAATGTTTATGTCAAGATGTAAATCATATAATGTATAACCAATGTCAAAAGTGTTTATGTGTCAAATGTAAACCATGTAATGTGATGTAAAACATGTACTATAAATGTACTAATGAACATAGCAAGTACATGATGTGAAAACAGGAAAGCATGAAAGTAACAAGTAGGCACATGTGTTCCACCCCAAAACGTTTGGAAAACGGTAAAAGAGGGGTCTATGTACTCACTTGAGATTGCTTAGTAGTCCTTGAGTAACAACCAAACAATGCTAGAGATCACGGATATCAAACGGCACCTAATATAGGTAACTATGTTAATAAACCGGACCTAAATCGGAAGATCTGATAGAATGAGGGTTCGTAAACCAAACGAGTATAGAGACTCGTGTCATATGGTTTAACAAAGCCTACATACTAAATGAAACCTAACCTAATAGCTTACGACCCATTACGACCCGTTTAGGTAGCTTATGCTACTTTAACGCGTCGTTCGCGTGAAACGCGTTCGGACCGCCTAACTAGTCCTACGACAAGTGTTATATGCCTAAACATGTTACATAATCAGTTATGTGACAAAAGTTTAGGTTACATATGCTTAATTACCAATTATACATGAAAATGGTATTCTGGTAATTTACCTATGGCATATAAACTACCTATCATACAACTACTTAAACGAAGCGACCATAAGGTATAACCTCGGAAGGTTATTCCCTATATACTATGGTCACCTAATGTGTTTGGTCGGATCCTAATGATCGACCAAATGGGTCGGGTTCGAAGGTATAAGCGATTTATTAGATCGCTTACCCTACGACCCTAGACAACGTGGTAATCAGTAGGCATAGTCCCAAGGGACTATAACCAACGTGATTACACTCACGTTGCGAAGTTCAAACGAACTTCGCATTGACCATTACTGGTCAACGCAGAAAGTCAAACAAAGTTTGACTTTCAGACTCGAAAAGAAATAAAAGAACGAAAGAATACTTACGAAGGGTCCCCGAATGCTAATCCCGATCCAAGTAACTCGGGTATGAAACAATGGTTTCAACTTAGAGCTTCTAGGATCAGAATTCTAGTGGGTTTTGAAGTTGTGGGGTGGGGTATTTATAGTTTTCGGGTAACCGTTAAGATCGTTTCATGGAAACCGTGCTCGAATCCCACCCGTACATGAGTTGGAATGTTATGGTGGCTAAGAATGGTTCTTATCAGCTGACTAAGCATGTGTGAGTGTGTGGTTGTGGATTAAACTGCTGCAAACAGGCTGTTAAGTACTCTGCATCTGGTCTGCAGACCCCATACGCATCGTAGGGCAAAAATGGCTACGCATTGTATGCCTGAACTTTGGCAGATTTACACTTTTGGTCCCTGTTATGCAATAAGGTCATTTTTGACACGTTTAAGGCCCGTTAACCCCATTTCAAAGCTCTAAAATGAAGTTAAAGTATAGGGAACTTAAAACATGCTCAAAAATATCTCGGATGTCAGTTCGTTTAGCCGTACGGTTGCGATGTTCGGTTAATTACGACGGAATGCGCATAAGCGCGAAAAACGATCCAAATGACGCGACGAATGGATTTTTGGCAAGCCAAACACTAAAGCATAATATAGTCATGCTTACATAAATTTTTAGATGTTCGGATGTATTCAGAACGTAAGTTATGCGTAAAAGTGCAAACTTGTGCACTTTTTGACGCTTTTAGTCCCTGAATGACACAAAAGTTTATTTTAGCATACCGAACCCCTTAAAGCCTATTTCTAAGCTATGTAAAGGAGATTTAAGGTGTGTTTAACTTATGGTCATGTTCCGGAATGTCTGTTACAGTTCAAATTGGCATACTTTCGCAGTTTGTCAAATTTAGTCCCTGTAAGCGAATAAACTTTGATTTCACCACACCAAACCTTCCAAAACTTATATCTAAGTTATGTAAAGGTTATTTAAGGTATGTTAAGCCTATTTCACTATTCCGGAGTGTTCGTTTCATTAAACTGGTTATATTTACGCATCAGTGCGCGTATAACCTTCCAGAAAGCGATTTAGAGCTTGAAATCGAACAAGAATTGATATGTGCAAACGATACACATATTTTTACAAATCCCAAGTATGAAATACAATATTTCATTAGTTTGGCATTTGTTTGATGGTTGAAGTGACACAGGTGTCACAGTCTCCCCTACTTTAGGAAATTTCGTCCCGAAATTAATTCGTAGGAGTCTATCTGTGGCTTTGTGTTAAGTAACCATCAAAGATAAGCAAGGCATAAATCCTGTTATTTCTCTTTAACGGACATTTTTCAGAATTGAAAAATGAACGGAGTTATTTTCAACAGGCATTCTTTAGAAAATGGAACATGAAGGAATAAACAAGGATATTCATTTCCCTCGATGGATATTCTTCAGCAACGAAAATGAACGGAAATGAGTTAACGAAAATGAACGAAACGAGTCATTTTCCACGATTTCTTTAGAAACGAAAATGAACAAAATGAGTCATTTTCCATAACTTCTTCAGAACCGAAAATGAACGAAATGAGTCAGTTTCCACAACTTCTTCAGAACCGAAAATGAACGAAATGAGTCATTTTCCACAACTTCTTCAGAACCGAAAATGAACGAAATGAGTCATTTTCCACAACTTCTTCAGAACCGAAAATGAACGAAATGAGTCATTTTCCACAACTTCTTCAGAACCGAAAATGAACGACATGAGTCATTTTCCACATCTTTTTCAGAACCGAAAATGAACGAAATGAGTCATTTTCCACAACTTCTTCAGAACCGAAAATGAACGAAATGAGTCATTTTCCACAACTTCTTCAAAACCGAAAATGAACGAAATGAGTCATTTTCCACAACTTCTTCAGAAACAAAAATGAACGAAATGAGTCATTTTCCACCATTTCTTCAGAACCGAAAATGAACGAAAAGAGTCATTTTCCACCACTTCTTCAGAACCGAAAATGAACGAAAAGAGTCATTTTCCACCACTTCTTCAGAACCGAAAATGAACGAAAAGAGTCATTTTCCACCACTTCTTCAGAACCGAAAATGAACGAAAAGAGTCATTTTCCAGACACACGACCAAACTAGCTGTGGTTTCCGTGCACTGAATTCCATAATTATGTATGCATCCATAATTACGCAATTCCTTGCATAGTCCGCACCATTTGTTTGTAGTGTGAAGGGGAGGAAAATCAAACCTGTGATGAGTGTGACTAGACTACCATAGGGTCCTTTTAAGTAGATCGACAAATGATCCTTTTAATTAGGCCACCAAGGAGTCCTTTCAGCTATCTCATCACATGATATTCCTAACCAGATTTTTGGATCAATCTGTTTAACTAGACCATTCAAGGGGTCTAATTATGGAATAGTACTATATAATCCAAGGGACTTAACTACAACGTAGAAGTCCATTAAGGATTTAAGATAGTACCTTTGGATATCCTACTATGAATCCCTTATACGATGATATGGAAGATTCTACAAAGATTTGGATGGATCGCATAGAAACACAAAACACATAAGAAAACACATAAGCACATAATCACATAATTGTTTAACTTGCTCTTTACTTTGTTATCTCTGGACACGGATATTTAAAGCACGCCAGGAATCCAATCCGTGGATTCCATGCGGCACTTAAATCATTAGAATCTAACTATGAAGATAGGATAATCTTAAAAGGAATTCGGCTTTGTCCTTATTGAATTATGATGTACGTATTGAATCATACAAAGAATTCAATTAAGGACTCCGATGAATGATACCCATCCACAAGGATCTAATTATGAGGATAGAAAGATCCTACATGGATTTTTTTTTTGAGTTTGTGTAACGGGAGGTGTTCCGACACCTTGCACTAGGCGTGCTTACGTCGATACACAAGGTAGAAAGTTCATGAGGTTGAGGCGCCAGATATGTCAAGCGACATATGAAGCAGAGTTTGAAGGTTGAGCAGCAGCAGGATTTGTAACAGCTTTGCTTTGGATTGCAAAGCGGCACATGTTAACCAAATGTCTCCATCGTCCACCGTGGTTACATTTGAAACAGGGTATTTGGTTCGGATAATGGCAGTGGTATTAATTGCACCAAGGAACAGTTCCCTTTATACAGCTTCATCCCTGAGACAAGTCATGGTGATAGCTAAGTCAACGGTCCTCTGGAGTACGACGCCTATTCGCTGGGTAATTGCAGCACCTGGTTCGGACATTGTTGTTGCGATGAAGAAGCATCTTGAAGATAACGAAAGGCATAGGAGGAAACAAGCGAAAGATAGTCAAAAGAAAATGACAAGGCATGTAGATTGTGACCATTTGTTTGTTACCAAAGGCAAACAAATGAGACAGTGACTAATAAAAGTAAGCGGGTCAATATAATGTATCGCGAAGACATGCTCGCCTATAAGTGAACACTCATCCTAAGAATTCCCAGGTAAGCACAACTGGTCTCGCGTCTGATGAGATGTATACGAAGTGCTTGCCTAGACAGAAAACCCAGAATACAGGCATTCACCCTTCCAGTTTGCACGTGTTCACATTATTAGAAACCCAAAACCTTGACGAGAGTTTTGAAAATTCAAAGGGGTTCAAAACCATATAACAGAGGGTTCAAAACCTTACAATAGAGGGTTCAAAACCTTGTAATAAATCATCCTAGAACAGATGATTAGTTTTCAAAGCGGTTTTGAAATTTATGTTCTTGTTGTGGTCGTCGCCTAAGGATAGGTGACGGTATTGTTTTATGACTAAACGCAAGTAAACTCGCGTTAGGGTCCTAAGAAGGTTATAGACTAGGTCAAAGCATTACTAATAACCTAATTCCCTATAACCATTGGTTCTGATACCATCTTTTCTGTCACACCCCGACCACGTAGAACATACAAAACGTGGCGGAAACATCGGGGAGTGTTGTAACAGAATTAATTGTTTCAAATCCATGGCAATTGAAGTTTCGTTTTATTGATTTAAAGTGTTACAATGTCTTAACAAACAAAGAAATACAACATAATTAACTAGTCTTGCATCTTTTAGTGTCACTAAGGCCCAAGTCTGCCTATGTGTATCTTGATCATCTTATGCAACAACTCCTGAAAAAACACATGTGAAAATAGGTACGTCAGCATAAAAATGCCTGTGAGATACATAGGTTTTGTGAAAATAGGTTTCATGACTTATGTTTGAGAAAATGTTTAGTCATGAACCTTGTAATTTGCTTTGTTTTGTAAATCATTTGAAAAACAATAAGATCAGATGATATGTATAAATAAGAGAATAATGTATGGTTAAATGAATAACCATTGTAAAATGAGTTTGTATAAGATAAGTTGATTGAAAAAAAACAATGTATTGTGAAAAGTATGTTATTTGTATAAAATGTTATATGTCTCAAACTGAAATGATTCAAATAACGCTACGATATGTAATACCATACAAACACTTATATATAGGAAGTACCAGCGGCGTATCCACCATGCTTGTATCATATTACACACGCATCGTTACTTAATCACTTAATCAAACCAAACCAAACCAAACAATGTAAGATGTCTATGTTTAAACCAACTTCCAAATGTATTGCAATAATATGTTAAAATGTTTATGTCAAGATGTAAATCATATAATGTATAACCAATGTCAAAAGTGTTTATGTGTCAAATGTAAACCATGTAATGTGATGTAAAACATGTACTATAAATGTACTAATGAACATAGCAAGTACATGATGTGAAAACAGGAAAGCATGAAAGTAACAAGTAGGCACATGTGTTCCACCCCAAAACGTTTGGAAAACGGTAAAAGAGGGGTCTATGTACTCACTTGAGATTGCTTAGTAGTCCTTGAGTAACAACCAAACAATGCTAGAGATCACGGATATCAAACGGCACCTAATATAGGTAACTATGTTAATAAACCGGACCTAAATCGGAAGATCTGATAGAATGAGGGTTCGTAAACCAAACGAGTATAGAGACTCGTGTCATATGGTTTAACAAAGCCTACATACTAAATGAAACCTAACCTAATAGCTTACGACCCGTTTAGGTAGCTTATGCTACTTTAACGCGTCGTTCGCGTGAAACGCGTTCGGACCGCCTAACTAGTCCTACGACAAGTGTTATATGCCTAAACATGTTACATAATCAGTTATGTGACAAAAGTTTAGGTTACATATGCTTAATTACCAATTATACATGAAAAGGGTATTCTTGTAATTTACCTAAGGCATATAAACTACCTATCATACAACTACTTAAACGAAGCGACCATAAGGTATAACCTCGGAAGGTTATTCCCTATATACTATGGTCACCTAATGTGTTTGGTCGGATCCTAATGATCGACCAAATGGGTCGGGTTCGAAGGTATAAGCGATTTATTAGATCGCTTACCCTACGACCCTAGACAACGTGGTAATCAGTAGGCATAGTCCCAAGGGACTATAACCAACGTGATTACACTCACGTTGCGAAGTTCAAACGAACTTCGCATTGACCATTACTGGTCAACGCAGAAAGTCAAACAAAGTTTGACTTTCAGACTCGAAAAGAAATAAAAGAACGAAAGAATACTTACGAAGGGTCCCCGAATGCTAATCCCGATCCAAGTAACTCGGGTATGAAACAATGGTTTCAACTTAGAGCTTCTAGGATCAGAATTCTAGTGGGTTTTGAAGTTGTGGGGTGGGGTATTTATAGTTTTCGGGTAACCGTTAAGATCGTTTCATGGAAACCGTGCTCGAATCCCACCCGTACATGAGTTGGAATGTTATGGTGGCTAAGAATGGTTCTTATCAGCTGACTAAGCATGTGTGAGTGTGTGTGTGACACTCTAGGTTTTTCCGAGCGAATACCTTGTAAAAATTCGTTGCATGTATATATACTATTAAATGAAAGTTGTGTTTATCCTCATGTTCTATGTGATCTTTGCTTTGAGTATGTGCACGTAATATATATATATATGTGTATATATGTAGTGGGCCGAGACCGCAGACACGACTCGAGACCACTTGGTCTAGAGTAAACAGTTGGGCCGCTTGGGCCGCACCCATCCCTTAAACCCATCCGGAACTTATTGAGGTGCACCACCTTTTATATCAACTTAATACCCTCACACACTTCCCTTTTTCACTCTATCACTTCATCCTCACTCCCTCTCTCTCTAGAAAACTCTCACAAAAACCACCTCCTCTCTCTCGGATTCAAACCGGAAGCATCAAGGTATCCGGATCAGCTCGTGATCATCGCATTGGACACTTCTTTCATCGCCTCATACACTCATTCACAACCAAAACAAGTTCCGGTTAGTACCCTATCTCGGTTAGATGATAGAACATATTATAGATTAGCAAAGATGTATGCTTGTTGGATTGTACACATGTGTTATGAAGATAAATGAGCTAAGATGACGAAGTTGTTGATAGATCTTTGTGTTATAGTGATAATGGGATGATATGCTAGACATGTTCATGCTTTGATAGGAAATTGTTAGTTAAAATGCAAGGTTGATAGGGCCATAAGAGTGTGTATGTGTATGTTTGTAATCCGAGGAATGTATGTTAGATTCAGGAATCGATAATGCTGATTTGAGTATATGCTAGAATAGGATTGTTTGAATAATCATGTTGCATAATGATGAAAACCCTAAAATGGTGAACTTGTTGAATATGACATGAATGTTCAAAATATTGTGTGTTTGATCCATATTGAAATAGAATTAGACAATAAAACATGTTGGTGCAAATTAATTGGTTAGTACACATTATCACAAATATGAAATCCTATTGGATAGTACTTCTGGAACAGGTTCTAGAAGGATTCTTGTGCACGTATCCGAGGTTGCGGGTCGAGACACCGGTTGCGACTCGAGAACAACCCGGGACAACTCGAGACTATAACAATCACGACTCGAAACCATGTCTAAACAACTCAAAACTGACTTCAGGGACTCGAGACCATCGAGGTCTCGACTCGGAATCTCCTGATTGCGACTCGAGACGGGACTCGAGATCCCTGAGGTTGCGACTCCGACCAGCACTACTCGAGATCATTACGCTACAACCCGAGACCACTTGGTCTCGACTCGAGACCTCCTTGTCTCGAGTGGGCCGCTGATCTCCGCTATTGGGCCAAACATGTGTGGACTATGCATACCGTTCTATTTAGATTTCCGTGTTTCTGTTAACTGCTGGTATGATCGGATAAGGCCCATTAACACTTATGATTTGTATGAAAGGTGTAGACGTTTACTGTTTAACTGCTACGTATTAGAATAGGTCCGATAACTTGCTGGATGATCATGTGTTATGTATGCTATGTGTTAGTTATGTGTAGATTATACGTGAATACTTGTACCCCAACTTGACCTATATTGGTAACCATGCTAGGACGTGGTGACCAACGTGATTGACCAAGTAAATAATCTACCGAGCAACCCAAGGTGAGTTCACAACTAATAAAGCATGCGTTCCCGGTGGTTGGGAAACGGAAACTTACAACAACGCTATCCCCTCGTAAGGGATACAAACCTACTTCTCTCCCCTTAAATGGGACCTTTGGTTAATTACTGTTTATACTGGATGCAACAAGCAACACTAAACAAAACTCTATCACTCAAGTCCTCACTTCTTAATACCGATTAGTCGCCGGGGTCAGGCGAACGGGTTATTAGTTGATAGCGCTATTTAGGTCTCACCAACCTCACACCGTGCCCGCGTATGGGATCGGGCGTGAACTAATGTACTCTGGCAACCGTCAATGATGATAGAACATTGACAAACGGGGCACTCTACGGAAACGTACGGATGAATAGTATTCGGTATTGTAAAAACAGTTTAGTCGCTTACTTACGGGGTAGCTCCCCATCGCATGTATAAACGGATTAATTAACTGGTGAAACAAGTTTTTGATAATTAAAACTGGACAACACGTGGACTCGCCAACAATTTTTGTTGATACCCTACTGCATGCTTTGCAGGTACCCAGTGACTCAGGAGCTTGCAGCTTGGGAAGTGTAGTGGTCGTCTAAACCCATGTGTTGGGTTCTAAATAATCTTGAACTATGAACTTTGTTTCGAAACTATTTGGCTTATGCTTCCGCTACTTACTTAAAATGTCATTTGAACTTAAACTATTACACCTTAATGTTTACTAACTATTATGGTTGATGAACATTCTTACTCTTAACCAATACTCAGTATAATTGATGGCTGGATCCTGGTCAGTCACGCCTCCAAGCAGTGGTACTCCGCATGTGGATTTTGGGGGTGTGACAGATTGGTATCAGAGCCATTGGTTATAGTGAACTTGGTTTTTAAAAGAAGAGTCTTTTTGAGAAAAACCAGACTATAACCCGTGACTCGTGATGACACTACACTCCAAGGGCAAGACTCAACATGTTAGACCTCATAGCTCGGACTTGTGTTTACTTGCTTGTTTATCTTAGGTTGACTGCCCTACTATAAATACTAGTGCGCCTGATTAGATAGATACACATTTCTCTTCTACCTCATTCTCGCTATGTTACAACATCACACTCATACTGTGTTTTCTGGTTATGAAGACAATGAGTGGACGCGGAAGAGGAAGCGTTAACATGACTCAGGCTCAATTCACTAACTTGCTCAACACGGTGGCTGCAGCTTTCGCAGCTCACCCTGGAGGTAAACTCGTTACTTTAGGATGTTTAGATCCTACCCCCACATCGTCTTTTCACCTCTAAACCTATTCGCTCCATTTCTCACAACAGGTCAGCCTGCGCCTGCACAGCCACGTGTCTGTACCTTCAAAACCTTCATGGATGGCAAACCCCTCCCTTTCAACGGCACTGAGGGTGCCATAGGCCTTCTGCATTGGATTGAAAAGGCTGAAGCTGTCTTTGCTGTCTGTGAGTGTCCCCCTGCTAACTGGGTTAAGTTCGCGACTGGTACGCTTGAAGGAAACGCGCTTTCATGGTGGAAAGCACAGATTCAGATGCTTGGTCTGGAAACTGCTAATGCTACTGCATGGGAAGATTTCAAAGACATGATCAAAGAGGAGTACTGTCACAGGGATGACATCCACAAACTCGAGAACGAGTACTATGCGCTCAAGATGGTTGGATCAGAGATTGAGACCTACACTAAGCAGTCCAACGACTATGCTGCACTTTGCCCAAACATGTCCCGACCTATGTATCGAAGGATCGAACTGTACATCAAGGGCTTAGTCCCAGAAATTCGAAGCCATGTGACCTCAGCCAACCTCAATACCATACAGCCCGTGGTTCGTCTTGCTCACAAACTCACCAATCAGGCTGTGGAGGAGGGCAAGCTGCCCAAGAGGATCGGTGCTACTACTGGAACTTCTAGCGATAACAAACGAAAGTGGGATGGGAGTCAGGGAAAGGATGCCAACCCCACTCAGGCCCTAGTTCAACAAAGGAAGACTGAAAACAACAAAGGCCCTCAGCAACAGGGTGGCTATCGGGGAAACCACCCCAAGTGTAACAAATGTAACCGACACCACAGTGGGCCATGTGGCAAGAGTCAGTGTCAGCGATGCAACAAGGTGGGGCATGAAGCCAAAGACTGTAGGAGCCCACTTCCAGCTAGACAGAATCAACAGCAACCACAACAGCAACAAGGAAACAACCGTGGATGCTTCAAGTGTGGAGCAACGGGGCACATGCGAAAGGATTGCCCTGAACTGAATCAAAACAACAACAATCAGGGTGCTGGGAACAATAACAACAACGCTGGGAATGGTGCAAGAGGAAGGGCTTTTGTGATTGGAGCTGGAGAAGCAAGGAATGACCCCAACGTTGTGGCGGGTAAGTTCCTACTTAATGATCGTTATGTTTCCATGCTATTTGATTCCGGAGCAGATGCTAGTTATGTATCCCTACGTATTAGTAAGAAACTTAAGCTCACTCTTACGCCGCTAAGCTCTAAGCACACCGTTGAAATAGCTAATGGTAGAAACCTCGAGGCCTCACACGTAATTCGTAACTGCAAATTAGAGTTGTCTGGTCAGACCTTCTGTATCGATCTCTTCCCCATCATTCTTGGGAGCTTTGACGTCATCATTGGTATGGATTGGTTATCCAAACATCGAGCTGAAATCCTCTGCCAAGAGAAAGCTATTCGTATTCCCCGTCCCCCTGGCAAACCTCTTATAGTTCAAGGCGACAAGAGCGGAGAAGTCACAGGCATCATTTCATTCTTAAAGGCCCAGAAGTGTCTACGAAAGGGGCACACCGCTATCTTAGCACTCGTCACCGACACACAGAAAATGGGAAACAGGATTGAAGATTTCCCAGTCGTACGCGACTATCCTGAGGTATTCCCGGAGGAACTACCTGGACTCCCTCCTCACCGTCAGGTTGAATTTCAAATCGAGCTAGCTCCCGGAGCAGCACCTATAGCTCGTGCACCTTATCGTCTAGCTCCCGCAGAACTCAAGGAACTCTCTACTCAACTACAAGAACTTTTGGACAAAGGTTTTATCCGTCCTAGCTCATCACCCTGGGGAGCCCCAGTGCTCTTCGTCAAAAAGAAAGATGGCACATTCCGAATGTGCATTGATTACCGCGAACTGAACAAGGTTACCATCAAGAATCGTTATCCACTTCCCCGTATCGACGACCTGTTCGACCAGCTGCAAGGGTCGAGCTATTATTCCAAGATCGATCTGCGATCGGGTTATCACCAGCTGAGAGTCCGCGATGAGGACATCTCTAAGACTGCTTTCAGAACCCGCTATGGTCACTACGAATTCCTTGTTATGCCTTTCGGAATGACCAACGCCCCTGCGATCTTCATGGATCTCATGAACCGAGTATGCAAACCCTACCTCGACAAGTTCGTAATTGTGTTTATCGACGACATCTTAATCTACTCGAAGAGCCAAGAGGAGCATGAACAACACCTGCGTCTCATTCTCGAACTCCTTCGCAATGAGCAACTGTACGCCAAATTCTCGAAATGTGATTTCTGGCTTAGAGAAGTCCACTTCCTTGGGCACATCGTCACTCAGGAAGGGATTCATGTTGACCCCGCTAAGATTGAGTCCATTAAGAATTGGCCTGTACCTAAGACTCCGACCGAAGTTCGCCAATTCTTGGGATTGGCGGGATACTATCGAAGATTTATCAAGGGATTCTCTAAGATCGCTCAACCACTTACGACCCTCACTCAGAAGGGTGTTGCTTACAAATGGAGCGATGCTCAGGAATCTGCCTTCCAGGAACTAAAGAAAAATCTTTGTAGTGCTCCTATTCTTTCCTTACCTGAAGGTACCGACGACTTTGTTGTTTACTGCGATGCTTCTATTCAAGGGCTTGGCTGCGTGTTGATGCAACGCGAGAAGGTTATTGCTTACGCTTCGCGACAACTCAAGATCCACGAACGGAACTACACGACGCATGACTTAGAATTTGGAGCTGTGGTCTTCGCGCTCAAGCTTTGGAGACACTACTTGTACGGCACCAAGTGCACGATTTACACTGATCACAAGAGTCTCCAGCACATAATGGAACAAAAGGAGTTGAATATGCGGCAACGCCGATGGGTCGAACTCCTAAATGACTACGAGTGTGCAATTAAATATCATCCAGGCAAGGCTAATGTGGTAGCCGATGCCCTCAGCAGAAAGGAGACCAAACCCAAGCGTGTTCGTGCCTTACAGCTCACTATCCACTCGAACCTCCCTAACCAGATTCGAAATGCTCAGGTTGAAGCATTGAAAGCCGAGAACATCAGGGCTGAGTCCCTGCGAGGATCGAGACAACGAATGGAACAAAAAGAAGACGGTGCCTACTACGTAGCTGGGCGCATATGGGTTCCGCTCTATGGAAATTTACGTGACCTGGTGATGGATGAAGCCCATAAGTCCCGTTACTCAGTACATCCGGGTTCAGATAAGATGTACCACGACTTGAGGACTACCTATTGGTGGCCTGGCATGAAAGCCCACATAGCAACCTACGTCAGAAAATGTTTAACTTGTGCGAGAGTCAAGGCGGAGTATCAGAAACCATCAGGCCTACTCCAACAACCAGAGATCCCACAGTGGAAATGGGAGCAAATTTCCATGGACTTTGTTACCGGCTTGCCTAGGTCTCAACGCGGAAATGACACCATTTGGGTGATAGTAGATCGATTAACTAAATCTGCACACTTTTTGGCTATCAAAGAAACAGACAAGTTCTCTACCCTAGCAGAGGTATACTTAAAAGAAGTCGTTTCGAAGCACGGAGTGCCTACCTCTATTATTTCTGATCGAGATGCACGTTTTACGTCTGAGTTGTGGCAAGCTATGCACAAATCTTTTGGCTCACGTTTAGACATGAGCACCGCTTATCATCCGCAAACGGATGGGCAGTCTGAACGCACCATCCAAACCCTCGAAGACATGCTTAGGGCATGTGTGATCGATTTTGGCAAGAATTGGGAGAAGCACCTACCGTTGGTGGAATTCTCCTACAACAACAGCTACCACACCAGCATTCAGGCAGCACCCTTTGAGGCATTGTACGGTCGTAAATGTCGATCGCCTCTCTGCTGGGCGGAGGTTGGTGACAGCCAGATCACAGGCCCGGAACATGTAGTTGACACCATAGAAAAGATTGCCCAGATTAGGCAACGCATGGCGGCAGCTCGTGACCGTCAAAAGCACTACGCTGATAAGGATAGGAAACCGCTAGAGTTCCAGGTTGGTGAACGGGCTCTACTTAAGGTCTCACCCTGGAAGGGTGTGGTTCGTTTTGGAAAACGGGGCAAGCTTAATCCAAGATATGTCGGACCATTTGAAGTTACCGAAAAGATCGGTACGGCCGCTTATAGATTGAATCTGCCTGAAGAACTGAGTGCTGTGCACAACGTCTTCCACGTGTCTAATCTGAAGAAGTGTCTGTCAGATGAAACACTCATCATTCCTTTCAAGGAACTCACTACTGACGAACAGCTACACTTTACCGAGGAACCGGTTGAGATCACGGATCGTGAGATCAAAACCCTCAAACGTAGCCAGATACCTCTCGTGCGAGTTCGTTGGAACTCACGCCGTGGCCCAGAATTTACCTGGGAGCGGGAAGACCAGATGAAGCGCAAGTATCCCCAGTTGTTCCCTAATGAAACTCCCAGCACTGAAGCTACAACCGAATTTCGGGACGAAATTCCAAATTAACGGGGGGATGATGTGACACCCCGTTGAAACGTTCTCATTTACACTAGCTTGTCAGTGGCTGCCTTAACTTTCGGGACGAAAGTTCTTAAAACTTGGGGATAATGTGACACTCTAGGTTTTTCCGAGCGAATACCTTGTAAAAATTCGTTGCATGTATATATACTATTAAATGAAAGTTGTGTTTATCCTCATGTTCTATGTGATCTTTGCTTTGAGTATGTGCACGT
The DNA here is from genome assembly GCA_030545235.1 of Helianthus tuberosus. NCBI lineage: Eukaryota > Viridiplantae > Streptophyta > Magnoliopsida > Asterales > Asteraceae > Helianthus > Helianthus tuberosus. The sequence goes on along the minus strand of CM060397.1, from coordinate 116,685,165 downwards.
AATATATATATATATGTGTGTATATATGTAGTGGGCCGAGACCGCAGACACGACTCGAGACCACTTGGTCTCGAGTAAACAGTTGGGCCGCTTGGGCCGCACCCATCCCTTAAACCCATCCGGAACTTATTGAGGTGCACCACCTTTTATATCAACTTAATACCCTCACACACTTCCCTTTTTCACTCTATCACTTCATCCTCACTCCCTCTCTCTCTAGAAAACTCTCACAAAAACCACCTCCTCTCTCTCGGATTCAAACCGGAAGCATCAAGGTATCCGGATCAGCTCGTGATCATCGCATTGGACACTTCTTTCATCGCCTCATACACTCATTCACAACCAAAACAAATTCCGGTTAGTACCCTATCTCGGTTAGATGATAGAACATATTATAGATTAGCAAAGATGTATGCTTGTTGGATTGTACACATGTGTTATGAAGATAAATGAGCTAAGATGACGAAGTTGTTGATAGATCTTTGTGTTATAGTGATAATGGGATGATATGCTAGACATGTTCATGCTTTGATAGGAAATTGTTAGTTAAAATGCAAGGTTGATAGGGCCATAAGAGTGTGTATGTGTATGTTTGTAATCCGAGGAATGTATGTTAGATTCAGGAATCGATAATGCTGATTTGAGTATATGCTAGAATAGGATTGTTTGAATAATCATGTTGCATAATGATGAAAACCCTAAAATGATGAACTTGTTGAATATGACATGAATGTTCAAAATATTGTGTGTTTGATCCATATTGAAATAGAATTAGACAATAAAACATGTTGGTGCAAATTAATTGGTTAGTACACATTATCACAAATATGAAATCCTATTGGATAGTACTTCTGGAACAGGTTCTAGAAGGATTCTTGTGCACGTATCCGAGGTTGCGGGTCGAGACACCGGTTGCGACTCGAGAACAACCCGGGACAACTCGAGACTATAACAATCACGACTCGAAACCATGTCTAAACAACTCAAAACTGACTTCAGGGACTCGATACCATCGAGGTCTCGACTCAGAATCTCCTGATTGCGACTCAAGACGGGACTCGAGATCCCTGAGGTTGCGACTCCGACCAGCACTACTCGAGATCATTACGCTACAACCCGAGACCACTTGGTCTCGACTCGAGACCTCCTTGTCTCGAGTGGGCCGCTGATCTCCGCTATTGGGCCAAACATGTGTGGACTATGCATACCGTTCTATTTAGATTTCCGTGTTTCTGTTAACTGCTGGTATGATCGGATAAGGCCCATTAACACTTATGATTTGTATGAAAGGTGTAGACGTTTACTGTTTAACTGCTACGTATTAGAATAGGTCCGATAACTTGCTGGATGATCATGTGTTATGTATGCTATGTGTTAGTTATGTGTAGATTATACGTGAATACTTGTACCCCAACTTGACCTATATTGGTAACCATGCTAGGACGTGGTGACCAACGTGATTGACCAAGTAAATAATCTACCGAGCAACCCAAGGTGAGTTCACAACTAATAAAGCATGCGTTCCCGGTGGTTGGGAAACGGAAACTTACAACAACGCTATCCCCTCGTAAGGGATACAAACCTACTTCTCTCCCCTTAAATGGGACCTTTGGTTAATTACTGTTTATACTGGATGCAACAAGCAACACTAAACAAAACTCTATCACTCAAGTCCTCACTTCTTAATACCGATTAGTCGCCGGGGTCAGGCGAACGGGTTATTAGTTGATAGCGCTATTTAGGTCTCACCAACCTCACACCGTGCCCGCGTATGGGATCGGGCGTGAACTAATGTACTCTGGCAACCGTCAATGATGATAGAACATTGACAAACGGGGCACTCTACGGAAACGTACGGATGAATAGTATTCGGTATTGTAAAAACAGTTTAGTCGCTTACTTACGGGGTAGCTCCCCATCGCATGTATAAACGGATTAATTAACTGGTGAAACAAGTTTTTGATAATTAAAACTGGACAACACGTGGACTCGCCAACAATTTTTGTTGATACCCTACTGCATGCTTTGCAGGTACCCAGTGACTCAGGAGCTTGCAGCTTGGGAAGTGTAGTGGTCGTCTAAACCCATGTGTTGGGTTCTAAATAATCTTGAACTATGAACTTTGTTTCGAAACTATTTGGCTTATGCTTCCGCTACTTACTTAAAATGTCATTTGAACTTAAACTATTACACCTTAATGTTTACTAACTATTATGGTTGATGAACATTCTTACTCTTAACCAATACTCAGTATAATTGATGGCTGGATCCTGGTCAGTCACGCCTCCAAGCAGTGGTACTCCGCATGTGGATTTTGGGGGTGTGACAGATTGGTATCAGAGCCATTGGTTATAGTGAACTTGGTTTTAAAAAGAAGAGTCTTTTTGAGAAAAACCAGACTATAACCCGTGACTCGTGATGACACTACACTCCAAGGGCAAGACTCAACATGTTAGACCTCATAGCTCGGACTTGTGTTTACTTGCTTGTTTATCTTAGGTTGACTGCCCTACTATAAATACTAGTGCGCCTGATTAGATAGATACACATTTCTCTTCTACCTCATTCTCGCTATGTTACAACATCACACTCATACTGTGTTTTCTGGTTATGAAGACAATGAGTGGACGCGGAAGAGGAAGCGTTAACATGACTCAGGCTCAATTCACTAACTTGCTCAACACGGTGGCTGCAGCTTTCGCAGCTCACCCTGGAGGTAAACTCGTTACTTTAGGATGTTTAGATCCTACCCCCACATCGTCTTTTCACCTCTAAACCTATTCGCTCCATTTCTCACAACAGGTCAGCCTGCGCCTGCACAGCCACGTGTCTGTACCTTCAAAACCTTCATGGATGGCAAACCCCTCCCTTTCAACGGCACTGAGGGTGCCATAGGCCTTCTGCATTGGATTGAAAAGGCCGAAGCTGTCTTTGCTGTCTGTGAGTGTCCCCCTGCTAACTGGGTTAAGTTCGCGACTGGTACGCTTGAAGGAAACGCGCTTTCATGGTGGAAAGCACAGATTCAGATGCTTGGTCTGGAAACTGCTAATGCTACTGCATGGGAAGATTTCAAAGACATGATCAAAGAGGAGTACTGTCACAGGGATGACATCCACAAACTCGAGAACGAGTACTATGCGCTCAAGATGGTTGGATCAGAGATTGAGACCTACACTAAGCAGTCCAACGACTATGCTGCACTTTGCCCAAACATGTCCCGACCTATGTATCGAAGGATCGAACTGTACATCAAGGGCTTAGTCCCAGAAATTCGAAGCCATGTGACCTCAGCCAACCTCAATACCATACAGCCCGTGGTTCGTCTTGCTCACAAACTCACCAATCAGGCTGTGGAGGAGGGCAAGCTGCCCAAGAGGATCGGTGCTACTACTGGAACTTCTAGCGATAACAAACGAAAGTGGGATGGGAGTCAGGGAAAGGATGCCAACCCCACTCAGGCCCTAGTTCAACAAAGGAAGACTGAAAACAACAAAGGCCCTCAGCAACAGGGTGGCTATCGGGGAAACCACCCCAAGTGTAACAAATGTAACCGACACCACAGTGGGCCATGTGGCAAGAGTCAGTGTCAGCGATGCAACAAGGTGGGGCATGAAGCCAAAGACTGTAGGAGCCCACTTCCAGCTAGACAGAATCAACAGCAACCACAACAGCAACAAGGAAACAACCGTGGATGCTTCAAGTGTGGAGCAACGGGGCACATGCGAAAGGATTGCCCTGAACTGAATCAAAACAACAACAATCAGGGTGCTGGGAACAATAACAACAACGCTGGGAATGGTGCAAGAGGAAGGGCTTTTGTGATTGGAGCTGGAGAAGCAAGGAATGACCCCAACGTTGTGGCGGGTAAGTTCCTACTTAATGATCGTTATGTTTCCATGCTATTTGATTCCGGAGCAGATGCTAGTTATGTATCCCTACGTATTAGTAAGAAACTTAAGCTCACTCTTACGCCACTAAGCTCTAAGCACACCGTTGAAATAGCTAATGGTAGAAACCTCGAGGCCTCACACGTAATTCGTAACTGCAAATTAGAGTTGTCTGGTCAGACCTTCTGTATCGATCTCTTCCCCATCATTCTTGGGAGCTTTGACGTCATCATTGGTATGGATTGGTTATCCAAACATCGAGCTGAAATCCTCTGCCAAGAGAAAGCTATTCGTATTCCCCGTCCCCCTGGCAAACCTCTTATAGTTTAAGGCGACAATACCCATCCTAACATCACGTTGTTCTACATGTTCGTTTAGGACCACATTCGCATAGGATTGTTATTGAACATGTGCAGTTTGTACCTAATTCTAATCTTGTACTCGTGGAACAGGACTCGCATCATTAAGCGGTAGCATAAAAGCTACCTTTCGTTTGTCAAAGACCTTAGCATAATTCTGATTAGGGGAATCAGAACAACCCATATCGAAATCAGTATCATTTAGCGGAAGCATAAAACTAACCTTCTTATGCCGCAAATCAGAAACCCTAGCTGCCATATGTGACGATTGTCTAGGCTGAAATGGTTTTCCGTCGATATTCTTAATCTTTCTCGCAAACATGTTTGAGTTGTCTGCATCTTGAACATCCATATCAACAGCCGCAGTAAAGAGTGAAAGACTCAAATGAATCAGAAATTGTTTAAGCCGACCACCAATCAATCAGCGAACTAATGGATTTGAAATTGCTGAAACCTTAAAACAAATCGGACATCCGAACATGTAATAGGCACCAATCCTTTAAACCCCGTAATCAGAAACAGCCGATCGAAAAACAAAAGAAAAAAGAAACCCTAAAAACGAAAGCCCTAATCTGATTTCAAATTGTTAGGAAACAAAGGAGCAATTCAGGATACAGAATCGAAACCCTAGTTCCTAAGCAAAATCAATGAAGACCATGTTTGGAATGAAGAAAAACTAGGGTTTCACGATTTTCCCAAGATCGCCCTAAATCGCCCAGAGCTCTCCATTTCTAGCTGTCAGCTTATTGGGTTTTCCAATGGAGACTCTACTTTTACAAAGTTATAAGATGGGTTTTTATAAAAAAAAAAGCTTGTTAAAACTAGAAGTAAAGTATGATTTTTGAACTAGTAAACATATGTAAAGATCATACCAAAACCCTACATGATTATGAGTTCATCTTGATAAGTTATGTTATAAATCTCATATGTTTTTATTAAGAAAAATATGAGAAGATTAGTGGTGATTTTATAAGAAAAAGATATGTTTTTATTAAACATGGCAAAGTCCATATTTCTAATAAAATATGGCCAAGTTTTCTTAAAAATCGTAAGTTATAAAAACTATTATTTTTGACAAAATCTTTATTAGATTAAAAAGATTTTAAAGAATATTTTTTATAAAAGCAAAGTTTGATATAAATATATATTTTTGAGAAAATATATATATTTTTGAGAAAATATATATATTTTTGAGAAAATATATATTTAGTTAACTTAACAACTTATGTGCTATGTGTTATTTGTTTGTATTAGTTATATTTATGATAACTAGGAACTTGAATACAATGATACAAATGAACACAATGTACATTTCGACTAAAGTCTTACAAGACTACATTTAAATACACCTTATAAACAACTTACGGACATTCCGAGCCTTCGAACACAACTTATGGTCAAAACGGACGACGGACGAATCTATGAACATATCGCCATTCCGAGGAGTTACTACGACGTTTAGGCGATCTTTCGACACGAATACATACAAATCACCGACAAAAATATCCGGATGTTTTGAAACTTATAAAAACTATTGCGTATTCTTTTAACTAAAAAGCCTATACTTAGTAATTTTTATAAAAATGAAAGAATATATTTTTAACAAATGGGCTTATTTTATAACAAATGGGCTATTTTACAAATGGGCTTATTTATAACAAATGGGCTATTTTACAAATGGGCTTATTTATAACAAATGGGCTATTTTACAAATGGGCTTATCATCCTAATTGGGCTTAACATAAATACATGGGCTAAGCCCAATATCAAGACTCATGGGCTAAGCCCAAAACCAAACATATGGGCCAAGGCCCAATAACATTTGGGCCCAACACTATTTAGGCCCAACACTATTTTGGCCCAACACTATTGAGGCCCAACACTATTCAGGCCCAACACTATTTGAGCCCAAATAACATAAATTCTTGGGCTAAACCCAATGACACAATTAGTAAAAATACAAGATTACATATAAATATATTTGTTGAAATATATATATAACAGTTTAATAATTCATACATCTAATACACAGTTCAACGAACAATAAAGACATACAAGTCTTACACATATTTAAGACACAAGACTTGTACTCAAGTCATTTACAAAGACCGAAGTGTCTAACAAATATAAGAACATTTGTAGGTCGCAACCTTGTTCAAGACGACCACGCGTAAGATCACAAACACTTATCATTCACGGACGCAATACTGTGAGTTCATGTCCCCTATTCATTTTAAATGTTTTACAACTTTACAACTATTGGGGAAAATACATGTTCAACGTATGTAAAAGTTAGGGAATGAAACACCTTAGATCATGTGCGAACTAGGGTTATACATCTAAGCACCATTAATCCAGTTTGGACCTAGGTACAAGTGGTTAGATCTAATGGGTTTTGGCGAGCCCCACTCTTGGTCTGTAACACCTCGAAAATTCCTGCCCAATAAAATAAAGACACGTGTCATGAGAGACAAACGTGTCAGGAACCCGGATCAAATAAAAAGATGTATGGTAGGATTTTAAAGAGGGCGTCATGTTATTAAAATACCTATGAACGACCCAAGGGCGACATGTTATTAAAACACCTCTGAGCGACCCAAATTTATAAATCCCAAGATCCTTAATTCATTTGATAAACATCTGATATATTAACCGGTTGTCTTCTAAATAAATAAAATTCCATCTTTTATATGGAAATTGGGTTATTAGGAATGTTACTACTAAAATTCTGATTTAAAACCCAATCTAATGGGAGTTGGAAGTAGTTAATGAAACTTGTTCAACTATTATGAGAATCCAAGACTTGTTCTTGGTATTTCCATCAAACTTTAACCTCTCACAAGATCCAAAAGCATGTAAGGGACATGCAAGCATGCAATGGCTGAGCCAAAGGACCCACAACTGAAAAGGATAGCATGTGAATTCGGACTTGTAAGTTGCATGGTCAATTCTTGGAAGTTTGTAAAATTTTTGGCTTTTGGCCATCGGTTATGGACCGTATGGCTTTAAGCTTACGGTCCGTAAGGTGCATACCTGGGCGATTTCAGCAAAGGTCGGTTACGGACCGCAACCATCTCAGCATACGGTCCACAAGAGCTGCATACGGACCGCAAGAGCTTAGGCTTACGGTCCGTAAGCTTGTCGCTAGCAGCAGAAAATGGACAGCTGCCTGTTCAGCCTGTTGCACCGACATAATGTTATGGTTTTCGAAACCAGGGACTTGCTAGGCAGTATTTAGCCACATAGGCGCACCTGGAACCATCTCACATCAATTGTAGGGTCACTTGGCATGATCTTGAGCCATGAGGTTCACTATATAAGGAGCTTGAGTTGTGAACTTTAATCTTGCTCACTTGGAACTTTTATTCAAGACTTCTTTGGAGCTCCTGGACAGCAACAAATCTTTCTTAGTGTCACACCCCCAAAATCCATACGCGGAGTACCACCGCTTGGAGGCGTGACATGACCAGGATCAAGCCACCAATCATATTGAACATATAAGTAATAAGTAAAAGTAAATGTAATCCATCACAATACAATTGGTGCTAAATCAAAAGCATAGCATAGGTAGCGGAAGCATAGTTATGAACATCCAACACAAGTGTTTAGTTTAAAGAGTCATAATGTTTTCAACAAAACATCCACAATCCGTGCCCACAACGACTGCGCCTCCCGTGCAAGCTCCAAGAGTACCTATGGTCCTGCAAGGCATGTAACAGAGAGTCAACAACTAGTTGAGCGAGTTCACAGTTGGTTATTCAGTTATAGAATTCGTTTCGTAAATCAGTTGTTCGTTTTGTAAACCATGTTTCTTATTAATTCCCATCGCGGTCCTCCAGACATCTGTGCGAAGGTTAGTGGCCGTATCGCGGTCTTTTCAGACATCTGTGCGAAGGTTAGTGGCCGTATCGCGGTCTTTTCAGACATCTGTGCGAAGATTAGTGGGGGCTTCCCATGTGTAGACTAGTCGTGTTTGTACGTGCCCTTCTTGATCCAAGGACCGTAGCGAGTGTGAGTGTACGTAGGTTTTACGTACGTTAAGGTTGTTGTCCTACCCAAGGAGGACGAACGTACGTATTCTACCCAAGGAGAATACGCAGGATTAATATTGGCATCCTACCCATGGAGGATGGCGGTACATATCCTACCCAAGGAGGATATGTAGGTTCCATTATAGTTTCTTAACCCATTCCCAACCCACCGGGAATCCCATGCCTTGGTAAGAGTGTGAACTCACCTTGTTTTGCTCGGTATGCTAAACTATGTGCTCACAAGAAATCAATCAAGTCCTATAGTGCACGTATGTTCAGTCAGTACATGTTTGTAAGGTTTCACATGTAACTAGTATTACAGTATATCACAGAGTGTGTTTGTCAATTAATATCATCTAGCACACAAGCAGTTAATCACATTCATTCAACTCTAGTTTTACATTAAAGGCTTTTTCTCAGCTTGTTTTAACTCAGTTATCCACCGGTAGTCTTGGTAAGCTTAATAGTGTTAGATCAGAAATTATCAGAATCAATGTACATAATAAAGTTAACATACTTAATGTAGTTACTGATTCATATCCAATTAAATCCACTTAACAATGTTATCATACATATTAATCTTAACATATGTAACCTAGTTATCATAACTCAGTTAACTTATTAACATACTTGGCATGCTTAACAGTGTAATAGTCTTAGCAAAGTTAATATACTAACTGAATTAATGGACTGAGTAAATAAATTAACAAGGTTATTTACTTAACATAGTTACCCACTTAACAGGGTTAATAACTTAACCAAGTTACTAGTCTAGTTGAGTAAATAAACTAATAAGGTTAACAAGACTAATAAACTATCAGTTCGTTGAATACACGAAATCATATAATCCAAAATCACAACATTTACGAAATCCCTTTTCAACAGTTTACTATGGCCGAAAACACTACATGGGCCGAACACTTATGTGGGCCGAAAACACTATGGGTCGAAAACTGTTTTGGGCCGAAATCACCTATCTGATTTCGTCCAGTATATATTTGTGGGGGTGTTTTCGTCAGCCATCATCACCAATATTTACAGTAACTTAAACCCAGCAACTATAATCTTTATAATTACATGATCTGTTATAAATGAAATCATTTAACCAAATTATGATATGTAACAAATATACTACCAAATCATTGTGAGATCAAGAACATAATTCAATCAGTATCATTCATTAACAGATACACACTGTTGTTCAAGTCATCCAATATACCAGACAGTTCGTATCATCTAACAAACACACCCGATCGATCACATATTAATATATACTGAACAGTATCAACACATATATATATACATACTTAACAATTAATCATTCATAATCATACGATAAGCATCTAAACTAACCGAACATGTAAAACTAACCGTGGATTAAACAGAGGATTAGCTTCGAATGAGGAGATCTGTTGTTGTTGGGTTCAAAGAGTAGAGAGAGAAACAATAGGATAAGGTTTGCCAAATAATGTTCACATAAAGGGAAAACAGATATTTATCAAATCAGATATTTATCAAACCAGATATTTATCAAATCACAACTGGGCCAAAGCCCATTTATCAGATTGGGGTGATTTCGTTGCCTCATGTGGACGAAAACACTTGAGGTGTTTTCATGGGACAGGGTGTTTTCATGAAATCCATGTATTCAACTATTGTTTCTTTTTATAATTTATAATATCACCAATATATAACACCAAGTATAATATTAACACATAAATATATATATAAGCACACTTACAAATAAGTATTAGTCGAGTCGAATAAAGACCTCGAAAACTTGGGTTGTCACATTATCCCCAACTTGAAAGAAATTTCGTCCCGAAATTTAGTACGTGGTTACTGAGGAAGCTAATGTAGTTTACTGGTTTTCCTGGGGTGTCACATTATCCCTCCGTTGATTTGGAATTTCGTCCCGAAATTCTGTAGTAGCTTCAGCCTCAGTAGTGGTTGTACTGTTTTCGAACAACTGGGGATATTTGAGTTTCATTTGATCTTCTCGTTCCCAGGTATACTCTGGGCCATGACGGGAGTTCCAACGAACTCGAACAAGAGGTATTCTGGTGTTCTTGAGGACCTTAACATCCCGGTCCATGATTTCAACAGGTTCCTCGACGAATCGTAACTGTTCGTCGATAGTGAGCTCCTTCAAAGGAACTATGTGGGTCTCATCTGACAGACAATTCTTCAGATTCGACACGTGGAAAACGTTGTGAACTGCACTGAGTTCAGCTGGTAAGTTCAGTCTGTAGGCCACTTTGCCTATTTTCTCAATGACTTCAAATGGTCCAACGTATCGTGGATTGAGTTTGCCCCTTTTGCCAAAACGAACAACACCCTTCTAGGGTGAAACTTTGAGTAGCGCTCGATCCCCAACCTGGAATTCGAGTAGTTTCTTGTCTTTATCGGCGTATGCTTTCTGACGGTCACGAGCTGCCGCCATGCGTTGTCGTATTTGAGCAATCTTTTCAGTAGTATCAACCACCATTTCTGGACCTGTGATCTGACTGTCACCCACCTCTGCCCAACAAAGAGGTGATCGGCATTTACGCCCGTACAATGCCTCAAATGGAGCAGCTTTAATGCTGGTGTGGTAACTGTTGTTGTACGAAAATTCCACAAGTAGCAGATGTTTTTCCCAGCCATTGCCAAAGTCAATTACGCACGCCCGAAGCATGTCTTCTAGAGTTTGAATAGTGCGCTCAGACTGCCCATCTGTCTGAGGATGATAAGCTGTACTCATGTCTAAACGAGAGCCAAAAGATTTGTGCATTGCTTGCCACAGTTCTGAAGTAAAACGTGCGTCACGATCAGAGATAATAGAGGTGGGCACCCCGTGCCTCGAGACAACTTCCTTAAGGTATACGTCTGCTAGAGTGGAGAACTTATCCGTTTCCTTAATAGCCAGGAAGTGTGCAGACTTGTGAGTCGATCCACGATCACCCAAATAGTATCATTCCCACGTTGAGATCTAGGTACGCCAGTAACAAAATCCATGGAAATTTGTTCCCATTTCCATTGTGGTATCTCTGGTTGTTGGAGTGGGCCTGATGGTTTCTGATATTCCGCTTTGACTCTCGCACAAGTCAAACACTTGCTAACGTAAGTTGCTATGTGGGCCTTCATGCTAGGCCACTAATATGTAGTTCTGAGGTCGTGGTACATCTTATCCGAACCAGGATGTACTGAGTAGCGAGACTTATGAGCTTCATCAATTACAAGCTCGCGTAAATTACCATAGAGTGGGACCCAGATGCGTCCTGTTACATAGTAGGCGCCGTCTGCCTTTTGTTCTAACCGTTGTCTTGAGCCGCGTAGGGCTTCAGACCTGACGTTTTCCGGTTTCAATGCTTCTACCTGAGCATCTCGTATCTGTGAAGGAAGACTGGACTGAATAGTGAGTTGCAACGCTCGTACACGCCTAGGTGTAGTATCCTTTCGACTGAGGGCGTCAGCCACCACATTGGCTTTGCCCGGATGGTACTTTATAGCACATTCGTAATCGTTTAGTAACTCGACCCATCGACGTTGTCTCATGTTCAATTCTTTCTGTTTGAAGATATGCTCAAGACTCCTGTGATCTGTGTAGATGGTGCACTTGGTGCCGTACAGGTAGTGTCGCCATATCTTGAGCGCAAAAACAACGGCTCCCAGCTCTAAATCGTGTGTAGTGTAATTTTGTTCGTGAATCTTAAGTTGGCGCGAAGCATAAGCAATAACTTTATCCCGTTGCATCAACACACATCCAAGACCTTGGATGGATGCGTCACAGTAGACTACAAAATCGTCCGTGCCTTCAGGCAATGAGAGGATAGGTGCGCTACAAAGTCTATCCTTTAAGTGCTGAAACGCTGTTTCCTGTGTAGTACCCCAACGGTAAGCAACACCTTTCTGTGTCAGTAACGTAAGCGGCTGTGCAATCTTTGAGAAGTCTTTGATGAACCGTCTATAATGACCCGCCAAACCCAAGAATTGGCGTATTTCGGTTGGTGTGCGAGGTGCAGGCCAGTTCTTGATCGAATCTACCTTGGATGGATCGACATGAATCCCATCCTTGTTTACCACGTGGCCTAGAAAGTGGACTTCACGAAGCCAGAAGTCACATTTTGAAAACTTAGCATATAGCTGTTCAGTTCGTAAGAGTTCCAAAATAAGTCGTAAGTGATGCTCGTGTTCCTCCTGACTCTTCAAATAGATCAGGATGTCGTCAATGAAAACAATAACAAACTTGTCAAGATAAGGTTTGCACACCCTGTTCATAAGATCCATGAAGACCGCAGGCGCGTTCGTTAGCCCGAATGGCATGACTAGAAACTCGTAGTGGCCGTAGCGAGTTCTGAATGCTGTTTTGGAGACGTCCTCATCCCGGACTCTCAATTGATGTTAGCCTGACCTCAGGTCAATCTTTGAGTAATAGCTCGACCCTTGCAACTGGTCAAATAAGTCGTCGATGCGTGGAAGTGGATAACGATTCTTCACAGTCACCTTGTTCAGTTCGCGGTAGTCTATACACATGCGGAAGGTACCGTCTTTCTTCTTCACAAATAATACTGGAGCTCCCCAGGGCGAAGAGCTAGGACGTATGAAACCCTTTTCCAAGAGTTCTTACAATTGCTTAGACAGTTCTTCCAGTTCAGTTGGAGCTAAGCGGTAAGGCGCTCGAGCTATGGGTGCTGCTACTGGAGCTAGCTCGATCTGAAATTCGTCCTGGCGATGGGGCGGTAGCCCAGGTAACTCTTCAGGAAACACTTGAGGAAAGTCACGTACTACTGGGATATCCTCTAACTTCTTCCCTGTCGTCGATGTATCAGTAACGAGTGCTAAAATAGCTGTGTGGCCCTTTCGTAAACACTTCTGTGCCTTCAAGAAGGAGATGGTGCTCTCAACCGCACCACCCTTGTCACCATGAATTACCAAAGGTTCTTCACCAGCACGAGGAATGCGGACGGTCTTTTCTTTGCAAAGAATCTCTGCTCAATGTTGAGGTAGCTAATCCATACCAAAAACGATGTCAAAACTATCACAACGTTGGGGTCATTCCTAGCATCATCCTGACCAATCACGAACCCTTGACCCCTGGCACCATTGCCGTCGTTATTACCCCCGTTGTTATTCCCGTTGCCCTGATTATTGTTGTTGCTGGTTCTGCGGTGCTTGCTGTTGCTGCTGACGATTCTGATGTGCTGGTTGTAAACTCCTGAAATCTTTAGTTCCATGACCCATCTTGAGACACCTCTGGCAACGACCCCTGTTGCACTGACCATTGTGGTGTCTGTTGCACTTGTTGCTCTTTGGGCGATTTCCTCGATATCCACCCTGCCCTTGACTACCAGAAGATTGCTGACCAGGGCTCTGGTATTCATCAATCCTTCGATGCTGTGCCTGGGACTGAACCGTAGTCAAACCCTTGCTAGAGGTTCCATCCCACCTTCGCTTGTTATCACTGGGAGTAGCAGTAGTAGTAGCACCGATACGCTTAGGCAGCCTGTTCTGTTCCACTGCCTGGTCTGGGAGACGATGAGCAAGACGAGTAACATCCTGGATAGTAGCAAGGTTGGCCGATGTCACATGACTTTGAATCTCTGGTACTAAGCCTTTGAGGTACAGCTCAATGCGCTTGATGGGAGGATCCACCATAGTTGGACATAACACTGCCACTTCGTTGGATCGTTTCGTGTACGCTTCTATCTCTGACCCCGTCATCTTAAGGTTAAAGAACTCCACTTCCAGCTTGTGGGTGTCATCACGACTACAGTATTCACGTTTGATCGGTTCCTTAAAATCATTCCATGGGGTGGCATTAGCAGCAACCAACCCCAGCATTTGGACTTGAGCTTTCCACCATGTGAGGGCTAAACCCTCGAGAGTACTGGTAGCATACTTCACCCTGCGTGCCTTAGGGCATTCACACATTTCGAACACAGACTCTAGTTTCTCAAACCAGTGGAGGAGACCTACGGCTCCTTCAGTGCCGTTGAAAGTAGTCGGTCGGCAGTCCATAAAAGTTTTGAAGGTGCAAACAGGTGGCTGAGCGTGTTGACCTGTCGTGTGCGTAAGAGTAAACATACTTGAGCACGAGTGTTGGTTACGAGTGTAGGATCTAAAGATCCTAGAGTAAGTGGTGATGGCAGGTTACACCTCCTGCCTAGGCAGCTGCGAGTGCTGCAGTAACTGGTTCAGTGATCGAAGCCGCCAACTGGGCTTGAGTTAGGTTAACGTGTCCACTCATGATCTTGATATCAAGGAGAACATGAGTGAGAGAGGTTCGCGAAAGTGCGAGGACGGAAGAGAGTAAGCACATAAGTGTTTCAATCAACAGTTGTAACGTTTATCTAAGCATACCATGAGCAAAGTTCTACGTAATTCTAGCAAGTAGGCAATAAAACATATACCATATTACCTAGAATGTTGAGTCTTGCACGTGGAGCGAGGCGTCGTTGTGGATCGTTGAGCACTGTTCTGGTTATAGTCTGGTTTTAATAAAAACGTTTTCCCCTTATTAAAACCTAGTTCACTATAACCAATGGCTCTGATACCAATCTGTCACACCCCCAAAATCCATACGCGGAGTACCACCGCTTGGAGGCGTGACATGACCAGGATCAAGCCACCAATCATATTGAACATATAAGTAATAAGTAAAAGTAAATGTAATCCATCACAATACAATTGGTGCTAAATCAAAAGCATAGCATAGGTAGCGGAAGCATAGTTATGAACATCCAACACAAGTGTTTAGTTTAAAGAGTCATAATGTTTTCAACAAAACATCCACAATCCGTGCCCACAACGACTGCGCCTCCCGTGCAAGCTCCAAGAGTACCTATGGTCCTGCAAGGCATGTAACAGAGAGTCAACAACTAGTTGAGCGAGTTCACAGTTGGTTATTCAGTTATAGAATTCGTTTCGTAAATCAGTTGTTCGTTTTGTAAACCATGTTTCTTATTAATTCCCATCGCGGTCCTCCAGACATCTGTGCGAAGGTTAGTGGCCGTATCGCGGTCTTTTCAGACATCTGTGCTAAGGTTAGTGGCCGTATCGCGGTCTTTTCAGACATCTGTGCAAAGATTAGTGGGGGCTTCCCATGTGTAGACTAGTCGTGTTTGTACGTGCCCTTCTTGATCCAAGGACCGTAGCGAGTGTGAGTGTACGTAGGTTTTACGTACGTTAAGGTTGTTGTCCTACCCAAGGAGGACAAACGTACGTATTCTACCCAAGGAGAATACGCAGGATTAATATTGGCATCCTACCCATGGAGGATGGCGGTACATATCCTACCCAAGGAGGATATGTAGGTTCCATTATAGTTTCTTAACCCATTCCCAACCCACCGGGAATCCCATGCCTTGGTAAGAGTGTGAACTCACCTTGTTTTGCTCGGTATGCTAAACTATGTGCTCACAAGAAATCAATCAAGTCCTATAGTGCACGTATGTTCAGTCAGTACATGTTTGTAAGGTTTCACATGTAACTAGTATTACAGTATATCACAGAGTGTGTTTGTCAATTAATATCATCTAGCACACAAGCAGTTAATCACATTCATTCAACTCTAGTTTTACATTAAAGGCTTTTTCTCAGCTTGTTTTAACTCAGTTATCCACCGGTAGTCTTGGTAAGCTTAATAGTGTTAGATCAGAAATTATCAGAATCAATGTACATAATAAAGTTAACATACTTAATGTAGTTACTGATTCATATCCAATTAAATCCACTTAACAATGTTATCATACATATTAATCTTAACATATGTAACCTAGTTATCATAACTCAGTTAACTTATTAACATACTTGGCATGCTTAACAGTGTAATAGTCTTAGCAAAGTTAATATACTAACTGAATTAATGGACTGACTAAATAAATTAACAAGGTTATTTACTTAACATAGTTACCCACTTAACAGGGTTAATAACTTAACCAAGTTACTAGTCTAGTTGAGTAAATAAACTAATAAGGTTAACAAGACTAATAAACTATCAGTTCGTTGAATACACGAAATCATATAATCCAAAATCACAACATTTACGAAATCCCTTTTCAACAGTTTACTATGGCCGAAAACACTACATGGGCCGAACACTTATGTGGGCCGAAAACACTATGGGTCGAAAACTGTTTTGGGCCGAAATCACCTATCTGATTTCGTCCAGTATATATTTGTGGGGGTGTTTTCGTCAGCCATCATCACCAATATTTACAGTAACTTAAACCCAGCAACTATAATCTTTATAATTACATGATCTGTTATAAATGAAATCATTTAACCAAATTATGATATGTAACAAATATACTACCAAATCATTGTGAGATCAAGAACATAATTCAATCAGTATCATTCATTAACAGATACACACTGTTGTTCAAGTCATCCAATATACCAGACAGTTCGTATCATCTAACAAACACACCCGATCGATCACATATTAATATATACTGAACAGTATCAACACACATATATATACATACTTAACAATTAATCATTCATAATCATACGATAAGCATCTAAACTAACCGAACATGTAAAACTAACCGTGGATTAAACAGAGGATTATCTTCGAATGAGGAGATCTGTTGTTGTTGGGTTCAAAGAGTAGAGAGAGAAACAATAGGATAAGGTTTGCCAAATAATGTTCACATAAAGGGAAAACAGATATTTATCAAATCAGATATTTATCAAACCAGATATTTATCAAATCACAACTGGGCCAAAGCCCATTTATCAGATTGGGGTGATTTCGTTGCCTCATGTGGACGAAAACACTTGAGGTGTTTTCATGGGACAGGGTGTTTTCATGAAATCCATGTATTCAACTATTGTTTCTTTTTATAATTTATAATATCACCAATATATAACACCAAGTATAATATTAACACATAAATATATATATAAGCACACTTACAAATAAGTATTAGTCGAGTCGAAAAAAGACCTCGAAAACTTGGGTTGTCACATTATCCCCAACTTGAAAGAAATTTTGTCCCGAAATTTAGTACGTGGTTACTGAGGAAGCTAATGTAGTTTACTGGTTTTCCTGGGGTGTCACATTATCCCTCCGTTGATTTGGAATTTCGTCCCGAAATTCTGTAGTAGCTTCAGCCTCAGTAGTGGTTGTACTGTTTTCGAACAACTGGGGATATTTGAGTTTCATTTGATCTTCTCGTTCCCAGGTATACTCTGGGCCACGACGGGAGTTCCAACGAACTTGAACAAGAGGTATTCTGGTGTTCTTGAGGACCTTAACATCCCGGTCCGTGATGATATCAACTACGTCAAGATAGATTTATTTCAACCAAACAAATATATCTTTATGCTTGTTCGAGTTCGTTGGAACTCCCGTCGATCACCTCTTTCTTGTCCGTGATGTTGTTGTTGGGTTCAAACATTTTGTTTGGTTGAAATAAATCTATCTTTATGCTTCCGCTGTGCATTATAATTTGTGTTATTTGACTATGATGATATCAACTACGTCACGATACTCCCCCACCGGGCCCACCGGTGACACGTGGAAATTTGGGGTGTGACAGGTTGGTATCAGAGCCAACACTGAGTGAATTAAACACTAGCCTTTTGTGTTTAATCTCAGTGCACAAATTGCACATTCCTCGAGTTCCGAGTCTAGACAACGAACATAGGACAAACTCTGTTTTGTTTTTGATTTATTCGGTCCTTTATTTTTATATATACTGGTCGTTATCTTAACCATGTTTGCAGGTCGAAAATGCCGCCGAGATTTTTGAGAGGTCGAGGCAAGGGCCCAGTTACGAGCCATGATCATGAGGTCGGACCATCGCACTGGCGAACGCCATCAATTACCATGAGTACTAGCCCGCAGGAGCCATGGAGGCTCTACGTCGAACCCGGGAGGCGGTCGGTCTCCCTCAGTTCCTCACCTTCGTATTTGCATTCTTTTGGGCCCCACTCGGAGAACGAGCCCAACAACCAACCACCTTCTTTTATACCTTTGCAAAGATCGAACTCACACCATTCCTTTGGCGACCCTTCACCTGTCTTCCAGAGCCGGTTCAACCCGGCTAATATCATTCCAGAACCCGTGGGTTTTAACCCACTAGGACCTGAGGATCACTTCTCAGGGGATCACGCGGACGACATGGACGAAGATACAGATCCCGTGGAGCCTGCGTCCGAAACACCGAACCACCCCATCGAAATCTCCGATGGGTCATCTTTCCACGGATCGCCTTACCGCGGTCCTGACAGATTACCAAGAGAGGTTTAACCAGTGGGACTGGTATTTCACGCCCTCCGAACACTCGTCCCCATACCAGCAGCAGCAGGATCCTTCCGAGGATTCTCGATTTGTGGCAGTCACTCCGCCACCACCACCACCAGTGGAACAGCAGCCGCCTCCGGAGCCACCGAGGCGGAGAAGGTCAAACGCACGGATGTTCGTGCGAGGGGGTGTCCGCATCAGCACACCCCAACCATCGAGTGGCAGTCACTATCCGCCACTCCAGGAAGAAGAACCACAGATAGGGGGTCCATCAAACCCCGTTCAAGAGATCAACTCTGCGCCTATGGCGCCACCGGTGGGTTTTGATAACCCAATCCCTGCCTACGCCCGTTCAGCGGCGTACAACCCTTTTGAGCAGCCGGCTCATACCCATTATGACTACGCCAATGTGGACCCATACCAGGAGGCATGGGACTACAATGCCCGTCATCCAGAGGGACCTTATGGAGGCCTTTGCACCACTGGTTACCCAACTTATGGGTACCAGCGTCCGCCACCTCCTCAACCTCTGTATCAGCCGCCACAGCCACAGCTGATCCCGCCGGAGCGCCAGCAAGAGGTCCTCGATAGATTGGACCACTGTGAAGAGGAAATCCGAATGGTACGGGAGAGCAACCGAGGCTTCTTCAAGGGTCTGTCGGACCTACTCAAAGGGAAGTCCAAAAGGAGGGTTCATTAAAGACCTTTGTTGTTTATTTTATTTTATTGTAATCAAGTCCCTGCGTGGACTTTTTGCTTCAGTACTCAGCCCCTGCGTGGGCTTGTCATTTAGTATTCTGCCCCTGCGTGGGCATGTCTTTTAGTTGACCCCTGTGTGGGTTTGTTTTGTTTTTCCGCCCCTGCGTGGGCATTTATTTTCGTAGAAGTCCCGTTTAGGGCAAATGATGTACTTGTTTAAACAATTTATGAGATGTTCTAGTTTAATTTTCATTTTATTTATTATTATTAATTATGTGTGCAAAGCATCAAATAAATAAAAATAATAAAAAGATATGCCATTATATTAAAATGGTAAAATCTAAAAAGAACAGAGACCTAGCCATATGTTATCATAAAATACGGCCAAGATGGTAGTTCCATAATTAGATTAAGATCCATATTAACATCTCAATTTAGGACTATTCTGCGTTAATTATTAAAGGAATCTTAGAGGTTAAACCTAGCCTTTATGTTGTTGCAGACATGGCCAAGAGTGTCACACCCCCAAAATCCACACGCGGAGTACCACCGCCTGGAGGCGTGACATGACCAGGATCAAGCCACCAATCATATTGAACAATGTAAATAGTAAATATAATTCAACCAAACGATAAGAAAGGTGTTCAAAACATAAGTATAGTTTCAATGTTAAGCGGAAGCATAAATGTAAACCCAATGTAAGTAAATAGTTTGAAATGTTATAAATGTTTTAACATGGCATCCACGATCCATGTCCACAACGACCGCGCCTCCCAGTGCAAGCCCCATTTGTACCTATTGACCTGCAAGGCATGTAACAACGAGTCAACAAACTAGTTGAGCGAGTTCACAGTTGATTGTTTAGTTATAGTATTCATTTCGTAAACCGTATGTTATTTAGTAAACCATGTATCATATATACTTGTATCGCGGCCCTCCAGGCATGTTTGCGAAGATTAGTGGGAGTTTCCCATGTATTCTAGACTAACTATATTTGTATCGCGGCCCTCCAGGCATGTGTGCGAAGTTTAGTATTTGTATCGCGGCCAACCCAGGCATGTGTGCAAAGATTAGTATTTGTATCGCGGCCAATCTAGGCATGTGTGCGAAGATTAGTGGGGGCTTCCCATGTATTATTAGTCTAGCAGTATCTATAAGTGACCTTCCCCTAACGAGGTCAGTGGTACGTAAACCCAGTAACCATGTAAGTGCACGCAATTATTCAATCCCATTCCTAACCCCGGGAATCCCATGCCTTGGTAAGAGTGTGAACTCACCTTGGTTTGCTCGGTATGCTAGGGTATGTGCTCACAAACAATCAGTCAAGTCCTAAAGTACGCACGTGTACATAATCAGTTTATATTCACAAAGTCCACTTATGCATATACTATCACTGTGGTGTTAAATCAACAATCACGAATAACACAAGACACTTAATCAAGTTCATACAAGTCATGCATATCATATAACAGCAGTTAATTAATCCAGTTAGCACTTAACAGATTCAAACTATGTTACTGTGCAGATTACCCATTCGGCGAAACACCCTCTGTTTCGCCGTGAACCCTCTTCGACGAAACACTTCTGTTTCGTCATGGTTGTTTCGTCATAATTGACTTCGGCGAAACACTTGTTTCGCCATATTAGTTTCGTCGTCAGGTGTTTCGTCAAAAGCATCAGTTACGCCGTGACAGTTACAAAATTACAGAAACCCTAATCGCCGATTAGCATACAGAAAAACATACAATCATACAGCAATCATTCAACCAAATCGTTGAATAACATACTAGTAAACCGTACCCTATGCATAACAGTCACTGAACAGACATGTAATCCACAATATCATTAGACGTTTATACAATTAATACTAGTTTAGATCTGTTGGTTCAAAGAACCTTCATATGATCACGTTCTAAGCAGTTTAATCAGGTGTGCAATGGATGATAATACGTAAGACTCATGGAACCTTAATCAACATCATGTTTCACATAAATCTATGTAACCGATCATTCATGTAGAACGAAATCAAGATCATTATATTCGTATATTCACAGCCGTTTCATAATTCAAGCATACACATACAAGAATCGAGCAATCAAGGAATCATGAAACCGATTAAACAAACACGCAACTAACCGAGATAGATGGGGTGAAATAGTTAATCGCTAAGGAGGCTTGAGATAACACACACAACTGCCGTCGCACTAGGGAAAAGTTCTAGGGTTTTCTGATTGTCAAAACGTGTGACGAATGAATAGAAGACTAGATAAATATTTCGTGTAACGAGTTGGGCCCTTACTGAGCCTTGGCGAATCGTGGGCCGGCGAAACACCCTGTTCGTCCAGCTAGGGATGGCGAAACAAATCCTGTTTCGTCGTGATGATTTGTGGCGAAACATATCTGTTTCGTCGGGTTGGTTGATGACGAAACACACTTGTTTCGTCGGGCCTTATCATGGTTTAACAGTCTAAGTTTTTCAACAGGTTTCATATTATATCACCAAACATATAATTATAACAGTCACAATACCTTTAAACATATCACAACGTATACAGTTACAAAGCAAACAAGTCGTGTAAGTAAACAACTAAACAGTTAACGTGCAATAAATGCGAAAGTGGAATTTTGGAAACTCGAGTTGTCACATTATCCCCAACTTGAAAGAAATTTCATCCCGAAATTTAGCATGCGGTTACTGAGGAAGCTAGTTGAGTGTATCGTTTACCGGTTTTCCTGGGGTGTCACATCATCCTCCCGTTGATTGGGAATTTCGTCCCGAAATTCTGTAGTAGCTTCAGCCTCAGTAGTAGTAGTTGCATTGTTTATGAACAACTGGGGATATTTGAGTTCCATTTGGTCTTCTCGTTCCCAGGTATACTCTGGGCCACGACGGGAGTTCCAACGAACTCGAACAAGAGGTATTCTGGTGTTCTTGAGGACCTTAACATCCCGGTCCGTGATTTCAACAGGTTCCTCGACGAAATGTAACTGTTCGTCGCTAGTGAGCTCCTTCAAAGGAACTATGAGTGTCTCATCTGACAGACACTTCTTCAGATTTGACACGTTGAAAACGTTGTGAACTGCACCGAGTTCTGTTGGTAGGTTTAGTTTGTAGGCTACTTTGCCTATTCTTTCTATGATTTTGAACGGTCCGACATACCGCGGATTGAGCTTGCCTCGCTTGCCAAAACGAACTACACCCTTCCAGGGCGAAACTTTGAGTAGCACTCGATCCCCAACCTGGAACTCGAGTGGTTTCTTGCACTTATCAGCGTAGCTTTTCTGACGGTCACGAACTGCCGCCATGCGTTGTCGTATCTGTGCAATCCTTTCAGTAGCATCAACAACAAGTTCTGGACCGGTGATCTGACTATCGCCCACCTCTGCCCAACAGAGAGGTGATCGGCATTTACGCCCGTATAATGCCTCGAATGGAGCGGCTTGGAAGCTGGCGTGGTAACTGTTGTTGTACGAAAACTCCACTAAAGGGAGGTGTTTTTCCCAGCTGTTGCCGAAGTCGATAACACATGCCCGAAGCATGTCTTCTAGAGTCTGGATAGTGCGCTCAGACTGCCCATCCGTCTGAGGATGATAAGCTGTGCTCATGTCTAGCCGTGAGCCAAAAGATTTGTGCATTGCTTGCCACAGTTCCGAAGTGAATCATGCATCACGATCTGAAATAATAGAGGTTGGCACTCCGTGCCTAGAAACCACTTCTTTCAAGTAGATGTCTGCTAAGGTAGAGAATTTGTCTGTTTCCTTAATAGCCAGGAAGTGTGCAGACTTTGTGAGTCGATCCACGATCACCCAAATAGTATCATTCCCACGTTGAGATCTAGGCAGGCCAGTAACAAAATCCATGGAAATTTCTTCCCATTTCCATTGTGGTATCTTTGGTTGCTGAAGTAGGCCTGATGGTTTCTGATATTCCGTCTTGACTCTCGCACAAGTCAAGCATTTGCCGACGTAAGTTGCTATGTGGGCTTTCATGCTAGGCCACCAATACGTAGTTCTGAGATCATGGTACATCTTATCCGAACCTGGATGTACCGAGTAGCGAGACTTATGGGCTTCGTCCATTACAAGCTCGCGTAAGTTGCCATATAGTGGGACCCAGATGCGTCCTGTTACGTAGTAGGTGCCGTCTTCCTTTTGTTCTAACCGTTGCCCTGAGCCGCGTAGCGCCTCAGCCCTGACGTTTTCTGGTTTCAATGCTTCTACCTGAGCATCTCGTATCTGCACCGGAAGACTAGACTGGATGGTAAGTTGTAGTGCTCGTACGCGTCTAGGCGTAGTGTCTTTTCGACTGAGGGCGTCAGCCACAACATTGGCTTTGCCTGGATGGTACTTGATGGCACATTCGTAATCATTCAGTAACTCGACCCATCGTCGTTGCCGCATGTTCAATTCCTTCTGCTTGAAGATATGCTCGAGACTCCTGTGATCGGTGTAGATGGTGCACTTGGTACCGTACAGGTAATGTTGCCATATCTTAAGTGCAAAAACAACAGCTCCCAGCTCTAAATCGTGTGTCGTATAGTTTCGTTCATGAACTTTAAGTTGGCGCGAAGCATAGGCAATGACTTTATCCCGTTGCATCAATACACAACCCAGTCCCTGAATTGATGCGTCGCAGTAAACCACAAAGTCGTCTGTGCCCTCTGGCAATGAAAGAATAGGTGCGCTGCAGAGTCTATCCTTTAAGTGTTGAAAAGCCGTTTCTTGTGTATTACCCCAACGATAAGTAACACCTTTCTGTATTAGTAATGTAAGCAGTTGTGCAATCTTTGAGAAGTCTTTGATGAACCGTCTGTAATAACCCGCCAAACCCAAGAATTGGCGTATTTCCGTTGGTGTACGTGGTGCAGGCCAGTTCCTAATCGAGTCTACCTTGGATGGATCCACATGAATCCCGTCCTTGTTTACCACGTGGCCTAGAAAGTGGACTTCACGAAGCCAGAAGTCGCATTTCGAAAACTTGGCGTATAACGGTTCTGTTCGAAGGAGCTTCAGAATAAGTCGTAAATGCTGTTCGTGTTCCTCCTGACTCTTGGAGTAGATCAGAATGTCGTCGATGAAAACAATCACAAATTTGTCTAGGTAGGGCTTGCACACTCTGTTCATGAGATCCATGAAGACTGTAGGTGCGTTTGTTAACCCGAATGGCATGACTAGAAACTCGTAGTGGCCATAGCGAGTTCTGAACGCTGTTTTGGAGACGTCCTCATCCCGGATTCTCAGCTGATGGTAACCTGACCTCATATCAATCATCGAGTAGTAGCTCGACCCTTGCAACTGGTCGAACAAGTCAGCAATACGAGGAAGAGGGTAGCGGTTCTTCACAGTCACCTTGTTGAGTTCACGGTAGTTAATACACATCCTGAAGGTACCGTCTTTCTTTTTCACAAATAATACTGGAGCTCCCCAAGGCGAAGAGCTAGGACGAATAAAACCCTTATCCAAGAGTTCTTGCAGTTGTGTAGATAGTTCTTCCAGTTCTGTTGGAGCTAAGCGGTATGGTGCACGAGCTATTGGTGCTGCACCTGGTGCTAATTCAATATGGAATTCGACCTTGCGATGAGGCGGTAGCCCAGGTAAATCTTCAGGAAACACTTGAGGAAAATCGCGTACAACTGGGATATCCTCTAATCTCTTCCCTTTCACTGATGCATCAGTAATAAGTGCCAGAATGGCAGTGTGGCTCTTACGCAAACACTTCTGGGCCTTCAAGATGGAGATAATGCCAACCACGGCACCACTCTTGTCGCCTTGAACTTCGAGAGGTTCTTTACCAGAACGGGGAATACGAACAATCTTCTCCTTGCATAAGATCTATGTTGCTGTTGGAACAACCAATCCATTCCAATGACGATGTCGAAACTACCCAGAGCTATGGGAATGAGATCGATAGAGAAAGTCTGACCAGCGAGGATAAGATTACAACCCTGAACTATGTGTGTGGCCTCTAGACTTTTACCGTTAGCTAATTCTACGACATGTTTAGTGTTCAGAAGTGTTGGTGTGCGCTTGAGCATTTGACTAACTTTCAGAGACATATAACTGGTATCCGCACCCGAATCAAATAATACAGTAACATAAAAGTCGTCGAGAAGAAACTTACCCATAACCACGTTAGGATCATTCCTTGCGTCACCCTGACCCAGCACAAATGCACGACCCCTAGCGCCGTTGTTTCCATCATTGTTTCCCCCGTTGTTGTTCCCATTGCCCTGATTATTGTTGTTGTTGTTCTGGTTCTGGTTTAACTGGGGGCAGGCTCGCTTGAAGTGGCCTTCAGCACCACATTGATAGCATCCTCTATTGCCTCGCTGTTGTTGCTGCTGGTGTCGTGGAGCAGGTGGTTGTTGTTGTTGATTCTGATTCGCAGGTCGTGAACTCCTGCAATCTTTAGCTTCATGACCCATCTTGAGGCACCGCTGACAATGACCCTTGTTGCACTGGCCATTGTGGTGCTTGTTGCAAGTGTTGCACTTTGGAAGGTTTCCTCGATATCCACCCTGTCTCTGACTGCCAGAAAATTGCTGACCAGGGCTCTGATAGTTATCAGTCTTTCACTGCTGTACCTGAGACTGTGCTGTAGCTGAACCCTTGCTGGAATCCCCATCCCATTTCCACTTGTTGTCACTGGGAGTAGCGGAAGTAGTAGTAGCGGTAGTAGTAGCACTGATACGTTTAGGCAGCCTGTTCTGTTCCACTGCCTGATCTGTGAGGCGATGAGCAAGACGTGTAATATCCTGGATATTGTCAAGGTTGGCCGATGTCACATGACTTTGAATTTCTGGTGCTAGCCCTTTGAGATACAACTCAATACGCTTGATTGGAGGGTCCACCATAGTTGGACACAAGATGGCCAGCTCGTTTGACCTTTTCGTATAAGCCTCAATTTCTGACCTCGTCATTTTCAGATTGAAGAACTCCACTTCTAACTTGTGGATGTCATCTCGTGTGCAGTATTCTCGCTTGATCAGTTCCTTAAAATCATTCCAAGGGGTGGCGTTAGCAGCTGCCAACCCTAACATCTGAACTTGAGCATTCCACCAAGTCAGCGCAATGCCTTCTAGAGTTCCAGTGGCGTACTTCACCCTGCGAGCCTCAGGGCATTCACACATCTCAAAAACGGACTCGAGCTTTTCAAACCAATGGAGGAGTCCAACTGCTCCTTCAGTGCCACTGAATGTGCTAGGACGACAGTCCATGAAATTCTTGAAAGTGCAAACAGGTGGCTGAGCGTGTTGACCTGTTGCGTATAAGAATCAGGACAAGGTTAAACACAAGAATTGGTTTAGGAGTGTAGGATCTAAAGATCCTAGTGTGAGTTACTACTGCAGGGTATACCTCCTGCTTGTGCGGCTGCAAGTGCTGCAGCAACTTGTTCGTTAATGAGAGCCGTCAACTGGGCTTGAGTCATGTTAATGCGTCCAGCCATGATCTTCATAGCAAAGGTAACATAAGTGAGAGAGGTTCGCGAAAATGCGATGACAGAAGAGAGTAAGCACACAAGTGTTCTCAGGCAATAAGTATTACGTTTATCTAAGCATACCATGAGCAAAGTTCTATGTAATCTAGCAAGTAGGCAATGTAAACATGAATAGTAGTACCTAGTGTGTTGAGTCTTGCACGTGGAGCGAAGCGTCGTTGTGGATCGTTGAGCACTGTATTGGTTATAGTCTGGTTTTAATAAAAACATTTTCCTCTTATTAAAACCAAGTTCTCTATAACCAATGGCTCTGATACCAATTTGTCACACCCCCAAAATCAACATGCGGAGTACCACCGCCTGGAGGCGTGACATGACCAGGATCAAGCCACCAATCATATTGAACAATGTAAATAGCAAATATAATTCAACCAAACGATAAGAAAGGTGTTCAAAACATAAGTATAGTTTCAATGTTAAGCGGAAGCATAAATGTAAACCCAATGTAAGTAAATAGTTTGAAATGTTATAAATGTTTTAACATGGCATCCACGATCCATGTCCACAACGACTGTGCTTCCCAGTGCAAGCTCCATTTGTACCTATTGACCTGCAAGGCATGTAACAACGAGTCAACAAACTAGTTGAGCGAGTTCACAGTTGATTGTTTAGTTATAGTATTCATTTCATAAACCGTATGTTTTTTATTAAACCATGTATCATATATACTTGTATCGCGGCCCTCCAGGCATGTTTGCAAAGATTAGTGGGAGTTTCCCATGTATTCTAGACTAACCATATTTGTATCGCGGCCCTCCAGGCATGTGTGCGAAGTTTAGTATTTGTATCGCGGCCAACCCAGGCATGTGTGCGAAGATTAGTATTTGTATCGCGGCCAATCCAGGAATGTGTGCGAAGATTAGTGGGGGCTTCCCATGTATTATTAGTCTAGCAGTATCTATAAGTGACCTTCCCCTAACGAGGTCAGTGGTACGTAAACCCAGTAACCATGTAAGTGCCCGCAATTATTCAATCCCATTCCCAACCCCGGGAATCCCATGCCTTGGTAAGAGTGTGAACTCACCTTGGTTTGCTCGGTATGCTAGGGTATGTGCTCACAAACAATCAGTCAAGTCCTAAAGTACGCACGTGTACATAATCAGTTTATATTCATAAAGTCCACTTATGCATATACTATCACTGTGGTGTTAAATTAGCAATCACGGATAACACAAGACACTTAATCAAGTTCATAAAAGTCATGCATATCATATAACGGCAGTTAATTAATCCAGTTAGCACTTAACAGATTCAAACTATGTTACTGTGCATATTACCCATTCAGCGAAACACCCTCTGTTTCGCCGTGAACCCTCTTCGACGAAACACTTCTGTTTCGTCATGGTTGTTTCGTCATAATTGGCTTCGGCGAAACACTTGTTTCGCCATATTAGTTTCGTCGTCAGGTGTTTCGTCAAAAGCATCAGTTACGCCGTGACAGTTACAAAATTACAGAAACCCTAATCGCCGATTAGCATACAGAAAAACATACAATCATACAGCAATCATTCAACCAAATCGTTGAATAACATACTAGTAAACCGTACCCTATGCATAACAGTCACTGAGCAGACATGTAATCCACAATATCATTAGACGTTTATACAATTAATACTAGTTTAGATCTGTTGGTTCAAAGAACCTTCATATAATACGTAAGACTCATGGAACCTTAATCAACATCATGTTTCACATAAATCTATGTAACCGATCATTCATGTATAACGAAATCAAGATCATTATATTCGTATATTCACAGCCGTTTCATAATTCAAGCATACACATACAAGAATCGAGCAATCAAGGAATCATGAAACCGATTAAACAAACACGCAACTAACCGAGATAGATGGGGTGAAATAGTTAATCGCTAAGGAGGCTTGAGAGGACACACACAGCTGTCGTCGCACTAGGGAAAAGTTCTAGGGTTTTCTGATTGTCAAAACGTGTGACGAATGAACAGAAGACTAGATAAATATTTCGTGTAACGAGTTGGGCCCTTACTGGGCCTCGGCGAATCGTGGGCCGGCGAAACACCCTGTTCGTCGAGCTAGGGATGGCGAAACAAATACTGTTTCGTCGTGATGATTTGTGGCGAAACACATCTGTTTCGTCGGGTTGGTTGATGACGAAACACACTTGTTTCGTCGGGCCTTATCATGATTTAAAAGTCTAAGTTTTTCAACATGTTTCATGTTATATCACCAAAAATATAATTGTAACAGTCACAATACCTTTAAACATATCACAACGTATACAGTTACAAAGCAAACAAGTCGTGTAAGTAAACAACTAAACAGTTAACGTGCAATAAATGCGAAAGTGGAATTTTGGAAACTCGAGTTGTCACAAAGAGGGTAGAACCCACATAATAGATTCCAAATATTGTTAACATCTGTTAGTATGTTAACATTCTTGGCACTCTGTGAATCAGTAAAGTCACACAGGCCATCATTTAAAAAGGGTTAATTTAAATTCCCTTAATTATATAACCGCTTCTTAAGAGCGAAGTGCCTGTGGGAAATAATTAAACGTCCTCTAGGACTAAGAACAGTGGTAGCTTATGACTCCTTGTAAATAACAGGTAACGAACTATGGTTCAAACCTGAATACCAGGACTCTGTAAATTCCTGGTTCATAATTAAATTAAATTGTCCTTGTGACTAGGCCTTAAGTGCTATTATTTCATAATTTAGGGTAATAACAA
The DNA here is from genome assembly GCA_030545235.1 of Helianthus tuberosus. Taxonomy (NCBI): domain Eukaryota; kingdom Viridiplantae; phylum Streptophyta; class Magnoliopsida; order Asterales; family Asteraceae; genus Helianthus; species Helianthus tuberosus. Next base: position 116,655,750 of record CM060397.1, on the reverse strand, counting down.
AGATCCTAAAATTTTAACAAATTAACCTAAAATGGCAATTTAAAACCTTGGTTAATAAAAATATAAAATACTGTAAAATCCTCTAATTAAAACCTTGCCCGTTAATTTTTAAATGTAGCAATTGTAGCTACATGGCCGGGTTGGATGAAGTAAATAGTCATCCGGTGGAAAACCACGATAATGCTAGAATACAGTTAACTGGTGCGGAGCTACAAGCATTAGTGGATAATGCTATCACAAAGGCTTTGGATAGACAGTACAATGAGTCCTCTGGGACCCAAAGTAGAACCCTGTCTACACCACAATCTAAGCCAAGGACCCATTCTGAGGCCCACATCAAACCACCACCTACCCCACCTAAGTCTAAGAAAGATGATGATCGACACTCATCAAATGAGAACAGTGTTCACCCTAAAAAGATAGTGTTCGATGATGCACCTCGCGCCAAGGGTTGCACATACAAGTACTTTGTTTCATGCAAGCCCCGAGATTTTACTGGGGAGAAGGGCGCCGTGGATTGCATGACCTGGCTGGATGAAATGGACATTGTTGTGGACATTAGTGGTTGTGCTGAAAGGGACATGGTAAAGTTTGCATCCCAGTCATTTAAGGGTGAAGCTCTAGCATGGTGGAGGTCATTGATCCAAGCCTCTGGAAAAGTTGCTTTGTACAACATGTCTTGGGAGCAATTTGTTGCTCTTATCAAAGAAAACTACTGCCCTCAGCATGAGGTTGAAAAGATAGAATCTGATTTCCTATCGCTGGTCATGAAGAACCTGGATTGCCAGGCTTATCTCACAAGTTTCAACACCCTGTCAAGATTGGTTCCGTACCTTGTGACTCCGGAACCCAAAAGGATCGCACGTTTCATTGGGGGTTTGGCCCCAGAAATCAAAGCTAGCGTGAAGGCCTCTCGGCCTGCTACATTTAGATCCGTAGCTGATATATCTCTATCTCTCACTCTGGATGCAGTGAGACAGAGATCATTGAGAAATGCTGACACCGAGAAGAGAAAGCGTGAAGATGATGGTTCACGACGCTCAGATAAGAAGTGAAAAGGAAGCAACGACCACAAGAAAGGGTCGGGATCCAAGAAAGGTGATCAACAGTCAAGTGATAGGCCAAAGTGCAAGATCTGCAAGAAGCACCATTTTGGGAGGTGCAGGTTTGAGCAGAAATCCCAATCCCAGCCTAAGGCATGTGGGATTTGCAAGTCCTCTGAGCATAGGACCCTCGAGTGCAAAAGTTGAAGGATGCAACTTGCTATAGTTGCAATGAAAAAGGGCATATTAAGACCAACTGCCCAAAACTGGCAAAGAAAGCTGAGGAAGGGAAGAAGACCAACGCCAGGGTCTTTCAAATGAATGTTCAGGAGGCCATCCAGAACGACAACGTCATAACCGATACGTTTCTCATTAATAATGTTTTCGCAAGAGTATTGTTTGATTCTGGAGCAGATAAATTCTTTGTAGATAATAAGTTTTGTGAGTTGTTAAGATTACCTGTTAAAACCTTAAGTGTGAAATATGAGGTGGAACTAGCTGATGGAACCATGGAAACAGTTTCGACTGTGTTAGATGGATGTGTCATATCCATTAGGAACCACTCTTTTCCTCTGTCCTTATTACCCTTTAAGCTAGCCGGATTCGACATAGTAATAGGCATGGATTGGTTATCGCGTAACCAAGCTCAGATAGTGTGCAACAAGAAGCAAGTGGTGATCAAGACTCCGTCCGGTGAACCATTTACCATTCAGGGAGATACTCAGCATGGATTGCCTGAGCAAGTGGCTATGCTCAAAGCATCCAGATGTTTGAAGAAGGGTTGTGTCATTTATATGGCACAGGTAACCATTGGTGAGGAAAGACCCAAGATTGAAGATATTCCAGTCATCTCTGACTACCCCGAAGTTTTCCCAGAAGAACTACCTGGTTTGCCACCGGATAGACAAGTAGAATTTAGAATCGACATCATTCCAGGAGCTGCACCTATTGCAAGAGTGCCTTATAGGCTAGCACCAATAGAAATGAAAGAATTGAGAATGTAGCTAGATGATCTGCTAGCCAAAGGTTTTATTAGACCTAGTTCGTCTCCATGGGGAGCGCCAATCTTATTCGTCAAGAAGAAAGACGGTTCGATGCGTTTATGCATCGATTACCATGAGCTTAATATGGTCACTATAAAGAATAAGTATCCTTTGCCCAGGATCTACGATCTGTTCGATCAATTGCAAGGAGCGAGCAACTTTTCCCAGATTGATCTAAGGTCAGGCTACCATCAATTGAAGGTCAAGGATGAAGATGTGCACAAGACTGCATTTAGGACTCGTTATGGTCATTACGAGTTCCTAGTGATGCCTTTTGGGCTCACTAATATACCTGCCGCATTCATGGATCTCATGAATCGCGTCTGCAAGCCTTATTTGGATAAATTTGTCATTGTCTTCATCGATGACATCCTCATCTACTCGAAAAGCCAAGCTGACCACGAGAAGCATCTTCGATGTATTCTCAAGCTGCTTCATCAAGAAAAGCTCTATGCCAAATTTTCGAAGTGTGAATTTTGGCTTCGAGAAGTCTAATTTCTTGGGCATGTTGTGAGTGAGCGTGGTATCCAAGTAGATCCCGCTAAGGTTGAGGCCGTCATGAATTGGCAGGAGCCGAAGATGCCTACGGAGATTCACAGTTTCCTAGGACTAGCAGGATACTACAGACGCTTCATCGAAAATTTCTCAAGGATTGTAGCACCCCGACTTTGCTGACTCGCAAGAATAGCAAGTTCAATTGGGGGCCTAAGCAGCAAGAGTCATTCGACATTTTGAAGCAAAAGTTAAGTAACGCACCAGTGTTGACGTTACCTGAAGGAATTGATGAATTCGTGGTCTATTGTGATGCATCACACACCGGAATGGGTTGTGTGTTAATGCAAAAAGGCAAGGCCATTGCCTACGCTTCACGACAATTAAAAGTGCACGAAAAGAACTACACCACCCATGACTTGGAATTGGGTGCCGTTGTGTTTGCACTAAAGCTATGGAGGCATTATTTATATGGAACTAAGTGTGTGATCTATTCTGATCACAAGAGCCTTCAGCATCTGTTCAATCAGAAGGACTTGAATATGAGGCAGCGGCGTTGGATGGAAACTCTGAATGATTATGATTATGAAATAAGATACCATCCAGGAAAGGCCAACGTAGTCGCAGATGCCTTGAGCAGAAAAGAAAGAGTGAAACCAATAAGGATCAATGCCAAGAGCATTGAAATCAAGGACAGTCTGAATGAAAGGTTGTTAGCTGCACAGAAGGAAGCTGTGTCAGAAGCTAACTATCCTAATGAAAAGCTAGGGGTAACTGAAGAACAGTTATCCTATGGCAAGGATGGAATACTGAGATTAAATGGAAGGATATGGGTTCCTGTTTATGGAGGACTTTGAGACGTTATCCTTCAGGAAGCCCATAGTTCCAGATATTCCGTTCATCCTGGAGCGGATAAGATGTACCAGGATGTGAAGGCGAATTATTGGTGGATAGGCTTGAAGAAGACTATAGCTACCCATGTAGCCAAATGTCTGACGTGTGCTCAAGTCAAGGCTGAGCATCAAAAGCCGTCAGGTTTGCTACAACAGCCTGAAATTCCCACCTGGAAATGGGAAATGGTGACGATGGATTTCATCACCAAGTTTCCTAGGACACAGAAGGGAAATGATACTATATGGGTCATAGTTGACAGATTGACTAAGTCAGCACATTTCCTACCCATTAAGGAAACTTACAGTTCGGACATGTTGGCCCAACTGTATGTTGATAAAATCGTGTCCCTGCATGGGGTACCAGTATCTATTATCTCTGATAGGGATACTAGATACACTTCGCATTTTTGGAAGAGTTTCCAACAGTCTCTGGGTACGCAATTGAATTTTAGTACAACTTACCATCCTCAGACGGATGGGCAGAGTGAGCATACCATCCAGACTTTGGAAGACATGCTTCGTGCATGTGTGATTGACTTAGGAGGTAGTTGGGATAGGCACCTACCTTTGGTCGAGTTCTCCTACAACAATAGCTATCATACCAGCATTCAGGCTGCGCCTTTTGAGGCATTATATGGTAGAAAGTGCAGAACGCCCATTTGTTGGGCAGAAGTAGGAGACACTCAATTATCAGGTCCTGATTTAGTCTTTGAGACAACGGACAAGATTGTCCAGATTCGCAATCGCCTAAAAGCTGCCCGAGATAGGCAGAAGAGCTATGCTGATAAAAGGCGAAAACCCCTCAAGTTTGAGGTTGGTGATAAAGTTTTGCTCAAAGTATCAGCCTGGAAGGGGGTAATGCGATTTGGTAAGAAAGGTAAGTTAAGCCCGAGGTATATAGGACCATTTGAGATCATCGAATATGTTGGGTCTGTGGCTTATAAGTTAAACTTACCTGAAGAGCTCAGCAGTATTCACAATGTGTTCCACATCTGCAATCTGAAGAAATGTCTAGCTGATGAATCACTAGTCATACCACACACAGATGTGCATATAGACGAGAGCTTGAAATTTGTGGAAAAACCTGTGTCGATTGAGGATCGACAGGTAAAGAAGCTTCGAAGGAAGTATGTGCCTATTGTCAAGGTCAAATGGGATGGCCGTGGAGGTCCCGATTATACGTGGGAATTAGAGTCCACAATGAAAGAAAAATACCCTCAATTATTTCAGTAAATCTCGAGGTCGAGATTTCTTTTAAGGGGGTGAGGATGTAACACCTCGAAAATTCCTGCCCAATAAAATAAAGACACGTGTCATGAGAGACAAACGTGTCAGGAACCCGGATCAAATAAAAAGATGTATGGTAGGATTTTAAAGAGGGCGTCATGTTATTAAAATACCTCTGAACGACCCAAGGGCGATATGTTATTAAAACACCTCTGAGCGACCCAAATTTATAAATCCCAAGATCCTTAATTCATTTGATAAACATCTGATATATTAACCGGTTGTCTTCTAAATAAATAAAATTCCATCTTTTACATGGAAATTGGGTTATTAGGAATGTTACTACTAAAATTCTGATTTAAAACCCAATCTAATGGGAGTTGGAAGTAGTTAATGAAACATGTTCAACTATTATGAGAATCCAAGACTTGTTCTTGGTATTTCCCTCAAACTTTAACCTCTCACAAGATCCAAAAGCATGTAAGGGACATGCAAGCATGCAATGGCTGAGCTAAAGGACCCACAACTGAAAAGGATAGCATGTGAATTCGGACTTGTAAGTTGCATGGTCAATTCTTGGATGTTTGTAAAATTTTTGGCTTCTGGCCATCGGTTACGGACCGTATGGCTTTAAGCTTACGGTCCGTAAGGTGCATACCTGGGCGATTTCAACAAAGGTCGGTTACGGACCGCAACCATCTCAGCATACGGACTGCAAGAGCTTAGGCTTACGGTCCGTAAGCCTGTCGCTGGCAGCAGAAAATGGACAGCTGCCTGTTCAGCCTGTTGCACCGACTTAATGTTATGGTTTTCGAAACCAGGGACTTACTAGGCAGTATTTAGCCACATAGGGGCACCTGGAACCATCTCACATCAAATGTAGGGTCACTTGGCATGATCTTGAGCCATGAGGTTCACTGTATAAGGAGCTTGAGTTGTGAACTTTAGTCTTGCTCACTTGGAACTTTTATTCAAGACTTCTCTGGAGCTCCTGGACAGCAACAAATCTTTCTTAGGCTCCATAAGCATTCTTAGGACTCTTGTAAGTGTCCTTAACCTCCCTTAATCCATTTTAGCTTAGTTAATTAACTAAGAGTCAAACCGTCGTAATTAAGGTTTGACTTCGAGATTAGTCCATAATTACTCAGTCAAATCTCAAATTAAAAATACCTATAAGTAGGTAATTATGTAGGTAACAAACCCTTAAAAGGGTATTTCCAGATTCCCACTCTAACCATGTTAATTGTCGAGTCAAAGTATACTTTAACAAATGAACAAAATGCTTAAATCCAAATTAACTCATAATTAGCAATGTAGGATACATCCAACATATTTGATCATTAATATAACTTGGTAACTAATGTAAGAACATGTCCCAACATGTTCCACTCGACAATTTTCTGTTTAGACCCGGTTTGGAACCGAAAGTCGCATAGTTTGACTTTCGCTTTGACTTTCAGTTCTGACCCATTTTAGCCTAGTTTAGGATTGCCTTAAAGCTTCTTTTGGACCTAGTTACATGTTAGTATAACCCTCTGTGATTATACGGATTGGTTCACTAGTTGTCTAATTATTATGCAAGTTTACGTTAAATGCCATATGTTGACCATTATGCCCAAATGTCCATTAATTGTGACTTTTGAAAATATAAAAGGGTAGACATCTTAGTTACTAAATTATAAACTTGTACCAAAAATTTGACATCAGTTGGAGGTCTAGATTAAGAGTTATGCTCATTAGCGTAATTAGAAGCTTTCTTAGTAATTAATTAGCATATAGCCTAACTAAACCCAAATTTTTGTATCAAACTTTATACCCACTGATGTATAATAATATTTTGGGATTTTTAAAGATTTTTATTTATTTTTAGGCTGAGCATAACTTAGAGCTTTAAGCTTATTTCGGTAATTGATGGTTTTGCCCTTTTGGGCCATAAAATGAGTTTTATAGATCCTTTTGACCCCAAACCTTTTTCTACTGATTTATTATGTTAAATATATTATTTTGAGCCTGCTGGAATTATAAAAATATCAGCTTTTCTTTCAAAACCCGAAAATGGCTCCAAATCGCCTTTTTAGGCATTTTTACGACATAGTATGTATTAAAACTAGTTTATATATATAAGGGTTGATACCTACTGATATACTTAGTAAAATTTTATATTATAACAGTAAATTAAAGTTTCAAACTTAGGTTTCCAGATTTGACCTTTTAGGCTTATGTGAAGTTACCAAAATGCCCTTTCGGTGCATAAGATGGTTATAATTAATAGAATTCACATATATATGATACTATACTGTTATAACATAGTAAACTAAGTATATTTACTGATTTATTCAGATATATAACTCAGACTACTAGTTTAACTCTATTATACCCTTTAAAATGACCAAAACGCCCTTATGAGGCATAAATGGAGTTTAAACTTATTTTGGGCATAATTGGACATATCTTACTGATATCATAACATATGTAGTGCATATATCTCAGGGAACTTGTATATGATTTATATAGTTACCCATTACGCACTTTCGCGTTCGGATCGGCTTATGTAACTAGTTTACGCATGTTAGCCGAAACGGGTCAAACCATATCATCTTTGTCTCAAAATTCAGAATGTGTTTAGTTTACCCATATTATACAAGTCTCCAAACTTGTTGGGTCTAAATCACATTCCTTCCCGGTTGTCGCCTTTCATGCGATTAAACCCTATTTATCCTTTGAAACTAACCAGTCTAAGCTTAGGCTAAATTAAAGACCTGTTAGGATTCTAATAGGTTATTATAAACCTTCGTTCCAGAATAGGAGACCCAGTAAAAGATACTTGCACTTGCTTGTTGTGGTTTGTACTTGCTCAGGTAAATACTTTTAACTTATTTTCCCTTATACGGGCTTGGGGTACGGTATATAAAATACCGCTTGGTCGGGCAATTGACCCTAACTCATTAGTGGTTGGGTATTATCAATGTGACCCGTTTGAAAATTGGTTTTGTTTGTTTTACGCCTTTGGGAGTTTAATGACCATGTCCCGGATATCCTTGGCATCATTCATGAAATGGCCACGACCTTGACACGCGGGTGTAGGCGTACACCCGACAGTGTGTCCATATTTATTAAGGTATAATCCGTTGGTTTCCCGCCGCGGATTTATACTATGTGGTGTGTCTATTAATCTTAAACCCGGCACGAACCGGGCGACTGAACGCATAACAGACATGTAATTATTTTACAAGTTTAAAGTTTATTAATTATCCCAAGTTATAAAGAGTTTGTGCCATGTGCATTCAAATCAATTTTTAAAATGTTTTCAAAATGAGTCAGTTAAATTGTATTTACTAGTGTAAACTCACGTATTTTCCCCAAAAAGATTAAGTGCAGGTTCTACACGTAATAGGCTGGCCACTCCTTAGCATCGTTAGAGTCTCGCAAGCTTGGATGCCATTATCTGTTGAACAATTTCTCCTTTTTATTTTGATCCGCCTGTGGATCTATTTCAGCTACATTGTGATACTTCAATATTACATTTTGTTTGGTTGAAATAAATCTATCTTTATGCTTCTGCTGTGCATTATAATTTGTGTTATTTGACTATGATGATATCAACTACGTCACGATACTCCCCCACCGGGCCAACCGGTGACATGTGGAAATTTGGGGTGTGACATGGTCGTGGACCCATACAGAAGAGTGCTTTTGTGTCCCAGTCGATAGGAGTCGACATAAAAATCGTCTAGGGTTGGATTGCTTCCTTTTTTGTCACACATATTAATGTCCTTGCAAAACATTAATGATCAACGATTTCATTGACGCTTTACATACTACAACTTACATTTTAAATACATCTTTTACAACTAAACTGCATGAATTCGCCAACTTTTGTTGATGTTTTCCAAACTTAACATGTATTTCAGGGAATTAATGGACCATGTCGGGATTCTCAGTCAAGATAACAAGTACCAGAACTCCATGCCATCTTTTGGAGGGTTTAACTGTTATATTCCGCCTCTTTGCGGAAATATGATGGTTTAAACCTTAGTAGTTTATTTTCATTTTGATGTATGAACTATAACACTTTACCTTTATGTTAATGGTTTGTAACCGACACACTAAACTTATGTTGTAATGTTTTGAAACACTTATGAAATGGCAATGGAGTATGTTTTATTCATATAGTTTGTTCATGTACATCGATATTTATGCAATGAAAACCATACAGATCACACCTCGCGCTTCCGCTATGAGCGGGTGTGACAGGTTGGTATCAGAGCATCGATTGTAGTGAACCAGGATTCTTTCTCGAGTCTAAGTCTACAATCACTAGGGATCTCTCACGAAAACCATTTAAACACAAACAAATGTTTTCATTTGCATAAACATTTTTCATGGTCCATTTCCAACAAGAATTCATCTCATACAACTCAAGCAAGGACATTAGTGTCTTAGTCATCTAAATGTTAGACATGCAACTTTAAGTTAATCCACACAACACAATTAGGATACTTAAAATGAACCTTATGTGAAAAATACATTTCGTGTATATATGTAAAGTAACAAATAATCATACGTGTCGAACAACTTATTTCTCAGGTCACCATGTCTTCATCCGAAGGAAGCAACGTTTACGACGACGTAGACCCCATGGAAATTGTATCCGACGATGATTTCGTACCAGAGGTTCAGGTCATCTTATCTGATAGCGACTCTACATCTGACAGCGACATGGACGACTTCCAACCATTCGCACTTTTGGGCGACATCATCGAAGATGATGTGTTAGCTATGTGACAACCCTCAAATTCCATGTATTTCGTACAATTTTTTATTGATAATGAAAGCGCTTGACGACTGTGTGGAATTACTTAACTGCTTTCTAATAATCTGTGTTATATTTACATGCGCCTGTTAACACACTAGTAATGTACAGAAAAGTCATTAAATAGTCCGTTATAATTTCCTAAGTGTTAGAAATTAAAAACGTTACAAAAATATATAAATAAGACGCCTTACGGAACAATTAAACAATTTAACGGAACAGTGTCCGACCAAACAACCGGACATTACCCAGGACACTAAATTTTTGTCAAATACCTTGTCTTATTATTTTTGGCTTGTCATGATCCCCGTATGCCATAACACCCGCTAAAATAATAACTAACTAGCATATGAAGTTCATACTTGTGATGTAACTATCTTTTACCATCTAACCACAAAATGTTACATTAAGACCCCCCCCCCCCCCCCCAACGATTTTAGTCCTTCATGGACCCACATAAATCACCCACCATACTTCATATCATATATATTATTTGGATATAACTTGTACTAGTTAACAAAATATGGGATGAAGATTATAAGTATGGAACAATTGGATCTTTCATCATTTCCTATCATTCACAAGATTCACTCCCACCTCACTTATCTCTCTCTCTTCTCGGTTACACATAGCAGCCACCACCCTCACCATTTCAACATCATCCTCTTCAAATATCAAGCTTCATTCAAACTTATAAGGTCATCTATGGAGGTTACAACTTGAAGGGATTTCAAAGGAGCATTGTTCTAGCCTTTTACACCATCTTTTTCTCACATTTCTTCACTAGATTTCAACCCTAGCTATAAGCTAGTAGTAAGTCTCATTTTGCCTTGGTTCATCTTGTTCAAATTTATGTTTTATAGTAAGATGTTTTGTTGTTAAATCACTAAAGATCAAAAAGACTAGTAGATGTTAAACAAAAATAAAGAATATAAAAGTTACATAAAAGATTACTTGTGGCTGAATTATGAAGCGGAATCTTGTCGGTTTGAGGGTTGGTTAAATCATACTTGATGTTTAAAAGTTGTTTTCTTGTTAAACCCGTTAATCGGACACTTGTAACACGATTAATAACATTTAAACTTTAAAATAACATGCTGATGTACTTTTTCAGCCGCCTTCAACAGGCTTTAAACGGACTTTAATAAATCGAAAAACGGAATTTCTGAAGCCTAAATCGTGTCTTTTCGAAAAACGAAGAAAATGGCGCTGGAATTGTATTTTTCTGAGGTCGGTTACTATTTTAAAAGTCTATTTTCGTGACAGCAGCTAAGGCTGATTTTAACTGCAGTAAAATGGGTCGTACGTTTTCAGTCACAACTTGAAATCTAAACTGAACCAGCCCCTGAAATTTTTATCAAAGATGGTCACTGATGTATTTGTGACCCCCCAACTGGAATTTCGACAAACGGACTTACGAGGAATTTTAGACGAATTATTCCGTAAACTGTGATCAGAATGTGACAAATCTGATCACAGTTCGGTAAACGATTTTCTATAAAATATTGGTAATGAACCGGACCCCAATATTTTTACACAATAAAATATGGAACGTTTAAGACATCCTGTAAAAATTTGGGAATTTTTGGAATAATTGAACTATTTTATTTAAATGTCCGAAAACAGCCGGTTTTGAATATTAATGCTGAATTGACATAAGTTGTGACTTGCGTGTCTAAATGTCGAGTATGCTATCGGTGAATGATCTAACATGTATTATGTGTTACGTGCAATATCGTATGTTTGTTTATGAGTGTGGAATGGATGGGAAGTTTATATGGGCATAAATCGTTAAAGTGTGTACCTGTTATGTGGACGAAGTCATGTGCAAATAAACCATACGTAGGATACGTGTTATGCATGAGAAACTGATTGTTATCCGTACCTTATTAGGATGTGATTGACCGACCTTGACTGTTAACTATATTTGAGAACCTAACCGAGCAAACTGAGGTGAGTTCACACTCTTTCTAAGGCATGGGATTCCCAGGGGTTGGGAATGGGATTGAATAACTACTTGTACTATCATTACTATTAAACTACTTTTTACTGTCCTCGGATTGAAGGGCACGTACGTAAAACCTACGTACACTCATACTTACTACTGTCCTCGGATTGAAGGGCACGTACGTAAAACCTACGTACACGATCATAAGACCATCAACTCTATCACTTTAAGTCCCTCAATTATCGACTTAATCGCCGAGGCCTATGGTGAGCGGGTCATTAGTTAATAGCGCTATTAGGTTTAACAAACCTCACACCGTGCCAGTCGGACGGGCGTGTACTAATGGACTATGGGCAAAGGGTCAATGCTGATAGACATTGACTTAGGGCACCTCTTATATTTTCGTAGCAGTCGATACGCATGGTCTAGTAACACATGGGAAACCCCCACTAATCTTCGCAAACATGTCAGAAAGACCGCGATGCAAACTTATACGATACATGGTTTTCAAAACGAACAGATCATTTACGAAACGAATGCTATAACTAAACAACCAACTGTGAATTCACTCAACTTTGTTGTTGACTCGTTGTTACATGCCTTACAGGTCGCTAAACATTTGGAGCTTGCACGAGGAAGGAGTCATTGTGGTGTGCGGACGGTTATGTCCAGTGTTTAATGTTTAAAACATTATGAACTTATTAAACCTATGTGTTGGACTTTAAACTTATGAACTGAGAACTTATGTTTTGAACTTTACGTTTATGCTTCCACTGTCTAAATTAAAAAAAAAAACTTGGTTAACTAGCTTTTGGTCACCAATCGTATTGTGGTTGTCTTTATTTACTTAAGTACGTTGTTCAGTATGATTGGTGGCTCGATCCTGGTCACGTCACGCCTCCAAGCGGTGGAACTCCGCATGGTGGATTTTGGGGGTGTGACAGATTGGTATCAGAGCCATTGGTTGTAGTGAACTTGGTTTTAAAAAAGGGAAAAGCTTTTTGATAAAACCAGACTATAACCTGTACAGTGCTCAACGATCCACAACGACGCTTCGCTCCACGTGCAAGACTCGACACCATAAGTGGTATGATTTATGTTATATTGTCGGTTAGATAGTTCTCACTGTGCATTATATAATGTGGTAATTGCTATTTGAAGCTTACGTGCTTACTCTCTACTATCGTCCCACACTTACGCACTTTCGCGACACTTTTCTCACCTACGTTATTTCGTTGTGAAGATCATGGGTGGACGTTTGAACCTAACTCAAGCCCAGCTGACGGCTTTGATCAACGAACGAGTTGCTGAGGCACTCGTAGCTGTCCCTGCAGGAGGTATAACCTGCCATATCAACTCACCTTAGGATGTTTAGATCCTACCTTCGCAAACCAACCCTCGTGCTTAACTTTGTCTTTTATTCTCGCGCAACAGGTCAACATGCTCAGCCTCCTGTGTGCACGTTCAAGACGTTCATGGACTGCCGACCTACCACTTTCAGTGGCACCGAAGGAGCAGTGGGCCTCCTTCACTAGTTTGAAAAGCTTGAGTCAGTTTTTGAGATGTGCGAATGCCCCGAAGACCGTAGGGTGAAATATGCTACCGGAACACTTGAAGGGGCTGCGTTAACCTGGTGGAAGGCGCAGGTTCAACTACTAGGACTGGCAGTTGCTAATGCCACACCCTGGAATGGTTTTAAAGAGCTGATCAAGGAGGAGTACTGTAGTCGGGATGACATCCACAAGCTAGAAGTGGAATTTTACAATCTGAAAATGACGGGGTCTGAGATTGAGGCGTATACTAAGAGGTCAAACGAGCTGGCCATCCTGTGTCAAACTATGGTGGACCCTCCCATCAAACGTATTGAGCTGTACCTCAAGGGCCTAGTACCAGAGATTCAAAGTCAGGTAACTTCAGCCAACCTGGGTACCATTCAGCAAATTATCAAGTTGGCTCATCGTCTCACCGACCAGGAGGTGGAGCAAAACAGGCTACCCAAACGTATCAGTGCCACAGCTACTTCTGATGCACCTACCGACAACAAGCGAAAATGGGATGGAAACTCCAGTAAGGGTCCTGCTTCGGTTCAGTCTCAGCAGAGAAAGACTGATGGCTACCAGAGTCCTGGTCAGCAATCCTCCGGTAATCAAGGACAGGGTGGGTATCGAGGAAACCACCCGAAGTGCAACAAATGTAACAGACACCATAGTGGTCAATGAAACAAAGGGCGTTGTCAGAGGTGTCTCAAGATGGGTCACGAAGCCAAGGATTGCAGGAGCTCACGGCCTGCAAATCAGAATCGCCAGCAGCAACAGCAAGCACCGCAGAATCAACAACAGCAACAGGGCAACAGGGGATGCTTTCAGTGTGGCGCTAAAGGCCACTTTAAGAAGAACTGTCCCCAGCTTAACCAGAATCAGAACAACAACAACCAGGGAAACAGGAACAACAATGGAGGCAACAACGGGGGTAACAACAATGGTAATGGAGCAAGGGGTCGTGCTTTCGTGATTGGTCAGGGTGATGCAAGGAACGATCCCAACGAAGTGATGGGTAAGTTTCTTTTGGATGATTTCTTTGTTACTGTTTTATTCGATTTCGGGTGCCGATACTAGTTACGTGTCCTTAAAAGTTAGCCAAATGCTTAAGCGCACTCCAACACTTCTGAACACCAAACACACGGTAGAACTAGCTAATGGTAAAGGTCTTGAAGCCACACACGTAGTTAAAGGGTGTAACCTCGTCTTAGCTGGTCAGACCTTCTCTATCGATCTTATTCCTATCACACTTGGTAGTTTCGACGTTGTTATTGGGATCGGATTGGCTATCTCATCATCAAGCGGAGATTGTTTGCAAGGAGAAAATCGTCCGCATTCCTCGTTTTGATAAAGAACCCATCGTGATTCGTGGCGACAAGAGTGGTGCTGTCGAAGGCATCATCTCTTTCCTTAAGGCCCAGAAATGTTTGCGAAAGGGCCACACTGCCATTCTGGCACTCGTTACTGACACATCCACGGAAGAGAAGAGAATTGAAGGCATTCCTATAGTACTCGTTACCTGGTCTTCCGCCTCACCGCCAAGTTGAATTCCAAATCGAGCTAGCTCCTGGAGCAGCACCAGTAGCTCGAGCACCATATCGTCTAGCCCCATCAGAACTCGAAGAACTGTCCACACAACTACAAGAACTCTTGGAAAAAGGTTTTATACGTCCTAGCTCTTCGCCCTGGGGAGCTCCAGTCTTGTTCATAAAGAAGAAAGATGGTACCTTCAGAATGTGTATTGACTACCGCGAACTTAACAAGGTGACTGTGAAGAATCGTTATCCTCTTCCACGTATTGACGATTTGTTCGACCAGTTGCAAGGGTCAAGCTATTACTCCAAGATTGATTTGAGATCGGGATACAATCAGCTGAGAGTCCGAGATGAGGACGTCTCCAAAACAGCATTCAGAACTCGTTACGGCCATTACGAGTTTCTGGTTATGCCATTCGGGCTGACGAATGCACCAGCGGTTTTCATGGATCTCATGAACCGAGTATGCAAGCCTTACCTGGATAAGTTCGTTATTGTGTTCATCGACAATATCCTGATCTATTCTAAGAGTCAGGAGGAACACGAGCAGCATCTACGACTTATGTTGGAACTTCTTCGAAAAGAGCAATTGTATGCCAAGTTTTCAAAATGTGACTTCTGGCTTCGCGAAGTCCACTTTCTAGGCCATGTGGTAAACAAGGATGGGATTCATGTTGATCCATCCAAGGTTGACTCAATCAAGAACTGGCCTGCACCCCGCACACCAACAGAAATCCGCCAATTCTTGGGTTTGGCAGGATATTACAGAAGATTTATCAAAGATTTCTCCAAGATTGCGCAACCTCTCACTTCACTGACTCAGAAGGGTGTCATCTATCGTTGGGGTGATGCACAAGAGTCCGCATTCCAACATCTAAAGGATAGACTTTGTAGCGCGCCTATCCTCTCATTGCCCGAAGGCACCGATGATTTCGTGGTTTACTGCGATGCTTCCATTCAAGGACTTGGTTGCGTGTTGATGCAACGTGACAAGGTCATTGCCTACGCATCACGCCAACTCAAGGTTCACGAAAGAAATTACACTACTCACGATCTGTAGCTGGGAGCAGTTGTATTCGCGCTTAAGATATGGAGACATTACCTGTACGGTACCAAGTGCACCATTTACACCGATCACAGGAGTCTCGAGCATATCTTCAAGCAAAAGGAGTTAAACATGTGTCAACGCCGATGGGTTGAGCTCTTGAACGATTACGAATGTGCGATCAAGTATCATCCGGGCAAAGCCAATGTTGTGGCCGACGCTCTCAGTCGAAAGGATACCATACCTAGGCGTGTACGTGCTCTACAGCTTACCATCCAATCTAACCTTCCCGCTCAGATTCGCGATGCTCAGGTTGAAGCATTGAAAGCAGAGAACATCAGGGCTGAGTCCCTACGAGGATCGAGGTAGCGGCTAGAACAAAAGGAAGACGGCGCTTACTACGTAACAGGGCGCATCTGGGTCCCACTATATGGAAACCTACGCGAGCTTGTGATGGATGAAGCACATAAGTCTCGTTATTCAGTACATCCTGGTTCGGATAAGATGTACCACGACTTAAAAACCACATACTGGTGGCCTGGCATGAAAGCCCACATAGCAACCTACGTCAGCAAGTGCTTGACTTGTGCGAGAGTCAAGTCTGAATATTAGAAACCATCAGGCTTACTTCAACAACCGGAGATCCCGAAATGGAAATGGGAGCAAATTTCCATGGATTTTGTTACTAGTCTGCCCAGGTCTCAACGTGGAAACGATACCATTTGGGTGATCGTAGATCGACTGACCAAGTCTGCACACTTTCTGGCTATCAAAGAAACGGATAAGTTTTCTACTCTTGCAGACATTTACCTAAAGGAAGTGGTATCAAGGCACGGAGTGCCAACCTCTATTATATCTGATCGTGACGCACATTTTACTTCTGAACTGTGGCAAGCAATGCACTAGTCCTTTGGCTCACGTTTAGATATGAGCACCGCTTATCACCCGCAGACGGATGGGCAATCTGAACGCACCATCCAAACCCTTGAAGACATGCTTAGGGCATGTGTAATCGATTTTGGTAATGGCTGGGAAAGGCACCTCCCGCTGGTGGAGTTTTCGTACAACAACAGCTACCACACCAGCATCCAAGCCGCTCCGTTTGAGGCATTGTACGGACGCAAATGCCGATCACCTCTCTGTTGGGCAGAAGTTGGTGATAGCCAAATCACTGGCCAGAACTTGTGGTAGATACCACCGAGAGAATTGCTCAGATACGACAGCGAATGGCGGCAGCTCGTGACCGTCAGAAAAGTTATGCTGATAAGGGAAGAAAACCACTCGAGCTCCAGGTTGGGGATCGAGTGCTACTCAAAGTCTCACCTTGGAAAGGTGTAGTCCGCTTTGGCAAACGAGGCAAACTCAATCCGCGTTACGTCGGACCATTCGAAGTCATTGAGAAAATTGGCAAAGTCGCCTACAGGTTGAATCTACCTGAAGAACTCAGCGGAGTTCACAATGTTTTCCATGTGTCGAATCTGAAGAAGTGTCTGTCAGATGAGACCCTCATAGTTCCTCTGAAGGAACTCACTATCGACGACCAGCTGCGATTCGTCGAGGAACCTGTAGAGATTACTGATCGAGATGTTAAGAACCTCAAGCATACCAGGATACCTCTGGTCCGAGTTCGTTGGAATGCTCGTCGTGGCCCAGAGTATACCTAGGAACGAGAAGACCAAATGAAACTCAAGTATCCCCAACTGTTTAAGAAAAACACAACCACTACTGAGGCTGAAGCTACTGCAGAATTTCGGGACGAAATTCCAAATCAACGGGGGGATGATGTGACACCCCAGGAAAACCAGGAAAACAACGCAACTTAACTAGCTTCCTCAGTAACCAGGTGCTAAATTTCGGGACGGAATTCTCTTAACAGGGGGAGAATGTGACAACCCTCAAATTCCATGTATTCCGTACAATTTATTATTGATAATGAAAGCGCTTGACGACTGTGTGGAATTACTTAACTGCTTTCTAATAATCTGTGTTATATTTACATGCGCCTGTTAACACACTAGTAATGTACAGAAAAGTCATTAAATAGTCCGTTATAATTTCCTAAGTGTTAGAAATTAAAAACGTTACAAAAATATATAAATAAGACGCCTTACGGAACAATTAAACAATTTAACGGAACAGTGTCCGACCGAACAACCGGACATTACCCAGGACACTAAATTTTTGTCAAATACCTTGTCTTATTATTTTTGGCTTATCATGATCCCCGTATGCCATAACACCCGCTAAAATACTAACTAACTAGCATATGAAGTTCATACTTGTGATGTAACTATCTTTTACCATCTAACCACAAAATGTTACATTAAGACCCCCCCCCAACGATTTTAGTCCTTCATGGACCCACATAAATCACCCACCATACTTCATATCATATATATTATTTGGATATTACTTGTACTAGTTAACAAAATATGGGATGAAGATTATAGGTATGGAACAATTGGATCTTTCATTATTTCCTATCATTCACAAGATTCACTCCCACCTCACTTATCTCTCTCTCTTCTCGGTTACACATAGCAGCCACCACCCTCACCATTTCAACATCATCCTCTTCAAATATCAAGCTTCATTCAAACTTATAAGGTCATCTATGGAGGTTACAACTTGAAGGGATTTCAAAGGAGCATTGTTCTAGCCTTTTACACCATCTTTTTCTCACATTTCTTCACTAGATTTCAACCCTAGCTATAAGCTAGTAGTAAGTCTCATTTTGCCTTGGTTCATCTTGTTCAAATTTATGTTTTATAGTAAGATGTTTTGTTGTTAAATCACTAAAGATCAAAAAGACTAGTAGATGTTAAACAAAAATAAAGAATATAAAAGTTACATAAAAGATTACTTGTGGCTGAATTATGAAGCGGAATCTTGTCGGTTTGAGGGTTGGTTAAATCATACTTGATGTTTAAAAGTTGTTTTCTTGTTAAACCCGTTAATCGGACACTTGTAACACGATTAATAACATTTAAACTTTAAAATAACATGCTGATGTACTTTTTAAGCCGCCTTCAACAGGCTGTAAACGGACTTTAATAAATCGAAAAACGGAATTTCTGAAGCCTAAATCGTGTCTTTTCGAAAAACGAAGAAAATGGCGCTGGAATTGTATTTTTCTGAGGTAGGTTACTATTTTAAAAGTCTGTTTTCGTGACAGCAGCTAAGGCTGATTTTAACTGCAGTAAAATGGGTCATACGTTTTCAGTCACAACTTGAAATCTAAACCGAACCAGCCCCTGAAATTTTTATCAAAGATGGTCACTGATGTATTTGTGACCCCCCAACTTGAATTTCGACAAAGGGAATTACGAGGAATTTTAGACGAATTATTCCGTAAACTGTGATCAGGATGTGACAAATCTGATCACAGTTCGGTAAACGATTTTCTATAAAATATTGGTAATGAACCGGACCCCAATATTTTTACGCAAGAAAATATGGAACGTTTAAGACATCCTGTAAAAATTTGGGAATTTTTGGAATAATTTAACTATTTTATTTAAATGTCCGAAAACAGCCGGTTTTGAATATTAATGCTGAATTGACATAAGTTGTGACTTGCGTGTCTAAATGTCGAGTATGCTATCGGTGAATGATCTAACATGTATTATGTGTTACATGCAATATCGTATGTTTGTTTATGAGTTTGGAATGGATGGGAAGTTTATATGGGCATAAATCGTTAAAGTGTGTACCTGTTATGTGGACGAAGTCATGTGCAAATAAACCATACGTAGGATACGTGTTATGCATGAGAAACTGATTGTTATCCGTACCTTATTAGGACGTGATTGACCGACCTTGACTGTTAACTATATTTGAGAACCTAACCGAGCAAACTGAGGTGAGTTCACACTCTTTCTAAGGCATGGGATTCCCAGGGGTTGGGAATGGGATTGAATAACTACTTGTACTATCATTACTATTAAACTACTTTTTACTGTCCTCGGATTGAAGGGAACGTACGTAAAACCTACGTACACTCATACTTACTACTGTCCTCGGATTGAAGGGCACGTACGTAAAACCTACGTACACGATCATAAGACCATCAACTCTATCACTTTAAGTCCCTCAATTATCGACTTAATCGCCGAGGCCTATGGCGAGCGGGTCATTAGTTAATAGCGCTATTAGGTTTAACAAACCTCACACCGTGCCAGTCGGACGGGCGTGTACTAATGGACTATGGGCAAAGGGTCAATGCTGATAGACATTGACTTAGGGCACCTCTTATATTTTCGTAGCAGTCGATACGCGTGGTCTAGTAACACATGGGAAACCCCCACTAATCTTCGCAAACATGTCAGAAAGACCGCGATGCAAACTTATACGATACATGGTTTTCAAAACGAACAGATGATTTACGAAACGAATGCTATAACTAAACAACCAACTGTGAATTCACTCAACTTTGTTGTTGACTCGTTGTTACATGCCTTACAGGTCGCTAAACATTTGGAGCTTGCACGAGGAAGGAGTCATTGTGGTGTGCGGACGGTTATGTCCAGTGTTTAATGTTTAAAACATTATGAACTTATTAAACCTATGTGTTGGACTTTAAACTTATGAACTGAGAACTTATGTTTTGAACTTTACGTTTATGCTTCCGCTGTCTAAATTAAAAAAAAAAACTTGGTTAACTAGCTTTTGGTCACCAATCATATTGTGGTTGTCTTTATTTACTTAAGTACGTTGTTCAGTATGATTGGTGGCTCGATCCTGGTCACGTCACGCCTCCAAGCGGTGGAACTCCGCATGGTGGATTTTGGGGGTGTGACAAGCTATTCCTCCCCCACTTAACGATATAGTTATTATAGGTCACCCGGAGGGTGAACATGTAGTCGAGGTTATACCCTTAGACGTTGCTCCTCTTGACGTTATGCCATTTATCGTCGACCTCGACGATGACGACGACGTCATTCCAGTGATTCCAGTGGATCACATGGATGCTGATTTGGGAGACGGAGAAGTTCACGATGTGGTTATCTTAGACATTGCATCACCAGTGGTCTCGGTGATCGATATTTATTCTGATGAAGATACCGACTCGGATGTTTCCTCTTATGCATTCGTTACTTCGTCTGCTCTGCAGGCCATTGGCCTACAACGAAACGCAGACTTTGGGGATGACGTCATGCTAGCAGAGCCAGTCATCCCTGCACTTATTCCAGTCCCTGCACCAGATGCATCTCCTGAGCACATTCGCCTCATGCGCTTCGCACCTATCATACCACCTACTGGTCATACCGATGAGGCCAGACCATCTAGACATGCCCACATACCACCCAATGATATGGACCCATACTATCAGCAGTTTCGCTCAGTACCACAGGTCCCTGTCGAGCCTCTTATTACACCACACTCTCCACCTCATGTTATGCCCAGGTCAAATCCATACCACCCATTGCATTACCCAGCTATTACTACCGATGATCTTCTGCTATCTCTACAACTTCAGGTCGACATACTCTTTCGCAGAATCCATGAGCTTCAGCAGCGTGATGACGCTAGACCACCACCACATGCTCCACCACCACCACAGGCTCCACCACCACCACCTGCTTTTCCGCCTGACTTACGTGCTCGTGTGCTGACACTCGAGCAGCAGATAGACTTTCTCATCTGTCGAGTTCATGAACTCAAGGAGGAGCTTACTCACCTTCATGTTTTAGTAATTTTGACTCCACCACATGTCCCCCCCTCCACCATAGACGTTCACTTGCAGGTTATCTTTTGTAACGGGATGTAGTTACTCGTTTTTGTGTACATATTGATGCTCCACCAAGTTTTGAAGACAACCGACAGGCAGCGGATTACACAGTTGGAAGGAAGATTTTGTTATCTCTTTTGTTGTACTAGACTAGTATGAACGGGTTATGTAGCCCGAGTCCATTTTGTTTCCTTTCAAACGATTATGTAACCGGTTGAATGATATATATGAAAAACTTGGTGTTATCTCTTATATGCATCTGAATGGTCTGGTTGGACATATCTTATTGCTTATGTTAACTTATTTACTCGCATTATATGTTTCTTGGTGATATTGCTATTAATGTTATGAATATTTTTTTTCTTTCTTTCTTCTTACTTAGTAAAAATATTTAACAAACCAAATCAACGTCTAATCTTTATCCTATTTCTCCTTTGGAAGAATCATGCCACCAAGGAGAGCTTTACGTTCACGGACAGTTAATCCACCCCCACCCCCACCAATGCCTACGACTGAGGCAGAACTGAATGCACTAATTGAAGAAAGGATAACACAAGCCATAGCACTGTACGAAGCATCGCGCGTCGAAACCAGTGGCGGCACTGGTGGAACAGGCGGTACTTCAAACAGAAACAATGCTAATGGTAATGTTTAGTCATTTTTGTGACAACTCATTCAAATCCTTTCGGGATCTATTCGTGCGATTTACTGTTTACTCATTCATAATCCGTTTGTCCAATTTCAGGGTGTACATTCAAGCAGTTTCTGGACTGCAAGCCACTTAACTACGATGGAACGGGCAGTGCTGTGGCTTTCGTGCGATGGACTGAGAAAACGGATTCCACTATCAGGATGAGCAGATGTTCCGCTAATCAGCAGGTCACTTTCGTTACTGGCCTGTTTCTCAACGAGGCCCTTACACGGTGGAACTTACAAGTGCAAACTTTGGGTGATAACACTGCATATGCGTTGACATGGGAGGAACTGAAGGAACGTATGAGGGATAAGTACTGTTCTTGTGCTGAACTCCAGAAGTTGGAGAACGAGTTTTGGCACCTTACCATGATCGGAGCTGATATCACTGGATATACGCAAATGTTTCACGACCTGTCCCGCGTGATTCCTTATCCTGTATCACTTGAATACAAGCGTATCG
The DNA here is from genome assembly GCA_030545235.1 of Helianthus tuberosus. Taxonomy (NCBI): domain Eukaryota; kingdom Viridiplantae; phylum Streptophyta; class Magnoliopsida; order Asterales; family Asteraceae; genus Helianthus; species Helianthus tuberosus. The sequence goes on along the minus strand of CM060397.1, from coordinate 116,633,286 downwards.
AACGCTACATCTGGGGACTTTCTCCCAAGATTCGGAGTCTGGTTACTGCAGCTAAGCCCACGACTATTACTCAGGCTGTGACTGTAGCCGTGAGCCTCACTGAAGACGGGGTCAGGATGAATATATTATCAGAGAAAGGTGATGAGAAGAAGGAAACACATGTCGAGTCTTCCAACAGTGGGAAGAGGAAGTACTCGAATTTCAAGAAGGGAACCCGTGGTAACAACAACAACAACAACAACGGTAACAACAACCACAACAATAATAACCCCAACAACAACTACAACAGGCGACAGAATAACTCGCAAAAGGATGTAAGGGCGTTTGTAGCCACAAACGACACTGGTCCTAAGAAGTACGCTGGTACTTTACCCAAGTGTGATCGATGAAAATATCATCACTTGGGCGATTGTCAGGTTGTCAAGTGTGATAAGTGTGGCAAGAATGGCCACCGTACTGAATCGTGTTGGGGAACGGGAAATAATACTGGATCAGGAAGTGGAAATGGTAACAAGAATGGGAACGGAAATAGGCGTGGTCAAGGATGCTTTGGATGCGGAAGCAAGGATCACTTCAAGAAAGACTGTCCAAAAGAAAACCCAGCTCAGGGTAGGGCATTTGTGATCGGAGCAAAGGATGCGCACCAAGACCCTAATGTGGTCACTGGTACGTTCCTCATCAACAATCATTTCGCATCCATATTATTTGATACCGGTGTCGATTTTAGTTTTATTTCTATGGACTTTAAAAATATTGTGGGCATAGAAACAAGTAAGTTAGATGTGCCTTACTCAATAGAATTGGCAAACAGTAAACTAGTCGAGTCCGAGGAAGTTTCTAAGGGATGTTCCTTAGAACTTGGCGAACGAACATTCAATATCGATCTCTTACCCGTGGAGTTGGGTAGTTTTGACGTAGTGGTTGGCATGGATTGGCTATCTGATAACCGAGCCGAAGTCGTGTGCCATGAGAAGATCATACGCCTACCACTAGCGAACGAAGAGACACTTGTTATACATGGAGAGAAGCGCGACACGCCAATGCGGATTATCAATTGTATGAAGGCACAAAAGTGCTTACGGAAGGGTGGTATTGCATTCCTTGCGCATGTTGTCGACAAGAAGGCCGAGGGGCCGCAGCTGAAAGACATTCCCGTGATAAGAGACTTTCCTGAAGTCTTTCCTGACGACTTGCTGGGACTACCACCAATTCGACAAGTCGAGTTTCACATCGACTTAGTACCGGGAGCAGCACCTGTAGCCAGATCTCCATATCGATTAGCACCTTCTGAGATGCAGGAATTGTCCACACAACTTCAAGAGTTGTTGGATAAGGGATTCATTAGACCAAGCTTCTCGCCTTGGGGAGCTCCAGTTCTTTTTGTGAAGAAGAAGGACGGGACATTCAGAATGTGTATCGACTACAGAGAGTTGAATAAACTCACCATCAAGAATCGGTATCCACTACCGAGGATTGATGACTTATTCGACCAACTGCAAGGTTCGAGCTTCTACTCCAAGATAGACTTACGATCAGGGTATCACCAGCTACGGATACAAGAAGAAAGCATACCGAAAACGGCCTTTCGAACTCGTTATGGTCATAGCGTTATCTAAACAAATTGTTCTCAAAAAATTCGAAAGTGGTTTCTCTCTAAGAGTGGCGATTAGGGCGACTTGGCATCTTCGTGCAAACCCTACCAGATTATTGCTGATCCTAATCTCGATTGAACTTGATTATCATCTTATGGATTTTCATTCGATCCTTAGAAGGTAATCATTTGCAATCAGATTCGGTTTTTTAGTTAGTGTTCCGCCGTTTTTATTTCCTGATTATCATCTTACGGTTTTCATTCGATCCTTAGAAGGGTGTTGTCGGCAAGATTAAATCAGATTCTGTTTGTGTTGGGGTTACACAAGATTAGGGTTTCGGCAGAATCAAGTTTGGCGGATTAGGGTTTGTTGTCGGCACCAATTCCTGGTTTGCAAATTAGGGTTTGGCGGCTGATCACTCACCCAATTTCGGAGTTCTCTCTTTGATTCTGATTGTTGGTGAATTATTTTGGGGGTTGCGGCTACTAGGGTTTTTTCAGGCGGCTTCTATCTTGAACGAAATTCTGGCTACTAGGTTTCAGTTTAATGGAAGAACGCATGAAACCTGGTGGGCGGCCATCACTGTCGTTTAAGGAAATTGTGGATCGTATTCTTGATGTTGATGGGAACAATATTCAGCCAAAACGTGGTATCAACATCATTGATGAACTCACAAAGGCCACAGTTCCGGTTCATTTGGATAAGAGGGATGTCGTAAAGTCAGACAACTTTTGGGATTACCCTAGCAAATTTTCGCCAAATTCAGATCTGTTTGGTGCTTCTTTCTCGGCTGACAACAGGGCTGCTCAAGGTAAAGCACGTACTTCGGGAATTGCAAGTCCTGTTTCCTTCGCTCACATTGTAAAGAATACAAAGGAGAAGGTTAAAGTGAATTTTCGGGCGATGGAATCTGCCGAGAAAGTGGATGGGGCTGATGTTGTTATTCCATTGTCGTCGGTTCAACAAGTTACTGATAGGTATGCTAACACTTTGTTTGGATATTTTCTGGGTAAACGGTTGGCATTTCCTGTGGTCGATTATTTTGCAAAAAACAACTGGGCTAAATATGGTCTTTCCCGTCTCATGATGAATGCAAACGGGTTCTTTTTCTTTAAGTTTACTTCTAAGGAAGGGATGAATCAAATGCTAGAGGATGGGCCTTGGCTAATCAGAAGTGTTCCCATAATTTTGAAGGAGTGGTCGCCCTCTATCAAGATGGAAAAAGAGGATATTAAAGTGGTTCCAGTTTGGGTCAAGATGCATGTTGTGCCGTTAGCGGCATTTCCTGAGGATGGGCTTAGCTTGGTTGCCTCTATGATTGGGATACCTAAGATGTTGGATACGTATACTGCCAAGATGTGTGCTGAATCTTGGGGAAGGAGCAGCTATGCTAGAGCGCTTATTGAAGTGCAAGCGGGGGCTGAATTAAAAAAGAGTGTTACTGTTGCTATCCCATCTATGGATGGTAGTGGGTATTCAAAGATAGAGGTCAAGATTGAATATGATTGGGAGCCTCTAAGGTGCTCCTCTTGTTGTGTGTTTGGCCATGATGACAGCTCGTGCCCGAAGAACCCTCAGGTAACCCCAAGTGGGGATGCTGAAAAGAAGAATGATGATTTTCAGGTTGTAGAGGGCAAGAAGAAGAAAGTGAACAACCCAGGCATCCATATGAAAAATCAGAAGACTAAGTTAGTGTACAGGCCAGTTGTCAACCCTAAACCAAAATCGTCCTCAAAGAGTCCGATGCAGAATCAGGTTTCAACCTCTAACCCGTTTGACATTCTAAAGGATGATACTGGTAATCAGGGAGGTACCACTGGGGGTCGAGTTGAGAAGAAACCGTCGAGTGACAGGCAGGAATCGGATGAGGAGGAGGTTGAAGAAGTCTACAATGAAACTAGTGCATTCATGACATCGGGTACTCATCCTTTTTCTTCGAAAGCAGGGGCAAGCACCTCTTCTACCAAGTTCTCGAATGGATAGGCTGTCTGCTTTTCGTCTGAAGGGGCTGCTGTTTTGTGGCCACTTTATTTTTGATGATGGTGGTTGAGATTATGTTTGTGGTTTGCATTGTTTTGTCTACTAGATGTCGTGTCATGATGTATAGTAGACTAGGTTATGGGGTGTTATAGGTCTTTGGTTTTTTGTTTTGTTTTACATATATGGGGCATGTCCTGTATATGAACTAGTGTGGAACACATCCTCACTACTTGTTCTTCATTGCGGTTGCATTTTAATAGAATCACCGGGGTAACCCTTTACCCAAAAAAAAACTCGTTATGGTCATTACGAGTTTCTCGTTATGCCTTTTGGTTTAACGAACGCACCGGCGGTCTTCATGGATTTAATGAACCGCGTGTGCAAGTCGTATCTCAACAAATTCATCATAGTGTTCATTGACAACATCTTGATATACTCACGATCGGCAGACGAGCATGAACAACATTTGAGAACCATCTTAGAACTACTCAAGAAGGAGAAACTATACGCGAAGTTTTCCAAATGTGAGTTTTGGATTCGTGAAGTGCAATTTCTCGGGCATATAGTGAACGAGAAAGGCATTCAAGTAGACCCCTCGAAGATCGAAACAATTAAGAACTGGGAAGCACCCAAGACTCCAACTGAAGTCCGACAGTTCTTGGGATTAGCTGGGTATTATCGGAGGTTTATCGACAATTTTTCAAAAATTGCTCAACCACTAACCTCCCTTACCAAAAAAGACAAGAAGTTCGATTGGGGTGAGAAACAAGAAGAGTCGCTTCAACTACTCAAGGATAAGTTGTGCGAGGCACCAATCTTATCACTGCCTGAGGGTACCGATGACTTCGTAGTATACTGTGATGCATCGCATCAAGGTTTGGGATGCGTACTTATGCAACGGAATAAAGTTATCGCGTACGCATCACGACAGCTAAAAGTTCATGAGAAGAACTATACCACTCACGACCTTGAGTTAGGAGCAGTGGTATTCGCTTTGAAGATATGGCGGCATTACTTATATGGTACTCAGTGTACAATTTTCATGGATCATAAGAGCCTTCAGCACATATTCAATCAGAAGGAACTTAATATGAGGCAGCGACGCTGGATTGAATTGCTAAACGACTATGATTGTGAAATTAAGTACCATCCGGGCAAGGCGAACGTTGTAGCAGACGCCTTGAGCCGCAAGGAACGGGTTAGAACTTTGAGAGTTCGAGCCTTAGAGATGACAATTCACACGGATCTTACCACACGAATCTGTGATGCACAACAAGAGGCACTTAAGGAAGAACATCTTGAAGCAGAATCACTTCGAGGCATGGAAAAACAATTAGTGCCAAAAGAAGATGGAACTTTATACCTTATGGGTAGAATTTGGGTTCCACTCTTTGGAGGCCTTCGAGATCTCATTTTTAAGGAAGCACATAGGTCAAAGTACTCGATCCATCCTGGATCAGATAAAATGTACCAAGACTTGAAGGAGTACTATTGGTGGCCTAACCTCAAAAAGGATATCGCTATCTATGTTGGAAAATGCTTGACCTGCGCGAAGGTCAAGGCAGAGTATCAGAAACCGTCAGGTTTACTACAACAACCCAAGATTCCCGTTTGGAAATGGGAACAGATATCGATGGACTTCATTACGAAGTTACCCAAGACCTCAAAAGGCCATGACATGATATGGGTAATTGTCGATAGGTTGACAAAGTCCGCACACTTCTTACCGATTCGGGAGAAGGATTGTACAGAGAAACTGGCGGAAATATATCTCAGGGAAATAGTGGCTCGTCATGGAGTGCCTATTTCAATCATCTCAGACCGAGATAGTCGCTTCATTTCAAGAATTTGGAAATCTTTTCAAGAGGCCTTTGGATCTCATTTAAATCTGAGTACGGCCTTTCATCCACAAACTGACGGCCAGAGTGAGCGGACAATCCAAACACTCGAAGATATGCTTCGTGCGTGTGTTATGGATTTAGGCGGAAATTGGGATACTCATCTACCTTTAGTTGAGTTTTCTTACAATAACAGCTACCATACAAGTATACAAGATGCGCCGTTCGAAGCTCTCTACAGTCGAAAGTGTCGCTCTCCGCTATGTTGGGCGGAAACAGGCGATAAACAACTTATCGGTCCGGAGTTAGTCCAAGAGACTACAGATAAAATCTTTCAGATCAGAGACCGTATCAAGGCGGCTCGCGATCGACAAAAGAGCTATCCAGACAAGAGACGGAAGCCATTATCTTTCGAGGTCGGAGACAAGGTCTTATTGAAAGTCTCGCCTTGGAAGGGCGTAGCAAGATTTGGTAAGCGTGGAAAGCTTAACCCCCGTTATGTAGGACCCTTTGAAATCTTGGAAAAGATTGGCACCGTTGCCTACAAGCTGAAGTTACCAGAAGAACTAAGTAGTGTACACGACACGTTTCATATGTCGAACCTTAAGAAGAGTCCAACACAAGAAACAATTATCATCCCGGCGGATGAAGTTCACATAGACGACAAACTCCAATACACTGAAGAACCTGTTGAGGTCATGGATTGGAAGATCCAGAAAACAAGGAGAAGTCGTATCAAATTGGTAAAAGTTCGTTGGAACTCTCGACACAGACCCGAGTATACTTGGGAACGTAAAGATCGAATAAAGGCAAAATATCCTCACCTGTTCGCGAAGACTCCTGCAAAGGATGACTCAGCTAGAATTTCGGGACGAAATTCTTAATAACAGGGGGAGAATGTGACAACTGCCACTTTACGGTAACTTTTTGTACTTAAAATACTCATTTTTAGCTACATTTTAATTCATTTTGAGCACCTGAACTGCTTATTTCGTGGCATACACTTAGAATACTCAAGGAATACTTACTTAGGATGCATATGATCCATTTTTATTAAGTACATTTGAAACAGTTTAGACAATGCATCGAAACTACTAGAAAAGCACCTAATAAACTAGTATTCTGACGAAAACGCAGAATCCGCAGAAATCATCTAAACGACATCTTTAGGACTAGGACGAAGGTCCAACATCTAATATATATTAAACCCTAACTAGGAATGCAAGGGTTTGATTTAAAACCTTTCCGAAGTCCGATTACACTAAAAATTGCCCGAAAAGCACTAAAAGTGACGATTTCAACACTTTTCCGCAAAAATTCTGCATAAATCAGCTTTCCAATATTTTTACGACATGTAAAAATATGATTTAACATAGAATTCATGTGAGGATACATTCGTGTATCATCCGAGCCAATAACTACATCAATTCACACAAGTTACGGAACTAAACGTTCAAATAACATCTAACCGAAACAATTCGAAACGAATGTCCGAACAATATCAAATCTTTTTTTAATGGTCATCTAGTGTTAATTGGATCATTATGGTCTAGTAATGATCATTTAACACCCTTTAAACACTTAAACACTTACACAAACAAGTTTCCTAACATTACATCTAAGAATTCTAACACTTTTACTAAGTAAAACAAGAAGCAAAAACAAAGGGAAACCCCCCCCCCCCCATTCACGGTTGCAACATCCCCTTGTGGGACCCACTTTTTCAACTAGTTACCGCAAATATCTAGATATTCACTAAAGTCTTGCAAGTTGATGCAAGTGGTGAAAGTATGATCATTACTAACAACTAGTTACTTCATTTCCTAACCATTTCATCACAACTTTTTCACCATCCATTTTCACAACACAAACTCTCTCAACCATACCCCATTTTCGGCCCATATACACCATCACAACATCTTCATTTTCAAGCTATTTCAAGATAATCAAGAAGCATTTTTATGGAACTTAGGAGGATCTAAGGCAACCACAAGTTGAAGCAAGCATTTCCATCCATCTAAGAGCTTTCAACCATCAAATCTTCATCTTCTTTGCTTCTCATTTTCACCTAGATCATCCCTAGCCAAGAGCTAGAAGTGAGCCTTCTAAATCCTTTATTTTCATACTTGTTTATGTATTTATTGTTTAAAGAACAACTTATAACTAAAACAACAATACAAAATAAGATGAAAATATAAAGAAGCAAAATAATAATCATGATATAAAAGTGTGTTTATGTTGTGATTTATTGATGATTACTTGCATATTTGATCTAGTTTTGATGATTAGCATGCAAATAACTTGTTAGATGATGTTTAAAAACATAATCTAACAAGTGTACATGAAAATGTTTAAGGGTTTTGTTAAACATAAATGTTTAGATGGATGATCATAATCTTTGATGTTGTTAAAGTATGTAAGGTTTTTAACTGAAAATAATACTTTTACAAAGTTATAAAAAGAAACATACAAGATGGATTTTTATAAAAAGCTTGTTAAAACTAGAAGTAAAGTATGATTTTTGAACTAGTAAACATATGTAAAGATCATACCAAAACCTTACATGATTATGAGTTCATATTGATAAGTTATGTTATACATCTCATATGTTTTTATTAAGAAAAATATGAGAAGAATAGTGGTGATTTTATAAGAAAAAGATTTGTTTTTATTAAACATGGCAAAGTCCATATTTCTAATAAAATATGGCCAAGTTTTCTTAAAAATCATAAGTTATAAAAACTATTATTTTTGACAAAATCTTTATTAGATTAAAAAGATTTTAAAGAATAGTTTTTATAAAAGCAAAGTTTGATATAAATATATATTTTTGAGAAAAATATATATTTAGTTAACTTAACAACTTATGTGCTATGTGTTATTTGTTTGTATTAGTTATATTTATGATAACTAGGAACTTGAATACAATGATACAAATGAACACAATGTACATTTCGACTAAAGTCTTACAAGACTACATTTAAATACACCTTATAAACAACTTACGGACATTCTGAGCCTTCGAACACAACTTATGGTCAAAACGGATGACGGACGAATCTATGAACATATCGTCATTCCGAGGAGTTACTACGACGTTTACGCGATCTTTCGACACGAATACATACAAATCACCGACAACAACATCCGGATGTTTTGAAACTTATAAAAACTATTGTGTATTCTTTTAACTAAAAAGCCTATACTTAGTAATTTTTATAAAAATGAAAGAATATATTTTTAACAAATGGGCTAATTTTATAACAAATGGGCTATTTTACAAATGGGCTTATTTTATAACAAATGGGCTATTTTACAAATGGGCTTACTTATAACAAATGGGCTATTTTACAAATGGGCTTATTTATAACAAATGGGCTATTTTACAAATGGGCTTTTCATCCTAATTGGGCTTAACATAAATACATGGGCTAAGCCCAATATCAAGACTCATGGGCTAAGCCCAAAACCAAACATATGGGCCAAGGCCCAATAACATTTGGGCCTAACACTATTTAGGCCCAACACTATTTAGGCCCAACACTATTGAGGCCCAACACTATTTAGGCCCAACACTATTTGGGCCCAACACTATTTGAGCCCAAATAACATAAATTCTTGGGCTAAGCCCAATGACACAATTAGTAAAAATACAAGATTACATATATATATATTTGGTGAAATATATATATAACAGTTTAACAATTCATACATCTAATACACAGTTCAACGAACAATAAAGACATACAAGTCTTACACATATTTAAGACACAAGACTTGTACTCAAGTCATTTACAAAGACCGAAGTGTCTAACAAATATAAGAACATTTGTAGGTCGCAACCTTGTTCAAGACGACCATGCGTAAGATCACAAACACTTATCATTCACGGATGCAATACTGTGAGTTCATGTCCCCTATTCATTTTAAATGTTTTACAACTTTAAAACTATCGGGGAAAATACATGTTCAACGTATGTAAAAGTTAGGGAATGAAACACCTAGGATCATGTGCGAACTAGGGTTATACATCTAAGCACCATTAATCCAGTTTGGACCTAGGTACAAGTGGTTAGATCTAATGGGTTTTGGCGAGCCCCACTCTTGGTCATGGACCCATACAGAAGAGTGCTTTTGTGTCCCAGTCGATAGGAGTCGACATAAAAATCGTCTAGGGTTGGATTGCTTCCTTTTTCGTCACACATATTAATGTCCTTGCAAAACATTAATGATCAATGATTTCATTGACGCTTTACATACTACAACTTACATTTTAAATACATCTTTTACAACTAAACTGCATGAATTCGCCAACTTTTGTTGATGTTTTCCAAACTTAACATGTATTTCAGGGAATTAATGGACCATGTCGGGATTCTCAGTCAAGATAACAAGTACCAGAACTCCATGCCATCTTTTGGAGGGTTTAACTGTTATATTCCGCCTCTTTGCGGAAATATGATGGTTTAAACCTTAGTAGTTTATTTTCATTTTGATGTATGAACTATAACACTTTACCTTTATGTTAATGGTTTGTAACCGACACACTAAACTTATGTTGTAATGTTTTGAAACACTTATGAAATGGCAATGGAGTATGTTTTATTCATATAGTTTGTTCATGTACATCGATATTTATGCAATGAAAACCATACAGATCACACCTCGCGCTTCCGCTATGAGCGGGTGTGACAAGACGTCAGTACATTGAGTTCCAACAACAAAGAGGAGTGGGGGGTATAGACCAATCATTGACGCTGCAACATCCACTCAGGGACGTTCGTACAAGCACCTAGCATTCTACACGGTTCGCTAGGCGTTCAGGTGAGTGTTCAGGTGATACTCGATAGCATCGAGATTTCATAAGAATTCAGAGAGGAGTGAAAATATCACATTCAAGTAGGAGACAATCACTGCTATGACTCCTATAGACTGTTGTGTTTCACATCAACCAAATAACGGAACGGAACCCCTTTTTCACTTGTTAAGCCTCACTGGGACTCACATGCACCCCACATTATTATTATGTGTGCACCGAAAATAATATTGTGATTTGCATGCTCATCTCAGCTCCTCCTAACTCATGTCAAATGGTCCTTCCAACTCAGATATCAAACAGGGGCTGTCAAAACTTCAAGGTTACAAGAATCCCAGGGCTACGACACACTAACAACACATCATAATGTAAACAAGCAGTTCATGTAATTATGCTATAGTGACGAGTGTGTGTCCATATGCTACGTCATAAACAGGTGTACACTAGTCATGTAATGTATGCATCAAGTGAGGAAGACGAACCTTGCAATCTGGAGCTGAGTGTCATGGTCGTATTCCCGTTTTCATATATGTTCGGTTATAGTCTGGTTTTATAAAAAACGTTTTTAAAACCAAGTTCACTATAACCATTGGCTCTGATACCAAACTGTCACACCCCCAAAATGCCACCTAGGGAGTGTCCCTGCTAGGCGTGTGACTTACCAATAACGAGCCACTAATTACATTGAACCCATACAAGTTTATAAATAGGATCCTCAATTATTAATGAAAATACCATCAACAAGTTTAGATGAAAACCAACATGTTCAGCGGAAGCGAATAGTAAACCGAAGTTAATCTGTTTCAAAACCAATATATAGTGTCAAGTATTCAATCACATGAATCTCTCCAGTCGACCCATGACCACTCCAGCTACTCCAGACAGCAAGTTCCCAAATCCAAGATACCTAACGACCTGCGAGCATGCAACAAGTGTATCAGACAACGCTGGTGAGTTCATAGTTTTACGAAAACGTTGGTTACCAAATGTTTAGTTAATCCATTGAATTTAATTCTGAAAGTAATGTTGATAATATCTCGATACTGAACAAGACGGCTCCTGATGTATGTTTTGCCGGTTCCCCAGTGCTCCTATCAAGACACTGGGCCCGACTGGGTCATTAGTTCACAACCGTCCTCCCCGGTATGGTGTGAGGGTGCCAAACCTAAGTAGCGCTACCAACTAATACCCTGTTACCTCCCCGGTAACAAAAGATAGGACTTAAGAATGATAGGGTGAGAATATTATCCAACATCCCAGTTTTACCCAAAAGACTTATCCCTCCCCGGGATACCCACTGACTGTCCCAACCACCGGGACGCATGCTCAAAAGTAGTGAACTCACCTTTGGTTTGCTCGGTAAGACTAGTTACTTGTTTAACAGTCAGTCACAAACGTCCTAACACAGTTACCGACAACAATAAGTTTTGGATGTACATACACTAGATATTTCATGCACGTTGTCACACCCCCAAAATCCACCATGCGGAGTATCACCGCTTGGAGGCGTGACATGACCAGGATCGAGCCACCAATCATATTGAACAACAACGTAATTAAGTAATTAAGACCAACACAATACGATTGGTGACCATAAGAAAGTAAACCGACATTAGGTTAACAGCGGAAGCATAAAACGTAAGTTCAAAACATAAGTTCGTAGTTCGTGAGTTTAAAGTCCTAAAATAAGTTTCATAAGTTCATAAGGTTTATTTATTAAGCACGGAACATAACAGTCCGTATCCCACAACGACCACCTCCATATGCAAGCTCCCTAGCATCTAGCGACCTGCAAAGCATGTAGCAACGAGTCAACAACAAAGTTGAGTGAGTTCACGGTTGGTTGTCCATTTTAGAGTTGATTCCAAAAATGTAGTTTAATCTTAATCAGCTATCCAGCCGTGGGGGTTACCCCGTAGTTCAAAAAAAACGTTTATTAGTTAACCATCCCATGTTCACCTTCCCTGGCTCTCCAGCCCGGCGCTTTGGCCGTGGGGAGCTACCCCGTTATTTAAACTACCAGACTCATTTATCATATCGACTACTAACAAAAATCAATTGTGCCCTAGCATCGGTGTTCTATCACCACCGACGTGCCATAGTCCATTAGTACACACCCGTCCCACTGGCACGGTGTGAGGTTTGTTAAACCTAAAAGCGCTATTAACTAATGACCCGCTCGCCATAGCCTCGGCGATTAAGTCGATATAAAAAGGGAGGGACTTCGCAGATAGAGTTCTAGTCTAGTAAGTCTAATCCGTCCCAGCAGGACGAGGAATTTACATTCCTGATCACGTCTCAAGGAAGAGGAATCCACATTCCTGAACACGTCCCAAAGGACGAGGAATCCCTATTCCTGTACCCATTCCCATTCCCACCGGGAATTTACCATGCTTTGTAGAAAAGTGTGAACTCACCTCGGTTGCTCGGTTTGACTCTCACAAATAGCTAACAATCAAGGTTGGTCAATCACGTCCTAGTATGATTACCAGTTAGTCATTTAGTGGTTTCAAATAGAGCACAAAGTTCCTACACGTATCTATCACATAACATGCATCACTTTAACGGTTCATGCCCATGTAAACTTCCCATCCATTCCCCACTCATAAACAAACATACGATAATGTACATAACACATATAACATGTTATATCATTCTCGGATAACCTACCCGACATTTAGACACGCAAAACACTACTTATGTCATTTCAGCTTTTATCTTCAAAACTGGGCTGTTTTGGGGATTTTAATAAAATGGTTAACATGTTCCAAAAATTCCCAACTTTTTACAGAAGGTCACAACCGGTCCATATTTTATTGTGTAAAAATCTCGAGATCCAAATCATCACCAATATTTTATAAGAAATCATTTTCCGGACTGAACTCAGATTTATCTTTTTCTGACCACAGTCCACGGAATAATTTATTTAAAATTCATCGAGAGTCCGATTTACAAAATTCTAGTGGGGTAATTACAAATACATCAGTTGTCATTTACAGTAAATATTTCCTGATCCGACTCTACATAGAATACAAGTTATGACAGAAAATATAACACCCATTTATTGCTGTAAAAACTCAGCCTAAGCTGCTGTTACAAATCGGTTCTTTAAAAATAGTAAACGAAGTCCAAAAATTACGATTCCGGTGCCATTAGAACCGTATTTGATAACACATAAATCTAGAGTTTAGAAAATACATTTTCTGTTTTATTAAGGTTCGGTTACAGCCAACTGAAGTTGGCTGTAATCATCAAACAACAAACTGTTTTCAGCTTTTAACCTTTTAAAGCGAGTTATATTGGTTCCGTTAACATGCATAATGATCAACAATATTTCTAGTACTCAATATTAACAAGTAAGTCAGCAAGTAATCAGTAATATATCCAAACAACTTTATACTAACATTTTACATCATGTTTCATCTTCTTGTTCTTGACACTTTAGTGATTTAAACATACTAAACATACTACACCCTTTGATCATAGCAACGAGATGAAACAAGATTAACAAGAGTGTAACTAAGGACTTACTACTAGCTTATAGCTAGGGATGAAATCTAGTGAAAAGATGAGGAGAAAAGATGATGCAGAAGCAAGAAACAAAGCTCTTCTTGAATGCTCCTCAACTTGCAACTTCCATGGCTCACCTTCAAGGCTTAAATGGAACTTGGATAGTGGATGAAGGTGGTTGTTTAAGGGTGGTGATGGTGGCGGATGTAGGAGGAGCCGAGAGGAGAGAGGGGAGTTTGAGAAGATGTGTAATCTTGGTGAAGATATGTGTAGGGATATGGAAATGATGGAAGGATCTCTTATAAATCTTCAAGCCATCTCTTCCAAATATTATGTCAACACTAGCAAGCAAGATCCATATAAAATCCAAGATAACATCTAGTGGGATTTGGGTGATCTTGGGTGGGTCCCTTGGTGACCGAAAATCGGTTGGGGGGTGGGGGGTTAAGGTAACTTTTCAACTAAAGTGTAATGGTTGGTTAGATTTCTAAGTGTTAGCTTCCACATGGTATTTATTTGATATGTAGCGGGTGTTAGGGTGTTCGGGGATCACGACAAGCCAAGAATAATAACACAATATATTTGGCAAATATTTGGTGTCCCGGGTAATGTCCGGTTGTTCGGTCGGATACTGTTCCGTTAAAGTGTTTAATTATTCCGTAAAGCGTCTTGTATATATATTTTTGTAACGCAATTTATTCCTAACACATAGGAAAATTTTCAGGACCATTTAGTCAAGTTTTCTGCATATTACTAGTATGCTAACACGCACATGTAAGTATAACACAGAAATCAGAGAGTAGTTAAATATTTCAACACAGTCACCAAGCACTTAAATTATTATTAAATAAATTGTACGGATACATGTAAATTTGAGGGTTGTCACATTCTCCCCCTGTTAAGAGAATTTAGTCCCGAAATTTAGCACCTGGTTACTGAGGAAGCTAGTTAAGTTGCGTTGTTTTCCTGGGGTGTTACATCATCCCCCCGTTGATTTGGAATTTCGTCCCGAAATTCTGCAGTAGCTTCAGCCTCAGTAGTGGTTGCATTTTTCTTTAACAGCTGGGGGTACTTGAGTTTCATTTGGTCTTCTCATTCCCAGGTATACTCTGGGCCACGACGGGAATTCCAACGAACTCGGACAAGAGGTATCCTGGTACGCTTGAGGATCTTAGCATCTCGATCTGTAATCTCTACTGGTTCTTCGATGAATCGCAGCTGGTCGTCAATTGTGAGCTCCTTTAAAGGAACTATGAGGGTCTCATCTGACAGACACTTCTTCAGATTCGACACGTGGAAAACGTTGTGAACTCCGCTGAGTTCTTCAGGTAGATTCAACCTGTAGGTGACTTTGCCATTCTTCTCAATGATTTCAAAGGGTCCGACATATCACGGATTGAGTTTGCCTCGTTTGCCGAAACGGACTACACCTTCCAAGGTGAGACTTTGAGTAGCACCCGGTCCCCAACCTGGAACTCGAGTGGCTTTCTTCGCTTATCAGCATAGCTTTTCTGACGGTCACGAGCCGCCGCCATTCGTTGCTGTATCTGAGCAATTCTCTCGGTTGTATCTATTACAAGTTCTGGGCCTGTGATTTGGCTGTCGCCAACTTCTGCCCAACAGAGAGGTGATCGGCACTTTCATCCATACAATGCCTCGAACGGAGCGGCCTGGATGCTGGTGTGGTAACTGTTGTTATACGAAAACTCCACTAACGGGAGGTGTTTTCCCAGCCATTACCAAAATCGATTACACATGCCCTAAGCATGTCTTCAAGGGTCTGGATGGTGCGTTCAGATTGCCCATCCGTCTGTGGGTGATAAGCGGTGCTCATATCTAAACGTGAGCCAAAAGACTTGTGCATTGCTTACCACAGTTCGGAGGTAATATGCGCGTCACGATCAGAAATGATGGAGGTTGGCACTCCGTGCCTTGATACCACTTCCTTTAGGTAAATGTCTGCAAGAGTAGAAAACTTATCCGTTTCTTTGATAGCCAGAAAATGTGCAAACTTGGTCAGTCGATCTACGATCACCCAAATGGTATCGTTTCCGCGTTGAGATCTGGGCAGGCCGGTAACGAAATCCATGGAAATTTGCTCCCATTTCCATTTCGGGATCTCTGGTTGTTGAAGTAGGCCTGATGGTTTCTGATATTCAGTCTTGACTCTCGCACAAGTCAAGCATTTACTGACGTAGGTTGCGATGTGGGCTTTCATGCCAGGCCACCAATACGTAGTCTTGAGGTCGTGGTACATTTTATCCGAACCAGGATGTACCGAATAACGAGACTTATGTGCTTCGTCCATCACAAGCTCGCGTAAATTTCCATAAAGTGGAACCCAGACACGTCCGTTAACATAGTAGGCGTCGTCTTCCTTTTGTTCTAGCCATTGCCTCAATCCTCGTAGGGACTCAGCCCTGATGTTTTCTGCTTTCAACGCTTCAACCTGAGCATCGCGAATCTGAGCGGGAAGGCTAGAGTGAATGGTAAGCTGTAACGCACGTACACGCTTAGGTATAGTATTCTTTCGACTGAGGGCGTCGGCCACAACATTGGCCTTGCCCGGATGGTATTTGATAGCGCATTCATAAACATTCAAGAGCTCGACCCATCGGCGTTGACGCATGTTTAACTCTTTTTGCTTAAAGATATGCTCGAGACTCCTGTGATCGGTGTAAATGGTGCACTTGGTACCGTACAGGTAGTGTCTCCATATCTTAAGCGCGAAAACAACTGCTCCCAATTCCAGGTCGTGCGTAGTGTAGTTCCTTTCGTGAACCTTAAGTTGGCGTGATGCGTAGGCAATGACCTTGTCACGTTGCATCAACACACAACCAAGTCCTTGGATGGAAGCGTCGCAGTAAACCACAAAATCTTCTGTGCCTTCAGGCAATGAGAGGATAGGCGCGCTACAAAGTCTATCTTTTAAGTGTTAAAAAGCGGATTCCTGTGCATCACCCCAACGGTAGATAACACCCTTTTGAGTCAGTGAAGTGAGAGGTTGCGCAATCTTTGAGAAATCCTTAATGAATCTTCTATAATATCCTGCCAAACTCAAGAATTGGCGGATTTCTGTTGGTGTACGAGGTGCAGGCCAGTTCTTGATCGAATCAACCTTGGATGGATCAACATGAATCCCATCCTTGTTTACCACGTGGCCTAGAAAATGGGCTTCACGAAGCCAGAAGTCACATTTCGAAAATTTAGCATACAGTTGCTCTGCTCGAAGAAGTTCCAGCATAAGTCGTAGATGTTGCTCGTGTTCCTCCTGACTCTTAGAATAGATCAGGATATCGTCGATGAAAATGATAACGAACTTATCCAGGTAAGGTTTACACACTCGGTTCATGAGATCCATGAAAATCGCTGGTGCGTTCGTTAATCCGAAAGGCATAACCAGAAACTCGTAATGGCCGTAACGAGTTCTGAATGCTGTTTTAGAGACATCCTCGTCTCAGACTCTCAGTTAATGGTAACCCGATCTCAGATCAATCTTGGAGTAGTAGCTCGACCCTTGCAGCTGGTCGAATAAGTCATCAATGCGCGGGAGAGGATAACGATTCTTTACGGTCACCTTATTGAGTTCGCGGTAGTCGTTGCACATTCTGAAGGTACCATCTTTCTTCTTCATGAATAGTACTGGAGCTCCCCAGGGCGAAGAGCTAGGATGAATAAAACCTTTTTCCAAAAGTTCTTGTAATCGCTTGGACAGTTCTTCCAGTTCGGTTGGAGCCAAGCGATACGGTGCTCGAGCTATTGGTGCTGCTCCAGGAGCTAGCTCGATTTGAAACTCGACTTGTCAATGAGGGGGAAGACCAGGTAATTCCTCAGGGAATACCTCAGGAAAATTACGTACAACAGGTATGTCTTCTATCTTCCTTTCTTCCGAAGATGTATCAGAAACGAGGGCTAGGATAGCAGTGTGGCCCTTTCGCAAACACTTCTGGGCTTTAAGGAAAGAGATAATGCCTACAACAGCACCATTCTTGTCGCCACGAATCACGAGGGGTTCTTTACCAGAACGAGGGAAGCGGACAATCTTCTCGTTGCAAAGAATTTCTGCTTGCTGATGAGATAACCAATCCATCCCAATAACAACGTCGTTCCCCGACAGGAGTGTTACATGGTTGGCATGATAAGAACTAGCTGAAGAAGGATGACCGTCGTACCACGGTTTGTAGCGTTAAGGTTCACTGAAATTTCCATCAAAGTTGTTGGGCTCCCCTCATGCGAAGGGGGAATAATTCACCTTGATCGATGAACTTAGATGAGTTTGCGGTTTATCGAGTCGGTAAGCAACCAAATTTAGAGGAGTTTCCTTAGGTCGTGTGAATGAATCCAAAATACGTCTGCGTGGTCGTGAGGTTCCAAAGAAAAGACTCGAAAACGTGTTCAATAGATTATGATCGTATCAACAATACATCACCATTCTCAAGGTTTCGAGGAGGGGTCACCAATGATCGGGAGTCGAGCCTTCCAACTTTTCTAAACCAGAGGGTGTCCGTTTCGGTGCCTCAGCATGGAGAAGCGAGAACGTAATGTCACTGTGGTAAGAGAGTGACGGTTTGGTCTAAGCCAATGGTAGAAATTGGACATATCATTAATCAACAATCATGTGTCGGTGTAAAAGCTAGCGCAAGGATTCTGCCTATTAAAGAAGACTATCATGGAATTTAAAATACGACTCTTGTAGTGTAGGAGGGGTAAGGTAGACTTATAGATCATCGTGTTCGCCTGTAGGTTGTGTGATCCATAACTCCGTCCTCGAATGTCCTGAAGCAAATCCCATCAGGATAGGCATCCATTCGTTAAGTGGGGTATACGAGAGAGCTAATCAAGTAGAATTAGAATAAACCATTCAACAGGGTAGTAAGGTGGTCTTGTGATTGGTGAAAATCATGGTATGGTTGTTGGTGTTTCATTAAATCGGTTGTCAATCGAAGCGATAGGAAATTAACGAGGTTCATGCGAAGAATCGAGTGAAAATAGGGATCTAACAATAACCGAAGGATTTGACCAGCTAATCTATTGTCTAGAAATAATCTCCAGTAGTGGTGCGGGGCGGCATGGCACAAAAGGGATATTTATTGCATCGCGGTCGCGCGAGTGTATCACTTGTCCAAAACAGAGTAAGGTTTCGTGTTGCATAACGACAAACGCGTGTAATTGTGACTGCTTCGCTTTTGGCGACTATGACAGGTGAAGGTAATAAAGTTCGTCAACCGGGATGCGTGGGTGTTGTTCTCCCAAGCCCGAGTTCGTGCAAGCCAAGTCTGGTCTTCGCGGATGTTGACGTATGAACCGGCTGTACGGAGGGTCAGATGGCGACGTCGTGTCGTGTCGTGTCGTGTCGAGGTAAACGTGCGAGTAGATATAATGCATAAACAGTCGTTGTAGCGGGGTGACAAGAAATCAAGAAAGAATTTGACCACCATTTGTTAAATTTTAAGTAAATAATCGTGTGTCATAAAGAACACAATAGGACTAATAGACAACATGCTGTTTTCCTAATTAAGCATACCAAATCATCACACCATGCAAAAGTAATCTAGCAAGTAGATAATATAAACTCAAATCATACTACCTAGTGTATTGAGCCTTGCACGTGGAGCGAAGCGTCGTTGTGGATCGTTGAGCACTGTATTATAGTCTGGTTTTATCAAAACTTTTTCTCGTTTTAAAACCAAGTTCACTATAACCAATGGCTCTGATACCAATCTGTCACACCCCCAAAATCCACCATGCGGAGTATCACCGCTTGGAGGCGTGACATGACCAGGATCGAGCCACCAATCATATTGAACAACAACGTAATTAAGTAATTAAGACCAACACAAGACGATTGGTGACCATAAGAAAGTAAAACGACATTAGGTTAACAGCGGAAGCATAAAACGTAAGTTCAAAACATAAGTTCGTAGTTCGTGAGTTTAAAGTCCCAAAACATAAGTTTCATAAGTTCATAAGGTTTATTTATTAAGCACGGAACATAACAGTCCGTATCCCACAACGACCACCTCCATATGCAAGCTCCCTAGCATCTAGCGACCTGCAAAGCATGTAGCAACGAGTCAACAACAAAGTTGAGTGAGTTCACGGTTGGTTGTCCATTTTAGAGTTGATTCCAAAAACGTAGTTTAATCTTAATCAGCTATCCAGCCGTGGGGGTTACCATGTAGTTCAAAAAAAACGTTTATTAGTTAACCATCCCATGTTCACCTTCCCTGGCTCTCCAGCTCGGCGCTTTGGCCGTGGGGAGCTACCCCGTTATTTAAACTACCAGACTCGTTTATCATATCGACTACTAACAAAAATCAATTGTGCCCTAGCGTCGGTGTTCTATCACCACCGACGTGCCATAGTCCATTAGTACACACCCGTCCCACTGGCACGGTGTGAGGTTTGTTAAACCTAATAGCGCTATTAACTAATGACCCGCTCGCCATAGCCTCGGAGATTAAGTCGATATAAAAAGGGAGGGACTTCACAGATAGAGTTCTAGTCTAGTAAGTCTAATCCGTCCCAGCAGGACGAGGAATTTACATTCCTGATCACGTCTCAAGGACGAGGAATCCACATTCCTGAACACGTCCCAAAGGACGAGGAATCCCTATTCCTGTACCCATTCCCATTCCCACCGGGAATTTACCATGCTTTGTAGAAAAGTGTGAACTCACCTCGGTTGCTCGGTTTGACTCTCACAAATAGCTAACAATCAAGGTTGGTCAATCACGTCCTAGTATGATTACCAGTTAGTCATTTAGTGGTTTCAAATAGAACACAAAGTTCCTACACGTATCTATCACATAACATGCATCACTTTAACGGTTCATGCCCATGTAAACTTCCCATCCATTCCCCACTCATAAACAAACATACGATAATGCACATAACACATATAACATGTTATATCATTCTCGGATAACCTACCCGACATTTAGACACGCAAAACACTACTTATGTCATTTCAGCTTTTATCTTCAAAACTGGGCTGTTTTCGGGGATTTTAATAAAATGGTTAACATGTTCCAAAAATTCCCATCTTTTTACAGAAGGTCACAACCAGTCCATATTTTATTGTGTAAAAATCTCGAGATCCAAATCATCACCAATATTTTATAAGAAATCATTTTCCGGATTGAACTCAGATTTATCTTTTTCTGACCACAGTCCACGAAATAATTTATTTAAAATTCATCGAAAGTCAGATTTGCAAAATTCTAGTGGGGTAATTACAAATACATCAGTTTTCATTTACAGTAAAAATTTCCTGATCCGACTCTACATAGAATAGAAGTTATGACAGAAAATATAACACCCATTTATTGCTGTAAAAACTCAGCCTAAGCTGCTGTTACAAATCGATTCTTTAAAAATAGTAAACGAAGTCCAAAAATTACGATTCTAGTGCCATTAGAACCGTATTTGATAACACATAAATCTAGAGTTCAGAAAATACATTTTCTGTTTTATTAAGGTTCGGTTACAGCCAACTGAAGTTGGCTGTAATCATCAAACAGCAAACTGTTTTCAGCTTTTAACCTTTTAAAGCGAGTTATATTGGTTCCGTTAACATGCATAATGATCAACAACATTTCTAGTACTCAATATTAACAAGTAAGTCAGCAAGTAATCAGTAATATATCCAAACAACTTTATACTAACATTTTTACATCATGTTTCATCTTCTTGTTCTTGACACTTTAGTGATTTAAACATACTAAACATACTACACCCTTTGATCATAGCAACGAGATGAAACAAGATTAACAAGAGTGTAACAAAGGACTTACTACTAGCTTATAGCTAGGGATGAAATCTAGTAAAAAGATGAGGAGAAAAGATGATGCAGAAGCAAGAAACAAAGCTCTTCTTGAATGCTCCTCAACTTGCAACTTCCATGGCTCACCTTCAAGGCTTAAATGGAACTTGGATAGTGGATGAAGGTGGTTGTTTAAGGGTGGTGATGGTGGCGGATGTAGGAGGAGCCGAGAGGAGAGAGGGGAGTTTGAGAAGATGTGTAATCTTGGTGAAGATATGTGTAGGGATATGGAAATGATGGAAGGATCTCTTATAAATCTTCAAGCCATCTCTTCCAAATATTATGTCAACACTAGCAAGCAAGATCCATATAAAATCCAAGATAATATCTAGTGGGATTTGGGTGATCTTGGGTGGGTCCCTTGGTGACCGAAAATCGGCTGGGGGGGGGGGGGGTTAAGGTAACTTTTCAACTAAAGTGTAATGGTTGGTTAGATTTCTAAGTGTTAGCTTCCACATGGTATTTATTTGATATGTAGCGGGTGTTAGGGTGTTCGGGGATCACGACAAGCCAAGAATAATAACACAATATATTTGGCAAATATTTGGTGTCCCGGGTAATGTCCGGTTGTTCGGTCGGATACTGTTCCGTTAAAGTGTTTAATTATTCCGTAAAGCGTCTTATATATATATTTTTGTAACGCAATTTATTCCTAACACATAGGAAAATATTCAGGACCATTTAGTCAAGTTTTCTGCATACTACTAGTATGCTAACACGCACATGTAAGTATAACACAGAAATCAGAGAGTAGTTAAATATTTCAACACAGTCACCAAGCACTTAAATTATTATTAAATAAATTGTACGGATACATGTAAATTTGAGGGTTGTCACATTCTCCCCCTGTTAAGAGAATTTCGACCCGAAATTTAGCACCTGGTTACTGAGGAAGCTAGTTAAGTTGCGTTGTTTTCCTGGGGTGTTACACACGTTAACACACATACTCCCTAATCACATATTATCATACGTACTGTAACCGTTGACCGACCAAACCCTAGAATGGTCATCATTATTAATTAGTTTTGTAGGTCTCATTCATACATCTTTTATACGTATTATACAATTAACACCACATATTTCCATACAAGTTGTAACATTCATTCATGCAACCTAACACCTTAACACACATCATAGAATCATCAAATAGGTGTTTGATTCACATCCTATTCGTTTACACGACCTATCCAAATACAGGTTGACAATCCTTTATCATGCAAACATGTTTTCACAATAATTCATAGCCTAGTTCTAGTGTACAGCAAGTTGTGAGTGAGGCCCAACGGTACCGGCCCAACAGCCTGCCTCTTAACCCAATAGCATACCCAATCCAGTACCCGGCCCAGGTGTAAGCCAAGCTCATGGACTGTTCGGCCCACATCAGTTGTGTAACATGCCACAATTATAGTGTACAAACCAATATAGTCTATTTCTTTCTTGTGCACCATTAGTGTGTGTCACGACCACTAACAGGCCCAACAAGAACCAATTAACATATAAATCTGATGCACATGCAACCTATTGGATCCGGTTTTTATACAATTAAGTTTAGACTTACTTAGCTTTGAAGTTAATAATAAACTTCATAGAATCCTACATCATCCATTACTAGCACATACACTTGTTTCCTATTCTGAGTTCATCGATTTCAACATGATTGTTTACCAATTACCTCATAACAGTCATACTACCAATTTCCTTAACCATCTATCTTGTACAAGATCATATAACTTCACATATCAAACGAAACATGAACACATGACCCAACAAAACAACAATTGCAACTAATTAGCAGGCTAATATATAACCCAAATCAACAAGCATGTCCTCGGCCAAATGTGTCAAACATCAACTCAAAGTAACAGATACGTAATCATAATCACACATAAGATTAGATAAGTAAATCGTAAACGTACATAATTGTTAAATCACATCGTTCACATATACATGCAATCGTATAAAGCATATTCGTACATAACAAGATCAAGTAGTTGAGAGTTAAACCAATATGAATTCACTAACCAGAACTGGAACGATGATTCGAAGTGTTATCTCGAAAAGGGGGGGTCTGCCACTGTCCGTTGCAATCAGGGAAGAGGGGGGGTAGGGTTACGTCTTGAGTTTTATGATCAGCAACCACATAGTACGTATACAAACAGATGTAGGTTTAGTTTGGGCCGGTTGTTTCTTTTGGCCGAACTGGGCCTAAGCCCATAAAATGTGGATTGTCACATTATATCTGATCCGGTCCTTGTGACTTTCTTATATATCGTTCCAAATTACAAATTAAGTCAACAATTTTGATAGATGTCAGTTAACTTTGTCAGCGGCCCATGTGACTCATTAATGGATTTCAGTGAGCTTTATAAGTCAATGATCATGTGATCTCGGCCCAATCAATTAATTTGCTTTCTGCACAATCATGTGGCCCATGTGTTGATAAATTCAAAGTCCATTTTGATCACTAAAATCAATCAGCCCTATCAGGTATTGTCTGAATTTATTGTTGTCGGCTCATGATTCCTTACACAACAGTTGATCTCACAAGTTAAATAGTTCATAAATTTTTATTACTAACCAACAATCATACCAACACGAAACATATACCAACATGATCAAGTTACAATGCATACGAATTTTGAAAACACTTTGCGAAACGAGTAACCTGTCGAGTAAGGACCTTGAAAACTCGAGTTGTCACACTAAGTGTGTGTGTGTGCTCGGGTTGGGCCAATGTAACAGTTGGGCCGATGAGAGTCCTTATACCCGAAGTGTTTACGGCTAAATGGACATGCATTGTTTAACATAACACAACAACGAGTAGGATATACAATTTACAAAAAGAACATACTTGCAAATAAGATTTTTAATGCAACACATATAAGATTAATACATGATGAATCATAAGATGCAAATAAATGAGGCATAACATGCAACCGTGCCAACTAGGAGTCGAGAAACCAAGAATTTCTAACCTTAAAAGTTCGGGTTGTCACAGTCAAGCTCCTATTTGAGGGTTGACTAACGAACGAACTATTATCAGATGGAAGTCCAAGGGGAGAAGGTTCTTAAAAACGGCATATCGAACGCAATGCGGAAATTGTGACGCTGTACTCCATGACCCTTGGGTTAACCAACACACCAGCAGCTTTATGGATCACATGAATCGACCGTGTTCATTGACGACGTTTGAGTCACTTCCAGGAGAGAGGAACACCATGGGTGGCATATGTAACTTATTGTAGAGCTCCTGAGGGAGGAGCAACTCCATGCGAAATCTACCTAAGTGTGACTTCAGGATTCGAGAAGTGCACTTTCTTGGTCACGTAGTCAATGAAGTGGGGATACACATGGATCTCGCTAAGACCCGTTTTGTTAGAATTGATCAACACCAAAGAGCCCTTCGGGGATACAACAATCTCTTAGTCTCGTTGGATACCATCGCAGAGTCATCAAGGGATTTTCAAAGATCGCGCAGCTTAAATCTCTTTAGCACAGCAGGGTGCTGTGTATTCATGGAAACCAAAACAAGGGGAACGTCTTTTCAGCTTTTGTACCCAACTCTACAATGCACTGAGCATCGTCTATACCAGAGGGTACGAGTGATCTAGTGGTGTATCATGATGGTTCGAATCAGAGTCCCAGTTATGCGCCGATGCAACACGAGAAGGTGATGACGTACGTAGTGGGCTTACGAAGAGGAATTTCGCGAGTCACAACCTGCGGTGGAAACCGTGGTCTTTGGATTTAAGTTGGAGGCACTGCTTGGACGGTACCAAATGCACTACTTAGACCGATCACAAGGGCCTCCCGTGTACCCTTGTTTCGAAGGAGCAAAACATGTGATGGCACCGCTAGGTGGATTCCTTGAATGATTGCGACTGTGAAACCTGAGCGTGCACGAGCCTTGCAGCTCACTATCGACTCTAATTCACCTGATCAGACTCGCTCTGATCAGACTGGATAACTAAAGAAAGAGGATTTTCAAGGTGAACCCATGCGGGGCATGGAGAAGCAACCTTTGGCAGGTCGGACGATATTCCTACCTCAAGGAATGAACGTGGATCTCATTATACGGCAACTGTAGGGAACTTGTGTTGAACAAAGCACCCCGGTCTCGATATTCTAGTCGTCTGGGTTTTGGTAGGAGATATTAGGATTTATAAATCTTGTACTGGTGATCGGGCATGAAGACCCACCTAGCGATGTATGTGTACGGCGTTTGACTTGTGGGAAAGTCAAGGTGGAGTATCAGCAACCGGCAACACCCATATGGAAAACGAGAACAGACTACCATGGATTTTGTCGCTAGTCTACTTACAACTAGAAACGGAAACAATATTACCTGGGTGATCGTTTATTGTCTCATGTAACCAGTACACCCTCTTGCAATCAAGGAAACTGACGAGTCTTCACAACTTGTGGATATTCCTGTGAGAGAGGCGGCTATTTGGGCACGAGGTGCCAACTCCTGTATCTCAGATTTTGATCAACATCTGATTTATGACAGGCACTACACAAGACTCTTGGCACACGTCTAGACATGAGCATTACTTATCACCTTAGGGCAATTGGTTAGAGTAAACGAACCCCCATAACACTCGAAGACATGCTGCGAGCATGCGAATGATTTGCAATAGTGGAAAATTGGAAAGATACTTACCTTTGGTTGAGTTCTACTGCAGCCGTTACCATTCTAGTATTCAGACAGTCCTGTTTAAAGCATTGCTTGGATAATAACGCTAATCTCCTTGTTGGATTAAGGAGGGTGACAACCTAATCATAAGGTCCAGGACTTGTACTCAAAACTCTTGGGAAGATTGCTTTGATCGGAAATCGTTTGGCGGCAACGAGTGACCGTCAGCAAGTTGATAAGCTTAGGAAACACTGGGAGTTCGCTGTAGGCGACCGTTTCATGTTGAAAACCTCGCCTTGGGAGGGTGTGGTACGCTTGGGAAGCGTGGCAAGCTCAAATTACGTTAGGTTGAGTCATTCAGAATTCTGGGAAAGAAGCGGTCACGTCGCTTACAAACTCGAGTTACCCGACGAATTGGATAGCGTACATGATGTCATTTACGTCTTGAATCTAAGGCAGTGTTTGTCCGATGTAACGCTTTTGATACCCTTATTAGAATCTGAGATTAATGACAAGTAGCAGTTGTTGAGGAATCTACTGAAACCATGGACCAGAACGTCAAGAATCGTTAGCATAGTTGAATTCCAATCGTGAGAGTTCGTTGGAAGTCAAGACGTGGACCGGAGTTCACGTGGGGATGCAAAGATCAGAGGAAGCTCTGGTATCCTCAATTGTTCAGGTGGTTGAACCAACTTTTGCTATCATTGGTGAATTTCGGGATGAAATTCCCTTTCAAGTTGCGGATGATGTGGTACCCGGGGAAAATCCACAGTCATCCTGAGTTAACATCTTGCTGTTTTGGATTACTTGTCAAATTTCGGGACAAAATTTCTTTCAAGTTGGGGATGATGTGACAATCCGAGATTTCAAGTTCCTCCTCGACTTACCACTTGTTTGACTTACCACTTGTTTTGTAATTTGTTTGAACTATTGTCTGATGTCATGTAATGTGTGATGGCTTGAAGGATTAGAAGTGCTCTGGTGGTTAGTTGGTCATTGTGAAATATTAAAGGTTAGTGTGTAATAAAATCAATGGACAAAGAACCCTCGCGACGAAAGATGGATTCTTCGTCACAAGTTTACTCGACGAACAATGAAGTTTCACCGTCAACCTTTATCGACGAAAAACTGGTCTTTCGTCGTCACTGGATTTTCGCCGGCCCAATTTCCGTTGAAGCCCAAGAAAGGCCCAATGGCCTGTTTGACTATATAAACATGCATAAGGGTTTACGAAACACCTCCTTAGCAAACCCTAGCACACCTCTCTTCCTTTCTTTTGGTCGACGGTAACTGTTATTCATCGGAGCTCCCTGTCCAGCGGAGCATCACCTCTTCCTCGTTCTCTTATGTAACCCGAACCCTCGGTTAGTACGATTCATCACTAGATTGACTTATAATTGCTGTTAATCCTGGTTATGTGTTTACACGATGAATTATGTTGATGTGATTAGTTTTCCTTGGTGAGACATAACTTGGTTGAATTAATCTTTGTGAACTGTGTAATTGATCTAGGCTTGTTTGTAAGTAAACTCGATGATATGTGTTACATGCTGGAATCGATGTTAATATATAATGAATAATTGCTAGTGAATAACTAGGGTTCATGGTAATAGGTATGTTGATTTGTGTTGATGTGTATACGAACTCATGCTCCGAATTGATATTAATAGACTCGGTAGAAGGTTGTTAATTAACTAGGGTGACATAATGTTAATGATTGCATAAGATCTGATGTTGTTCTTATGAACTGATAAATCAGGTTTGGTAGAAAAGTTGAGTGTCGATGAACATGATTAGGCGATGAAACAGTAGGGACAATTAGGGTTGGCAGGTCACCATAACCATCTAAGTTATCCATGGCGAAACATAGGTATTTCGCCACCTGTAGTTCCGACGAAACACTGATATTTCGTCAACTATAGCTCGACGAAGAAGGTAGTCTTTCGTCACACCTGGCCTCGGCGAAACATATGTTTTTCGTCATATAGGGTATTTCGCCGAGAAGCTTTGCATGGACAGTAGGTTATGATGTTTATATTAATTGCATGTATAATAAAGAATGATTTGGTTAATGGAACCCTATTACTGCCTGTTAATGATGACTAATTATGACTGAGGAAACATGATTTGATCTTTATGAATGGCACATTTGACTGATAAGTACTGTTACAAAACGTACATGTGAATCGCGGATTTGTATGAGTTTGAATAACTGTTATGTGCTATGTGTTATGTGTGATTTGCGAGGGTCACATGGGATGTGGATTCGTATGTGTATTGGATACTTGATGCTTGTCATACAATGATCTTGGTGATGAATGCAATCTGTGTTAAATACGTGACTTGTTTGATTGTGAAACTGATTCGATTGGTAACCACGGTAGGGCTTGGTTGACCAACTTGGAACGGGTAAAGTAACTTAACAATCCGAGCAATCTAAGGTGAGTTCATTCCTCTTGAGCATGCGTCCCGGTGGTTGGGACAGTCATTGGGTATCCTTGAGAGGGATAGGTTTTGGGTAAATCAATTGGGTATTCTTGAGAGGAATACGTCTTGTGGGTAAATCTAGAATGTTGGATAATACACTCGTCCCATCACCTTTAAGTCCCATCTTTTTGTTACCGGAGAGGTAACGGGGTATTAGTTGGTAGCGCTACTTAGGTTTGGCACCCTCACCCCGTACCGAAGAGGACGGGTGTGAACTAATGACCTAGTCATGCCCAGTGCTTTGATAGGAGCACTGGGGAACGGGTAAAGCATACATCAGGAGCCGTCTTGTATCCGGGGTATTATCAACATTGTAATCAATGAACGGAACTAAACACTTGGTAACTAACGTTTTCGTAAAACTATGAACTCACCAGCGTTGTCTGATACACGTGTGTGCATGCTCGCAGGTTATAGGTATGTGTGGATATGGAACTTGCTGTCTGGGAAGCTGGAGTGGTCATGAGTCGAGATACAAGGAAATCACGAGACGAGTCTAATGGTTATTATACATATGGTTTATGAAACACTTAACTAATGATTTATGCTTCCGCAGAATACGATGATTTGTAATTACTATTTGTAACACTTTATATTAATGAATGAAAGTTTTATTTAAAACCTTGTATGAGTTCAACGTGATTGGTGGCTAGATCCTGGTACGTCACATTCCCCGCGGGGGTTTCCGCTTGGGGTATTTTTAGGGGTGTGACATATAATATGTATTTGTATTAAAAAGTTGTGAACAACATAGAAATTCGTCGGTTTTGTAAGTGAATGTTGCGTCATTTAGGCTACGGGGTGTGGGGCGTTGGTTGGGGGGGGGTTGCCAAGCAATGCTGGCTAAACCACATCATGCCATCATTGGCCACGACCATGGCCGGCCCTGAAGGTGGGCGGGGAGGACCACCAGCCAGGGTCCGATATTTCGAAGGGCAAATTATTTTTTTAAAAAACTCCGATATATATATGTAAAAATAGATAAATTAATGGGGTAGACCCATACAAACACCAACATAGGCTCACTTACAAGACTATTTTTATGGTTTAGATTAGTTATTAGCCCATTGACATTAGGTTTAGATCTTTAGTGAGCCCAATACCCAATTTCGTTAAGGCTAACGGCATGTTTTTTCGAACTCGAACGGGGTACATGAATTCTCATGGACGTTGCCCCGCTGGCGTGGGTTTGAAGCCTAGCGTGGGGCCGGGGGGAGAGGTGAGGTGGCTAGCTTGGATTGGCTGTTGAGAGATGACCGTTTGGGCTAGCCATTGCCAAACGGCTACTTTATTTAAAAAAAGAGGAAATTACAAAATTCGCCTTTTATGTTGACACTATATTATAGCAAACTATGTTCCTTGTCATCGATATATACAAGAAACGTACTCGATGTTTGCAAACCCTTGCAAGTTATCTCCTTTAGGCTTAACTTAGTTATCTTTTATAGTTAAATCTGACCTAGTGGACCTCACATAAGGGTATTTTAGTCATTTTACTCTAATTATTAAAATAACAATTATAAAAACTAATAAATAATAGAACTTTGTTTACATATAGTTGTATATATAAAAACACACATACATTCTCTCTCTATCTGTACACTCTTTCTCACTCTAACTATCCACCACCCGACCACTACCCACCTGCCGCCGCCACCACCACCTCCCACCACTCACTCTAACTTCACACCTCTCTCTCTCATCAACTCAGGACAAATCCAGACGAACTCATGGCATAATCATTTTGATTGTAGTCACTCAATAACTATTTCAATGAACAATTTACAATTTTTTGGGTAACCCTGAAATTATCTGTTATGATATCCTTGCGTGTGAGTGACAGACATAACCAACAAAGTTTCTTCAATGTTCTTGGTTCAATGTTCACTGCTCTAATTTTCTGTGGCATAAACAACTCGTCTTCAGCTATACCATATGTTTCCATGGAGCAGACTGTTCCGTATCACGCTCTTGCACAATTATTAACAAAATCATTCCATTCTAAAGCAAATCCACTGCTAGAGCCCAAAATGGCTTCAGCAGTAATACTCCACCTCAAAGTATGCAACCCCAATCGGACTCCAATTGGAGCCATCGCAACAGAACCCCAACCTCTGAACACCCCCGTCGTAACAGAACCCTTTTCATTCATCGTCTACAACCCTATCCACCTTCACTTTCAGATCTCAGATTCCTAGATTTGTTCGTCTCTTGGTTGGGGCTTGATTTTAGTGGGGTGGGTGGTGGCGACGGTGGTTGGGGCTCGATTGCAGGTGGTTCAGAACCACCACCGCGATGGTGGAGGTCATGATGGTGTTGGCTAAATAAGAGGTGGATGGTAGTAGGGTGGGTGGTGGTGGTTCTAGAGGAAGAAAGTGTGCGTGAAGAGAGAAGAGAGAGGAGACAGATCGGTGGTGGTGGTGGCAGATCGGTGGTGGTAGGGGTAGGTTGTGAAGGCTGGATAGTTAGAGAGAGAGAAGGAGAAGATGGGTCTCTGTATATATATTTATAAATACATATACATGTATAATTTAAAATTATTTTATTTATTGATTTTTATGATTACTTATTTTAGCATTTAGGATAAAATGACCAAAATACCTTTATGTGGGGTTGACTAAATCAAATTTAACCATGAAAACTAACTTTGTTAGGACTAAAGGATATACCTTGCAAGGGTTTGCAAACATCGAGTATGTTTCTTGTATATATTGAAGACAAAGGACATAGTTTGCAATATAGCGTCAACAAAAAGGACGTTTTTTTTTTGTAATTTACTCTAAAAAAATTATTTCTTTTTTAAACATTATAAATACTCACCCATTTTTTACAATTTTTTACCACTTCTCTACTTCTTCTCTCTCTATAATTTTTTTTTTTATAAATTCAACCCACTTAATCCTCTACAATGCATGCACTTAATCCCGCCCACCCGGTAGAGACACGTCAAAAAAGCGGATTCAAAGAGGGAGATCGGGTACGGCATCGGGTTCGGCCCCTAGTTCGGCCTCGAGTAAATGGTTGTACACCGACCAGTTGGAAGAAATTGGGACGAAAATCGACACATTCAATTTCAACCAACAATAAAGGATCGAGACGAGGAAAAATATCCAAGCGTCGTACGATAAAAACAAGAAATCTTGAAAAAAATATGACATGGATAAATCATGAAGTTTTTAATCTTTTTTTTTATTTTATGTAGCTTTTTTTTATGTAGTTATTTTAACTAAATGAAATTTTAAATAGTTAAGACAAAAAATATCAAAATCCACATGGCTGGCCACGCCAGCCAAAGCCACCCCACACCCATTCTTTTGAAGAATTACCTTATGGACCCCACACCCGCCACGTATTGAGCAATGCCCCCAACCCAAGCCCTCCGGCACCCCGCGGTCTTATCATCCGGTGACGTATCCGCGAGTGAAAAAATCTTTCCTAATTTGACAATGACATTTCCATAGTGATCAGCGGGTAATATTCGATAATGACTTTTTTGGGTAAAGGGTTACCTCGGTGATTGTATCAAAACTATCAAAAACAAAACAAGTAGAGTGCTGAGTACTCTCTAGTTCTCAAGTTAGACATGCCCAACCTGAGTAAACAAAACCAAGCAAACACCCTATTACTAGGTTACATCAAAATATAATTAATCATCATCAAACAAATCTGCATTCTCCACTTTCCATTGTTGAAGAAGCCTTTTGACTCGATCATTTGCTTTGAACTTGAAGGAATGCAGCTTTAACTGTACCGTGTTAAGAATACATTCTGTTAATATCTCCGGTGGTCTTAAGAGATTGTTGAAAAACCTTGCGTTCCGTTCCTTCCGTATCATGTAGGCCGTTCCTGCCAGTAATAACTGACGAATCACTGACTCGCATGTTCGTGAAGCTGCGTTGCAAATCATTCTCTGCAAAATGACATCCCATTTTTCAGGAACATCATTCATATTCATCCGATCACGGACTAGAAACCAGACTTTTTTGGAGTAATCGCACTCAAAAATCAAATGAGAGTGAGAATCTATTCCTCTATAGCATAATAAACAGCAATTCAAGTTCATAGATCCCACTACCGATTGATTCCAGCTCAAAATTCTGTCTTGGGTCGATAATTTCTTCTTAAAGATCAACCAGCATGTAAATGCATGTTTGGGAATATTAAAAGGAGACCAAACCAGCTTCCACCAATCTACACGGTCACCACATCTTCTTATATCTTCCCACACCACTTTTGACGAGTACTCATGCAATTTATTATCGCGGCTTTTCCACATAACAGAATCCTTACATTGTGGATATAAGCTGATCCTTGGAATATTAAACAAAACCGGATATAAATTCCTCCAAGCTTCCAGCCAATTCCACTCTCCATTATGAATCAGGTCTTTGATCTTAGTCATATTATTAAGGCCTTGTTGAATCATTCGTCGATGACTAACAAGATTCTCGAAAGGGCCTTCATCACACCATTTGTTGTACCATAAGAATGTAGATTCCCCATTTCCAATCTTGGACCACATGAATGGCCTAGCTAGTCTTCTAGTTTGAAGGAGTTTTTCCATCCCCAAGAAGAATTGCTTTGTATCTGAATATCCCAAATGCTTCTCCCTTTCAACTTATAAGAATAGACCCAAGATGTCCATATTGACTTCCTGTTTGAAAGAATACCATGAATATGGTTAATAATAAGAGAACAATTCACCTCTGCAATAGGCCGAATGCCTAGCCCTCCTTCATTCTTAGGAAGACACACCTCTTTCCATGCCACTTTTGCTTTACCAGTACGACCGTCCCTTGACCCCATTAGAACCACTTCATTTTAGCTTCCAAGCTCTTAATAACACTTTGAGGAAGGATAAACACCGATGCCCAGTAAATATAAATAGATGAAAGGACATATATGATAAGCTGAAGTCTACCTGCAAACGACACCATTTTATTTCTCCAGTTTGTAATACGGCTCTCCATCCTTTCGATCAAAACTTTACAATCTTTTATCATCAACCTGGACGCTAGTAAAGGCACACCCAAATACTTAATTAGGAGGGTACCTTCATCAAACGACATTAGCTGCATAATCTGTTCTTTCACTCTAGGGAGCACATTGCAAAAGAAAACTGTACTCTTCTTAACACAAGGAGAAAGACCCGACAAGTCTTTAAACCTAGTTAATGATTCCATGATTAACTTTGCTGATTTTACCTCGCCTCTTGCAAAGAGAAATAAATCATCAGGGAAACAAAGATTAATTATCATTTGTTTCTCGCACTTATTATGGAATTTAAACGAAGTCGACAAAGATGCCGCCGTCTGCAAGATGGCTGTGAGTACCTCCATGACTATCGTAAATAGATAAGGAGACATTGGATCTCCTTGTCTCAACCCCCTCTTCCCTTTAAAAAACCCATGAACATTACCATTAACCGTGATTGAGAATGACGCTGTAGTAACACATAGCATTATCCATTGCACCATTTTTTCATTGAATCCAAAGCCACACAAAGCAGCCCGAAGAAAGCTCCAGTCGACCGTATCATAAGCTTTCTGGATGTCCACCTTAAACGCACATCTAGGAGGACCAGTTTGCCTATGGTATTGATGCATTAACTCTTGTGTTAGAAGAATATTATCAGAGATTCGTCGGCCAGGCACAAAAGCTGACTGATTATCAATTATAATATCATTTAACCCTTCAAGAATTCTATTAGTAATGATTTTACTGATGACTTTATATATAACATTGCAACACGAAATAGGTCGGTAATCAGTGACCACAACTGTCACACCCCCAAAATCCACTCGCGGAGTATCACCGCTTGGAGGCGAGACTGACCAGGATCTTAGCCACCAATCACATTGAACTCATGAGTGTATTTAGATAAAACTTTTATTTATTAACAAAAAGTGTTACAACGTTGCAATATATCACAGTTCACAGCGGAAGCATATTTAATTTGTTAAGTGTTTATAAACCACATGTAAAAGCTCTTAGTCTTGAGTTGCGATTCCATGTAACTCGACCCATGACCTCTCCAGCTTCCCAGACTGTAAGTTCCAAAGTTATGCACCTAAAGGCCTGCAAGGCATGTAACAACGAATCAACAACAAAGTTGAGCGAGTTCACAGTTGGGTGTTCGTTTTAAGTAGCTTACGAAAACATAGTTGGTCTTTAGTTGGCTTACTTGCCGTGGGGTTTACCCCATAGTTGAAAATATGATTAACCAGTTTACCCTGTTTCCCAAACATATCCATAGTTGGTGGGGGCTTCCCATATGAATTACCAGTTTACCCTGTTTCCCAAACATATCCATAGTTGGTGGGGGCTTCCCATGTGAATTACCAGTTTACCCTGTTTCCCAAACCTTCTCAATAAGTAGTGGGGGCTTCCCATGTGAATTACCAGACCGTACCATATCGACCACTAACGAAAGTAAGTTGTGCCCTACATCAGTGTCTATCATCACTGACAGTTTGCAATAGTCCATTAGTACACGCCCGTTCGAACGACACGGTGTGAGGTTTGTTAAACCTAATAGCGCTATTAACTAATGACCCGCTCGCCATCGGCCTCGGCGATTAAGTCGATATAAAGTGAGGGACTTCATGATAGAGTTTTGTCAAGTAAGTTTAAGGTTGTTTTCCTACCCAAGGAGGACGAACGTACGTTGTTCTACCCAAGGAGAATACGCAGGATTTATAGTGGCATACTACCCAAGGAGGATAGCCGTACATATCCTACCCAAGGAGGATATGTAGGTTCCGTTTTAGTTTATTAACCCATTCCCAAACCACCGGGAATCCCATGCCTTGTAGAAAGTGTGAACTCACCTTGGTTTGCTCGGCAGATAAACAAAATGGTCACTCGAGCTGCTATCACGTCCTAACATGGTTACCATACAAGTCAGGTCTAGGTCCAAGTAATGCACGTATATGTTCTACACGTATACTAACAAGTTGCATACAATAATGATCATGGCATACACGTGTAATCATGGCAGTTAACATCAGTACATACGAGTTCATCAGTAATATATACCTAAACAACAAAACCCAAACGTCCGGCCCAATTACTTGGGCTTGTAACAGTATGCAAGTCCAAACAGAAGGTGTGGTTATGTGGTCTCGAGTCGAGACTAGGGATCTCGAGTCGAAATGACGCGGTCTCGGGTTGAAGTCCTAGAGTTCTCTAGTCGCAACTAAGGGTCTCGGGTCATGCATTTATCACTCGAGACCAGGTGGTCTCGAGTCAGGTCTCGAGTCGCAGCAAGACCCGCAACCAAGGTCTCGAGTCTTGTTTGTGTGTGTTAAGGTGTGGTCTCGAGTCGAGACTGTGAGTTCTCGACTCGCAACCCTTGTCGAGACTAGGTGTGTAACAGACTTCTTTGTTCTCCGCCTATTATCTTCGTAACATCAGCAAACAAATTTGGCAGTTTCAATTGAATCAATCAACAATCACTCAGCCATTAAGAAATCTAATTATTCTCTAATCATGAACAACAATTAAGCATTCAATCAGATCATTAGTTTAACAGTTTCGAATACTATCATGCAACCCTAGTTCTTGTGCAATATCAAACTATCATTACAACGCAACTTATATTCAAAAGAAAATTGTTAACCCGTTAATCATGCATTTGGACCAGGATCACATCCATAGCATACAAAACATATCCAATTTAATTCATGCGGTCATCATCATCCAAGTTCTTGCATAACATCACTATTCCTTCTAATAATTTCGCTAATATATGATTCACATCATCAAACAGACAGTTTTCATTATACATAATAATATTAAACTAAACGCATACACCAGATTCATGGTCACAATCTCATCAACATACCTTCTAGCATGAAACCCCTAGTCAACCCCAAAATAACACAACACCAATGATCATACAACCAAATGATAACAAGGCACTAACCGGAAGTGTGTGATGTGACTAATTTGATCGAGATAGGCTTCGGCTACCGTCGGGTTCGGTGATGGAGGGTTGTTGCCGTCGCACAAAAGAGAGAGGAGAAGAGAGAGTTTTAGGGTTTGTGTGTTTTGTGTTATGAGGAGATTGTGAGAAAAACCAATACACGCCCCCTAGTGTATGCGCATGGGGAAGTGGGCCGAACCCAAATCATTAGGCTGCCCTTGGTCTCGAGTCGGGTAAGGTGAAGTTGGGCCGAGAGGAGTATGGGTGCGGTTACGATTAGAGTGTGCGGTTCAAACCTTTTGTGCGACCAAGTTTACTATACATAATACAAACACACAACACATAACCATATAAGCTCATTCCCTAGCAATCAAATACACCAACTAGTCACGTAACACCTAACATAACAAGAATCATAACATTCTATTGCAATCAGACGCATCAATTAACCACGTATGTCAATGCAAGTTACATCAAAGTGTATCGAAAGGTTCTGGAATGCGGGTTGTCACGTTATCCCCAAGTTGAAAGAAATTTCGTCCCGAAATTTAGCACGTACTCACTGAGGAAGCTAAAGTTGCATGTTTTTCCTGTTTTCCTGGGGTGTCACATCCTCCCCCGTTGGTTTGGAATTTCGTCCCGAAATTCCATAGTAGCTTCAGCCTCAGTAGTGGTTGCACTTTTCTCGAACAACTGGGGGTACTTGAGTTTCATTTGGTCTTCTCATTCCCAGGTGAACTCTGGGCCACGACGGGAGTTCCAACGAACTCGAATAAGAGGTATTCTGGGGTGCTTGAGAACTTTAACGTCTCGTTCTGTGATTTCAACTGGTTCCTCGACGAATCGTAACTGATCATCGATAGTGAGCTCCTTCAAAGGAACTACGAGGGTTTCATCTGACAGACACTTCTTCAAATTTGACACGTGAAAAACGTTGTGAACTCCACCGAGTTCTGCGGGTAGGTTTAGTTTGTAGGCCACTCTACCAATTTTTCAATGATTTCGAATGGTCCGTCATAACACGGATTGAGTTTGCCTCGTTTGCCAAAACGAACTACACCTTTCCAAGGTGAGACTTTGAGTAGCACTCGATCCCCAACCTGGAATTCGAGTGGTTTCCTGCGCTTATCAGCGTAGCTTTTCTGACGGTCACTAGCTGCCGCCATTCGTTGTTGTATCTGGGCAATCCTTTCCGTTGTGTCTACTACAAGTTCTGGACCCGTGATTTGACTGTCGCCAACTTCTGCCCAACAAAGAGGTGATCGGCACTTACGCCCGTACAGTGCCTCAAACGGAGCGGCTTGGATGCTAGTGTGGTAGTTGTTATTAAACGAAAATTCCACTAAAGGGAGGTGCTTTTTCCCAGCCGTTACCAAAGTCGATTACACATGCCCTAAGCATGTCTTCAAGGATTTGGATGGTGCGTTCAGACTGCCCATCCGTTTGCGGGTGATAGGCTGTGCTCATGTCTAATTGAGAGCCAAAAGATTTGTGCATCGCTTGCCACAGTTCTGAAGTAAAACGTGCATCACGATCGGAAATAATAGAGGTTGGCACCCCATGCCTCGAGACAACTTCCTTAAGATAGACGTCTGCTAGAGTGGAGAACTTATCCGTTTCTTTGATAGCCAAGAAGTGTGCAGACTTTGTGAGTCGATCCACGATCACCCAAATAGTATCATTTCCACGTTGAGATCTAGGCAGGCCAGTAACGAAATCCATGGAAATTTGCTCCCATTTCCATTGTGGTATTTCTGGTTGTTGGAGTATGCCTGATGGTTTCTGATATTCGGTCTTAACTCTCGCACAAGTCAAACATTTGCTAACGTAAGTTGCTATGTGGGCTTTCATGCTAGGCCACCAACACAAGGTTTATAGATCCTGGTATCTCTCATCAAAACCCAGATGACTAGAGTATCGATGCCGATGTGCTTTGCTCAACACAAGTTCCCTATAGTAGTTGTATAGTGAGATCCACATTCATTCCATGAGGTAAAGAGTATCGTCCGGCCTGTCATAGATTGCCTCTCCATGCCCCGCATTGATTCAACTTGAAAAATTCTCTTCCTTCAAACAGAGCGAGTCTGATCAGGTAAGTTAGGGTCGATAGTGAGCTGCAAAGCTCGTGCACGTTCGAGTTTCATAGCTGCAATCACCCTAAAGTTCCGTCCAGCGATGCCATTAACTGATCTAGCTCTATCGAAACAAAAGTACACGGGAGGCCCCTGGTGATCGGTCTAAATAACACATCTGGTACCGTCCAAGTAATACCTCCATCTAAAGTCCCAAGGCCACATTTTTTTTCAATGCCAGTTGTGTGTCGTGCAGTTCCTCCTTGTAATTCCATCACGTAATTCGTCACTCTCTCGAGTTGCGTCTGGGCGTAACCGGGACTCTAATTCGGGCCATCACGGTATACCACTAAATCATCCGCACCCTCGGGTAAAGACGATGCTCGGTGCATTGTAGAGTTGGAACTCGAAAGCTGAAAAGACGTCCTCCTGTTTCGTCTTTCTCGGACATAGAACCCTACTGTGCTAAAGAGATTTAAGCTGTGTGACCTTCGAAAATCCTGTGGGTAAGCTGCGATAGTATTTAGTGAAACCATGGAATTGTTGCATCCCTGAAGGAATCTTTGGTGTCAATCAGTTTCTAACAAGATGCATCTCAGCGAGATCCATGAGTATTCCCACTCCGTTGGTCACCTGATCAAAATGCATGACTTCGCACGTAATGGCTCCTCCCACGGAAGCGCTGAAATAGAATACATATGCCACCCATGGTGTTCCTTTCTCCTGGTCATGATTCAGAACGTCGTCAATAAATACGGTCGATTCATGTGACCCCTGAAGCTGCTGGTGTTTTGTTCAATTCAATGATCATGGTATACAAAGTTGAAATAGCTGCATCACGTTCGTCATGCTGTTGAAGGAACATGCTCCCCCTTGAACTTCCATCTTGTGATAGCTCACTCGTTAGTCAATCCTTGAGTGGGGCTTGATCTTCGCAACTGGTCAACTGGTTGCCGATACACGGTCGAGGCAAGCAGTTCTTAACTGTCACCTTGCTAACTTCTTGATAATCAGTACACATACCAAATTCATGGATCTAACTGGGGCTCCGCAAAGCGAATAGCTAGGTTCAACAAAACTCCTATTCAATAATCCCTATAGTTGATTAAACAACTCTTGCAACCCTCCTGGTACGGGACGGTAAGAGTACGAGTAATCAGGGCTGTTTCTGACATGATACTGATCTGATATTTCCACCGGACGATGTGAAGTTACACCTGATAGTTCTTCTGGTAGCACATAGGTAGAAATCACGAACAAAGGGTGGATCCTCGATCC
Organism: Helianthus tuberosus; assembly: GCA_030545235.1. Taxonomy (NCBI): domain Eukaryota; kingdom Viridiplantae; phylum Streptophyta; class Magnoliopsida; order Asterales; family Asteraceae; genus Helianthus; species Helianthus tuberosus. Next base: position 116,593,325 of record CM060397.1, on the reverse strand, counting down.
TCTTTTCCTTAACCTTAACATCAATAATAAGTGCTATCATAGCGGGGTAATCCTTCTGTGGACACTTCCGGGTTTTCATTGCAGAATTGACGCTATCCTTTGCACAATCCCAATGCCTTGAAACAGGTGACGATCCTCCACTAGGGAGAGGGATATACAAAGTTTTCTTCTCACGGGGTATATCTGCGTGATGTATGGATTACCAATCCATTCTAACTATTGCGTCAAGCCAGCGAGGATAGCAGAAAGAAGATCGATGTCGATCGCTTATCCCACAAGGTTGAGTTTGCATCCCAACTAACATATGAAATTTCAATTGTCCTGCCGTCAGCCGATTCCACAACGGGTTCAAATCCAAGGAGCATCAGGGCCAAATGCAACAGGGACAAAGCGATTAGCTACTCATACTAGCTACCATGTTGCTAAAGTTCTGGCGTCGTCCACACCAATCCTAAATGCCCTTCCATGAGCGTCATTTCTAGGGTTGTTGTTTCTTTGGTCGTTGTCTTCTTAACTTAACCATGACCAATCCCTGTTGTAGTCACGTTTATTTCCTTACTATAGGCTAGGGTTACAAATACCTCGTTGTCGTTGTGACTGCTGCTCCCAATGTCGTTGCTCGAAACGAAGCCCTACGATTCTTTGTCATCGAGGTCTATCTTTCCGCATTCTGAGCCACGTCTTAAGTACTACTCGCTGTGCTGGCAGTTACACATTTCGCGTTATAGTCGATTGTCATTGCTTATGTCCTGATTGATTCGTAAGAGTTGACTCCCATGAGTCGCCGTCAAGGGTAAGGATTCAATTGCAGCCAATTCGCTGGTGCTCGTTGCCGGTACTCAGGGTCGTCAAGTACTGAGGTCGGTAAGGTACTACGCTCATCCTCCTGTCCACCGATGTTGCAAGTTGCTTGAGTAATACTCGGTCTGTTACGAGGGTATCGCAGAAGTGATCACACTTCGGGATCTAAGACGTCAATATGTGAGTTCCAGCAAACGAAGCAGAGCAGGAAAGGTATCGATCAATCATTCGATGCTGTGTCATCCAACACAGGGACGTTCGTATAAGCATCTAACATTCTACATGGTTTGCTAGGTGTGCAGATGGGTGTTCAGGTAATACTCGATAGCATCGAGATTCGAAAGGATCCAGAGAGAGATGAAAAGTTCACGTTCGAGTAGGGGACAATCACTACTACGACCCCTATAGGTTTGTTATGTCTCTCATCGACCAACAACGGAACGGAACCCATTTTCCACTTGGTAAGGCTCACTGGGACTCGCATGCACCCCACACTATTATTATGTGTGCACCCACAATAATATTGTGATTTGCATGCTCATCTCAGCTCCTCTTAACTCATGTCAAATGGTTCCTCAAACTCAAGTAGCAAACAAAGAGCATCACGAAGCGTGAGTCATGAAGGTTTAGGGAAATACCACCCTATCGATCACATAACACAGGCAAGTAATACACTAACTCATACTGTTGTGTTGAACGTGCAATTACAGGAAATAACATACGTAAGTGTTCACTAGTTATGCAGTACAATGAGTATACGAGAGACGAACCTTCCAATCTGGAGCTGAGTGTCATGGTCGTATTCACGTTTTCAGAACTTTCTGGTTATAGTCTGGTTTTACAAAAAACGTTTTCCCCCTTTTTAAAACCAAGTTCACTATAACCATTGGCTCTGATACCAATCTGTCACACCCCCAAAATCCACTCACGGAGTATCACCGCTTGGAGGCGAGACTGACCAGGATCTTAGCCACCAATCACATTGAACTCATGAGTGTATTTAGATAAAACTTTCATTTATTAACAATAAGTGTTACAACGTTGCAATATATCACAGTTCATAGCGGAAGCATATTTAATTTGTTAAGTGTTTATAAACCACATGTAAAAGCTCTTAGTCTTGAGTTGCGATTCCATGTAACTCAACCCATGACCACTCCAGCTTCCCAGACCGCAAGTTCCAAAGTTATGCACCTAAAGGCCTGCAAGGCATGTAACAACGAATCAACAACAAAGTTGAGCGAGTTCACAGTTGGGTGTTCGTTTTAAGTAGCTTACGAAAACATAGTTGGTCTTTAGTTGGCTTACTTGCCGTGGAGTTTACCCCATAGTTGAAAATATGATTAACCAGTTTACCCTGTTTCCCAAACATATCCATAGTTCGTGGGGGCTTCCCATGTGAATTACCAGTTTACCCTGTTTCCCAAACATATCCATAGTTGGTGGGGGCTTCCCATGTGAATTACCAGTTTACCCTGTTTCCCAAACATATCCATAGTTGGTGGGGGCTTCCCATGTGAATTACCAGTTTACCCTGTTTCCCAAACCTTCTCAATAAGTAGTGGGGGCTTCCCATGTGAATTACCAGACCGTACCATATCGACCACTAACGAAAGTAAGTTGTGCCCTACATCAGTGTATATCATCACTGACAGTTTGCCATAGTCCATTAGTACACGCCCGTTCGAACGACACGGTGTGAGGTTTGTTAAACCTAATAGCGCTATTAACTAATGACCAGCTCGCCATCGGCCTCGGCGATTAAGTCGATATAAAGTGAGGGACTTCATGATAGAGTTTTGTCTAGTAAGTTTAAGGTTGTTGTCCTAGCCAAGGAGGACGAACGTACGTAGTTCCACCCAAGGACAATACGCAGGATTTATAGTGGCATCCTACCCAAGGAGGATGGCCGTACATATCCTACCCAAGGAGGATATGTAGGTTCCGTTTTAGTTTATTAACCCATTCCCAAACCACCGGGAATCCCATGCCTTTTAGAAAGTGTGAACTCACCTTGGTTTGCTCGGCAGATAAACAAAATGGTCACTCGAGCTGCTATGGGTCAACCACGTCCTAACATGGTTACCATACAAGTCAGGTCTAGGTCCAAGTAATGCACGTATATGTTCTACACGTATACTAACAAGTTTCACACAACAATGATCATGGCATACACGTGTAATCATGGCAGTTAACATCAGTACATACGAGTTCATCAGTAACATATACCTAAACAACAAAACCCAAACGTCCGGCCCAATTACTTGGGCTTGTAACAGTATGCAAGTCCAAACAGAAGGTGTGGTTATGTGATCTTGAGTCGAGACTAGGGATCTCGAGTCGAAACGGCGTGGTCTCGGGTAGAAGTCCTAGAGTTCTCTAGTCGCAACTAAGGGTCTCGGGTCATGCATTTATCACTCGAGACCAGGTGGTCTCGAGTCAGGTCTCGAGTCGCAACAAGACCCGCAACCAAGGTCTCGAGTCTTGTTTGTGTGCTGTTAAGGTGTGGTCTCAACTCGAGACTGTGAGTTCTCGACTCCCAACCCTTGTCGAGACTAGGTGTGTAACAGACTTCTTTGTTCTCCGCCTATTATCTCCGTAACATCAGCAAACAAATTTGGTAGTTTCAATCGAATCAACCAACAATCACTCAGCCATTAAGAAATCTAATTATTCTCTACCATGAACAACAATTAAGCATTCAATCAGATCATTAGTTTAACAGTTTCGAATACTATCATGCAACCCTAGTTCTTGTGCAATATCAAACTATCATTACAACACAACTTATATTCAAAAGAAAATCGTTAACCAGCTAATCATGCATTCGGACCAGGATCACATCAATAGCATACAAAACATATCCAATTTAATTCATGCGATCATCATCATCCAAGTTCTTGCATAACATCACTATTCCTTCTAATAATTTTGCTAATATATGATTCACATCATCAAACAGACAGTTTTCATTATACATAATAATATCAAACTAAACGCATACCAGATTCTTGGTCACAATCTCATCAACATACCTTCTAGCATGAAACCCCTAGTCAACCCCAAAATAACACAACACCAATGATCATACAACCAAATGATAACAAGGCACTAACCAGAAGTGTGTGATGTGACTAATTTGATCGAGATAGGCTTCGGCTACCGTCGGGTTCGATGATGGAGGGTTGTTTCCGTCGCATAAAAGAGAGAAGAGAGGAGAGAGTTTTAGGGTTTGTGTGTTTTGTGTTATGAGGAGATTGTGAGAAAAACCAATACACACCCCCCTAGTGTATGCGCATGGGGAAGTGGGCCGAACCCAAATCATTAGGCTGCCCTTGGTCTCGAGTCGGGTAAGGTGAAGTTGGGCCGAGAGGAGTATGGGTGCGGTTACGATTAGAGTGTGCGGTTCAAACCTTTTGTGCGACCAAGTTTACTATACATAATACAAACACACAACACATAACCATATAAGCTCATTCCCTAGCAATCAAATACACCAACTAGTCACGTAACACCTAACATAACAAGAATCATAACATTCTATTGCAATCAGACGCATCAATTAACCACGTATGTCAATGCAAGTTACATCAAAGTGTATCGAAAGGTTCTGGAATGCGGGTTGTCACAACAGCCGGAGTAGTTACCTTGGGAATCAAAGCCACAAACGTGTGATTTATTTCTTGGAGCATCTTGACTTTATCAAAAAAATCTGAGATAGCCATAGAGACTTCATCTCCAATGATCGGCCACGACTTCTTGAAAAAAGTCGATGTGAAGCCGTCAGGCCTCGGGGCCTTATTCTCATTGATCGCAAAGAAAGCTTCTTTTATTTCCTCCCTAGTGATTTGTCTGTCTAACCATACTATTCGCCACTTCGGGACTCAAGGTTTTCTGAAACAAATCCGGAGTAGGCTGCCCATTTATGTTCCCTTCAACACTTCGATAATGACTTGTAGTTAATATTATCTGTTAGTGATGTTTTTTCCCACATATAGTTTCACCAAACTAGGACCTTTAACGATGGTTCTTGCCTTCATCGGGAGATAAATGACTCGGATGCTAAAAGGTCTTCTAACTTGTGGTGGTTGTCCAAGAAACTAGAGTAAAATATATCGATGCTCAAATATTTCCATGACTTCGTGATAACCTAGAATTCATAAAACAATAGTAAACATATTTTTCGCCAAGCGGTCGTTGGCCTAACAATATCAAGGTTTGTAAAACGGGTGTTTCTTCACAAAAGATCATCGAGGGTTCGGTGTAGTGAAGGACAAATGTTGAAGAAGTAGAAATAAATTATGTACTTATAAAAAAGAGTAAAAGGTCATTTTCGTCCATTAGATTTGGCCACTTTTGCGACTTTCTTCCAAAGTTTGTTTTTTCGCGTCTGAATTCAAAAGGTTTGAAATCTTGTCATTTTCATCCAACTCGTTAACTCAATTTATTTTTTTACCTTGCCATCTATATATATAATATATGAATAAGGATTGGGACACATGTCAATTTGTGGTGCAACCTCAATAGGTTTTTGAGGGAAAATGTGGGAGACATGTTATTTCTACACGGGATCCGAATGGAGATAACTATACCCGCAAATATGACCCGGAGTATAAATCATGTAAGAATCCATCATCCATTCACCCTATGTTTCAGAAACCCTAATCTCCTTCGCCTCCATCGTTCGTTCTTTCATCATCAGTCATCGATATCAAATCACCATTCTTTTGTAAACCCTAACCTTCCTTCCCCTTCATCACGAATCATCAATCTCTTCTCCAATGGTTAAACAAAACAGGTACCACTTCCGATTACAATAACAATCTAAATGCTATCACTTTTGCTCCTAACAACAATTGGAACATCATTGGGTCTTTCGATTTCTAGGGGATATTGGTGTAATCCAGTCAGGTTTATCTTTCGATCCTGATTTCTAAGTGTATTTTGTGTTTGTGAATATGTAGATAGGGTTTCCATTTCCTCATCGTAATCCAATTTCAAATCTCAGAAACCCTATGCAATGCGAAGATATCTTTAGGTGCTTTCCTTTTGTGAAATTTCTACATTCATTGTATTATGATTCTTCATTCTAATATTTTTTATTTGATTAATTTAGGGTGCGATTAGGGTTTCGCGGTACACAATCATCCATCCTTGATGACACTTTAAATCTAAACATTCAAGCATCAGGTATACTCTTTCATTTTCTGTTCTCGCTTTCATATGTTGTAGTTGTTGCAACAAGGGTTTATAAGAATTCAAGATACATATGCTGTTTTGTAGTCTAGGGTTCCGGTGGTAGAACTCAAGCAGATCGGTGGAAATAAAGACGAGTTCCCAGGTGTAGATGGTGGTTGAGGTAGGTACCGACAAACAGAGGTATGTCCGACGACCTTTTTTTGGGTGAAATGAATTTGTATATAAGTGTAAATCTGTTTGATCATTATCTTACGTTAGTAGATTGTGTTTATGTGAAGCTTTTATGTGTGTATGAAGTGACGAATGGCTTATATTTGATGATCGTTCGTTGCGATGAATGTCTTTGTATGTGTATGACTTTCAACTCTTTTGGTTAAATTTGTTAGCTTTGATCTATTTGATCCATTTGAGTAGGGACGTTCTTTGGGTTTCGGGTTTTTCGGGTCGGGTTGTTCGGTTTGTTTGCTAGGAAAAGGTGACCCGATAACCGACCCATTTAAAGTTCGAGTTGTTTGGGTATGGGTTATTCGGGTTCGGGTTAGTTCGGGTTGGGTTTTTTGCTAGGAAAAGTTGACCCGGAAACTTAGTTTAACAAGTTTAAAAAAGTTGACTGGGCATTATTTTTTAAAATTCATAATCACATGCATATTTAACAAGCATTTGGGGTACCTGTTTTCAATTCGGTTGCAGATGCAAAAGCTGAAACCAAGGCGAATGCGTCCGTAATTGTTAGTGCATCCGCCTTTTGCTGCAGCAACGATCATGGAGGCGTTGTAGGCTGAACCTTTTTCCTTGATCGTTTGCATTACAGGAGGAATACCACAACATGATATGGTAACCTGCATTTATTTTATTAAAGCTGTCTGATACAAATATTTGCATGTGCTTTCGTTGTAAAAATAATACTAAGTTACTAACTCTTTATCCATTTAAAATGTTATGCGTACAGGTTAGGGTAAAGGTTGCTCTTCTTCAACAGTCAAAAAATCTGTTAATTGGTCCTAACTGCCCTGTTTTCATATTTTTAATGTAATAAATATTTGTTTTTTTTATTTCATCAATCATCTTACATATTCGACGGATCTATAATATGAGATTCATATTCATTGATCGATTGTAAGAGTTAACCCTAACCTTTTTCCTTTTCATATTGTTCATATATTTTATCTTAAATTGTTGATTTTGATATTATTAATAATGTTTGCATTTTGTTTTTTCATATGATCAAGACCGATTCCTACGATGTTCTGTTTTGAAGTGTTAATCAGGTATCATCTTTGATGTAATCGATTTTATTATCAACATCTTATCAATGAGTAAGCTTAACAATCGCATAATGATCAGTTAACAATCGCATAATGATCATTCTCCAAGCTCTGCATCAGTCATTCTCCAAGCTCTCACAATGTACCCAAAGTATCAGTCCTTAGACAAGATTAATCATTTGAGGTTAGATGATTATTCCCGTTTATCTGAATCTGTTCCTCTTAAGCTATGCTTTGATTATTGTTGATTTGGGTTGTTATAGAAATTAGTTTCGTCATTCTGAAATCTGATATAAGATGTTTACTTGCACATGTCAATTATCATGTGATTTTGTTTTGGAAAGAGGATGAAGATTGTGTTTTTGGTGGTTTCAAAAATAACAATAACAATTACAATAAGAATTCCATGAGTTGTAGTATTTGACACCTAATTTTACATTTCACTATGATGGAAACCTTTTCTTTTTGAACCATATATAGCAAACCTGAGGGGCTGAAAAAGAAAACATCTAGACAGATCATATTCTTAGCCGCTATAATATTTTTACATGGATTTTTTTACCATTGGAAAAGGGAGGAACTATCAAATTCGTTTTGTTTTCGCGAATTCGCTGATTTTGTAAGATTTTATAGGGCATTAGCATATTTAAGTTAATATATACATGATCAGAGCTTATTGGATATGGTATATCTAATGAATTAAGGGAAACTAGGATGCTATATGTATAATCTGATGGGTTTCTATTCTAGCATGCCATTATATATTGCAGTGTGATTTCTAAGATCAGACAATATTTCAAATTTCATTGTGACCTTATAATTAGTTGTTTACTAATGTATTCTCTTTTTTGTTGTAACAGATCACGTGGATATTTGCAGTTTAGAATTTTCAAGTATTGGTCTTAAATGTCATGCATTCATAAAAAAAATGCTAGGTCAGATCTTGATAATTGATCTTGATAAAAAATTACATAGAGAGGACTCGAATCGAATACCATTTGTGTGAAAACAAGAGGCCTTCCACTAGACTGTGACTATTTCTTGTAAATAGGTAATTATATTTATGGGTTCGCTATAGATTTGTTATATATATATTTTTTTTTAACTTTCGGGCCCTCTTACGTTTTTGGCCCTGTCCGGTGGCCCACCCTGCACCTGGCCCAAACCGGCCCTGGCTTTATCTATAATCCAGAAATGTATTTCAATAGTTTTAGAAGAATAAAAAACGCTTGATAACTGTGGTGTATATTTTGATATTCTTTTCAATTTTCCTGCAGAAATGTGGATTATCATAGAGACATGGCTGAATCTAAGTCTGGAACTTACAAGAAAGTGATTTATGATCTTTCAATGAAAGCATATGAGGTATGCCAAATGACCTGCAACGTTGATTAACTCTGTTTCTCACTTGAGTTGGGATGTTTATTATTTGAGCTAATTGAATAACACAAAAATTATGTCTACCTATGCTAAACATAGCAAAATTGACGTGTTGGGTAACGGGTCAAAATCAAAGATTTTTTCCATCATTGCGTATGGATTATGTTGTCTTGACCCATAAAGATTTTTTTACTATCTCTAATAGGTAACTTGTGTGTTTGTCCTCAGAGGACATGGTGTAGTGGTAACGTATCTCTCCTTTATGTGGAGGTATACGAGTATTTTAGGAATATGTTAGTTTGCCAATAAAAAAAAGTAATTTACGTGTTTAAAGCGATCCTAAGAGGCTGCATGCATTACAATTTAAGAGATTGGAATCCATTTTCTTTTTTCATTTTTTATTTTGTAACTAGAATGTAAAGCAGAAGTTAAAACATAAACCCTTCATTAACTTACTCTATTTATGCTTGAATTTCAAATTTAATATGAATCACTCTTAGTATTAGCATAATTTTATTCAAGTGGACTGTAAGTCAAAGATGTATAGATTAGATTTCAAAAAGTCAACAGGTCATTAATTAATTCAGTTCTTTTATTGTTTGCCCCGATCTTCTGTACAATTTTATATCTATTAGAGCATTCTCATCCAATCCATCATCTTTAACCTTATAATTTAACTAAAATTCATCACTTTTTAAAATTTATCTCACATTTTAAAAAACCTTCTACATCCAACTCCTCATACCTATCTCTGTATTCTTTTTTTATTATTATTTCTTCTCTTTCTTCTACTTACAATTTTAACTACTATCTATTTTGTCTTATTATATTTTTTCTTTTAATATTGATTCTAATAACTTTGTTTATAGAAATTATACTACTAATTATTATTTTTGGGTTTTTCGGGTCGGGTTACCTTAAACCTTCCAAATGGATATATTATTATAATTTCCATTGGGAATTTTTTTTTTTTTATAACTGCATTTCCAAAGGGCAACCAGAGGGATAACTTATTGATACAAAGATGAGAAAACAACCAAATGAAAACCAGCCTGGCCAAAACTACTAAATGATTAGCTGTTTTTAATGCCGAATGCGATGTATTGCACACTGATATCATCAGTAATAGACCATTGACCGGTCAATGGGTCGAAATCAAAGCCAGCCATCTCTTCAACCTGAAACAAAATTTGGTCAAATAACCAAACAAAAAATGAACTCAAATTATTTATTTGCTTACAGAAATCGAAACGCGCTGAAGTGTCAATACTAGTTCTTCAGGAGCTATAAAGCTCGACCATTGATGCGTGCCCTTGGGAAGCTGTTAATATATGATTTCTAAGCGTACAGAAACTCGAAAACTGTTAAAAAAGAAGTTATTATCATACCCATTGCAGGATAGAACGGTTTACTGTCGAGATGACAGTAGCTCCATTAGATACAGTTAATGCTGACAAGGATTTGCAAAACTCAGCAGGGGCTGATACATGTTCGATTACCTGATCCGTAGGAAATTAAAATAAATGCATAAGAGGATTAAGGGAAAAGGATCAAAGAACTACTACAACACATTATGACATTTTTCAAGTAAAAAATCCATGAGATATGGACTAGGAAGATGCTTTAAGCTAAACAGAGATTCTAAATTAACCTAAAAATGATCATCTAGCAAACCCTAACACTAGCCCTATAGAATGACAACCAAAACAAATCTGCAACAACTTTAGAAACACTAGCCCTGTATATTCAAACAAATAACAACCAACGCTAACATTCAGCCAAAATTGAACAGCATACGAACCAAAAACAACAATTTAAACATAAAATTGGTGTTGTTACCGATGAGATTGGCCAGATGCATGATGATTCTGGGCTTCAGAATGGGGATGACGGCTTCACGCTCCAATCGAATCACTTCCTTCTTAGGCTATTATTGACATCCTAGATCAAATTATCCAAATAATTAGGCTATTATTGACAATCATTAACTAAGTACTAATAACTAACTTGAGATAAAAAGGGTTTTAAGCCATGACTCGAGAACAAAAAATGGTCCGTGTTGACCGGTTACCCAAATCATCATCCATTTTGCCACTTTTAGGTTACACTATATCAGAGAAAGAGTGATGATACTCACAAAAGTTGAACCATCAGCCCAACTAGGGTACAGGTCAGTAATGATCTCAAGATACTTCTTCATTGCTTCTTCTGAAGACATAGCACCTAGCTTATGCCATGCATTCCTGGCCCAAGATCCCCATTAAATTAAAACATAATTAAACACAAAATCAACCATAAAATATTCATAAAAAAGCACTATAATAAACCATCTCATCTTTTAAACCTTCATGTATGTTCAAGATTTAGTTAGTCACATATAATCAAATCACATACAACAACTACCAGATTCCAATAACTAAATCAACACACTAAAATCAAAGTTGGATAATATCAAAGAACAGAGGTTTTCGCTATTCAATTTCCACAACAAACTTACCACTTAGCTCGAGCAGTGATCCACTTCCTGAAAATATTGTATTTACTTGCTCCATATGGCCTTGAGGAAAGTAGAAAACTCTTTCTCCATCTCTTGGAACATCCACTAGTGGCCCAGCACATGCTTTCCATAACTCCTTATACAACAGATCTTCCATAGCTCATATTTAAATTCAACAAAAACCACAAAAAACATAACATTTTCAGCATAAATAACAAACAAAACAAAATCAATAATCAATAATCAATACAAAGCCTTATCATCGCCAATGTTTAAGTATGAAGGTTAAAGAGGTGAATCGAAACCCTAAACCTAAATCTTCACCAACCGAAGCCGTATATGTTTACAAATCGGAAGTGTTTTCATATAGAAACCCTCAAATCCGAACCTTGCAAGTTGCAGTAGTTTTGTTGAATTTGTTGCTGGTAATCGATGTGTAGGAGGAGAGGGGCGGGAGAAATGATCTGAGATGTGGTTGTTGGAAACAGAGAGCTACAGTAGCTTTTCATGTATAAAAAGCTACTGTAGATATTTTTTAATATCTAGAGTTAGGGTATAGATATAATGGACTGGTTGGAGTGGGTTTTTAGATAGTTTTTTTATATTTTGAAGTTAAAGATGACTTTGATTGCCTGAATGAGAATGCTCTTATAACATCAATAAAGGGCTGCTCTTTTTTAATATAATTCTATATGGGGTATTTTACAAGACAATTTTAGTTTATATTCTTACTTATTGGGTATTTTTCTGTTAAATTTATCATTGTAAAATATTGTAAAAGTTGTGGTCTTAGTAATCAATAAAATTAGAGTTTTGTTTTAAACAACGTTACTACGTTAGTGTAGCATTTTGCCCATTGCATTAGTTAAAAAATACTTATATCCTGCAATATTTGATTAGTGTTGTTATTTTAAAAGTTTGATTATTAATTTATATTTAATTATAATTCAAATTGTTATAAGAGGGGTGTTGGGTAATGGAGATAGAATAATGTTTTGGTTGGATGTGTGGGTGGGGTCGAGTCCACTGCATCAGTTGTTCCCCTCCCTATCGGCCCTTGAGTCGAACAAGTGTTGCTCTGTATCAGACAGGTTGAATGTTGGAGGAAGTGGTCTGAGAGTGGCGTGGGCCTGGTAAAGGGCCTTGCTTCTGCCCGAGGAGTTTGAGGATTATGGCTGCTAAGATCATTACTCATTTCGGTTGTGGGATTTGGATGACTCAAAGGTTTTCCCAGTTAATAGCTTAAAACGGGGGCTGCAAATGGTCAGATCTCCGGATTATTTTTTTAAGTGGAATAAATGGGTGGCCTAAAAAGGTTTCAATCGTTGCGTGGAGGGCTGAAAAGAACCGTCTTCCAACATCAAACACTTTGCTTAAAAGGATTTTCTTGTCATTGTGGATCTTTGTGTGTTTTGCGGGGAAGTCTCTGAATTGTGTGAACACATCTTCGTGTCTTGCTCCTTTGCAAAATTGGTGTGGCAGATTCTATCCCAGTGGTGTAATGTTCAATCGACCTATGCTTTCAGCTTACGTGATCTTCTTGGGGAGAAGTGTTGATCAGTTCTGTTTAAACATAAAGGAAAACATGTAAATAATACCTGTTACAGCAGACAGGCCAGTAGAGAATCTGTCACACCCCCAAAATCCACCCGCGGAGCACCACCGCTTGGAGGTGTGACATGACCAGGATCAAGCCACCAATCATATTGAACATAAGTATATAGTAAAAGTCATTCATCAATACGATAGGTGTTTCCAAAACCAAATATAAACAAGTGTGTAGCGGAAGCATTTAAAGTAAAACCCAACATAAGTTTAAGTACAAAATATCATAATGTTTAACAACACATTCACGATCCATGTCCACAACGACCGTGCCTCCCGTGCAAGCTCCAAAAGTACCTAAGGTCCTGCAAGGCATGTAACAGAGAGTCAACAACTAGTTGAGCGAGTTCACAGTTGGTTACGTAGTTATAATGTTCGTATCGTAAATCGTATGTTCGTTTAGTAATCATGTATCGTATGTAATAGCATCGCGGCCCTCTAGGCATGTTTGCGAAGTTTAGTGGGGGTCTCCCATGTTTTCTAGACTAGTTATATTTGTATCGCGGCCCTCCAGGCATGTTTGCGAAGATTAAAGTATAGTTCGCGGCCATTCCAGGCATGTTTGCGAAGATTAAAGTATAGTTAGCGGCCATTCCAGGCATGTTTGCGAAGATTGTTCTAGTATCGCGGCCGATCCCGGCATGTGTGCGAAGAGAAGTATATGTATCACTAGTCTAGTAGCATCTACCATTGACCTTCCTCTCCCGAGGCCTATGGTATGTAATTCCGATAACTCTTAAGCATAAATAATCAATCAACCCATTCCCAACCCCGGGAATCCCATGCCTTGGTAGAAGTGTGAACTCACCTTGTTTTGCTCGGTATGCTAAGTTAAGTGCTCACAATTAATCAGTCAAGTCCTATAGTGCACGTATACTCAATCAGTTCACGTTCGTAATGTTTCACATGTAACTAGCATCACTGTAATATCACAGAGTGTGTTTGACAGTTATTATTATGTAACATACAAACAGTTAATTGCATCCATACAGTTCATGTACCACATCAATAACCTTACAGTTTCTTCCAGGATAGATACCCAATAATACACTTAACAGGGTTAACAGTTTAGCTGAATTAATGCATCTATCAGAGTTACACAGTTAACAGAGTTGACATGAATCAGAACTATTAACTAACTGTGTTTCATGTTAACAGAACTAACAAGGTTAACAAAGTTAATAACTTAATCAAGTTAACAAACTAACAAACTAAATAACCCAGCAAAGTTAACCAGCTTAACAGTGTTTTCATGCTTGACAGAACCCAGTAAACTAACTGGAGTTAATTAACTGAGTTAATTATTAACAGTTTAGTAAAACATATAACATATGGGACGAAATCACTAGGTATTCGAATTCCCTCCTTGGCCGAAATCCCTTACTGCCGAAAACACTAGGTGGGCCGAAAACCCTTTATGGGCCCATACACAAGCCGAAATCACTCCCTGGGCCTAGAACACTTGGGCCAAAACTGTTTTGGGCCGAAATCACTTATGTGATTTCGTCCAGCTTATAATGGTGGGGTGTTTTCGTTGAACATCATCATCTTCCACAATACTTACTGTAACTTATAAAACCCGGCAACTCTAATCTACTAACAGTTACATGATCTGTTATAATTGAAATCATTTAATCAATTTATGATATGTAACAAATACTCTACCAAATCATTGTGAAATCCATAACATAATTCCATCAGTTTATCATTCATTAACATAGACCCACTGTTGATCAAAACATCAAATATTCAGACAGTTCATAGATAATAATTATCTAGCAAGCATACAATGATAGATCACATAATCACATATATAAATAATGATTAAACCTCCAAAATCATACAATATGCAACTTAAACAACTGAGCATGAAGATCACTAACCGAGAATTAAACAGAGGTTTGGCTTCAAAAATGAGGAATTCTGTTTGTGGGTTTCAGAGATAGAGAGAGAAACAAAGTGATAGGATAAGGTTTGGTAAGTAGAAAACTTCTCCGAGAAGGTTTGTTTATAAAAAGATTATATAAAATATCTCAATACTGGGCCAAGGCCCATCTCTGATTTCGTGGGTCAACAATGGACGAAAACACATAAGGTGTTTTCACCACTTGGGTGATTTCATGGGTACTTGTTTTCAGTAAGAGTTCCATCTGTTTAACATGGTAATTAATACAACCTTAATAACACACACTCACATATAATAAATGTTATGGATCCCAAGTATAAAATATCAATCGAAATACGATATAACGTATTACAAATGTAATCGTTGTGAAACAAACAAGTCGTATTAACAAACAACATAAAATAAAAAAAAATAACGTGCACTAAATGCGAAGATGGAAATCTTGAAAATTCGAGTTGTCACATTATCCCCAACTTGAAAGAAATTTCGTCCCGAAATTTAGCATGCGGTTACTGAGGAAGCTAGGTAAGTTATCATTTACTGGTTTTCCTGGGGTGTCACATCATCCCCCCGTTGATTTGGGATTTCATCCCGAACTTCTGTAGTAGCTTCAGCCTCAATAGTAGTTGCATTGTTTTCGAACAACTTGGGATATTTGAGTTCCATTTTATCTTCGCGTTCCCAGGTATATTCTGGGCCACGACGGGAGTTCCAACGAACTCGAACAAGAGGTATTCTGGTGTTCTTGAGGACCTTAACATCCCGGTCCGTGATTTCAACTGGTTCCTCGATGAAATGCAACTGTTCGTCGATAGTGAGCTCCTTCAAAGGAACTATGAAGGTCTCATCTGACAGACACTTCTTCAGATTCGACACATGAAAGACGTTGTGAACTGCACTGAGTTCAGCTGGTAAGTTCAGTATGTAGGCCACTTTGCCTATTTTCTCTATGACTTCAAATGGTCCAACGTATCGTGGATTGGGTTTGCCCCTTTTGCCAAAACGAACAACACCCTTCCAGGGTGAAACTTTGAGTAGTGCTCGATCCCCAACCTGGAACTCGAGTAGTTTCCTGTCTTTATCGGCGTATGCTTTCTGACAGTCACGAGCTGCCGCCATGCGTTATCGTATTTGAGCAATCTTTTCAGTAGTATCAACTACCATTTCTGGACCTGTGATCTGACTGTCACCCACCTCTGCCCAACAAAGAGGTGATCGGCATTTACGCCCGTACAATGCCTCAAATGGAGCAGCTTTAATGCTGGTGTGGTAACTGTTGTTGTACGAAAATTCCACAAGTGGCAGATGCTTTTCCCAGCCCTTGCCAAAGTCAATTACGCACGCCCGAAGCATGTCTTCTAGAGTTTGAATAGTGCGCCCAGACTGCCCATCTGTCTGAGGATGATAAGCTGTGCTCATGTCTAATCGAGAGCCAAAAGATTTGTGCATTGCTTGCCACAGTTCTGAAGTAAAACGTGCGTCACGATCAGAGATAATAGAGGTGGGCACCCCGTGCCTCGAGACAACTTCCTTAAGGTATACGTCTGCTAGAGTGGAGAACTTATCCGTTTCCTTGATGGCCAAAAAGTGAGCAGACTTTGTGAGTCGATCCACGATCACCCAAATAGTATCATTTCCGCGTTGAGATCTAGGTAGGCCAGTAACAAAATCCATGGAAATTTGTTCCCATTTCCATTGTGGTATCTCAGGCTGTTGGAGTGGGCCTGATGGTTTCTGATATTCCGCTTTGACTCTCGCACAAGTCAAACACTTGCTAACGTAAGTTGCTATGTGAGCTTTCATGCTAGGCCACCAGTATGTAGTTCTGAGGTCGTGGTACATCTTATCCGAACCAGGATGTACTGAGTAGCGAGACTTATGAGCTTCTTCCATTACAAGCTCGCGTAAGTTGCCATAGAGTGGGACCCAGATGCGTCCGGTTACATAATAGGCACCGTCTGCCCTTTGTTCTAACTGTTGCCTTGAACCGCGTAGGGCTTCAGCCCTGACGTTTTCTGGTCTCAATGCTTCTACCTGAGCATCTCGTATTTGTGAAGGAAGACTGGACTGAATAGTGAGTTGCAACGCTCGTACACGCCTAGGTGTAGTATCCTTTCGACTGAGGGCGTCGGCCACCACATTGGCTTTGCCCGGATGGTACTTTATGGCACATTCGTAATCGTTCAGTAACTCGACCCATCGACGTTGTCGCATTTTCAATTCTTTCTGCTTGAAGATATGCTCAAGACTCCTGTGATCGGTGTAGATGGTGCACTTGGTGCCGTACAGGTAGTGTCGCCATATCTTGAGCGCAAAAACAACAGCTCCCAGCTCTAAATCGTGCGTAGTGTAATTCCGTTCGTGAATCTTAAGTTGGCGCGAAGCATAAGCAATGACTTTATCCCGCTGCATCAACACACATCCAAGACCCTGGATAGACGCGTCGCAGTAGACTACAAAATCGTCCGTGCCTTCAGGCAATGAGAGGATAGGTGCGCTACAAAGTCTATCCTTTATGTGCTGAAACGCTGTTTCCTGTGTATCACTCCAACGGTAAGCAACACCTTTCTGTGTCAGTAATGTAAGCGGCTGTGCAATCTTTGAGAAGTCTTTGATGAACCGCCTGTAATAACCCGCCAAACCCAAGAATTGGCGTATTTCGGTTGGTGTGCGAGGTGCAGGCCAGTTCTTGATCGAATCTACCTTGGATGGATCGACATGAATCCCATCCTTGTTTACCACGTGGCCTAGAAAGTGGACTTCACGAAGCCAGAAGTCACATTTTGAAAACTTAGCGTACAGCTGTTCCGTTCGAAGGAGTTCCAGAATAAGTCGTAAATGCTGCTCATGTTCCTCCCGATTCTTCGAGTAGATCAGGATGTCATCAATGAAAACAATAACAAACTTGTCAAGATAAGGTTTGCACACCCTGTTCATAAGATCCATGAAAACCGCAGGCGCGTTCGTTAGCCCGAATGGCATGACCAAAAACTCGTAATGGCCGTAGCGAGTTCTGAATGCTGTTTTGGAGACGTCCTCGTCCCGGACTCTCAATTGATGATAGCCTGACCTCAGGTCAATCTTCGAGTAATAGCTCGACCCTTGCAACTGGTCGAATAAGTCATCGATGCGTGGAAGTGGATAGCGATTCTTTACAGTCACCTTGTTCAATTCGCGGTAGTCTATACACATATGAAAGGTACCGTCTTTCTTCTTCACAAATAATACCGGAGCTCCCCAGGGCGAAGAGCTAGGACGTATGAAACCCTTTTCCAAGAGTTCTTGCAATTGCTTAGACAGTTCTTCCAGTTCAGTTGGAGCTAAGCGATAAGGTGCTCGAGCTATGGGTGCTGCTCCTGGAGCTAGCTCGATCTGAAATTCGACTTGGCGATTAGGCGGTAGCCCAGGTAAATCTTTAGGGAACACTTGAGGAAAATCACGTACTACTGGGATATCCTCTAACTTCTTCTCTTTGCTTAGGATCTCTGTTTGCTGTTGGGATAACCAATCCATACCAATGACGATGTCAAAACTATCACAACGTTGGGGTCATTCCTATCATCACCCTGACCATTCACGAACACTCGACCCCTGGCACCATTGCCGTCGTTATTACCCCCGTTGTTGTCTCTACTATTGTTCCCGTTTCCGTGGTTGTGGTTCTAATTCTGATTCTGGTTCAACTGTGGGCAGTGTCTCCTGAGGTGACCTTCAGCACCACACGGATAACATCCCTTGTTACCCTGCTGTTGCTGCTGATTCTGTGGAGCTTGTGACTGCTGTTGTCGGTTCTGGTTTGCAGGATGTGAGTTTCTACCATCTTTGGCTCCATGACCAAGCTTGTCGCATCATTGACAATGATTTCGGTTGCACTGCCCGCTGTGGTGCAAGTTACATCATTTGCACTTAGGGTGGTTTCCCCTGTATCCACCCTACCATTGACTGCTAAAAGGTTGCTGACCAGGACTTTGGTTGTCATCGATCTTTCACTGCTGTGCCTGGGACGGAATCGTAGTCGAACCCTTGCTAGAGGTTCCATCCCACTTTCATTTGTTGTCACTGGGAATAGCAGAAGTAGTAGTAGTAGCACCAATACGTCTAGGCAGCTTGTTCTGTTCCACTGCCTGGTCTGTGAGACGATGAGCAAGATGAGTAACATCTTGAATAGTAGCAAGATTAGCAGTCATCACATGACTTTGAATTTCTGGTACTAAGCCTTTGAGGTACCGCTCTCGGTGCGCTTGATGGGAGGTTCCACCATAGTAGGGCACAAAGTTGTCAGTTCGTTAGATCGCTTCGTATACGCCTCTATTTCTGACCCCGTCATCTTCAGGTTAAAGAACTCCACTTCCAGTTTGTGGATGTTATCATAGTTACAGTATTCTAGTTTGATTAGTTCCTTGAATTCGTCCCAAGGGGTGGCATTAGCAGCCGCCAGCCCCAGCATCTGAACTTGCGCGTTCCACCAAGTTAACGCAGTGCCTTCGAGAGTATCAGTGGCATATTTCACCTTACGAGCCTCGGGTCATTCACACACTCGAAGACCGATTCGAGTTCCTCGAACTAATGGAGGAGTCCAACAGCTCCTTCAGTGTCGTTGAAAGTAGTAGGACGACAGTCCATAAAAGTCTTGTATGTGCACACAGGTGGCTGAGCGTGTTGACTTGTCGTGTGCATAAGAGTAATCAAAATTAAGCACAAGTGTTGAGTTACGAGAGTAGGATCTAAGGATCCTAGAGTGAGTTGTGATGGCAGGTTACACCTCCTGCCTGGGCAGCTGCGAGTGCTGCGGTAAGTTGTTCAGTGATCGAAGCCGCCAACTGGGCTTGAGTTAGGTTAACGCGTCCACTCATGATCTTGACATCAAGGAGAACATGTGGGTGAGAGGTTCGCGAATAGTGCGAAGAGAGTGAGCACACAAGTATTCTCAAGCAATAACATATAGTAGGTTCTGTAATCTGAGCATACCACGAGCAAAGTTCTATGTAATTCTAGCAAGTAGGTAAAGTAACATGAATAGTAGTACCTATGATGTTGAGCCTTGCACGTGGAGCGAAGCGTTGTTGTGGATCGTTGAGAGCACTATTCTGGTTATAGTCTGGTTTTAACAAAATCGTTTTCCCCTTATTAAAACCGAGTTCTCTATAACCAATGGCTCTGATACCAATCTGTCACACCCCCAAAATCCACCCGCGGAGCACCACCGCTTGGAGGTGTGACATGACCAGGATCAAGCCACCAATCATATTGAACATAAGTATATAGTAAAAGTCATTCATCAATACGATAGGTGTTTCCAAAACCAAATATAAACAAGTGTGTAGCGGAAGCATTTAAAGTAAAACCCAACATAAGTTTAAGTACAAAATATCATAATGTTTAACAACACATTCACGATCCATGTCCACAACGACCGTGCCTCCCGTGCAAGCTCCAAAAGTACCTAAGGTCCTGCAAGGCATGTAACAGAGAGTCAACAACTAGTTGAGCGAGTTCACAGTTGGTTACGTAGTTATAATGTTCGTATCGTAAATCGTATGTTCGTTTAGTAATCATGTATCGTATGTAATAGCATCGCGGCCCTCTAGGTATGTTTGCGAAGTTTAGTGGGGGTCTCCCATGTTTTCTAGACTAGTTATATTTGTATCGCGGCCCTCCAGGCATGTTTGCGAAGATTAAAGTATAGTTCGCGGCCATTCCAGGCATGTTTGCGAAGATTAAAGTATAGTTAGCGGCCATTCCAGGCATGTTTGCGAAGATTGTTCTAGTATCGCGGCCGATCCCGGCATGTGTGCGAAGAGAAGTATATGTATCACTAGTCTAGTAGCATCTACCATTGACCTTCCTCTCCCGAGGCCTATGGTATGTAATTCCGATAACTCTTAAGCATAAATAATCAATCAACCCATTCCCAACCCCGGGAATCCCATGCCTTGGTAGAAGTGTGAACTCACCTTGTTTTGCTCGGTATGCTAAGTTAAGTGCTCACAATTAATCAGTCAAGTCCTATAGTGCACGTATACTCAATCAGTTCACGTTCGTAATGTTTCACATGTAACTAGCATCACTGTAATATCACAGAGTGTGTTTGACAGTTATTATTATGTAACATACAAACAGTTAATTGCATCCATACAGTTCATGTACCACATCAATAACCTTACAGTTTCTTCCAGGATAGATACCCAATAATACACTTAACAGGGTTAACAGTTTAGCTGAATTAATGCATCTATCAGAGTTACACAGTTAACAGAGTTGACATGAATCAGAACTATTAACTAACTGTGTTTCATGTTAACAGAACTAACAAGGTTAACAAAGTTAATAACTTAATCAAGTTAACAAACTAACAAACTAAATAACCCAGCAAAGTTAACCAGCTTAACAGTGTTTTCATGCTTGACAGAACCCAGTAAACTAACTGGAGTTAATTAACTGAGTTAATTATTAACAGTTTAGTAAAACATATAACATATGGGACGAAATCACTAGGTATTCGAATTCCCTCCTTGGCCGAAATCCCTTACTGCCGAAAACACTAGGTGGGCCGAAAACCCTTTATGGGCCCATACACAAGCCGAAATCACTCCCTGGGCCTAGAACACTTGGGCCA
Organism: Helianthus tuberosus; assembly: GCA_030545235.1. NCBI lineage: Eukaryota > Viridiplantae > Streptophyta > Magnoliopsida > Asterales > Asteraceae > Helianthus > Helianthus tuberosus. The sequence goes on along the minus strand of CM060397.1, from coordinate 116,572,056 downwards.
AAACTGTTTTGGGCCGAAATCACTTATGTGATTTCGTCCAGCTTATAATGGTGGGGTGTTTTCGTTGAACATCATCATCTTCCACAATACTTACTGTAACTTATAAAACCCAGCAACTCTAATCTACTAACAGTTACATGATCTGTTATAATTGAAATCATTTAATCAATTTATGATATGTAACAAATACTCTACCAAATCATTGTGAAATCCATAACATAATTCCATCAGTTTATCATTCATTAACATAGACCCACTGTTGATCAAAACATCAAATATTCAGACAGTTCATAGATAATAATTATCTAGCAAGCATACAATGATAGATCACATAATCACATATATAAATAATGATTAAACCTCCAAAATCATACAATATGCAACTTAAACAACTGAGCATGAAGATCACTAACCGAGAATTAAACAGAGGTTTGGCTTCAAAAATGAGGAATTATGTTTGTGGGTTTCAGAGATAGAGAGAGAAACAAAGTGATAGGATAAGGTTTGGTAAGTAGAAAACTTCTCCGAGAAGGTTTGTTTATAAAAAGATTATATAAAATATCTCAATACTGGGCCAAGGCCCATCTCTGATTTCGTGGGTCAACAATGGACGAAAACACATAAGGTGTTTTCACCACTTGGGTGATTTCATGGGTACTTGTTTTCAGTAAGAGTTCCATCTGTTTAACATGGTAATTAATACAACCTTAATAACACACACTCACATATAATAAATGTTATGGATCCCAAGTATAAAATATCAATCGAAATACGATATAACGTATTACAAATGTAATCGTTGTGAAACAAACAAGTCGTATTAACAAACAACATAAAATAAAAAAAAAATTAACGTGCACTAAATGCGAAGATGGAAATCTTGAAAATTCGAGTTGTCACAGAATCCAGTCAGAGATGCAGCCATTGAGTTCGACATACTTGTCAGGATGATCTGTTCCTCCTTAGGGTGTAAGGTAATGATGGTGATGAAACCAAAAGTAGGGAGGTTTCGGTTTTAGGGAGAGAGAGTCGATGATGTTATGAGGGTTATGTGTTTGTCTAACTTGTGTAACCCTTGAACTCTCTAATAACCTCCTTATTTATACACCCAAGAGGAAACCTAATTAGTTAATAAGGGTAATATGGTCCATCAACAATTACCAACTAATTATTAATAGGTTATTAATATATTTTGATCTATATAATATAAATGATTATAATGGCTACAAGATTAAATAATATAACAATAATATATTTAATCTCACATTCTCCCACTTAGCCGAGTAATCATTTATCATGAGTATTAGATAAGCCTGATCAGGAGTTAACACTCATTTTAGCCTTAAACAAGTACTATAGCAGAGAAATACAGCCGTTGAATCATTATGCGACTCAGGACCCCCATTAATCATACTATAGCCTTAATTTAAAACCTAATCGTTATGATCAAAATACGCATAAGCCCTTTGTTTGATTTGTAACTTCATTTGTCTATATGCCATTATGCTAGCTTGACATATTCTTAGAGACATACAAAATCAAACTGATGAGGAATATTAAAAGTTAATCATTCATAGTACGATATGCAGTTGTACATAGTCATCAATAAACCCGTGATTATTATAAGCGCTTACATAATAGTTATGGGTGATAGAGTTTTAGTTATAGGACCCTTAAGCATATCATGAATGTATTCAATACAAAGATTTAGTTTCCTCAATTCGTTCATAAACGAATAATTAATTGTGTATCGAAATTTAATGCAGCACCTCTCGAACTGTTACTGTTCAAGGAGACATGGTAGCTGACTTTATCACACTAAGTCTTCAAAACATTAATTATATGGAGTTAATAAAGTTATGAGTCCACTGATAAATTTCCAACAACATTTAGTGACTATATTATGTCGTTATAACTTAGGTTGTTAATACCAGTGCATTATGACTCCTCCATGAAATAGGTTTTGTCTGCTGACATAAATATATACCCGAAATTACATTTTGTCATCTTTGAATATCACAAAGTTATAGTAATAAACCGGTTTTAATTCTCACTTCTTCTTCAAATTATAGCCTCTCGTTTCTTTAAAGATATTGTAATACTCCATTAGATGCTTCACACTAATCTAGACATATCTAGTGTGTTGCAATGTGAGTAATATCTAAACGAGTATAGACTTAAACTTACATAAGGCTTCTAATTAATGAAGCGTAAGAAATAATCTCATTTATCCTATTATCCTCTAAAGGAGAGCAATATTTAGTTACATATGTAAGGACCCATTTAATGTTAAACTTATGGAACAAAACTAATGTCCCATTGGGTCTATCTCAGTATGTTATGATATTAATCACGTAAGAGATATCTCTGAGATCTATTATTTCAAAGTTTGTGTTAACAATGCTTTGACTTATGTAACATATACTTGTCAAAAGAATATCATCTATATAGACAAGTTTATCTTAGTTGCTCCCACTCATCTTGAGGTAGGTACATTAATCCACTTGGTTGTTGATGAAAACAATTACGTTAAGATTTCATCACATTATGATGTTTGCATTAACCCATACATGGATTTTATTGGCTTACAAATAAAGTGTTCTTTAACCTTCAGTTTGGAACTTTCAGGTTGTTTTATGAACATGTAAATATGTCAGCCAGTTATTAGGGAAAATTGCTTTTAATGTTCATCTAATGTAGCTTAAAACTATTATAAGCTACTAGAACAGTGATGATCCTCAAAGAAATCTTTTTGTAAGATAGGTAATAAAGATTCTTTAATAATTTATCTCTTCCTGAGTATAACCTTTGACAATCAAACATGCTTCTTCGTGTCTTAACGCTTATATTAGGATTTGGTTTAGTTATGAACACTCTTAGGTAATTCAATCAAATCCCAAACGTTATACGAACACATAAAATCAGTTTTACTAGAAAACTGTTTTATTCAATTCAGAAGATTGATTGACACTAATGGCTTAATTAGAAGAGATAGGATCAGTAAACTTTTCCAAAATCCATTTCAACTTCAGTTAGGGAGGTTATGTAATCATCAAAGTTAGTAGGCTTTTAAACCTAGATGACCTCCTGAGTTGATTATTGGGTTTGTTGGAAGTTTCAGTTTTATGGATTAGCTCTTGGTTAGGTTGCTATCATTTTCATTCTAAGTTTGTAAGAGTTGGTGCAGTATGGTGTACAAGAGGTGTAATCGGAGTTAAATTCGAAGTGAAATTTAATGACATTCTTCCCCCCGCCTCTTGTATTCCTTACAAGTCATGATAAGGACTTTGACTGCTCCCACTGACCTTAGAAAACTTTAGGAACTCAGCATGCTTAGGGTCAATATTTAACGACCAACAAATTCTAATAGAGAAACAAGTTAATGACATCAGTCGTTGTAGTTTCTCTTGTTGAGGATTATGTTAGTTCAGGTAAGAAATCTAAGTGTGCCCACAATTAAGCAACAAAGAAACTTTTGTAAGAGTAGCATTAGATTTTAAGGAGACAAGTATTGATGGAACAGTGTCGTGATGGAGCGGTGTCTTATACAAGAGGTGTAAAGTGAAGTAATATAAAATTTTTACTCCCCACCTCTTGCAACTATTGCAAGTTATTATTAAGACACTTAATGCTCCCACTGATCTTTAATATCTCTAGAATGCTACAAGAGAAGTTTCAATGAGGTACATGACGTGGGAACTTATCATATATACGTTAGACTTTATTTGATTTCTTTAATGTCCAAATATCATAAGAAACTTTAGGGACATATTTAATAGAAATCTTATTAAGTATATATATGAATAGATGTCTTCTAAGAACGTGGGCCATATGCGACAAAATTTAGATACAAGGTGATAGTCTTTTAAATGATAAATGAATTATGTCTGAATATTCCATTTGGAATAAGTTCCACGAATGTCAATGAATGACTTATGATGGACCCATACTTATTCCTTAAGCCAAGTTATATTTTAGGGCTTTAACGTCATGATTTAAAATCACTTAGAATGAGATTAGTTGAATAATCATCCTCATCAACCATGTCATGATTTCTCATGAATTTCGGTTATAATGGATGAAATTTATAAGTCTCATTTTCCTTTTGTCAAATTCTCATTTGCATGATGACAAAAGTTGTGAAAGTGTAAGGTATCATCTAATTTCATCTTAGTAATGTTTCTATCCAGATATTTAGAACAAATAAAATGAGAGTTTTAGATAAGTGTGACTTTATGTTGGTTATGCAAACCTCACAACCTTCATGACATAGCCTAAGACTGCGGGGTATGGGGCGGGAGTTTGGGCGTGGGTAGGGGAAAACGCCCAAGCCACCACCCCGGGTGGGCATGGGTTTGGGCGTGGCCCCTTTGTCGTGGGTTTGAAGCCGGGCGTGGGGCGGGCTAGTAAGTGACATGGCAGGCTCTCAATGGCCAAACCAAATTCATGCTCCCAACCCAAGCCCCACCATACCCCATGGGCGTGGGTTTTGGTGGTGGGGGATCTCCCATTCCACATGTCAACAAATGCCCCACCCACAGCCCCAACCCAAGCCCCCATACCCCATAGTCTAAGTAATGATACTGTACTCTGATTAATTATCGAAAGGCTTTGTTAGAAGACTGCTTATTATGGTTCTTATAGCCTTAACAATTAATTTTGTCACTAACTCTCATATTAGTTATTTGTCAAGTTCTGGTAAGGAAACGTATGGAACTAGAGTCAACTAATCATGTGTTAATTGGAATATTGAAATTACCAGACTTAAATGTCATTAATAAGTGACTATCTAATTAATTTATCCAATTGTTCTTTAGAGTAATGGATAGTCTCGTTGCTTATGCCTAGTCTAATGGCATAATTATGCAGTGAGATTTTCTCTTAAAGAGCCTTAAAGTTGGAATTAGCACTTTTAATTTTCTATGGACCTTAGAACAATCATCTTTTAAGGTTTTAGTGGTTGTAAGGTGAATAACAACTTATTTTCCAGCTTTAAACATTTATTTCTTTGTACATATGTTGCTTATCAACACACTCGTTATACTTTGGTATTTTGAGTGTTATGGTTGATTTATAAGGCATCAAATTGTACAAGTGAAAATCTTAGTATGTAATGTACTGGAAAAATGTACTTATTTCCATGCGTAAGCCCTTAACTTTATGGGTCATGGTATTGTACATTATTATGTATTCACATATACCACTTAGCTTTATAGTTTAGAATTTTAAATGAAGGCATGCATCTTAGAAGTTCTAGTGATTATTCCATATATAAGAGATTAGCCTTAGGAAAGACTTAATCTGAAATAACTTTAGTGATATCATTTACGTTATAGAGTTCTTGATTATCATAAGAGACATCATGTTCTATTTATCCTAATCATCACGCTCTACTTTTCTTCTGTAGTGCTTTTATAAGAAGTGAGCAATAGGATTATCGTGTCTTAAGGGATAATCAAGGATTTAATTTAAGAACTAATCTTATAGAAACTTTAAGTAAAGCAAACATTTTAGGTTTATGTAACACCCGTTCTCATTATTCAAGGTTTAACGTATATTTTACGAAAAACAATCATGTAATTAAGATTGTATATACATTAGAAATACGGGTTTATTAAAACTTTTACCAATCATTAGTTATTCTACATAACTTGATCAAATATGTTGTTTAAAATCTACAACGTGGCAAAGTGCGGAAGCGTGTATCTTTATCGTGTTCGGTTCTTCGTTGAGCTTGATCGTCTTTCGGCATCCAAAATGTACCTACATTTCATAAACATGAAATGCTTTAGTCATACGGAGATTAAAATATGTCTAAACGAGTCCGGGAAGCTAAACTTGAAAAAAAAACATTTTTGTACTGAGCCCACCGTAAATTACGGTGGGTACCGTAATTTACGGTAGCCCCTGAAACTTTATTCTTCTACCGTAAATCAGAAGAGGATTACCGTAACATTTTCATCTCCACCGTAAATTACGATGGACACCGTAATTTACGGTGGCCCCTGCATTCAGCATTTCCATTTTGCCGTAATTTGACACGAAATCTTTCGTATCTTTCAAACCGCTTATCCGTTTGACCTACCGTTTCTTCCTACGTGATTGTAATTTGATTCTCCATCATATGGAGTTAAAAACCGACATTCGGCTTAACAAAATTTAAGACTTTTAAGTCTTCGGCTTATTACCCTTTATATCAAATATTGACCCGATTATATATTTCATCAAACAAACGTATTTATTTGATTCCTATATTTCATACACTTCTTCAAATAAATGTTATATACCATATTAGGTTCTAATCATAGGTTTATTACACAAATTAAACCCGTTTTCGCTCGTATGCTTATTTTGACCCGTTAAGGGTATTTAAGCACTTTAAAACTTGAAATCATTTTCCTTCTTTTCTAGCATCTTATTCCAACATTTCTTATCAATAAATCTTCCACTACAACTATATGTGTGTGGATTTCAATGTGTATATCTATATGTTCCGAGTTTTACCCTCCGGATTGCTATTTTACGGCAAGACTCAAATAGAGCTATGTGACTAACATATCACATCTTTCAACTTCTATACTTATTCTAAGTATTTACCTAGTCATAAAACTCGTTTCCAAACAACCTCTAAGGGTCGTTTGTTCCATTTAGCCTACATGGGCATTTTGGTCGATTTTTGTCATTCTTTTACGACGAAGGACTATTAGTGCTTGTTTGAACCCCAAAGTCCGACCTTTTAACCATATTCTTGTTTAGAAACCAATATGTTTCTAAAAAACCATAATCATAAGTCAATTTATTCGCTTACCTAAAAGATAACCAAATAAATTATTTTAACCTTGTCTAACTGTTATAAAACTCCAAATTCTACATGGTGAGTTGTATTATTATACATACCTGGCTCGGATCAATATATTGACCCGTTTCAATACCTTTCCTTAGTTGCTACTAAGTGATAGCGATGTAAGCATCCATGTGCTATTTATTTCCTAAAATCATGCAACTTGACAACCCATTAGTCGATATTGTCAAAGGGTGATAATTTCACCTTTTGACCCGTTTGGTCTAAATGATCAATTACCATTGTCAAATTGTCAAAATTACTATTTTGCCCTTAATGGTTATTATGATTTAACTTATATGATAACCATTAAAAGTACATGCTTCATTCGTCATAATATGATCGAATTACCGGTTTAACTCATTTTTAGCCATCACTATGTTTTCTTGTCATATTTGATTATCTTGTTCCGTACGACCACACGTCGGAACATCATATCTCAATTAGGTATTTTTATTTTTCGTAACTAATACGACAAAAGAATATTATAAATATATGACTAGTGTAAGATATACTTACTTTGCATCCGAATTATGCTTTTTCCTTCATTCATGATTCGTTTGACCCGCTTCCTTCCCCAAGCTTTCGCCTAGCTTGCCAAGCGTCAAACTATCATTGTAATTGTAAGACGATTAAGTTAGTCATAATCATTTACGACTATTTCATCTTACGGATTTTTATGTCGAAGCTCTTATTCGACTTCATCATTGGTTAGTTTGATTTTCTAAAATCAACTACCTTACTCATATAACATGCACAATCAAGGCAAACCAACATTATGATTAGAAACCATCTTATCCCATATCTCGTGTAATTAGTCAAGTTAGCCAATTACGTGTTTCACTCGAATTTCAACACTATAATTCTCATTTAGGCATTTTAACAAACACCTAGTGGGCATAATTCTACACATTTGCTAACTAGTTCATAACTAGTCATTTTTACCAAGATTAACATCAAAATTCACCACTATCACTTATGATCAATACTCAAACTTGCAAATTGTTTAAGTATTTCCCGATTACTAACATGCATGATGATCCTAATCACAATCATATCATCAAATTCATTATATGATTAAAACCCACTTAACCTAATGTGGTAAATCATTCAATCATTCAATCCATAGCATGTTATGTATGATTTTCACTTAGGGTTTTGTTCCTAAGCAAATATACATCACTAATCTAGCCATGGCTTCTCTAATCCATGCCTAATTCGCGATTAGGATGATTATCCAATTTTTACAACTTCAAGATTGTTAGAAATTCGACATACCTTACGATCCCCTTGACTTGGTGACCGTTTCTATGTGTTCAAATCCGAATTTGACCCTTGTTTGATCCTCCAATTTGAGGGTTTTGTTGAAGTTTAGGGTTGAGCTCCATGGGAGCTTTCCTGAGATCGATCCAGAACACACATGTGTGTGTGTGTTTGTGTTTTGTTTAGTTTAATAACTTTTCTAGTTATCCCACTTTAACCCCTCGTGTTTGGTTCGTTATTAAGTAGGCCACAACCTACTTATTTTCAACAATATTCCCAGTTATTAACTAGGTTTAATATTCCTAGTTAACTTAGCGGTTTCAGGAATATTTATGACTAAGTTTATTTTAAGTCCCGTTAGGTCGGGCCTTCTATAAACTTTATTTCCTCCAAAGCCTTATTCTACTTTTATTTAATATTAGGTTTATTTATTTAAAATCCTAATGTTCACCGGGTTACTTTTACCACTGACGGTATTTTACCCGCCTTTTAGTATTAACATGGGTTAATTACCAAACCCATTTTCAGGGTGTTACAAGTCTACCCCCCTTAAAGAGGTTTCGTCCTCGAAACCTTTTCTTACATAATTCATTGAGTTTAAACTCAATGTATTTGATCCGAGATTTCATTTAAACATTACTTATACTTTTAACCAATTATTAGTATTACCAGATAAGCATGGTAACATCTTTTTGGTCACTAATTGTCTACGTATCTCATATGACTTAGTGCAACTTAAAATAACGTAATCTCGTTATTTCCACTAGTTTAGTCAACTTAGCGATATCTATCGCTTTCATATACTATCGAATTCCTTGTGAATCCGAAATTTTGACTCGTTTAAAGGCCTTTAGTGAAATCTTTTCACTTTTAGCAGCAATTTCTTTTGACTTCAAATTTATTTATTCGGTTCAATCATATCGAACCTACCGCTTACAAGCAAACCAAATTTATTTAAATGACCTTGACCGGTCTCACTTCTTAGACTTATTAGTCCAGTTACTTTTTACCGCTTGCTTGGTTATAATGTGATTCTACTTCACATTACATTTCTTGACCGTGATCGTGTTACATCATGTTTAATTTATATCAAAATTTCCTTTCTGAAATATCACTTTTGATTATAACGTCTTGCGCCTATCGGTGTCAAGACTTGAACCTTTCATGCTTAATATTCAATTTTTCCTATCAGGATTCTCATTCGTAAAAACGTTATTTCTTACTAAAACCAAGGTTTTAGTTTAGGATCTTCTCTTTATCTTTCGTCAATTTTTTCGTAACAGGACATTGACAGTCTGTAATTTATTCTTTTACAGTCTTAGTTTTATGCGGGGATTTTCAACTGGTTCTCTCGCTTTGTTAAGTAACCCGTAGGTTCTTTCACGTAGCCTCGTAGGCTATTTCCTTAGGTCTTCACCCCCTTTTTACTGAAAACACTAAGGTTTATTTCCTTTTCTTTTCGTGACCCAAGGATCATTCTGGTCCCGTAGACCTTAACACTGTGTTTAATCCCGTAGGTTATGATGATCCCGTAAATCATCTTTTATTTGTATCTACATTCAAATGTATATATATTCATATATAGCTTCAAAGCATGTCTTGCTATGTTTAAAATCGTATATTTTCGCTTATGAGCTTTAGTTGACCTTGACCGTAGTCTAAGGCTTCATTTGTTTATTTCCGGCGAAATTTTCTGACTTTGTCCTTACGTTTGACGTTTTACAAAAACGACCCGTTAAGAGACATATTCGCATTTTCCGGGTTCGAGTGTAAGTACACTACCTCCCAATGCTTGTCTAAATCATTTTACATGTTTGCGTTTTCTGGGTTCGAGTGTAAGTGCACTCCCTCCCAATACTTGTCTAACTCATTTTACATGCTTGCGTTTTCTGGGTTCGAGTATAAGTACACTCCCTCCCAATACTTGTCTAAATCATTTTACATGCTTGCGTTTTCTGGGTTCGAGTGTAAGTACACTCCCTCCCAATACTTGTCTAAATCATTTTACATGCTTGCGTTTTCTGGGTTCGAGTGTAAGTACACTCCCTCCCAATACTTGTCTAAATCATTTTACATGCTTGCGTTTTCTGGGTTCGAGTGTAAGTACACTCCCTCCCAATACTTGTCTAAATCATTTTACATGCTTGTTTGTCCCTTCACTCGGGCTCGTTGTCCTAATGTAATACGCTTCCGTCACTCGGTTGTGCGTTTACATTATTATCAAATATTTTGCTTATCTGATTCATTTGGGTACTTTTTAATTAGTCCCGTTCACCCCGTCCTCACTACATCGGATGTAAATGTGTCCGCTATAAGAAACTCATGGTATCATATGTCACTACTTACTTGGCCAGAGTAAGCGGTTAACACATGACATACACGACCTTTTTATAGTTTTCACACCACGCCCTATGTAAGTAACGCCTCTATTTGGTTTCTATTGGAAACAATATCCCGGATAGATTTTCTATTCGGGCCTTTCCAAGTTTTTAATCTACATATGCAACTTTCAACCTCTACGTATTTGTTGCATATTACTATTCACGTAATAACTTAAAATGCGCACCTGTAAGTGCTTGCCCTAACGGGCTTTTTATGTCGTTAACTTTGTTCGCGATCGTCTCGTAATTTAGGTCCTTGATGAGTATGCTCCTCTTGTCATACTTCGGACCACTCCTCTATCATATCCTTAATTTGTTCAACTCTTGTCATCTTTGAATGCAAGTGTTCTTCAATCAAGACATTCACAAAAGTTAGTAATATCAACTTTACTAAATGCCCGTATCGTAATACAAGGCTTTTCTATTATACGCGTCAACGCGCGCAATTTCGTCGACTGTATTCATCATTTAGTTTAGGTATCGTGTGTCATACGATAGTCTTATGTGTTGTTTACAACGCTTTAGCGTGCTTAAACTTATTAACATACATGTACTTACCGGAATTGCGATCAAGCCTCGAACCGAACACTAATCTTTATCAAGAGCGTAAGGTTTAAGTCCAAGCATGGTTTTCCCCGCCATACTTGAATCTCTTAAACCAAGGCTCTGATACCAACTTGTAACACCCGTTCTCATTATTCAAGGTTTAACGTATATTTTACGAAAAACAATCATGTAATTAAGATTGTATATACATTAGAAATACGGGTTTATTAAAACTTTTACCAATCATTAGTTATTCTACATAACTTGATCAAATATGTTGTTTAAAATCTACAACGTGGCAAAGTGCGGAAGCGTGTATCTTTATCGTGTTCGGTTCTTCGTTGAGCTTGATCGTCTTTCGGCATCCAAAATGTACCTACATTTCATAAACATGAAATGCTTTAGTCATACGGAGATTAAAATATGTCTAAACGAGTCCGGGAAGCTAAACTTGAAAAAAAAACATTTTTGTACTGAGCCCACCGTAAATTACGGTGGGTACCGTAATTTACGGTAGCCCCTGAAACTTTATTCTTCTACCGTAAATCAGAAGAGGATTACCGTAACATTTTCATCTCCACCGTAAATTACGGTGGACACCGTAATTTACGGTGGCCCCTGCATTCAGCATTTCCATTTTGCCGTAATTTGACACGAAATCTTTCGTATCTTTCAAACCGCTTATCCGTTTGACCTACCGTTTCTTCCTACGTGATTGTAATTTGATTCTCCATCATATGGAGTTAAAAAACGACATTCGGCTTAACAAAATTTAAGACTTTTAAGTCTTCGGCTTATTACCCTTTATATCAAATATTGACCCGATTATATATTTCATCAAACAAACGTATTTATTTGATTCCTATATTTCATACACTTCTTCAAATAAATGTTATATACCATATTAGGTTCTAATCATAGGTTTATTACACAAATTAAACCCGTTTTCGCTCGTATGCTTATTTTGACCCGTTAAGGGTATTTAAGCACTTTAAAACTTGAAATCATTTTCCTTCTTTTCTAGCATCTTATTCCAACATTTCTTATCAAGAAATCTTCCACTACAACTATATGTGTGTGGATTTCAATGTGTATATCTATATGTTCCGAGTTTTACCCTCCGGATTGCTATTTTACGGCAAGACTCAAATAGAGCTATGTGACTAACATATCACATCTTTCAACTTCTATACTTATTCTAAGTATTTACCTAGTCATAAAACTCGTTTCCAAACAACCTCTAAGGGTCGTTTGTTCCATTTAGCCTACATGGGCATTTTGGTCGATTTTTGTCATTCTTTTACGACGAAGGACTATTAGTGCTTGTTTGAACCCCAAAGTCCGACCTTTTAACCATATTCTTGTTTAGAAACCAATATGTTTCTAAAAAACCATAATCATAAGTCAATTTATTCGCTTACCTAAAAGATAACCAAATAAATTATTTTAACCTTGTCTAACTGTTATAAAACTCCAAATTCTACATGGTGAGTTGTATTATTATACATACCTGGCTCGGATCAATATATTGACCCGTTTCAATACATTTCCTTAGTTGCTACTAAGTGATAGCGATGTAAGCATCCATGTGCTATTTATTTCCTAAAATCATGCAACTTGACAACCCATTAGTCGATATTGTCAAAGGGTGATAATTTCACCTTTTGACCCGTTTGGTCTAAATGATCAATTACCATTGTCAAATTGTCAAAATTACTATTTTGCCCTTAATGGTTATTATGATTTAACTTATATGATAACCATTAAAAGTACATGCTTCATTCTTCATAATATGATCGAATTACCGGTTTAACTCATTTTTAGCCATCACTATGTTTTCTTGTCATATTTGATTATCTTGTTCCGTACGACCACACGTCGGAACATCATATCTCAATTAGGTATTTTTATTTTTCGTAACTAATACGACAAAAGAATATTATAAATATATGACTAGTGTAAGATATACTTACTTTGCATCCGAATTATGCTTTTTCCTTCATTCATGATTCGTTTGACCCGCTTCCTTCCCCAAGCTTTCGCCTAGCTTGCCAAGCGTCAAACTATCATTGTAATTGTAAGACGATTAAGTTAGTCATAATCATTTACGACTATTTCATCTTACGGATTTTTATGTCGAAGCTCTTATTCGACTTCATCATTGGTTAGTTTGATTTTCTAAAATCAACTACCTTACTCATATAACATGCACAATCAAGGCAAACCAACATTATGATTAGAAACCATCTTATCCCATATCTCGTGTAATTAGTCAAGTTAGCCAATTACGTGTTTCACTCGAATTTCAACACTATAATTCTCATTTAGGCATTTTAACAAACACCTAGTGGGCATAATTCTACACATTTGCTAACTAGTTCATAACTAGTCATTTTTACCAAGATTAACATCAAAATTCACCACTATCACTTATGATCAATACTCAAACTTGCAAATTGTTTAAGTATTTCCCGATTACTAACATGCATGATGATCCTAATCACAATCATATCATCAAATTCATTATATGATTAAAACCCACTTAACCTAATGTGGTAAATCATTCAATCATTCAATCCATAGCATGTTATGTATGATTTTCACTTAGGGTTTTGTTCCTAAGCAAATATACATCACTAATCTAGCCATGGCTTCTCTAATCCATGCCTAATTCGCGATTAGGATGATTATCCAATTTTTACAACTTCAAGATTGTTAGAAATTCGACATACCTTACGATCCCCTTGACTTGGTGACCGTTTCTATGTGTTCAAATCCAAATTTGACCCTTGTTTGATCCTCCAATTTGAGGGTTTTGTTGAAGTTTAGGGTTGAGCTCCATGGGAGCTTTCCTGAGATCGATCCAGAACACACATGTGTGTGTGTGTTTGTGTTTTGTTTAGTTTAATAACTTTTCTAGTTATCCCACTTTAACCCCTCGTGTTTGGTTCGTTATTAAGTAGGCCACAACCTACTTATTTTCAACAATATTCCCAGTTATTAACTAGGTTTAATATTCCTAGTTAACTTAGCGGTTTCAGGAATATTTATGACTAAGTTTATTTTAAGTCCCGTTAGGTCGGGCCTTCTATAAACTTTATTTCCTCCAAAGCCTTATTCTACTTTTATTTAATATTAGGTTTATTTATTTAAAATCCTAATATTCACCGGGTTACTTTTACCACTGACGGTATTTTACCCGCCTTTTAGTATTAACATGGGTTAATTACCAAACCCATTTTCAGGGTGTTACAGTTTAGGAATTAGAGTGGATGATATATTGATTTATAGAAGAAAGTTATAGTGAGTAAAATTAAGGGTACTAAGAATAAGGCAGACGAAAAGAAATGATCATAAAATTAATTAAGGATCATTAATATAAGGATCATTATGTGAAGAGATTGTGATATGTCTATTACTAACATCAAAAGAATAGACTTAGTAAAATTCTACTTAAACAAAGACAAATCAGCTTTGGCCAGAAGTGTAATCATTTAAGTATGTGTGCAAAGTAATCATGACAAATCAGCTTTGGCCAGAAATGAGACAATCACTTTAGTTATGCACTTGTCAAGCATGCTAAACATAAATGAATTAAATCAGCTTTGGCCATAATTAAGACATTTCACGTTTGTAATGCATACTCAACATAGCTTTTATAATACTTGAACAATAAATAGATGTATTAAATCAGCTTTGGCCAGAAATGATACATCAGAAGCTCATTCAAGTTAAGCTATTTTGGTTTTGTAAAACATTATTTGATCCTTATTAGTTAACTAAGTAATTACAAAAACCAATTATTTAATAGCAAACCATCTGTTAGCGCGGATCGAACTCCGCGGTGAGTTCGCTGGGGTTGCGGGGACAGCGTGCCCCCGCCTGGGGTTCGGGGCGGAGCCCCGAAAGAATTTTAGTTCACATTAAACAGCTTAAGGTAATGAGGTCTCGACTGAGTTATGAGATCTCGAGTCAGTTATGAGGTCTCGAGTCGCAACCTGTTGTCTCGAGTCGGAACCATGGTCTCGACTATCACATTTTATGAGATCTCGAGTCAGTTATGAGGTCTCGAGTCGCAACCACGGTCTCGAGTTATGAAGATTGAAGCCCTTAGTCGAAAACTCAGTGGTCTCGAGTCGAGACTGTTGTCTCGAGTTATGAAGTTTTGAGCCCTTATGATCTCGAGTCGAGACCTTGTAGTCTCGAGTCGAGACCTGATGGTCTCGAGTTGTAAACTTCTGGTCTCGAGTTGTAAAGTTTTGATGACCTTTATGATTTCGAGTCGAGACCTTGTGGTCTCGAGTCGAGATCTGATGGTCTCGAGTCGTAGTCTGATGGTCTCGAATCCACTATTAACAGCTGTTTTGTGATAATAACTGAAAACTCGAAATTTTAGGGATTGTGAGATAGTGTTTCCTATTTTATTTCTGATCTAAACTTATCACAAGATTTCGAAAATAATAACTGAAAATCCTTTAACAGTTTTCGAAATTTTAATAGATAAAATTTAGATCAAACATTGGAAAAACATCTACTAATCCAAATTATATTCCAAAATAAGGGAATTTTCGAGTTTTCTCTTAGAACAATATGATGAACCCTAAAATATAAAAACATAATTCTGGGTTCCGAAATCTAAATTTTAAGACTTTCTTTAATGGATTTCGAATATTAGTTTACCCATTATAATTTCGAGTCAACTTATTAAACATGCTTTTCCGAAAACAGGGATTTCGGCAACAAAGACTCGAAAACAGCCGTGATCATGAAGGCTTAAAAAATTTTCTGTTTTCCAGATTTTTGATCCCAGAATAATGGATACAAAACAGAACTGATTTATCAACATATGCTCTGATACCACATGTTGATCAGTTCTGTTTAAACATAAAGGAAAACATGTAAATAATACCTGTTACAGCAGACAGGCCAGTAGAGAATCCAGTCAGAGATGCAGCCATTGAGTTCGACATACTTGTCAGGATGATCTGGTTCCTCCTTAGGGTGTAAGGTAATGATGGTGATGAAACCTAAAGTAGGGAGGTTTCGGTTTTAGGGAGAGAGAGTCGATGATGTTATGAGGGTTATGTGTTTGTCTAACTTGTGTAACCCTTGAACTCTCTAATAACCTCCTTATTTATACACCCAAGAGGAAACCTAATTAGTTAATAAGGGTAATATGGTCCATCAACAATTACCAACTAATTATTAATAGGTTATTAATATATTTTGATCTATATAATATAAATGATTATAATGGCTACAAGATTAAATAATATAACAATAATATATTTAATCTCACAAGAAGAAGAAAGCATTCCACGCCGTTATTCTGACTGCTATTTGCCATTTGGTGTGTGTAGCGTATGCAAAACGATAAAATGTTTAATCAAGCGCATGCGTCTTTGGCGAAAGCTGTAGAAGAAATGAAAGCTTTGCGTTTTTTTGGGTGAAGAATAGATCGAAAGAGTGGTCCATTACGTGGCGACGGTGGAGATCGTTTAATATCTTCAATGTAGGTTGATTTGTGTTTTGTTTTGTTTTGGTAGTGTAATTTTAAATTGTGATGCAATTTGTAACTTTAGTTATCAAAAACTATATAAGTATTTTTAATTGTATATCCACTTTGTCATTAACTTATCTAATATGTCACTTTATGCTCTCATGAATCAGTTGCACCAGTTCCATCTGAAGACTGGAAAGGATAAATGGGCCTGGGCTAATGAAAGTGGAGACGATTTTTCTGTTAAAAGCATTCGAATGCAAATTATGAAACAATGGGTGCAGGCCGATAACCCGGGACAGATCCATTGGAATGCTTGGGCGATTTCTAAAAGTGAGTTTCTTACATGGAGGGCATCTATGGGTAAACTCCCTTCTAAAGTTGAGCTGAGTAACAGAGGTGTATCTCTTCCGAATGTGACCTGCGACCGTTGCGGTTATGGCGTAGAAGACAACAACCACACTTTTATAAACTGCATTCTGGCGAGAGCGATCTAGTGGAACATCTTCGTTTGGGTTAGAGTCTCTATGCCGCCTAATATCGAATCAGTCCCATGCTTGATTGAAGTGATAGAGACTGCCTCAGGTTCAAAAAATGGAGGAAAATGATCAATGTCATTATGAAGGCGTCTTTTTGGCGAATTTGGCACGCGAGAAACCAGAAGGTCTTCGAAGGAAAGTTCGTCCGAGTTCAAGAAACTGTGGAGCAGATTAAGGAAGATTCCTTTGTGGTTAAAGCACCGCTCTAAACTCCCAGCTACATCTTGGGACAAGTGGTTAGAATTTTACGTGTCGAACCCGTTATAATTGTTTTTTTCTTTATCCGTTTTGTATGCTTTCCAGCGGCTTGCTGGCTCTTTATATAATGATTGCTAGATGAACAAAGCAACACCAATGATTATTTCGTATTTGTTTTCCCCAGTTCATAGTAAATCAATCATTACATAATTAATTGAACATTCCTTTCTCCTTAAGTTTTATGTCAACACTATTAAATATTATATGATTCATGGAGATGTTATATTTTCATAGAGATTTAATCTCATTCGATTTTCATATACCGGAGGCTTTCATGTATGGCTTAAATTGTAGGGTATGAGATTATTTTGGCATGGTTCATATAATGATTGCTAGATGAACAAAGTTATTTGGAGAATAAGGAAATGTCTATAGTCTTATTGAATAAAATTATTTATTTGGCATATATGTAACTTCATATATAGTTATTTTATTTCATATGATGAGGGGAAATATGTTGTTGAATTAAACAATTGGTGTGATCCAAAAAATTTATTGGCAATAGGCCCCTTTGGCTATTCATCCACCATGGTGTGTCTTCTTAGGCGTTTGAGTTTTGAAAACATTCTTATACATAGATCTCATTATGAATTAAAAGAGAATTAGCTTTACATAGAAACTTTGAATACATATGGAGGCAAAGTTGGGATACTTATGAAATTCAACTAAAAATCTTTATATGATTTTTTTATATATATGAATAATTCTATCCTTTTTTAACCAATATTTTTTTTTCCTTTTAACTTAATCAACTTATCATTTGTCGTGTAAGGATTTCATCACAATGATTAGAGTACTACTAGGTTTGACATTAATCGATGAGTCTTAATAAAAGAAAAAAGAAAAAAGAAAACAAAATACATATAATTTCCTAAAACACGTTGTTTATAATATGTTTATGAATTTTATTAGTTGAAAATTCAAGTAAAAGCATAATATAATATAGTTTAAAAACAAACAATATAACATTTTGTATGGGTTTACGAAACATTTTTATACTGAGATCTCATTGAGAATTAAAAGGTTATTAGCTTTACACGAAAACTATGAATACACATGGAGACAAAGTTAGGATACTGATGAAACCGAACAAATAAATTATTGTGGGAAGGGAAAGAAGATACTAATGAGTTTGAAAATGTTGTTTATGTACCTTTTATTATTAAAAACTAAATTTTCCTAACCCGGGATGTTCCCGGGTGATAGCCTAGTTTTGATATAAATAAACAAAACAAATAGCTAAAATGTTGAAGATGTCCCTGACTTAACGCAAAAAAAATGGATGGACTTAACAAGTCGGGTGAAAATGACAAGATTTCAAACCTTTTAGATCTAGATGCAAAAAAAAATTGAACGAAAGTCACAAAAGTGGCCAAACCTAAGGTACGAAAGTGGCATTTTACTCTAAAAAAAAGTAGACATGTTTTTCTTCAATTTATTTGGATCCTTACACACAGTCTTAAATTGGGTCATTGAGTGGTTTGGGATTGACTCGTGAGTGTGAATGAGAAGTTTCTCCCTTCCACTTTCACCTTCCATAACTTTTTTTCTCCTTTGTATCCATTCTTGTATTTCATTACACACACATATATAACATGAGAGGGGAATAGTTCTGGTGTGTGATCGGTGAATTTTGATAGTTGACAAGTCAATGGATGTCACGTGACATCCACTAAATTTCATTATTATTATTTTTTTGTTTTTCTCAAATATATAGAGTGGAAATCACTTTACAACGAGTAAATGGCAAGTGCTGGAGTGGTTCTCCTCTGGTATGTACATTGAAGGAATCAGGTTCTAATCCCTTTCAATGCAATTTTTTTATCTTTAAATTATAAATGTTACATTTAACACCCCTAGACTTTAACCATTTCTTTTTTTCTTTTTTGTTTCTTAAGTTAATTTACACTGCTCTTTAAACTTTAATAAAGTACTCTACGATTCCATACTTCGGCCAACATATTTCTATCAACATCTTGATATTTGGCCAAGATACTTATATCAACATGCTGATGTAAATTTTTCTCGAGATCGTGGTATGAGTTGTAATGTATAAGTAATCAAAGCATAAACATACATGTTATCACATCAAGAATGATTCGGTTTAGAGCGATTGTGTTATGAATTGTAATATACAAGTAATCAAAGCATAAACCAAGACTGATTCGGTTTAGCGTGCCGCAACGCGCGCGGGTATAAAACTAGTTTATCATAAAAAGAAAGAGCTTTGTTTTTTGTATGGTTAATAATTAAAATACACACAAAGAATACTTAAAGTAATATTGATTATGTTTATCTCTTACACCAGAACACACAACTTTTCTTTAATTGAGATAACAAACACAAACTTGAAAGTTAATTATTAAAAATTACATGAAACTTAATATTTTTATTTTTTTTCCCAAATATATTGATCAAAGCGGTTGTCAAAGACCTTATTTGTGTTAAAAAGATGGTTTAAGAATCACGTGAGTTGACAATGAAATTTTGGCGAGTGAGAGGGTTTAGGACAACCGGGGGTCCAGCAGTGCGAGGCCAAGCATTTTTCATTTTCTCAGTTTCGTCTTGCCATTCTTTGCTCATTGTTCTCGGAGTAGTACCTATTCAAAATATGCAAACTATTAATGTTACAAAATGTTTATTAACGTTTGTTTTATTTATACTTAGGTTATTCTTGAGATTTTAATTTTCTATTAAATTACACATACTTGGGATAGGAAAAAAAAAAGTGAAAATACAATGAAAAGGCTAGCTTAACCATACCCAACTAGCAAAAAGTCGAAACGAAATCATAGAAAAATATGGAAATTCTATTCACTCACATAGTGACATGAGGGCATACTAGTTTTTTTTTCTTCTGACATAGTCATATGAGGGCACAATGGTCTTTTTGTTCTTCCCGTTCATAAGAGTTATAAGACACTTAATATCAAATATGATTTTATTCAATATATACACATATAAAACTATTTTTTAAACGAACATAGTACCATACACCGTTGACCCTCCCCTCATATTTTCCTTTTCCGTTAGCCACCACAATGCCATCACTAGCGACTTTGTGTTTCTGAGGACCAAACACCACCGCACCGCACCACACGTCATCTCCCCTTTTCTTTTTTGGTTCCTAATATCAAAGCACCATCACTACAATATCCCGACCTAACAACTTCTTGTCCGTCGGACCTAAGCCAGGGGGACCGAGTGTCATGCGGCTAAGCCTCCTAGGGTAGTTTGCCGCTAGCGACACCTCCGCCACCCCCTAGCGTTGCGACGAGGGTACTTTATATGTAACACCCCACGAAAACGCTCAACCGCATTGGCTTCTTCAGCGATTGTTTACTAAATTTAGGGATTAAATTTCTTTCAACTTGGGGATCATGTGACAACCCGAATTCTCGAGGTTAGAAGCATTCGCTTTACTTGCTTGTTTCGGTTTATGTTGTAACGCTTTACTTAACGTCACACGAATTAGTACACGTAACTAATATCCAAACTAGTTATATATAGTATGAACCAAAACTCATTTATTACTTACTATCTACCACTCAAAACCCAAACGAACTATAGGTATATATATATAGGGCAATGCTAGACAGAAAACCCTCATTTTCTTAAAAAACTCTGGAAACCCAAATCTCCCCCCATTTTTACCCAACCTCCTGACATTTTTTTTTTGAAAAAAATAACACATGTAATATACATGTTTTAGAGTGTTTTGGGCCAAAAAAAACAAAAAAGCGCCGAAGGGATTTTAAAAAAAAAAATAAACAAATTTCAGCAATGTCCGGTTGCCTAACATGTGTTAGGCACAAAAGACAGAAATTGCTGAATTTTTTTTTTTTAAATTATCCCTTCGGCGCTTTTTTGATTTTTTTGGCCCAAAACTCTTAAAAACATGTATATTACATGTGTTATTTTTTTCAAAAAAAAAATGTCGGGAGGTTGGGTTTTCTAGGGTTTTTTATATAGATAGGGTTTTCTATATAGCCCCACCCTATATATATATATATATATATATATATATATATGTGTGTGTGTGTGTGTGTGTATGTATGTATAATTCTTTTACGAAATAACTAACCCGTTAGCATAACCCGAAGCCCAACCCCGCATACCACACTCTTGCGGCCCGAACCCACACCCACATCTTCGGCCCAAACTGAAGGGCAGCCCAATCTGTTTTAACTCAAAACCAACACCCTTTGTCCCCCTAACTTGTTTACGACCCATACAAGCCCAACCCGTCTCCAATACATGCTACCCACATGCACTCTCAGGGCACTCACTAGACCAAACGAAGTACTCCGAGAGTAACTCGAGTCCATCACCGATTCCGGGGAAAACCCAGTAAGCCACACACCCGTAGGCACGACGGTGAAATTACCCTTAAAACCCGTTTGGCTCAGCGATCGAACCCAGGTTTCCTTGGGTCTCCTATGATTGCCCACCAGTGCCTCACTCTACACCAAGTGAGAGTCGAACCTGCATCTCTCAAGAGAAATGCAAGCCTTCCACCACTTATCTAGATATCATTGGCCTGGAAATTAACTTTATGATTCCGTTTTGAAAACTAATACCAAATTAAAACGTTCACTCCACCATAAAATTCTGGTGCCCGTAGCTTTTACATTATTGTAGTTGAAAAGATGCATTTCTTTTGTAAATCATGAAAACACCATAATCTGGTAGAACAAAAGCTGATTTTCTGCTAACATTTGTATTTGTCAAACACTATTTTTGAAGACGTTTACAGAAGTTTTTTTTTTTTCTTTCTATTTTTATATAACATTTATAGAACTGAGTGAATCTGGAAATCAATAAAACAGAATTCAGATATAATATGTTATCACTAAAAAATGTATAAAAGTCGAAGATCCATGAAAGATTCTATAAAACACACTTGCCTCCAAAAAGCTTGTTGGTGGAAACAATATGATCCATTATGAACCCAAATACAGTAGCTGCTATTGATGCAACAATCAGCCTAGCCATCTTTGTACCCTGAATAAGAAAAATAACAAATATGCACTCACGTTCATGATGTAATTCGTTTTTCTAGAAAATTAAACGAGTAATAAATATTTCTTAATAAAGGTCTAAATAACGTCAGTGAACCCGGTAGAGATTATGAACCAAATTCTTTTATAACCCGGTAGTCCCCATGATACATTCTGGTTACATTTACGGGTATATATATACCTGTGACTGCTATAAGAACCATGTTTAGTGACAAAAAATGATCTACACCAAAATCGAAGATGGCACTCAGAAAACGAAGATGTTCTTTAGTACCTTTGTGCTGAAATAATCTGATTAAATGTGAATTACAAATATGGTTTTCAAAATATGGATTGGATGATAGTACTAGTACATTTGTTGTTCCGAACAAACCTATACCTATGAAAATTTCAAGATCTATATTCCTTATTTGTCTCCTTAACACTTGATTTTATAGTTATAACTGAAACTACTAATTAGAAAAAAAAAAAAAAAAACTAATGAAATCGATTTAAAAGTATATTTAAAAACAAACATTTAAAACTCAAATGAATGACGATAAAATATTTTAATCTTTTAATTGTATGTTTGACAAAAAAATTATGATTATTTGAAAATGTCTTGTAACAGAATGAGAATTTCTTCTTCCAAATCTTTTAATTGTATGTTTGACAAAAAAATTATGATTAATTATTTGAAAATGTCTTATAACAGAATGAGAATTTCTTCTTCCAGTTGGTCAAACATATATAGAATTTCATGTGATATTAAAAAAATCAATGTATATTTTCATTTTCTGGAAAAAAAAATCCTCAGTAAAATTTCTATATATTAAATTCTATAACTTATTTAAAGTAGATGTATTTGTAAAGGCATATTAAAAATAACTATTTTTATTCCTAGCCCGCTTTGGGGTGCGCTAAATCAAGTCATTATTGGTTTAATAACATTTATGTTTGTATTTAGATTATTGAGTAAACTGCCATTTTGGTTCTTGTGGTTGGTTATTTTTGCTATTTTAGTCCAAAACTCAAACTTTTTGCATCTGGGTCCCTGTGGTTTTAGTTTTATTGTCATTTTAGTCCAAAAATGAAATCAGGTCATATTTGTCTTATAAAATCCTGCTATTTTTTCCTTTTTCTCAGGGGCAAAATGATCATTTTTTTTTATAAAGAGTGAATTGCAAGAATTGTCCTTTATCTTTATACCCATTTGCAGGCGATGTCCTTTATGTTTAAAATTGACGATTTTTGTCCTTTATGTTTTCAAATCATACATGTTTTGTCATTTAGCCCTAACCCAGTTAGATTTTTCTGTCAAATCTGGTCATGTGCAATGCACATGAGTGTAAAATTGTCTTTTAACCCTATTCTTTAAAAATACATAAAAAAAGAAAAAAAATATTATATATCATAACAAAACCCTCTTCTTCCCCAAATCAATCCCATTTCAAAACCCTAATTTCTCTTCAACAACCTGCAACAATTCTCTATGATTATCTATACAAACACACACTACCATAACCGAATAAAAATCTAAATTCGTCTGAGTATGATACGTGCGTCTGATATCCTTCTGTTCGATGTTGCAGCCCTTTATATCTTCTTGGAATTAAATTCCTTTTCGTCTAGCAGCGCCTCCTCCTAAAATAATGTCTTCGTGCATCTAGCATGCCCTCCTCTAATAATTTATAATAGCCAATCCCCTATTGTCTGATGTATGCGTAGAATCCAAGGTTCAATATATGATATTTTTCTTTATGTCCCCTGTTGCTGATATATATGCCTCCTCTAAACAAATATGTGAAGGTGGTGGTACGGGGGCGGGTGGTGGCACGGGGGCGGGTGGTGACGGGAGCGGATGTTGGTGGAGGGTTTTAGTGGTGGTAACAGACGGTGTGGGCTGCGTGGAGGTGGTGGCGGTGGTGGTACCGTAGTTAGACTGATAGTGTGTTGTGACTTGTGATAGAGATAGAGGTTTATCATATATATGTGTGTGTGTTTGTATAGATAATTATAGAGAATTGTTGTAGGTTGTTGAAGAGAAATTAGGGTTTTGAAATGGGATTGATTTGGGGAAGAAGATGGTTTTGTTATGATATATAATATTTTTTTTTTCTTTTTATGTATTTTTAAAGAATATGGTGAAAAGACAATTTTACCCTCATGTGCATTGCACATGACCAGATTTGACAGAAAAAACGAACTGGGTTAAGGCTAAAGGACAAAACGTGTATGATTTGAAAACATAAAGGACAAAACTCGTCAATTTTAAACATAAAGGACAGCGCCTGCAAATGGGTATAAAGATAAAGGACAATCCTTGCAATTCACTCTTTTATAAATAAATACCATATTTTATACGACAAATATGACTTGATTTGCCCCCGAGGAAAAGGACAAAAATTGCAGGATTTTATAAGACAAATATGACCTGATTTCATTTTTTGACCAAAATGGCAATAAAACTGAAACCACAGGGAACCAGATACAAAAGGTTTGAGTTTTGAACTAAAATGGCAAAAGTAATCAAACCACAGAGACCAAAATGGCAGTTTACTCTAGATTATTTGTACATTGCTATTCATAACACTATTTAAAAAATCGAGACAAAAATAAAATATACCCGTTCAAGAAAAAAATTATTGAAGTTTAAAAAGTATAGAGTAACTTTATAAAGTGTAGAGGGTGACAACGGGTAATTTAACTTAGATCGTGGGGTATGGTGGGGCGGGGGTTTGGGGCATGGGTTGACACGTGGACTTCGAGGGGCACCGCTGGTCAGTTGGATGTTGGGTCGGTATGGCGGGGCGGGGCTAGCCCGCATGGGTTGGCCACGTGTTATAATTTTTTTTTTCAATATTTTTTTCAAAGTAGTTGGGGTATGGGTTTGGCTTGTCCAACACAGCCAATGAGAGCCGGCCACGAAAGACCGCTAGGCCCGCCCAACGCCCGGGCTGAAACCCCCGCCCAAGGAGCCACGCCGAAACCCAAGCCCACCCGGGGTGGTGACTTGAGCGTTTGTACCCAACCCCCGCCCCATATCCCATAGTGTTAAAACAAACATAAGCAACACAAAGTTCATAGGTGTCAAGCCCTCTTGTTTATTTTTACTTGTTGTACTCTCCCCTAAAGTTCTATGATAATACAATTCAAACCTTTGTTTTTTTGTAAATTGTATTCTCTCTCAATCTTGTTTTTTAAACCTTAATTTTTAATGCATTCTAATAATAGATATGAGATGAATAAATTGGGATAGCAAAATAAATCTTTCCCTGCGCATTTATGACATGCATATCTAGAGTGTTTTAATTTTCAGTCATAATATATGCATCTTTAATATAGTGTTATGATATTGAAAACCTTGTTTTGTCTTTGTGGTTTTGTTCCGTGGATATCAAAACAAATTTATTTTCAAAGTTCATCAACTAACAAATATGTAACATTCTCACCGCAATCCGTGGATATCAAAACAAAATATGTATGAACTTTGACGATGGCATTCTCATATGAATTTAGTTTATAAAAATCCTTATGATTTTGTAATGTTAGTGTTGCAGGCTATAGTCGAATATATGAGAATCTCTTAAAAAAAAGACTTTCGAAAAAATGGATTTATATGGAGTGAATTTGATAATTTTTAAAGTGATTCTTTTTGGGGGTGTATGACAAGTAACAAGAGGGGTACCTTTAGCCTACCCGTCAATTATACAAAGAAAATAAGGAACAAAATTTGCATGGGTTAGTAATTGAACCCGTGTCCCTTGAATCCTTGATCCATCCAACAACAGAGCCACCCCAACACATGTTCTTCTAATACCAAAATATGCTTTCAACTCTACATATATTAGAGTAAATTACCTTTTTAGTCTTTGTGTTTTAATAGTTTTAATCACTTGAATCTAACATAACAAGTTTAAGTACTTTAGTACTAAGATTTTCATTTTATAACTCTTAGAGTCCAAATTACTAACTATATTAAGTTTTCTCAGTTATTTTTTCTTGAAATGACCAAAATACCCTTATAATTCAAAATAAAAGCTAATATAATACTTTATTATATATAACAATAATATATAAATTCTTTCTTCTAAATTGTAACATAAACAACCAAATATAAAAAATAAAAAACTGAAAAAATGTTCTCTAATCTCTACCCACATCATAGATTAAATCAAACCCACAAAAAAAGAAAGTAAAACATCAAAAACAAGATTAATAAATTCACAAGGTCGAGTTCAATTCTATTTTTTTTACTTTCAATGATTTGCTTCAATGAAATCAGGTTACATCGTACAATAGTATCCACGAACACACACATCTCTTCCTTGGTATTCTCCGGCGGCACGGCAACAACATAAAACTCCACAACAAAAGTGCAACCGTGTCATATGTCGGTGACACGTGAAGTGTAGAAACGGGCTGGTAGTAACATACCAGCAGAGAAAGACTAGAGGGAAGGCGGCGCCTTCTGTACTCAGACCTGAGGCGACAGAGACTAGAGAGAAGGCGGGTTCTGGCATGAACAACGACGACGACAATGTATATACTCAGATATGAAGAGTGCAGATGGAGGTTGGGGTTGGGGTTGGGGGATGAAGAGTCAAATCTGAAGAGTGAAGATAGGGATTGGGGACGTGCAGTGGTGGTTTTGTGGAGGTGGTTTTGCGGTGGTGGTGGAGGTAGTTGGTGCAATGGTGGTTGTGAGGTGGTGGCAAGTGGGTGGTGGCAAGTGGAGGTGTGGTGGTGGTGGAGGAAAGGTGCTGAAGATGGAGAGTAGAGAGAGAAAGTGGTTTGTGTGTGTGAGTGAATGCGTGTGTATTAAAAGTATTTTGTATGTACTTTATGCATTATAGGGTTGTATCTAGGTGTGAAATTGTCACACCCCGACTAGCAGCGGAAGTAAAAAGGGGATGCAACAGACACCTCTGGTACAAGCACATTGTTTATAAAGATACTATATTGTCATTCAACTATATTTTACATTACAGTGTTGATTACATACTACATGCATGCTACAGCGGCATGTTCCCGGGAACCACGTTAATCTTCTAAACATGATACTCCTATATATGTATTCATCTGTAAAGCAAATCTTGAAACAAAAAACGAAGGTATCACACAAGTCTTAAGTTACCTGAAAAGCATGTTAAAGTTTGAAAGGTCAACTACAAATAGTTAGTGAGTTTCACGAGTTCTGTTTGTATTGCACAATGCAAACGTAAGTCAAGTTTTGCACATTTGATGTAATTATACTAAGCCCACAAGTGAGGCCTCGATGGTGCATACTCAAGACCGTGGTCTACATCTACCACATCATTGCCCCTGTGTAGCTATGGCTAGCACCCCCATAGCCTATGCATGAACACATGCAATTGCGGCGTATTTCATGGCGTTCCGAGCCATCGCAATTGGGTTTATCAAATCAATAGTATTATTTATACATTCACCGGCCTACAGTTAATCATTTCGGCATGTGGGGACTTCACGTGTACTAGTGTTGACTCAGATAATACACATCAAATCTTATTGGCATGTGCAAGTATGTACAATATGCAATTCACCCTATGTAAAACAGTTTAAAAACGGGGTATCAAAAACTCACGTAATAGATTAATCCAAGTATGCTCACACGTAAAGTATCCGCTAATCCAAATCAATTGTCAATATTGCAGGGTTAATTACCGAAAACAGTTCTCAAGCTGGTAATTGCTATATTGTTGGTGCATATTTTGTATGTCCGCCACTGTACGAATAGGCTAGATAGAGCGTGTGTTGAATATTGTATAGATTAGTGTGAATACGGTCCAGAACATTTGTGTTAAAGCCCTTTCGCACGAAAGAGCTTTTTCGTGCGAAATGAGCCATTAGCCCTCTCGCACGAGAGAGCCCTCTCGTCCCAGGTGGTTTCGCGCGACTAGGCTTTGCCTATAAATAGAGGATGAGGGTTTCTCATTTGTAAGCTTTGGAGTTCCCAGAGGGGAAATGTCACACCCCAAAAACGTCGCAGCGGAATTTAAAACGTAGTGGTGATGGAAGTTGGTGCCCATTTCTATCTTGATGTTTGATGCATTATATTGTTAGACAATATTACTAATTTAAAACATAGATTTTAAACTTAGCGTCCCAAAACACGACATAACCATGACATGATAAAGTTGTCTTTGATCCTCACGGATCTTATTACATTTGTCCTAGAAAGTTTAAAAGTCAGTCCAACATTTTTAAGTGACAAAACATGCATCAACAAACACAAGATACGTCATGATTCCCGAAGCCGAACTCAAGTACCTGTAGAACACGTTTAAAATCAAGTGTCAACACAAAGGAAGGTGAGTTCACATAATCAAATTTAAACAATTTGATCCAAAGGAAAAATTTCTAATTATGTGTTTATTGTAAAACATCCATATAATATTTTTAGAAAGTCCATTTACTTCCTTAATAAAATCCATGCGTCATCCGTCGTAAGTTCAAAAACCCGACATTAAGGCATTTTCCCAAGTTTTGTATATTAAATTCATAGCGTCAACGTTCAGACTCGTATGTTAGCTAGACAATACGAACTATATATTTACTATGCAGGGATAATCAATGCCAGCCAATAACCAGAATTTAAATTCGTCGTTTGACTTGACACGGGGCGACCGGTCACGACGGGGTTGTCAACCCGATAGATCTACCAACAATTCATCGTGTACAATACTTAATCGATTAAACGACATCATTGGCGCAGGGTCCATATTGGGACCATATATGATGTCTGCCTCACGTACAATATATATATCCTACTAATATGACAAATTTAATATACGATGTTGTAAGAATCCCCTGAAATCCCCACCGAAATGTAAGCCTATGTTGTTACTTACTCTCTTGAGACCAAGCAATATTCGTTCCAACCACACCATTGTTTTCCCCCGAAAACATATATTCATCAAAAAACGTTCTACCTCGAAACGTATGATTTATCAAACTCCATATATTTTCAACGAAAATATATAATTTATATTAAAAGGTATGTTTTAATCAAAAAACATTATTAAACCCTTTTTGGCGTGTTCTACCCCCAAAATATATACAAAGCAGTAAAAAAGGGGTTTAGTGACACTCACCTTTGGGTGCGTATTTTTAAATAGCGCAATCCCATAGTTTGATTTCTACACGTCCTATTATATGTAGGAACGATTTATAAATCAATATATCACAAAAATCCTAAGTTTCTCCGTTTCTTATAATTTTCACATAACTTTGAGATTTTCTCGAAAAATCATCGTTTTTGATTATGTTGGCACGTTAATATATATATATGTTTAATATTTTTGCGACTTGAACGATTTTATTGGTGACCGTTATCATGTAAATCTGTTAACACTCCCGTTTATACGCAATATATCTACGATTTGCGCGTCGTAATATATATACATAAACGCTCACATAAATTTTTATCGAAACATGCGTAATCTTGTTAACTTATCTATTTTGTCAATTTTTAAGGCAAATATACATAAAATGTCTTATATGTATCAAATTTCTTGCTCGACAAACCAGTTACACATTTAACGCGATTTTTACCGTTCCTATTGCATAAAACGCACAAGTATACATGCATAGTCTAAATTTCCATTATCATGTTAAAACTTAACATATTTTCACATTCACATGTTTAAATCACATAACACATCTTAACACATAAAGTTCACCCAAAAATTACCCATACTAGTGTTCATTGGAAAAATGCGTAGCGATTCGGTAACATTTTTGGGCGTCGGAAGTCACGTATGACTAACCAAACACCAAGTAAACTTAAAACTAGTTAAAATACTTGTTTTTAAACTAAAAATATCAGTTTACTTACTGATCTAAATCAGTTTCATAAAAATCATTCGAAAAGCCGATTTTTGACCATTTTAACGCATAGTTTTGCGTTAAAGATTACTATAATCATCCCAACTCGGAATGACTTGATATTTTAACACAATACATGTTATTTACTGATTAAAATAGTGGTTATAATCAGATTAGTGCAGTTTTTGTGTAAGTCACATAAATCATGCGATTTCACGTATTTTACAACTTCTAAAGCACCAAGTACAACATGCAAGACTAGTAAACATCATGACAAAGTTATATGTCACTAAACACTTTAAAATAACTTTATTATAGTGTTTATAATCTGATTAAAACTGATTTTTATTAAATCATACTCATATGATAATTTCATGCCTTCACATCATCATGTAAGTTCACATATGTGCATCTAATGCACTCATACAACATCATTATCATCACTTATGATCTAATCATACTCTAATATTCACTAACATCATGTTCTTACAAATATTACACATATCATCATGATCATTCAAATCATTCATATTCATTCATGTTTACATCTTTCACATTTAAGATTATATGACAACTTTTATATGCATGCATACATATATACATACATATATATACGAAATACATACATGCATATACTTCCAAGAATTTACTTTTCAACGTGTCACTTCCAAATCTTAAATCATTTTAGAACATTCTTTCATAACACCTAAAAATTCCTTCATGCATCATACTTTTCAAGAAATCAAATAAATCAAGTAATCTTTCATCAAAAATCAAAATACAACATATACACATACACACACACATTCTCAGCCATATATACATATATGCATACACCCATTTTTATTTTATTCAAAACTCATTTGTTTGTAGTTTTCAAGTTAATGTTTAGATTCAAGAACAAGAGAAACTTTCACTATCATCTTCATCACTATGAATCAAGAACAAGATTTAGAAGAAAATATGTTATACCTTCAAGATTCTTAGTGGGTTTTATGATTTATGTTGATGTGAAGTCTTGTTCTTGCTCAAACCTCCTTGGAATCACTTCTAAACCTTCTTGAAATCTTGAAATCAATTTGATATGGACATGATTCTTCAAGATTTGGATTTGAAAATGAAAATGATAGTGAAATAGGGGGTGTTCGGCCGAGATTGTTTAAGGAAAGAGAGTGATTTTTGAAATGGGTTTTCTTGGAATTGTGAGAATGTATGGAAGGTTTGATATGTATAATCATCACCATCATTCTCTAGGCATGACAAGTGTCCATAATGCAAGAATCAAGAGGGTTTTGGCAGCCCTAGGTGCCACCACATACTCCCCCCTCTCACACATTTTATATACATACATATATTATATGTAAATTTGAGTTAAAAACAGGTATTTTACTGATTACCGGGTATTTTATCTAGCGTTTTAATCCCGTTTTAGTGCGTTTTAAATTATTTTTATCATTCTATAAAAATAATCACTTAAAATTATTACCGAAATAATTACCAGTTGCCTTGACTGTCACACCCCCAAATTACCACATGTGGTGACCCCGCTAGGCGTGTGACGTATAAGGATCCAACCACCAACCACATTGAACTAATATCAAGTTATTAATTAAAGTTCCCATTTATTATGATAAACCATTCATAACATAATCCAAGTTTAACATGTTCAGCAGAAGCAAATAGTAAAACATTGTTTAAACGTTTCAAAACCAAGTGTATGTGAAATCAATAAACAAGTCATGCATATCCAAGCAGTGCGACCCATGACCAATCCAGCCATCCAGATAGCAAGTTCCTTATCCATAGTACCTAACGACCTACGAGCATTCAACAAGTGTATCAGACAATGCTGGTGGGTTCATAGTTTTACGAAAACGTTAATTGCCAAGTGATTAGTTCAGTTCATTGTTAATAATGCTGATAATAACTCGAGTACCGTACAAGATGGCTACCAGATTGTTTTGCCCTTCCCCAATGCCCCCTATCTAAGCATTGGTCATGATTTAAGGTCATTAGTTCACGCCCGTCCTCTCAGGTACGGTGTGAGGTTGCCAAGCCTAATAGCGCTATCAAATAATACCCCGTTACCTCTCAGGTAACTATTCGGTATAAGATGGGACTTAGGTGATAGGAAATGAGTGTATTATCTAACATTCCAATTTTTACCCAAAAGACTTATTCCTCTCAGGAATACCCAATGATTGTCCCACCCACCGGGACGCATGCTCAAGAGGAATGAACTCATCTTAGATTTGCTCGGTATGTTAAGTTACCCGTCCACGTTGGTCAACCCAAACCCTACCGTGGTTATCAATCAAAATCAGTTTCACAATAAATCATTCAAGTCACGTATTTTACACAGTTTGCATCTACTACAAGATCACCGTTTATCACATATCAAGTATTCAGTCCTCATATATGTTCACATCTCATGTGCAAGTCTCATAATAACATTTCACAATCACAAGTGTACAATATCACAATCATCCTAACGGTTTCACTGTTCAGGCCATTGGCCTCCACGGCGAAGTATCCTTAATGACGAAGGTCTATCCTTCGTCAAGCATGAATGCGACGAAGAATCATAGTGGTTCGCCAACACTAGGCGACGAAGAACTATATTCTTCGCCAAAAATGAACGTGACGAAGTATCCCAAAGGTTCGTCAGGGGATAGTCGACGAAGAACTTTGGTTCTTCGTCGAACTCAGTTCTCCAAGGGTTTCCTACGCTTGTCATCGTAGCTTTTCTGCCGGTCACGCGCTGCCGCCATACGATTTCTAATCTGGACAATCTTTTCAGAAGTTTCAAGTACAAGTTCCGAACCTGTGATCTGGTTGTCACGCACCTCAGCCCAACAGAGAGAAGAACGGCATTTCCGTCCATACAATGCTTCGAACGGAGCTGTCTGGATGCTGGTATGGTAGCTGGTGTTGTAAGAGAACTCTATCAACGGCAAGTGTTTCTCCCACCCCTTACCAAAATCGATCACACATGCTCGCAGCATGTCTTCAAGCGTCTGGATGGTTCGTTCGCTTTGACCATTCGTCTGTGGGTGGTAAGCAGTACTCATGTCGAGACGTGAGCCGAATGATTTATGCATTGATTGCCACAAATCCGATGTGAAACACGGGTCACGATCCGAGATAATAGAGGTTGGAACCCCGTGCCTAGAAACGACTTCCTTTAGGTAAACAGCAGCAAGTTGTGAGAACTTATCAGTTTCTTTGATCACAAGGAAGTACGCAGATTTCGTGAGGCGATCAACGATCACCCAAATGGTATCGTTTCCGTTTTGAGTTCTTGGCAGACCAGTGACGAAATCCATAGCTATTTGCTCCCATTTCCACATGGGTATTTCTGGTTGCTGAAGCAGGCCTGGGGTTTCTGATATTCTACCTTGATTTTTGCACAAGTCAAACACTTACTCACATACGTCGCGATGTTAGCTTTCATCTTTGGCCACCAATACAAGGCTTTGAGGTCCTGATACATCTTATCCGAACCCGGGTGAATAGAGTATCGGGACTTATGCGATTCATCCATCACACGCTCCCTAAGATTTCCAAACAAAGGGACCCATATCCGTTCCGTAAAATAATAAATGCCGTCAGATCTCTCCACGGGTCATTTTTCCATGCCCCGCAAATATTCAGCTTCCAAGTTTTCTTCCTTCAACGCTTCAGTCTGAGCCGAACGGATCTGATCGGGTAGATTAGAGTGGATAGTAAGCTGCAGAGCGCGAACACGCTTAGGTTTCGTTTCCTTTCGACTAAGGGCATTAACTACAACGTTAGCTTTACCTGGGTGATACTTGATTGCACAGTCATAGTCGTTTAAGAGTTCTACCCAGCGACGCTGTCGCATATTCAACTCCTTCTGATCAAAGATATGTTGAAGGCTCTTGTGGTAGGTATAAATAGTGCATTTAGTACCGTACAAGTAATGCCTCCAGATTTTTAACGCAAAGACCACGGCCCCCAACTCTAAGTCATGAGTCGTGTAATTCTTCTCATGAACCTTCAACTGCCGAGAAGCATACGCTATCACCTTCTTGTGTTGCATTAGCACACAATCGAGACCCTGAATAGAAGCATCACAACACACCACAAAATCTTCGGTACCCTCAGGTAATGACAAAATTGGTGCACTGCAGAGTTTTTGTTTCAAGAGCTGGAAAGCATCTTCCTGCTTCGTTCCCCAAGAATATACCACGCCTTTTTGTGTCAACGAGGTAAGAGGTTGAGCGATCTTCGAGAAGTCTTTAATAAATCTGCGATAGTACCCAGCGAGACCAAGAAATTTTCACACCTCTGAAGGATTCTTCGGTGCCGCCCAATTTCTGATAGCATCAATCTTAGCTGGATCCACGTGTATCCCCATTTCATTAACAATGTGACCAAGGAAGTGTACTTCTCGAATCCAGAAATCACACTTAGAGAATTTCGCATAGAGTTGCTCCTTCCTCAAGAGCTCCAAGATAAGACGCAAGTGTCGCTCGTGGTCCTCCTTGCTCTTAGAGTAGATCAAGATGTAATTGATAAACACAATGACGAAATCATCGCGATACAGTTTGCACACACGGTTCATGAGATCCATGAAAACTGTTGGTGCGTTACTTAACCCGAATGGCATAACCAGAAACTCGTAGTGGCCATACCGTGTTCGAAAAGCTATCTTAGGGACATCCTCCTCTCGGACTCTCATCTGATGATAGCCCAATCTTAAATCGATCTTTGAGTAGAAACTCGACCCTTGCAGTTGGTCAAACAGATCGTCGATACGTGGTAAAGGATAACGGTTCTTGACGGTCACCTTGTTGAGCTCACGGTAATCTATACACATACGAAAGGACCCGTCTTTCTTCTTCACAAACAGAACTGGGGCTCCCCAAGGCGAAGAACTGGGTCGGATAAAACCTCTATCCAACAGTTCTTGGAGTTGGTTTGACAGTTCTTGCAACTCTCCTGGCGCAAGACGATAAGGAGCACGAGCAATCGGAGCTGCTCCTGGTGTAAGATCAATCTGAAATTCCACCTGACGGTGTGGAGGTTGACCAGGAAGTTCTTCAGGAAATACATCAGAAAATTCACCAACCCTTGGCAAGTCTTCGATTTTCCTTTCTTCAGGTTGAGTATCAGTAACAAGCGCTAAAATAGCAGGGTAGCCCTTTCGTAGACACTTCTGGGCTTTCATGGCTGAGATGATGCCAACTATAGCACCACTATGATGACCTTGAACCGACAAGGATTCCCCACTGGGAAGAGGGATACGTACAACTTTCTCCTTACAAAGGATTTCCGCTTGGTGCTTAGACAACCAGTCCATACCAACGACTACATCAAAGCTTCCAAGAGTAACGGGAAGTAGGTCAATGTCGAACACTTGACCCATAAGATTGAGTTTACACCCAAAAAGAACATGCGAGGCTTCAATCGATTTGCCATCAGCTAATTCTACTACGTGTTTGGTTACAAGAGGTGTAGGAGTTAACCCTAACTGACGACTGAACCCCAAAGACACATAACTCCAATCGGCACCAGAGTCGAATAAAACAGAAGCAAATCGATTGTTCACGGAAAACGTACCAGTCACAACGTTGCCATCATTCCTAGCTTCCCCAGCACCAATGGTAAACACTCTTCCACGCGCACCGTTCCCACCATTGTTCCCATTGTTGTTGTTCCCAGTGTTGTTGTTGTTATTACCAGCATTCTGATTCAGTTGAGGGCAATACCACCTGAAATGACCCTCGTCCCCACACTGAAAACACCCCTTATGATTTCCCTGATTCTGCTGAGGTTGCTGCCTCTCCTGTTGCTGTGGCTGTTGTTGCTGTGGGGGTTGCTGTTGCTGCTATCTTGGGAGTGGGGCCCTACAATCCCTAGCCATATGGCCCACCTTGTTGCACCTGTGACAGACTCGGGTGCACGGCCCACGATGATGAAAGCTACACTTATTACACTTAGGTTGCTTCCCTGCGTAAGAGCCCTTATTCGAGTTGTTGCTCTGATTCTGATTCACAGAAGATGACTGGCTAAAACTGCGATTGCCACTGTTGTCTGGCTTCTTCTGTGACTGGTTCGAGTTGGACACCTTGTCCACATCATTCCATTTGTGCTTGTTGTCAGTAGCAGGAGTAGTAGCTGTAGCAGTAGTAGCTGTAGTAGAAACACGCGGTTGTAGCGAGCCACGCTCCACCTCCTGATCCGTGATCTTGTGGGCTAAGCGGATGATCTGAGGTAAGTTGTTGAGGTTCGCTGTTGTAACGAAGCCCTTAACCTGCGGGGCTAATCCTTTGATGTATAGTTCGATTCTACGAGGTGGTGGTCGAGATAAGTTAGGACACATATTCGCGAGTTCGTGAGATCGCTTCGTGTATGCCTCGATCTCAGATCCTTCCATCTTTAGGTTGTAGTACTCGTTCTCCAGTTTCTGTACTTCATCACGAGGACAATACTCCTCTCTCATCAACTCCTTGAAATCCTCCCAAGTAGTGGCATTCGCCATCTCAATGCCCAGCATCTGGACTTGGGCATTCCACCAAGTCAAGGTACCATCCTCCAATGTGCCCGTAGCATACTTCACTCTGTCCCCAGCAGGACAGTTACACATAGCGAACACTGATTCTGCCTTCTCAAACCAACGTAGTAGTCCCACAGCTCCTTCAGTCCCACTGAACGTCTGTGGCTTACAATCCATGAACGTCTTAAACGTGCACACAGGCGGATTGTTCTGATTCACGTGTTGACCTAAAAACGAAAGAGAACACAACACACGTGTAAGATTCGAGTACGCGACATAAGGATAAAGAGTATTTGGCTCATATCGTACCAGCCTGCTGAGCCGCCCAGGCTTCAGCCACACGAGTATTGATCAAATCGATCAATTCGGCCTGGGACATATTAATGTTGCCACGTCCACCATTTCATCCGTTCATGATTCTATATAAGAAGAGTGGAAAAGGTTAAGGGTCGTGATTGAGTAGGAATCAAACACCACTATGACCTCTACAGATTACAAAGTTCTATTACAATGCCAAACAACAGGACAGAACCCCCTTCACACTCGTTAAACCTCTCTGGGACTCACATGCACCCCGCATTATTATTATGTGTGCACCCATAATAGCAATGTGATTTGCATGGTTATCTCAGCTCCTCCCAACTTATGCTAAAAGGTTCCTCAAATTTGGGTAGCAGAACAAAAACACCACAACATAAATCAGAAAGGTTTAGAGAAGTGTCACACTATCAATCACATAACGTAGTTCACATGCAATGTCATACTATAGTGCTAGGTGTGCATTCACATGCAATGTCATACTCAAGTGTTCACTAAATATGATGTGCAATAAGTAAACGAGAGACGAACCTTGCAATCTGGAGCTGAGTGTCATGGTCGATTTCTGAACTGTTCGGTTATAGTCTGGTTTTATAAAAACGTTTTAAAACCTAGTTTACTATAACCAGTGGCTCTGATACCAAACTGTCATACCCCCAAATTACCACATGCGGTGACCCCGCTAGGCGTGTGACGTACCAGGATCCAGCCACCAATCACATTGAACTCATATAAAGTTATTAATCAAAGTTCCCGTTTATTATGATAAAACATTCATAACATAATCCAAGTTTAACATGTTTAGCGGAAGCAAATAGTAAAACATTGTTTAAACGTTTCAAAACCAAGTGTATGTGAAATCAGTAAACAAGTCATGCATATCCAACCAGTGCGACCCATGACCACTCCAGCCATCCAGATAGCAAGTTCCTTATCCATAGTACCTAACGACCTGCGAGCATGCAACAAGTGTATCAGACAACGCTGGTGAGTTCATAGTTTTACGAAAATGTTAATTGCCAAGTGATTAGTTCAGTTCATTGTTAATAATGTTCATAATAACTCGAGTACCGTACAAGATGGCTACCAGATTGTTTTGCCCGTCCCCAATGCCCCCTATCTAAGCATTGGTCATGATTTAAGGTCATTAGTTCACGCCCGTCCTCTCAGGTACGGTGTGAGGTTGCCAAGCCTAATAGCGCTATCAACTAATACCTCGTTACCTCTCAGGTAACTATTCGGTATACGATGGGACTTAAGGTGATAGGAAATGAGTGTATTATCTAACATTCCAATTTTTACCCAAAAGACTTATTCCTCTCATGAAAACCCAATGATTGTCCCACCCACCGGGACGCATGCTCAAGTGGAATGAACTCACCTTAGATTTGCTCGGTATGTTAAGTTACCCGTCCACGTTGGTCAACCCAAACCCTACCGTGGTTATCAATCAAAATCAGTTTCACAATAAATCATTCAAGTCACGTATTTTACACAGATTGCATCTACTACAAGATCACCGTTTATCACATATCAAGTATTCAGTCCTCATATATGTTCACATCTCATGTACAAGTCTCATAATAACATTTCACAATCACAAGTGTACAATATCACAATCATCCTAACTGTTTCACTGTTCAGGCCATTGGCCTCCACGACGAAGTATCCCTAATGACGAAGGTCTATCCTTCGTCAAGCGTGAATGCGACGAAGAATCATAGTGGTTCGCCAACACTAGGCGACGAAGAACTATATTCTTCGCCAAAAATGAATATGATGAAGTATCCCAAAGGTTCATCAGGGGATAGTCGATGAAGAACTTTGGTTCTTCGTCGAACTCAGTTCTTCATGGGGGTGGTCCTTCGTCACCCCTTCATGTCACACCCGTTCATTAGTGGAAGCGCGCGGTGTGAGCTTGATTAGTTTTCATTGCATACGATTTAAGTAAACAGCTACATGATTAAAACAAACGATGTTCATCCATTGACATAATTTAAAATATTACACATCATAAGTTGTTTAAGATACAAACCGACATAAGTTTTAAGTTTTACAAAAGGACTAGTTTGACATAAGATTAAAACATAAGGCTTTGCATCATATATCTCATTGAAGATGAGATATATGGACCAAACCCTCCAAAAGGGATGACATCGATAACTTGTAATCGAAAAGCTTCATAGTAAACACTAGCACCAAGATCCCATTAGTTTCCTGAAATACATGTAAGTTTGAAAACATCAACAAAAGTTGAGCGAGTTCATGTGTTTTGAGTGAGTTCCAATTAAACCTTTAAACATGTGAGAGAT
Organism: Helianthus tuberosus; assembly: GCA_030545235.1. NCBI lineage: Eukaryota > Viridiplantae > Streptophyta > Magnoliopsida > Asterales > Asteraceae > Helianthus > Helianthus tuberosus. The sequence goes on along the minus strand of CM060397.1, from coordinate 116,532,727 downwards.
CTTTTATAACAAACAGGTATGTATAGCGTCTATGAACAGATCATTAATGTTTTGCAAGGACATTAATATGTGAAGACATAGGGAGTACCCAACCCGAGTGGGCTATTATTAGTGTCGAATCCCCTCGACTGTGTCGAATCCCCTCGACTGTGTCGAATCCCCTCGACTGTGTCGAATCACCTCGACTGTTGTCGAATCACCTCGACTGGGACACAAAAGCACTCTAAGTAGTCACAAATGGACCGTGAGTGGGGCTCGGCCATACCGGTTAGATCTAACCTTTGTCCATGATTTTTATAAGAGTTAATGGCATTTCAGTTTCAGTCTTTGCTCACATGATCTAATAGTTCATTTCATAGCTAAATCATACCCCTTGAAACATTTGTAACATGTATTTCACCCCCGAGAGTTATAAATCCGAAAATAGTTAAGAGAAAAGGGGGACATGAACTCACAACTTTGCGTTCCTGAGAGAGAGATATTCAATCAACGTGTTCCGTAAACGCAAGTCAACCTACAAGGGTTCTAACTCATTAGACACATCGGTCCTTCCTAGACCTTGTACTCATTGTTCATCTTGAACGTTTATTATTTTCATTTCGTTTTTGGAACACTTGTGTATTTTAGTAATATGTCGGCATTTGTTTCTGGCATACTTTGACTTGAGACCTTATATTTGTTACACAAATATAACATCGTATATCTTTTATGGATTCGAGTGTTAAAAATATTTATTTTTAACATTGTCAGTACGTTGTCGTACGTGTACGACAATCTTGCGAGAGTACACTTCAACAAGTGTATGTGAGTACATCACTATGTACCTGAGTCTTTTATACGTATATGTATCCCGTATTTATACGTGTATTTGTGTGTTCTATTCGTGTATGTATACCGTATTTATACGTGTAGGTATACCGTATTTATACATGTAGGTATGCCGTATTATACGCGTAGGTATACCGTATTATACGTGTAGGTATACCGTATTTATACATGTAGGTATGCCGTATTATACGCGTAGGTATACCGTATTATACATGTAGGTATACCGTATTTATGCGTGTAGGTATATCGTATTTACAATGTACTTGTACAATATATATTTATAAAAATGTACATGTATTTTACTTTGGGATTAGCCCACAATTTAGTGGTTTTGGGCTTAAACCATATCTTATGGCATTTGGGCCTAGCCCTAGTTCTATAAGTTATTGGGCTTAGCCCATGTTAGTATTGCAAGTGGGCTTTTATAAGTATTTTAGGAAATGGGCCTTTGCCCATGTATTTATGGTATTGGGCTTAGCCCAACATTTATGTTATTCTAAGCCCAAAATCAATTTTAAAAGCCCAACGTTTTATAATCTAGACCAATATTTGCATTCTTGAATTTGTGACAAATTTTTACTAAGTATGATATAACCATATTAGTAAATTTTTAGAACCACACTTAGTGTTATTTTTCTTATTGAACTTTCCGGCTTTCGTTGTCGTTGATATATATATGAAGTGTCTAAAAATAGTTTATTTTTAAACTTGTCGCAACGTTCGGTTAATATATGTAGTTTTTGTGTCGAAGTTGTCCGTTTCGCCGATGATGCATAAAGCGTCATCCGATGTTCGCGCCTTGAGTTATGGTATTACACAAGTGTGTTTCGGGTGCTTGAGAAGGTTCGCGGCTAGCGTCATGCTTGCGAATGTTTGTGGGGTTTCGGTTATTTGTAAGTGTATATTGTTCATGTGTATTATATTTAACATTTTTCCATGTATTCCTAAGGCTAATACATACACATAATATACACACTTTATACATCAAATAAAGTATTTGAAGTATATACATATAATTTTCTCCAAAAATTATATTGGTTGTTATTCTTATAATTTTTACCAATTTATCATAAAAATAACTTGTAATGTTTTAAATAAACTCTTGTATGGTTAATGTTTAACCATTGTCATTAGGGTTTGTATAATCATGATTAGAGTCACCAATCACAATTAAGTTTACTAATCACGATTAACCATGTTAATCACCCCATTAATCTCTTTTTAATCGCGATTAGATTTTTATAAAATTTCGCCATAGTTTCCCCAAACTATGACGTTTTTCCCACGTATTCAAAACGTGTTTAAAATCATTTTCAATTTACCATCAACATCAATTTACTAATCTCAACAATTTACAACATTATGTAAACAAATTCTACCATTTATTTCCTTAAATCACGAGCACTTATATATATATTAACTTTCTTAAAAAAATCCAAGACTTTTATATCTTGAAATCCAAGACTTTTTAAGTGTGGTTTTCATAACCATTTATTAAATCACTTGTTATTTTTAAAAATCACATTTATTAGTTCTTAATCACCATGTTTAGTTCATTAAATCCTTAATCTTTCAAGTTTAAACACACACACACACACACACACACATATATATATATATATATATATATATATATATATATATATATATATATATATATATATATATATATATATAAAGCTCATAGATTTAAGGGTGATGATCTTTCTTTGATTTAAACTTCTAAGTGTTTAAATCTCATTTCTAAGACTAATCCATCAAGATCATCACTAATCTAGTTTACTACACTAATCATACAACATGATCATTATAAATCCTAGGTTAAACAACCTATTTTAACCAAGATTAAGAAGACCAAACAACTCATCCAACCCTAAAGCACATAATAAACACATAACACTTCATGATTAGTAAGTTGTTAAGTTTTGGTTTAGGGTTTTAAGTGAAATTTTTCTTTGATTTCAAGATGATCAACAAGTACTTTAGTAATCTACACATGATAACAAGCTTAAAAATGATAAGTAAAAGGCTTACAACTTTGCAAGTCTCTTAAGATGATGATTTAGAAGAGATTAAGCTCCAAAGGTAGCCCTAATGATGCTCCATGTGTTCTTGGTGCTTAGATGATCTTATGTTGGCTTAATTTTAGCAAAAATGGGGTGTTTAATCAAAGAAAAAGATGGTGTTATGTGTGTGTTCTTGAGCCGAGATCAAAGAGGAGAAAGGGAAAGGTTTGTAGGTGATAATTTAAATGAGGAAAATGATGTGAAGTGATGTTGGTAAGGCATGGAAAGATTTATAAAATCTTTCAAGTCTTTCAAGTTTTAAAAAAAAGTACACACCATGCTTCTAATATATTTCAAGTTGATGTAGGTAGATTTGGTGGGGTCCACATGGGGGGGGGGGGTAAAGTGTAATTTTTATAAAATATCTTTTATAATTTATAACATGTGGTAAATAATTAATGGTAGATATTTTGATCTTGTGTTATGTCCTACGAACACTAAAATGTTGGATTCTAGTGTCGCGAACATTTTATTTTGGTTATAATTTAGCGCGGAACGGACGAAGTGTAGTTATGTGCATTTACCGGAAAGTTAAGGTGTTTTAGTGTTTAGTGTCCCTAATTATGGATTTTTGTTTGCATTTCATCTATAGGGGTGCGTTCATGTCTTTCGTCGCTCGTTCAGACAGTTTTCGAAACTTGCTGGCATGAATAGTGTGTTCAGGTGAATAGTGTTTTCAGCATTTTGCCAACATATTAGGACATAGTTTGCAGTTTTCTCGCGACGTGGCGATTGTATTAATATGGATTAACATATTTACCCATGTCCTATGATTTCTAGACTTTTCCCGACCTAATCATGCAATAATTAAATCGTAATGAGCGAAATTAAATGTTAAATCAAGCGTTTAAGTTGTACGGAATTACCATTATTTTTGCCGGTTGTCACACTCTCCCCCCGTTAAAAGAATTTCGTCCCGAAATTCAAGTCGTGTTACCAGTTGCAGGGGAGCCTTGAAACAAATGAGGGTACTTGGATTTCATTTGATCTTCACGTTCCCACGTATACTCGGGGCCGTGACGCGAGTTCCAACGAACTTTAACTAGCTTCCTACGACTCATCCGTGTCTTGTGGACCTTCGAGTCCATAACCTCAAAAGGTTATTCGGTAAATTGGAGTTTGTCGTTAATGTGTATCTTATCCGCTGGGATGACAACCGTTTCTTGAGTAGGACTTTTCTTGGGATTAGACACGTGAAACGTGTCGTGTACACTACTGAGCTCTTCTAGTAGTTTTAACTTATAAGCAACGGTTCCGATCTTTTCCAAAATTTTGAAAGGCCCAATGTAACGTGGGTTCAACTTTCCATGTTTTCCAAATCTCACAACGCCCTTCCAAGGCGAGGCTTTCAACAATACCATGTCTCCGACCTCGAAATATAATGGTTTGCGTCGTTTGTCGGCGTAGCTCTTTTGTCTATCACAAGCCGTCTTGATACGGTCTCATATCTAAATGATCTTGTCCGTGGTTTCCTAGACCAATTCCGGACCAATGAGTTGTTTATCCCCGGTCTCCGCCCAACATAGCGGGGACTAACACTTTCATCCATATAAGGCTTCAAACGGGGCGGCCTGGATGCTAGTGTGATAACTATTATTGTATGAGAACTCCACTAATGGCAAGTGAGTATCCCAGTTCCCACCCAAATCCATCACACAAGCACGTAACATGTCCTCCAAAGTTTGTATCGTTCGTTCACTTTGGCCGTCCGTTTGAGGGTGAAAGGCCGAACTAAGATTCAGTTGTGATCCAAAGGCCTTTTGGAATGATTGCCATATCCTTGACACGAATCGACCATCTCGGTCCGATATAATAGAAATAGGCACTCCATGCCGTGCCACAATCTCCTTGAGATATAATTCAGCCAATTTCTTAGTGCTATCTTTTTCACTGATCGGTAGGAAATGTGCGGACTTTGTAAGTCGGTCTACAATTACCCAAATCATATCATGGCCTCTTGAGGTTCGGGGTAACTTAGTAACGAAGTCCATCGAGATTTGTTCCCATTTCCATACGGGAATTTCAGGTTGCTGTAGCAAACCTGAAGGATTTTGATATTCCGCCTTAACCTTGGCGCGGGTAAGGCATTTCCCGACATAAGTAGCAATGTCACTTTTAAGCTTAGGCCACCAATAAAATTCTTTTAAATCTTGGTACATCTTATCCGAACCTGGATGTATAGAGTACCTTGACTTGTGTGCTTCGTCCAAAATAATCGTTCGTAGTTCGCCAAAGAATGGAACCCAAATTCATCCCATAAAGTACAGCGTTCCATCCTCCTTTGACACCAATTGCGCCTCCATTCCTCGTAAGGATTCGGCTCGTAAGGTTTTTGGATTAAGCGCCTCTTGTTGAGCATCGTGAATCCGAGAAGTGAGATCAGTTTGTATGGTCATTTCTAAGGCTCGCACCCTTAGAGGCTTTACACGTTCTTTGCGGCTCAAGGCGTCCGCCACAACATTCGCCTTGCCCGGATGATACTTTATCTCACAGTCATAATCGTTCAATAACTCGACCCATCGTCGTTGCCTATCTAAATCCTTCTGATCAAATATGTGTTGCAACTCTTGTGATCTGTAAAGATTATACAACGAGTACCATATAAGTAGTGACGCTAGATCTTTAACGCGAATACCACCGCACCTAGCTCCAGATCGTGCGTGGTATCGTTTTTCTCATGTACCTTTAATTGACGAGACGCGTACGCGATGACTTTGTCCCGTTGCATCAACACACAACCAAGATCTTGATGCGATGCATCACAATAAACCATGAAGTCATCGGTACCGTCGGGCAAGGACAAAATAGGCGCGTCACAAAGTTTATCCTTTAGTAGTTGAAAAGCCGCCTCTTGTTTTTCGCCCCAATCAAATTTGTTCTCCTTTTGTGTTAGGGATGTTAGCGGTTGAGCAACTTTTGAAAAGTTATCTATGAATCGTCTATAATAGCCCGCTAATCCCAGAAACTGTCGTACCTCGGTAGGGGTCCTAGGCGCTTCCCAATTCTTAATCGCCTCAATCTTGGCCGGGTCGACGTGAATTCCCTTCTCATTTACCACATGACCTCAGAATTGACACTTTGAAAACTTTGCATGCGGCTGTTCCTTTTTCAAGAGTTCCAAAATAGCTCGCAAATGTTGTTCATGTTCCTCTTTGGTTCGCGAGTATATTAGGATATCATCAATAAACACGATCACAAACTTGTCCAAATACAGCTTACACACGCGGTTCATGAGGTCCATGAATACCACCGGTGCATTTGTTAAGCCGAACGACATAACAAGAAACCCGTAATGTCCATAATGAGTTCTAAAAGTTGTTTTGGGGATACTTTCCTCTTGTATTCTTAACTGATGGTATACCTATCTCAGATCGATCTTAGAGTAATAGCTGGAACCTTGTAGTTGATCAAACAAGTCGTCGATTCTTGGTAAGGGATATCGGTTCTTGATGGTTAGCTTGTTTAACTCCCTATACTCAATGCACATGCGAAAGCTGCCGTCTTTCTTTTTAACAAATAATACCGGAGCTCCCCAAGGTGAGAAACTCGGTCTAATAAATCCTTTATCTAGCAGCTCTTGCAGCTGAGTAGATAACTCCTGCATTTCTGACGGAGCTAACCGATATGGTGATTTCACCACGGGTGCCACTCCTGGCACCAAATCAATTCGAAACTCCACTTGACGTTGTGGAGGTAGTCCAGGCAAGTCTTTTGGAAAGACTTCTGGAAATTCTTTCACGACAGGGATGTCTTCTAGCTTCGGCTCTTTGGTTTCCTTGTCGACTACGTGGGCGAGGAAGGATATACAGCCTTTTCGGAGACACTTTTGTGCCTTCATGCAATTTATTATCCGTATGTGTGTCTCGCGTTTCTCCCCATGAATTATAAGCATTTCTTCATTCGGCAGTGGGATGCAGATGGTCTTCTCGTGACAAACCACTTCTGCCCGGTTGTCGGACAACCAATCTATTCCAACAACCACGTCAAAGCTACCCAGATCAACGGGTAAAAGATCGATACAAAATTTTCACTCCCCAAGCTCGAGTGTACAACCCTTGATAACCTCATCTGCTTCGACTAATTTTCCATTCGCCAATTCTATAGAATACGGGACGTCTAGTTTACTCGACTCTAGACCAAGTATATTTTTAAATTCTATGGAGATGAGGTTAAAAATCGGCACCCATATCGAACGAAGTGGATGTGAGTTGTTGGGTGATAGGGAATGTACCGGCGACCCTTACTGATTCTACCTGATTCAGCTAATTCCCCATTAGCTAACTGGATAGAGTAAGATGTGTCTAACTTTCATGACTCTAATTTGTGTACATGCTTAACACCAATAGACACTAGCTACGTTCGACGTTGGTATCAAAAGAATTGATACATAATACGGGTAGGGTAAAACGTACTCGTTACGACATCGGAATCTTTCGAAATATCCATAGTGCTAATTACTCACACACTTGTTCACTAGTTTGATTCATTCTTAATATGTTCATGTTTGAAGTGGCCTTTACGCCACACTTAAAACCTCCTTGTTCTTTCTTGAGTATTGCTACCTTAATAGTTTCTAGTTTATGTCCGGACTCATCACACTTCTACCCTTGGTACTTTCACAAGTGCCCTCATAATGCAAGTTCCACTTATCATATTCCAGATTTCGGCAAGTTATTAGCATACTTCTTGGTGCCATCATTGTCTATGTCAGCAATTGCTTTCATTTTGCTCTTCGCGGGAGTTTCCTCTCTTTCGTTACTCATTCTTGAACCTTTCCTAAGGTGTGAGTACTTTCGCTTCTCGTCGCTAGTAGATTCCACATGTGTTTCGTTTTTCTCAGCATCGTTCTTTGACAATTTCCTCATTCTCACTGCATCCTATGTGAGGCTAACAATGAGAGCTACTACTTGAGTGACCGAGGTAGGGTAGCATGATGTGATCATGCTTTAGATCTCAGGGGCTAAACCCCCAAATGTTATTCTCAATACATTAGAATTCAGGTGTTGCCTAGTAGGAAATAATCCTTGAGAGATTGTGGAGGCGTCGAGTGTAACCAACTACATTGGCTCCAATCATGATCGAGTTCTATAATTCGTTTCCAATCATTGAATCTCAGTCGGCGAGTAATACACCTCTCGCATAAGATCCGTGAGTTCTTCCCACGACAACTTCTTTGTTGTGTCACTCCCTAAACTTCGTACTTGGAGGTTCCACCAAGTTAATGTTGCATTCAGTAGGAGGCTATTTGTTCACCTAATCATTTACTCAGGAGTACATTTACTAGCATGGCTAACCGACTTCATTGTCTTTATCAAGCAGACAAAACCTACCGGACCTCTCGTACCAATGAGTTCTCACGGCTTACAGTCTGGGAAAATCCTTAGAATTAAAATCTTGTATGGTCACATCTTCGGTTATGACATTGCCACTCATTCATAGACTATTGGGATTTGAACCACTTGAACTACCAACACCATCAGTACCGTCACTAGTGTCGCCTCAATAACCTCATGTTGTCCCATAAGAACTCTAGTTCGACTTAATTTGTAAGATGCTAATTAACCAACCCCTCTTTGGGTGTAGACTTTCCTTTTGGCGCCATGTTCCTTTTTAATACTCCATTTTAAGAGAACATTGACATATATTTGGATAAATATAGTACATCATGTGCCTCTTACGTGTATCGGTCACATGTCTAAGTGAAAAAAATAATAATAATTCGTCAAACGGCCGCCTCTAATCTTACAGCATGCGTTCCATACTTGATGGACCTCATTCGTCCAAAGTAGGCAAATCCTTCATCGCCCTATCCCTTGTGCCGAATACGTTGATACCCCTTGAGCTCCACAAGCTCCAATAAGATTGTTATAATTTCCTTAGATGTCAAATAAAATGCAAGGGAGAGTTGCAGCATGGTTCATGCCATACCGTCCCTTGAGACGAGACCACTGTTAAGGAACAGAGTTTGTTTTAACTATTTCCAATAACTAAGCTAAGATGAGGTGTCGTAGACACCAAGGAACCAACCAATGTGCAAGGATCCTAGAATGTTGAGGAAAAATCCTCTCTGGGTGACTAACAAATTTTGTTTGTTTAGATGACTAGTCTCAACCGACTCGTGATATAGATCGAATGCTAGTGTGAACAAATACGTGTGATCTTCCGGTGTTGTAGGGTGTTATAGTAAAACCCTGGTTAGTGTTCTACCAGATAGAAACTTGAGCACTTAAGAATTTCGAATAGTTAGTGATCATTAGTTTGACCCGCAGAGCCCACCAGGATTTCCATGCACTGCAAGTTGTTATTACCTGGGCCCCCGTAATAATAAATTGCCTTGCATGGTCACCCTAATATTCTCTCGTTCAAAGCAGACGATCAGTCAGAGAGGGGACACTACTGTCTTCATACCTTCAACATAGAAGAGACCTTCATGATGGTCCACGTGTTAACGTCCGTTGTCATTACTCGCGAAATGGAACAACGTTAGACGAAGTAGAAATAAAGAGAATTTGTAACAATAGTAGCTGGAGGGGCACCTTCAAGATGAGTAGTTAATCTTCCTTGTCTGGACAAGAGTGTCATCAATCATGATTCATAAAGGCCACAGGGACCTCGCCCCACAAATAGAGTTGTTGTCCAGGGTTGCCTCCTCCGCCTCGTCGTCGTCACAACTGAAGTCAGGTATCTCCACATTCAAGGGAAGAACAACCATCTTCTACGGCATCCAACTTAAGGTCTCACTTAGTAACTACATCCGCCATAAGTTCCGCAATAGATGCGAGGTCGATATTCTCATCGCGCGAGTCAAGAACAACAATAGAATTTGAAGTCGAAGGTGTTTCATTTTTGGCAAAATAATCCGTACAACATGTATATATATATATATATATATATCAATAAATAATATCATTACTTATTATATATATATATATATGTCAATAAATATAGCATCTCAAACATAATCACGTTGTTTTGTGCGAATCAATCTAGTTCGGCCAGTCTATCCCATATAGACTATGCCCCAATTAATGTCCTTGTCACACCCCGACCGCGTAAAACAACAAATCGCGGCGGAAACATCGGGGCGTGTTGCGACAGAATTAATTGTTTCATAACCATGGCATACAAAGTTGTATTTTATTTATAAACAAAGGTGTTACATTGTTTCAAACAGGAAATTAAAGAGTTCAGAACATAATTAAACATAGTCTATCTTCTTTTAAAGTCTCTAAGGCACAGGTCCGCCCTAGTATCATGATCAACATCCTATGGAAAAGCACCTGAAAACACATGTGAAAATAGGTACGTCAGCATAAAAATGCCTGTGAGATACATAGGTTTTTGAAAATAGAATTCATGACTTATGTTTAAGAAAAATGTTTAGTCATGAACCTTGTAATTTGCTTTGTCTTGTAAATCATTTGAAAACAATAAGATCAGATGATATATATAAGTAAATGTCAGTTAAATAAATGACCATGTAAAAAGATGTGTTTGTATAAGATAAGTTGTTTTGTAAATCAATGTCTTGTGAAAAGTATGTTATTTGTATAAAATGTTCTATGTCTCAATATAGAAATGATTCAAATAACGTTACGACATGTAATACCATACAAACACTTATATATAGGAAGTACCAGCGGCGTATCCACCATGCTTGTATCATATTACACACGCATCGTTACTTAATCACTTAATCAAACCAAACCAATCAATGTAAGAAGTCTATGTTTAAACAAATTGTCAAATGTATTGAATAATATGTCAAAGTGTTTATGTCAAGATGTAAATCATGTCAAAATGTCTATGTCAAATATCCATGTCAAATGTCTATGTCAAATATCCGTGTCAAATGTCTATGTCAAATATGTCATGTATGGCAAGTGAAATGTCTCAACTAAACCATATGCACAAAAACAAAGTATTGAAGTAAAACTTGGTTTAAATCAACGCTATGTTTTGTGTAAATGCATGCAACTATTTAATATGAACATTTATGCGGTATTGTGAAAATGCATACATCCAAGCCTTGTGACTGTGGTGATAAACCCTTTAAACAAATTAAAGGTCTATCTGTCTTATATCATCGAATTCGGTCATTCCTTTCTGTCCCCTTTCCCTGGGATGTCCGGAACGGGAGTTGTCAATTCCTATGGTACCACTACCTACTAACGAACGGCGTAGCTAATGTTAATGAATGTATTGTCCCATGTAAACAAACCAAATGTCATACCAAAATGTAAACATGTGAAAAACAATGCACTAAGTATGTAATCAAATGAACATACATAGCGTGAAATGTCATGTAAAACGATGTACTAAGTAATGCACATAATGGGCACACCTAGCAGGAAATGTCATGTAAAACAATGTACTAAGTAATGCACATAATGGGCACACCTAGCAGGAAATGTCATGTAAAACAATGTACTAAGTAATGCACACAATGGGCACACCTAGCAGGAAATGAAATGAAATCATGTACTATAATGTACTAACGAACATAGCATGTATATGATGTGAAAACAGGAAAGCATGAAAGTAACAAGTAGGCACATGTGTTCCACCCCAAAACAGTTTGGAAAACAGTAAAAGAGGGGTCTATGTACTCACATAAACACCTTGAAAACATTTAAAAGAGGGGGTTCTATGTACTCACTTGTGATTGCTCAGATGTCTAAAGATAATCACCAAGTAATGCTAGAGATCTCGGAATCAAACGGCACCTAGTATAGGTAACTATGTTAATAAACCGGACCTAAATCGGAAGATTGGATAGAATGAGGTTTCGTAAACCAAACGAGTGTAGAGACTCGTGTCATTTGGTTTAACAAAGCCTACATACTAAAAGAAACTTAACATAATTGTTTACGACCCATTACGACCCGTTTAGGAAGCTTATGCTACTTTAACGCGTCGTTCGCGTGAAACGCGTTCGGACCGCCTAACTAGTCTTATGACAAGTAATATATGCCTTAACATGTCTAATATGGTTGTCAAATCAGTTTAGATGTCAAAAGTTATGTTACATATGTTTAAAATGAATTTTGGCATCAAAGGGGTATTTTGGTAATTTACCTAAGGCATATAAACTACCTATCATACAACTACTTAAACGATGTGACCATAGGGTATAACCTCGGAAGGTTATTCCCTACACTATGGTCACCTAATGTATTTGGTCGGATCCTAATGATCGACCAAACTGGGTCGGGTTCGAGGTATAAGCGATTTATTAGATCGCTTACCCTACGACCCTAGACAACGTGGTAATCAGTAGGCATAGTCCCAAGGGACTATGACCATCGTGATTACAATCACGTTGCGAAGTTCAAACGAACTTCGCATTGACCATTACTGGTCAACGCTGAAAGTCAAACAAAGTTTGACTTTCTGACTCGAAAAGCAGTAAAAATAAGGAAAAGAACGAAAGAATACATACGAAGGGTCCCCGAATGCTAATCCCGATCCAAGAACTCAGGTATGAAACAATGGTTTCAACTTAGAGCTCTCAAATTAGAATTCTTGTGCTTTAAAACAATGAAAGGCATGGGGTATATATAGTTTTCGGTGAACCGTTGAGATCGTTTCATGGAAACCGTGATTCGATCCCATCCATACACTTGTTGGAAGGTTATGGAAGCCACATATGCTCCTTGTCTTAGTGATTAAGTAACTTAAAACATGTGGTTAAGGATCAATTGGTTGCAACTTGTGTTTAGAAACATTGAATCTGCCCAGATAGTCAGTCGCGTAGCGCGACGGGTAAGCCCTATGGGCTCGCGCTACGCTAGCACTCCCCCTGAATCAGAAAGTTTCAAAATTGGCAGCAATGGTCCCTGCACGTGTTTAAGGCCTTTTTCGACGCGTTTGAACCCCGTTAACCTCATTTCAAGGCTCTAAAATGAAGTTAAAGTATAGGGAACTCAAAACATACTCAAAAATATGCCGGATGATGGTTCGTTTGGTCGTACGAACGCGATGTTCGCTTAATTACGACGGAATGCGCATAAGCGCGAAAAACGATCCAAATGACGCGACGAATGGATTTTTCTTAAGGCGAACACTAAAATATAATATAGTCATGCTTACATAAATTTTTGGATGTCCAGATGTATTCAGAACGTAAGTTATGCGCGAAAATGCAAACTTGTGCACTTTTTGACACTTTTAGTCCTTGAATGTTCCAAAAGTTTATTTTAGCACACCAAACCCCTCAAAGCCTATTTCTAAGCTATGTAAAGGTTATTTAAGGTGTGTTTAACTTATGGTCATGTTCCGGAATGTTCGTTACAGTTCAAATTGACATACTTTCGCAGTTTGTCATATTTAGTCCCTGTAAGCGAATTAACTTATTTTTGCCATACCAAAGCCTTCAAAACTTATTTCTAAGTTATGTAAAGGTTATTTAAGGTATGTTGAGTATATGTTGATGTTCCAGAGTATTTCTCGCATTAAACTGAGTACGTTTACGCACTAGTTTGCGTATAACTCTCCAGAAAGTGATGTAGAGTTTGAAATTACATAAAAGTCAAAACATGAAAAATGTATAACATAACAAAACAAACATTGGGATCAAATAACATTGTTTTATTGATAACAGAACTGTTCATAGTGATTACAAGCACAGTTGTTACAGTCCTCGCATTGTTTTCTTTGAATTTTGTTAAGGGATCTTGGCGTTTTTTGTATATGCAATGAAAAAAAACATTTTACAAACCAAATGTTTTCGTGAGAGGATCCTAGTGATTGTAGACTAGACTCAAGAAGGAATCCTAGTTCACTACAATCGAAGCTCTGATACCAATCTGTCACACCCGTTCATTAGCGAAAGCGCGCGGTGTGAGCTTGATTAGTTTTCATTGCATACGATTTAAGTAAACAACTACATGATTAAAACAAACGATGTACATCCATTGACATAATTTAAAATATTACACATCATAAGTTGTTTAAGATACAAACCGACATAAGTTTTAAGTTTTACAAAAGGACTAGTTTGACATAAGATTAAAACATAAGGCTTTGCATCCTATATCTCATTGAAGATGAGATATATGGACCAAACCCTCCAAAAGGGATGACATCGATAACTTGTAATCCAAAAGCTTCATAGTCAGCACCAAGATCCCATTAGTTTCCTGAAATACATGTAAGTTTGAAAACATCAACAAAAGTTGAGCGAGATCATGTTTTTGAGTGAGTTCCAATTAAACCTTTAAACATGTGAGAGATCTTTTATAACACACAGGTATGTATAGCATCTATGAACAGATCATTAATGTTTTGCAAGGACATTAATATGTGAAGACATAGGGAGTACTCAACCCGAGTGGGCTATTATTAGCGTCGAATCCCCTCGACTGTATCAAATCACCTTGACTGTGTCAAATCACCATGACTGTGTCAAATCACCTTGACTGTTGTCGAATCACCTCGACTGGGACACAAAAGCACTCTAAGTAGTCACAAATGGACCATGAGTGGGGCTCGGCCGTACCCGTTAGATCTAACCATTGTCCATGATTTTTATAGGAGTTAATGGCATTTCAGTTTCAGTCTATGCTCACATGATCTAATAGTTCATTTCATAGCCAAATCATACCCCTTGAAACATTTGTAACATGTATTTCACCCCTGAGAGTTATAAATCCGAAAACAGTTAAGAGAAAAGGGGGACATGAACTCACAACTTTGCGTTCCTGAGAGAGGGATATTCAATCAACGTGTTCCGTAAACGCGAGTCAACCTACGAGGGTTCTAACTCATTAGACACATCGGTCCTTCCTAGACCTTGTACTCGTTGTTCATCTTGAACGTTTATTATTTTCATTTCGTTTTTGGAACACTTGTGTATTTTAGTAATATGTCGGAATTTGTTTCTGGCATACTTTGACTTGAGACCTTATATTTGTTACACAAATATAACATCGTATATCTTTTATGGATTCGAGTGTTAAATATATTTATTTTAAACATTGTCAATACGTTGTCGTACGTGTACGACAATCTTGCGAGAGTACACTTCGACAAGTGTATGTGAGTACATCACTATGTACGTGAGTCTTTTATACGTATATGTATCCCGTATTTATACGTGTATTTGTGTGTTCTATTCGTGTATGTATACCGTATTTATACGTGTAGGTATACCGTATTTATACATGTAGGTATGACGTATTATACGCGTAGGTATACCGTATTATACGTGTAGGTATGCCGTATTATACACGTAGGTATACCGTATTATACGTGTAGGTATACCGTATTTATGCGTGTAGGTATACCGTATTTACAATGTACTTGTACAATATATATTTATATAAATGTACATGTATTTTACTTTGGGCTTAGCCCACAATTTAGTGGTTTGGGCTTAAAATTTACATATAAAGTTCCGATCCGATTAATCTCGAGTAATCCTGAGTAATCTCGAGTAGTCGCTAGTCCCCACCTCACCGGCCGACTAGCGACTAGCGAGTTCTCCAACCTTGGTGTATATTGTTCATGTGTATTATATTTAACATTTTTGCATGTATTCCTAAGGCTAATACATACACATAATATACACACTTTATACATCAAATAAAGTATTTGAAGTATATACATATAATTTTCTCCAAAAATTATATTGGTTGTTATTTTTATAATTTTTACCCATTTATCATAAAAACAACTTGTATTGTTTTAAATAAACTCTTGTATGGTTAATGTTTAACCATTGTCATTAGGGTTTGTATAATCATGATTAGAGTCCCTAATCACAATTAAGTTTACTAATCACGATTAACTATGTTAATCACCCCATTAATCTCTTTTTAATCGTGATTAGATTTTTTTAAAATTTCGCCATAGTTTCCCCAAACTATGGCGTTTTTCCCACGTATTCAAAACGTGTTTAAAATCATTTTCAATTTACCATCAACATCAATTTACTAATCTCAACAATTTACAACATTATGTTAACAAATTCTACCACTTATTTCCTTAAATAATGAGCACTTATATATATTAACTTTCTTAAAAAAATCCAAGACTTTTATATCTTGAAATCCAAGACTTTTTAAGTGTGGTTTTCATAACCATTTATTAAATCACTTGTTATTTTTAAAAATCACATTTATTAGTTCTTAATCACCATGTTTAGTTCATTAAATCCTTAATCTTTCAAGTTTAAACACACACACACACACACACACACACACATATATATATATATATATATATATATATAGTGGAGAGTTCAAATGAGAAGAATTCTTTTGTAAGAAAAAAAAGAAGAAATTTCAACCAATAAGAATGCTTTATTTTACTTCATTTAATATAAGTATTTAATGTTACTATAAGGGTAGATTGGTAAATCTACATAGGTCATTAATTTGTAGTCTTTCTCTTTAATAGCTAACTATATTAAATTTTTTGTAACTTATCTTCAAAATATATTTTTTTCAAAATAATAAAATAAAATAATTTAAAGTGTAATATCAATTACGAGTAGTGTAGGATAAATTTCAACGTGTAGGATGAATTTCGAAATATGTAAGATAACTTTTGATGTGTGTAGGCAAAAAAAGTTAGTTTGGAGGATACTAGTTTTTATGACTAATTCATTAGTAAAAAATGATAATAAATGAGATAAGTGAAAAAACTATTTAATATTTTACAAAATTACCCTTTGTTCTTTTTCTTCTCAAATGAACCTTCCCCTATATATATAGGGAGAAGATCATGCGAGAACCACCTCTTATTGCGAGAACCGCGAGAACCAATGTGAACACAACCAAAAATGCCTAAAAATAGCTAAAAATTACACAAATTTTTTTTTTAATATTTTTTATATAAAAATCGCTACTTTTCGAAGCAAAAAAAATTTTAAAAAAAAATTTTTAAATTTTTTTTTTTGCCACTAAAAGTAGCGATTTGAGCATAAAAAATATTACAAAAATAGATTTTTTTTTATTTTTTTAGATTTTTTAGGTTTTTTGGGGGTTTAGTTTTTAGCATTTTAGCTTGGGGGGTTTAGGTTTTTGGGGGGTGGGGGAGGGGCGTTTAGGTTTTTTTTTTTGGGGGGGGGGGGGGGGTTAGGTTTTTTTTTAGGTTTTTTGGGGGGTTTTAGTTTTTAGCATTTAGCTTGGGGGGGTTAGGGTTTTTTTGGGGTGGGGGGGGGGGGGGTTAGGTTTTTGGGGGGGTTAGGTTTTTTTAGGTATTTTAGGTTGTGTTCACATTGGTTCTCGCGGTTCTCGCAATAAATGGAGTTCTCGCATGAGCCCCTCCCTATATATATATATATATAAAGCTCATAGATTTAAGGTGATGATCTTTCTTGATTTAAACTTCTAAGTGTTTAAATCTCATTTCTAAGACTAATCCATCAAGATCATCACTAATCCAGTTTACTACACTAATCATACAACATGATCATTATAAATCTTAGGTTAAGCAACCTATTTTAACCAAGATTAACAAGATCAAACAACTCATCCAACCCTAAAGCACATAATAAACACATAACACTTCATGATTAGTAAGTTGTTAAGTTTTGGTTTAGGGTTTTAAGTGAATTTTTTCTTTGATTTCAAGATGATCAACAAGTACTTTAGTAATCTACACATGATAACAAGCTTAAAAATGATAAGTAAAAGGCTTACAACTTTGCAAGTGTCTTAAGATGATGATTTAGAAGAGATTAAGCTCCAAAGGTAGCCCTAATGATGCTCCTTGTGTTCTTGGTGCTTAGATGATCTTATGTTGGCTTAATTTTAGTGAAAATGGGGTGTTTAATCAAAGAAAAAGATGGTGTTATGTGTGTGTTCTTGAGCCGAGATCAAAGAGGAGAAAGGGAAAGGTTTGTAGGTGATAATTTGAATGAGGAAAATGATGTGAAGTGATGTTGGTAAGGTATGGAAAGATTTATAAAATATTTCAAGTCTTTCAAGTTTTAAAAAAAATTACGCACCATGCTTCTAATATATTTCAAGTTGATGTAGGTAGATTTGGTGGGGTCCACATGGGGGGGGGGGGTAAAGTGTAAATTTTTATAAAATATCTTTTATAATTTATAACATGTGGTAAATAATTAATGGTAGATATTTTGATCGTTAAGAAAATCTTGAATGATTAAGACATTAATCATGTTTAGAGTGTTAAACTAGTCTTAACTAGTTCATTAGATTGGTTGGTATAAATTTTAGATGGTAAAAATACCACTAGTTCGCTCGCCGGTTCGATATTGGGTGATATACAAAAGTTATAGTGTAATACCGGGAGCTATGTTTTTAATTTACCATCGATGCTAGGGTGTTTATTCAAAGCATTTACGACGCCAAAATGTCGTTCACTAGTTCGCTAGATGATTCATTTAGTCGTTGGGGTGATAAAAATATTATTTACTAGTCCGTCGAAAAAAAACGGACAAGTTATGTAAGTTATGTCGTAGTACTGGTAGCTTTTATTTCGGATATCCCATGGATATCCCCAAGCTTATTTAGGGTGTGTTATGTCCTACGGACACTAAAATGCTGGATTCTAGTGTCGCGAACATTTTATTTTGGTTATAATTTAGCGCGGAACGGACGAAGTGTAGTTATGTGCATTTACCGGAAAGTTAAGGTGTTTTAGTGTTTAGTGTCCCTAATTATGGATTTTTGTTTGTATTTCATCTATAGGGTGCGTTCATGCCTTTCGTCGCTCATTCAGACAGTTTTCGAAACTTGCTGGCATGAATAGTGTGTTCGGGTGAATAGTGTTTTCAGCATTTTGCCAACATATTAGGACATAGTTTGCAGTTTTCTCGCGACGTGGCGATTGTATTAATATGGATTAACATATTTACCCATGTCCTATGATTGCTAGACTTTTCCATACCTAATCATGCAATAATTAAATCGTAATGAGCGAAATTAAATGTTAAATCAAGCGTTTAAGTTGTACGAAATTACAATTATTTTTGCCGGTTGTCACATTCTCTCCCCGTTAAAAGAATTTCGTCCCGAAATTCAATTCGTGTTACCAGTTGCAGGGGAGCCTTGAAACAAATGAGGGTACTTGGATTTCATTTGATCTTCACGTTCCCACGTATACTCGGGGCCGTGACGCGAGTTCCAACGAACTTTAACTAGCTTCCTACGACTCATCCGTGTCTTGTGGACCTTCGAGTCCATAACCTCAAAAGGTTATTCGGTAAATTGGAGTTTGTCGCTAACGTGTATCTTATCCGTTGGGATGACAACCGTTTTTTGAGTAGGACTTTTCTTGGGATTAGACACGTGAAACATGTCGTGTACACTACTGAGCTCTTCTGGTAGTTTTAACTTATAAGCAATGGTTCCGATCTTTTCCAAAATTTTGAAAGGCCCAATGTAACGTGGGTTCAACTTTCCACGTTTTCCAAATCTCACAATGCCCTTCCAAGGCGAGGCTTTCAACAATACCATGTCTCCGACCTTGAAATATAATGGTTTGCGTCGTTTGTCGGCGTAGCTCTTTTGTCTATCACGAGCCGTCTTGATACGGTCTCGTATCTGAATGATCTTGTCTGTGGTTTCCTAGACCAATTCCGGACCAATGAGTTGTTTATCCCCGGTCTCCGCCCAACATAGGGGGGACTGACACTTCCTGTCACACCCCGACCACGTAAAACAACAAAACATGGCGGAAACATCGGGGAGTGTTGTAACAGAATTAATGTTTCATAACCATGGATACCAAAAAGTGTTTCGTTTTATTAATCATTGAATAATTACATTGTCTGGAAATCTAAATACACAATTTAAACATAGTCTATCATTGTTATTGAGTCACTAAGGCATTGTCCAGTCCTATGTGAGCATGCATCCTATCAATCGATATCTTTCAACAATACCTGAAACATATGTGAAAACGAGGTCAGCAAAGAAATGCTGGCGAGATACATAGGTTTTGTGAAAATAAGATTCATGACTTCTGTTTTTGAAAAATGTTTAGTCATGAACCTTGTAATTTGCTTTGTCTTGTAAATCATTTGAAAAATAATGAGTTTAGATGATATGTATAAATAAAAGAATAATGCATGATTAAATGAATAACCATGTAAAATGAGTTTGTGTAAGATAAGTTGTTTGTAAATCAATGTCTTGTGAAAAGTATGTTACTTGTATAAAATGGTCTATGTCTCAAACTGAAATGATTCAAATAACGCTACAATATGTAATACCATACAAACACTTATATATAGGAAGTACCAGCGGCGTATCCACCATGCTTGTATCATATTACACACGCTACGTTACTTAATCACTTACTCAAACCAAACCAACAATGTAAGATGTCTATGTTTAAACCAACTGCCAAATGTATTGAAATCATATATCAAAATGTTCCTGTCAAGATGTAAATCATGTAATGTGTAACCAAAATGATATGTATGGCTAGTGAAATGCATCAACTAAACCATAGTTGAAACGCACAAAACAAAGTATTGAAGTAAAACTTAGTTTAAATCAATACTATGTTTCGTGGAAATGCATGATCAAATGTAAATCATGTCCAGATGTTTACCCAATCGTTACCCATTCGTTCAAATCGTTCTTGTTTTAATTGTGAACTACTTTAGGGTCAATTTTAATAACATTCAAACCTTCTTGACGCGTTCCTCGTTCCATCTCGCTCTCGCTCTCGTTCTTAACAAACCCTTACCAAAGAGTAAGTTAATAATTACAGATTCAGTCGCTACCCAAAATATCCACACATAACCATGGGTATAGAGAATAACGGGATTTGTCAGATCCTATGGTACCATAACCTAATACTGGTCGGCTTGATCATTGCTAATGAATGTCATTGGTTATGTAACTACAACCAACAAGTTTGTTCACTTTATTGAAATCGTTCTTGAAACTATTGTAATTGTTTTTGAAACTATTGTTATCGTTCTTGAGACTATTGTTATCGTTCTTGATGCTACATTGTAATTGTTTTTGAAACCATTGTAATCGTTCTAGAAATCATTGTTATGATATTTAGCACATATGAGTCACCCCAAAACAATTGAAAATAGTAAAAGAGGGGAATGATGTACTCGCCTGGGAGTGCTTAGGAGTCTTGAACAACTACCAAGTAAGCTAGAGGAGTCCCGGAAATCAAACGGTACCTAATATAGGTATCTACATAAATAACCCGGACCTAAATCGGAAGACTGGGTAGCAGGAGGGTTTGTAAACCAAATGAGTGTAGGAACTCATGTGATATGGTTTAACAAAGCCTACATACTAAATGAAACTCAACCTAAGTATTATCGACCCATCGCGACCCATTAAGGTAGATTATTCTACTTTAACGCGTCGTTCGCGTGAAACGCGTTCGGACTGCCTAACTAGTCCTATGACAAGTATTATATGCCTAAACATGTTACATAAACAGTTATGTGACAAAGGTTTAGGTTACATATGCTAATTACCAATTATACATGAAAAGGGTATTCTGGTAATTTACCTAAGGCATATAAACTACCTATCATACAACTACTTAAACGAAGCGACCATAAGGTATAACCTCGGAAGGTTATTCCCTACCTACTATGGTCACCTAATGTATTTGGTCGGATCCTAATGATCGACCAAATGGGTCGGGTTCGAAGGTATAAGCGATTTATTAGATCGCTTACCCTACGACCCTAGACAACGTGGTAATCAGTAGGCATAGTCCCAAGGGACTATAACCAACGTGATTACACTCACGTTGCGAAGTTCAAACGAACTTCGCATTGACCATTACTGGTTAACGCTGAAAGTCAAACAAAGTTTGACTTTCTGACTCGAAAAGCAATAAAATAAGGAAAAGAACGAAAGAATACTTACGAAGGGTCCCCGAATGCTAATTTCGATTCAAGAATCTCAGGTATGAAACAATGGTTTCAACTTAGAGTTTCTCAATCAAAATTCTAGTGGTTTAAACAATGAAAGGCATGGGGTATATATAGTTTCTTCCATATAGAATATTCCTAGAATATTCCAAGCATATTCCTAGAATATTCCAAGCATATTCCTAGTATATTCCAAGCATATTCCAAGCATATTCCTAGCATATTCCAAGCATATTCTTGGCATATTCCTTAGCATATACCTTAGCATATTCCTGGCATATGGCTAAAACGGGTATTTAACTGGGTACCGGGTATTTTATCTAGCGTTTAAATCTCGGTTTATGGCGTTCTAAATTATTTTTATTACTCTATAAAAATAAACTCGCCAAGATATTACTGAAATAAATTTCAGTTGCCATGACTGGCTGCGTTGTCTGCGTTTTGCAGTAGAAGCACTGTGTTGCTCAGAAACACACGGTACGCGCTTAAACTTTGAAAAATAACGTTTTTAGGCGTTTTAATTTATTTTTCAACACGGACCTGATTAAAATAAGATTTTAATCATAACAGAATATTTGTGGGATTTAAATATTATCCGGTCGGTCACCAACGTTCGTTTGGTCGTACGATCGCGGTGTTCGGTTAATTACGACGGAATGCGCATAAGCGCGAAAAACGATCCAAATTGCGCGACGAATGGATTTTTCTTATGCCAAACACTAAAATAAAATATTTTAGTGCTTACATAAATTTTTGGATGTCCGGATGTATTCAGAACGTATGTTATGCGCGAAAGTGCAAACTTGTGCACTTTTTGACACTTTTAGTCCCTGAATGACCCAAAAGTTTATTTTAGCACACCGAACCCCTCGAAGCCTATTTCTAAGCTATGTAAAGGATATTTATGGTATGTTTAACTTATGGTCATGTTCCGGAATGTCTGTTACAGTTCAAATTGGCATACTTTCGCAATTTGTCAAGTTTAGTCCCTGTAAGCGAATTAACTTGTTTTTGCCATACCAAAGCCTTCAAAACTTATTTCTAAGTTATGTAAAGGGTATTTAAGGTATGTTAAGCCTATGTCACTATTCCGGAGTGTTTGTTGTATTAAACTGGTTATATTTACGCATTGGTGCGCGTATAACCTTCCAGAAAGCGATTTAGAGTTTGGAACTGAACAAAAATTGATATGTGCAAATGATACACGTATTTATACAAATCCCAAGTATGAAATACAATATTTCATTGCTACAGTATTTGTTTGATGGCCGTGGAGGCACAGGTGTTACAGTCTCCCCTACTTTAGGAAATTTCGTCCCGAAATTTATTTAGAGGAAACTTGTGAGAGTTTAAAACATGAAGTTGAAAAGATCAAACAATATTGGTTAGGGTTCTGAACTTCTAGTAATCTTTAATAACATCATGATTGCAATGTAAGAGGGATACTTATATACAAGTATATGAAGCGTCATTGGTGCGTCCACCGTACCTCCATTACATCGTTCTCATTTTGTTATTGTTGTCACTATCGGTTCTTACACATAATAAAACTTACTGGGTTTCTGTGCACTAAATTTCATACTTATGTACGCGTCCATAATTAGAAAATTCCTTGCACAGTTCACACAGTCTATTTTATAATGTGTAATGTAAAACCATATGAACAATCCTATGATGAGTGTGACTAGACCGCCATAGAGTCCTTTTAATTAAATCAATAAATGATCTAAATAGACTATCCAGGAGTCTGTTCAGCTACATCACTAGATGTCATTCTTTAACCAAATTGTGAACCAATCTTTTTTACTAGACCACCAAAAGGGTCTCTTATGAATCATGGAATGGTACTATATAACCCAAGGGTCTTAACTACCACGTAGAAGCCCATAAGGATTTAAGGTAGTACCTTTTGAATATCCTACTATGAATCTCTCTTATGAAGATATGAAAGATTCAATGAGGATTTGAAAATCGGATCACACAAAAACATAGAGGAGGACACATTAACACATAATCACATAATCACATAGTTGCATAATCGTATAATCGTTCAATTTGTTATCTTTGGACACGGGTATTTAAAGCATACTAGGAATCCAATCCTTAATTGCAGCAATTTGGATGGATCCACATGAATACCCTGCTTGTTGACTACATGACCCAAAAACTGAACTTATTTAAGCCAAAATTTCCTCTTGGAGGAGTTAGCGAAAAGTTTGTTCCTTCTTTAAGGGTTCCAGTGTCAATGAAGGTGTTGATCGTTATCGGCTCGGAACATGAATAGATCAAGATGTCATAAATAACAACAATGACGAACTGATCCAAATAAGGCTTGCAGACTCTATTTATTAAGTCCTTGAAGCTGGCTGGAGCATTTGTCAACCCAAAAGGCATGACTGTAAACTCGTAATGGCCATACTTCATGCAGAAAACCGTTTTGGGAATATCTTCTTCGAGAATACAAAGTTGATGATACCCAAAACGCAAATCGATCTTGGAAAAGCATGGAGCGCTCTGCAGTTGATCAGAGAAATCGTTGATTTAAGGTAGGGGATATCGATTCTTGATGGTAAGCTTACCAGGCTTACGTTAATCGATATACATTCTAAAAGATCCATTTTTCTTTTAACAAAGAGGACAGAAGTTTCTCCAAGGTGAAAAGTTCGACCGGATGAATCCTTTATCAGACAACTCTTGAAGCTGTTTTGATAATTCTTGCATCTCGAACGATGTAAGACGATCTCTTGAAGTTGTTTTGATAATTCTTGCATCTCGAACGATGCAAGACGATAAGATACTTTAGATTTAAAAAAAACAAGCGTTTGAGGTTCTTAGGGAGATCACAAGTGATCATGAAAATGACAGAACCACACGAGTAGTTTTGTCTTTGTGTTGACATCATAAGGTTGGATCAAACATTCATACAATTGCATTAGTTAAAAATAAAAACCACAAATTTGTATTTATATAACAACCGCATTGTCTTTAAATGTTACAAGATAACAACCAGAGAAATCATAAAATACTAAAAGTTCACGCCTTCATCACCGATTGCCTCATTGATGTTAAACACTCGACCACATGCTGGATTTACATTGACGTTGACGTTCGCATTCGGGTTTGCGTTAGCATTTGCATTCACCAGCCTTGGGCAGTTGTGGCGGAAGTGACCAATCTCTCCGCAGTTGAAACATGAACCCAGTGGGAATCTCGCAGCATTCCCTTGAACCGGAGCTTGAACCTGAGCAGCCTGATTTTGTCCCAAACGACAAACTTTGGCCAAATGCCCAAGTTTACCGCACGTCGTGCATTGCCAGCAAACTTGTTGTACCGAGTGATGACCATTGCAGCGTGCACAATAAGGTGCAGTACCGGCATATGCTTTCTTTGCAGGTGGCTGAGCTGGTGGGTTCCGCGGGTTCTGAGCAGTCTGTGCTGTAACAGCAAAGTTCTGAGCACCCTTGCGCTTTCTTGATTTCTTTGACGTCTCACCTTCCTTACCCTTCTTGTTTTGACCTTTCTTGTTATCCTCCTCATCAGATCCCTGCTTCTTACCCTTGTCACCCTTTCTGTGTAACTTATTCTTCCGAATCTGCGACTCAGTCAATGTCGCAGCTAACTCGATCGCCTGACGGAGTGTGGCAGGGTTACTACCAGTAAGGATGTCTTGTATCGAGTCAGGTAGGCCGTCGATGTACCTTTCGATAGCCTTGTCGAGTGGGGTAACCATTGTCGGGCAAAGCAGACTCAACTCCTCAAACCTATCAGTATATGCCCTGTGCTCACCACTATCTTGCTTCAACTCATCAAATTCCTTCTCCAAAGCTCGCTGCTCATGACGAGGACAGAATTCCCTCATCATAAGGGCCCTAAGTTCAGCCCATGTCTGTGCTAGAGCAATTTCTGCAACACGATCCCTCAAAATCCCGTTCCACCATGTGAGAGCCCTCTTCTGAAACACACTCGAAGAAAACTCGACCTTGCGATTGTCAGGACACTGCACGTGGCGGAAGGTATTCTCAATGCTCTCGAACCATTGAAGAAGCCCAGTCGCTCCTTCAGAACCACTAAACTTGAGTGGTTTAGCCTGGTTAAAATCCTTGTATTTGCATAGAACATTGTTGTTGTTGGCTTGGTTCCATTGAGCAAAGAGGTTTGGAAACTGAGCAGCCATCTGCTGTGCAATGATTTCTGCCAGCTCGGCAGTTGCTATTTGGTTTTCACGTCGAGGAGGCATTCTAAAAGAGGAAACATGAAGGAAACGAGTGAGAGAATTTAGACGAAAAGAATGAGATGAAACAAATCTGATGAAAGCAAGGATAGTGGTCATTTGTTTGTTACTACAAAGCAACAAACAACCTCGGTGATTAATCAAAGTAGATAGGTCAAAAATAATGTATCGCGAAGACATGCTCGCCTATAAGTGAACACTCATCCCAAGAATTCCCAGGTAAGCACAACTGGTCTCGCGTCTGATGAGATGTATACGAAGTGCTTGCCTAGACAGAAAACCCAGGATACAGGCATTCACCCTTCCAGTTTGCACGTGTTCACATTATTTAAAACCCAAAACTTTGCCGAGATTTTTGAAAATTCGTAGGGGTTCAAAACCATATAACAGAGGGTTCAAAACCTTACAATAGAGGGTTCAAAACCTTGAAATCAATCATCCTAGAACAGATGATTAGTTTTCAAAGCGGTTTTGAAATTTATGTTCTTGTTGTGGTCGTCGCCTAAGGATAGGTGACGGTATTGTTTTATGACTAAACGCAAGTAAACTCGCGTTAGGGTCCTAAGAAGGTTATAGACTAGGTCAAAGCATTACTAATAACCTAATTCCCTATAACCATTGGCTCTGATACCACCTTTTCTGTCACACCCCGACCACGTAAAACAACAAAACATGGCGGAAACATCGGGGAGTGTTGTAACAGAATTAATGTTTCATAACCATGGATACCAAAAAGTGTTTCGTTTTATTAATCATTGAATAATTACATTGTCTAGAAATCTAAATACACAATTTAAACATAGTCTATCATTGTTATTGAGTCACTAAGGCATTGTCCAGTCCTATGTGAGCATGCATCCTATCAATCGATATCTTTCAACAATACCTGAAACATATGTGAAAACGAGGTCAGCAAAGAAATGCTGGCGAGATACATAGGTTTTGTGAAAATAAGATTCATGACTTCTGTTTTTGAAAAATGTTTAGTCATGAACCTTGTAATTTGCTTTGTCTTGTAAATCATTTGAAAAATAATGAGTTTAGATGATATGTATAAATAAAAGAATAATGCATGATTAAATGAATAACCATGTAAAATGAGTTTGTGTAAGATAAGTTGTTTGTAAATCAATGTCTTGTGAAAAGTATGTTACTTGTATAAAATGTTCTATGTCTCAAACTGAAATGATTCAAATAACGCTACAATATGTAATACCATACAAACACTTATATATAGGAAGTACCAGCGGCGTATCCACCATGCTTGTATCATATTACACACGCTACGTTACTTAATCACTTACTCAAACCAAACCAACAATGTAAGATGTCTATGTTTAAACCAACTGCCAAATGTATTGAAATCATATATCAAAATGTTCCTGTCAAGATGTAAATCATGTAATGTGTAACCAAAATGATATGTATGGCTAGTGAAATGCATCAACTAAACCATAGTTGAAACGCACAAAACAAAGTATTGAAGTAAAACTTAGTTTAAATCAATACTATGTTTCGTGGAAATGCATGATCAAATGTAAATCATGTCCAGATGTTTACCCAATCGTTACCCATTCGTTCAAATCGTTCTTGTTTTAATTGTGAACTACTTTAGGGTCAATTTTAATAACATTCAAACCTTCTTGACGCGTTCCTCGTTCCATCTCGCTCTCGCTCTCGTTCTTAACAAACCCTTACCAAAGAGTAAGTTAATAATTACAGATTCAGTCGCTACCCAAAATATCCACACATAACCATGGGTATAGAGAATAACGGGATTTGTCAGATCCTATGGTACCATAACCTAATACTGGTCGGCTTGATCATTGCTAATGAATGTCATTGGTTATGTAACTACAACCAACAAGTTTGTTCACTTTATTGAAATCGTTCTTGAAACTATTGTAATTGTTTTTGAAACTATTGTTATCGTTCTTGAGACTATTGTTATCGTTCTTGATGCTACATTGTAATTGTTTTTGAAACCATTGTAATCGTTCTAGAAATCATTGTTATGATATTTAGCACATATGAGTCACCCCAAAACAATTGAAAATAGTAAAAGAGGGGAATGATGTACTCGCCTGGGAGTGCTTAGGAGTCTTGAACAACTACCAAGTAAGCTAGAGGAGTCCCGGAAATCAAACGGTACCTAATATAGGTATCTACATAAATAACCCGGACCTAAATCGGAAGACTGGGTAGCAGGAGGGTTTGTAAACCAAATGAGTGTAGGAACTCATGTGATATGGTTTAACAAAGCCTACATACTAAATGAAACTCAACCTAAGTATTATCGACCCATCGCGACCCATTAAGGTAGATTATTCTACTTTAACGCGTCGTTCGCGTGAAACGCGTTCGGACTGCCTAACTAGTCCTATGACAAGTATTATATGCCTAAACATGTTACATAAACAGTTATGTGACAAAGGTTTAGGTTACATATGCTAATTACCAATTATACATGAAAAGGGTATTCTGGTAATTTACCTAAGGCATATAAACTACCTATCATACAACTACTTAAACGAAGCGACCATAAGGTATAACCTCGGAAGGTTATTCCCTACCTACTATGGTCACCTAATGTATTTGGTCGGATCCTAATGATCGACCAAATGGGTCGGGTTCGAAGGTATAAGCGATTTATTAGATCGCTTACCCTACGACCCTAGACAACGTGGTAATCAGTAGGCATAGTCCCAAGGGACTATAACCAACGTGATTACACTCACGTTGCGAAGTTCAAACGAACTTCGCATTGACCATTACTGGTTAACGCTGAAAGTCAAACAAAGTTTGACTTTCTGACTCGAAAAGCAATAAAATAAGGAAAAGAACGAAAGAATACTTACGAAGGGTCCCCGAATGCTAATTTCGATTCAAGAATCTCAGGTATGAAACAATGGTTTCAACTTAGAGTTTCTCAATCAAAATTCTAGTGGTTTAAACAATGAAAGGCATGGGATATATATAGTTTCTTCCATATAGAATATTCCTAGAATATTCCTAGAATATTCCAAGCATATTCCTAGAATATTCCAAGCATATTCCTAGTATATTCCAAGCATATTCCAAGCATATTCCTAGCATATTCCAAGCATATTCTTGGCATATTCCTTAGCATATACCTTAGCATATTCCTGGCATATGGCTAAAACGGGTATTTAACTGGGTACCGGGTATTTTATCTAGCGTTTAAATCCTGGTTTATGGCGTTCTAAATTATTTTTATTACTCTATAAAAATAAACTCGCCAAGATATTACTGAAATAAATTTCAGTTGCCATGACTGGCTGCGTTGTCTGCGTTTTGCAGTAGAAGCACTGTGTTGCGCAGAAACACACGGTACGCGCTTAAACTTTGAAAAATAACGTTTTTAGGCGTTTTAATTTATTTTTCAACACGGACCTGATTAAAATAAGATTTTAATCATAACAGAATATTTGTGGGATTTAAATATTATCCGGTCGGTCACCAACGTTCGTTTGGTCGTACGATCGCGGTGTTCGGTTAATTACGACGGAATGCGCATAAGCGCGAAAAACGATCCAAATTGCGCGACGAATGGATTTTTCTTATGCCAAACACTAAAATAAAATATTTTAGTGCTTACATAAATTTTTGGATGTCCGGATGTATTCAGAACGTATGTTATGCGCGAAAGTGCAAACTTGTGCACTTTTTGACACTTTTAGTCCCTGAATGACCCCAAACGTTTATTTTAGCACACCGAACCCCTCGAAGCCTATTTCTAAGCTATGTAAAGGATATTTATGGTATGTTTAACTTATGGTCATGTTCCGGAAT
The DNA here is from genome assembly GCA_030545235.1 of Helianthus tuberosus. Classification (NCBI taxonomy): domain Eukaryota; kingdom Viridiplantae; phylum Streptophyta; class Magnoliopsida; order Asterales; family Asteraceae; genus Helianthus; species Helianthus tuberosus. The sequence continues at coordinate 116,502,951 of CM060397.1, read as the reverse complement.
GTCTGTTACAGTTCAAATTGGCATACTTTCGCAGTTTGTCAAGTTTAGTCCCTGTAAGCGAATTAACTTGTTTTTGCCATACCAAAGCCTTCAAAACTTATTTCTAAGTTATGTAAAGGGTATTTAAGGTATGTTAAGCCTATGTCACTATTCCGGGGTGTTTGTTGTATTAAACTGGTTATATTTACGCATTGGTGCGCGTATAACCTTCCAGAAAGCGATTTAGAGTTTGGAACTGAACAAAAATTGATATGTGCAAATGATACACATATTTATACAAATCCCAAGTATGAAATACAATATTTCATTGCTACAGTATTTGTTTGATGGCCGTGGAGGCACAGGTGTTACACTTCCATCCATATAAGGCTTCAAACGGGGTGGCCTGGATGCTAGTGTGATAACTATTATTGTATGAGAACTCCACTAAGGGCAAGTGAGTATCCCAGTTCCCACCCAAATCCATCACACAAGCACGTAACATGTCCTCCAAAGTTTGTATCGTTTGTTCACTTTGGTCGTCCGTTTGAGGGTGAAAGGCCGTATTAAGATTCAGTTGTGATCCAAAGGCCTTTTGGAATGATTGCCATATCCTTGACACGAATCGACCATCTCGGTCCGATATAATAGAAATAGGCACTCCATGTCGTGCCACAATCTCCTTGAGATATAATTCAGCCAATTTCTTAGTGCTATCTTTTTAACTGATCGGTAGGAAATGTGCAGACTTTGTAAGTCGGTCTACAATTACCCAAATCATATCATGGCCTCTTGAGGTTCGGGGTAACTTAGTAATGAAGTCCATCGAGATTTGTTCCCATTTCCATACGGGAATTTCAGGTTGATGTAGCAAACCTGAAGGCTTTTGATATTCCGCCTTAACCTTGGTGCGGGTAAGGCATTTCCTGACATAAGTAGCAATGTCGCTTTTAAGCTTAGGCCACCAATAAAATTCTTTTAAATCTTGGTACACCTTATCCGAACCCGGATGTATAGAGTACCTTGACTTGTGTGCTTCGTCCAAAATAACCGTTCGTAGTTCGCCAAAGAATGGAACCCAAATTCTTTTAAGTTGTACGGAATTACCATTGTTTTTGCCGGTTGTCACACTTCATCAGACAGTTACCATTTCGTGATTGACGCTAACAGTTTGACAGTTTCCCAATTCAGATCAAATAACACTTTTCAGTTATGAACATGTACCCTAATTATGAATCATCATCAACCCTTTAGAACAAAACAGTTTTCATTCATCATGCAAACTATACTAACCAATCATTGCCCCTAATCATCCCATGACTACACACAAACATATTATCAGTTTATTATGGTATAAGTTCATCAATCATAATCATAAAACCCCGTCATGAGTAAGAATGTGTATAAACCATTGAACCCTCATCATGCAATTTCTAGATTACAATATTATTGTTGAAACCCTAATCAATTACATAACAAAACAACATCAGAATCATAACACACTATTAATAGGAGGACACTAACCGTGATACCAAAATGATTAGCTTTATTGAGATGGGAAGGTTTCGAGATCCTATGATTGCCGTCGCACAGGGAATAGGGAGAGAGCTTTAGGGTTTAAGTGTTTACGGTTACGAGAGTTTATACAATTGAAATCATTCTGGGCCGCGAACCTTCCTGGGCCGAAGCCCATGTTTGGCGAAGAATGCCTCTGTGCGACGAAGCTTCATTCTTCGTCGAGGCCCATTCTTCGTCGAGGCCGCATATGACGAAGAACTCTAGTTCTTCGTCAAATGTAATCCTTTGTCAAATGTGTTGTGGAATCCAGAATTAAACATGAACTTGTTATGACTAACTCTTAAGTTTTCATGTAACATTCAAACGTAACAATACTACAGTCAATCAACTATCGTACACATGATACCATGTAAAAATAAACTGGGAAAACAAGATTGTGAAACAAGTGATGCGTAGAGGAAAGACCTTGAAATCTCAGGTTGTCACATCATCCCCAACTTGAAAGAAATTTCATCCTGAAATTTGATAAGTAACTCAAAGCAGCACAGTGCTAGATTAGGATAAATGTGGATTTTCCCCAGGTGCCACATCATCCCCAACTTGAAAGGGAATTTCGTCCCGAAATTCACCAGTTGCATCAGGTTTAGATTGGTAAGTTGGGAATAATTAAGGATACTTGAGCTTCATTTGATCTTCGCGCTCCCACGTGAATTCTGGTCCACGTCTTGAGTTCCAACGGACTCTGACGATTGGAATTCGACTATGCTTACGAACCTTGACTTCCCGGTCCATAATTTCGATCGGTTCTTCGATAAACTGCAATTTGTCATCGATTTTTAGTTCTTGAAGTGGTACCACAAGTGTTTCATCGGACAAACACTTTTTCAGTTGCGACACATGGAAGACATCATGAACGTGACCCAACTATCGTACACATGATACCATGTAAAAATAAACTGTGAAAACAAGATTGTGAAACAAGTGATGCATAGAGGAAAGACCTTGAAATCTCGGGTTGTCACATTGACTGACTGCGTTGACAGTATTTTGTCTAATATGCGCAGTATCGCGCGGTACGCGCTCAAACTCGAAAAATAGAGTTTTCTAGCGTTTTAATTTATTTTTCCTCACGGATATGATTAAATTACTATTCTAATCATAACAGACTATTTTTAGGATTTTAACATTGATCGGGTGGTCACCGACGTTCGTTTCGCATTTTAATCGTTACGCGATAAGCGTTTATTTTATCGTTGCCAACATAATTTTTAATTAAACGTTTAAATTTACCAACACATTAAATATCATACATAAATATCACAATCAGTCACATACAGCCTTTTTACATGTTCACTACACATATTACTATTGTACGGTACGGCCTGAAAAGTCGGGTGTCACAGTCTCCCCCTGTTTAGGGAATTTCGTCCCCGAAATTCTACTTCACAGGTTTCGTTTTCGCACTCGGTGGGAAGAGGTGAGGATATTTCTGTTGCATTTGGTCCTGTCGCTCCCAGGTGAACTCGGGTCCACGCTTAGAATCCCAGCGGACCTTGACCAACTTAATCCTACTCCTCCTGAGTTTCTGGGTTTTCCAATCCAGAACCTCCACTGGCTCCTCGATAAACCTCAGTTTATCGTCCACTCGAACCTCTCCAGGGGGTATAATTAGTGTCTCGTTGGACAGACACTTTTTCAGGTTGGAGACATGAAATACATCATGAACTCCACTCAATTCCTGCGGCAGCTTAAGCCTATACGCGACTGGTCCAACTCGAGATGCAATTTCAAAAGGACCTATATAACGCGGGCTCAGCTTTCCCCCTTTCCCAAACCTCACAACGCCCTTCCATGGCGATACCTTCAACATGACTCTATCACCGACCTGGAACTCCAGCGGCTTCCTTCGGTTATCTGTATAACTTTTCTGTCGATCCGCGGCAGCCTTCAACCTATTCTTTATCTGGAGGACTTTGTCCGTGGTCTCCTGGATAAGCTCGGGTCTAGTCAAATGCTTCTCGCCGACTTCAGCCCAACAGAGTGGTGATCGACACTTTCTTCCATACAGGGCTTCGAACGGAGCGGCCTTAATGCTGGCGTGGTAACTATTGTTGTAAGAAAACTCTGCTAAAGGCAAATGAGTATCCCAACTTCCACCGAAATCAATCGCACACGCTCTCAACATATCTTCTAACGTCTGAATGGTCCTCTCGCTCTGACCACCCGTTTGAGGATGATATGAAGTACTCTATCCAAACGAGAACCCAACGATTCTTGGAGAGATCGCCAAAACCTTGAGTCAAATCGTCCGTCTCTATCCGAAATGATTGACACTGGTACTCCATGACGGGCTACAATCTCGTTAAGGTATAACTGCGATATCTTCTCCGTGCTGTCTATTTCCTTAAGCGCCAGGAAATGAGCAGACTTTGTCAATTGATCCACAATTACCCAAATCATATTGTGTCCACACGACGTACGGGGTAACTTGGTGATAAAGTCCATCGTAAGATGTTCCCATTTCCACTTAGGAATCTCTGGTTGCTGCAGAAGCCCAGACGGCTTCTGATGCTCAGCCTTAACCTTAGAGCACGTCAGACATTTACTCACGTAGATCGCAATGTCTCTCTTCATCTTCGGCCACCAATAAAACTCCTTAATGTCCTGATACATTTTGGTAGAACCTGGGTGAATGGAATACTTGGATTTATGAGCTTCGTTCATAACTAATTCACGAAGGTTACCTTTAAGCGGAACCCAAACTCGGTTCATGAAGTACATCACTTCATCCGCTTTTGGTACCAGTTTACATTCTAAGCCCTTCAAGCCTTCTCTTCTCAACCTTTCATCCTTCAAAGCTTCTCGTTGTGCATTACGATTTCGATCGGTCAAACTCGTCTGTATGGTCAAACCCAAAGCACGCACACGTAGAGGCTTCTCCCGTTCCTTCCTATTGAGCGCATCTGCAATAACGTTTGCTTTCCTGGGTGATAACGGATATCACACTCGTAATCGTTGAGTAACTCTACCCAACGTCGTTGTCGCATGTTGAGCTCCTTCTGGTCGAGGATGTGCTGGAGGCTCTTATGGTCTGTGTATATCGTACACTTCGTGCCATACAAATAGTGTCTCCAGATCTTCAGAGCAAACACAACAGCTCCAAGCTCCAAATCATGCGTTGTGTAGTTCTTCTCGTGTACTTTCAATTATCTGGATGCATAGGCTATCACTTTGTCTCTTTGCATTAGAACGCATCCAATGCCCAAACGTGAAGCATCACAGTATACAATGAAATCATTACTTCCCTCAGTAAGGGAAAGAATAGGTTCACTGCAGAGCTTTTCTTTCAACGTCTGAAAAGCTTCCTCCTACTTCTCCGTCCAATCAAACTTCCTCTCCTTCTGGGTTAATAGCGTCAACGGCTGCGCTATTCTGGAGAAATTCTCAATGAATCTTCGGTAGTACCCAGCAAGCCCTAAGAATTGTCTCACCTCCGACGGAGTCTTTGGCGCTTCCCGATTCTTAATCGCTTCGATCTTAGACAGATCCACATGTATACCTTTCTCATTTATGACATGTCCGAGAAAATGAACTTCTCGAATCCAGAACTCACATTTAGAGAACTTGGCATACAGCTTCTCTTCCTTCAACAACTCCAAAATCAACTTTAGATGGTGCTCATGATCTTCTTTGGTTCGCGAATAGATAAGTATATCATCGATGAATACTATCACGAATTTATCCAAGTAGGGTTTGCATACCCTGTTCATGAGATCCATGAACACAGCTGGCGCATTAGTTAGGCCAAAAGGCATGACCAGAAACTCGTAATGGCCATATCGTGTTCGAAAAGCTGTCTTCAGAATATCTTCGTCAGCAACCTTCAACTGATGATACCCTGAACGCAGATCTATCTTCGAGTAGTAACTGGATCCCTGTAGCTGGTCGAACAAATCATCAATCCCCGTTAAAGGGTACCGATTCTTGATAGTCAACTTGTTAAGCTCTCTGTAATCAATACACATCCTGAAGGATCCATCCTTCTTCTTCACGAACAAAATAGGTGCACCCCATGGCGAAAAGCTCGGTCGAATGAAACCTTTGTCTAGTAGCTCTTGAAGCTGATTTGACATTTCTTTCATTTCAGACGGTGCCAATCTATAAGGAGATTTTGCAATCGGTGCAGCACCAGGTACCAAATCGATTTGGAACTCGATCTGTCTCGCAGGGGGTAATCCAGGTAAGTCTTCAGGAAAAACTTTCGGATGGTCACGAACAATAGGAATCTCTTCGATCTTCCTACATTCGGCCTTTGTATCCACCACGTTGACTAAGAACACAGGATAACCTTTCCGCAACATCTTGAACATCTTCATAACACTAACAACACTCGACTCGATCGATCTCCCTGGACAACTATCGCTTTGCCACCACCAGGACGAGGTATCCGCACTTGCTTCTCCGAGCAAACAATCTCCGCTTTGTTCTTAGACAGCCAATCCATTCCCACAACTACGTCGAAGCTTCCCAGCTCTACTGGTAATAAATCAATACTAAACTTATGATCATCTAACTGAATACTACAGTCGCGAACGACTTCACTAGTTTCTATCAGTTTACCATTTGCTAGTTCTATCGAGTACTTCTTACTTAGCTTACTTGTTGGTGAACACAAAAACGATTCAAAGTTTTTCGAAACAAAACTCAAGTCAGCTCCGGTATCAAAGAGTACAAACGCAGAATGGTTATTGATAAAAAACATGCTAGTGACAACAGCAGGATCGTCACGTGCCTTGCCAGCGTTTAGCTCGAACGCTCTACCCCTGGCATTCTGGCTTTTCGCCTTAGGACAATCCTTCTTGAAATGTCCCTGTTCCCCGTACTGAAAGCATCCCTCAAGCTTCGTTCCTTCCGGCGTACTTTTGGCATAGCACTCGAAGGCAATATGTCCATTTCGTCTGCACCTGCGACACTTCTTCTGCTCATCCTCGTGAGTCTTCCTCTCAGAACCACTTCTGCTATCTCTTGCGTTATCTTTTCTGGAGCTGCTAGAACTGGCTACATACGCCTTCCTCGAACTGCGTTTCCTGTCGCGCTTCTCGTCAGTTTCCTTCATCGAGCTCTCGGACTTGCGTTTCTTCGAATCTTCTGTCTTAGTCTCGGAACGCCCTGACCGTTCAGATTTCGCGTCTGCTTTGGCCTTGCCCGATGACTTCCCGGTTTCCTCCGTTTTATCAAGACCACTTTTGCGAGCAGCGTCATCAGCTAACGATTTTGCCAATGTAGTAGCCTCTAGGTAGGTGGTAGGTTTCGCGGATGTAACCATACTGCGAATTCGTGGCGACAATCCCCAGATATACCTTTCTACCTTTACATATTCGGGAGTAACCATTCGTGGAACTAACCTTGCCAAGTCGATAAAACGAGAAGTGTAAGCTCTGACGTTCAGACCTTCCATGGTTAGGTTCCAGAAGTCGGTCTTGATTTTCTGAATTTCACTGCGCGGGTAGTATTCTTTCAGGAGCATCTCTTTAAGTTCATTCTAGGTCAGACCAGAGGTAGCGTCCTCACCCAAAATTTGAACTTGCGTGTTCCACCAGGACAGTGCTTCATCAAGAAAAGAACAAGAAGCATATCTCACCCGTTGATCAGCAGCACAACCACTGATTGCCATGACAGATTCCATCTTCTCAATCCATCGGGTGATATCTAAGGGTCCTTCGGCACCGGTAAATGATCGTGGGTTACAGCCCTGGAATGTTTTATATGTACATCCGTGCACTGTTCAATATTGTTAATAAAAATCAGGAATACATTCCAATGATATCGTACTAAAATTTTCCGATCATATTTTACCTGGAGGATTTCCAGTATGTGCCCCACCAAAACCTTGCCTGTGTGCACCACGTCCACGTCCCTGGCCATTATTTTGGTTAGCATTGAGCTGTTCCATGGCAGTATTAACGTGTTGGGCTATGAGTTGAGCCAACTCTTCCGGCGTGGTAGGTAATCCAGTACCCTGTCTTGCTTTTGGCGGCATTTCGTCGTTTCTATTATTACAACAATAATATTCACATAAGACGATAACCAAAAATAATTCAATCATTAAATGTTAGTGGACCAAACATTGCGCATGTATAATATCCACATATTAATGTGAACAACTTTTAAACCAAAAGTAAATCATCGATATTCACTATAGAAATTATTTAAACTTGTTTTCAGTACAAATCGACTATCCTTGGCATGTCTACGTCGACACCCACAACAAGTTCACACAAAATTCCCACATAATATCCAAAAATGAAACTGGCACGCAGGCCTCAAACAAAAAGAGTATAAAAAATGTCTAACAATACAACCCATCACAACAAACAACAAACAAACAATAACAAACATCAACGCTTCAAACCTAGAAAATCTAACATCTCCTTGACAAGTTTCTCTAGATCCACTATCTTCCAATGCATCTCGTCTCTCGCAATATCATCTAAATCCTTCAACTCCTCGTGCTCATCCATCTGTCCCTCAAGGTCCTTCACCTTTCCCTTGGCTGAGTCCAGATCTCTGCGCAGTGCGGCAAGCTGTTGATCGCAGTGGCAATATCGGTCTACCCTATCTCCTTTCTGCTTCTTGGAAGCAGATACCGTCTTAGCACATGACGTAGATGCGGTATCCCCAGCGGGCCTAGTCCTCTTCCTACGACGGTAATAGACTAATAGCGGCATAATAGGAGCGCGTGACTCTAAGACATGCAAAGAAGACTCAGACAAAACAGGTGGAGGGATCTCAGCAACAGGCTCGATCACAGTAGCTAGTGGGACGACTGATGGCTCTAACGGTCGAGCTGTGACAATAGTGGCGTCCACCACTGGTGCGATACTGGGAGATCATCCGACATTAGGGACACCTCTAATCACATCACCGAAACTGGTACAATGCCAAATGATCGTCCCGTCTCATGGATCGAGAGAGGAACATCATCATCATCTATCCACCCATTGCTAGTGAAAGCGTATCGGGGGTTTAACTGGCTGGCAAAGGCAGCAGGGTCGACATGGAAAGATGAGGTAAGCTCGGTAGTACCAACCATCTGTGGAGTCGTGATAGGTATCTCTGGTAGAATAGATCTGGGTGAAGTCTCGAAATCTGGCTCGTAACCTGAGTCGTGGATCTCGATGACCTCGTGTTCGTGCGACATCTGTGACACATATATATCTGTACAAGTAAGCGCGTAATCAAAATGAATAGTAACACATAAGGCCAAATAAACAGAAAATCATGTATGCACATAAACACATAATGGTTTTCATACATGATAAAATTTTCTATGTTTATTTAAAAATTTTGGCTTTGAGAATTTTGGACTTTATATATCAAAATTCTTCGGTTGAAGTCTAGTGTTTTCTCCCGAAAACATCTAGTTCGCTAACAACCATTGGCTCTGATACCAACTTCTGTCACACCCCAAAAACGTCGCAGCGGAATTTAAAACGTAGTGGTGACAGAAGTTGGTGCCCATTTGTATCTTGATGTTTGATGCATTATATTGTTGGACAATATTACTTATTTAAAACATAGATTTTAAACTTAGCGTCCCAAAACACGAAATAACCATGACATGATAAAGTTGTCTTTGATCCTCACGGATCTTATTACATTTGTCCTAGAAAGTTTAAAAGTTAGTCCAACATTTTTAAGTGACAAAAAATGCATCAACAAACACAAGATACGCCATGATTCCCGAAGCCGAACTCAAGTACCTGTAGAACACGTTTAAAATCAAGTGTCAACACAAAGGAAGGTGAGTTCACATAATCAAATTTAAACAATTTGATCCAAAGGAAAACTTTCTAATTATGTGTTTATTGTAAAACATCCATATAATATTTTTAGAAAGTCCATTTACTTCCTTAATAAAATCCATGGGTCATCCGTCGTAAGTTCAAAAACCCGACATTAAGGCATTTTCCCAAGTTTTGTATATTAAATTCATAGCGTCAACGTTCAGACTCGTATGTTAGCTAGACAATACGAACTATATATTTACCATGCAGGGATAATCAGTGCTAGACAATAACCAGAATTTAAATTTGTCGTTTGACTTGACACGGGGCGACCGGTCACGACAGGGTTGTCAACCCGATAGATCTACCAACAATTCATCGCATACAATACTTAATCGATTAAACGACATCATTGGCGCAGGGTCCATATTGGGACCATATATGATGTCTGCCTCACGTACAATATATATATCCTACTAACATGACAAATTTAATATACGATCTTGTACGAATCCCCTGAAATCCCCACCGAAATGTAAGCCTATGCTATTACTTACTCTCTTGAGACCAAGCAATATTCGTTCCAACCACACCATTGTTTTCCCCCGAAAACATATATTCATCAAAAAACATTTTACCTCGAAACGTATGATTTATCAAACTCCATATATTTTCAATGAAATTATATAATTTATATTAAAAGGTATGTTTTAATCCAAAAACATTATTAAACCCTTTTTGGCGTGTTCTACCTCCAAAATATATACAAAGCAGTAAAAGAGGGGTTTAGTGACACTCACCTTTGGGTGCGTATTTTTAAATAGCACAATCCCACAGTTTGATTTCTACACGTCCTATTATATGTAGGAACGATTTATAAATCAATATATCACAAAAATCCTAAGTTTCTCCGTTTCTTAGAATTTTCACATAACTTTGAGATTTTCTCGAAAAATCATCGTTTTTTATTATGTTGGCACGTTAATATCTATATGAGCCCATATATATATATTTTTAATATTTTTTCAACTTGAACGATTTTATTGGTGACCGTTATCATGTAAATCCGTTAACACTCCCGTTTATACGCAATATATCTAAGATTTGTGCGTCGTAATATATATACATAAACGCTCACATAAATTTTTATCGAAACACGCGTAATCTTGTTAACTTATCTATTTTGTCATTTTTAAGGCAAATATAGATAAAATATCTTATATGTATCAAATTTCATGCTCGACAAACCAGTTACACATTTAACGCGATTTTTAGCGTTCCTATTGCATAAAACGCACAAGTATACATGCATAGTCTAAATTTCCATTATCATGTTAAAACTTAACATATTTTCACATTCACATGTTTAAATCACATAACACATCTTAACACATAAAGTTCACCCAAAAATTACCCATACTAGTGTTCATTGGAAAAATGCGTATTTTAACGATTCGGTAACATTTTCGGGCGTCGGAAGTCACGTATGACTAACCAAACACCAAGTAAACTTAAAATTAGTTAAAATACTTGTTTTTAAACTAAAAATATCAGTTTACTTACTGATCTAAATCAGTTTCATAAAAATAATTCGAAAAGCCGATTTTTGACCATTTTAACGCATAGTTTTGCGTTAAACATTACTATAATCATCCCAACTCGGAATGACTTGATATTTTAACACAATACATGTTATTTACTGATTAAAATAGTGGTTATAATCAGATTAGTGTAGCTTTTGTGTAAGTCACATAAATCATGCGATTTCACGTATTTTACAACTTCTAAAGCACCAAGTACAACATGCAAGACTAGTAAACATCATGACAAAGTTATATGTCACTAAACACTTTAAAATAACTTTATTTTAGTGTTTATAATCTGATTAAAACTGATTTTTATTAAATCATACTCATATGATAATTTCATGCCTTCATATCATCATGTAAGTTCACATATGTGCATCTAATGCACTCATACAACATCATTATCATCACTTATGATCTAATCATACTCTAATATTCACTAACATCATGTTCTTACAAATATTACACATATCATCATGATCATTCATATTCATTCATGTTTACATCTTTCACATTTAAGATTATATGACAACTTCTATATGCATGCATACATATATACATACATATATATACAAAATACAAACATGCATATACTTCCAATAATTTACTTTTCAACATATCACTTCCAAATCTTAAATCATTTTAGAACATTCTTTCATAACACCTAAAAATTCCTTCATGCATCATACTTTTCAAGAAATCAAATAAATCAAATAATCTTTCATCAAAAATCAAAATACAACATATACACATACACACACACATTCTCGGCCATATATACATATATGCATACACCCATTTTTATTTTATTCAAAACTCATTTGTTTGTAGTTTTGAAGTTAATGTTTAGATTCAAGAACAAGAGAAACTTTCACTATCATCTTCATCACTATGAATCAAGAACAAGATTTAGAAGAAAATAAGTTATACCTTCAAGATTCTTAGTGGGTTTTATGATTTATGATGATGTGAAGTCTTGTTCTTGCTCAAACCTCACTGGAATCACTTCTAAACCTTCTTGAAAGCTTGAAATCACTTTGATATGGACATGATTCTTCAAGATTTGGATTTGAAAATGAAAATGATAGTGAAATAGGGGGTGTTCGTCCGAGATTGTTTAAGGGACAGAGAGTGTGATTTTTGAAATGGGTTTTCTTGGAATTGTGAGAATGTATGGAAGGTTTGATATGTATAATCATCACCATCATTCTCTAGGCATGACAAGTGTCCATAATGCAAGAATCAAGAGGGTTTTGGCAGCCCTAGGTGCTGCCACATACTTCCCCCTCTCACACATTTTATATACATGCATATATTATATGTAAATTTGAGTCAAAAACAGGTATTTTACTGATTACCGGGTATTTTATCTAGCGTTTTAATCCCGTTTTAGTGCGTTTTAAATTATTTTTATCATTCTATAAAAATAATCACTTAAAATTATTACTGAAATAATTACCAGTTGCCTTGACTGGCTGTGTTGACAGTATTTTGTCTAATACGCGCAGTATCGCGCGGTACGCGCTCAAACTCGAAAAATAGAGTTTCTTAGCGTTTTAATTTATTTTTCCTCACGGATATGATTAAAATTACTATTCTAATCATAACAGACTATTTCTAGGATTTTAACATTGATCGGGGTGGTCACCGACGTTCGTTTCGCATTTTAATCGTTACGCGATAAGCGTTTATTTTATCGTTGCCAACATAATTTTTATAAACATTTAAATTTACCAACACATTAAATATCATACATAAATATCACAATCAGTCACATACAGCCTTTTTACATGTTCACTACACATATTACTATTGTACGGTACGGCCTGAAAAGCCGGGTGTCACAGGAAACGCTGGCGAAATTTCTCCAGAATTTCGCCAGCTTGTAAATGATGTAAACTCTTTCGGTATGAATGAAGCAAGCATTCAACCTTTGTTTATTCTGCTTCTACTTCATTCTTAGTAATATTATTCTACCGAATCGGTTCTATCAGGGCCAAAACTCTGTCTAATCCCGCCGGATCCTAGACTCTCAATTGGTATCAGAGCTACGGTATCGATTCAATCGATCTAGCAGTTGATTTGAATCACCTACGCTCATGAATGTAGACGTAAAACATCAAATAAACATCAAATTGAAAGTCAATTCACGGATGAAATTTCAAATTGAAGACACCATTAGTTACAGAATTGATTTTCACACATATTTTTTTGGGTAAAGGGTTTACCCCGGTGAATTTTATATCAAACAAACAAAGGAACAAGTGAGGAGCAGAAAATCCCTCAGTTCTCAAGTATGACATGCCATACTAGAGTACACAAGCAACACAAAAGGATACAAACATATATGTGAAGTTTCATCATGAAATTCGCAAAAATAGAGATTTTGGATCGAAAAATATGATCGGGAACGTTCGTGAGAATGGATCAGACCCTTTTGCATGAAAGAACACCCCGTTCGCGCGAAAGGCCTCCCTGTCGCGCGAGAGGAACTCCCATTCGTTCAAAAAGTCATTCGTCCCAAAATCATCTCATTCACATGAATGAGAAAATGATTAAAAAATAAAAAAATAAATAAAAAAGGCATTTTTGATCGCAATGATGAGACGAGTCTCCAGAAAAAAATTGGTGAATGAAATTTTTTTCGAGTTTTTAACGACCAAGATGGGTTGTTCGGGGACACCGTCCAGAGCTTTTAAGAACATATTTGATGATTCGATCACAAATTGTGGAAAATAGTGGGGTAGTCATGATACCTGTGCAAAATGATTTTCATCTGGGTTAACTGACTATTAATGGCAGGCCTTAACGAAAAATCCGCATTGATGAAAAACTGACTTTTGGGGGTCAAAATGACACATTTTCGGCATAAGTCGAGTTTTTCAGAAATAAGACAGGACTGAATTGCCAAGATTGAGGGGAATTCAGTGATAAAGATTAGAGAAGTCAGAATTCGCAAAAATGAGGGGGAATAAAAATTTCATAGAATATATTGAAATTCCGACATTTTTGAAATTGGTGACAATGCAACAGTATGCAGGTGGTTTCGACTTCAGATTGTCTGAGGATGCATAGGATCTGGATTCGTGAGTTTGTGATCATAGGAAGTTCAAACTTTACAGATCAGGGTCAGATTGACGTCTTAGGGTTTGAGTCTCGGGTCTTTGTCAAGCCGATCAGTAGGATTAGCGTCAGGAGATGCAACTGTATTATGGATACTTATAAGATATCACAGCCTTGTGATAGTCTAAAGTGTCAAAATGGTTAATCTTCAAGCAGATGAATTGTTTTTAGGACTAACCGCTGGGGAATGATGATGTTTGTCGATTAAGTTGCTGCCGGAACTAGCGGAGAAGACAATACATCTATTTTCGTGACTGAAGAGTAAGAATGTGAATTTGATCGTGGATGAATGCTTCTGAGATCTGAATGTGTTACCAGATGATTTATTATCTGATGAAGATTTGCTGACTGTGGAGATTACCGTTTACACTGATCAATCATTCAGGAGGGTGCTTAAAGATGATTACAGAAAACCAAATTTTATTGAATGACGTTTCTAGACCACCTACTTCATTCATCAAGCAAAGCATAGCATAGTATCCTAAACACATGTCACATACGTTAAAATAAAGTCAATACACATAGTGTAAAGGTGAGTACACAAGTTTGATAGCATATAGTAGCGAAAGTGATTTACGCATAACCAACATGTAACACGTAGCAATGTGAAGCAAGTAAGCTATAGACAATGACAGATGCACAGACATGACTGCGAGTTGTAGAATGCGCAACACATTATCACCACTGTGACCATATGAAGTAAAACCCTTAACAACCCCTGTCCACGACAGGTGCTGAGTCCAAACTATAGTACTATCGTTGCTAAGGTGTCAGGCAACAATCACTGTGTAAACATAACATACAAGCATTCATCGAAAACACGTATAACATGCAGAGCGGTTAGCGTTTAAAAGTGTTTGCGTGGTGTGTCGATGTGATTTGATATAGGTAACGTATGTAACACCCAAAAGTGCGTTTAAGCAAAAAGGGATCGAGTATACTCACAGAGCGTGTTTAGTAAATAAACATTGTCTTGGATTGAAGGGAGCGCGTAAATATTAGCCAGATCACAGAACGATAGTGTAAGCGTTGAACAGCGTGTAACGGTGGGTCGAGTGAGGTGAGTGATCGGATGATGGTTCGATCGGATGATGGTCCGGACGGATGGTCATCCAGACAGATGACTGTTCGGTCGGATGGTCATTCGTCTAGGGAGGTGTGTTTGTAAAATGATGAACTTTTGAAGTTTTCGTTGTAGTATAAATAAAGTCATTCGATCGGATGGTCATCCGGACGGATGGCCAATTCGATCGGATGGCTATTCGATTGAAGACTGATATTCTTTGAAGTTTTGCAAAAAGTTTAAGTGTTGAGCTTATCAATTTAAGTTACCTGGTCGAATAGTCGTTCGATCGGATGGTCGTCCGATCAGACGGCTATTCGATTGAGCAACCTTCTGGTTGAAAATTTTATAAAATCAGTTAAGTTAGAAAGTTTGCGGTTTGACGGAGACGGCATGACGGCGTGTTAAACAACGGAAATCATATCAAGTCCAACTCGTTCGATTGGACGGGAATCACCCCGTTCGATCAGACTCAACTGTTCCCGACAGAGTTTTATATTCAACCCGTGAATCGGTCGTCTCTTCAATAGAAATCCGTTATCAGACCGGTTCTCTACTGGAGAATGGGTAGAGAGCCTTAACGAGTCCGGATTCTAATGATTTTGAGTAAAAAGTGAAAGATGTTGAAGAAAAGTTTGAAAACAGTGAAAAGTGCTTAGATCTTGTTGAAATCAGTGTAAAAACATGTGGAAATCCTTTAGATCCGAACCGTTCTTAACGAGATGAGGTCACACTTTAGTCTTTATAAGAACCCGAGGTGACGTCACCCTATAATCGGCCCAAATCCGATGATTTCATGGTGAAAATGTAAGATTTGATGGAGAGGATGATGAGAAAGTGTGTAATGAAGATGGAAGTACAAGATTTAGGAAGAAAACTTACAAGAATCGCGAGGAATAGAGAGAAAAGAGCTTGAGAGTGCGTGGGTCGAACGAAGATGTCACATCAATGAATGGTCGGACGGCCGTTCGATCGGATGGCCATCCGGTCGGATGTCCATTCGATCGAATGGTCGTTCGATCGGTTGGCCCGTGCGGGTTAGTTTCCAATTTTCGTTTCGTGCGTTGAGTGTTGCGTTGCGTTTAAGCGAGTTAGGAATAAGCGATGCGATAGTATTAAACAATAGTTACACAAATAACATAACTAACATATAAAATGCATAAAACACATAATAGTTGCGATTCACTTTCAGGCTCTTGCGATGAGATTGCGGTGCGATAGAGTTGCGATTGCGTTTGCGAATAACACCCCAAAATAAATATAAACATGCACAAGTAAAGCACATAATAACACACACACATAGCACAAAACCAAACAGTTGTGTTTCCAGTTACGTTGCGATAGCGATGGCGTTTAGACTAACATGCGATGCGATAAAATGCGTGAAATAGTATGCGTTGCAAATAAGCGTTATAAAATGTGTTGTAGAACATAGTTCAAAATATCGTTAACTAATATATATCGATTATCGAGTCTGAGAGTACAAGCAATAATTAAGCAAGAAATGTCAGATCTGAATAACAACCTGACTTTTACTTTGGCTTTGACTTTGACTTCGAAAAGTCAGGTTGTTACATATAAAGAGAAAACGTCATTGGTGTGAAACACATAACAATCGATTACAACTTTTAGTATTTATCAGTTGTAGAGATAGAAAAAAAATTGTAAAACGTTACGTATGTTTTAAATGTGTTGAGCACCTAGGAAATATGTTGGTAGAAATAAAATATTTATTTAATTAAAATTACGAGAGTAACTAACTAATATTTATTCTGAGTGGCTTGAGTAAAGAAACTTTTGGTTCATAGCATTATAATTACAATTTGGTGGGTAATTTTAAGGTTTGGTAACGATACGTTGTTTGATAGGAGGGGGGGTCACTGGCTTCTGTTTTTCCTTATGAGCGAATTTAAAAGAGTATAAGATGAATTACAAAATTGGTACATATGATACGATTTTTTTATTTCCTTTTTCAATAAGGTCACCAGCATTTTAGTTTTATAAAATTTAGAGGTTTAAGTAGATTTTATTTTTATAAAACCAATCTATATAAAAAATTAGAAATTAATTTCTGTCTTAGTTTACAAACATCCTTCGCCTTAATAGAAAATTAATTTAGTTAGTGGTTGGATGAAAATTTATAAAAATTATGTGACAAACCTATTATTTTTTTCATATAAAGATTGCATGTATATTCTTTTTATTATATTTGTAACAAAATTAATTAAATAAAAGAAATTTAAAAGAGTTTGAGTAAATTGCCAAAATCGTCCATGTGGTTATATATTTGCCAGTTTCATCCAAATATTCTCAACTTAACAGAAAAAATAAACTAAGTTAGTGGTTTGGATGAAAATGGCAAAATGTTATAAACGTTAGGGGCAATTTGGTACAAAAGTGTCATTTTGGACGAAAATGGCATACCTGCCCAAACCTCAGGGACGATTTTGGCAATTAACTCTTTAATTTATTAATATATATGTATATTTATTTTTTTAAATAAAAAGATTCACAACCCGTGAGTATTCACGGGTGATAACTTAGTGAGATATATATAGGAGATGAAATTTTGGAGAACAAGCTAATCTATTTAAGTAGTTGATAACCACATATAATCTATCTACTATAATAAAAAAACCACTTTAGTGACACTTGTCATCGTATTAGGCCATCTCTTATAGATAATTATAATTTTAGTTTAATCTCTTCTAATTAATTATAGATAACTCTCCTACTAAATATTATTTAGTTTAATATCTTATATTATAGATAATCCTCCTACTAAATATTATTAGTTTAATATCTTATGGATAATTATTATTTAGTTTAATTTATTTGAGTTAATTATATTTGAACGTTTTGTTTAGTTTGGTATCAAATAGATTTTACAAAACTTAAAATAAAATTAACTAATATTATTTATCATTTATACATTTACGGAGTTTTAAATAAAGGGTTAAATTTATTGAGACTTCGTTAATAAACTTTGCAACAACAGAATAATCTATTTTTATCATGAAAACCAAACATTGTATTAATATATTAAATATTTTTATTTTCACTACACAAAATTACATTTACTCGACCCATGTAATACATGAGGTTTTTTAAGATATAACTTTTTATTATTTGATATATAAAATTAGATTTATTCAATTTGTACAATACACGAGGTTTTTTAAGGATATATATTTTTTATTATTTAGTACAGAAAATTACATTTATTCAAACCATGTAATGCGCATATTTTTAAAGATGTAATTATTTTATTATTTGGTATATAAAATTACATTTATTCAACCCGTGTTATAAATGAGGTTTTTTAAAGATGTATTATTTTATTATTTAGTAAACAATATTACATTTATTCAACCCGTGCAATACACGAGGTTTTAAAGATATAACTTTTTTATTTGGTATATAAAATTACATTTATTCAACACATACAATATGGTTCTTATAGATATAACTTTTTATTATTTAATAAATAAAATTATATTTATTCAACCCATACAATAAATGAGGTTTTTAAAGATATATTGTTTTATTATTTAATATATAAAATTTATTTATTCAACCCCGTGTAATACACGGGGTTATAACCTAGTATATAATATATAATATACTAGTATTAAGCTCCCGCGTTGCAGCGGTTGTTGTAAAACTGTGTCAAGTAGTACCAATGCTATACTACTATCAGCAATCACCAACATCGGAAAATCTCGTAAAAACAAAATAAATAAAAAAGGGAAAAAAATAAAGTCACGCAAAAACCAGACGTAAAATCTTTGAATCACGCACGCTCGTTCCAGAGAAATTAAACCAAAACATAAAATATAGAAAAAATAACTAAGTCAATCCAGGACCCGCGCGTTGCGACGAACCTTTTAAATGGAGAAATATTGATGTGTTGCGACGGGCCAAACGGGAAAATACACGAAAAAATGTTGAACCCTACACGCACGTTACGGTGCGTTAACTCACAAAATTTAGAACGAAACGAAAAAACTTGGGAATGATGAAAAATATGGTGGACCAAAATTGAAAAATAAAAAGAGTTGAGGTTAAATTACAAAATATGAAAAGCTTTAGGTTAAAAGTAAAAAACCAAGGGTCTAAATTGCAAAAGAGTAAAAGTTTTGTGTTAGAAATGAAAAAAAGAAAAAAAAAAACCCTATACATGAGATGAGGTACAACACCATAAATTACAAAAAAAAAAAAAGTTAAAAATTTTGTTTTTTGGGTTAGAAATGAAAAAAGGAAAAAAAAAACCCTATATATGAGTTACAACATCATAAATTACAAAAAAAAAAGTTAAGAATTTTGTTTTTGTAAAACTTGAATAAACTATTATATTAATAGAGTAAACTCTAGTTAATGGTTAAATAATTATTTATTATCTGCATAATACATAATATGATTTAAAGCTATTTATTATTTTTTAATTAGTTTAATATTTATGAATTAATTATTTGTATATTAGTTCAAGAGATATTAATAACTAGGGGTTAAACCCGCGCTTTGCGGCGGGAGCGCTGAATTATTTAATGCTAAAAATAACTTGAACATCTTAGATAAACAACAAACAAAAAAAAACAAATAAAACACATAGAAACATGAAATATTATTATTATATTAAATTAGCAGCTAATCGTTTCGAAATTGACCCGGGCGATGTGACGGAAACTCAGTACATATGCACTTGCAATATGACCTATCACATGTACCTTACATACTTGTCCCTTACATACAACTTACAGCTATGAAGCTGACATAATAAAAAAAAATATACAATTTGCAATTAACAAAATCTTACCAGCAGCGGTGCTCTATGCAATCTGATTTGTTATGCATCCTTTGTAGTAACATGGTTGACACTTATCAATGTCTGAGCAATTTTGTTCTTTACATATGTGTCTTGTTACCAGTAAGACACAACTTTGAAACTGATATGTAAAGAAATGCAACCTGTAATTAACAAAATCTAACCCACTACCGCGACTGGCTTGGGTCTTTGATGTAAGGAAGATGACGAAATACTTTCCGCATACCAGAAGCGCACTTCAGTGCTTCACAATACCCGCGACATAAGAAGGCGGAGTAAAAAACAGATCCTTCAGAACACGTGGTGCAAGAATAGACGTACGTCGACGTGCTTGCAGAAACGTTTGGTGCCCATCCTCATCGCGTGACGGACTGCATGTACCTGAAAGGTTACTATAACATAAAATAAATATCAGCCTAAACACCAATTTACAGATGTCTGGATTTGCATTTAATTAAGTATCTGATTATTTAAGGTTATATAATTAATGTCATTATGGCCTAAGCATGGCAAATCAGCAAGACAGTTCAAAACTTTGACAACTTTTTACAATTATAATTTACATTTTGAGCAAAGTATTTCAGAAATCCGTAACTACACATTTTGGATGACTTTTGACCCGTTTGGCCCACATGCCCTCTTTCGTTTCATTTTTTTCTTATTCTTTTTACCATTAGAGATAAGTACAAACTGAGTCAGGCCGCTAGCAAATGGGTCAAAAACCCTCAACTACTTTTTATCCAAATCAAAGCCAAGAGCTTCTTATTTTTGTATGTATATATAATGAAGAGTATAGTTTCTTTGGGGCAAAAGGTGGTGGGATCCTTTCCATTAGTGAAGTAAGTTAACTCTAAGCATCCAACATAAAATAGTAGAGCTTATTATTTTTCCTTTGAAGCCACCAAACAATTCAATTAATAAAAAATAATTGAAGTTATTATATCAATTCAAAAGACTACACTTTTGCTTAAATTTCAAAAGACTTCCCCCTAGTATTATCCATCTTTGAAAGTATATATTTCCATTACTGCTATTATTAGGTAATAACTTAAAATATAACTAAACTGATCCTGCAACATGCCAATGTCTATTATATACTACTTATCATAGGAATGGTTATTTGAATACTGACAATCTGACATGACAAAAGGAATACTTACTTAAACATGCCGATTTATCAAAACAACCAGTTTTAGTGTATCCAAATGAAAAACAACAATTTGGTTTTTGATTCAGGATAAAAATTATTTATACAGTTTTATACTGTAAATAAGAGTAATGTTGGTTTAAATCTAAAAAATCTTTTCTAGAAACCAAGAAGTAGATAAAAATACAAAGAGAGTAATTAAGAAGACAATAACTAAAGCTAAGCTAGAATCCCTGAAAAAAACAACCCAGAAGAAACTTACACCAAACTAAGGCATGTTTGACCTAAGCTGATGGAAATCAAGGAACACGGTTTGCATCATGTCATCAAAATCTGTAATGGACATCAGAAAGCCAACGTTAATTGTTTAACTGAAAGTAGAATTGCATTGTTTGTGGATCCATTCTCGTCTCCGTCTCTGGACTCTTTCAACGGATAACTGGTGATGGTGGACATCAAGTTTCCATAATTTTGCGACTAACAGAGCACCTGAGGCAGATACAAATTAAAAAAAAAAACACCCAAAACACTAAAGATAACCCTAAAACCACACAAAATAGGATCCCTAAATTGCTAAATCGCACCTGTTGGGGCTCTAATGGTACTTGGTAGACGAAAAGCGTCTTGGAACAATAATCAAACAATCGTGAATGTTGTGAGTAATTGATTATCGCCCTTCACTTTCGTTGAAGGCCTAATCCCATATGAAATGAGTTGTAATCAGAGCTCGAAGGAAGAAGATGTTAAATCTCAGACAAAGACAAGCTGACCGGTTGTAGTATGCGGTTGAAATCATCCTTCATCTTCGTTGGAAGCCCAGTCTCATTATCTCAGACAAAAAGAGTGGGTGAATACATTCATAGAGAAAGCAAAAAAAAAAAGAAAACGAAGAAGATGGGGCTGCGTGATTTCATCGGTGGGATGGAAGACCGACAGATGCCAGTCATAATAAACCTGAAAACTTGAACTGTTCCTAAGGCCTCTCATCAATTGTTATTATATAAATTTGTTAGATAATTTGTTAGATATTAGATTTAGATATTTATAATATTATTAATTGAATTTATTAATATTAAAATAAAGATAATGATAAAGATAATGATAAAGATAAAGATAAGTGATATCTATATATTGGTTATTAATATTAAAAGAAATTATTAAACAAATATAAATAAAATTTATAAGCTTGAAGAAGAGAATGCCATGTGGCATTATTTGTAGCCTTTTATTAATAATTAGATAATCTAACTTATAATAAAAAAAACTCTAAATAATGCCACATGCCATTCTCTCCTTCAACCTCATAAATTTTATTTATATTTGTTTAATAAATTTCTTTTAATATTAATATTAATTAATAACCAATATATAGATATCACTTATCCTTACATTTATCTAAAATTAATAAATAACTTCAATTTTACAATTTAGACCATTTGTTTTTTTACTTTTAATCCAGAGTTTTTGATCTTTTGAAATTGAATCCCAACTCTTTTTTATTTTCAGTTTTGGTCCACCATACTTTTTATCTTTCCCAAGTTTTTCGTTTCGTTGTAAATTTTGTGAGTACCGCAACGTGCGTGTGAGGTTCAACATTTTTTCGTATATTTTTTTCCCGTTTGACTGGCCCGCCGCGTCACATCTATTTTTCTGCGTTTGACAAGTTCGTCCAACACGCGGGTCCTGGATGGACTTAGTTATTTTTTTCTACGTTTTACGTTTCGGTTTAATTTCTTAGCAACGAGCGTGCGTGATTCAAAGATTTTACGTCTGCTTTTCGCTTGACTTATTTTTTCCCCGTTTTTATTTATTTTGTTTTTAGGAGTTTTTCCAGTGTTGGTGATCGTTGACAATGGTATAGTATTTTTACTACTTAACACAGTTTTATGACAACCGCTGCAACGCATGAGCTTAATACTAGTGTATAATATTTATAACAATAAATAAATAACTTTCAATTAATAGGTTTAAAGTGTTGGTTGCCCCCCTCTAGTTTTTTTTGAATTTCCATTAGACCGTTTGCTCTCTCTCCTCCTCCTCCTCCTCCTCCTCTTCTCTCTCTCTCTCTCTCTCTCTTCCCTGCTGCTATCTTTCTATTATCTATTGTCTGATCGCAGATCTATCAGAGCGTCGCTTGTTTGCTGCTTCTAATTTGATGGTTTAGAGGAGGATCTTCGACGGCGCTTGTAAGTTTATACTTCCTATACAGTTTTCAATTTCAAATAAGTTTGCGTCTTTTAGGGTTTAGAGGATCAAACTACCCGATTCAATCTCAAAACGATCGATATGCTCATCTTACGCCCTTTTCTTAGCCTTGGTGGTTTGAAATTTTTGGCCTTTTTCATTCGTTGATTATTAGGGTTTTTTTTTTCTTCTTCTTCAGAACGCTAATTGATCGGATTTGGGTTCATGTGCAGTTGTAGGTTATAATTAATCAACTGAAAACTTTTGGTTTCGATTCAATTTGTGCAATTCATGTTCCTCTAAAGCTAATTAGGTTTCCTACTAGAATTCGGTGTGCAGGTAGTTTTATTACCAACTTTTGTAAGAAGTAATGCCCCTGGATCAGCTATGGAGATGATGGCTTGTTCTTCTAAAGGACTTGAGAAAATGCGATCTCTAAATGGGTATGTCAGTTATGATTTACTAGTCATATGTATGTGTGTATGTATACTGGATTGAACAAGTATGCTACTGTTTATAGGAGGACAAGTGGGCCTACAAGGCGATCGACAAAGGGGCAGTGGTCTGCAGAAGAGGTGTGTGCTGTTACATACCTTGTGTGCTGTATTTGTATCGTCTTCCCATATACCATTATTATATATGTTACAAGGGCACTTTTTTTAAGCTGCTGCAATGTTTCTTCACTTGTAGGATGAAATATTATGTAAAGCTGTTCAGCAGTTCAACGGCAAGAACTGGAAAAAAATAGGTAATATTTGTTCATTTATGATGTTTTTTTCCTTAAAGGTTACTGCTAAGGATGGATGAATACTATTATTAGAGAATTCCCTTTCCTTTTTTTTAAATTCCTGACATTATGACATGTTCAGCTGAGTGTTTCAAGGATCGAACTGATGTTCAGTGCTTGCACCGGTGGCAGAAAGTTTTGAACCCCGAGCTTGTTAAAGGTCCATGGTCAAAAGAGGTTAGTCATAAGTTTTTTGTTTATATACAGACAGACAGACAGACAACATTGACCATTAACAAGTTTGAATTAATGTGTTGTTTCACACTCAGCAATTTCTATTGCTTTTGTTATCTGCAAAAGAAAATGAATATATTTCAAATTGGCTAAAACATCACTCATCACTAATTCACTATGTATAGTTTTGGTAATTAACCCTAGTTTCTGCTGGCATTATCTGCCCTGTATTAAACATGACTCATCATCTGGACTCTCCATAACCCTCAGGAAGATGAAGTGATAATTCGTCTAGTAGAGCAATACGGAGCCAAAAAATGGTCCACCATTGCCCAACACCTACCTGGGCGCATTGGTAAGCAGTGTCGGGAGAGGTAAGATTTATTCATTTTCAAAAGCTCAACTTTTTGTCCAATTGAAAGCATGCTTATCCTGTATGTCTGTCTATTCAGGTGGCATAATCATTTGAATCCTAACATAAACAAGGAAGCCTGGACTCAGGAAGAGGAAATAGCATTGATTCATGCTCATCAAATTTATGGGAATAAGTGGGCAGAGTTAACAAAATTCTTGCCTGGCCGGTATGCTTAGTTTTATTATATAAATGTTCAACACAAATGCATTTTTTACATTATAATGATTATTTCTGTTCAGGTCGGACAATGCTATTAAGAATCATTGGAACAGTTCAGTGAAGAAGAAACTAGACACGTACATTTCATCTGGCTTGGTTGCTGCTGCTGCTGCTGCACAGCCTCAAGCTGTCGGTGTCATGAATCAATCAACTGCTTCTACCCCATCATGGGTTTGTAGTGGAGATGATGACAGTGTTCCCAATCCCAAAGAGGATATCTCTGAATGCAGTCAAGGTTCGGTTTTCGGGGCAGTTGTGTATCAAAATGAAGCCCAACCACCTGAAAATTCTTCATTCTCACATAACAATGCAATAGTTGTGTATCAAAACGAAACCCAACCACCTGAAAATTCTTCCTTCTCACATAATAATGCAATGGTAGTGTATCAAAACGAAACCCAACCGCCTGCAAATTCTTCTTTCTCACATAATAATAATGACTGGGATAAAGATTGGCAAAATCTTACTTCTTTGGACATGAGTGAAGAATCGGAATTCATCAACTGTATAGATGTTGATCCAACATGTGCTGTCAATCTTAGTGCCAACCCACCTCCTGATGATAGCAGCAACCAGTTTGATAGATCTTCAGAACCAGTTTTTGAACCATCAACAAACGCTCAAGTTCCCAATGATGCTACTTTAAACTCACAATCATATTATTCAGACTTGCTGCTAACATCATGTTATCCGAGTGAATCCTCTCATCAATTTAATATTGAAACAGAAGAACTCCCCCAAAATGTTAATGAGGTGGTGGTGCCAACAACTACTATTACTAATGCTACAGATGCTTCTAGTAGTTTAGCAGCAGCAGCACAAGTAAACGATCCATCATCGGTTGATGAAACAAAAGGAGTTTTATCTTATGATCCTCCTCGTTTCCCGGGCTTGGACATCCCATTCTTTAGCTGTGATCTAGTACAATATGGCAGTGGTGAATGTGATAGAGAGCATGATGAATATAGTCCTCTTGGTATTAGAAAGCTGATGATGATGTCATCTTTTAGCCCATACAGATTATGGGACTCACCTTCACGAGCCAACAGCCCGGAGGCTGTACTGAAATCTGCTGCCAAAACTTTCACATGCACTCCATCTATATTAAAAAAGAGAAATCGTGAGTTGTGTTCACCCTTGTCCGAGAAAAGATGTGAAAAGAAGCTAGAATCTTTCTCCAACTTGGCCACAAACTTCTCCCGGTTAGAGGTTATGTTTGATGAAAATAATTTTAATATTAAACAACAGTCACCATCATCAAGTGACAAACAAGATTCTGGGCCATTTCTTCAAGATAAAGAAAATATCGCTCCTGCTTCTTCTCAAGTGACAGACAAGGAAGGTGCAATACTAAAAGTGAGTGCAAAACTGCAAACTCAAATTCAGTAAATTGTATTTTTTTACAATCTTTTTATGGTTATTTTCATGGTGTGCAGACATCTGGAATTCTTACAGAACGGAACTTGGATAACCTGTCATTCTTTTCTCCTGATAAGTTTACCACCATATCATCAGATACACCCAATTCTGGACGTAAGAAAAACTCTCAGGTTCAAGTCCATGCCATGCCATCATCATCATCTTGTGATAATCCAAGCGAATCCGCTGCAATGCAATCTTCGGTTGAAAATTCTGCAATAGTCGAAACCTTTGGGATGTAAGAAGATTCTGTCTTGGATTATTATTCTTACTTGAGTTTTGATGCAAAGCGTTTTGCTAATATACATAATATATGTCCTTAGGTTTGGTGATACACCCTTCAAAAGAAGTTTTGAATCTCCCTCTGCATGGAAATCCCCTTGGTTTTCTTTTCTGCCTGGCCCAAGGGTTGATACAGATATAACCATTGAGGTAAGGTTGCTCTCATACATTGATTTCAGATGATGGTAGGCATGTCATGTGATTTGATATGTTGCAGGATATTGGTTACTTTGTGAGTCCAAGGGAAAGGAGTTGTGATGCTCTGGGGTTGATGAAACAGTTAAGTGAGCATACTGCTACTGCTTATGCCACTGCTCAGGAGGTCTTGGGAGATGAAACCCCTGATTCCATATTAAACAAGAGATACGCAGAAAAGAGTCGCCAAGAATCAAATCTCTTGGTAAGCTTGCTTTATGTGGTTTTGAAATTCTCTTGGTAAGCTTGCTTGTAAATGAAGTTCCAGTCCAGTTCGGCTTCTTTTTATGAAGATTCTGGGCTGAACTGCCAACTGTGGTTTTGAAAACTGCAAACGAAACCGGCCAACCGAGTTGGTTGGTTCAGCCAAAATGGTTTGGTTTGGCGGTCTGGACCCTTTTTTTTCTTTTCAAATTCATTAGTTTGTATTAAACTTTTTAAATGGATAAAGATGGTTTGAGTATATACATATCTGCCTGCATATTCATGAAAAATAAATAAATAATACAAGGGATCACAGTCGAACCGCCAAACCTGGTTTATCAAACTCGTGAAACGGGTTGATTTGTTTTGATTTCCCCAAACTTATAAATACTTAAGAAAGTTGATCCAAAATGTTATGCATATATGCAGACGGAGAGACGGGTACTAGATTTCAGTGAATGTGGCACACCTGGCAAAGGAGCCGAAGCTGCCAAAGGTTCAAGTTTCTCAAGTCCGTCGTGTTCTTATCTGCTCAAGGATTGCAGGTAGTATGCTGCTTGCTGCTTCCATGAGGATGAGTCATGTCATCTCGTATGTGTTTATGTATAATATAATATCACCATTTTATTTTTTAGATGACCTTTACTATACTATACTTTAATCAAATCATTCTTATTCTTGTTGTCTCCTCATCAAAAAATTATTTATGCATGTCTTGATTGAAATTATCTAAACTATGATTTATTCTTTGTCACATGTACGCGTATTTATTTCCTGCCAAAGCTTCTTTCTTACACCAAACCATAAATTCTCAAAGCAAGATTCTATCTCCCATTTCTTTTTATGTTTCAGCAAAATTCGTATTATGTTGATTTATGTTTGTTTGTGCATAAAAGTAACAAACGTATACGAACAACTTTATTTCCTTAACGAACGAACATGAATTGTTTTCAGTTACATGTTCGTAAAGTGTCCGCTTGTCCGATAACTTTGCTTTCGGCTTCGGTTGAAAATAATAACCGAACCGACCAAACCATGCACAGCGCAATGAAATAGATTACTCGATTACTTCACTTTTGATGTATATCTATCACAATGATTCTAGAATAAATATTATATGAATAAGAAAACTACCAAAAACGAGTATCGCAATGCAATGTGTAGCTCCTGCCGTATCGCGCGGGCATTCTGCTAGTATTATTGTAATTATATTAGTATTAGATATATCCAAACATACACAAATTAATGCGTACTAGTGGAAACTCCTTTGTGTGATAGAGCGTGAGACATGTATGTATCACAAAAAAATAAAATTTGTCTTCCGAAAGGATAATTTTGTATTTTCATAAAAAGTAACAAAAAAAAACTAGATGGTATTATTGAGGTGCATCTAATTGTAAGGAAAATGAAAGATCAAGAACTGAAATCGAAAATTTTCAACTTTTGGTTTGAAATGATTACTTTCGTCAACCCTTAGACTATGGGGTATGGGGCTTGGGTTGGGGGAAAACGCCCAAGCCACCACCCCGGATGGGCTTGGGTTGGGGCGTGGCCCTTGGGGCTTGGGTTTGAAGCCGGCCGTGGGGCGGGGGAAGCAAGGTGACATGGCGGGCTGTCAATGGCCAAAGCAAACTAGCCGTTGGCCAACGGCTATGTTAAAAAAAATATATATATATTTTTTCACTATAAATATCACACTTCAATTCCTATTTTTACCACATTCAACCACAACACACTCCACATCTTCTATAATCATCTTCAATTCTCATTCTACAAAACCGAAAATGCATCCTCATAATCGTGTTTACGACCCGAACAACCCGTTTGGGTTCCAAGAAAATAATCCTAGCCCATCACCCGATCGTCCAATGCCTCGTCCATTTTTCATACACTCCCCTATGCCCCTTGAAGCGAGTTATGCATCGTATCTCGGGAATCGTGTGTTTACTAACTTCCCACACACCGACGATTCGATACCTACCCCGTTTACACAAACGCCCATCAACCTGTCACCAACCTCCATCGACCTTTCACAAACCGAAACCGTCCCCGAAACTCAACCACCCAACGATTGTCCTTCCGCCTCAATAGTTCCCAAAAAGAGAAGTCATAAGAAAAAAACCGAGGAGGAGAAAGCACTTGAAACCGTCAAACGAAAACAACAAAAATGGGTCGTTAATGAAGAACTTGCATTGGCGAGGGCTTGGTGTCAACAATCTCAACATCCAACTTTAGGTATTATTAAATATTTTGTATCCCTTATTTTATTTAATATTTATGGCAATTTTTTATATAACTTTGTAAAATATTAAATTTTGTTTTTATTAAATTAGGAAATTCTCAACATCGAACCCATTTGTGGGAAGCGGTTAGTAGAGCATTCCATGAAGAAATGGGAAGGGAGGCTTATCGTGAAAACGATAGCTTATCCTCGAAGTGGAGCGAGATAAGCGGCCAACTTACAAAATTTAGTGGTTTTTTAAATAAAGCAAAGCAAAACCAAAAAAGTGGTGAAACCGAAGCCGACATTGTGACAAATGCTTTGGTTACATTCAAAAATGTGGGGAGCGACTTCCGTTTCATGCATTGTTGGGAGATTTGTAAGTTCCATCCAAAGTGGGCGAATATCCCTAGTGGTAGCGAATCGAACACGTCTTCCAAAAGGTCAAGGGCCTCGTCCCAAGCCCAATCTGATGCACGAGATCAAGAGTTTGAGTACCTTTTGGATGATTCGCCAAACCGGCCTGAATATAGAAGAGATGCCACAAAAAGGCGCACTCAAAAATCAAGATCGAG
The DNA here is from genome assembly GCA_030545235.1 of Helianthus tuberosus. Taxonomy (NCBI): domain Eukaryota; kingdom Viridiplantae; phylum Streptophyta; class Magnoliopsida; order Asterales; family Asteraceae; genus Helianthus; species Helianthus tuberosus. The sequence goes on along the minus strand of CM060397.1, from coordinate 116,473,248 downwards.
TACGGCATCGCCTTCAGCTGGGAATTCGGGCTCGCGTAGGGGAATATACAGCGATCAGTTGGATGACATTGCATGCAAGTTAGATACATTCAACGTATTCCAACAACAAAGGGCCGAACTTCGAAAGAGCAAAGATGCTAGAGATGCCCTGAAACAAAAACGGGATGATTTGAAATTTCTATCCCAGCCCATTGATCACCTAGAGGGTGACGAGTTGCAACTAGTCTTGGAGATGAGAGAAGAGATAAAGAAAAAATATAAGCGTTAGGAATTTTTTATGTAATTTTCTTTATTTAAAAATATTAAAAAAAAATTAAATTTGTTGTTTTAAAAAATATTCAAATAGCCCACGGTTTGGGTCAGCCCAGCGAAGCCCACCAAACCCACGCCCCAAACCCCCGCCCCACCATACCGTCTACAATGCGGGTCAGCCCAGCGAAGCCCCCCAAGCCACGTGTCAACCCATGCCCCAAACCCCCGCCCCACCATACCCCACAGTCTTAGCTACCGGCAATTCTCTTGTTTCTATATTTTCTCTTTCCTCCGCATCACCTTGACTACCAAAGATTGGAGGAATAATGAAGATACACCACAACGGAAATTTGCTAAATTTCCAATGTCAGTAGTGGTTCTTTCTTCAATGTCAGTAGTGCATGCAGATTAAGAGGTAAAAGATGGCGGTGAGAAGGGAGATAAATCTAAGAATGTGTTTGGTTTGCGCAACTTTTTAATGAATGGAGTCTACCGAATGAATTGATCGGAATCTATCATGCTGCTGCAACCATGTCAAGATTTGCCACTCGTAATTGCAACTGTTTCTTAAGTTAATATTTCATACTAGCCGTTTACCCGCGTGATGCGGCGGGAAACATATCACTTAGGTCGGTGAGTTTAGGGCTATGTACGGGGATGTAGTCTCCGATTTTGCTGAGTCGACGATGGTGGCAGTGTAGCAGAACGTGAGGGTCGGTTGCGGCCTTCTTCAACGGCGGAGAATCAGCAGTGTGCGGCGATTGGTGGTTTTGTGATGGCGTTTGGTGGTTATTGTGTGATGGCCGGTTATCGGCTTCAGCAGAAAACAAAGAAAATTGTGTGATTCTAGTTATGTTATGAGAGGTTTTAAAGATGTGGATAAATCAACAGTTTTGAATGATGAATCGTCATCAGTTACTATGAGGCCTTCGGCAGTGGCTAAGCTTGACATTTTCAACCGGGGGTAACTAATAACTATGTAAATAACATTAAAAAAAGAAAACACTGATATATGCGCGATGCGGCGAAGGCGCCACACTCTAAAGCTTGAAAATTTTAGAGGTTTGTTGGGTGATTAAGAACATCCAACAATGTACTTATTCTGTTCACGCTTCTATCATTGTAGATGCCATTAAAAAGTTCATCACCAAACCCGAGTTCCTTGACAAAAACCCAAATAACCGGAAACCCGATTAAAAAACCCGAAGAACACCTCTCAGTCCCAACCCGCCCATATTTCCACCTCGAGGAAACTAAAACGGATGAAGCTTGCTTGAAAGAACTTGTCCCATAGCATTTCAAACGGTAATGGGCCAGGAGTCAAACGAAATCCACAACCATCCTAGACAATTTAAATATAGTATAGATTAAGGTGTTGTTTGTTTTTTTGCAAGAAGTGCTTCAGGACCTCTTATGTCTGCGCCGCACAGACCACGCGCAGACGTTTAAGTCTGCAAAGTGTTTGTTTTCTCGAAGACCCTTCACTAAAAAAGGTCTGCAAGACCTCTGTGTGGTGCAGACTTGAATCAATGTCTTCATACCTCTTCTTTTTTTTCCCATCTCCTCCACCTCTCCACGCCGCCTCCCTCCTCCCTCGTCACCGAAACCCCCTCCTCACGCCGCCACCTCCATCTTCTCCAGCCCGCTGACACCTCCACCTCCTCCGCCATCCCACATCTCCGTCGACCCCACCTCCATCTTCTCCAGCCCGTCGCTTCTCTTCCTCCGATCTCTCTTCCGATATGCTACGATTATAATCATCGGGGCTGAATGGGGTCGTGGGATGTTGGTAACTGGCCTCCTTTCGGCCCCCACAACTTCAGCCAACTTCGCCCCAACGATCCTCTGCCCTTTCCGTAAGCTCATCACTATGTATTTAGGGTTTCCTTTCTGTTTGTTAATTCAATGTAACCTGTGGGTGCTCAATTGTTTATTTCGAATGATTTTAGGGTTAAATAATGATCCATTGTACTGCAGAATTAGGATTATTTGAGTACTGAGATTAATCAGATTATAGAAATTACATTCCTTTTAGTTATGGTTGCTTTTATATTTGTTGGTATATATTTTCTTGAGAATATTGAAAAAAGTTCAACTTCTTTCAAGATTGTATCAAAGATGAAAGTTTATTTATATTTCAGTAGCTTGCAGAAGTTAAAAAAACAAAGAGTCTTTTTTCTTGCAGACTGCAGATGTTTGGGCCACCTCTTCAGCTGCAGATGTCTGCAGATGTGGTCCGCAGACTACAGACGTTTTTCCTCTAAAAAAACAAACAACACCTAAGTGTTATCAATGCAATATTCTTTAAAAGTAAATCCCAAACGAAATCCACTACCATTCTAGACAATTAAAGCATTCTAACCGTTCTTAACATATTATTAGTTATAAAATAAACACTATATGTCATATTTCACCATCCCAGAGTTCCTCAAGGGTCTTGTAGGAGCCATGAGTCTCATCCACAAAAGAAGTACCTCTCATCAGCCTAGCCTGCAAAAAATGATACAAAATTCAACACTTTATGTACAAAATTGGATTCGAGGTGTCAACTTCAACCCGTTTATGTGTGAATACACGTCGATCCGGGCTTTAGCTTGATGGTAGCAAGTCGAACATTTAAACTTTTATAAACTCAACTAAAATATTGCGCGATAATCAAGTGTTTATAACCTTCTTAAGGGTTTAATTCAAAAAAAGTTTGATCATTATTGTGATAATAGTTTTATAATCATATTTAATTATGGTAATTAAACTTATAACAATATGCTACTTTGATAATTATACATGCTAATTATTTTTTAAGCTTATTAACATATAGTTTTATAATCATATTTTTTTGGAACAGCAGCAATAGCATTAAAAGAAAAAAAAACCTAGCAACGTTCATACGAGTTACAATGATCGACATCATTCTAACGGTTAACCAATATATAACAAAATCTTTCCTGCTTTTTCAAACGTTGGCGACAACCGAACAAATACACCCAATAATTTTACGTTTAGACGACCTTAATTGTATAGCTTATATCATCTATTTGTCATATTTTGAGTGCTGCAAAGCAAGCATATGTAAAATTCTGTTAAAAAAAACTTCATTCTATCACTGTCAAAAATATTTTTTACCAACAGTAGAACAACTTTATTACAACAATACATGAAGTTGTATGTTAGCAGTACATGAAAAGAATTTTAAATACAAGAAAACCACTAACCAGAAGAATTACTATCAGATAATTTCCGGGCTTCTTCTCGAATGCTAAAAAGGTTCATTTGTATCTCTCGGGAAATCCGGCCTTCTACAAGTTGAACGGGCAACCACATTTTCAGCTCCACTTCAACCGTGTATAAAAGAGTTGTATCATATTGTTGACCAGATACACAATCACTTCGTTCATACTGCACCATTGATAAATTTATTACACAATTGCGAGTAAATAAATAAATAAAATTCAAAGTTCATTACCCGAAATGAGTGTTTGAGATTGCTTGTTGATTGTTATCAGTGTTTATCTCCTTATAGCCTTTTCAAATAACCAGTTTGGAATGAGCACCTTCAAACTGCTTATCTAAAACAACTTATTCGACATATTTAACTCACATTTTATTTGATAAGCAGTTTGAATAAGCAACCTCAAAATAGTTGTTAATAGCGGCTATAGCGACCGCTATGTAGCCTTGCGACCAAGTGTCGCTATATGGGTCTTAGCGTTTTTCACTTCTCGTTTGGGCCATTTTTTAATACAAAAAGTTTTTCACCTCTCGTTTGGGCCATTTTTTAATACAAAAAAAAAAACTGCAAAAAGCAAAAGGTTAAATTGTGCAAAAACCGGCCTACGCGGGCCCGGGTTTTCGGAGTTGCATTCGTGTCCGTAGGACGTGCGGGCATGCACGAGTTCAATTAAATTCCAGTTCAGAAAACTCATTTTTTGAGTGCAGGCAGGACTTGTGGTAAAACATGTCATAAAGCTACAATGGAGTAGTAAAGACTTTACCTTATAAATAACCACTAACTTTGTTCACACACCAATGTGGGACAAAGTATTTACCACCTTTTGAGACTTTCATTCACACACCCAACATATAAGTCCTAAACTTTTGCTACTAACTATTAGTTTTTGTTAAATATACATGTAAAATAGCATATATATACAAGGATATTTTGATGTAATACACATAAAAATTTTAAAAAAATCTTTTTCTAGTGTAATCGCTATTTATAAAATAGCCGTCGCTATTTGTTGCTATTCACTACGTAGCCTATAGGTGCCTTGTCGCTATTCGCTATCGACAACTATGCTCTCAAACTGGGGTATCAAAATGCAATAAGCAGATTAAGCGTATTAATAAGCAATCCCAAACACCACCTTATCCTACGGGTAAGCACGGGTCAGGTCCGGTTATGGGCTAAAACTGAACCTATAACCATCATTTCGGTTTTAAATTTTCATAAACGATCGAACTTGCTTGACCCGCCCATCGACCTGAAATGTCTTGAACTGACCCAGGCTGTTACAGACCTGAACTCTTGACCCAGCCTGGCCCGTTAGCGAACCGAAACGTACAAAATCAATTACAAAAACTTGTTTTACCAGCAAGGGGAACTTCAAATATACATGAATTGCAAAAGTTTCCATGTACTGTCGAACACCGGGCATATTGTTTCTCTAGATAAAGTACACGTTAGCATACATACTCTCATTTCAAGGAGCATAAATATAAATACAATGATTTGCTTACTTACATAAAGGGCAGTATGTAAGTGATCCATAACTTGGAATACTATTTCTTCATCAGCAAATCGAGACAATATACAAATCATTTGCCAAGCACGAACTTTCCGCCTATGAGTCTGTCAGAGAAAAAAATCAAATTAAAAAGTCGCACAAAGTTTACGATAGCATTAAAGAAAGAGGCTATAAAGTACTAACCACACTGTACTTTTTATATAACTCCTTTGCAAGGTCAGTGTCGGACACCTGCATTTCAAATCATCAGAATTAGCTATCTGTAGTGCTAACAACAACATAATACGAAAGTACAAATTCAAAAAATTATAATCTGAAGTACTATTAATAATCACAACTCACAAGCACGTCCCTTTTGGTCATTCTATTTTATGGGGTTTTAAATGATTTTAGTAAACATGATAATTACAACTTGAAACATCATAAGCACATCCAAGCACCCCCTTAATCTAAATATTTCTTCCTAAAAATGTTTAGTTGAGAATTTCAAGCATCTTTACCCCGCGTTCACCCGAACAGGGGCGGACCTACACATGGTCTTGGTGGGACGGTTAGTGAGGTGTATTTTTGCGATCCGCGAGAAATTAACGGGGCAAAACCGACCGTGAAGAAATGGAGACGCGGGAATGGAATCAGGTTCACTGCTAGCTTCCTGAGGTCAGAATTCAGTTGACCCGGAAACCTCAAAGAGCAAGTTACACCACTCATTGTTGTAGATATCAAATGGTTCAGGTCACCAACTAAAAAACAAATGATCAGACACAATATCACATTTGCTAAAACAAAATACTTACAACTTGGATTGCTGAGTTTTAAAGTTCGGAAACAGATGTCATAGGGTGCTTCATTGTCAAGAACCATACATTCATCGGCGTTTTCAACCAACTGGTGGACCGAGAGTGTGGCGTTGTAGGTTCAACAACAGTATCAGACACTTTAGGTGAAGGGAAAACAGAGAATGTAAGCATCATTCGGTCGGGGTATTCCTCTCTGATCTTTGACATCAAGAGTGTTCCCATGCTTGAACCTGTGTCACCTCCAAGTGAATGGCAGACCTGAAAAACTGCAATCAGAATCAGTACCTGCAATGTTAGACACTTGGATGTATTAGCACGGAAGCTTCTAGATAGATTTATTTATATTTAGAATAGATATTTACGATATATATGGTATTGTTATCCTTTCCTAATTATGGGTTATAGTAGGGTTATGATTCGTCCCTATATAAAGGGTCTTGTATTCTGTTTTATGATCATCAATTGAATAATACAATAAACACTTTTATGGTATCAGAGCCACGGTTCTTAGTTTTCTTTTCAATTAATTAGCGCATCTCCAGCCCTGATTAGCGCATCTGTCTGATTAGCACATCTGTTCAGCCTTAGCGCATCTGTTCAGCCATCTGTTAGCACATCTACAGCCCTGTCTGTTAGCGCATCTGTCTTGATTAGCCTGTTGATTAGCGCATCTGTTGCCATCTGTTAGCGTATCTCCAGCCATCATCGATTATCACCGATGGACCCCACCTGTGGCCCACTTCAGCCATATTGGACCCCACATGTGGCCCACTTCAGCCATATTAGACCCCACCCATGGCCCCAGCCATATTGGACCCCTCCCGTGGCCCACTTCAGCCCGACGGCCACCTCAGCCCAAACACAGCAATCCGGCCAAGCAGGCCAACCGGCATACTTCACACAGGCCGGCCCATCCGCTCCGCCGCCTTCGGGTTATAATGCACTGAACCCAGCTGATCTCCAGGCTGCCTTCTCAGCTATGAATCTCCATCAGCAACAACAGGATCCCGGTCTAATGGATACTGGAGCGGGCTCTCACGTCACCTTGGATTCAGGTATGATTTCCATTCCCAACTCGTCTCCTGTAAATACTAAAGTTCTTGTTGGCAATGGGCAATATTGTTACGTGTCAATAAGTGAGGGGGGCTAATTGTAATTGTCAAGTAGTTTAGGGGGTCATTGTGAACAATCCAACTGTACTTAAACAATCAGTCATGGATTGAGTAGGGTATCGATGAATTTGAGAATATTTCTTCCTCTCTTATGTTCTTCTATCTCTTGTAATCGATCTCTATTTTGATAGGTAACATTGGTATCAGAGCAGTTCTTTCCTCAGGACGTGCTCAGTTTCTATCAATAATTCCCTGCAGTGATTCTTGACAAGTGATTCGAATCAAGAATTGAAGCAACCAATCAAGAACATCAACAATTAGTGGGCAATCGGAATTAAGCAGTGGATATCAATTGGGGTGTTGTTACAATTCCAGAGTTTAATCAATTCAACAATTAGGGCAACAACAATATTCAAGATTCACAAAGGCAGCATACGAACCATGGAAAGTGCTATGGACAAGATTATGACACTAAGCCAAGAAGGTACTGTTAACGAATATTGTGAGCAATTCGAATTTTTGTTCGATCAGGCTAAAAATTCTGAAGAGATTAGCGAATACTATGCTATATACCTCTTTATAGACGGTCTTGAACCAAAAATTAGAGATGTTTTTATAACATGTCATCAATATAGTATTCACACGATGAAAGACACTATTTCTTTGGCTTTGAAATTGGACGCTAACGAATTGAAAGATTCGTTTTCTCCTTATGATCCAAATTCTTCTTTATACGATGCTTTCAAGGTATTTGAAGTTAATGATTCAAGGGGAAATGGAAGGGTAATTGATAATGATGTTTTAGGAGAAAATGAAAAAGATAATAAGGCTGCAACCAAGGTGTTTGATGAAATGCCTAGTAGTTTTAAAAATGTGATTCAAGAAACCATTGATGGGCCTGATCAAATGAATGAGTTACGGAATATTTTTGCGGATGAAATTTCAGAAAATGAAAAGGCTGAGGAAGTTACAGATTCTGAAAATGAAACAAAAATAGATGATGTCTTTAACTCTTTGGATGGTGATCTTTTCAAAAGCAACCAAGAAGTGTTAAAGGGCCATACTCATTGGCTAGACAAATTGATGTTCAAGTACAAAAAGGAAGGTGTGAGAAGATGGTTAGTTAAGTGGAAAAGGAAGAATAATATCAAACATGTTAAGCAGTTATGTTTTGAGAAGACATTTGTTCATGTGCTTTTGTTACATAAATCTATAATTTTTCTTTTATCAGAAATTGATGGTAAAATTAGTGATTCTAAAGTTTTGGAGTGCACATTTGAGGAGACCAAGTTGGGTGTTCGATTTGATGAAGAAGAGAGTTTAGATCCAACTAGCTACCTTCTTGATGATAGCTCAAACATAAGTGATGACATAACTATGGATCCATTAGTGTCTACTGAATTTGGAAGTACACAAGTTGCACAAACTGAAGTCATGGATGGCTTGGACAAGGTGGAAATTGAAGATTATAAAAAAGGTGATAGAGAAGGTGTAATATCTGCTGCATTTTCTGCCATCAGGTATACTTTTTGTTTTGAATTAACAAATGTTGCCAAGGGGAGATTGGAGGAAGTGTTGGATGATGTGATTATCAATAAGGGTAGTTTTATAGTTACTGGAGAAGTTCCTTGTTTTGAGGAAGGGAACCATCACAGGTCAAACAAGCAGGTTGAAAATGTGAGATACTACATTGATGAAAATACTGAATTATCATGGTTCGATTGGGGTGAGCAGCATGAGGCCTACAAATTACTTGTCCTAGTCATAGAGCAAATGGCAGGATACGTTTACTCTGGAGGTATTATTGGAGGATTCATAGGGTTCTGGATCAGGATTTATTTGGGACAAAAAGGGTCACAGTGTCATCAATTATCATGTTTTTTTAGGGCAAGTCTTGTTGATCAGATCACAGATGATGCAAAAGTTGCAGAAGTGTGTATTGATTCACCAAACGAAAAATTGAGACCAATACCGGTTGGAGCTGAGGAAGCCATTTAAATGACACATAAAATATACAAGAAGTCATTTGTTTGTTTCGAAGTAAAACTATTGGCTGTTGATTGTGTTTTGCTTGATTACAAAGATAAATCCAATGGAGTTCAAGCTCAAGTACATATGGCAGACTTGTACTTGTATCACAAATGGAAATCCAAATTAAAGTGCCCAAAACTAGTTCAACAGATGAAGACGGAGCTTGGCATTGCTTAAAATACAGTTCTACAAGGATGGATTATTAGCACACTTCTTGTTCATGCCACACTGCTGGTAGGTTGGCTCCTTTACAAAGTGGTATGTGACTCACCATTTTGGAAGAACAAAAGTTCCATGATGATAGTTCTTAATAATTCAAGTTCTGCGTTATTTGGGAAAGGAGCAACACTCCATCTGATAGAGATTTGTTCAACTGATATTAGTCTATAGCAACAGTGGTTCTTTGTTGGCATATTAGCAGTAAAAGTGATTTTTTCCACAATCATTCTTGAGGACAAGAATGTTTAGAGGGGAATGTATTGTTACGTGTCAATAAGTGAGGGGGGCTAATTGTAATTGTCAAGTAGTTTAGGGGGTCATTGTGAACAATCCAACTGTACTTAAACAATCAGTCATGGATTGAGTAGGGTATCGATGAATTTGAGAATATTTCTTCCTCTCTTGTGTTCTTCTATCTCTTGTAATCGATCTCTATTTTGATACGTAACATTCTTGATAGGGATATAACTAAATTGTAGAGAAAGAAGCTAAGGGATAGAGAATAGTTTGACTCAAATTCTGGATATCTCCAGATTGTTACGTAGCATTGAATATATAAAAGATAAACTTACACACAAGACCCTCAAACAAATAGAAAACAACCCTTATTACTCCCTAAACTACTAATAATTAGTTAAATACCCCTAAACTATCATTCTTCACGTAACAATACTTCACCCTTAAAAGATTCTTGACCTCAAGAATCACAAAATAGAGAAAAAAAATGCAGCATCCATGAGTTCTTTTGGGTCGACTCATTCCAGGGTGGACGCCATTCGGTCCTTCCGATTGCAATCGGAGAAATCCTAGCGATGCGCCATGGTTGGGTAATTTTTGTAGCAGCGGGTTTGGTACCGCCGTTCCATTCCCCCCCCCCCCCCCCCGTAAACTTCTCTTCCAGGGTTTCATTGTTAAGAGCCTGTGTTTTCGCCAACCCATACGCTTCGTGCAAAGTACGTGGCTTGAACATTTTAACCAGGCCCCGGATGTCCGGCTTGAGGGCTTTGATATATAAACTCACGGTCTGGGTTTCACTCAACGTCATTTTGTTTAATAACGAATCACCTTGTAGGGCATCACCTTCCAAATGGACAGCAGTACACCTGAGTTTTGAATCGTCCGGGGTGTCGTCCATTGCGAAGAAGTGCTCGCAACGGTAGACCCAACCTTCCACATCGTCACCGGAGAACTTGGGAAACTCGATTTTTCCGATCCGAAAGGGTTTAGAACCCCTAGAATAGTTGTCTGGACCGGAGAAGGATCCAAAAGAACTGCCGGACGACTGAGATCTGTCCCGCACAGCCTTGAGGATTTCCTCCTGCCGTTTCAAAGCCTGCTCCTGCTGTTTCATCAAAGCCGATAACGCCGTCTGGATCTCGTTGATTGCCTTGTCGTGGGACTTCAAGGTGTTATTGATCTCCTGATTACGAGTGTTCGTCATGGTGACGGCAGAGTTCCGAGAAGGAATCGGATTGCTCTGATACCCTTGATAGGGATATAACTAAATTGTAGAGAAAGAAGCTAAGGGATAGAGAATAGTTTGACTCAAATTCTGGATATCTCCAGATTGTTACGTAGCATTGAATATATAAAAGATAAACTTACACACAAGACCCTCAAACAAATAGAAAACAACCCTTATTACTCCCTAAACTACTAATAATTAGTAAAATACCCCTAAACTATCATTCTTCACGTAACAAATATCTACCAATACACGGGTCCGGCACTGGTTTTTACAAAATTCATAACCGTACCTACATTTTACCAAACATCCTTTATAGCCCATCCGTCATCAAAACCCTTATTTCCATTAGACGTTTTACCCGTGATAATAGTGTCTATTGAATTTGACCCTTTCGGTTTCTCTGTAAAGGATCTCAAAACTGGACACCACCTTTCCCGCCACAATAGCACGGGGGACGTTTATCCAATCACACCACCACAACTTCCGCCACAAGCATGTTTTCTTTCGACCACTTCTCTCCCTTGGCATGATCGGCTTGGCCACCCTGGCGCTCAAGTCCTAAATATTCTTAGTCGCAAATTTAATTTTTCTTGTACTAAAGACGATTCGTCTAAACTATGTAATTCATGCCAATTATCTAATAGTAAACGATTACCTTTTTATACGTCCAGTTCCTTCACTTTTTCACCTTTTGACATCATCCATTGTGACCTATGGACCTCACCCGTTGTCAGTAAAACTGGTTACAAATACTATATGGTTTTAATTGATAATTTCTCACACTTTGTTTGGGTATACCCGTTAAAATACAAATCTGAAACATACCCAACATTTGTTAAATTTCACCGCTTGATTTTAACCCAATTTAATCGCCACATAAAAACTTTTCAGTGTGATTTGGGAGGGGAATTTGACAACAACCTGTTTAAAACATTTTCACATCAGAACGGACTTCTATTCCGTTTCTCATGCCCCCAAACATCCTCCCAAAACAGACGTGTAGAACGGATGATTCGCCGTTTAAACGATATCATCCGGTCCCTGCTTATTCATGCTTGTCTTCCTCCATTCTTTTGGGTGGAAGCCCTACATACGGCCGTCTACCTTCACAACATACTTCCCACCAAACGCTTAAATTTTTTCACACCCACCTTCGCCCTCTACCTTCGCCACCCAAGCTACGACCACCTACGAGTATTCGGGTGTGCCTGTTACCCAAATACTTCCGCCACTCAACCTCATAAGTTGCACACTCGGTCCATCCGGTGTATTTTTCTAGGCTATCCTCTGGATTTTCGAGGGTACCGGTGCCTCGATCCATCAACGGGTAGGGTTCACATATCTCGTCATGTTACTTTTGACGAATCAGTCTTCCCATATGGCCAGCCCCAGTCCACAACTCCCTATTCCTTTTTGGAAGAGCCCATACCTCCATCTTTTACCTTTGGTACCTCACCCACACCTCACCCCAATCAATCTGGCCCCACACCCGCCCACAAACCCACAACCATCACCAGCTACAACTCAATGAGACAGTTTTCATGCATCAACCTCCCGGTTTCGTTGACAATAGGTGTCCTGATTTTGTGTGTCGTTTGAAGAAGTCATTATATGGGCTTAAGCAAGCTCCTCGAGCATGGTACACTTGATTCACAACTTTTATTTTGAAGCAGGGGTTTCAGAACAGCTTATGTGACAATTCTTTGTTTATTTATAAACATGGTCCTGACACTGCTTATTTGTTGCTCTATGTTGACGACATCTGTAACACCTCGAAAATTCACGTCCTATAATGTGTAGACACGTGTCAAATGTTTAAACGTGTGAAAGAATATTATAGAAGGACTAAAGTTGACAATCATGGAAAGTATGTGGATATACGTATTCTAAATGTCAACAGTGAATAAATATATTGTATAATAACCCTACATGATGTTTATATCATCAAACGAATAAATCATGGATCATACGAAGCTAAAAGTGAGAGATTACAAACTACAGGGGTTAAATGTGTCAACATCTTTAAGTTATACCTCTGAGTGACCTTTTGGCAAACCCGAAACTTTGTAATGGTTAATTATGCTCACTAGAATGCACGATATAAATTTCATAAAGTTTCGTAATCGTATGAGAAAGTTATGATCAAATTCGTAGGTGAGGGGTTAAAGCGTTAACGTTGAAAGTTATGACTTTTCGGGTTAACCGGAAGTGTCCAAGGACTTGGCAAAGTGGGTATAAGTCCTAAAGCCCCTTAGGTCAAATTGCAAGAAAAATAGTTGGTTGCCCTTTCGAAGAGCCAAAGGACAAGATGTGGAAAACAGAAAATGAAAAATCTGTTTACAGGGGTCACGCGGGCCGCGAAAGACCTTAAGGTCTTTGACGCGGGCCGCGTCAGACCATCAGATGCAGAATATGAAGACAGCAGCCTGTAAACGCGCAGAACCCACCCTTAATCGATATTTTTGCAATGTGGGCGACCCCTAAACAGTCCTAGGCACTTAGGGACACATGTTGGAGGGTTGTGGTCAGTGTTAGACCTTGGTGTCAACAATCTATGGTGAGAAATTCACTATAAAAGGCCACAAGACTTCAACTCATTCCTCACACCTTCATCTGCACATTTGGAGCATTTCTGGAGCTAAGGATCTTTCTCTAAGCTTTCCATTTCGTGCATAGGACTTCAGTAAGTGTGCTAATCCTTTTTTAATTAAGTTTTAGCTTAGTTTTAGCTTAAAAGTCAAACCGTCGTAATTAACAGTTGACTTTAAGATTAATCACAAATGGTCCAGTGATTAGTCGAATCAAAAGTACCTTTAAGTAGGTAATTATGTGGGTAATAAAACCTTAAAAGGGTTTCCCTTGATTCCCACTCTAACTAGGTCAAATGTCGGGTCAAACTTACTAATAAAAAGTCAACAGAATGTTTAATTTACAATTTAGGCATGATTAGCAATGTAGAACACATACAACCTGTTTGATCATTAATATAACTTGGTATTTAGTGTAAGGACATGTCTAAATATGTTCAATCCGACAATTTCCAGTTTAGACCCGGTTCGGAACCGAAAGTCGCATAGTTTGACTTATACTTTGACTTTCAGTTCTGACCCGTTATGGTATGTTTTAGAAATACCTAAGAGCTCTATTTGGACCAGGTTACATGCTAGTATAACCCTCTGTGATTATACACCACGGTTCATTAGTTAACCGATTAATACGCATGATTCCGTTAATTGCCTATATGTTGACCATTATGCCCTTATTACCATAAAACGTGATTTCTGGAAATGTAAAAGTGTAGAAACCTTAATTACTGATATATAAACTTGTATGCAAAGTTTGACATCAGTTTGAGGTGTAGATTGAGAGTTATGCTCGTTAGCGTAAAATTAAAGCTTTATGTTAATTAAACGGCGCATTTAGCGTATAGCCTACTTAAACATACTTTTTGATATCAAAAGAATTACCCACTGATGTAATATATTATTTTGGGATTTTTAAAGATTTTTAATTAATTTTAGGCTGAGCATAACTCATAGTCGTAGGCTTAATCCGGTAATTGTCGGTTTTGCCCTTACGGGCCATAAAATGAGTTTTACATATCCAAACGACTCCAAACCTTTTGCTACTGATCACATATGATAAATAAATTATTTTAAGCCTTCTGGAAATATAAAAATATCAGATTTATGTATCAAACCCGGAAATGGCCTCTAATCGCCTTTTTAAGCGTTTTTAACGCATAGTATGTACTAAAACTATTTTAAACATACAAGGGTTGATACCTACTGATATTTGAGGTAAATTATAATATTTTAACAGTAATAAAAGGTTGTTAAACTCAGACTTCAGTTTTGAGCTTTTCGGCTTATGTGAAATTACCAAAATACCCCTACGGGGCATAGTTTGGTTATAATTGATAAATTTCACTTATATACTTTAACCTACTGATATAACTTAGCAAATTGAGTATATTTGCTGATTACATCAGGCCTGTAACTCATGTTGACACTTAAACTCTTTTACAACCTTTAAAATGACCAAACTACCCCTACGGGGCATAGTTTGTGATTAAATTCATTTCGGGCATAATAAAAGATATCCTACTGATGTCACAACATATTAGGAGCATATTAACTTAGGAAACCTGTAAATGGCTCATATGAATACCCGTTACGCTTATTACGCGTTCGGTTCGGTTTATGTGACTAGTTTACATAAATTAGCCTAAACGGGTCAAACCTTATCGGTTTTATCTCAAAATCCAGAATGTGTATGAAATACCCATATTAAACAAGTCTCTGAACTTGTCGGGTCTAAATCACATTCTATCCGGTCTTCGCTTAAATAGTGCGTACGAACCGTGTCTTCGAAACTAACCGGTCTAAGCCTAAGCTTAACTAAAGACCCGTTAGAATTCTAATAGGTTATTATAAACCTTCGTTCCAGATTAGGAGGACCAGTAAAAGCTACTTGCAATTTGCTTATTGTGATTTATACATTGCTCAGGTAAATACTTTTAACTTATTTTCCCTATACGGGCTTGGGTTACGGTATATAAAATACCGCTTGGTCGGGCATCAAATCTTCCATCGCTTAGGTGGTTAATTGAATAATTTGATCGGCTCGTTTAAACAGTCTTGTTTACTTTAAAGCCTTTGGGGGGTTAATGACCATGTCCCGGATATCCCTGGCATCATTTTACGAAATGGCCACGACTTAAGCGCGGGGTGTAGGCGTACACCTGTCAGCGCACAAAAGAATAATGTGGTGTGTCTATTGATCTTTAACCCGGATGTAACACCTGTGCCTTCACGGCCATCAAACAAATACCAAAGCAATGAAATATTGTATTTCATACTTGGTATTTGTAAAAATATGTGTATCATTTGCACATATCAATTCTTGTTCAATTTCAAACTCTAAATCACTTTCTGGAAGGTTATACGCGCACCGATGCGTAAATATAACCAGTTTAATGCAACAAACACTCCGGAATAGTGACATTGGCTTAACATACCTTAAATAACCTTTACATAACTTAGAAATAAGTTTTGAAGGCTTTGGTATGGCAAAATCAAGTTAAATCGCTTACAGGGACTAAAGTTGACAAACTGCGAAAGTATGCCAATTTGAACTGTAACAGACATTCCGGAACATGACCATAAGTTAAACACACCTTAAATATCCTTTATATAGCTTAGAAATAGGCTTTGAGGGGTTCGGTGTGCTAAAATAAACTTTTGGGTCATTCAGGGACTAAAAGTGTCAAAAAGTGCACAAGTTTGCATTTTCGCGCATAACTTACGTTCTGAATACATCCGGACACCCAAAAATTTATGTAAGCATGACTACATTATATTTTAGTGTTCGCCATAAGAAAAATCCATTCGTCACGTCATTTGGATCGTTTTTCGCGCTTATGCGCATTCCGTCGTAATTAAGCGAACATCGCGTTCGTACGACCAAACGAACCATCATCCGACATATTTTTGAACATGTTTCAAGTCCACAATGTTTAGGCATCATTTTAGGGCCTTAAAGTTGGCTTTACGGGCCTTAGAAGTGTCGGAAATGGCCTTAAACACGTGCAGGGACCTAAACTGTCATTTTTGAAACATATGTGCAGATCAGAGGGCCCAAGCGGCCCGCATTGTGTTTGCATGAATCTAAAGCGGGCCGCATGGCACCTTCAGACCAGATTCAATGTTTGTTTTTGCAACTTGCAGCTGATTAAACCCCATCCACATGTTTTAAACTTGCCTAATCAGCAAGATAAGATCAAGATTTAGCCACCATAACATTTGGACAAGTGTACGGCCTTGATCGTTTCCCCTTTTCCAAGAAACGATCCTAACGGTTACCCGAAAACTATATATACCCATCCACCCCCATTGCATTTCTCACTAGAATTCTGATTTTGAGAGCTCTAAGTTGAAACCATTGTTTCATACCTGAGTTCTTGAGTCGGGATTAGCATTCGGGGACCCTGGGTTAGTATTCTTTCGTTCTTTTCCTTATTTTTACTGCTTTTCGAGTCAGAAAGTCAAACTTTGTTTGACTTTCAGCGTTGACCAGTAATGGTCAATGCGAAGTTCGTTTGAACTTCGCAACGTGAGTGTAATCACGTTGGTCGTAGTCCCTTGGGACTATGCCCACTGATTACCACGTTGTCTAGGGTCGTAGGGTAGGCGATCTAATAAATCGCCTATACCTTCGAACTCGACCCATTTGGTCGATCATTAGGATCCGACCAAATACATTAGGTGACCATAGTAGGTAGGGAATAACCTTCCGAGGTTATACCCTATGGTCACATCGTTTAAGTAGTTGTATGATAGGTAGTTTATATGCCTTAGGTAAATTACCAGAATACCCTTTTCATGTATAATTGGTAATTAAGCATATGTAACCTAAACTTTTGCCACATAACTGATTATGTAACATGTTTAGGCATATAACACTCGTCATAGGACTAGTTAGGCGGTCCGAACGCGTTACACGCGAACGACGCGTTAAAGTAGCATAAGCTTCCTAAACGGGTCGTAATGGGTCGTAGACACTTAGGTTAAGTTTCATTTAGTAGGTAGGCTTTGTTAAACCATATCATATGAGTTCCTACACTCATTTGGTTTACAAACCCTAATGCTACCCAATCTTCCGATTTAGGTCCGGTTAATTTACATAGTTACCTATATTAGGTGCCGTTTGATTTCCGTGATCTCTAGCTTTGTTTGGTTGTTACTCAAGGACTACTGAGCAATCTCAAGTGAGTACATAGACCCCTCTTTTACTGTTTTCCAAACTGTTTTGGGGTGGAACACATGTGCCTACTTGTTACTTTCCTGCTTTCCTGTTTTCACATCATATACCGACTATGTTTGTTAGTACATTATAGTACATGATTTCATTACTTTTCTGCTATGAATGTTGACTGATAACATGCTAAGCACATTGATTTACATGACTTTTCTGCTTTGTATGTTAACTTAGCATACTTAGTACATCATTTTACATTGCATCTCTGTTGCATATGTTTACTCAGCATATGGACACATTGTTTTACATTGCATTTCTGTTGCATATGTTTACTCAGCATATGGACACATTGTTTTACATTGCATCTCTGTTGCATATGTTTACTCAGCATATGGACACATTGTTTTACATTGCATTTCTGTTGCATATGTTTACTCAGCATATGGACACATTGTTTGACATTGCATCTCTGTTGCATATGTTTACTCAGCATATGGACACATTGTTTTACATTGCATTTCTGTTGCATATGTTTACTCAGCATATGGACACATTGTTTTACATTGCATCTCTGTTGCATATGTTCCAGTAACATATGGACACATTGTTTTACAGCTCTACCTTGTATGTTTACTCTAGCATACTAGGTACATTATCTTCATCACATGCTTACATTTTGGTATGACATTTGGTTTGTTTAACGGGTCTATATAACATTCATTAACATTTGCTACGCCGCTCGGGAGTAAGTAGTGGTACCATAGGACTTGACAAATCCCATTCCTGACATCCCGGGTTTGTTTGGATGTAAGGAATGACTGAATCCGAATACAATTCTTTTGATAACCTTGACTGAAAGGGTTATCCGACTGTCTCAAGGCTTGAATGTTTGCGTCTAACATACCGCATAAATGTTCATATTCAGTATAGCATGCATATATCTTACAAAACATAACTTTGATTTAAACCAAGTTTTACTTCAATACTTTGTTTTGTACATTTTTACTTATGGTTTAAGTAGTCTAAATTTTACTTACCATACATATCATTTTGGTTATACATTACTTGACTACTTTTGGACTATAGACATTTGACATGGATATTTGACATAGACATTTGACATGGATACTTGACATAGACTTTTGACATGATTTACATCTTGACATGAACATTTTACATTGTTTGGTTTGGTTTGATTAAGTGATTAAGTAACGATGCGTGTGTAATATGATACAAGCATGGTGGATACGCCGCTGGTACTTCCTATATATAAGTGTTTGTATGGTATTACATGTCGTAACGTTATTTGAATCATTTCAGTTTGAGACATAGAACATTTCATACAAATAACATACTTTTCACAAGACATTGATTTATAAACAACTTATCTTATGCAAACACATTTTACTTGGTTATTCATTTAACCTTACATTTATTTATACCTATCATCTGAACTCATTGTTTTTCAAATGATTTACAAAACAAAGCAAATAACAAGGTTCATGACTAAACATTTTCTCAAACATAAGTCATGACACCTATTTTCACAAAACCTATGTATCTCACCGGCATTTTTATGCTGACGTACCATATTTTCACATGTGTTTTTCAGGAGCTGTTGCATAAGTTGATCAAGATACACATAGGCAGACTTGGGCTTTAGTGACAATAAAAGATGCAAGACTAGTTAATTATGTTGTTTTTCTTTGTTTGTTAAGACATTGTAACACTTTTAATCAATAAAACGAAACTTTAATTTCCATGGTTGTGAAACATTAATTCTGTTGCAACACGCCCCGATGTTTCCGCCACGTTTTGTATGTTCCACGTGGTCGGGGTGTGACAGAAAAGATGGTATCAGAGCTAATGGTTATAGGGAATTAGGTTATTAGTAATGCTTTGACCTAGTCTATAACCTTCTTAGGACCCTAACGCGAGTTTACTTGCGTTTAGTCATAAAACAATACCGTCACCTATCCTTAGGCGACGATCACAACAAGAACATAAATTTCAAAACCGCTTTGAAAACTAATCATCTGTTCTAGGATGATTGATTACTAGGTTTTGAACCCTCTATTGTAAGGTTTTGAACTCTCTATTGTAAGGTTTTGAACTCTCTATTATATGGTTTTGAACCCTTTGAGTTTTCAGAATCTCGTCAAGGTTTTGGGTTTTTAATAATGTGAACACGTGCAAACTGGAAGGGTGAATGCCTGTATTCTGGGTTTTCTGGCTAGGCAAGCACTTCGTATACATCTCATCAGACGCGAGACCAGTTGTGCTTACCTGGGAATTCTTGGGATGAGTGTTCACTTATAGGCGAGCATGTCTTCGCGATACATTATTTTTGACCCATTTACTTTGATTAGTCACCGTCTCATTTGTTTGCCTTAGGTAACAAACAAATGATCGCAATCCTCATGCGTTATCATTCTGTTTTGATTGTCCAATAATCTTTCACCTGTTTCTCCCTATGCCTTTCTTTTTCTTCAAGAATGTCTCTTCATCACGATGACGCCCAGATATCTGAGCAAGCAGCCAAATTCGCTCAGCGAATAGGCGAAGTAGTCCTGAAGACTGTGGAATTAGCTACTGCCATGTATCGTCTCCTGGATGAAGTCACTCAAGAGTCACCAAGACAGGCAGGACCTAGTCAGGTGACAACACCATCAGCCAATAAACCAATCGAGGAATCAAAGACCATGGATGAACAACCCCCTAAGAAGTCAAAGAAGCGAAAAGCTTCTCAGAACTTCGCCATTGTCGCTCACAATGGTCAAGCCTTCCCCAACCAACCAGCTCAACCCCCTGCTAGGAAGTCATACAATGGAACTGCACTCTTGTGCAACCAATGTAACCTTCATCATCACCCTTGTGTGAAGTGCCGCAAATGTCAGATTTGTGGACTTATAGGTCATACAGCAAGGGTTTGCCCAACTACAGCTGTACCAAATCAAGCTGGCGACACTCCTGCTCAAGCTCGTTTCTCACGAGGGCTTTGCTATAACTGTGGCGAGATGGGCCATTTCCTAAGGGATTGCCCAAAGCTTGCTAAGGCAAATCTGACCCACGGATGAGCAGTTGGCCGAGTAGAAGATGTTGCTATCTTATGCTTTTGTTTCTTTCGTTTTCTTGATTGTGAAACAATCTGTCTCGTTCATAAATAAAAGTAGTTGTTCACAGATTCTGATGTACAATTGTAGTTACATATGTGTAGGATTTTCTTATGATACCTACATCAAGGAACTATGTTCCTTACAAACTACTCTTGTGATTCTCTCTTTCAAATGATCGCTCGTGATTCCCTCGAACATTTTAAGTACTCGTTTCATTCTAAGAAACAAAGTACAGAAGATAAAGTGACATTATGAGTGATCATGCTTCTGCACATCAGTGCCTTTGAATCCTTGGTTAGATAACTAAGGGTGTTTTCAAATCTCATACCCATTACGTTTTAAATTTTTCAACATACACAGTACCAGTATTTCAAAACAATCTTCATGATCTCAAAACACTTCATATAGTTTGAAAACAATTTTTCTAGATGCATTGTCCATGTTATTTCAAAAACATTGGCCATGTTATCAAAACCAACCTTTCTAATTTCAAAATATTTCATATAGTCTGAAGACAATATTAACACAATACATTTTCTGATCAAGTGCATGATTTCGAAAAGCATCATTCATGTCTTTCAAAAACCTTATACATAATTTCAAAATTCATCTCGCATGATTTTAAAACATTTTTGTAAATATATCTACCTAATACACCTACTTTATGATTTCAAAAAGTATTATATATAAGGTTTCAAAAACGTTAAACACATTTTTCTTAAAAGAACCCCATGCATAGTTTTCAAAAATATTTTCCTCATACATTGACTTAACCTTCAAAATTCTGCTTCATATGTCGCCTTGACATATCAAGCATCTCAACTTCTTAAGCATTTTACATCATGTTTTGACCTAAGCACGTCCAGTGCAAGGTTTCAAAACATCTCCAACTTTTAAATCCATATGGGATCTTTTTATCCTCACAATTAGATCCTTGTGGATGATCATGATTCAAATCAGAGTCCTTAATTGGATTCTTTATATACCTTAATTCGAACATTTCGAGTTCTAGTAATCGAAATCGAATTTTCTTTTTTTGAATCTTTCTATCTTTATAGTTGGATTCTCGAAAATGTTTAAAGTACCAAATGAAATCCACAAGATGGATTCCTAGTGTGCTTTAAATGCATGTACTCTGTTAGCAGAACAAACTTCTAGTTAGCAATTTTGTGGTTATGTGACTATGTGTTTATTCATCTTATGTTTTCTTTCATGCATTTTTGTGTTTTTAATACTCTGGATATTCGTTATCCAAATCCTCGCAGGATCTTTCATATCTTCACATGAGAGATTCGTAGCAGGATATTCAAAGGTACTACCTTAAATCCTTAATGGGCTTCTATGTAATAGTTAAGACCCTTGGATTTATATAGTACCACTCCAGACCCTTTTTAGTGGTCTAGTCTAAAGGATTGATTCACAATTTGGTTAAAGAATGACATCTAGTGATGTAGCTGGACAGACTCCTTGATAGTCTATTTAGATCATTTATTGATCTAGTCTACGGGACTCTATGGCGGTCTAGTCACACTCATCACAGGATTGTTCATTTGGTTTTACCCTACGCATTATAAAATAGACTGTGTGAACTGTGCAAGGAATTGTCTAATTATGGAGGCCTACATAATTATGAAATTTAGTGCATAGAAACCCAGTAAGGTTTATTATGTGTAAGAACCGATAGTGACAACAATAACAAAATGAGAACGACGTAATGGAGGTACGGTGGACGCACCAATGACGCTTCGTATACTTGTATATAAGTATCCCTCTTACATTGCAAGCATAATGTTATTAAAGTTACTAGAAGTTCAGAACCCTAACCAATGTTGTTCGATCTTTTCAACTTCATGCTTTCAAGCTCTCACAAGTTTCCTCTAAATAAATTTCGGGACGAAATTTCCTAAAGTAGGGGAGACTGTAACACCTGTGCCTTCACGGCCATCAAACAAATACCAAAGCAATGAAATATTGTATTTCATACTTGGTATTTGTAAAAATATGTGTATCATTTGCACATATCAATTCTTGTTCAATTTCAAACTCTAAATCACTTTCTGGAAGGTTATACGCGCACCGATGCGTAAATATAACCAGTTTAATGCAACAAACACTCCGGAATAGTGACATTGGCTTAACATACCTTAAATAACCTTTACATAACTTAGAAATAAGTTTTGAAGGCTTTGGTATGGCAAAATCAAGTTAAATCGCTTACAGGGACTAAAGTTGACAAACTGCGAAAGTATGCCAATTTGAAC
The DNA here is from genome assembly GCA_030545235.1 of Helianthus tuberosus. Classification (NCBI taxonomy): domain Eukaryota; kingdom Viridiplantae; phylum Streptophyta; class Magnoliopsida; order Asterales; family Asteraceae; genus Helianthus; species Helianthus tuberosus. The sequence goes on along the minus strand of CM060397.1, from coordinate 116,450,488 downwards.
TGTAACAGACATTCCGGAACATGACCATAAGTTAAACACACCTTAAATATCCTTTATATAGCTTAGAAATAGGCTTTGAGGGGTTCGGTGTGCTAAAATAAACTTTTGGGTCATTCAGGGACTAAAAGTGTCAAAAAGTGCACAAGTTTGCATTTTCGCGCATAACTTACGTTCTGAATACATTCGGACACCCAAAAATTTATGTAAGCATGACTACATTATATTTTAGTGTTCGCCATAAGAAAAATCCATTCGTCACGTCATTTGGATCGTTTTTCGCGCTTATGCGCATTCCGTCGTAATTAAGCGAACATCGCGTTCGTACGACCAAACGAACCATCATCCGACATATTTTTGAACATGTTTCAAGTCCACAATGTTTAGGCATCATTTTAGGGCCTTAAAGTTGGCTTTACGGGCCTTAGAAGTGTCGGAAATGGCCTTAAACACGTGCAGGGACCTAAACTGTCATTTTTGAAACATATGTGCAGATCAGAGGGCCCAAGCGGCCCGCATTGTGTTTGCATGAATCTAAAGCGGGCCGCATGGCACCTTCAGACCAGATTCAATGTTTGTTTTTGCAACTTGCAGCTGATTAAACCCCATCCACATGTTTTAAACTTGCCTAATCAGCAAGATAAGATCAAGATTTAGCCACCATAACATTTGGACAAGTGTACGGCCTTGATCGTTTCCCCTTTTCCAAGAAACGATCCTAACGGTTACCCGAAAACTATATATACCCATCCACCCCCATTGCATTTCTCACTAGAATTCTGATTTTGAGAGCTCTAAGTTGAAACCATTGTTTCATACCTGAGTTCTTGAGTCGGGATTAGCATTCGGGGACCCTGGGTTAGTATTCTTTCGTTCTTTTCCTTATTTTTACTGCTTTTCGAGTCAGAAAGTCAAACTTTGTTTGACTTTCAGCGTTGACCAGTAATGGTCAATGCGAAGTTCGTTTGAACTTCGCAACGTGAGTGTAATCACGTTGGTCGTAGTCCCTTGGGACTATGCCCACTGATTACCACGTTGTCTAGGGTCGTAGGGTAGGCGATCTAATAAATCGCCTATACCTTCGAACTCGACCCATTTGGTCGATCATTAGGATCCGACCAAATACATTAGGTGACCATAGTAGGTAGGGAATAACCTTCCGAGGTTATACCCTATGGTCACATCGTTTAAGTAGTTGTATGATAGGTAGTTTATATGCCTTAGGTAAATTACCAGAATACCCTTTTCATGTATAATTGGTAATTAAGCATATGTAACCTAAACTTTTGCCACATAACTGATTATGTAACATGTTTAGGCATATAACACTCGTCATAGGACTAGTTAGGCGGTCCGAACGCGTTACACGCGAACGACGCGTTAAAGTAGCATAAGCTTCCTAAACGGGTCGTAATGGGTCGTAGACACTTAGGTTAAGTTTCATTTAGTAGGTAGGCTTTGTTAAACCATATCATATGAGTTCCTACACTCATTTGGTTTACAAACCCTAATGCTACCCAATCTTCCGATTTAGGTCCGGTTAATTTACATAGTTACCTATATTAGGTGCCGTTTGATTTCCGTGATCTCTAGCTTTGTTTGGTTGTTACTCAAGGACTACTGAGCAATCTCAAGTGAGTACATAGACCCCTCTTTTACTGTTTTCCAAACTGTTTTGGGGTGGAACACATGTGCCTACTTGTTACTTTCCTGCTTTCCTGTTTTCACATCATATACCGACTATGTTTGTTAGTACATTATAGTACATGATTTCATTACTTTTCTGCTATGAATGTTGACTGATAACATGCTAAGCACATTGATTTACATGACTTTTCTGCTTTGTATGTTAACTTAGCATACTTAGTACATCATTTTACATTGCATCTCTGTTGCATATGTTTACTCAGCATATGGACACATTGTTTTACATTGCATTTCTGTTGCATATGTTTACTCAGCATATGGACACATTGTTTTACATTGCATCTCTGTTGCATATGTTTACTCAGCATATGGACACATTGTTTTACATTGCATTTCTGTTGCATATGTTTACTCAGCATATGGACACATTGTTTGACATTGCATCTCTGTTGCATATGTTTACTCAGCATATGGACACATTGTTTTACATTGCATTTCTGTTGCATATGTTTACTCAGCATATGGACACATTGTTTTACATTGCATCTCTGTTGCATATGTTCCAGTAACATATGGACACATTGTTTTACAGCTCTACCTTGTATGTTTACTCTAGCATACTAGGTACATTATCTTCATCACATGCTTACATTTTGGTATGACATTTGGTTTGTTTAACGGGTCTATATAACATTCATTAACATTTGCTACGCCGCTCGGGAGTAAGTAGTGGTACCATAGGACTTGACAAATCCCATTCCTGACATCCCGGGTTTGTTTGGATGTAAGGAATGACTGAATCCGAATACAATTCTTTTGATAACCTTGACTGAAAGGGTTATCCGACTGTCTCAAGGCTTGAATGTTTGCGTCTAACATACCGCATAAATGTTCATATTCAGTATAGCATGCATATATCTTACAAAACATAACTTTGATTTAAACCAAGTTTTACTTCAATACTTTGTTTTGTACATTTTTACTTATGGTTTAAGTAGTCTAAATTTTACTTACCATACATATCATTTTGGTTATACATTACTTGACTACTTTTGGACTATAGACATTTGACATGGATATTTGACATAGACATTTGACATGGATACTTGACATAGACTTTTGACATGATTTACATCTTGACATGAACATTTTACATTGTTTGGTTTGGTTTGATTAAGTGATTAAGTAACGATGCGTGTGTAATATGATACAAGCATGGTGGATACGCCGCTGGTACTTCCTATATATAAGTGTTTGTATGGTATTACATGTCGTAACGTTATTTGAATCATTTCAGTTTGAGACATAGAACATTTCATACAAATAACATACTTTTCACAAGACATTGATTTATAAACAACTTATCTTATGCAAACACATTTTACTTGGTTATTCATTTAACCTTACATTTATTTATACCTATCATCTGAACTCATTGTTTTTCAAATGATTTACAAAACAAAGCAAATAACAAGGTTCATGACTAAACATTTTCTCAAACATAAGTCATGACACCTATTTTCACAAAACCTATGTATCTCACCGGCATTTTTATGCTGACGTACCATATTTTCACATGTGTTTTTCAGGAGCTGTTGCATAAGTTGATCAAGATACACATAGGCAGACTTGGGCTTTAGTGACAATAAAAGATGCAAGACTAGTTAATTATGTTGTTTTTCTTTGTTTGTTAAGACATTGTAACACTTTTAATCAATAAAACGAAACTTTAATTTCCATGGTTGTGAAACATTAATTCTGTTGCAACACGCCCCGATGTTTCCGCCACGTTTTGTATGTTCCACGTGGTCGGGGTGTGACAGAAAAGATGGTATCAGAGCTAATGGTTATAGGGAATTAGGTTATTAGTAATGCTTTGACCTAGTCTATAACCTTCTTAGGACCCTAACGCGAGTTTACTTGCGTTTAGTCATAAAACAATACCGTCACCTATCCTTAGGCGACGATCACAACAAGAACATAAATTTCAAAACCGCTTTGAAAACTAATCATCTGTTCTAGGATGATTGATTACTAGGTTTTGAACCCTCTATTGTAAGGTTTTGAACTCTCTATTGTAAGGTTTTGAACTCTCTATTATATGGTTTTGAACCCTTTGAGTTTTCAGAATCTCGTCAAGGTTTTGGGTTTTTAATAATGTGAACACGTGCAAACTGGAAGGGTGAATGCCTGTATTCTGGGTTTTCTGGCTAGGCAAGCACTTCGTATACATCTCATCAGACGCGAGACCAGTTGTGCTTACCTGGGAATTCTTGGGATGAGTGTTCACTTATAGGCGAGCATGTCTTCGCGATACATTATTTTTGACCCATTTACTTTGATTAGTCACCGTCTCATTTGTTTGCCTTAGGTAACAAACAAATGATCGCAATCCTCATGCGTTATCATTCTGTTTTGATTGTCCAATAATCTTTCACCTGTTTCTCCCTATGCCTTTCTTTTTCTTCAAGAATGTCTCTTCATCACGATGACGCCCAGATATCTGAGCAAGCAGCCAAATTCGCTCAGCGAATAGGCGAAGTAGTCCTGAAGACTGTGGAATTAGCTACTGCCATGTATCGTCTCCTGGATGAAGTCACTCAAGAGTCACCAAGACAGGCAGGACCTAGTCAGGTGACAACACCATCAGCCAATAAACCAATCGAGGAATCAAAGACCATGGATGAACAACCCCCTAAGAAGTCAAAGAAGCGAAAAGCTTCTCAGAACTTCGCCATTGTCGCTCACAATGGTCAAGCCTTCCCCAACCAACCAGCTCAACCCCCTGCTAGGAAGTCATACAATGGAACTGCACTCTTGTGCAACCAATGTAACCTTCATCATCACCCTTGTGTGAAGTGCCGCAAATGTCAGATTTGTGGACTTATAGGTCATACAGCAAGGGTTTGCCCAACTACAGCTGTACCAAATCAAGCTGGCGACACTCCTGCTCAAGCTCGTTTCTCACGAGGGCTTTGCTATAACTGTGGCGAGATGGGCCATTTCCTAAGGGATTGCCCAAAGCTTGCTAAGGCAAATCTGACCCACGGATGAGCAGTTGGCCGAGTAGAAGATGTTGCTATCTTATGCTTTTGTTTCTTTCGTTTTCTTGATTGTGAAACAATCTGTCTCGTTCATAAATAAAAGTAGTTGTTCACAGATTCTGATGTACAATTGTAGTTACATATGTGTAGGATTTTCTTATGATACCTACATCAAGGAACTATGTTCCTTACAAACTACTCTTGTGATTCTCTCTTTCAAATGATCGCTCGTGATTCCCTCGAACATTTTAAGTACTCGTTTCATTCTAAGAAACAAAGTACAGAAGATAAAGTGACATTATGAGTGATCATGCTTCTGCACATCAGTGCCTTTGAATCCTTGGTTAGATAACTAAGGGTGTTTTCAAATCTCATACCCATTACGTTTTAAATTTTTCAACATACACAGTACCAGTATTTCAAAACAATCTTCATGATCTCAAAACACTTCATATAGTTTGAAAACAATTTTTCTAGATGCATTGTCCATGTTATTTCAAAAACATTGGCCATGTTATCAAAACCAACCTTTCTAATTTCAAAATATTTCATATAGTCTGAAGACAATATTAACACAATACATTTTCTGATCAAGTGCATGATTTCGAAAAGCATCATTCATGTCTTTCAAAAACCTTATACATAATTTCAAAATTCATCTCGCATGATTTTAAAACATTTTTGTAAATATATCTACCTAATACACCTACTTTATGATTTCAAAAAGTATTATATATAAGGTTTCAAAAACGTTAAACACATTTTTCTTAAAAGAACCCCATGCATAGTTTTCAAAAATATTTTCCTCATACATTGACTTAACCTTCAAAATTCTGCTTCATATGTCGCCTTGACATATCAAGCATCTCAACTTCTTAAGCATTTTACATCATGTTTTGACCTAAGCACGTCCAGTGCAAGGTTTCAAAACATCTCCAACTTTTAAATCCATATGGGATCTTTTTATCCTCACAATTAGATCCTTGTGGATGATCATGATTCAAATCAGAGTCCTTAATTGGATTCTTTATATACCTTAATTCGAACATTTTGAGTTCTAGTAATCGAAATCGAATTTTCTTTTTTTGAATCTTTCTATCTTTATAGTTGGATTCTCGAAAATGTTTAAAGTACCAAATGAAATCCACAAGATGGATTCCTAGTGTGCTTTAAATGCATGTACTCTGTTAGCAGAACAAACTTCTAGTTAGCAATTTTGTGGTTATGTGACTATGTGTTTATTCATCTTATGTTTTCTTTCATGCATTTTTGTGTTTTTAATACTCTGGATATTCGTTATCCAAATCCTCGCAGGATCTTTCATATCTTCACATGAGAGATTCGTAGCAGGATATTCAAAGGTACTACCTTAAATCCTTAATGGGCTTCTATGTAATAGTTAAGACCCTTGGATTTATATAGTACCACTCCAGACCCTTTTTAGTGGTCTAGTCTAAAGGATTGATTCACAATTTGGTTAAAGAATGACATCTAGTGATGTAGCTGGACAGACTCCTTGATAGTCTATTTAGATCATTTATTGATCTAGTCTACGGGACTCTATGGCGGTCTAGTCACACTCATCACAGGATTGTTCATTTGGTTTTACCCTACGCATTATAAAATAGACTGTGTGAACTGTGCAAGGAATTGTCTAATTATGGAGGCCTACATAATTATGAAATTTAGTGCATAGAAACCCAGTAAGGTTTATTATGTGTAAGAACCGATAGTGACAACAATAACAAAATGAGAACGACGTAATGGAGGTACGGTGGACGCACCAATGACGCTTCGTATACTTGTATATAAGTATCCCTCTTACATTGCAAGCATAATGTTATTAAAGTTACTAGAAGTTCAGAACCCTAACCAATGTTGTTCGATCTTTTCAACTTCATGCTTTCAAGCTCTCACAAGTTTCCTCTAAATAAATTTCGGGACGAAATTTCCTAAAGTAGGGGAGACTGTAACACCTGTGCCTTCACGGCCATCAAACAAATACCAAAGCAATGAAATATTGTATTTCATACTTGGTATTTGTAAAAATATGTGTATCATTTGCACATATCAATTCTTGTTCAATTTCAAACTCTAAATCACTTTCTGGAAGGTTATACGCGCACCGATGCGTAAATATAACCAGTTTAATGCAACAAACACTCCGGAATAGTGACATTGGCTTAACATACCTTAAATAACCTTTACATAACTTAGAAATAAGTTTTGAAGGCTTTGGTATGGCAAAATCAAGTTAAATCGCTTACAGGGACTAAAGTTGACAAACTGCGAAAGTATGCCAATTTGAACTGTAACAGACATTCCGGAACATGACCATAAGTTAAACACACCTTAAATATCCTTTATATAGCTTAGAAATAGGCTTTGAGGGGTTCGGTGTGCTAAAATAAACTTTTGGGTCATTCAGGGACTAAAAGTGTCAAAAAGTGCACAAGTTTGCATTTTCGCGCATAACTTACGTTCTGAATACATCCGGACACCCAAAAATTTATGTAAGCATGACTACATTATATTTTAGTGTTCGCCATAAGAAAAATCCATTCGTCACGTCATTTGGATCGTTTTTCGCGCTTATGCGCATTCCGTCGTAATTAAGCGAACATCGCGTTCGTACGACCAAACGAACCATCATCCGACATATTTTTGAACATGTTTCAAGTCCACAATGTTTAGGCATCATTTTAGGGCCTTAAAGTTGGCTTTACGGGCCTTAGAAGTGTCGGAAATGGCCTTAAACACGTGCAGGGACCTAAACTGTCATTTTTGAAACATATGTGCAGATCAGAGGGCCCAAGCGGCCCGCATTGTGTTTGCATGAATCTAAAGCGGGCCGCATGGCACCTTCAGACCAGATTCAATGTTTGTTTTTGCAACTTGCAGCTGATTAAACCCCATCCACATGTTTTAAACTTGCCTAATCAGCAAGATAAGATCAAGATTTAGCCACCATAACATTTGGACAAGTGTACGGCCTTGATCGTTTCCCCTTTTCCAAGAAACGATCCTAACGGTTACCCGAAAACTATATATACCCATCCACCCCCATTGCATTTCTCACTAGAATTCTGATTTTGAGAGCTCTAAGTTGAAACCATTGTTTCATACCTGAGTTCTTGAGTCGGGATTAGCATTCGGGGACCCTGGGTTAGTATTCTTTCGTTCTTTTCCTTATTTTTACTGCTTTTCGAGTCAGAAAGTCAAACTTTGTTTGACTTTCAGCGTTGACCAGTAATGGTCAATGCGAAGTTCGTTTGAACTTCGCAACGTGAGTGTAATCACGTTGGTCGTAGTCCCTTGGGACTATGCCCACTGATTACCACGTTGTCTAGGGTCGTAGGGTAGGCGATCTAATAAATCGCCTATACCTTCGAACTCGACCCATTTGGTCGATCATTAGGATCCGACCAAATACATTAGGTGACCATAGTAGGTAGGGAATAACCTTCCGAGGTTATACCCTATGGTCACATCGTTTAAGTAGTTGTATGATAGGTAGTTTATATGCCTTAGGTAAATTACCAGAATACCCTTTTCATGTATAATTGGTAATTAAGCATATGTAACCTAAACTTTTGCCACATAACTGATTATGTAACATGTTTAGGCATATAACACTCGTCATAGGACTAGTTAGGCGGTCCGAACGCGTTACACGCGAACGACGCGTTAAAGTAGCATAAGCTTCCTAAACGGGTCGTAATGGGTCGTAGACACTTAGGTTAAGTTTCATTTAGTAGGTAGGCTTTGTTAAACCATATCATATGAGTTCCTACACTCATTTGGTTTACAAACCCTAATGCTACCCAATCTTCCGATTTAGGTCCGGTTAATTTACATAGTTACCTATATTAGGTGCCGTTTGATTTCCGTGATCTCTAGCTTTGTTTGGTTGTTACTCAAGGACTACTGAGCAATCTCAAGTGAGTACATAGACCCCTCTTTTACTGTTTTCCAAACTGTTTTGGGGTGGAACACATGTGCCTACTTGTTACTTTCCTGCTTTCCTGTTTTCACATCATATACCGACTATGTTTGTTAGTACATTATAGTACATGATTTCATTACTTTTCTGCTATGAATGTTGACTGATAACATGCTAAGCACATTGATTTACATGACTTTTCTGCTTTGTATGTTAACTTAGCATACTTAGTACATCATTTTACATTGCATCTCTGTTGCATATGTTTACTCAGCATATGGACACATTGTTTTACATTGCATTTCTGTTGCATATGTTTACTCAGCATATGGACACATTGTTTTACATTGCATCTCTGTTGCATATGTTTACTCAGCATATGGACACATTGTTTTACATTGCATTTCTGTTGCATATGTTTACTCAGCATATGGACACATTGTTTGACATTGCATCTCTGTTGCATATGTTTACTCAGCATATGGACACATTGTTTTACATTGCATTTCTGTTGCATATGTTTACTCAGCATATGGACACATTGTTTTACATTGCATCTCTGTTGCATATGTTCCAGTAACATATGGACACATTGTTTTACAGCTCTACCTTGTATGTTTACTCTAGCATACTAGGTACATTATCTTCATCACATGCTTACATTTTGGTATGACATTTGGTTTGTTTAACGGGTCTATATAACATTCATTAACATTTGCTACGCCGCTCGGGAGTAAGTAGTGGTACCATAGGACTTGACAAATCCCATTCCTGACATCCCGGGTTTGTTTGGATGTAAGGAATGACTGAATCCGAATACAATTCTTTTGATAACCTTGACTGAAAGGGTTATCCGACTGTCTCAAGGCTTGAATGTTTGCGTCTAACATACCGCATAAATGTTCATATTCAGTATAGCATGCATATATCTTACAAAACATAACTTTGATTTAAACCAAGTTTTACTTCAATACTTTGTTTTGTACATTTTTACTTATGGTTTAAGTAGTCTAAATTTTACTTACCATACATATCATTTTGGTTATACATTACTTGACTACTTTTGGACTATAGACATTTGACATGGATATTTGACATAGACATTTGACATGGATACTTGACATAGACTTTTGACATGATTTACATCTTGACATGAACATTTTACATTGTTTGGTTTGGTTTGATTAAGTGATTAAGTAACGATGCGTGTGTAATATGATACAAGCATGGTGGATACGCCGCTGGTACTTCCTATATATAAGTGTTTGTATGGTATTACATGTCGTAACGTTATTTGAATCATTTCAGTTTGAGACATAGAACATTTCATACAAATAACATACTTTTCACAAGACATTGATTTATAAACAACTTATCTTATGCAAACACATTTTACTTGGTTATTCATTTAACCTTACATTTATTTATACCTATCATCTGAACTCATTGTTTTTCAAATGATTTACAAAACAAAGCAAATAACAAGGTTCATGACTAAATATTTTCTCAAACATAAGTCATGACACCTATTTTCACAAAACCTATGTATCTCACCGGCATTTTTATGCTGACGTACCATATTTTCACATGTGTTTTTCAGGAGCTGTTGCATAAGTTGATCAAGATACACATAGGCAGACTTGGGCTTTAGTGACAATAAAAGATGCAAGACTAGTTAATTATGTTGTTTTTCTTTGTTTGTTAAGACATTGTAACACTTTTAATCAATAAAACGAAACTTTAATTTCCATGGTTGTGAAACATTAATTCTGTTGCAACACGCCCCGATGTTTCCGCCACGTTTTGTATGTTCCACGTGGTCGGGGTGTGACACCGGACAAGATCCGGGCTACTGAACGCATAAGTAACATGTAATTCGTTCGCAAGATTATATAGCTAAATAATTGCCCCAAGTTATACAAGATTAATTTTGCCTCTGTGCATTTTAATCAAAGTATAAAATGTTTATGCCATGTGCATCCAAACCAATTTTCAATCATTTTTAAAATGAGTCAGTTGAATGTATTTACCAGTGTAAACTGACGTATTTTCCCAAAAAGATTAAATGCAGGTACTAAGCGTAATTGGCTGGGATTTCTCCTTAGCATCATTAGAAGTCTCGCAAGCTTAAGATGCCTGAAGTTTGTTGAACTATTATTTTATTTCCTATCCATCTGTGGATAAACAATCGACTGTTGTGATACATGATATTGCAATAATAAATTCGGTTGTATTATATCTTTTAAATTGCTTCCGCTGTGCATATTATATATTGTGTTGTTTGACTATTATGTTGCCAACCACGTCACGATACTCCCCACCGGGCCCACCGGTGACACGTGGAAATCGGGGTGTGACAACATCGTCCTTACAGCTTCAAGTACTGCTCTTTTGGATAAGATTATTCAGGTTCTTTCCCGTGAATTTGCAATGACGGATCTTGGTGATTTACATTATTTCCTCGGGATCAAGGTTACTCGACAAGGTGGCGGTTTATTTTTGTCACAGTCCCAGTATGCAAAGGACATTATTTCTCGGGCGTCTATGCAATCTTCTAAACCATGTACATAAAACTGTTTATGGTATTATTCAATTGATGATCATAAACACTTTTAGGATGTAGGGATGTTCATTATTCGGCTTCAAACTGATCAGAAACCATTTTAAAATCAAATTGAATTACATATTTGGTTCGTATTCAGTTTTCGGTTCTCAAAAATCTGAATTCGGTTGAACCGAGTTAGCAGAAGAAACCGAATATCAAATAATGGTTTTTTTTTTAATTTAATCCAATCGAGTTACACTTTTAACCCAATCTTATTTAGTTCAAACTAACCAGTAACAAATAATAGTAAAAAAATTAAAATTAAAAAATAAAATAAATAACATTATTAGGTTTCAAACCATACAAACCGAATAACATGAAAACTGAACTGATAAACACCCCTACATAAATGATTATGCTTCATATATGCATAACATAGCCACAAATTAAGGTGAGAAACTGAACCTAATTAATTAATCTCTTCTATAGTTCTCCACTATAATCAAATATAACATCTTACTTATTTCAATTCAATCTATAATTTAAAATCCATAAACGATCACAGATCACTATATAAAACACACTTATTGTGAAAATTAACACATTAATCCTAAAATTCATACAAACGTTCATTTCCATAAATCAAACAAACTCAGACAGTTTTCAGATCCAGATCACACTCATACACAAAATCAACAACTTATTTATACAAACAGTCAACTTATACCTTGTAGAGAATCACAATTCTCAGCCTCCTTACGAACAACATCCAAAACCGAATCGATCAACTCAGCACCTTCAGTATAGTGACCTTTCGCCCAATTATTACCAGCACCAGACTGTCCAAACACAAAGTTATCCGGCCGAAATATCAATCCATTCGGACCAGATCTAATACTCTCCATAGCTCCAGGCTCCAGATCCATAAGCACCGCACGCGGCACGTGCCATCCACAAGGGTGGCATAGTAGCGAGCCACTGCACAAACCAAAAAGTCAACAAAAAACAGTTTAATTTGTGAAATTTTTAAACAAATAACAGTTTAATTTGTGAAATTTAGGTTGAAAATGAAAAAAGACACGACCCCGGGAGAGTATGCACGTCTTAGCTTCCAAAAATCAGTTCCTTGTAATTCGTTAACTAATCGGGCTATATAATGATCTTTAACAGCTGAAAGATCTTTTTCTGCTTTTTCCAACACCTCATCTTTGTTATTTTTGCTGATTCTGCTTTTTTGTGTATACCTAATCCAGGTTTCATCGAGAACAACGAAGAACTATTACTTCGATCACTATCACTGCACACATTCTTCTTCTTCTTCCACCAATCTCTTGTCCCTTCAGAAGACGAGCCACCAACCTGAAACCATTGTGCAGCCCGCCAATCCTCTTTTGACAACAAAGGCGGTGGAACCCTTAAAGTTAACTAAATTAATATCCAAATAACACACCAATCTACACTTACAATTTACAAAATAGTTAGAACCAATAACATGTTGACAACCTAACACTGGGTTCAAACTTTAAAGCAAGAATATAATAGTACTCCCTTCGATCTAACAAACTCATACATCAATTATTCCAATTTAAAAATTATACCAAAATTTTAACTCTTAAAGGTCAGATTTCTAACCACGTGAAGTAAGCTTCATACCAAATTACAACAAAAATACATAATATGTAGCCTTTAAAAAGTATTAGGTTTGAGCCGACTTCAAAACTCAAACAAACCAATCAAATTCCACAACCTTAACTTTTGCCTATTAGAAATCACACAAAACCCTAACTTATCCAAATTTTTGTAAACCTTGCTTCTCATAAACAACCTAAAAATTAAATCAATGGATACGAAAAGTATAAACTCACCGAAGGATAGAAACCGATACATCATTCCTACTTGGAAATACAACTTATAGGGTCCAGAAGACGAACCCTTTACAGATTCGATCAGAGAAGTTGTTATAAATGGCGAATTCAACTATTCAGATGGTGATTCTTATAAAGTTATTGAATGATTTTATGAATGTGTATTCAATTTGTATGCGAATGTCTGACAGACTCCAAAGCTTCTCACATCTGGTACTTGACCCTGTGTACTTCCACCATCAGCATCAAAACTAAAAAATAGAAGGCATGAAAAGAGGCGGTTACCTGAATACTTGTTATATTTCTACTTCGCAGATCAGCAAGAGAGATCTCCTAATGCTTCAGTGATTCTCTGATAGTAGATCTGATGCAGGGATATCAGGATATTATTTTATATTTATTTGAATTTCAATTTCCAAATGTTTTGTTATTTAGTTTCCTATTTTATCTTTTTCATAGTTATAAATTAGGGTCTAGGGTTAATTGTTTAGGCAGTTTTTGATTGATTTTGAATTGAAAGAACATTGTTCTTGAACCCTTTGGTTCCTTTTATCGTCTTTGATTATCAATAGTTTCTTGAGCCATTTGATCGCACGCGAAACTGCATCAGTTGGTATCAGAGCTTTGGTTTTCAAATGACTCGACGTGAAGGTGAATACTTGTTTGCTCGTAGAGTCGCCGACAGAGGCAACGGCATGAGTGTTTTCTATTCACATGCTCGTGGTGATGATCGACACCCTACTCGCAGAGTCGCCGACCGAGGCAGCGATGGAATCTATCTAGACCCACGAGATCTTAAGATCAAACGGCTTCGTCAACGAGTCCGAGATCTTGAAGAGATCAAACGGCTTCGCCAACGAGTCCGAGATCTTGAAGAGATCAAACGGCTCCGCCAAAGAGTCCGAGATCTTGAGTTACAACGGGAGATGCGCGTTAAGGAAACTGAATCGGGAACCATCGTCCGGGACGATGTTAACGAGGAAGAGGAGTATCCTTTCGACCATCCCCACCCTCGGTTCAACGAGCCGATCTATCAAGAAAGTTTTTCAGAAGACGAACCGAGGTTCGATGTAGGATTGAACCCGATGAAGAGGAATATTTGTGGGCGCGACAAGCTGTTAATGGAGTTCCCAATCGAGAGGAAGAAGAAAAGGAAAAAAAGGTTCATAAATCTTCGAAGGTATCTCAAGGTATGTTTGATGAATTTATGGATGTGTATACAGTGGCTTCCATGGTTGCTTTTTTTTCCAAACCGTATGAAACGGGATTTCTATTGGGGCGAGATTTGACTAAAGATCCTATTATTATGGGAATTCAAAATGGACCAAATTTTTCGGTGGTAAAAAACAACTTAATTGTTTGCGATAAGGATGTAGCAGGTGATAATTGTGTTTCCATGCATAATTTTAAATGGTTTGAGAATAAGAACGGTGGGAAAAAGGTGGAAATCATAATTTTGATTTGTCCACTAGGCTGACTCATCACATCCATGAGTCACTTGAGATTGGATTAAAAGTGTATGATGGGTTGCATAATATTACAGATAATCATATAACAAAAAGAGTTGGCCCAAATAGAGTGTTGATTGTTGAAGCCCAACAAATTCCTGTGATGGAAACTAAAATTCAATTTGGGGCCATCCCGTTCATCAGTTATGCACATGCTACTCATTCTTCAATGGAGTTCCAAGTAAACGAGAAACGGTTCAGTGGTCCCTTTGACTCTGGTGGTATTGGTCAGGAACCGGATGAGACGACCCGTAAAGTTAGGTTGTTTAGGCGGGTCATGATGTTAATAGTGAATGGGAATCGGGTTGATGTTCCCTTCGACCCAGGTGGCTTTGAACCGAAGGCAAAACTCGAGGACAAGTTTTTTTCAAAGAGGGAGTATGATGCAGGGATATCAGGATATTATTTTATATTTATTTGAATTTCAATTTCCTAATGTTTTGTTATTTAGTTTCCTATTTTATCTTTTTCATAGTTATAAATTAGGGTCTAGGGTTAATTGTTTAGGCAGTTTTTGATTGATTTTGAATTGAAAGAACATTGTTCTTGAACCCTTTGGTTCCTTTTATCGTCTTTGATTATCAATAGTTTCTTGAGCCATTTGATCGCACGCGAAACTGCATCAAGATCAGCAAGAGAGATCTTCTAATGCTTCAGTGATGATTCTCTGATAGACAATTGTTCGTATTCCCATAAACTATAACACTATTGTCTCAGACTCTCAGCTGCACCTCTTCTCCATCGTTCTGTGGTGAACACATGTTTTAATCATCATCAAATCTTCAAAGGAAATAACCACAGTCAACAAAAAATCTTACCTTTGGGTTGTCGAGTAGTCGGAATGGCTATCCTAACCAGACAACCACCATCTATAGCCGCCGATGATAGCAGAATCAGAGCGGATCCGGTGAAATCTTCATAAGTTGCTTTCTGTTTTTGAATCGCCGCTAGAGAGAGGGGGAAAGAAAGAGAGAGAGACGGAGGCGGATAAGAAGTGAGATATGTGAAACCCTAATCGCATCTTCCATCCGTGCTTTTTTATCCGTGTATTGGTTTTTAGGGTGCTTTTTTTGTTTCTGTTTTGGTGCTTTTAGGGTTCATGTTTACAGAAAAACGAGAGTTGGAGATGGTTTTGAGAGGGGAGAGATCGAAAGGAAGAAGAGAATGATGTGAAATGAAAAGACAGGATGTATGGGTAAGTGGGGATGAGCCGGGATTCAAATTTTGAACAAAAATTGGCCGCCCAAAATCAGGTTGAATAAACTTTAAAGGTTAGTTGCTTTAGATGGTTGTACAATATACTTTAAAGGGTTGTAAATGTTGAAAAAGTGGCAAATGACCATTTCTGCCCTTCGGATATGCATTATATATATAGTATAGATAGTATAGATAGTATAGATAGATAGTATAGATAAATAAATATGCATGTATTCATTTTTTATTTCCTAAAACCAAGTATATACACTAAATCATACCGGCAACAACGAATACAATTATATGCCACAATGAACGTCGGCAATCAAATACTTAGAGCAAGGCTAACTTAATGAAAGCCTATCTTCAAGTTCTTTCCTGTACACCTGAATCAGACCACTTCCATCTGCCCCCTGAAGCTTCTCGTTTAACAAGCTCTTGTATTCATCGTCTCTATCTTCTAAGCCACGCATCACTTCAACCTGACCAATGCAAATACCATATCATTTAAGCCATCCCAATAACTTTGATATGGGTAGCGATGATGGTTTTATTAATAGAATTCTAGCATAATACAACCTGATCAAGAACAGGAAAACTGAAGCTACAGCACTCCAAATTGATTAAATTTGCCCCCAGAGGTGACCTTTTTATTTTGAAAAGTCTATAGTGATTACCTGCTTTTGGAAAATGTCAAATTCATCAGAGCTGAGTGAACCATCACTGTTGGCATCAAGAAGTTGCATCATCTCCCGAGCATCATCTCCTTGTGCACCAAGTTCCACCATTACTTCTGTAAGCTCCTCAATGCTAATCTTACCATCTCCATTCTTGTCAAGAAGACGGAAGATACGGTCTTTGCTATCATAGCCTTTATAGTTTGTGGAAGTAAAATCCTTGAGGCACAAGGCAGCATACTCAGCAGCAGCAATCATAATGGTCTTGAGACGCTTTGCCTGTATAATAAATAAATATTAGAGTCAGGTGGGTCATTTTGAAATTTTAATTTTAATAGAAAGAATAAAGAAACTTACTTCTTCTGCATTGGTAAGACCACCTTTGTAAAATGCATGGGAGGCTGCTCCATCAGATGCAAGCAAATTCATCTCTGCTGTCCTTATTTGTATCTCCACCAGAGGTCTACCACTGCCACTGACGTCAACCGCCATGTGCAGACTCTTGTAACCATTCGCCTTGGGCCTTGAAATATAATCTTTGGATCTGCTAGGCACCTCCTTCCACAAAGATTGGATAACTGCACGTGCCCTATAACATGCTTTCTCCGATGAATCACAACGAGGCTTTAATATGACTCGCAGTCCTAAAATGTCGTTTACCTCCTCAGGCTTACGCCCATCTCTCAACAACTTCTTCATAGTGCTATAGTGACTTTTAAACCGACCCTCAACTGAGATTTCATCCACCATTTCCGCTAAGATGGCATCCGACCTCAACAAGTGAAGCAGCTGTTCCTCCAACTCATGTATGATTCCGGTGTCATGGCTCCTTAACCAAGTATTCAGATAAAGATAGGAGTATGGAAAGAGGTACTGAAAGGAGAGATCCTCGAGCTCAAGGGAGAGAGAATTGGTCCCAACAGCGTGGGCTAGAGGGGCGTGGATCTTCAAAACCTCTAGGGAGAGCATCTGCTGCTGGTATCTTGGGAGGTACTCTAGATGCCTCATCATATCAAGCTTGACAGCAAGATGAAGAATCAAGGCCCTAACATCATAGTAGGTTAGACAGAATTTCCTAAGAGCCGAAGCGGTCTCATCATCAAAAGTCTCCAGTTTGGAAGCAAGGCTGTTGAGGCGAAAACTTTCATGTAACAAATGAGCAGTGGTGATACCAATACGATCCTTGACCTGGGACATACTCATGCCACATCCCTCCACAACTTCCCTCAGTATGCCAGCGGAAATGACTTGAGCATCCATCTACACTCAAAAACCAAACCAAACCTAACTACAAGTTGAAGATAACAAACAAACAAAGGGTTAGGGTTAGGGTTACCTGAAGATCGGCGAGGAGGAGAGCAACGGAGAGGGCACGGGAGAGAGGGGATCGGCCGTCGGGAGCAAGAGGCAGAGACTGCAAAATGGGGAGGCAGAGTTTGAGGGTTTTGAAGAGCAGGAGGTCATGGTTATTGCTCTTCATCCTCTCCGTCAGTTCGTTGAAGGTCCCAACCAGCTCCACCACCAATTTCCCGCCATCCGCTATGGGTATGGGTGTTGTCGCAGACGTCCTGCCCAACACCGAACGGCAAGGGATCTGAACGGGATGATGATGATATCTCATGAAATTCCTCCTAATTGGAGTAGTAGTAGTCGTTTTGGTCTTGGTCTTGGGGGAAACGATGATTGCAACACTCCCAGGCTTAGTATAGACCTCCATTGACATCCAGGAGGAACGAACGGCTGCTGTGTTCACTTCACCACGACCAACGGCTTACTGGCTGGTTAACAACCATGCCACGTCATTCTCCAGCCTATCTTCTCAGCCACAATTCTTTAAAGACTAAATTATGATTTTGGCCCTAGTGTTATATCACTTTTACCCTTTTAGCCCAATTTTTTTTAAGAGCCCCCAACGTTTTTTTTTTTCTAACCCTTTTTGCCCTAACGTCTTTTTTTCTAACATTTTTGGCCCCTAACATTTAATGGATGGGGTTAGTGTTAGGGGCCAAAAGGGTTAGAAAAAAAGACGTTGGGGGCTCAAATGATAAAAAAAACTCTTTTTTGGGATGGATAAAAGTTATATAACCACATGGGCCAAAATCATAATTTACTCTTCTTTAAATCATATTTTTTTTATTATATATACTAAACTAGGTTAAAAACTCGTACATTACACTACACGTCTTTGAGTTAAAAAAAATATTATTAAGACATATTTATAGTCTATTACCCGTAACCACATTTATAATCTTTCTACCAAAAACTAAGAAACACCAAGTGTTTAAAACTTGTTACTGTGAATATAATATTTTACATCATTTGTGATTACTGATAACATCAAATCAATTAGATAAGTTACTGCGAATATAATATTTTACATTATTTGTGATTAGTGATGACATCAGATCAATTAGATGATAAGTAAATGTTGTTTTTGAACAATAGAATCTATTATATATAATAAATGAAAGTGATTTGGGCCACGTGTCACTTGATTAGGGCATCCTCAATCTCATTTTCCCGCCCAACAGTGTTCCGTCCCTTTATCTCACTCCTAAAAACCCTAATCTTCTAATTCTTCTTCCGTACTCTTCTCTTCTCCCTTCTCTGGCGATTCAAGAAGACCAGATGCGATTCCTCTTTAGATCTGCGATTCCTCTTCTTCAGATCTATGATTCCTCTTTATCAAATCCCCATATCAAGTCGTTATAATCGTTTCTTCAAAACCCTACCTCATTATCCTCGCTACCATCTCCTCCCTTTCTCTGTGATTTTCCAGACTTGGTGGAAGATCTGGGTTTCGTCTTTGTGACAAGATGATGTTCAACTACACACGGTGAAATTTCTCTTACAAGATTCTTTCATCTTCTTCGTCGGCAAGGTTCTTCCATTTGAGGTTTGATTTGTATGTTTATAGATCTGTGTTGATTTCTTCTTATTTTCATACAAAGTTTCTAATTAAACCCTAATTTCTACTCCTAATCTCATTATATGGTTCCAATGTTGTTGTCATCGATGGTCATCAAAGTTTAGATCCGCTTACCTGCGGCTAGATTTTCGCCATGAACTGGTATGTTTGAATATGTTCAGAAACTAAGGGTTTTTTTCTTAACGGTGATGATATGAGTACAACATCGGTTTATTATTGATCTGTGAATATGTTCACCGATTATTCTTTTTGAAATTAGGGTTTCATTTGCTTGAGATTTGAATCTTCTGATTGAGGAAGCCTTTGAAGCCGATCCTTTTAAATTTCCAATTCCCGAGGTATGATCTGTTTGTAACCGCAGTGGTTCAGCATCTACAGTGGATTCAACATCTACAGTGGATTCAACATCAGGTGTTTGGTTAATTTTTGGTCAGGTTTCCTGTTCAGTTTTGATGATCACTTATCTAATTTTCATTTTATTTTTAGGCTTCTATATGTTTTTGAGTTTGATTGATTGGCCAGTTGTTATTGTTGTTTGATGTTGTTTGCTATTGTTGTCAAGTAAGGTAAAAATGACCATTCTAAATAAGGTAATCATTTGAGTGAAATGAATGTTGATTTATCAGAAGATGCAGTTGAAGGTATCTTAAATAAGGTAATAATTGCATTACATCCCCGTTGAAAAATAGAATTGATAAATTTAGGGAAAGTGAGGTTGAAAGATGATAACCCAACAGTGGAGATCTCATTCTACAGCTTCGATAAATTGAGCGGTATTCTCATTTAATTCTTCCTAGATGCTTCCAATGAAACAACACTTTGGACATCTGGTGTCTTCAAACATCTATTATCTATTATCTATTCTATCTATTATATATAATAAATGAAAATGATTTGGGCCACGTGGACCAAATAACTTTCATTTATTATATATTATATAATAGATAATAGATAATAGATAATAGATGTTTGAAGAACAACAGATGTCCAAAGTGCTGATTCTTTGGAAGCATCCAGGAACCATTATTTGAGAATACCCTTGAATTTATCGAAGTTGTAGAATGAGATCCTCCACTATTGGGTTATCATCTTTCAACCTCACTTTCTCTAAATTTATCAATTCTATTTTTGCAACAGGGATGTAATGCAATTATTCCTCTCAATTAAATAGACCGACCCTTGCTTCCTCTCAAAGGGTTATGGAGTGGTTATAATAGCTGATCATGCTAAGGACTGTTATAACTAACCACTGCTCCTTATAAAGACTGATGGACTTAAAGACTGATGAGGCCTATCCACTGTTGAAGACAAATCCCTGTTAAAGACAAGCATTTATGTATCTCATCTCTGATTATTTGTTTCTTTGTTCTTTGATTATTTGTTAGATGTACAGATTCTACAGAATGTAGTTAAGAGCCGCACATAAATCTGACCAGTTATGGTTTCGGTAAGTATCGGTAAATTGTCTTTGATTTGTTATTGTTTATTCAGATGCTTGCATTGGTGTACCATGTGATTACCAGTAGATTAATTTTGATATGTTTGTAGTTTTTGTTTTTCACAATCTGTTTTGTTGTTTTATTCACCCATGTTTCGTTCATAGATCTATATAATCCATATTTATGGTTTCAAATCTGTTTCCTGAGTTATTTACAGTTGTAGCACACCAAATGTTTATTATTTGTATTGAGTTGGTATATTGGGATTATATACTGAACTGGTGGAATTACAACAAGTCCAGGTTATGCTTCAAGCTGTCTCGATCTCTTTGGAGCTGGATAGGTGGCTTTGGGAGGTCTGAAAAACAGAATTGATAAATTTAGGGGAAATGGGGTTGAAAGATGATAACCCAATAGTTGAGGATCTCATTCTACAGCTTTGATAAATTCAGGATTATTTTCAAATAATGCTTCGTAGATTCGTAGATGTTTGAAGACCGACAAATGTTCAAAGAAGCAGCATTGTGGACATTTGTCTGTCTTTGTCGTTCTTCAAACATCTAGGAACCATTATTTGAGAATACCCCTGAATTTATCGGAGATGTAGAATTAGATCCTCCACTATTGGGTTATCATCTTTCAAATCCATTTTCCCTAAATTTATGGATTTTGTTTTTCAACAGGGATGTAATGCAATGAGTCTTCTCAATTGAATAGACGGGCACTTGCTTCCTCTCAAAGGGTTATGGTGTGGTTATAACAGCTGATCATGCTAAGGACTGTTATAATTAACCACTGTTCCTTATAAAGACTGATGGACTTAAAGACTGATGCGGCCTATCCACTGTTGAAGACAAAGCCCTGTTAAAGACAAGCACTTATGTATCTAAAGCCTGATCAACGAAAGGAAAACAACTACTCAGTAGCAGCAGTGCTTCAACATCTACAGCGGATTCAACTTTAGTATTTATGTATCAGTGTTTCTTATGTAACAGTGTTTAGTGTAGCAGTGGTTCGCTATAGTTTATCTCTCGAGACAAACCCTATACAAACTCAAAGACGAACCACTGCCCAACAACAACAGTGGTTCAGCATCAACATCAGATATTCTACCTTTGTTTATGTTAACAGTGTTTATATGTAACAGTATTTATCACATCAGTGTTTTATACTCTATTAGATTGTTAGATGTCATATCACTTAGATGTTTATATGTAACAGTATTTATCACATCACCCCAGCATGCTAACTGATTTGTACTATAAATTGAACAGTGGTTTGATCTTTATACTACTAAATAAAAATGAAGTACACTTGGATGATTATTAAGCTCCTCATTTTGATTGTTTGGGTATAATATTTTTGAAATTGGTCTTTTTTTGCAAACAGTTGTTTATGGGCCAACTTCTTTTTAAGGTCAAACATTTGTTTAAGCGCAAACATCTGTTTATGTCCAAACAGATGTTTAAGGTCAAATATCTGTTTAAGGTCAAACATCCTCAAAATAGTTAAAAATGATAGTTTTCATTAATCCTTAAAAGTCTGTTACAACCACTGTTTTGGTTCAAACATCTGATTGTTAAATGTTATCCACTGTTGAAAGACAACCTCTGTTTCTTCATTTTTCATGTTGACCACTGAGTGACCAAACATCTGTGTTTCAATCACTGTTGGCTATCCACTGATAATTAAAAAATAGAATTACAATGAAATTACAATTTTACCTAATCGTTACAATTTTACCTACGAAATCCTAACAAGTGTTAACTCTAGCGTGTAATAGTTTATAAATATTTCATTAAATTTCTATTTTTCTATGTAATAGTTTATTTTAATAATCTCAACATGCATCTTAAAAATAGTTAAAATGAAAATTTTTCATGAATTATAAGCATCAAAATGTTTTCTGGAAATCAAAAATCCATCCTTAAAAATGATGAAAATTTTTAATAAACCTTAAAAGTCTGTCCATAATCACTGTTTTCGGTTCAAACATCTGTTCTGTTATATGCTGTCCACTGCTGATAGTCAACATTTGTTCTCTCATTTCATTTTTAATCCCTGTTGTTCAAAATCAGTGTTTTAACCCACTGATGGCTATCCACTGATAGCTTAAAGTCAGTCACTGTTCTCATTTTAACCGTTACAAACCACTGATATTGTTCCATCAGTGGTTTCCTACCAACTGTCCTCCATTATCATCAGAGGTTGGCACGTGGACAGTACATAGCGGTTAGATCTTTTTGTAACCGCTGCCACGTCGGCATTCACTTTCCCCCTATAAAACCCTGATCAAAACCCCCAAACAGGGTTTTTACTGTCGAATCGAATTCAAAATTCCTTTCTCAAAGCAGTTATCATCCATTTCTCTCAAATCACTCATCATCGTCTTCTTCTCGCACATATACTCAAATCCCTGTTTTCATCATCTCACAAGTTCACTCAAAATGGCCATAGAAATCCCATTCAAAGCTTCTCACAACTACTTGGGTCTTTTGACAAAACCAAGTCACACCGAAACCTTCGATTCAGTCATTGATGCTCTGTCGTCTTCAAAGTACAAAACTTTGTTGACTTGTGATGCTCCGGCTTACCTGGCAACCCAGAGAGAATTTTGGAAGAATGCGACACTTGAATCTCAAGATAAAACACCCATAGCCATCAATTCCTCGATAAAGGGTGTACAAGTTAAAATCACACCACAAACTCTATCAGAAGTTTTTGAACTGGATGATCTTCAAGGTAAAACTTCTTTTCCTAAAATAGAGTATCAAACAGATTTTTATAAAAAGAGGGTATGCTGAGGAAATGAAAAAAGACACTTTGAAAAAAGGCAGTTTTCCTCCTGTCACAAGGTTTTTGTTCCATACCCTCTTAATGTGTGTTTCTAATAAGACCACTGCTTTCAATGAAATTTCATTGAAGATCCAATACCTGGGTTATGCTATCCTGCATGGGGAAAACTTTAACTACTCCCAGGAGATCTTTGATGACATGGTAAAAAATGTTACAAAAAAATCATTTTTACTATTTCCAAGGTTCTTAAGCTTTTGTTTTCAAAAGAAATTTGCAAAGGATAATGC
Source organism: Helianthus tuberosus (assembly GCA_030545235.1). NCBI lineage: Eukaryota > Viridiplantae > Streptophyta > Magnoliopsida > Asterales > Asteraceae > Helianthus > Helianthus tuberosus. Next base: position 116,426,617 of record CM060397.1, on the reverse strand, counting down.
TCATGTGCTTATCCAAGGTAAACCTTGTCAAATAAATGGCCTTACACCTGAAACATTTACAAGGCTATCAAAAGTGTCCAAAACACAAGCAGAGGCTCCTGAGCAGACTTTAGCAGCTACCACTGCTCCTCAGGCACTTGCTGCTGAGCCCATTGCTCAAGGTGATCACAGCAGCAAAACAACTGCTGTGAAACCCACACCTAAAACCACCAGAAAACCAAAACAGAAAAAAATCACAAAAGCCCCCCAAACCCAAAACAAAGGCAACTCTGGAAGATGAGGTCCCAGAGCAACTGCCAGTGACAACACAAAAGTCACCAGAAACCACTGCTGCTACTTCCTCACAGCAGTTGGAAGAAAGATCTCAACCTGAATCTCAAACTCCTCCTGCTTCTTCTAAAAAAGAATAGGTTGTAAGAGCAGGGACACCAAATTATGATGCTCTGGAATCACTTGATTCCATCATCCACAACCCACTGCCCGAGGCAAATTCGCTTTCTACACCCATCCTCACTTCTCAAATTCCCCCACAAACAAAACTTTTGTTGGATGCTCTTGATCTAGCCCAGACACAAACCAGTTCTTCTCAAACACCTGTTAATAAGAATATACCCTAACAAGTGACTGGGTCTGGTGTCTCAATCATTGCTAACCCACCAACAACTGAGGAGGTTACACTGCAGGAAGTACAAGTACTTCCTGTCAGTAGTTCAAGTGGAGCAGCTACTACAAGTGTTGAACCCACTGGTTTACACTTGGGCAGTAGTTTCATCAGTCAGACTTCCTTGAAGGCAATTTCTTCACTGGGATCCAGGGTGTTTCCAGCATTCACTGGTTCACTAAACTGGTTACCCCTACAGGAGAAAGAAGTCCCCAGTACCAAGAAAAAGGGGCATAAGTGGATGACTTTTGGAATATATTCCCTAAGGCAACCACTGATACAACCATTGCCAGTGGGAAATCAGATGATCCCATTAACTTGGGTGATGGTTTAATGTACCGAGAATTGACGGAGAAGGTAGACAAACTTGATACATCTGTTGCAGAAATCAAAGACATGCTGCAATAGTTGTTAAAAGCACAAAAGACATCACCCACTGCTGCACCAGCTGCAACATCTACTCCATCATCTGCTCCTACTCCCACTGAGCTTTGGAGTTTATTTCAACCTTTGCTTCAACAACAAAGGTAATATGCTGATCAGCAACATGAAATACAAGTTCAAAAGATCAGAAATATTATGGAAGCAAGGTTTAAAGATACCCAGGCAGATATCAAGGCAATCAAGGCCCATTTGCTAAACACCACTGGCACTGCTCCTCCCACAATAATATTTGTTGATAAGCCTCCACCAGCTGATGCTAAAAAGGGGGAGAAAATGAAGCAGTTGAAGAAAAAGGGATATGAAGATGGTCTGTACATTGCACCAGATAATTCAAGTATGCTTGCAGACATCCCTAAGCTAGATGGTACTAAAAAGGTTGATGTAACCACAAATGCCATTGCTGATGCAAAAGCAAGGGTAAAAAGGGATATGGAGGTAAAGGATAAAGTAAGGTTTGAACAGGAGAAAAGATTTTTTATGGAGAAGGATGAGCAGGGTGTTTCGGAGCCCAAGGATGGAGAAAATCCTGAGCCTAAAAGAAAACAGCCCACTAGAAAAGTGAGGCAACCCAAATCCATACCATCTAAACCTACAAAACACACTCCCCAAACTTCCAAAAGCTCCACTCATCAACCTTCCAAACCAACAGATGTTAAAACACCTGTTGTATCAACAGTTGTTGGTACTTCAGTGGTTTCAATATCTGTTACCCAAACAACTGCCACCACTACCACTTCAACACACACTACATCCACTGCCTTACCACCACCACCAAAAATCACATCACCACCCAAAACATCCTCATTACCACCAACACCTCCTGCCAAAAAGCAGAAGACATCAGATGACACATCAACTGTTGTAATGACAACAGTGGTTGAAACACAAGTTGTTTCAACAACTGTTAGTCAGCCATCTACTACTCAAATCACCACCGCTCAACCCACCAAAACACCACCAACCTCTCCTAAACCCAAAAGGAGAAGGATGATACTCAATGATGAATTTTCACCACCTCCAACATCTTCACAACCATTTACACTTGTTACCATTCCAAACCCTGTTCCACTCTCTTCAGCACAAGCCTTTAATCCAAACACTGCCATTACTCCTGCAGGTGTCCAGTATCCATTAGATCTTCCAGCAGTTAGAGAGGAGATCAAATCCTTCTACTCTAAAGATGACCCTGCTAAAAGGAGTTTGCCATCTCTTCAAGGATATCCTAGGCCTAATAACATAGAAAAATACCTGCTCACTCAGGTCAGTACTTTGGAAAGGTTTTCAAAAAATCTCTGTCAGCAACTATCAGAAAGAGATGATGAAAGCATGAGAAAAGATTACATTGAACACATCATCGCTTTCAAGAAATACAAGGCAGAAAAAGGCTCAATATAAAGAATGGACTATTAGTGAGCTCAAATAAGAGTTAGAAAGAATTGAAAAGATGAACAAAGACAAAGTGAAACACACTCCTCCTGTTTGGTCAAAGAACATGAAAAATGTACCAGATAAGGTGTTAAAGCTGAAGAGAATGAAAGAAGAACTCATTACTGCTGATTTTGGGTCAAGGAATCAGGTGACAAGGTGGAAAGAAGGTAAAGTGTTGGCATCTTACGAAAAGATGGAAGAACTAAGAAAGAAAAATCCTAATGTTCCTCAAAAGCATGCTTACCCTGAAGGAGTGGTTCCAGCTAAGCCACAAAAGCTACAAATCAGGAGATCCACTACTCCACCTACTGCCATCCTTTATCAAAGAAGGAAACAAAAGCAGATGGATGCAGAAACAGCAGCAGATAAAGCAGCAGGGGATTGCATTGTAAAAGTAGGCCTTAAGCAGATGATAGCATAAAAGATTGAATTGACACAAACTACAAGTACTGCTCAACCAGTCATTACCAGGCCACCATCTCCAAACTCATCATCAATAAAACCTCTCCCAAGAAACCCACTGGATTCAAAAATACTACATTGGAATTCTGACAAACAGACCCAGGTATTGACTTTGATCAAATCCAGTGGTGAAGTGAAGCAAATATCAAGGGAACAAGCACTGGGCCTGGGTGTTGAAGATCTGTAAGATCTCCTTGATCTTACACTGTGCAGGGATGAGGATGATACAGATTCGTTGGACTTTGAATTACAATTCAAAGGGCAAGTCAGGGAATTATTGATGAGACAATAAAGATCCACAATAATGAAGGGTTTTGGCATCATCTGTTCCAGGGGGAGATTGTTGGGATTGAACCCTACAGAGGAACAGTTGATTAAAGCCAAAACTGGATCAGAGCAGTGGATCCAGAATAAATAGATGTTTGTATTCAATCTTTCCCCTTGACAGTGGCTCCAACATTTGATATACTCCAAGTACTGCCCTTCTCAACAACTATTGATCCTGTAAACAACTGTTAAGTCAAAGCACTGATGAAGCATAAAGATTGAAGCTCAAACTACTAATGGTGAGTACAAATTATTCGCTCGAGCTCCAGAAAAATATCATGTTCTGATATCAGATACTATAACTGTGAATTTTTTGATGGTGACGTTGTATGTTTTTTTTTTAAATTATTAACTTGATGGTTTGTTGCTATGTATGGCTAACATGATAAAACACTGTTATTAGCACTTTATGTTTTATATATAGATGATATGATGTTTCTTTTTGCTAATAGTAACTACAATTAGTAGAAACTTGGTTTATTAATTGCAAATGTGACATTCTTCCGCATTTATGGGTTAATGAATTCAGAATAATGGATAGATATATATGACTGTATTTGGCATGATGATGTTGTGTTACATGTTGTAAAAACCAAGGAATTGTCAGATAATAGATTGACTATTGGTCAACATCTGTTTGAATTTTGGTCAACATCTTATTTTGTAAAGAAGTACAAAAAACAAACATTTTTACAAAATCCCAAATCACCCTATCATGTAAGTGCATTGAAGTAAAAGTAGAAATTATATTATTCATGTGGTCATGTTGTGCTTTTGTTTGACCTCTAATATGGGTTCATGATCTAATCCGGTGATTTGAAGACATTGTTGTTGAATCGAATGAGATGGTTGATGTAATGTGGTCGTATTAATAACAAATAGTAATTAATATAACTAAGTTTCCCGAGCCATGGAAGCAATCCCGGGTAAAAACCTAGTTGTGATTATATGTTTGAAGTCTTTGTTCTAACATAAACATTAAGTACAAAAAATAAAGAAAATATTCATTAGAATGTATGGAAAACTAATAACATAAATACATTTATAAAATAAGGACTTTAATAAGAAATAAAATTTAGAATCCAAACATAACTATTATATTTACAAAAAAAAAAAGAATATGTGTTTAATAAACACACATTCTATAAGTATTGTCTTAGCATGCAACTAAAACATGTAAAATTACAATCTAAATCACCATCAGAAAATGTTTTATTATTAAGACGTATAAGCATAACACATCATACTTCATTGTTTAAAACCACCATAAAAAAAGTTTTGAAAATATGAACCACAAAAAGGAGAAACAAATCAACCACCTTCAAATCATGTCTATCACCTTCAACTGTAGACTACATGTTTTTGGAAACTTTATTAAGAAACAAAATACCTTTAGTTTTGGAGTAAATGAAGGCACTTACATCACCATCTTGGATTCCATTTGATATGAGAAGTGAAAGCCAATGTGAGATCTCTGTTTTAGGACCCACTCAAAACTAAACACCTTGAGGATTCAAGATGGTAAGGATATTATCATGCCGAAGATTTGCTATTTCAACAACTTTCTTTTGCATGCGCTACAAAAATACGGCGGAGCTTGACCAAAAGTTCTGAGGGGTCGGAAAGTCATGGGACCAATTTATATATTGTATAAATATTTAGGCAAAATAATTGGGGGGACAATCCTATATAATTTTAAAATTTTCAGACGAAAAATAGGAATTTTACACTTCTAACCGAAACATTCGGGGGAGGGGGGTTGCACCCCTCACTTTACACTAATACACTAAAATTAATAAAACTAATTATTTAATTACTGTACAATATATTATTAATAGAAAAAGTAAATGAACAAAGAATTTTACAATGCGATTTCTGGCAATGTAGGTAAAGACATAAGAACTGACAGTGCTTGCTTCTTCAACATATGCATCCAACATTTCAGCATCTACATGTTCTCCATGATCATGAATAGATTCATCTTTTGGAATTACGATACGAGTACCATCAGAAAGATATATAGTAACATTAATCCTTTGTTTCTCGGCTTGACGAAACATCATGAAATGTGCAACCTTCAGTGGTGTTTGTTCAACCATTTCTTTCCAACCATCAGTAAATGATCTCGACATTTTTCCATCCTTAACTTTTTCACCAAAACTTTGTTTAGATAAATGTCATGCATAGCACATTTGAAGTTCTCATAATTCATCCATGATGTGGTAAATGTGGTCTATAAAAACTAACCTAACCTACACACTCTAGTTTTCATATTTATAAACTAAGACTCTCTAAATGCTAGACCACTGACATGTAAGTGAACCTATCGTACGTAGTAAAACCTAATGAAGTCTGAGTATCGAACCCACGAGACACTAGCGATGCTAAACTAAACTCTGACTTATCTAATTAATTAGCTGGTTTTAAATTGTTTTGAGGATTTTAATTGACTAATATCCTAATATTAACTAAGACAAACTAGACTACCTAGACGCAGGCTGAAGGCTATTATGGTGAAATCAAGGATGTGAAAGTACTACCTAGGTTTGGAATCCTATTTGTGACTCTCGGTTTTCTCTTGGCAATGGTAACTATGATGGAACCAGAATCCTATAATACGACCCTCTAAGCCTAAAGATAAGCTAAATCACCTCCCGATCTCATCAACCTCTCCTTATCCTAAGGATCCTAAAGGTTAAACAAAGCTTACTGGTATGGGTTGGATCATCTCCCGGCCTCTCCAACAATACTAAAGTACCTAGAGACTAGATCTCCTCCCGGTCTCACTAATCACAATACACCTAGAGTGTACGGGGTAACCTAAAAACACTTGACAAGACTTAGGAAAGGAAATAATACTAGGGAATCTAGACAGATCTCCTCCCGTTCTCACTGCACCTAAATACCTAGTACCAAAGATAAACCTAACTATCTATCTTCTCCCGGTCTCAAGAATAGGTAGAACACCAAACTCCTCTAAATTATCAAACAATGTTCATATGGGATACGTGCACCATAAACCATAAACTAGTTACGAACAAAAAGTAGGTAACCTAACATGCATCTATTGTAAGAGCATAATTTTGTAGGTTTACGCTTATCTTGTATAGACTGATAATGGGTTGGTTAATTAGGGTGTTTGGGCTTGAACAGGTGCGTATATGGGTGTATGGCTTGGGCTTGGCCCGGTTTGTAATTAGGTCGCACCCTATGTAACTATAAATAGGGTGTGCCTAGGTCATTAGAAGGGTTGTTGATTGTTATTGCTTTGAACGATATATTGTACCAGACAAGGCTAGAGCTTGTGTTCAATCTTGAATACATTCAATTTCTTGATCTCTTGTTAATCACCTTCTTTAGTTTTCCGCACTTTAGATTGTGTTAGTGATATCCAGGTTAAGATCTCTGGACTTACAATTGGTATCAGAGCCTAAGAAGTCTTTCGAAGGCTCGGTTTTTCGAGATATTGCACCAGGAACAAGACTGAAACATGTTTGCAGATTCAACAAGACTGAAAAGGTTGAAATTTCTGATTTATATTTGTTTTAATTCTTATTATTCGACTGATCATAATTATTTCAATATTGAACAAGTCCTGTTTTTAGTGTTTGGCCGAAGTTTTGACATAAATCAGAATACTTTTTACGTAGAACAGTTTGAAGATTAATAAAAGGTTTAAAAAATTCCGTGTTTTGATCTTTTTGGGACGAAGGAAATTGTATTTGCAGGTTATTCGGTGTTTATTGGTGGAAAGGATCTCTCAAAATTGGTTAACAATTTGTTTCCCTAATTATCGGGATTCAGTTGTTAATTGAATCTGTGTACGAGATCACCAAGTGTACGGGATGACCAAAATACGTCTGTGTACGGGATCACCAAGTGTACGGGATCAGTTTATGTGCGACTGGACAAGTGTGCGGCCCAAGAAGAGTGTGTGCGGTCCATTAAGGGTGTGTGCGGTCCAAAAATCAGTGTGCGGTCCATCATCAACTCAGTTTACTAAGTTTCCAGCCCAACTGAATGTGCGACCAAACTAAAGAGTGTGTGGCCCAATTATTGAGTTATGTACGGTCCAATTTAGTAGTGTGCGGCCTAATTCAAGGTGTACGGGAGAGCGTGCCACCTCATTGGACTGAACTATTGACTGTTGACTGTTAAACTATTGACTATTGAATGTTGAACTGTTGACCATTGACTGTGCGATCTATTATTGGACTTGGACTTGGACTTATATGGACTTGGATAAATTTATAATAAAATCGAAAAATATAACCTGTTAAACTAAATTATTATTCATTATTACTAATAGTTTGATTTTTCAGAAATGGAACTGACTAACCAAACATCGTTGAGTGAAAAGGTTGCCATGAACAAGGATCTGGATAGTGTTATTGGAACAAACAACATGATTCTAGGTTGCTGTTAGGGGAATCGTTCTCATAATGGAAGTTTTGGTTTGTTCAGTTCATGAAGATCAAGGACCCTAAAGCTTGGAGGTCCATTTGCAGAGGACCGGCTGTGATCACGTATGTAGTGGATGAGGAAAATGGAACCACTGTTGTCAAGCCTACATTAGCTTATGATGATGAAGATTATGAAAATATAGAGATTGATGATAAGGCTTTGGCTATGCTACACTCTGCGTTGGCTCCTAAGATTGATGTTGGGGTTCGTGAAGCTAAATCTACCAAGGAACTATGGGATGCGCTTTTGGCCATGTACGAAGGGAATTAAGAAATGAAGGAGAGTAAGAGGGAGATGTTGACTCAGAAGTTCAACATGTTCAATCATTTCCCTAGAAAAACACTTGAGAATCAAATGAGGACGCATGAGACGATGCTTCAAAACTCTGTTGTCAACAAGAAGCTATTGAATACCCTTCCAAGGAGCTGGGATACAAATGTCACACTCATCAAAAGAACCAAAGATTTGACCCGCATGAGTCTTGCTGAATTGATCTCTCTACTTAAGTCCTATGAAATGGATGACAAGTAAAGACTCTACAATCATACCTCGAGTTATAACAATGTTGTTGTTTAATCCAACACAGCTTTGGTATCACAACACGAGGCTGGGTCGTTTCATGTGTTTCCTCCTAATGTTCCCTCCTACTCTAGATTCGTACCTGCTACCCCAATTCAATCTGTAAACCCTGATAAGTCTGCGTTAACTACTGCTGCATCCGGTCCTACCTCAAGCACCTCAACTCCTTTTGTGGTCTCAAAAGAGTTTGAGCATAATGTGGCTTTTATAGCGGGAGTTATGAACTGCTACAATGCATTTGTTGCTGGAAAGCTTACATCCAATAACATTTGGGCAGATGAGCTAAATGAAATCCATCTAGATGACATTGAAGAGATGGATATCACCTGGAAGATGGCTATGGCAGTGTTTCGTGCTAAAAAATTTATCAAGAGAACTGGTAGAAATAGCTGGGAAGCATCAAACAAGGATCTAGGATGGAATAAATCAAATCTGAGGTGTTTCAACTGCCATGAGCCAGGACATTTTGCTCGTAACTACAGACATCCGAAGAGAGAGAGAGAGAGATCAGATTCAAACGTGACTGTCACCGTTAACTCAGCCTCAAGACCTATTGTTATTTCTACTACTAGAACTCCTACTGTTTCTACCTCTAGTGCATCTGGTACAAACCAAAGCAATGTTTCTGGATCATCCTCAGTTGCAAATCCCAACAATGCTATGGTGGGTCAAGAGGGAGGAGGATTTGATTGGTCTGCTCAGATGGCTGACATGCAGATCACTGAAGACACTGTGTATCAAGCTTTCATGGCTCAGATGCATGATTTCATTCCTACTCCCACTAAGGTATGTGTTGATGATATTTGTTGTACTAGTGCCTGTGGAGAGAAAGTAAGTGATTATAAAGAACAGGCCAACTCATTAATTATGTAATTGCAATTATCCAAATCTGATTTATATCAGATAAAAAAGAAAATCAATGGATACAATGATATGGTGGAGGCACAAAAACGTGATATTCGACAGTTGCATAAAGATTTGAGTCAAGGAAAATGTAGGCATCTCCACTTTAAAGAACTTTCTGAAAAATTAACTGTTGAACTTGATTCTCTAAAATCAACTTTTGAAAATACAGAGTTTAATTTGGCCGTAAGGTGTAGAGAGGGAGGAGAGAAAAATGTAGTTTGAAAATGATAAAGATGATAATGTTCTAAGCCTTATGGTATTCCTTATAATCTTTCCCACAAGTGTTTACCCATGAGGTTAAGTGTCCCATATCTAGCACACTTATATGAATATTATAATGGAAAGGGAGTGGGGGCCACATGGGGCCGGTTATGGCATGGGGGGGGGGTAGAATGTAAAAATTTGGAAGTTAAAGGTTATAAATGTCAGTTAGGGGGTTTAAGATGAAGTTATGTGTGTTTATGTGTTTCTATGATTTTTAAGGTGTTTTATCACCATAACTAGCTTTAGATCATAGAAAAATGCTTCTAGTTTATTTTTGGTGTTTGGGTAGTGCCCAGTTAATCGTTCGGTTATCGGTTCGTTAAAGTGCTAAGTAGTGCATTTTTACAAGGTATAAAGTACCTTTTAGGACAGTTTTCATTCCCGGCACTTTACAAGTTATTCTGGACACTAAAACATTAATTCTGCATGTTATTTTAGTGTTAAAATGCTATTTTTGCTGATTTCCTGCAGAATTCTGCATTTTAGGTGCGTTTCGGGTACTTTTTAGTGCTTGTTTTAGCTTCCGGAAAGTGTTTATGTTAACCCCTGTTCCTACACTTTGGTTTTAATGTATTTTTGATGTTGGACCTACATCTAGGCCCTAAATCTATTGTTTGACTGCATGCTGAGGCTGTGCTGTCACAGCTTGTCATACCGGTGAGTTTACTAGGCGTTTCGACCCAACGCTTAATGTAATGCACAATGCGATAATTGAAGTACGAAACATGCATGAATTCATATGTAAAGCAAGTAAGCATATAATGTTGACATTTAAGCACACAATTGCAGGAAATAAATAATTAGTAAAATAGTACGGAAATTACCGATTTTGTGCCAGTTGTTACATTCACAATCATCTTTCTCACCTAAACCACCTTCTCCATAAAAAACTCCTCCACCACCCAAAATTTCTTATGCACGCAAAAGGAAATTTGTTGTGCATGATGATGATAAGAGATTCCATCACCAATTCCTTTATCATCCGCTCCCGCTCAAATCATTCCACCCTCATCATCTCCACTTACAAACCCACCGAACCATCCACCCATTGGTTACATGCCATCTATCATCCCATTGGCTACTCAATATCCTCTAGAACTGCTTACAGTTCAAAGTGAAATGGAATCTTTTTATAAGATAGAGAATCCATCCAAAAGAACCTTCCCATCTCTCTATGGCTTTAGACAACCTCAGAACATAGATGAATATTTGAAGTTGAAAGCAAAACAAGCAGAGGTTATAGCCATAGAAGAAAGTAAAGGGTTAGGTGATAGGATATACGAAGGTCTGTTATCACATGGTCTTAACAAAGTCAGAAAGCTTGAAGACTTTGCTAGAGACCTTAGTAAATCCATGTCTAAGCAGCCATTGGATACTGAGCTTCAAGAGGAACTAAGGGTTGATTATTTAGACCACATCATAAAGCACAAGCCCTACAAAGCAACCAAGGTCCAATTCAAAGACTGGTCTGTAGATGCTCTCAAAGAAGAAATTGACAGAATTACAAAGATGAACAATGATCCTCTGATCAAGAAAACTGACCAAATTGGAAGAAATCTAAGCAAGTTGATCCAGATGATACATTAAGGTTCAAGAGAATGAGAGCAGAGCTTGTTGCTGCTGATTATGGGTCTGCTAGATCAATAGCCAGATGGTCAAAACAAAATGTTGAAGAGACCTATAGAAAACTGGAAGAGCTTAGAAAGAAAGACCCATCTGTTCCTCAAAAGCCTGTTTATCCTCCAACCGCTACTGGCAGACCCCAATAGACCCAAGCCTCCAAAAAGCTTACCTTATCATCTGCTTTACCCATAAATGCCTTGAATCAATTAAAAAGGCAAAAATGGACTGATGAGGAGGATGAGCCAGGTTTGAAGAATACAGAAAAGAGGGGATAAGATGCCAGATTCAATTTCAAATGGATGATTTTGCTAACCAACTCACTGCTCAAATAGCTGAAACAATCAAATAGTTGGCAAGCAGACCTTGTTCTCCAAACTCATCACAAATAACTCTCATCCCTAGAAAGCCATCTGATCCAAAAAATACTAAAGTGGAAGTCATCCTCAGAAACCCACGTATTGACTTTGCTCAGATCAGATGGTAAAGTTGAACAAATAACAAGGAAGGATGCATATGGTCTGAATTCAGATGACCTTCAAGATCTTTTGAACCTTCAACTGGAAAAGGATGAAGTTGATACGGATTCCCTGGATTTTGAACTTCAAATCAAAGGGCAAATCAGGGAATTGTTGATGAGGAAATAAATATCAGAAATAAATGAAGGGTTTTGGCATCATCTGTTCTAGGGGGAGATTGTTGGCTCATGTGAAACCTTCCTTGAGAAGAGATGATACAAAGCCAAAACTGTTTCCTGCAATAACTGATCTTGAATAAACAGTGCTTTGGATTCTTCTCCCTTCAATGGCAAGATAGCTAACAACTGCTGCTTCAAAGGTCTGCTCAATGCTAAGCTCTGCTGGATTATAAAGACTGTTGAAGACTAAACCACTGAAGAAGTCAAAGGACTGATCAACCTTTACTGAAAGCACTGCTAAAGCTTCAACAGAGGTTGAGTCCATCAGAGGATATCACTAACAGTGTCCTGTAATCAGTACTTTATTAATATAACGGTGTTTTGTATTAGCAGTGTTTAGGGTCAATTAGTATTGTTAGATGTCACAGTCTAGGTGATGTCAGCAAAGATGCCACAGTGGTTAGGATTGTACTATAAATAGACAGTGTCTGTAGTGTTCTATTTAGATCACTTCATCACTTGCATTTTGTACGAACAATCACTGTGATCTCAAGCTGAGGGGGAGTTGTAATTCATGCATACATGAAGCATTGTGTGTGCCACACCCCAACCGATGGCGGAAACATCGGGGTGTGAGCACTAAGCGTTCAAATTGCTCAAGAGAATTCCACAACACTAGATATTTCAATAGATTTAAGTAGATTTCATAGCAATTGTCTAAAATCCAAATATCGCAAAATATCACATTACAAAACTCAAATCATAATGGTTCAAAATGTTCAAAGACTAGATTTGCTAGCATGACGTTTCTAGGCATTCCCCTAGCTTGTTTTCCCATGTTCCATCTCATCCTATCAACCTGCAACATGTATTAAAATATCAATACAAAACTATTGGCGAGTATACAAGTTTGATAATAGAATAATAGATTAAAACAACTCATATCCATAGTGTAAGCAATAAAAATAGTTTACAGCCATGCTAGTGTCGCAGTCCACGCAGTGATAGCCCAAGTATCCTGATGCTTTAGTGTTTACCCAAGACTCAAGGTAAACTAGAATCCTCCTAACAATACCCCCGAAGAATAATGTGAGAGGTGCACCCCCTATAGCGCTACTATTGTTAAGGCGGAACTAAACACCCGGGATTAAACGTCACATAGCACAAATAGAATACTAGAATGCACAAGTTTTCACAAACACAAAGGATAGAGTATAGATTGCCAAAAGTATTTAGTTTAATAGAATACATGTTACACCCCAAAACATAAAGTAAAAAGGGGATCGAGTATACTCACATTGATTGCTTAACAATCGCAACTGTTATTGGATCAAAGGGAGCTCTTTTAGGTTTAGCCTGATTAGATTGCAATAGGGTAAGAGACGGACAGCGTATCGAGATTGAATAAAGTGTTAAAACAGTCACCGGGTCGAAGGACTGTCCGATCGGATGGCCGGTCGGTCGGATGACATGTGATGTAAAGTGACAATGGCTGCCCGATCGGATGGCTATCCAATCGGGTTGCCATCCATTCGGATGAGACATTCTTAAAATCAGAAAGATTTATGTGGCTGTCCGATCGGATGGTAATCCGATCGGATTGCCATTTGGGTGAGTGCACATAACTTGATATTCCAACCGGATAGCTGTTCGATCGAATGGCTGTCCGATCGGACGGCTGTCCGTTTAGACTTCCAAGATTGATAGCTCACCGATGTTTGCGAAAATTCTAAGTTTTGAAAATTAATGGTAACGTCTCGGTGCAGACTGAGGCAACAGTTACTTGTCATTTCACAGACATTCTGATCGGTCGGGAATCACCCCAGTCCGACCCGTTTGTCTGTTGGTGACGGGTTTATGCCGGAATCCATCCCGTGATCGTCTTAATTAATGAACAATCCGTTCCTAAACCAACTCTAGACCACCGATCGAGTCTACAGTCCGTTTCGGCACGTTTATCACCGAAGTAAATCAGAAATTGAAGAAAGAAATGAAGAAACTTAAGTTTTAGTATAAAAACTCTTAGATTTAGCTTAGATTTAATGTAAAAATGTATGAAATACCTTAGATCCGGGCTAAATCTTGCTTAGAATGACATCACATGACAGTTGTACAAACCACCATGATGACATCACCCTCAAGAACTCAGATCTAAGAGATTTCACGGTGAAAAGTGTGATTTCAAGTGAGAATCACGTAGAGAATGATGTGTAGATCAAGCAAGTACAAGAATCTAGCTTGAAACATACCGAAATCGATGAGAAAATGAATGAATAGCGTGCTTGTGCGTCTGAGTCGAGAGGAACTGTCACATCAGTGAAGGACTGATGTGACAGCCCCTATTTATAGTGTGAGGGAGAAGAGAATGGGAAAGGGTTGATAGGATTGGGTGGTCATCCGATCGGATGGCCACTCTGGCCAATCCGTCCTTCCGCGTTCCCGATTCTGATTTGTTTTACGCGTTGGGTTAGGCGTTGCGTTATGTTGAGTAATAGAATAACTAGATTATTGCATATACATCAAAAGTTTACAAGATTAAATAGATTCCGCCAGTGACAAGGCTCCAGTCTCTCGTTCAACCAAGAATCAAGTTTCACGAGTCTAAAGAGTTAAGCACCAAATAGATTTAGGCATTCCAAACATAGCTTTAGGCATTCCCAAGATATAGACATTCCAAACGTAGATTTAGGCATTCCAAGTATATAGACATTCCCAACACATAGAGTTAGACATTTCATGTGTATAGACATTTAGGCATTCCAAGTACTGTGATTTAGACATTCCAAGTATATAGACATTCCAAGCACATAGAGTTAGACATTCCAAGTATATAGACATTCCAAGCACATAGAGTTAGACATTCCAAGTGTATAGACATTTAGGCATTCCAAGTATTGTGATTTAGACATTCCAAGCATATAGACATTCCGAATAGGCATTTTAGTCGTATAGAATTAGACAATCCCACACATAGACATTCCTCATCTAGGCATTCCAACATTAGACATTTCAGATAGACATTCAAGCATAGAATTAGGCATTCCAATCATACAAAATTAGGCATTTCAAGAAATAGTCTTAGACATTTCAAGAAATAGACAATCCACATATAGACTAGGGGCTAACATAGACACAAGTTAAACTTCAGGGACTAGTCTTGACAAGTTCCTAAAGTGCAGGGACGCTGGGCGTTACAGTCTCCCCTCCTTTAGGAGATTTCGTCCCCGAAATCTTAGAAGAAGACTGTTCAAAGAGATGCGGGTACTTGGCCTTCATATCACTTTTCAATTCCCAAGTGAATTCAGCACCACGCTTTCCTTCCCATCGAACCTTGACAATGGGAATCTTGCTGCGCCTCAGACGCTTGACAGCTTGATCCATGATTTCGACAGGTTTCTCCACAAATTAAACAGCTTCTTTTATTTGCAAGTCTTCCAGAGGAACTAGCAGTTCCTCATTGGCTAGACATTTCTGTAGGTTGGATACGTGGAAAACTGGATGCACGTTGTTTAGTTCCTGAGGCAAGTCGAGTTTGTACGCCACCTTGCCAATCCTTTCAAGTATCACGAAAGGACCCACATAGCGAGGAGCGAGATTTCCCTTTTTACCAAAGCGAACTACTCCCTTCCAGGGAGATACCTTGAGAAGAACTCGGTCTCCAACAGCAAATTTCAGAGGCTTGCGCCTTCTATCAACATAGCTCTTTTGTCTGCTTCTAGCCTTAATCAAGTTATCACGGATCTGAAGAATCTTATCCGTTGTCTCCTGAATAATCTCAGTGCCAGTGAACTGCTTTTCCCCAACCTCATGCCAGCTGAGGGGAGATCTGAATTTTCGCCCATACAAAGCTTCGAAAGGAGCCATCTGAATACTGGAATGATAGCTATTGTTGTACGAGAATTCTATCAATGGTAAATGCACATCCCAGTTACCACCAAAGTCGATGACACAAGAACGGAGCATGTCCTCTAGGGTTTGAATAGTACGCTCGGTCTGTCCATCCGTCTGAGGATGAAAGGCCGTGCTATAATTCAAGTGCGAACCCATAGCGGACTGAAATGTTTGCCAAAGACGAGAAGTAAAGTGACCATCACAGTCAGAGATTATGTCTAAAGGTACGCCATGGCGACTTATAATCTCATCGGTATAGATCCTAGCAAGTTTCACTTTATAATCTTCACGGATAGGAAGAAAGTGGGCCGATTTAGTCAAACTGTCAATGGTCACCCAAATGCTGTCATGACCGGTAGGCGTACAGGGTAACTTGGTAATAAAGTCCATAGCAAGACTATCCCATTTCCAAACTGGTATTTTAGGTTGTTCTAAAAGTCCGAAAGGACGCTGATGTTCGGCTTTTACCTTCAAACAGGTGAGGCACTTAGAAACATACACAGCAATGTCCTTCTTCATATCGGGCCACCATTAAGTCATACGCAGATCCTGGTACATCTTATCGGCGCCTGGGTGGATGGAGTAACGATATTTGTGAGCCTCATTCATAATAAGCTCACGAAGATTATCGCGATCTGGCACCTAGATGCGATTTAGATAGTACTGGAGACCATCAGGTTTGGTTTCGAGCTGATTAACGTTAGCGCTAAGAACTTCAACAGATAGACTTCCTTCATTAGTAGACGAATATTGAGCTTCGCGAATACAAGCATGCAAATCACTAGATATACGAATAGCCTGGACATGAGTCTTACGACTAAGAGCGTCGGCCACTACGTTCGCCTTACCAGGATGGTAGCGAATTTCACAGTCGTATTCGTTAAGCAATTCCACCCAACGCCTCTGTTGCATGTTCAGTTCTTTCTGGTTAAAGATATGTTGAAGGCTCCTATGGTCGGTGAAGACCACACACTTAGTACCATACAAGTGGTGTCTCCAGATCTTTAACGCAAAAACAACCGCACCAAGCTCCAGATCGTGAGTAGTATAGTTTTTCTCATGCACCTTGAGTTGACGAGAGGCATAAGCGATAACCTTATCCCGCTGCATAAGCACACAGCCCAAACCCCGGTTTGAGGCGTCACAGTACACCACAAAATCGTCATTTCCATCAGGTAGAGTTAGAACAGGAGCATTACACAAAAGGTTCTTAAGAGTCTGAAAGGACTCTTCTTGTTCAGGACCCCAAATAAAAGGTTTCTCCTTCTAGGTTAGAGTAGTAAGAGGAACAACGATTTTAGAGAAATCCGCGATGAACCGGTGATAATAACCTGCCAATCCTAGAAAAGAACGAATCTCAGACACGGATTTAGGCGTACACCAATTCTTCACTGCCTCAATTTTCGAAGGGTCAACATGAATACCCCGACTACTAACAATATGACCTAGAAACTGCACTTCATCAATCCAGAATTCACATTTAGAAAATTTAGCATATAGACATTCACCCCACAAAAGTTCAAGCATAAGACGTAGATGGCGAGCATGATCAGCTTTAGACTTAGAATAAATAAGAATATCATCAATAAAGACTATAACAAAACGATCCAAATAGGGTTTACAAACGCGGTTCATAAGGTCCATGAACACGGCGGGTGCGTTAGTCAAACCAAAAGGCATGACTACGAACTCGTAGTGCCCATATCGAGTACGAAACGCAGTTTTAGGAATATCATCTTCGAGAACACGTAGTCGATGATATCCAGAACGTAGGTTAATCTTAGAGAAACAGGACGCGCCTTGTAGTTGGTCAAACAAATCATCAATATGAGGCAAAGGATAGCGATTCTTCACGGTAAGCTTATTAAGTTCACGGTAGTCGATACACATACGGAACGAACCATCCTTCTTCTTGACAAATAATACGGGAGCATCCCACGGGGAGGTACTTGGATGAATAAAACCTTTATCGAGCAGTTCCTGTAGCTGGCTGGATAACTCTTGCATCTCGTAAGGTGCAAGACGGTAAGGAGCCCTGGCGACAGGAGTCGCACCAGGTACGAGATCAATACGAAAATTGACAGATCTGGGAGGAGGAAGACCGGGTAGATCCTCAGGAAAGACATCAGGAAAATCACACACAACTGGAACATCGTTTATGTTCTTCCCCTTGCCCTTTTGTTCCACCACGTGGGCCAAGAAGGCAGGGTTCTGTTTACGTAAACTTCTGCTCGCTTGTGTGCATGACATCAGCCTTAGTCCTTTCGAAGGTCGGTCCCCATAGACATGTAAAAGATCACCAGACGGAAGGGGAAGACGAACAAGCTTTTCATGATACACGATTTCGGTATGGTTCTTACGCAACCAATCCATACCGATAATGACATCAAAACTACCCAAACGCATTGGGATAAGATCAATAGCAAATACGTGATCATTAAGTATCAAGGAACAATCACGCACGATAGAGTTCACAAGAATCGACTTACCATTGGCGACCTCAACAGAGAACGACTCTGGTAACTTAGAGCGTGTACAATTTATCAAAGACTCGAATTCCACGGACACAAAACTCTTATCGGCACCAGTATCAAATAGAATCGAATTATAGAGATTATTAATGAGAAACATACCATTCACCACGTCATTGTTGTTGCGGGCCTGATTAGCATTGAGATTGAACACTCGTCCACGAGCGGCTGCTTGTTGCTCTTGGTTCAGCTGGGGGCAACGGTTACGGAGATGAGTAGTATCCCCACACTGAAAACATGCACGAAGGGCATTGATCGGTCCTGGGTTCTGCAGAGGAGGAGCCGGAAGAGCAGCTTGAGCTGGGGGAGCAGGAGCTTGCTGAGCTTGAGGAGCAGGATTAACTTGACGACAGTATGGAGTCATGTGACCATAACGGTTACAACTGGTGCACAGTCGGCATGCAGAGGTAGCAGGATGATGAAAGTTGCATTTCGCACACTTGGGATAAGACCTAGTGTATTGCTTCTTCGCTTCAGGAGCAGCAGGGTTAGCAGCAGCAGGAGTGGGAGCAGGTTTTGCTGCAGGGTTAGCAGCATGAGTAATAGCATTACATCCCGAGCCCTGAGCTTTCCGTTTCTTGTTCTTGCTGCCACTCAGCTGCTGAGTGACTTGATTTGCAGACTTTGAAGGAGCAGGGGTAGCAAACTGCTTGTCACGCACACGATTGTTGTTGAGACTAGCTGCGAGACAGTAGACTTCCTCAATAGATCCTAGCTGAGCTGCTTCGATGGAATCACACATAGCAGGAGGCAGACCATTGATATACTTGGTTATCATCCGCTTAGGAGTCGAAACGAAGTGAGGAATGATAAAACTTAGCTGCTTGAACCGGGTAGTATACGCCATGTTGTCATCACCAACTTGTTTTAAGTGCCAGAATTCTTCTTCGAGCTTGAGCTGCTCATGGGGAGGACAGAACTCGAGCATCATGAGTTCTCGCACCTCGTCCCATGGGAGAGCATAGGCTGCCTCATTAGTACGGTTGTTTCTTTCATTGGACCACCATTCCAAAGCCCTACCCTGAAACACTCCAGTTGCACTCCTGGTTTTCAAGTGTTTAGGGCATTCACTATTGATGAAGGTGACCTCTATACTGTCAAACCACTCCAGCATAGCTGTCACCCCATCACTGCCCGTAAACAGCTTGGGGTTGCAGGAGACGAAGTGTTTGTAGTTGAACTTGGTAGTTGTCGGCTTCTCTACCTTAGAGTCCACAGAGGATGGAGGAGTGGTAGATCCTTGAAGTTCAGAAACAATCTTTGGCACGACCCGAGCGATCTGGTCGACCATGAATGACATCATCTTTTTCTGGGACTTCTCCCTTGATTTCCTTAGGTTGTCAGAGAGTCTTCGAGCAGACATCTACGAGTTCCAACATAAGGATCGTATAAGTCTAGGTTACGAAGTCCCATAATAAAGATTCACTCACGATTGATTAAAGGATTTAGATACGAGATAGACTAACACCACAGATGCACGACCTTCACATGGCACGTTGTATGAAGTTTGGTCAACAGGTCAGAAACGCTTATATATAGGAAGTACCAGCGGCGTATCCACCACGCTTCGGGCACATCACCTCTCCTCGTACTCGGTGTCATGCTACGTGTCGCAACACTCAACATAACCATCGTCATCATCATCATATGTTCACATAAATTAATAGGTTACCGTAGATTACTCATAGATTACTCAATTAAATCACATAGAATACTCAAAATAGATCAGCGTAGAATACTCAAGTAGATTAACATAGATCATTTCATAGATTGGCATAGATTATATCGATAGATTATCATAGCTTGCTCAAGTAGATAGTTTAACATAGACTAACCAAGTAGATGATCATAGATTAAACCAACAGACCAAGGTAGTTTAACATAGATTAGCTCAAAATAGTTTAATGCGCTAGATTATCATAGAGTAACCCAATAGATCAACCATAGATCATGCTAGAATTTTCATAGATTACATAGTCTGTTAATAGATTGCATAGGCTTTCCATAGATTACATGGACATTCCGTAGATTACATAGACTTTCCATAGATTATATAGACATTCCGTAGATTACATAGGCTTTCAACACTGGTCTGCAAACACTAAATCTCGCATGGCACTTGGTACGGAAGTTGGTAATATGCCGGAAGCACTTATATATAGGAAGTACCAGCGACGTATCCACCATGCTTCGGACACACCACTTCTGTCCCGTACTTCCATGTCATCTTAGTGTTTCACACCACAACAACATATCATACCATAGTCGATCAAGTTTACCACATAGATTACACATAGAATAAAACTTCGTAAATTTAGTTTGGTCTGAGATTAGAATTATCATTTTATGTTGCGGACAACGAGCAATTTGCATAAAAGCTTTTATAAATAAACGAAGAATTAATTTTAAAACCTTATAGACAAAACCACTTTCATAAAATCGAGATAACATAAAAACGAGATAGGCTTTTAAAACACAGGATTGTTCCAGGTAGAGGAACGGCGACTAACCAAAGTGACTCGAACCCCTTTTGAATTGAGGTAACACGTCTTGAATTACTTAGACAAATACGTCATCGCTGTTAGGCCTATGATATTTGTCCTTTTGGTCATTCCGCGTACTCAATTGATTGGCAGTTACGAGACTTTGGCGAGACATAAAATCATCCAGGAGTGGGACTAGTTATCAAGGTCTGAGTTTCACCTCTAACTTGACAGCATCGTACCCCAAGGTTGTCGGCTCTTATCCGTAGACAAGACCTACAAGAATAATATGGAGATTTCCCATCAAGGTTCGGATGTCACTCCTATCCTGTGGGCAAATCTCGTGGAAAATTTGAACACTGTGTAACAGTGTCTTCATAGTATAAAGTGTATATTATAGCAGCCTTAGGAAAGGCATGTAAGTTTAATAGGAACATGTGCTGCTAGGAAGCAGATACGGTAGAATGCATAAGTCTTAAAAAACAAATAAGAATCAAGTTCCTAAAACTATAGACTAGGGCAAGTATTCCTACTCATCCTAATTCCCTATAGTTATGGCTCTGATACCAATCTGTCATGTGACAACCGGTATTTAACGGCTTCTAATTACACGATTAACAAATGTTTAGGCGATAACAAATAGTGTTTAAAACACGAACTAGCTTAATTAGGCTATAGGAATGCCTAGGAACGCTCATCAGACGTTACAGTGCGCGTATGGTGATTTCTAGAGAAATCTGCGGAACGATAAATGAAAACGAACTGACACTGTACAAATTACTGACAGCACCGAAAAATACAAAGCATATACATATAATTTAAAAATATGAATTTGGTTTTGCGAAAATATTATGCTTTCAAACGACACAAAGCGCAAACGTGAACGAAAAACGCGGAAACAGTAACGTATTGACAAACAACGACGAAACGGATGCACCGAACTCGAATCTCCTCTCGATATTAATATATTTTGATATATTTAGCTTCGTTTTTAAATTTTATTATCCGTAGTTGAAAACGGATCGAAAAACGGGTTAGGAACGATGACCGGAATGTTATACGCGATTTAACGCGACTGATAAACGTATGCGTCTATCAACGATTTACAACATATATATATATATACATATTTTTTTAAATAAAATCCTAACAGGAATCTTTAGGGCTGATATTGATGATGATGATGATGTTCTTTTCCGAGGACGTGTTCCATTTCCGAAAAACTCAGATTCAGATTCAAGATTTTGGTTTGGGTCTCGGCTTGGTTCAGGCTAAACAGGATTCTGGTGTTGTTCGTGTTCGAGCTCGGGTCAAACCCGGTCAGCCACGGTCAAAATCAGTCAACGCAGTCGAGATTCGAGTCAACTCAGTCAAACGGGTCAGCCGGTTCAACTCTGTCAAACCCGAGTCAAACTCGGTCAACGCAAGTCAACGTGGTCAAACCCGTCAACTGTTGGGTCAACTGGTCAAACGCAAGACGTGGTAAAGTTTTAACGACGCGTTAAACTTTCATATACATACGTTAGTCTAGTTTTATAGTTAACGTGAACCGAGCTCGAACCGATACTTTAGTGACTTGTTTACGTTTGGCGTTTTGGCATATATATATATATATATAGTTGTTACATTGTGTTAAAATGTTGTTGAATTGTTGAGTTTTTGACAAAAGACGGCAACTTGAGTTGTCGGGTTATTTCAAAAACAGAGGAAACTCTGCCCGATTTTCGTAAAAACCCGAATTACAAAACGGGATGTTATCTTAAAAACGACACCCATCGAAACTCTAGTTTCTTATAAAACTAAATATAAAAGTATATTTATTTAGCGTCGTTTTATAACTTATAAACTGCAAATATAATATTTCAACAAGTGAGTTACAACTTAACGAAACCCGACACCTACTTAGATAAATAAAATTATCTATATTTATTCAAACATTGATAATCCGATCGTCTTTATAACATAAATATAATGGTTTATATTTGTTTCAAATATTGCGAATTCAAATACTTACTTCACACGTCAAACTTAAACGCTTTTGGTGAACTAAATATACTTGTTACATTTATTTCAAGCGTCGACGACTTGAATATTTTCGAGTGTTTTTATAACAATAGTATATTTATTTACATTCGTTTCAAACATCAAGTTTTCGAATATATATATGTATATATGTTTATTTATTTATTTATTTTTTTTCCACCCTACGAAAACTACAACGGTATGTTACAGTATCATATACGACGTTTTGAATACGTACCATTATTCACCTATGTATTTCTATTCGCGACGACTTCGTAAATATAGTCATGTTTATATTTAAGGATATAAATAAATATATCCTAAATCACTCGGAAACTTAGCCGCTTTCCGATGTTTAGTTTCATCTCGATCATAGATGGGATCAAATATAACCATAGAGTGGTTATTCTAAGTCAAGATAACACTACCTTAAAGTCATTTAGTTAACGACTCGTTAGAGCTCGGGCACGTAGTTTAGCTACGTTTAAATTAGAAAACTCATAATTATTCCTTGATTAGGAATGCTTTAGTTGCACGCTAGCGAGTTCACATTATTGGAATGACATCACGGAATCGCTAAGCTAGCTTTGCACAGGAATATCAAGGTGAGTTCATAACCCCCACTTTTTACTGTTTTACATTTTTATAAAAAGTTTTCGGGGGTGGAAAGACATGCAAGTTTTGCAAAATCACACAAGGTTTTGATAAATGAATATCACATATTTATAAACCATTTTGCGACAGGATTTCAAGGAACTCAAATGGTTTACGAAAAGATTATGCTAAACATACCGGTTTTATAAAAACATAAGTGTTTTTCGAAACATGCATGAGCTTTAATAACACGAATGACATGGGCAAAGGCTTAAGGACATGGGCAAAGGCCCAAGGACATGAATAACTCACACATTATACGTTAACTAGGGTATGGTTAAGCTAGGGAATGAACTGTTAGATCATGTGAGCGAATAGTAATCTCTCTTAAGTGCCATTAATCTTGTATAAGACCGAGGGCAAAAGTGGTAGATCTATCGGGTGTAGCGAGCCCCACTCTTGGGTCCTTGTGTGGCCCATGTAGTGCTTTTGTTGTTCTAACCGGGTGGACCGGGGGAAATCCGCTAGGGTTAAGTGCTTCCTATGTCACCACACATATTAATGTCCTTGCAAAACATTAATGATCTGTTCATAGACGCTTACATACCGGCTTTTGATACTCAAATTTTCAAATGTTTTTAAGATTCATTTGATGGAAACTCACAAATACATGGATTTACAAACTTTGGTAAGGCTTTTCACATTATACCTAAGTAAGAGGACGCACTGATCCTGCTTACAAAGGTTCGTTTGGGCTCGGCCCTTTCTCTCTCGTGCAATGCACAAAGACTCTCGTGGGCTAGACCCACAATTTTCATATATCATGCCGAGAAAATGATTTTACTATATTTTCTCACAACTTTTAAACCGGTTATCAACAAGAGTTATTTTAAATCTTTTCAAAACAAACTATGAACTCGCTCAACTTTATGTTGACTTTTTTCGCATGTTCTTTCTCAGGTTGCATTTCAAAATTTATGGCACGGTTGGAATAGGAGAACCATGTGGAGTCGAGTACTTAGTGGCGTTCGATGTCTAAAATCTAAATATCACAAAATATCACATTACAAAACTCAAATCATAATGGTTCAAAATGTTCAAATACTAGATTAGCTAGCGTGACGTTTCTAGGCATTCCCCTAGCTTGTTTTCCCATGTTCCATCTCATCCTATCAACCTGCAACATGTATTAAAATATCAATACAAAATTATTGGCGAGTATACAAGTTTGATAATAGAATAATAGATTAAAACAACTCATATCCATAGTGTAAGCAATAAAAATAGTTTACAGCCGTGCTAGTGTTGCAGTCCAAGCAGTGATAGCCCAAGTATCCCGATGCTTTAGTGTTTACCCAAGACTCAAGGTAAACTAGAATCCTCCTAACAATACCCCCGAAGAATAATGGGAGAGGTGAACCCCCTATAGCGCTACTATTGTTAAGGCGGAACTAAACACCCTGGATTAAACGTCACATAGCACAAATAGAATACTAGAATGCACAAGTTTTCACAAACACAAAGGATAGAGTATAGATTGCCAAAAGTATTTAGTTTAATAGAATACATGTTACACCCCAAAACATAAAGTAAAAAGGGGATCGAGTATACTCACAGTGATTGCTTAACAGTCGCAACTGTTAATGGATCAAAGGGAGCTCTTTTAGGTTTAGCCTGATTAGATTGCAATAGGGTAAGAGACGGGCAGCGTATCGAGATTGAATAAAGTGTTAAAACAGTCACCGGGTCGAAGGACTGTCCGATCGGACGGCTGTCCGATCGGATGGCCGGTCGGTCGGATGACATGTGATGTAAAGTGACAATGGCTGCCCGATCGGATGGCTATCCGATCGGGTTGCCATTCGTTCGGATGAGACATTCTTGAAATCAGAAAGATTTATGTGGCTATCCGATCGGATGGGATTGCCATTCGGGTGAGTGCACATAACTTGATATTCCAACCGAATGGCTATTCGATCGGACGGCTGTCCGTTTAGACTTCCAAGATTGATAGCTCACCGATGTTTGCAAAAATTCTAAGTTTTGAAAATTAATGGTGACGTCTCGGTGCAGACTGAGGCAACAGTTACTTGTCATTTCACAGACATTCTGGTCGGTCAGGAATCACCCCAGTCCGACCCGTTTGTCTGTTGGTGACGGGTTTATGCCGGAATCCATCCCGTGATCGTCTTAATCAGTGAACAATCCGTTCCTAAACCAACTCTAGACCACCGATCGAGTCTACAGTCCGTTTCGGCACGTTTATCACCAAAGTAAATCAGAAATTGAAGAAAGAAATGAAGAAACTTAAGTTTTAGTATAAAAACTCTTAGATTTAGCTTAGATTTAATGTAAAAACGTATGAAATACTTTAGATCCGGGCTAAATCTTGCTTAGAATGACATCACATGACAGTTGTACAAACCACCATGATGACATCACCCTCAAGAACTCAGATCTAAGAGATTTCACGGCTAAATCTTGTAGAGAATGATGTGTAGATCAAGAAAGTACAAGAATCTAGCTTGAAACGTACCGAAATCGATGAGAAAATGAAGAAATAGCGTGCTTGTGCGTTTGAGTCGAGAGGAACTGTCACATCAGTGAAGGACTGATGTGACAGCCCCTATTTATAGTGTGAGGGGGAAGAGAAGGGGAAAGGGTGGATAGGCTTGGGTGGTCATCCGATCGGATGGCCACTCTGGCCAATCCATCCTTCCGTGTTCCCGATTCTGATTTGTTTTACGCGTTGGGTTAGGCGTTGCGTTATGTTAAGTAATAGAATAACTAGATTATAGCATATACATCAAAAGTTTACAAGATTAAATAGATTCCGCCAGTGATAAGGCTCCAGTCTCTCGTTCAACCAAGAATCAAGTTTCACGAGTCTAAAGAGTCAAGCACCAAATAGATTTAGGCATTCCAAACATAGCTTTAGGCATTCCCAAGATATGGACATTCCAAACGTAGATTTAGGCATTCCAAGTATATAGACATTCCCAGCACATAGAGTTAGACATTTCATGTGTATAGACATTTAGGCATTCCAAGTACTGTGATTTAGACATTCCAAGTATAGAGACATTCCAAGCACATAGAGTTAGACATTCCAAGTATATAGACATTCCAAGCACATAGAGTTAGACATTCCAAGTGTATAGACATTTAGGCATTCCAAGTATTGTGATTTAGACATTCCAAGCATATAGACATTCCGAATAGGCATTTTAGTCGTATAGAATTAGATAATCCCACACATAGACATTCCTCATCTAGGCATTCCAACATTAGACATTTCAGATAGACATTCAAGCATAGAATTAGGCATTCCAATCATACAAAATTAGGCATTTCCAGCATAGTCTTAGACATTTCAAGAAATAGACAATCCACATATAGACTAGGGGCTAACATAGACACAAGTTAAACTTCAGGGACTAGTCTTGACAAGTTCCTAAAGTGCAGGGACGCTGGGCGTTACAGTGTGATACAATCTTTCTATTAAAAGTACTCATGATGAAAGCATTTCTTCCCTTGTTTGTGGTGTAAAGTTTTCCTCATTTCCGCTGAAATTGTTCATCTGTTTATCTTCTTCACAGAATAGTAACCAAGTTTCAAAAGTGTTCTAATTAGGTTACTCGTATCGTTTTTATCCCAATTAGATAACTTAACATTCAAATCGAGTCATGTCCTTTTTTCTATGTGTCAAGGAGAAAATGAAGAATAGGATGTTGGGGTCGGATTATTTTAATATATGAAATTATATTTATTAAAAATAAAAACACTTTAATTACATTAAAAATAAAAAAACAAGTTACAATTCACGTCATCACTCAAAGTTAGCATCAAATTAAAGGGAAAAAAGAAACAAAAATCCACATCACCATGGTTACTTATGAAATGGATGAAAAACCCCTTAATTTTAATGAAAAATGAATGTTGAGTGACCTGATTGGAACACTTTTGAAACTTGAGTGACCTAATTGGAACACTTTTAAAACTTGGTTACTATTCTACAAAGTTACCCCTATTTCATCTTTAAAACAAACACAACAAGTAAACTCAGATCCTAACACAAACGCGACGTTGCCACTGCAAAACGCGCGACACGTATCAAAATTCTAGTTTATAATAAAAATTACATAATGTAATAATGAAAAATTACAAATTATTGTTACATTTACAATTTACAAATTTATTAATACAAATGCATATTACAAATCTGTAAAAACTTCTTTGTAGACAACATTGGATGTCCTATTCAACAAAATTACCATCTTTATCAACATTGGATGCATAGTTTTGGTTTTTGCTAGTTGCTTTTTTCTTATTGATACCGCGTAACAATGTAGGGCTTACCCTTTCACTTCTAAGACGCGTGAGAGTATCAACCCACCTTAGCAATCCACAACTACCCTTGTTTAATGAAATTATGTAAATTATGCAGGGTTTGTATAACACATTAACTGAATTGGAACATTCAACATGCTACAATCTGTTCACACACATTAATTTAGTGAACCCAAACATTCAACCAAAACAACCATATGTTGAATTCAGTGAACTCAAAATTAGCATCACAATTATCAAAAATTTGTTTTTAAGATTGCAACACTTGCACAACACAAGAATTATCGACTAGGGATTATATCCGTCCTAGAAGTCCGATAGCACGTAGCTACACCACAAAAGCAAATAACATCTGATACATTGTACCTTTGTGATTACTAAGACATTATGGCTCAATTTCAAAGTGAATGATGATTAAGGCTCACATGTACTAAGAATTCAAGGTGCAAATGATGACTTTGATATGTGAACTCGTCTACATGAAAAAGGGGAAATTTACACTATGTTCCCGAGTCTCATTTAACAGGGGGAGGGAAAGGAAAATTTTCTCTCCTAATCTCTCCAATTTGGGAGGATGAATATATGGTCATATTTTCTTCCCTTTTCCCTCCTTTTCCCTTCCCTCCCCCTGTTAAATAAAACTCGGGAACATGGTTTTTCATATTTTCATCTCTTTTCCCTCTCTTCCCCCTGTTAGGGCTCCTAATGATTCTTAATAAACGAACCAAAGGTAAACATGTCATTTCACCAACATTTAGACACACAGTGTTAGGAAACATATACTAATGCGGGGTTTGATATCTAGTCTGGTTTGATACATGGGATACCGTATGTCCTTTGAACCTCTTTATTACGCCGAGAATGATATCTAATGCGGGGTTTGATATGCGGGTCAAGGTTGCGGATATGGTTCAAAATGGTGTGTGGGGTTGGCCGAACTCATGGGTGACTAGATTTCCGATTTTGCAACACTTCTCTAATGTAACGTTAGATCCTCAAGTGCAAGATAGGACTATTTGGCGATCTAGAGATGGTAAAGACATGGAGTATAGCACTTATGGAGTGTGGAACGATATTCGTCAGGTTCAAGATCAGGTTGCTTGGGATCGTATAGTGTGGTTTCCTCAGGCTATCCCTCGGCACTCTTTTCTCATGTGGCTTATAGTTTGCAAGAAACTAAAAACTCAGGATATTATGTGCAAATGGCGATCGTCGGGTAATGCAAATTATAACCTCTTGTGTTGTTCGTTATGTACATCGGGACCGGACTCTCATGACCACCTCTTTTTTGAGTGCGACTTTGCATCTCAAGTATGGTATGGGGTTCGTGAGAAAGCGGGTATGCAAACAATAGGGAAGAAGTGGGACGACATTATGGACTATTTACTGCAACATGCGGAGTCAAAACGTGCCTCTCACATCATTGGCAAGTTAGTGGTGGCGGCGTCGGCTTACTTTATTTGGCAAGAACGAAATAACAGATTGTTCTCTTCGAATAAAAGGAGTGCGGCGCAAGTGATTGAGGTGATTCTTATGACCGTTAGAATGAAATTACATACAATGAAGTTTAGAAGAACAAGTAACGTGTCTCAAGTTTTGAGCGACTGGAGTCTCCCTCGTGAATTACTGATGGACCAAGATGAATGTGGTTGATTTCTTAGCGCGTTTGGTTATAGCTGTGTGGGCTCTTGTTTTGTCGATTGTGACTTGTTTTGCTTGTTTTTGCATGTGATTTTTGCTTTGTTTGTTGGCGAGTGTACTCTAGCAATGGCATGTCATTCTAGAGAATTGAGGTGTACTCTATTCCTCACTTGTTTTTTTTTGTTGATGAATGAAATTTAACCGGGGTAACCCTTTACCAAAAAAAAAACATATACTATAGGGACTCAGCAAGCAAGATTTAGCAAAGGGGACTACTAAATATACCCCCTCTTGTTATTTTTTATACCCCATTTTCATAAAATCACATTTAAACTTGTCATATTTACCCCCTAAACAAGTCATATTTTTTTAAAAGTATTCTTTTTTGTTACAAAACAAATTCAAAAGTGAAAAAATATATTATAGGCATTTTTTTTAAAATTGTTTGTTTTTTATGTTTATTTAAAAACCCATATTTTTTAAAAAGTTTTCACATATTGTTTACACTTTCTCAAATAATATTTTGATTATGTTTTCTTTTATTGAACATCTTTACAAATTACTAATAACGTTTTTCATATAACAACAATAATAAAAAAGTTTTGAATTTTATTTTTGTAAAAAGTCTAAACTATATTTTTTCCTCGTCTAGTTTGTATTTTAAATGCCTTATATTTATTATTTTTAATATTCTAAAATGTTTTTTTTATATTTTGGAACGACTTGAAGTGGGAATCTGATGCGTGGTCGAAAACCGATGATTATTCGTAATTAAGTTTATGCTTTTACGTGACTTTTTGTTTCGAATGACCTACTATGTTTATTTGTTCACTTACATAGATGGTTTGAATGATTAATATGTGTTAGGGCTGTAAACGCTATTTTAAAAGAAAAACTTTTTACGTTTAAGGTAAATAAAAATTGTTAATTGTTTTATAAACACATCTAAAGTATTAAAAATTATAAAAAGTAAGACCTTTAAAATACAAACTAGACAAGAAAAAAACATAATATAGAGTTTTTTCAAAAAGATGTAACATCCCATTTTTTTTAATGATATTAAAATACATTTTTAATGTAAATATTTAGTCTCTAAAAAAAGTTTATATTGACAAGATAGTATTTTTCTTATAGAAAAGAAAATACTATGATGTAGTTTTATATATATATTGTTTTTTTTTTATTTCGTAATGTCAGAAAAAAATATTGGGCCTATTTTCCGCAAAGTATTTTAATATTGGTTTTCAACGTTCCGGCGTTAAAAAAAAAAGTTCAAAACTTTTTTTTATTTTTATATGAAAAATGTTATTATTTATTTGTAAAGATGTTCAATAAAAAAACATAATCAAACTACTATTTGAGAAGGTGTCTTTAGAAACAATATACGGAAAC
Organism: Helianthus tuberosus; assembly: GCA_030545235.1. Classification (NCBI taxonomy): domain Eukaryota; kingdom Viridiplantae; phylum Streptophyta; class Magnoliopsida; order Asterales; family Asteraceae; genus Helianthus; species Helianthus tuberosus. Next base: position 116,395,921 of record CM060397.1, on the reverse strand, counting down.
TTTTAAAAAAAAAATTGATTTATATAAAATTAAAAAATAAATTTAAAAAAAAAACGTTTGTAACTTTGTATTTAGTAGAATTGGTTTTTCTATTCAAAAGGGGGTGGCGGCGCAACTTGTTGCCCGACTACCTGGCATTGCTTTGTAATTGCCCTTTTTCGTGTGGAATGATAACGGTATTGTTCTAAAAAAAAAAAGGTTTGTAATCTTTTTTTTTTACACTTTTGGATTTGTTTTGTAACAAAAAGAACATTTTTTAAAATGATGATTTGTATAGGGGGTAAATATTACAAATTTTAATGTGATTTTATAGAAAGAGGGTATAAAAAGTAATAAGAGGTGATACATTTAGACTACCCCTTTAGCAAATGAGGACTCATGTTGACGTCGCCTCTAAACCACAGGGACACAAAATGCAATTTAATCCATTTAAAAAAATAAATAACCAACTAATCAATACCATCTTATAGTGACAAATTTAGAAGTAACAAGTTCTTATGTTAAATATTTTTTCACAACTCATGCAGGCAAGTTAAGAGACTTTGTTATAACAAAATGAGTTTAGACAAACATATTTTGTATTGAATTTTCTTTTGAATTCCATTGCCCTAATTCACCGGTTTGTGCAAGATTCAGAATTGACCAGAAAGAAATATCCAGAAAATTCTTGAAGAAACAACAGAAATACATAGAAGCAAGGTTTTGTTTTTTACAAACAAAAAAGGAGAGAACAAGAATGCAAATCCATAAACAAATAGAAAACCAGAGTTCATGGAACCAAAATTCAATAAAATAAGTGCACAAAAACTTAACAATGTGTTAAGATCCCGGAAACGACTGTGATCTAAGGGTCATCACAGTATGCTTCCGTCTGAACATGCAAGGAAATACGTAACGAAGATCAGTCTTCAAGGGTATATCGTAGTGGTTAAGTGACATGCTCCACAACCAAAAGGTTGGAGTTCAAATCCTGTAGAGTGCAAGTTGTGGTGTGTATTTATACTAGAAAATCTAGGAATTGCTGATAAAAAAAAAAAAAAAAAAAGATAATCAAGTATCAGGCACATAAACTTTCACTAGTAGAAACGTTACATAACTCTTATTAACACAGGTATAAAGAAACAAATAATACAGAAGTACAACAAGAATCCCTCAAGTATGTGAGTTGTCTTCAATGGCAGAGGATTGATCTTGATACAGACTTTCTGACTTCTCAGGATGATTTACCGTCTTCATCATCCGGGTGTAACAACTCACTATTTCTTGGTCCAACTTATAGTAGTATGGCATTTTCTCAAGAGGTTTCATATCCAGATCAATAAAAGATGCCTGTTGTTTTACAATCAACAAAAAAAAAAAAAACCTTTAGATCAAAGCATACCTCTTTCTATGAAACCATTTAACACTGAGCACAACAAAGTTCAACATCCCCACGGACCCCACCCCTTGCCAACCTAACACGAATTTCACCGGTTTGGGTTTGTGTAAATAGGCCGAGTCAGTTTCGGGTTGAAACCATGAACATGTTCAGCAAAACGGGGTGTGTTAGGGTTGACCTGGCAACTCATTGACCCTGTTTATTTTTGTACCTTTTTAAAAAATGTGTTTTACGTCATAACTTAAACTGGTTGGGGTATTCTATGCCAAAATTTAAAAGTTAAAAAAAAAAGAGAAATGGACCCTTAACTTACAAAGTAAAAATCAAATTATGGATTAAAGTGGTCGTGTTCATGTCAACCTGCAAATATGCGTGCCGTGTTCGAATTCATGTGTCTTACATGATTTTTAGGTTCAGATTTGTGTAAAGTTTCCCAGTTCGACCCGCAAAGACGTCTGTTTAGCACCCTACTTAGAGACCGCAAGGTCAAAACTGGATTGAATTAAAATGGGCCATTTGTACACTGTGGTAAAGCACTTTTTTGCTCATTTCCTATGAACAGTTTTGTGTTAACTATGATTACAATATTGATGATTTAAATATTTGAATTGGCTCAAGTTTTAGATAAAAAAAGAATTATCTGAAATTAAAATACAAGCCATTCACAAGGAAACGGGTTGCTTCAGCATGCCACTAAACTGATATAAAGAGTTAACAAGCAAATCAGAGAGTACTTACCTTGTAATCAAAACTTTGGTTAAGTGATTCAAGGTAAAGGGTACCAGCATACAGAGGAGACTGTGAGTTTCGTTTTGGTGTTGGTCGGAAACTGATCATGAGGCTCAAGTCCTTTGCAGTTAAAGATATAAGAAAATCTCTCACGATCTTCAAGCTTTGATCAAAAGGAATGGAATGGTAACCATCTGTTTGTAATTCTCTACACACGGCACACGGCTGAGACACCACATCATAGTAGGCATGAATAGCGCCTTCTATATCAAACGCATCAAGTTTTTGAACTTGGAGAAGGCGGTCCAGTATTCCAGATTCTGAAACAGCCCCAGCAACAAGCTGCAGAAACTCAGGTATACGCATGCCCCCGTCATCATCGGTCTTGAAGAAACCTTTTAGTGTGTCTTCAAACGCTTCGGCAATTTGAGTATTGGTATCATCCACCTCACCACCCAAACTCCCAAATACAAGTCTACCGTCTAAGAATACCCGGAAATTGTTTTGAGGGGTAAGGAACAGATCCTTGACTGATTTTGCCACTCTCCCTTTTGATCCAGAGAACATATCCAAAGGGTCGTATTCACTAATTTGTGATATCTGATGATGATCATGTAACACATTATTTAGACATATATAAAACCTAATATAGAAACACATTGTTATATGATTTATACATTATATATTTAAGGAATTAAATTTATACTTAAAAGAGTTAATAAACTAACATACTTCTTATTCCAGAACAAAAAAAGCCCTCAACCGAATTTTTGTACATATAAGTCCCTAAACTTTTCAAAGATACAAGAAAATGTCTCTCAAGCTAATTATGGTATATTAAAGTCCCTAAACTTGTCTAAAATGCACGTACTTGTGAAAAAAAATAATGACTTGTTACCTCTTAAGTTGGTCAACATAAGATGGTATAAATAATTTTGTGCAAAATTGTTAAATATCACTTCATCAAGTTGGACCGGTTTTAGAGGTAACAAACCATTATTGTCAAAAAAAAATTCACAAGTGTATGCATTCCAGACGATTATTGTGCCAAATATAGGTGAGTGACTTTTTCATGTCTTTTTGACAAGTTTAGGGATTTTATTAGGTTGAGGGTCTTTTTCGTGCAGAATGAGAAGTATGTTGGTTGGTTTTTATGGTACTTACCCTTGTAAATGGCCCGACTACCTGCCATTGCTTTGTAATTGCCCTTTTTCGTGTGGAATGCAAAATTTAGTTAGTTTAAAAAAAAAAAAAAAAAAAGCTAAAAGAAACCCTGCTCATTGTTAATCTAGTCAAAGATTTGGTCTTATCTTTCTATTCTAGACTTTGACGTATTTTTAATAAATGTTATGGTAAAACTAGCATTAAGCATAAGAGAATGAATGTTACAACCTTTCTTTGATGGAATTTAAGGATCTGATGCAGCCTGAAGCGAGAGATCCTTCTCTTAGCTGCGTTTTCTTCTCTAATAAATCCCGAAGTTGGAAGAAATCCGCACTTTGGCTGCTTAGGTAGAAGAGAATAAAATTAGCAAGCAAGCAAGCAAGCAATAATTTGAATTATTGGAGGATATGCAACAAGAAGTTTGGTTACCTTAATCTCAACTGATATGCAGACTTGTTGTTCTTCATGGACAGCTTTAATTGTGGGAGAAAACCATATTGTAAGTAAGTAATTACTAAGGAAGGGGGTGTTTTGGGGCATTTTGGTTATGTTTTCCACAAAATGATGTATAGGAGGAGGAGGAATTACCATGAGGAAATATTGAATGATCAGACATGAGAAGTGCAGAATCCAAGAGGGTATTAACCCCACCATTATCCACCCGCCAAGAGGGGCGGTGAAGTAAAACAGCATTGTGGATGAGCTCAAGAAACTCCTTGGTCACCAACACTCGAACCCCTGCATCAACATGTTGGGAACCCAAGAGTGGACACAAGACAAACTGTGCATACGCATGGTTTGCAATATCCTTGGTTGGAGCGGATAATAGCTGCTGACCACCCACATCCTTCCATACAAGACGCTCATGCTCCGACAGAGCTGCTGCTGGGCCTTCCGAATCCTTCTTCTTCTTAATCTTTCTTACCCGCAACACTTTCCCAATCTGCACAAGCACCACTTAACTTAAGAAGAAGAAGAATCAATCAGAAAATTGATGATGGCGATGGTGAAAAACATACAAAGTTGGGAGAGGATCCGGCGTAGGCAAGAACAATATTCAGGCCTCCTTCTCCTCTGTAAATCCAATCGGCTGCATCCTTGGCCTCAACAACTAATTCCACCATCTGTACTGCACTACACTGCAGCAGATTATTCCAAAACAAACCCTTCAGCTGCCTTCACTTCCAGGCCATCCCTCAAAACACGAGCTGCTGCAGAAATGCTTTTGACCTCTTCTGGACAGGTTTTGGTGGTTTCTTTCAACCCACTGAAATTGAATATTTTATTTATTTCATTTTATTTGATGAGCATCTATCGATATGTTATTATTATTTACAACAATTGCCCACTTCAAATTACATTACATTTTACTTAAATTTGGGCTTTTGTCTTTAACTTTTATACTTATCTATATTGTAATGCATTTTAGGAACGATATTGAAGATACTTCAAATTTAGTTTTTTTTTAATTTAATGCATAAGTTTTAATATAATAATTTTAGGAACCTTATTTAAGATACTTAAAAATTCTAAAAAAATTAAAGAGTAAACGACCATTTTGGTCCCTGAGATTTTGTCACTTTTACCAATTTAGTCCAAATCTCAAATCTTTTAAATCTGGGTTCCTGTGGTTTCACTTTTATTGTCATCTTGGTCCAAAAGTGAAATCAGCTGATATTTGTCTAATATAATCTTGTTATTTTGTCCTTTTCCTCATGAGCAAAATGGTCAATATAATTTTATTATAAACTAATTAAATTAAATAACCCACTAATTCCTTACCAGTTCATTTACACATCTAAACCTAATCTCAAACTTTCAATCAAACACATAATAGTAAAATTAACGATTATCAATCAACAACTAACAATTAACAATCAAACATATAACAACCATCGAAAACGCCCAAATTATATCTCGTATACACATAACCGAACCCGTATAACCTCATTTTCATCAAAAATCAAATAAAACAATGTTTTATTGCCACTCGCGGGCCGCGACAGGGTCAAGGAGGTATGTCGCGGGGCGCGACAGACCTTACTTGCCGGACACACATTTTTGACACGTATCCCCCTTCGTGTCAAACCTGCGGTGATGATAGGTCAAACCTAGCCGTAGCTAGGTATGTCTCGCGAGCCGCGAGAGAGTGACCACAGTGGGTTGCGGGGCACGAGTGTCACACCCTGACTTTTGCGGAAACGTGATTATGTGTGACTTGCTTAATATCATTGCATTCAACCATAACAAACATCTATATGATAAAACCATGTTGTTCATCCATAAATTAAGTTACAAAACATTACAATCGTCATTGTTTAACCACAAAACAAGACTTCAAATTCAAGTACATAACAACCCAAGTTTTAAGTTCCAATCTGGACTTAACCAAAAAACACTACTAAAAGCTAGGCTTTGAACTATGTATCTTATCCAAGATAAGATGCACAATCCAAACCCTTCGACACTAGATGACATCTTTTATTCGAAGACACAACTTGACATCTTGAACGCCCGCCAGATCCATAATCAATTTCCTGAAATACATGTAGTTTGAAAACATCAACAAAAATTGAGCGAGTTCATGTGTTTTGTATGTGTGCACGGACATCCTTGTAAACATTTGTAAGTATGTATGTATGTACTTGTAAACCGGTATGAAAGCAACAAGGAAACAGATCAACTAATGTGTAGCTAATACATTAATATGTGTGTAATGGTGTAGGAATGACTCAATCCTTTATGCGTATTTCGTACCGGGCCATCCGGCGGGAACGACATAGTCGCCTCATGGTCCAACCCACGGGCTCATGGGCGGGGCTCGCAACACCCAATAGATCTATCACTCATGCCCCTCGGTCCTTAAACAAGGATTAATGGTCTTTAGTTACTCGCCTACCCATTCACATGATCTATCAGTTCATTCCTTAGCTAACCATACCATTTGTAATCGTAATCATTTGTAACATGTATTTCACCCCCGAAGTTATAAAACTAACAACAGTTAAAAGAAAAGGGGGACATGAACTCACAGTCTTGCGTCTTCGATCAAACAACTCAAAGCTTCCCTTAGAGTGCACGACTACCTACAAACGTACTACGGTTTATTAGACGAGTGGGTCGTGCCTTGACCTTTAGTCTTAATCAGTGTCTTTGAGTTATGTTTCTTTGTGTCATCGATATTATTCCAAGTTATATAATTATTTGTTGAAATAATAAATACTTTAACTTAAATTATATTTCTTAAATTTTGGAATATTAGTTGAAATAATATAGTTTAACTTGACACGTTTTTGTATTTGTACATGTATAACTTCCCAAGGATGGGTGTATTCATACCCGTATTCTTATACTTGTATATTTTTGCCAAGTATCGGTGGCGTATTCCGGTGTATATCTATACGTACGAGAATACGTATTTTTATTGTGTTTATTAAGTATCCTTATTCTTAATTTTGTATTTATTTTTCCGGAATAATGTTTCTAATAAAAATCCACCAATATATATTCCTAAAATATATATTTTTAAGAAAACTTTCATAGAAAAATTATTTATAACTTTTCCCCTGGCAAAATAATTGTATTTTCATTTAAACCTTAAAAATAATATATTTTCAAGTTTAACTTAGAAAATATATATAAATCTATTTTTCACTAAAAATAATGTATTCTAAATTTGTTTGAGAAAATATATATATTCTTCCAAAAAATAATATATTTTCTAGTAATTCAAGAAAACATATATATTTTTCTTTACTCAAAAATAATATATTTTCTTCTTGTCAAAAATATGATATAATTTTGTAATAATTGTAAAAATCATATTTTTGTTTTCTTGGTGTCCAAAATACCATTTACCAAAATATACTTATGAATTAAATTCCGGAATATTTATGTAAGTTATATTCCTTGTTCGGTTCATCAAATATTTTGGGTATTATTTATATATTCAATTCCTTGGAATTTTGGTAATATTTTGTATTGTGATATTTGGTATTTTGGTGAGTTATATTATTTCAAGTTCTAAAATAATATAACTAATACACATAATATACAAATAATCACACACAAAGTGACATCTAAATATGTTATCCTAAATACATATTTAGTCACTTTTATTATAAAAAAGCAACCTCCAATATTTTGTAGTTTTTGTAACAAAATTTATGGCACACTTTATATAAAAATCCACGGTTAAATTATACTTGTAAATATTTGTTTAAAAATATTTTTCTAAGTGTTTTATTTCTAGAAATTTTTTGCCATAGTTTCCCTTAAAAATGGAGGTTTCCATGCTTTCAAAGCATATCATTTTCTTTTATAAATCATCACAATCAACAACAAATCAAATAATACTTACCAAGTGCCACAATTAAGCCATATCATAACTTCATGAACTTGAAAGTTTATAAAAATTTGTAGTAACTTGGTAGTGTGTTTAGTAGGCTTAGTTACCCTTTAAAGTGTGGTTGTTTATTTAAAAACATCATTTTTAAAGAATTTGGATGTTTACAACTTGTAAAATATTTTTCTAAAAATACTTATTCTTGAATTTTTCTTGTTAAATATATGTTTCTACACTTGATTAACCACTAAAAATGTGATTAGTTTCTTTAAGAACCAAGTTTATGTAAATCTTGTATTTTAACTTAGTTTCTTGAGAAAATCATTCTTGAAATCACATATTTACAAGACTTATATTCACATTAATCATCATTATTCAAGACTTATAGTTATGGCTCTGACACCAATCTGTCACACCCCAACCGATGGCGGAATCATCAGGGTGTGGCACTGAGCGAAACAGATTGTTCATGAGAATCCATAACAACTATTAACGACAATATTTTTAAGGTTCAATATCCCATACTATTAAACAAATGAAGCATAACAGTCATTACAAATATTCAGTCTCAAAAACAAGTTCCATTCCGACAACTCATATTTTATTTTGTGGGTCTCTAGACTCCTAACTTGTTTGCAGCACAACATCCAATCAACTTGTCACATACGTTAAAATAAAATTCAATACATAAAGTAAAGGTGAGTACACAAGTGTGCATAGATAACAGTATGAAATGCGTTTACGCATAACCAACATGTATCACGTAATGGGTGAAGCATGTAACTACCGAAAATGATACAACCTAACCACGAGACTGCGTTGTAGAGTATGCACGACACATGTTCACCGAAGCGAACACGTGAAGTAAAGTAATGTGATCCCTAGCAACCCCTGTCACAATAGGTGCTGAGTCCAAACTACAGTACTATCGTCGCTAGAGGCGGTCTAGTGTAACAGTGTATAAGCATAGTAACAAGCATTCAACAAATCACGTATAGCATGCGGGAGCGGTTAGCGTTTATAAAGTGTTTGCATTGTGTGTTGTGTTTTGATATAGAACGTATGTAACACCCAAAAGTGCGTTAAACGAAAATGGGTTCGAGTATACTCACAGTGTGTGTTTAGCAAGTAAACACAATTTGGATTGGATTGAAGGGAGCGCGTCGGGTCAGCCTGTGCATGGAAACGCTAGCATAAGTCTTCCTCAGGGCTGAATGGTTGTAAATAGAATGTCGAACGGGTTAAGTGTTCAACAATCTATCCGAACTGATGGGTCCCATCCAGACGGATGGCCATTCGGATCGTGTGAGGGTGTTTATGAACCGTTAAAATTTTCGAAGTTTGATTTAAAAATGTTCTAACAGTCGTGGCAACAAAAGTAAGCAATGATTTTTATTAGGGTCAGATCATCCGGGCGGATGGTCATCCGGATGGATGGTCATCCGGACGGATGGCCATTCGGGCGGATGGTTTGTGGTTGAAGTTTTGTAAAACTTTTCTTTAAACAATGGTTTGGTTAACGGAGATGGTGTGACGACGTGTCAAGCAATGGAATACTACCAGTTCCAGTCCCTTCGTCCGGATGGCCTTTGCCCATTCTGACAAACGGGCGGTCCTTGATGAAATTTCATGTTTGACCCGTTAATCGGTCCATCTCTTTGGTGGAAAACAGTTTTCAAGCCGGCTTTCGACTAAGGAGCGAGTCGAGAGTCTGATTGAGTCCAGATTCCATCAATATTGTGTAAAACCTTTCATAACTAAGTTCAAAACTAGTAGAAAAATGTTGAAACCTTTCATAACTAAGTTGAAAAGTGTAAAAATCCTTTGGATCTTAGACCAATCTCGATTGAATGATGCTCCGCAATAGTTTGCCTAAGCAAAACGAGTGAAAACCACCTTCGAGAGGTCTAAGATCAGTGTTTTCGAGAAAAAGTTAGTGTGTTTGTGTGTGATTTTGATGAAGAAGATGGAGTAGAAGTGAATAGAGATGAAGATTGACGAAGATTTGAGAGAAAAAGCTTACAAAAATGGCTTTGAATCGCTAAGACTTGGGGAGCGGATGGGAGTGTCAAAGTGTTGAAATGAGGGTGTACGGCTAGTATTTATAGGTGGAGGGAGAGGTTTAAGTCGGTGTGCGAGTGGCAGTGTCTGGATGGCTCCATCCGGACGGGTGGTCATCCGGCGAATGGTCATCCGGGCAGCCGAGTTTGCGCGAGTTGGTTTTCCAACTTTGGTTCGTTTATAAGCGTTGCGTTTAATTCGAGTTGCGAGTGCACGTTTGAGTGCATAGGCGTTGCGTTGATAACCACATAACATTCTAACCAAGTAACCACATAATATAAATAATCTGCGTTTCGAGTTTGTGTTGCGATAGCGTTTAAGTAACAAACGTTATAAATAAGTGATGCAAATTGCGATAATATGCGTTTAGGTGGTAAGCATTATAATAAGTGTTGTAATATGCGTTTAAAAATGCGTTGAAAATATAGTCTAACCCATAGCGTTAATCGAAACACAAGAGTACAAGTGTTTACGAAAGAAATACGATCACAGTAGGAACAACCGAAGTACGGGTTGTTACACACACAGTGTGTGTTTTTGTGTCGAATTTTGTTTTATTAATTCAGTTTCAAGTTTTCCCCTTTTTGGTCCCTCTACTTGTAAGTTTTATAAAATGGACAAGAATCACTTGATTCTTGATCATTTAATAACATAAAATTAACTAGGTTAAATATCCCTTGTTTTATTTTCGCTAAATTATTATCAATATAATTAAGAGTTAATTACATAGTTAGTCCCTGTGGTTTGCCAAAGTAACATACTTAGGTACTAATAGTTTAAAATCACATTTAAGGGTATTAACTTTTCATTTTGTAACGTTTGAAGGTATTAACGTTATTTGTAGGTTTAAAATCACATTCTATTAGTACCCAAGTATGTTATTTTGTGCAAACCACAAGGACTAACTATGTTAATACCCTTGAAGTTAATACCTCCAAACGTTACAAAATGAAAAGTTAATACCCTAGAAGGTGATTTTAAACTATTAGCACCTAAGTATGTTATTTTGTGCAAACCACAAGGACTAACTATGTAATTAACTCTATAATTAATTATACATATATACACACATATATATAATTTAATATTTTTGGGGTGTTACAAGGCCCACACTATATTTCTGTGTAATTACTAAAGTCACTAGACTGAAAGGCCATAGACCAAATTAAATTTTAATAATCCTAACTTTGACTCATTGGCCGACATTAATCCCAACATAGAAAATTTGTCATGACAGTCCCAACTTTCAAACTATCTTTTTCCGCCAGAGTTTTTTTTTTTTTTTTGTCTAACTGATGTCTAACTTTGATGACGTGGATAATGATGTGAATGGTGTAGCAGATTCTCTCTCTCTCTCTCTCTCTCTCCATAACCACCACCACCTAACTCTAGTAACCCGGCCACCTAACTCTGGCTACCATCCCCATCTTTCACCACTATCTCAGACCATCATCATCTTCACCGCCTTTCATCACTGTTCCCATCCTTAGCCAACGTCGTCGTCACCTTCGTATTTGACCCTTCCCCCTCTCTCTCTCACACATAGAGATTTGTGAATGTCAGAAAAACGAAGATTCGAGTAGAAACCAGATCGGTGACCAAGGTTGAAAACAAACGAGATGGATTAAAGGTAACCAAGAGATGTAAGGTTTGGATCGGAGTTGTAGGTAGTGAAGAAGTTCGCCGGAGTGGTGAAGAAGCTAGATAGAAAACGATGGTGTTGGAGGGGTGGTGGTCGCCAGTTTCAAAGAAGGGGTGGTAGTGGCTACTCTGTCAAGAAGGCCGGAGATGGGAGTTGTATAATTATGGCTGGCTCAGACAATGGAGCGGCACAGTGTTGTGGTGGTGGTGGAGGTGGCTGTGAGGGTCTAGTGTAGTGGTGGATGTTCCTAAGAGAGTCTCTACAGAGGAAGGGTAACATGGGGTTAGATGTCCCACGTCATCAAAAACTAATTGGGTTAGACCTCAGTTAGAAAAGGATTGATGGAAAAAAATAGTTTGAACGTTGGATTATCTGAGGAATTTCTTAAGGCCTCGTTTGGTTCGTGGAATTCTAAGGAATTAGAATTGGATTTGGAATTAATTCCGCCTAAAATCATGTTGTAGGATCGTGTAGTTGACCCGAACGAGTCGTTCAGAGGAGTTTTACTTTGTTTCAGAGGCGGAAACTAAGAAACAAAGGTAGAAACAGCTAAATCTTCACTTTAAACACTGATTAGATTGAAATCACAACAATTACAATCAGTCTTCACACCGGCAGCACCTCGGTATGGAAATCAGCAATTCTTATGATGATTTCGCTCCAAACCCCTTTATATAGGGCTCATGATTCCGCTTGAAATACACAAGAACCGGTTCGAGCAGAATAGCAAGAATGTGATTCCACTTGAAAGTGACCTATGTCATTTCAAGCGGAATAGCATGTTCAAGCGAAATCATATTCTATACAACCTTAAACAATCTATTTTCTCGTAAAACGTGCCCTGATCTAACCTATCTAGTCTAAGACTCGATACAAGACGAAGTCGACAGATGCATGCACTAACAGACTCCCCCTCAGATGTTGACGAGTCTCACGTGTCGAGTCTTTGCAACTTCAGTCTCTATCAGTCTCTGGGCTTCACTCTTTCAATCAGCATTAACAGACTCCCCCTAACAATGTGCTGGCATTCCTCAAGTTCATCAGCATTGTTATGGGCCATTTTCTGAGCCTATATATCCTGACTAATATCTTGCTTTTGACTGTTTGTTTGTGATCAGGATACTGAATCGGGATATTGGTAACATCCCGGGCGATATCCTGGTGTTAACTTAATAGTCCACGTGCAGGTAAGAGGCTACAAGTCACTAACGGTCAGATGGACTTCTTCTCCTCAAGACTCGGGCATATCTGTTATGTGAGAGACGTTGAACCCGAAAGACCAGGTCTACAACGTTCGAGTGGGGAATATTCGCCGGATCCTGGTTATTTAGGATAGTTTGTTGCATTTATTTTACTATAAATAGATGGGGGCGGATCAGATTAAGGCACGCAATCTTTCACACACACTCTCGAACACTTTTGCTCTCTAGCTTTCAGCAGTTACTACACACAAACACTTGTAATCGAATTACATTGTAACACTTAGTTGATCCGCACCACATCCTGCACTGTATCCTGATATTTGAAGCAATAGAAGAACAAGGCAACTGCGATTGTCAGCTCCCGAGGTTTTGTGCCGGTGATCTAGATTGATCAAGGGCTTTCCTCGTACATCACGTGTCAACCTTTACTTTTTTGCTCATTGTTTGATGATAGATACAGCTCTATATCCTGAGCCGTATCCTGAAACTGTTTTAGCAAATAACTTAACTTGAATATTTTTCACACATATTTCTAGCACACTACCTCACTTAACTAATTTGATCACTTAATTACTTCGGTAATTTTTGACCAAAACAATTTGGCGCCCACCGTGGGGCAAGTGGTGCTATTTCTACTAAAAACTTTTGCAAAATCATTACTTGGTTTTCTATTTTCAAAACTTTTTGCTACACTATTTTCAATGGCCTCGAGATCAAGCATGAGCTCCTCCACTGTGTCTGCTACGGCTTCTGCTACTACTGGTTCGATGCTTCCACCACCTCCTCCGAGGATGCCCGCTCCTTCACAACCTCAGGATGTTATCCCTACTCGGAGTATCCAAGGATCTGTTTATTCGGAAGTGTGCAGGAACAAATGAGGCAGCAACAGGAAACAAACCAAATGCTGTTAAGGGAAATACAACTCTTAAAATCCGGTTCGAGCAGATCCACTGAAGATATCGTCACTCCTCTATAGCCCAGGGCTTTGAACTTCAGTTCTGCAGTTTACACTGAGGATAATCGGGGAAATATTGTGCCTAGCCATCCCCAGAATCCTACTCCTGAGATGCCCTCTTCGGTTAGAGTGTCAACTATGAGGAGCTCGGGATATGCTTCAGGATATGGCCAAAATCCTCAGATTGGTAACGTGTCTAATAATAATAATACTCTTGCCACTAACAGTGTTGGATCTTTGCAGGATACAGGTGTGACATCGGCATTATCTAGGGAGCTTCAGAAGCTAAAGGATATGATATCCAGTGTACCTGGGGTGGTTCAGCCGATCCCTGAAGTATCCCAGGATAGCCACAGGATATCTCGGTTTGTGCATCCCATTTGTGATGCTGAAATCCCGAAAAGATTCCAAACTCCCAACATGAAGCTTTATGATGGGACCACGGATCATGAGGAGCATATCGCCCAGTATAGGGAACGCATGGAAATCAACCCTATCCCTCCAGAACTTAAGGAAGCATGCTTATGCAAGGGTTTCGGCTCTACCCTAACAGGATCAGCCTTAAAATGGCTGTTAAACGTTCCTCCTCACTCAATTACTTCTTTTGCTCATTTGGTTAACTTATTTAATAGTCAATTTTCTTGCAGCCGGAGTTTTGAGAAATTAACCAGTGACCTTTACAGGATAACTCAAGGACCTCAGGAATCCTTGAGGGACTATGTGAATAAGTTTAGCCGGGAATCCTTGGATATCCCGCACCTTGATGTCGCAACAGTTGTGCAGGCTTTCAAGATGGGATTGCAGAAAGATTCCCAGTTTTACCAGGATCTTGTTATGAATCCCTGCAGAAACCTGGATGAAGCTCGTAACAGGGCATTGAGATATATCAGGCTAGAGGATGATAAGAAAATGCAAGAGAGGATGAATGCATCCTCAACATATGAGTCAACTAACAGGAAGTCAGAATCCTCATACAAACCATACCGCTCTAAGCCGTATGGCAGAAATGATAACAAGAAAGTGAATGCTGTTGAAGACGAGGATCCTGAGGAGTATCCTGAGTTATCTGAATATTGTTTTTCTGTTAATATACTTGAAATAATGTATGCTATGCAGGGTTTAGGAGACAAAGCCAGGTGGCCTCGGAAGAATCAACAAAAGGCTGATTGGAAGGATAAGTCCAAATGGTGTGCCTTCCATGAAGATTTCGGACATGTTACGGAGGATTGCATTGCTCTAAGGAAGGAAATAAGCTATCTCTTGAGCAAAGGTTATCTGAAGGATCTCCTGGGAAGAAAGAAAAACAAGGGTCAGGATACTGAGAAGGATCCTGAACGTGCAGCACCACCTCCTGCGGATGCTAAGATAATCAACTTTATTTCAGGAGGATCCGACATTTGTGGAACTTCATATTCGGCGGCCAAGAGGCATGCAAAGGAGGCTAGAGTCGAAAGAGGGGAGAGACCAACCAGGATGACAACCCTTACAGCTGATAAAGTGATCACTTTTGATAGCGATGACAGGGATACTGTCCAGGATCCTCACCATGATGCTCTGGTAATAACATTATATGTGGCTAACCATTTTGTACGCAGGATATTGGTGGACAATGGAAGCTCCGTCAACATAGTCCAATTAGAGACGTTGAAGAGGATGAATGTATCCCCAATGGATATTACTTCAAAATCCACTGTACTCGTTGGCTTCAGTGGAGAAGCTAGGAATACCGTGGGAGAGATTAAATTACCAGTATATGTTGAAGGGGTCAATTCGATACAACATTTCTGTGTGATGGACTCCCTATCCTGCTATAATATTATATTGGGCAGGCCATGGATCCATGATATGAAAGCAGTGCCATCGACTTATCATTAATGCATCAAAATCCCTACACCTTGGGGGGTTGTCAAAGTAGACAGTGATCAGCAGGAAGCAAAGGAGTGTTACTCATCCTCCATGAAATCCTCTACCAAGCCTAATGCAGCATAGCAATTAAAGATACGGGCCCAGGATATTGCGGAAGCTTCGGAGCAGGATGTGAAAAAAGTTATCCTGGATCAGGATAATCCGGATATCTCGGTGCTCGTAGGGACCAATATCCCTCAGGATATTGAGCATCAACTGACTAACTTTTTGAAATGCAGGATGTCAACATTCGCGTGGAAGCACGAGGATATGACAGGTATTTCCAAGGATGTTATAACACACAAGCTTGGTATTGACAGGTCATTCAAGCCTGTCCAGCAGCAAAGAAGGAAATTTGCTCCAGAACGAAATACAATTATTCAAGAAGAAGTAGACAGATTATTGAAGTTGAAAATGATCAGAGAAGTCAAATTCCCAAGATGGCTGGCAAATGTAGTCGTGGTACAGAAGAAAAATGGGAAATGGAGAGTTTGTGTAGATTACACGGACTTGAAAAAGGCTTGTCCTAAAGACCCATTTCCTCTTCCTCATATTGATGCAATGGTAGATGCTACCGCCGGCCACGAGATGTTAACCTTCATGGATGCATCCTCAGGATTTCAGCAGATTCAAATGGAGCCTTCAGACCAGGAGGATACTGCCTTCATGACACCAACAGGTATTTATTACTATACTGCTATGCCTTTCGGTTTGAAAAATGCAGGAGCAACATACCAAAGATTGGTGAACATGATGTTCAAAGATAAGCTGGGGGACACAATGGAGGTATATACATCGATGATATGGTGGTGAAATCTAAAAAAGCTGAGGATCACCTCCAGGATATCAAGGGAGCATTTGATATCCTGGATCAGTATAACATGAAGCTGAATCCTGCTAAGTGCCATTTCGGAGTGGGGGCAGGAAAGTTTCTAGGATATATGGTAACCAAAAGAGGAATAGAGGCAAGCCCGGAGCAGATCAAAGCCATCTTGGATATCAAATCACCTTCAAATATGAAGGATGTTCAACGATTGACAGGCCGAGTAGCAGCATTGAATAGATTTATCTCAAGATCCTCAGAAAAATGCAAGGAGTTTTATGATATCCTGAAGAAAAATAAGAAGTTTGAATGGGGGGAGAAGCATGAAGCAGCCTTGCAGGATTTGAAACAGTATCTTTCAACCGCACCTCTACTGATGAAGCCTGAGGATGGTGAACCGTTATCCCTGTATCTTGCAGTATCAGGGAATGCAGTAAGTGTTGTCCTTGTAAAGGATCATCAAGGTCAGCAGTATCCTGTTTATTATGTTAGTAAAAGTTTGTTAGACGCTGAAACTAGGTATTCTCACCTAGAAAAGTTAATATTAGCCCTAGTTATGGCATCAACAAAGCTTAGACATTACTTTGAGACACATAGGATTCATGTTAAAACTAATTATCCTGTTAAAAATGTGCTTAGGAAATCAGAAATGTCCGGTAGAATGGCTAAATGGTCAGTGAAACTGAGTGCTTATGATTTAGTATATGAGCCTAGAAATGCCATAAAGTCTCAGGCTTTAGCTGACTTTGTGGCTGATTTCAGTAGTGACATTCAAAATGAAGTAGATTTAGAAGTACAGCAGCTAGGAGAAAACTTAGAATGCTAGACATTGTATACTGATGGTGCATCTAATGTAAGAGGTGTAGGTCTAGGAATACTACTAAAATCGCCATGGGGGGACATATTACCCCAGGATATTAGGTGTGAATTTCCTGCTACTAATAATGAGGCAGAATATGAGGCTTTAATTGCAGGATTAGAACTGGCTAAAAATATGGATATTAAGAATTTGCAAGTATATGTTGATTCTTTATTAATCACTAATCATTTTAATGGAACCTACGCAGTTAAGGGAGAGAAGTTAATCGAGTATCTTGAGATTCTTAAAAAATTAGCAGGATATTTCGATATTTTCACACTTGAACAGGTACCAAGAGAGGATAATGCTGAAGCTGATGCCTTGGCGAATCTGGGATCATCGGTCAGGATACCGGAAGGAACCCGAATACCAATATTACATATCCTGTATCCTGCGACGAATCCTCAGGATAAGGAAGTAATAAGTATTTAGGATCCTGAGGACAAGTATCCCGACAGGGATCCTAAGTCCTGGACGGCTCCAATCACAAGATATCTCAAGGATGGACATGTCCCCAAAGATGAGAATCCTAAGGCCTTTAGGATGAAGGTTTCACGATTTACTATTATAAATAACATTTTGTACAAGAAATCTCTTGCAGGTCCGTATCTGAGGTGCCTGGAAGATCCCGAGACCAAAGAGGAACTCCAGGATATACATGAAGGGGATTGTGGTAACCATACTGGGGGCATGTCATTATTTTCGAAAGTATTAAGGACATGATACTATTGGCCAACAATGAAGAAAGATGCTGCGGAATATGCTCGAAGATGCGACGCATGTCAGAGGCATAGCAACATTCTGCACCAACCTGCTGAACCATTGTATCCTATAGTCTCCCCTTGGCCATTCATGAAATGGGGGATGGACATAGTAGGAAAATTACCAAAAGCTCCAGGAGGAAAAGTCTTTATGTTGGCAATGACTGATTATTTCTCTAAGTGGGTGGAAGCTGAAGCATTTGTGCAAGTCAGAGACCAGGAAGTAGTATCCTTTATAAAGAGAAATATCCTGACCAGGTTTGGAGTACCAGCTGAAATCATTTGTGATAATGGATCCCAGTTTATAAGCAAGAGGACTACTGACTTTTGCAAAAGTTGGGGAATCAGAATGATCACGTCTACCCCGGTACATCCTCAAGCAAATGGGCAAGCTGAATCCTCAAATAAGATAATTGTCAACAATTTGAAGAAGAGATTAGGAGCCAAAAAAGGAAGATGGGCAGAAGAACTACCCTTTGTTTTGTGGGCTGATAGAACAACGGTGAAAAATGCAACGGGCCAAACCCCATTTTCTTTGGTATTTGGAACAGAGGCAGTGATTCCAACAAAGATGGTGATACCTACGGCAAGATCCAACCTTCAGGATCCTGAGCAGAATCCTAAAGCTCTGTGCCATGAGTTAGACACTGTGGATGAAACAAGGGATGCAGCAAAGCTAAGAATGGCGGCATATCAACAGAGGATATCCAGAGCATACAACAAAAATATAAGAACTATGAGGTTTCAAGTCGGAGATTGGGTGTTGAGAAAAGCTTTTCAGAATACTACCAATCCTGCCGATGGAAAATTAGCTCCAAAATGGGAAGGACCCTACGAGATTGAATCAGAATTAGGGAAAGGAGCGTATCGACTTAAGAATATGGAGGGGGATATGCTACCAAGATCATGGAATGCTATACATCTCAAAGCCTATTTTAAGTGAGTTTAGAACTTAATTTCTAACTCAAGATGGTATGAATTCTATCTCTTTTAAATATAATTCATTTTATTTGAACTCAATACTAACTTAAGCATCGGAGGGGTGTTAGCCAAGCTAACACCCACCTTAGTTTAAGGTTGTTTTGCAGAATATGATTCAGGATGTAGCTCCAGGATACACGCGAAGGATACTTCGAAAGATTAGAGGATTGGCCCCCTCTCTCACGTCTAAGGGATCCTGATCCCTTCACAGGTTTAAAGGTATTCACCTTTCTCACGAATTGGGTTTAAACACTCCGCCTGGAGCGCAAGTTATCCAGGGATAGTTCAAGGTGGCGGGACCAGTTCATGTAAAAGTGGCTGACAATTTCGTTACTGTTGGCTATGCCCTGGATCCTTAAGGTATATGAGGATTGATCACCCTCTCTCGCGAAAGGGTATTTTCATACTCTCTAAGGTTTAAAGGTTTTCACCTTTCTAAGTCTTGGAGTTTATACACTCCCGCCTGTAGCGCATGAAAATTTGTGATTTTCCCCAGGATATCAAGGATTTATCCCCAGTATATCTTTGGGTTTTACCCCTGTAATACAAGAATCGTCTATACAGTTGGAACTAATGTTCTAAATTATCCTAAGTGTTTGAAGACTTCATGCACAGGGGACATTCCTTCTAGAGCAATTATGTGAAGCTCAAAAGATCAAGGTTGGGCTAAGTGTCTCGGACTGGGGACATCTTAGTAGGAAAAGTCGCAAAAGGGGTAGGAGTTTGATACTAAGGTTACACTCGGTTCCTGGCATGATCTCTCCTTTGTGAATCTTACACAATTTGTTTGATCTTTTGAAACCATATTTAAAGTTTAAGTATCCTGATTAGGATATATTTTAGGGTATATTCTCGAGATATATCCTCGAAATATGATTCAGGATATTTGCTTGGAATGTTCGGGATACGGTACTTGGGTTTAAAAATCAGAGTTGAATTTGTTTATAAATTCTAACTGAATTATCTTTTTCCTTTAAAAGTTCTATTTAAATCATTGGAGATTTTGAAAAGTGAACTATTTTTTAGAAACTTTTTCTAAATTGTTTGGATTTTGAGGAGTCCTATTTGACGAAAGTCTTCGTAGGATATCACTGAGTATATTGATCAGGATATTTTCAAGGAAATGGTAAGACTAATTTTGCAAAATCTAAACTAAGTAAGGCATGACGGGAATTAAAAGGCAACTACGGATAAGTCAAAAGATGGTTATATTATTAACAGGTCAAAAGTTGTGCTTTTGGTTTCACCTCAAACCGAGGCCCATCCGCCAAAAGCACAGTTAAGTCTTTACCATATTTACGCAACGGTTGAAGGTTTCATCTCAAAATGAGACCCATCCGCCTCCAACCGTTGCATCATACTAACTGATGACCAAGGGCTTCATCCTGAAACCCAGGACCCATCCACCTTTGGTCATCATATTGTTCTAATGCAGGAAATATAAAATGTTCAAAGACAGGAAATGTAAATTGTTTAAACAAACCACAACAACCAAATCTAAAAAAGTGGGCTCCGGCCTCGGCACATACATCCATCATCGCCCACATTGCTGCGCTTAGGGGGCAGCTCCCTCTTCCATCATGTCCTCTCCAGCAGCATCCTCTCCAGCATTCATCCCAGCCTCATCAGCAACATCACCACCAGCATCCTTTGTAGCACCAGCTTCATCTACCTTCTCGGTCACCTTAGCGGATTTCTCTGCAACAGGTTTTGAGGGGGGCTCCACAGGATTGCCACCAAGATCCTTCAATTTCATCTCCCAGGCTTTGATATTCCATGAAGGGCATTCAAAGCCCAAAGCCCTGGCCTCGTAAGCCATTTTCAGCCTGGCCTGGAGGAGGGAGATGACAACTGAATTCTTAAGGCTCTCCCAGTACGAAGCCATATCTTGCTCATGTTGAACCTGGGCCGCGTCAGACTTAGCTTGAGCCTCTTGGGTGATCTTCTGGATGGTAGACTGGTGGTCTTGATCCATGGCCTTGTACTTGGCTTCATAATGTTCCGATTTGGTGGTGGCGATTGCTGCTTGATCTGCGATGGTAGCCTCAGCCTTCTTCAGTTTGCTCTCTAACATGACATTCAAGCCACATGCGTCCTTGTAGAGGAATACCAGGCGTTCAAGGCCCTGTAAGGTAGGTAAACAGGTATCAGCCTAAACTAACATTTGTAATTAGCATATGGTGCAGGATATAGGCCAGAATACTAACCTGGTTAAGGAAACCTGTCATGAATTTGCTGGAATCTGTGAACCCATGATTCTCGAATGGGAATACATGGGGAGTAGTAGGATGATCTGCTTCCTTCCTCTTCCGGGAGCTGGAGGCCCGGGTCCTGGATGCTGGAGGAGCTTTGGGAGCGGTGGTAGTCTTTGAGCTGCTGGGCTTTGGGGTATTTGTTGGCTTCGGATTAATCTCTTGTTTGATGGGTGCAAGGCTGGAATAACTATCCAACTCATCAAGTTGGAAGCCTTCAAGGTTGATGACCGGCACTATGTCAAGGGAGAAGTATTTAATTTATGTCATTTATATCCTATAGTCAATTTTCTCACCTATACTTACCAGACATTCCTGAACTAGATTTCTGACTTGAGTTTGTGAGAGACAGGGAGAAAGTTCTTTTGGCGGCAGGAAGTCGGTAAATCTCTTTGATCCTGGGTTGTGATTCTGCACTTGGGGATGCTAGGTCTCTGAAATTCGCTGCACAAATATTAGGATATCAGTCAGAATACAGTTAAGAATATATTTGGGAATGTTCCTAAAACCTTAAATCCTACCCTTGGTTAGCCATTTAATTGGCATATCGAAACCCCCGTCAATGGAGTCCCTTTTTACGAAAAAGAACTTTCATTGCCACTGATCTTCGTTCTTGGTGGCTTTAAGGATTAGGGGATTTTTGGAAGTGGAAAACAAGAGAAAACGGCTATTTCCATGAGATCTCAATCGATATGCTATGGGAAGGTCTTCAATGCACAAGTCAGGGCAATGACAAGATTTGATTTGGTCAAGCACCATCAAAACTCGCCAAACCATTTGCATGGTTTGGCATAACTAAGGCCGGTGAGCTCGAAGAAACGAGAAATGAAGCGTGGAAATGGGTACCGGAGTCCTAAAGAAAAGGGGTAGGCAAAAAAGCAAACCCACTCGTCTGATGACGCATCTGATCGGACCTCCCGATCAAAAGGGCGAATGACTGTTCCGGTGGGAAAGGCGCCGGAATCCTTCAGAGTAGCGATATCGGCATTGTTGAAGGAGCAGATCTCTTTTTCTGGTTCTCGTATGAGGTTTTGACTCACTAGGGTTGGGACCGGTTCATTTGAGTGAGATCTTGTCCATGATGCCATGAGAAGTATCAAGCAAATTACAAGAAATTCAAAGAAAACAGAGGATGAGAGAGAGGACGAATACCTGAAAATTGCTTGGAGAGAAGTGATAATAACGAGAGATATCTCAGCTAATTATAGGCTGGATATAGGGGGTGAAGAGTAAAAGAAGCATGGGAAGTTGCACAAAGTCATCTCAAACGTCGCTTCGTTTTAATTGCCTTGGTTTGCGGGATAAATTTTTTTAAATATATCCGTTGGATTGGTATAACAACAGATATATTTGGGGACAATTGTTATGGGCCATTTTCTGAGCCTATATATCCTGACTAATATCTTGCTTTTGACTGTTTGTTTGTGATCAGGATACTGAATCGGGATATTGGTAACATCCCGGGCGATATCCTGGTGTTAACTTAATAGTCCATGTGCAGGTAAGAGGCTACAAGTCACTAACGGTCAGATGGACTTCTTCTCCTCAAGACTCGGGCATATCTGTTATGTGAGAGACGTTAAACCTGAAAGACCAGGTCTACAACGTTCGAGTGGGGAATATTCGCCGGATCCCGGTTATTTAGGATAGTTTGTTGCATTTATTTTACTATAAATAGATGGGGGCGGATCAGATTAAGGCACGCAATCTTTCACACACACTCTCGAACACTTTTGCTCTCTAGCTTTCAGCAGTCACTACACACAAACACTTGTAATCGATTACATTGTAACACTTAGTTGATCCGCACCACATCCTGCACTGTATCCTGATATTTGAAGCAATAGAAGAACAAGGCAGCTGCGATTGTCAGCTCCCGAGGTTTTGTGCCGGCGATCTAGATTGATCAAGGGCTTTCCTCGTACATCACGTGTCAACCTTTACTTTTTTGCTCATTGTTTGATGATAGATACAGCTCTATATCCTGAGCCGTATCCTGAAACTGTTTAAGCAAATAACTTAACTTGAATATTTTTCACACATATTTCTAGCACACTACCTCACTTAACTAATTTGATCACTTAATTACTTCGGTAATTTTTGACCAAAACAAGCATCATCTGCTTTAGGATCATAATCTGGATTTCACAAGTTCAAGATCATCGCCTGGCTCAAGCTATGTCCACAGAATCGAAACCTGGCTCATGCTCTATTCACAGCATCCTCAGGTATCGGAACCTGACTCTTTAAGCATCCTCAGGATCGATCAACCTGGTTCTCTATCACTCGGCTTTGACGTTGTTCCAAGATCGTCACTTGGCTCACGTTCAGCTCAAGTTATCTGCACAATCTCTACCTCAAAGTAAATTTTACACTTTAATTACAAAAACACATGCCCTAACTCAAACTCTTCCTCAAATCAACTATACTTCTGATGAACCACTTGTAAATTTGTTCAAAATGCATTTGTTTAAGAACATACTCCCCCTCACAAAATGGTCATCATGTTTAGCACTTGGAATTTTGAAAATCAGCTCTCCAACACCAGTTGTCGAAAATCTTTTTGAATTTTTCAAAATTTATGCTAAAACACACAGAAAATCTTTTTGGATTTTTAAGATAAGAGAAATGTAATGCAGTAAAGAAATATTCCCAGACATTATTTTTGTGAGTTTGTGTAAGAGGATCATATCAGTTTATGAGACATATCACCAACACCGTTAAGCTTCATTTCATTTTAAGTTCTAAACAATTCACCTAGATTGTCAGTATATTGGTCCACTTAAATTTTCACACAAAGTTCAATTGTTTCGAGATACGATATTAATGTCTTAAGAACTTAAACTCATTCGCGTGTCCCACTACTTGAATATACTCCCGTATCCAGATCCCAATATTCAGTCTTACAGATGAGTATACCACAGATGATATCTGTAAAGGGGTTAGATGCGAAACCGTGAGAGCTCAGGTCAGAACTTCCGTTCAGCAGAGAGATGACGGTTCGACTTTTGGTGTGTCCCCTTTAGAGGATCTTTTGTTACAACAGCAATGACTATCAATTTTATTGTTTCATCAATTTGCTGAGGGCGATGCTGTATTACAAGCATTTATAGAAAGTATTATACGGGGACTAGGTCAGAATTTCCATTCAGCAGAAGTCCCGGGATAATACCCCAGATATCACTGAGTATAAAGACCTAGTATCTCAGAAAGAGGGACCTTTCAAACAAGATTTCAGGGGTTACCTATATATCCAAGAAGTTGTTCCCCACAATATAAGCAAGTTTGAAATTTAGGTTTATATCTCGTCACAATTTACTAAATGTGCAAAAACCTACTGGCACATCCGCAGTGAGATTGTTTATCACATTTTAACTTTCCATTTCTTTAGCATGTTGTGACAATCCACTGATGTACTATCATTTCCTCTTTTATACACCAAAACTCATTTTTGAATTTTATCATGTTTTTGGCTTTTTCAAATTTTCTAATGTTTTTGGATTTTCTGAAATTTTTTACTCCTCCTAAAATGCAAACACAATAATAAAATTGAAAACAAACTAAGCACTTGACCCACTTAGAAACAAAATTTTGAAAATAAACTGTACAAATAAAGTGACAACCAAAATCGAATCGCTTCAAATCGCCATCCACTTGGCATAAACAATCAGAACTCTCCTTTTCAACAAACTATTTTCTCATTATGATTTCAAAACACTTAAGTTTGTTTTAATCAAAATATTTTTTCCGGAAAATAAGTTTGTTTTTACCACTTGCAAAGACTGGTTCATCATCTTGTTCAATTTTAACCACTTGTAATAAATCAAGTACAAATTAATGTCCCTGATTTATCACTTGCATGTATGCACAAGTAAACCTCTGTACCAGTTGTAAGATAAAACAAGTACAACTCAATGTCCTTGAATTACCACTTGTAGGAATATCACATCTACACAAACCATTTTACCAATCAAGATACCGATTCCTGCTTCGCACTTACCAACCTGGAAGCTCCGGCATAGTCCTTCACCTGTAAAGATTTCAACAATTTAAAATTTTCTCAAAAACAATCTTTAAGAATGATGCCGATTCCTGATCCATGATTACAAACTTGGGATCTCCGGCATAGTCCTGATTTTTCAAGGGAAAATAATTTCCACCCAAGTTTTACCAACCTTGGGTGTTTTCAACTCTTGTTCAGTAGGGTTATAGGTTGCTTTCTTTGTTGCATAGAAATCTTTAACCCCTTTTACTTTCCCATCAAGCATTTTCCCAAAAATTTTCTTAACATTCCCATTGAATGCTTTCTCAACATCAAATTCCTTCTGATCAGAATAGAATTGATTTGAGATTTCAACTTTACCAACTTTTTGCTTAATTTTTTCAAACTTCAAAGATGGAATTTCAACATCGTCTTTTGAAGATACAGATTTTTCTTCTTTAACCTCAACTTGTGGCTCCTCTGATTTTGTGGAATCAGGTTCATCACCGACTTTCTCATCACCCTTTTTAACAACCCACACTTGGTTGTCTTTGGCTTTCTTTTTGTAAAAAAATTTCTTTGAACATTCACCAACTTCATAAGTAGAATTTTCAAAAATTTTGAATTTTTCAGTTGGTGGTTCAACATCGACAACTTTATCTTTTAATTTTTTAGAAACTCCCTGTTTTGTTTTTGTAACTGTCGGACAATTCGGTGCAATGTGACCAACTTCATTGCATTTGAAACAGGTTCGAGTCTCCTTTGGATGAAACACTCCAGTTCCTTTCTTTTTCTTCTCAGCAAGAAACTCCTGGTTTGATTGTCTCCAGAACGGTTTCTTTTGTTCATCCTCAGCACTTCCACCTGAAACAAATTTTGTATTTGTTTTAGAATTTTTCTCATTTTTATAATTTTCTGGTGGAATAAAACCTAATCCTTTCTTTTTGTAGCTACCATTATGGTTTGCTTTCTTTTGAAAACCAGAACCAGAATTGTAACCTTTTTTCTTGTTTAAACGCTGTTGAACTCTTGAAGTGTATTTTTTAGGTTTTTCAGTAAGATTTAAATCTTTTATTTCAGAAATATTGATTTCTGTCATTTTGAAAATCTTTTTGATCATTTCAAATCTAACACTCCTTATTGGAAACTCTTTGTCAGAATATAATTTGTCAGAATCATTCAAAGTATATGCTACTTCAAATGTTTCATCATCCAAATTTGATTTTGATAACAAAAACTCTTTACTGTAAACCTGTTTAACTGTCGGTTTTGAACTGTTGACTGATGAACTTGACCCTCCAGACTCAGACTTTGACTCAGACTCCTCATCAGTATCCAACACCTGATCGACCACCTTTTTGATTAACTCAGACTCATGATCAGTGTCAGACGATGTGAAAGTGACGTCAATGTTTTCTGGTAATTCATCAGTTGTATCGGTTTTTAGCTTTATATTGACTGCTTTTTGAACTTGCTCCTCATTTGGTTTTCTAGGAGAATAACCTTCCCAGATCGGAGGCGGACACTTGTTATAACTAACAGTCGGGGTCTTACCAGTATCTTTCTTCTTTGGCTTGTCGTCTTTAAATGCTTCGAAACCTGCAATAGTTGGATAAATTCGATCAATAAGATAATCAAAACTGGAATAACTTTGCAATAAGCGTCTAATTCTCTCATTCTCAATTTTCTCGATTTCCAACTCTTGCTTCCATTTCGCACTTTCTTCGATGTAAAAGTTTATAGCTTTTTGCTTCGACATCATCGTAGCATTCATCATTGTTAAAGTG
This sequence comes from Helianthus tuberosus, assembly GCA_030545235.1. NCBI lineage: Eukaryota > Viridiplantae > Streptophyta > Magnoliopsida > Asterales > Asteraceae > Helianthus > Helianthus tuberosus. The sequence continues at coordinate 116,369,095 of CM060397.1, read as the reverse complement.
TTTTCTCTCTCAGAGTTTGTCTTTTGAAGACCAGTTATTGTTCTGTTCAAAACATCGTAAGATTCCTTCACATAGTTAAGGTTGAACAGTAATTGTTCCCTCATTTTCTCATACTCTGCCAGCTTCTCATCCTTTGCTGCACATTCCTTGCATGGTTCTAAACACTTTGAGCAAGGTTTGATAACTTCCACAATCTTTTCAACTTCGATAATTTTCTCCACTTCTACAGCCTTTTCATTTTCTTCAACTACTCTTTTGATTGTTTGAAACACTTCTTTAGCAAATTGAAATTTATCATCAGAATCTACTTCTTGATCTGTACTTTCACATTTCTTCTTTGTTTCAACAATCTTCTCATCAACAATTTTAACTTCTTCATTTTGAACTGTCTCATCTTCTTGAACAACACTTTCAGACTTCATTTGCTTTTGTTCTTTTGCTGCTCGTCTCTCCTTCAGCTTCTCCAGGCGATCTGCAAAATAAAAATGAAAACTTTCAGGAGAGAGATGAGATTTTGCAACATTAATGTGTCTTTCTTATTCATCATCACTGCTATCATTAGTTGGTGATTGATCAAACTCTACAAATTTGTCAGAACAGTCATCCGAAGAACCAGAATCAGATGGTGTTTGATCAAAGACAATCTCCTTTTCTGAAATTTCTTCTGAAATCTGTGAGCTTTCATCAGATGAAACAGATTTTTCATCTTCATTCTTCACAGTTTCACCAATTGATTTCATCCACTCAGTGAACATATCTGGTTCTTTCACAATCTTGGCAATGAAGGCTTTGAAATCTCCTTTCTCATCTGTAAACATATCCCAGCTAAAACCTTCTAGTAGCCTTTCATCATCCTGAAAGTTCCAGTTGAAGTTTTCTTGATTCCCCAGATATACTCTTTTTGAATCCTCTATCACTTGTCTACCATGGGCCACTTGTGGTTCTTGCTGTTGCTGTTGACCAACCTGTTGATATATGGCTTTCCGGAAGTAGTCATCTTTTCTGAACGGATTCTTTGCATCACTAGCTTCTCTGTTCTTGCATTCCCTCTTGAAATGACCTTTCTCCCTGCATCGAAAACAAGTAACTTTAGATTTATCAAAACCCAAAGTTGAAACATGTGCATCAAGAAAGTCATTTCTTTCGGTAATCAATTTGAACTTTTCTGCTCTTCTTAGAACGCTAGCTAGACACCATTTGATGTCCATGAGTTCCATCTCTTCTGCATCTATCTAATCGTAATCCTCCTTTGTTAGCATAGGATTTCCGATCCTTCCTGCAACCAATCCTTCATAAGATAGTAGCACAGAACCAAGTAATGCCATGTGATCTTTCGCAACTTCCTCATAGAAACTTTGACCATCTGGAAGATTCAAGGCAATGTTGCATTGTATCACATAACCACTTCCACTTTTCGTACTTTGAGAACTGAAATTTGAAGTTGGGCTCTTTGGATTAACACTCGGGTATGAAGAGAAACCACTGCTTTTGGAACTTTGTTAAGCTTTTTCCGAAGAATCTCCAGCACTAAATGCAGTCTGTATTTTCGGGCTTCTTTCAACTTCTGGAACACTGCCTTTGTAATACATCTTTACGTCTTGTTGACCACTCGGACTGTTCATCCTCGCGATCTTTTGCTGTTCCAGGACTCTCAATCTTCTCAATGAATTGAGAAATTGTTAACCCATCATAAACCCCAGTGTTTTTCAGAATCATTAAGTATGTACCCCACTCTTTTTTGCGGTAAAGCGTCAGCTAATTTGTCTACCCACTCTTCACGATCTTTTGTTATGCTTAGCATCGACATGGATCGAACTAAGTGGCAGTATCTTTCGATCAACTTCTTTGTATCTTCACCCGGTAGACTGCTGAATAGATCAAACTCTTTCTTGAGCAATGCCTTTTTACTCTTGATCATATTTTCACTACCCTCAAACTTGACTCTAAAAGCATCCCAAATTGATTTCGAAGTTTTGTCGTGCTGAAGCAATATGAAAATGTCTTCTTTGATGGCTTGTTGAAGCAGACTGATCATCATCTTTTCAGCTCTATACATTTCTCGTTCTTTGTCATTGAACTCTGAGATTTCTTTTTCAGTTTGCAGTTCAGTACGAGGTAGAACATATCACTTCAAAATACATTCCCATGATCTCAGATGGTTTGCCTGAACCCATTTTTCGAACCTATCTTTCCATCCGTAATACTCCTCAATGCTCATTAGCTTCGGGGGTTTTTGAGTAGTTCCTGTTTCGTTTTCCAAGTTTATGTTTTGAGCAATGACAGCCGGAGTAGATGGAGTAGCAAACGCGTTGTAGAAATCGTTATCCATGACTCGGTAGCACGTTTTTCAAAAACAAGAACTTTCAAGCGGAATAACCAAATACAAGTTCAAGTGGAATATCAAGATTCCCTTTCAAGCGAAATAGCAAAGTACAGTTTCAAGCGAAATCCCAAATTACCACTTCAAGCGGAATATCAACCTTCCTTTGGAGCGGAATCACTAACACACTTCAAGCGGAATCTGACTGAGTTGGTTTGAAGCGAAATCACTGATTTCGCTTGAATCTTTCAAGCGGAATAGGTAACTTGGAGCGAAATCAAGTAATTTTGGAGCGAAATCAGAAAATGTACTTTCGAGCGGAATCACATCGGAGGTTCATTTTGGTCATTTTTACTGCGAATTTTGGTCTCAAACTATCAAGGGTTTGTTAATATGTCCTTTTACACAATCTGTGAGAAAATGATCCAATTTTGACCGTTAAAACTTCATGAACTGATGAAAGAAGGTTTAGAAGAAAGAAAATGCTATCAATTCCAGCTGTAATCTGCAGAACTCCTCCTCCTGAGCTCTGATACCACTTGTAGGATCGTGTAGTTGACCCGAACGAGTCGTTCAGAGGAGTTTTACTTTGTTTCAGAGGCGGAAACTAAGAAACAAAGGTAGAAACAGCTAAATCTTCACTTTAAACACTGATTAGATTGAAATAACAACAATTACAATCAGTCTTCACACTGGCAACACCTCGGTATGGAAATCAGCAATTCTTATGATGATCTCACTCCAAACCCCTTTATATAGGGCTCATGATTCCGCTTGAAATACACAAGAACCGGTTCGAGCGGAATAGCATGTTCAAGCGAAATCATCTTCTATACAACCTTAAACATTCTATTTTCTCGTAAAACGTGCCCTGATCTAACCTATCTAGTCTAAGACTCGATACAAGACGAAGTCGACAGATGCATGCACTAACACATGTTTGGTTAGGTGTTAGAATAAAATGAATTCCATCAAATTCCTTTGTTTAGAGGAATTCAAGAATCCTTTAACCTACCCAAGGAAAGTTTTAATTCCAATGGAATGTTTGACTAAAGACACTAATGTCCTTGGAAAACAAAATCATCTCCATTTATATTTCTTCTTGATCAAAACAGATGCTTGCAATAACAAATTCATAATCGAATGACAAGTGGGCCGTACAGTCTTACACGTTGGTGTGACAACCCTCACAAATCTAGGTATCCGTACAAATTAATTAATATTTAATTAGTGCATAATTACTGTGCTTGATTACAATTATGATTGAACTGCTTTCTGTTTTCTGATACATACATACTCATGCATCACACTTTATTACTGTCACTCCGTTCATTACACACAAACAATAGTGACAAAATTGATGCACAAAGCACAGTTAGCACAGTGAGCGGATAACCCAGTAAACATGCTGACAATACCAGCACCTAGACAGACATTGTTTTGAGCCAGGAATAGAATACTACACTAGTAGGGAGTGTAGGGAGGCGAGGACCATAAAATTGCGTCACTAGGTGATAGTTATAGTGCCCGGAAGTGGCTAAAACATACTTAAAGTGCAGAATTCTGCACTAAATACCAAATTCAGCATTTAACAATGCTAGTAAAGTGCAAAAACTTGGTAAAATAGTCCTAGACATTTTCCAAAGTGTTGGGAATTTAATGTGTCACTAAAAATAATATAAAAGACACTTTGTAGACTAATTTAGCACTTTAACGGATCAACATCCAACCGAACAACCGGACTTTACCCGGAACATAAAAATATTGCCAAACACACTGTTTTCACTTTTCTGGGCTAGTTAGGGTCCCCGAACACCCTAAAACACTTTATATTATATAACACACAATAATATACTAACTTAACCTTTCAAGTCTAACTAGATAGTTACCATACAATTACAACCCAACCCCCTACCCCCCCTAATCGACGGTTACAAGGTGTGGGGACACCCTCACCTTATTTTGATTATTTTATTTAGATGTTTGTTGATTAAGGAACATATTGTATGGTGGATATACATGGAACTTGGTTTATAAATTAACCCATGAGATCTTGAACTTCATTTCACAAACACACATCAAACACAAGCTTTCTTCTTCCTCTTCTCCTTGAGTCACGGCCGCCACCACCATCCACCATATCACCACCATCAACTTTCATTCAAGCCATTTCCATACACTCAAAGGTGTTAGAGGTCCAACAAGCAAGCTTGGTGCACTCGGAAGCTCAAGGACCACTCTTGTTTTCTTTTATCCACCACTTTTACGCTTTGTTTCTCCCCTAGCCTTGTGCTAGTAGTAAGTGCTTCAAATCTTCATCTTGTTCTTATTTTTGGTGGTTAATAGTTGATTGAATGGTAAATTATTAAGAAACTCTTAAAAACTCAAACTAATCTTGAACATAAAGGATAAAGAGTGGATAAAGAGATGAAGTATTGTTAAATGATGTTGAAATAATGTTGATCTTGTGTTGTTGTGCTTAATACATGTTGTTTGTTAGTAGAAGTAAGATGGTTCATCACCTAGACTTGCTAGATCATGTTTAAGAACATGAACTAGTAAGATGTAAAGGTTAAAGATATGAAGGATGATGAAACCATCCACATATGAACTTGAACTTGAATAAATATAAGTTTTCTTAAAAAATAAAGTTGTAAACTTGTAGATCTAAAGATCTATGAGCGGTTTTTTGAAAGAACCAAGTGAAAAATATTAGTTTTGTTAAAACTTGGCTCTTGTGTGAACTAAAAACATTTTTAGTAAGTAAACAAGTGTATGAACACTTGTGTAATAAGAAAATTCCACAAAGAAATATTTTTGGAAATCATGATTAGAAGTTGTGAAAATACACATTCTTTAAAAATAAGGTTTTTTTAGAAACTAATCATATTTTTAAAGATAACAAGACCTACTAAGTATGTTAGTAATTTGCTACATATTTTTACAAACTTTCAAGTTCATGAGTTTATGATTTAGGCTTATTTTTGTCAAGATTAGTGATTAAAGATTGTATATTGTTGATTGTTGATTTTTTGAATGATTTTACAAAAGAAAATGATATGCTAAAAGCATGGACACCTCCATTTACAGAGGAAACTCTGGCGAAATTTTTCTAGAATTACAACACTTAGAATTATTTTTCTAACAAGCGTTTGCAAAATATATTTTTAACTTGGTTTTCAAATTTAACTTCGCCATGATTTTTATTACAAAAATACCAAGTACCGGAGGTGGATTTTCGTAAATAAAATTTGTTAAATATATATTTAGAATATATATTTTATAATAAAACGTTTGTGTGATTATCTGATTATTTTGTGAACTAGAGATATATTATTTTTAGGGTAAAAATAATATAACTTGTAGATGTCATGAAATTACGGCTCCAAAATAATACCAACGCTCTCACAAAATAAATATTTAAATTACACAAGTATTGATACAACGCGAAAACGCTGAAACGTAACTTATGTAGTATTTCTGAAAAATACTCTTATATGTATATTTTGATAAGTATTATTTTGGAAAATGTATAAGGTAAAATACAATATTTTTGGGAAAATATACATATTTTGGAATTTAAAACATTTTAGACAGGTGATTAAAATATATTTTTCAAGTGAGACTTAAAAATATATTTTCGGAATTATAACGTGTACGTGTATTATTACCCCCATCCTTGGGAAGGAAATATACTTATAAAATAAAAAAAGAAGTGTGGATACGAAATAGTTACCTAACTATTTTTCCAAGAACGTTAAACGCTAAGCCAAGGCACGACCATCCATCTAATAGGCATTAATACGTGTAGGTCGTCACGCAGCAGATTGAGTTGGAGATTGACGTTTCTTGATACGCACTTCTGTGAGTTCATGTCCCCCTTTTCTCTTTACTGCTTTCAGTTTTATACTTCGGGTGTGGAATACATGCGACAATTATTACAAACATTTATTTACATGGTATGGTTAGCATAGGGAGGGTTTATACTACTAGATCATGTGAGGGGTGGGTACAACACTTGAGGCCATTAATCCTCGTTGTAGGACCGAGGGACACAAGAGTGATAGATCTATTTGGGTGTAGCGAGCCCACACTCGTGAGGCTGGGGTGGCCCATAGAGGTGACTGTGTCTTACAACCGAAGCCCGGTAACAAATTCGCTAGGTTTGAGTTTCCCTGCACTTTCTCACACATACCAGTGGCTTTGCAACCCATTGGTGATCTCCTTTTTCCTTATTGCTACATACCAGGGACTTTTATACATACTTTACAGGGTTTATTCATACTCACTTTTACATGAACTCGCTCAACTTTTTGTTGATTTTTCAAACTACATGTATTTCAGGAAATTAGTGGATCTGGCATGGTATGCATCACGTCAAGCTGCGTAGGAATAATGATGTCATCCGGGTTTAGGAAGTGTGACCTTTGCCTGGACGGGTCACAAGTCCTAAACCGTGTTTTTATTTCATGTCTTTCGTTATGTCGTTGAACATGTTTTCATTATGTCATGGTTGTATTTGGTTGTTGTGTCGACTTTTTAAAACAATGTTGTCGTGTTTATTTTAAAAACTTGATGAATGGATGAACATCATATGTTTTATTTTCATATAGCATTGTTATGATAATTGCTATGGTATTAAGAAGTCACACCAAATAAACCCACGCTTCCGCAAAAGCCAGGGTGTGACAGCTTGGTATCAGAGCATCGATCATAGCGAACTAGGATTCCTTCTCGATTCTAGACTATGATCACTAGGGCTCTCACGAAATTATTTTTACATTGCATACACTAAAACGTCCAGATCCAGGACACAAAACATTTTTACGAACAAAAAGTACAAACACTTTTTCAAAATTTATGGTTCAGTCTTAGAGATTGGGGGAGTTCAGCCCTAGAGGCTGGGGAAGTTCAGCCTTAGAGGCTGGGGAGGTTCAGGCTAGGGGAGGTTCAATCATAAAGACTGGGGGGGGGGGGGCAATCTTAGAGATTGGGGAGGTTTAGTCTTAGAGACTGGGAGATTGGTCTTAGAGGCCAGGGAGTTAGTCTGAGAGGCTAGGAGGTTCAGTCTGAGAGGCTGGGAGGGTAGTCTAGGAGACTAGGAGAATTATTTGTTTGCTTTATGGTGACTTACATGTTTATTTGATTTTATGTTGATATTTGTGCCTATGTGTGGTTGTGTTACAGACACCATGGTCTCATCCTTAGACACAGGAGTATCGGACACCTTGGATCCTATGGCAGTTGTGTCAGATGACGAGATTCCGTCAGAGCGAGAGGTCTACACATCAGACACCACCAGCACTGATGACGACGATTTTCAGCCCTTCGCGCTGCCAGACGTCGGAGTTGAGCCTGCTGATGGCATTCCTGCGGGGGATTTACCTCTTGCGGTGATCCCTGCTCCTATACCGCTCGCTGCTTTTCCAGTATTAGACATGCCACTCGATGTCGTTTCTGATGACGACATTGAACTGTTCGAGGAGGATCCGCTTGAGGCTGACTATGAGGCCGGGGCCCCTATTGATGCTGACGACATTCTACCCATTGCTGAGGCCCCTGTAGAGGAGCTTCCTGTTGGTTCACCTGTCCTAGATTCATTTGAGTCTGTGGCATCTGCGTCTCTGCACGAACAGGGAGTGCAGCATCACTCATCTGACCCCGACCCCAACATGGCGTTGTCAGCTGCACCCGGTCCCTCGCACGAGTTCGAGTTTGACCATGAGGTCGATGATGATTTTGATCCTGTCTTTCCCCCTAATTTTGATCCTGACCAGGAAATCGAGTTTATTCACTTGGACCACCCCTTAGAGGCGCCTGTAGGTCCTATTGATCCTTTGTTTGACATTCCTGCTGATTTTGATATGGATCTTGTTGACCCGGAGCCTGTCATGGCCCCAGAGCCTGTAGTTGCTCCTGATCCTGCACTAGAGCATGACCCTGTTCATGATGATGCACCAGCCATTGCACCTCTTGTTGATGATGTACCCATTGATGATCTTCCCGTTGTTGCTCCACCGTTAGTGGATGACCCTGTTGTTGATGCACCGTTACCTGATCCCATGCCGGTATTGTTTGACCGTGCACCTTTTGCCGCTCATATAGACCCATGATATACTGACACCCGCAACGGGTGGATCGATGGCGATGACGATTACCCACCGTATGTGCTGCCTGTCACTCCCCCAGTAGCACCCTTGTCTGCACCCACTGGTATCCCATTGTTTCCCCCACACACCACAGACGCTCATCGCACTGATCTTCCCATTACGTTCCTCCAGGACATACCGCCACCTCGTCCTGGAGAGGGGTCATCGAGGCAACCGCCTGTTTCTGCTCCACCCATGTTGTCATCACCTTTTCCGTTCACGTCTCAGTTTCCCCATGTTGCACCACCTACTGCACCATCTTTCATACCATCGAGCGAGCCATTTTTATGGACTACGCCCCCTATCATGCCATTGTCTGATCCGTACCACCCGTACCATGTTGGGTACTCTACGGAGGACATACTTACATCCTTGATGATACAACAGGATGCATTGACTCGTCGTATTCAGGAGTTGGAGAGAGCTCCACGACCACCTTGCCATTGTCAGACCCCCTTTGCAGCACCACACACTCCACGTCCACTTTCCCCTGATTCAGACGTCCGTTTCTTGACCTCTGAGCAGCAGATAGCATATTTGTTGCGCGTCTGTCATGCTATAAAGGAGGACTGGTTACATATGCGTCGCTTGCTTTTCTCTCGTTTTCCTCCTCCTCCTCCGCCATCAGCATAGGCATTTTGGTTCGACGCAGGTAGATTTTTGGTGAGAAGACCGCGATTGTGCAGACTATACAGCTTTTTGAAGACCGCATTGTGATGTCATGACTTTTAATGATTAGTTTTTGGTTGTTGTAGATGACTAGATAGTTCGGACAAGGGCGATGTGGCCCTTAGTCACTTTTGATGTACGATACAGTTATAAAACTTGTAAACATTGTATTGTGGTCTTGATATTATGATAGCGCAATCGCAGTATTCTCATTATATGTATTGTTGGATTGATTGTTTCAATTTTATAACATGAGATGTTATGTGATTGATGAGTGTTATTACGTACGCATATTATTTACTTACAACCTGACCAACATGAAACATCTTTTAGAAGATGCCTCCAAGACGTGACCCGCGCATGCCCACTAATGAGGCAGAACTCCAAGGAATCATTGCTGCAGCTATCGCGCAATACGCTGCTTCTCATGCAGAAACGAGTGGAAATATCTCGCACAACCACGGCAATAACAATCCACCCAATGGTAATGTTAAGTCGTTTGAGATATACTATGATACATTTGGATATTCATAGCACGATCGCTAATACCATTTGTAAATTCTGACGTATGTGCAGGGTGCACTTACAAGCAATTTCTTGATTGCAAGCCCGTGAATTTCGACGGAACAGGAGGTGCTGTTGCGTTTGTTAGGTGGGCTGAAAAGACAGAATCTGTCCTTCGAATGAGCAAGTGTGCTCCCGAGCAACAAGTGACCTACATCTCAGGGCTGTTTCTGGATGGAGCCCTATCTTGGTGGAATTTGCAAGTGCAAACCTTAGGGGAAGCTGCTGCTTATGCGTTATCATGGAATGAGCTGAAGGAGCTCATGAGGAGGAAGTACTGCTCACGTGCTGAAATTCAGAAGCTGGAGACTGAATTCTGGCACCTAAAAATGGAAGGCCCTAAGATTGCAGAATATGTTCAGAGATTCCATGATTTGTCCCATGTAGTACCGTACATGGTCACACCAGAGTTCAAACGTATTGAGCGCTTTATCTGGGGATTGGCACCTCAGATCATGAGTATGGTTACCACGTCCAAGCCTGTGACAATCATAGAAGCCATTGATCTTAGTGTGGCACTTTCTGAGGAAGCCATTCGGTTGAACAAGTTCTCGAATTCTGAACCAAAGAAGAAAGAGACTCATGTGGAGTCGTCTGGTGAAAATAAAAGGAAATTCTCAAACTTCAAGCAAGGTACAAGCAATGTGAACAAGAAGGGTGAATCAAGCACACCGGCCAGAGCTGCAACCGGTGTTTAGAATAAAGGAAAGGGTTACATGGGTACTTTGCCCAAGTGTAATACGTGCCAGCGCCATCATACTGGCCAATGCAGATTGAGGAAGTGTGAATCGTGTGGAAGGAACGGCCACACGAAGGATACGTGTTGGGCCGGAACTGGTGTTGGGCGTGGTGGTAATCGAGGTCATGGGAATGATAATGGAAACCGCCAACAAGGAGGAAATGGCGGAAATGGAAACCGTGGAAACGTTGCAAATCAAGCTGGGAATGGTAATCGCAACCAAAACAACACTCAAGCTGGAAACGGAAATGGTAATGGTCGAGGACCCGGATGCTTTAATTGTGGAGAAGTCGGGCACTTTAAGAAGGAATGCCCGAAACTGAATCAAGCCCATGGAAGAGTGTTCAACATAGGAGCAAGGGAAGCACGCCAGGATCCCAACGTTGTCACTGGTACGTTCCCTATAAATCAACGCTTTGCATCTGTTCTGTTTGATACTGGTGCCGACTATAGCTTTGTATCGTTAGAATTTAAGAGTATGCTTGGGTTAACTGCTAGTAAGTTAGATATTCCGTACTCAATTGAACTGGCTAATGGAAAGCTAGTTGAAGCCAATGAAGTCGTTAGAGGATGCGTAATTGAGTTGGGAGAACGTGAGTTCACTTTGGATCTACTACCAGTCGAGTTGGGAAGCTTCGACGTGGTAGTAGGGATGGATTGGTTGTCAAGCAACAAAGCCGAGATTGTTTGTCATGAAAAGACCATTCGCATCCCAATAGAAGATGGAGAAACGATCGTGGTTCACGGAGAGAAGCGCGATACGCCTCTGAGAATCATCAGCTGTCTGAAAGCTCGAAAGTGTTTACAAAGGGGATGTGTTGCCTTCTTGGCACACATCGTGGAAAAAGAAGCTGCTGAGCCGAGGATTGAAGACATCCCAGTGGTAAAGGAATATCCTGAAGTCTTTCCAGAAGACTTGCCAGGGTTGCCACCTCAAAGGCAAGTCGAGTTCCACATTGACTTAGTTCCAGGCGCCGCGCCTGTAGCTAAGGCACCCTACCGACTTGCGCCTTCGGAGATGCAGGAGTTGTCGATGCAGCTCTAGGAGCTGTTAGACAAGGGATTCATCAGACCAAGCTTCTCGCCTTGGGGAGCTCCAGTTTTGTTTGTTAAGAAGAAAGATGGTAGTTTTCGCATGTGTATCGACTACCGAGAACTGAACAAGTTCACAATCAAGAATAGATATCCTCTGCCGAGAATTGACGACCTATTTGATCAGCTGCAAGGTTCAAGTTTCTACTCAAAGATCGATTTGCGATCAGGTTATCATTAGCTAAGAATTCAAGAGGAAAGTATTCCCAAGACTGCTTTTAGAACTCGATATGGACATTACGAGTTTCTGGTGATGCCGTTTGGGTTGACAAACGCGCCAGCTGTTTTTATGGATTTGATGAACAGAGTTTGTAAGCCATACATCGACAATTTCGTGATTGTGTTCATCAATGATATTTTGATCTACTCGAAGACGAAGGATAAGCACGAACAACATTTAAGAGCTATTTTGGAGCTACTTAAAAAGGAGAAGTTGTATGCCAAGTTCTCGAAGTGCGAGTTCTGGTTACGTGAAGTCCAATTTCTTGGACATGTGGTTAATGGAGATGGAATCCACGTGGATACAACAAAGATCGAAGCGATAAAGAATTGGGAGACTCCAAAGACGCCAACCGAGATTCGACAATTCTTAGGTTTGGCTGGCTATTATTGAAGGTTCATTGAGGATTTTTTAAAAATCGCTCAACCTTTGACTTCCCTCACTCAGAAAGACAAGAAGTTCGATTGGGGAATCAAACAAGAAGAAGCGTTTCAGTTGTTGAAGGACAAGCTTTGTAATGCACCGATCTTGTCGCTACCCGAAGGAACGAAAGACTTCGTGGTATATTGTGACGCCTCACGTCAAGGTTTGGGTTGCGTATTGATGCAGCGACAGAAAGTTATAGCATACGCGTCACGCCAGTTGAAGGTTCATGAGAAGAATTATACCACGCACGACTTGGAGTTAGGCGCAGTGGTATTTGCGTTGAAAATTTGGCGACATTATTTGTATGGTACGCGATGTACAATCTTCACTGATCATAAGAGTCTGCAACATATATTCGACCAGAAGGAGCTAAACATGAGACAAAGACGCTGAGTTAAACTGTTGAACGACTACGACTGTGAGATCAAGTATCATCCAGGGAAGGCGAATGTGGTCGCCGATGCCCTAAGTCGAAAGGAAAGGATCAAGCCCATAAGGGTTAGGGCTCTAGAGATGATTGTCCAAACAGATCTCTCACTGCGCATTCATGCCGCACAGAAAGAAGTTCTCAAAGAAAGGAATGTTGAGGATGAATATCTCTGTGGGATGGAGAAGCAGTTGGTACCAAACGAGGAAGGAACGTTATGTTTCATGAAACGAATTTTGGTTCCTCTGTTTGGTGGATTGAGAAAGGTCATTTTCAATGAAGCTCACAAGTCACGGTACTCAATTCATCCCGGAGCGGATAAGATGTACCAAGATCTTAAGGATCTCTACTGGTGTCCAAGGATGAAAGGCGATGTTGCCGTATATGTTAGCAAATGTTTAACGTGCGCCAAAGTGAAAGCCGAATACCAGAAGCCTTCAGGTCTACTGCAGCAACCTGAAATACCCAAATGGAAATGGGAACATATTTCGATGGATTTCATAACAAAGTTGCCAAGAACGCCCAAAGGCCACGATACTATTTGGGTAATAGTAGACCGTCTAACGAAATCTGCGCATTTCTTGCCAATCAGAGAAAAAGACAACACAAGCAAATTAGCTGAGATATACATGAGAGAGGTCGTTGCACGTCATGGAGTGCCTCTCTCAATCATCTCTGATAGAGATGGAAGATTTGTGTCAAGGATTTGGCAATCCTTTCAAGAAGCATTCGGATCTCAGCTGAATCTAAGTACAACTTTTCACCCACCGACTGATGGGCAGAGTGAACGAACGATCCAGACATTAGAAGATATGCTGCGAGCTTGCGTAATGGACTTAGGTGGAAGTTGGGACGCTCACCTACCATTGGTCGAATTTTCATACAATAACAGTTATCACGCAAGTATTCAAGCCGCACCGTTCGAAGCTCTTTATGGACGCAAATGTCGATCACCGATTTGTTGGGCCGACGCAGGTGATAGACAATTAGTTGGTCCGGAAGTGGTCCAGGAAACCACAGACAATATTGCACAGATCCGAGAGCGCATCAAGGCGGCTCACGATCGACAAAAGTGTTATGCGGCTCGAAGAAGGAAACCTCTGGAATTTGAGGTAGAAGATATGGTTTTGTTGAAGGTTTCACCCTGGAAGGGTGTGGCACGCTTTGGAAAGCGTGGAAAGTTAAATCCCAGATACATTAGCCCATTCAGAATCCTGCAAAGGATTGGGCTTGTAGCATACAAGTTTGACTTACCTGCCAAACTTAACGGTGTTCATGATACATTCCATGTATCAAATCTGAAGAAGAGTCCAACACAAGAGACTGTTGTCATTCCTGCTGACGAAATTCATATTGACGACACACTCCACTTTGTTGAAGAACCCGTTGAGGTTACGGATTGGAAGATAAACAAAACACGCAGGAGTAGTGTCAAGCTCGTCAAAGTTCGATGGAATGCAAGACATGGTCCAAAATTCACATGGGAACGTGAGGATCGTATGAAAGAAAAATACCCCCATTTGTTTCCAAAGACCCCTGCGACTAGAAGCAGAGCCTAAAATTTCGGGACGAAATTTTCTTAATGGGGGGAGAATGTGACAACCCTCACAAGGTATCCGTACAAATTAATTAATATTTAATTAGTGCATAATTATTATGCTTGATTACAATTATGATTGAACTGCTTTCTGTTTTCTGATACATACATACTCATGCATCACACTTTATTACTGTCACTCCATTCATTACACACAAACAATAGTGACAAACTTGATGCACAAAGCACAGTTAGCACAGTGAGTGGATAACCCAGTAAACATGCTGACAATACTAGCACCTAGACAGACATTGTTTTGAGGCCAGTGTGAGCCAGGAATAGAATACTACACTAGTAGGGAGTGTAGGGAGGTGAGGACCATAAAATTGCGTCACTAGGTGATAGTTATAGTGCCCGGAAGTGCCTAAAACATACTTAAAGTGCAGAATTCTGCACTAAATACCAAATTCAGCATTTAACAATGCTAGTAAAGTGCAAAAACTTGATAAAATAGTCCTAGACATTTTCCAAAGTGTTGGGAATTTAACGTGTCACTAAAAATAATATAAAAGACACTTTGTAGACTAATTTAGCACTTTAACGGATCAACATCCAACCGAACAACCGGACTTTACCCGGAACATAAAAATATTGCCAAACACACTATTTTCACTTTTCTGAGCTAGTTAGGGTCCCCGAACACCCTAAAACACTTTATATTATATAACACACAATAATATACTAACTTAACCTTTCAAGTCTAACTAGATAGTTACCATACAATTACAACCCAACCCCCTACCCCCCCCCCCCCCCTAATTGACGGTCACAAGGTGTGGGGACACCCTCACCTTCTTTTGATTATTTTATTTAGATGTTTGTTGATTAAGGAACATATTGTATGGTGGATATACATGGAACTTGGTTTATAAATTAACCCATGAGATCTTGAACTTCATTTCACAAACACACATCAAACACAAGCTTTCTTCTTCCTCTTCTCCTTGAGTCACGGCCGCCACCACCATCCACCATATCACCACCATCAACTTTCATTCAAGCCATTTCCATACACTCAAAGGTGTTAGAGGTCCAACAAGAAAGCTTGGTGCAATCGGAAGCTCAAGGACCACTCTTGTTTTATTTTATCCACCACTTTTACGCTTTGTTTCTCCCCTAGCCTTGTGCTAGTAGTAAGTGCTTCAAATCTTCATCTTGTTCTTATTTTTGGTGGTTAATAGTTGATTGAATGGTAAAATATTAAGAAACTCTAAAAAAACTCAAACTAATCTTGAACATAAAGGATAAAGAGTGTATAAAGAGATGAAGTATTGTTAAATGATGTTGAAATAATGTTGATCTTGTGTTGTTGTGCTTAATACATGTTGTTTGTTAGTAGAAGTAAGATGGTTCATCACCTAGACTTGCTAGATCATGTTTAAGAACATGAACTAGTAAGATGTAAAGGTTAAAGATATGAAGGATGATGAAACCATCCACACATGAACTTGAACTTGAATAAATATAACTTTTCTTGAAAAATAAAGTTGTAAACTTGTAGATCTAAATATCTATGAGTGGTTTTTCGAAAGAACCAAGTGAAAAATATTAGTTTTGTTAAAACTTGGGTCTTGTATGAACTAAATACATTTTTAGTAAGTAAACAAGTGTATGAACACTTGTGTAACAAGAAAATTCCACAAAGAAATATTTTTGGAAATCATGATTAGAAGTTGTGAAAATACACATTCTTTAAAAATAAAGTTTTTTTTTTAGAAACTAATCATATTTTTAAAGATAACAAGACCTACTAAGTATGTTAGTAATTTGCTACATATTTTTACAAACTTTCAAGTTCATGAGTTTATGATTTAGGCTTATTTTTGTCAAGATTAGTGATTAAAGATTGTATATTGTTGATTGTTGATTTTTTGAATGATTTTACAAAAGAAAATGATATGCTAAAAGCATGGACACCTCCATTTACAGAGGAAACTCTGGTGAAATTTTTCTAGAATTACAACACTTAGAAATATTTTTCTAACAAGCGTTTGCAAAATATATTTTTAACTTGGTTTTCAAATTAAACTTCGCCATGATTTTTATTACAAAAATACCAAGTACAGGAGGTGGATTTTCGTAAATTAAATTTGTTAAATATATATTTAGAATATATATTTTATAATAAAACGTTTGTGTGATTATCTGATTATTTTGTGAACTAGAGATATATTATTTTTAGGGTAAAAATAATATAACTTGTAGATGTCATGAAATTATGGCTCCAAAATAATACCAACGCTCTCACACAATAAATATTTAAATTACACAAGTATTGTTACAACGCGAAAACGCTGAAACGTAACTTATGTAGTATTTCTGAAAAATACTCTTATATGTATATTTTGATAAGTATTATTTTAGAAAATGTATAAGGTAAAATATAATATTTTTAGGAAAAATATACATATTTTGGAATTTAAAACATTTTAGACAAGTGATTAAAATATATTTTTCAAGTGAGACTTAAAAATATATTTTCGGAATTATAACGTGTACGTGTATTATTACCCCCATCATTGGGAAGGAAATATACTTATAAAATAAATAAGAAGTGTGAATACGAAATAGTTACCTAACTATTTTTCCAAGAACGTTAAACCCTAAGCCAAGGCACGGCCATCCGTCTAATAGGCATTAGTACGTGTAGGTCGTCACGCAGCAGATTGAGTTGGAGATTGACGTTTCTGGATACGCACTTCTGTGAGTTCATGTCCGCTTTTTCTCTTTACTGCTTTCAGTTTTATACTTCGGGGGTGGAATACGTGCGACAATTATTACAAACATTTATTTACATGGTATGGTTAGCATAGGGAGGGTTTATACTACTAGATCATGTGAGGGGTGGGCACAACACTTGAGACCATTAATCCTTGTTGTAGGACCGAGGGACACAAGAGTGATAGATCTATTTGGGTGTAGCGAGCCCACACCCGTGAGGCCGGGGTGGCCCATAGAGGTGACTGTGTCTTACAGCCGAAGCCCGGTAACAAATTCGCTAGTTTTGAGTTTCCCTGCACTTTCACACACATACCAGTGGCTTTGCAACCCATTGGTGATCTCTTTTTTCCTTATTGCTACATACCAGGGACTTTTATACATACTTTAAAGGTTTATTCATACTCACTTTTGCATGAACTCGCTCAACTTTTTGTTGATTTTTCAAACTACATGTATTTCAGGAAATTAGTGGATCTGGCATGGTATGCATCATGTCAAGCTGCGTAGGAATAATGATGTCATCCGGGTTTAGGAAGTGTGACCTTTGCCTGGACGGGTCACAAGTCTTAAACCGTGTTTTTATTTCATGTCTTTCGTTATGTCGTTGAACATGTTTTCATTATGTCATGGTTGTATTTGGTTGTTGTGTCGACTTTTTAAAACAATGTTGTCGTGTTTATTTTAAAAACTTGATGAATGGATGAACATCATATGTTTTATTTTCATATAGCATTGTTATGATAATTGCTATGGTATTAAGAAGTCACACCAAATAAACCCACGCTTCCGCCAAAGCCAGGGTGTGACAGTTGGGCCGCACAGTATGATATATGGGCCTATTCTAGTGGGCCGCACACTAGAATAGCCCAAACCCTTATATAACCACACACTGGCTAAGCCCAATGCTTTTATAAGCCGCACACTATCCACTGTTATTCTAAATTGTTGATTGTTAACAGTTTATGTATACTTACATGAATTAATTGATCTACTTGTACATTACTTGATTGAATACATGTATAATATACATGACTTACTTATATATGGTCCTAATAAATGGTAACTTTAGTAGGACAAGGTTAACCAATTTAGGATAAATACTCTATCAACCAAGCAATCAAAGGTGAGTTCACACCATCACTTAGTATTCGTGGTGGTTTTGGGAACATAATATTTCGAGGGCACGGAATAGTAATTAAACAAATACTCATAAATCATGTTCTAGTGTACTAAACGACACTCTATCATGAAGTCCCTAACACTTATACCGATTAGTCGTCGTATATGGCGAACGGGATATTAGTTGATAGCGCTATTAGGTTTGACAAACATCACACCGTGCCTTGGAGGACGGGGGTGAACTAGTATGGCCTCATAACCAATCGATGATGATAGACATTGATCAAGGGCAAATGCACTATAAGTCTCAGTTTCGGTACTACACAGTTTGGTAACTTACATGGGGTAGCTCCCCGTGGCATGTTTTATAAACGGTAACTTAAACAAATGAAGTTTTGGGATAAAACAAGAACTCTTTTTAAATCATGAGCTCGCCAACTTTATGTTGACATACTGCTGCATGCTTGAAGGTCCGTAGATGCAGTGTTGGAGCTTTTGCCTGAAGGAGTGCGGTGTCATTTTGAAATCCGTTATGGACTCTTAGGCTTATGTTTTAAACTATTTTAGACCTTGTGTTTAATGCTTCCGCTAAATACTTTAACTTTATCAACGTTTTTAAACCCGGACCGATCCGGCCGGGATCCAGAAGGTGCAGCGGGCCGGTTCAGCTAGTTAGGCCGTTTCAACATTGACCCGGGGGTTGGTCCGGGATTCGGGCGGTTGGGCTGGCGGTTCTTCACAAAAGATCGGGCCGGCCAAAAGAAGCAAAAGAAGCTGTTGAAGTGAAAAGAAAAGGAGTGAAAATGGCATAGTAGAACATCTTCTGTTCAACGAGTTCTGCAAATAAAAGAAGTAAAGAAGTTTGGAAGAAGATAACCTAATGTTTAAGAAGCTTGTTGTATGTTGGAAAGTGTAAGGGGGACCAAGATAAACCGTTGGATGGAATGTGTATTATTGTGAATTAAGATATGCAAATTACAAAGTATAAATAAGGAGAATAGGATCTCACTCTCACAATAAAGACAAAATGCATATCTTGGTTTTAATATTTTGGCATACTAATTTAGACGTATAGTTCTCTTAAAACATGTTGCACTAAACTATTTATTTTTTTATTTTTTACTTTAATTTTTTTCTTTTGTTATTTCTTTTTAATTATAGGTAACTAATTTAACTTTTCGTTTCAATTTGGTTTTCTTTTTATATGATCTAAAATATTAATTAGAAAAAAGACTTTATATAAACTTTTTCGTAGGTTTCTTATCTTATTAACTAGAATGAATTATTAATGTATGTATTTTTATATAATATATGACGTAATCCAGGTCTTGAATTCGGTTGAACCGGTCGAACCGGTCCGACCTTTGACCCGGTAAGACGACCGGGTCGACCTCCGGTCCGGTCATGAAAACATGGAACTTTATTTTAAGACTTTAATGGTGATGTCACTAATCGTATTTTAAGCGTTGGTTTTACTTTAAAATTCCTTGAATATCCAATATGATTGGTGGCATGATTCAGTCAGTCGCACGTGTCGCAATAGTACTCCAAGTCTTAAAAGAAAAGGAAAAAAAAAAGATAGTACTCCAATGCTTCTGTCACTAACTACCATCGATTCTCGATTAGGAACAAAAGTCAAAAGCTTTTTTCAACAATCTGTCACAAACAAAAAAATAAAAACAGAAGTCATTGATTAACTAAACCAAGCATGAAATACCTTTTGCAAAACGTAAATAAAAAACAGATGGATGATTTTGTAAACTAAAATTGAAATCAAAATCAATATTACCATGGTTCAAATTCGTTAAAGAAAATAAACCAAACGAAAATCTAGACTGATAAAAACAAAGATGGAAGGGCACCACAAATGAACTTGAAATGAAACGGAGTCCTTTTTATGAACAAGTACAGTTGCCCTTCTACTTTATATATAGGGTTGAGAAACACCGATTAATTAAACCAAAACCCTATTGACCAACCCGAACTAATAACTCATAGCTTAGTTTTTTTCCTTTTAAGAATAAAAAATTATGGTTTAGCTTCGGCTATTCCTCGTTCCAAAACTTTGTAATTAGATTTATGGTCTCGATTCGGTCCAAAAGATTATTACTCGAATTCATTACTGATAAGTAGTTAACAAGTACTTTTGGCAACATGTAAAAAAGGAAAATCCATCTGTAGCCTAAGCAAGCAAATGCATACGTAAAACGGAAATCCGAAACTGTTGGGTTTTGGTTTGGTTTGAACCCAAAAGAGATCGATCCTGCAGGTGAAGATAACTAAACAAAAAGCAAAAGCAAAAGCAAAAACAAGACTATATACATAAGAGATGTAAACATGCAGGCAGCATGCCAACGCTTAAAACACACCCACCGATTAACCAAGCCAGATCTAAGCTCTATGATATAAAAGCAGGAGTAACCTTCAAAATCGTTTCTTGTTCCTGTTCCAAATCGAACACTTTGTCATTCATACCTTCCTTCTTATAAGCTTCAATCATAATGGCAAAAGTGGTTGCATCAGCCCTACACTGCTGCTTATCCTTCATCCTCCTGTAAACTCTCTCCATTTCAATCAGATCATCCGCCTTGGCACACGCGTAAAGCACTGCATTATGGAACGATGTATTCTCCGGTATCTCCAATTTCCCAGCTAATTCCACCATGCTTATCACCTTATGAAAGAGGCCTGCATTTGCATACCCTCTGATCAAACAACAGAACGTCTTGGTGTCCGCTCTCATACCCTCGGCCCTCATCTGGTCAAAGGTGTACTCCATGTTCTTTGCATCACCCACATCTGAAAACGCCTCTATCACATTGTTGTAGGTTGATGTGGTCCATGGAAAAGAAAGCTTTCTCATGTATTCCATGACCGTCGACATTTTATCATACATCTTTTTCTTCCCATATGCGCCTATTAAGATGTTAAACGTGCGCGTTTCAGGCTCGATTCCAAAGTTTCTGAACTTTTCATACCATCGTTCCATGGTTTCAACCTGACCCATATTGCCAAACAAGCTCAGAATTGTGTTCATGGTCCATACATCTGGTTTCGATGATGTGCTATCAAGCATTCCGAGAAGCACTTTCTCCATTAAATCAAACTTGCCCGCCTTTCCATATCCCGCAAGAACCGTATTTTGGGTGACCGTATTTGGAGTTATACATCTCTCAGCCATTTCTTGGTAAAGAGATTTAACAAGATCGAATCGTGAAGCATCAACACAGGCCTTGATGAGGATACTGAAAGTATAAACATCGGGTTGGCATAAAGGAAGCTTCTTCATTTGCTCAAGAACTTTGAACGCCTCGTCAATGAGATTGCTTCGACAGTAAGCAGCAAGCAGTGCCGTGTAGATTTGTGCGGTCGGTTCCAGTCCCTCTTCAATCATCGAGTTAAAAAGATTCCGAGCGTGTTGGGGTTGCCCACATCTCCCCACTAGAACAATCAGCTTCATATAACTTCCTTCTTTCGGTTGATAAAATGGCTGTTCCTTCAGCATCTTGAATATCTGAAATAAGAAATTAAACCTTTTTCCATCAAATCAATGCATTATACAATCGGGTTGGTTGCAAACACCGTTTTTCAGGTTTTATATATTTATACATCCCCATTACAAAAACAAGCAAATGGGATTTTAATAATTCAAACTATGACACACCGGCCAATAGCAAACTATACTAACAATGTGATTGATGGCACTCCTAATTTTCGCTTTCATTGCCAAACGCAGGTAACTTCGTCAAGCTTCGTTGGTTACATTCGCTATATTAATTATTATTATCATTATAGGGCATTAGGTTGTAGTTTGGATTATAAAATCCAATTTGCCTACATATATAAACATACTTTATCTATTTACACAAATAAAAATTAAGTCCTAAGTACTTGACTACTTGTGAACAAAAACTTAGAATAATGACTAGTCAAAATTTGGTAAAGCTTCATTCCAGACTTGAAAAAATGGCGGACATGAATAACATTTTCCCATACAAAATTGTATATATAGCTATCAAATATTAATAAGATAGTGTAGACGATTGTGCTAGCAGTATCTAATGATTGCGCTAGGAAGTAAATAGTGTTTTATATATATGTACATTTCCTTTTAGACTACGCTGATATGGGGCGCGAGGCCCATGCCACCTCACCTAAAGAGGCACAATCAACACGTTCTAGACAACATCTTAAACGAGATCCGATTGGTGCTCACAACAGTTTGGTTAGTGATTATTTTGCCGAAAATCCGCTATACAATGAAGATCAATTTCAACGCCGCTTTCGTATGAGCCGCCGTCTTCTTTTGCAGATTAGTGGCGATTTAGAGCGCGAATATACTTTTTCAAACAAAAAGTGGATGCAGGGGGTAAATTCGGATCCTCTTCGTTGCAAAAATGTACCGCCGCCATTCGACAACTAGCGTTCGGAATGACGAGCGAAGCTTGGGACGAGTATCTACGAATGTCGGTACGAACGTTTAGAGAAAGTATTCACAATTTTTGTGAAGGTATATTTGTTTTGTTTTGTTTTTTTACGTTTATTATAGTTTCTATTGTTATTCTTAATATTTCTAAGCATAGTTACCTAAATCGCTGGGGTAGCCACGATCCACGTATTGGATCGTGGTGTACCCAATCGGAAATCGTAAGCGTACCGGAACGCCATGGTCCGGCAAACCGAGTTGCGTCGGTACGGTGTTCCTAATTGCGGAGGTACGGCAATCCAAATTGATCTGGTTCAGCGAACCAAATAGACAAAGTGGACGTTCCAAATCGATTGGGTACATCGATCCATGGCTGAATTCAGACGCCAATGTTGTTTTCAGCCAGAAACTAGTAAGAAGGGGAAGAAGAAACAGCGGCTGCATATGTTTTAGGTTTTTAGGGTTTAAATAAGTTTAATTATTACAACATTTAACCCCTCTATTTTTACTAGTTTACATTTAAACCCTAAAACTTATAGTTTTTTACATAAGAAGTATGAAAGTAGTTTGTGTATTTGAACATTTAACCCTCTCAATCCTTACTAGTTTACATTTGGTCCTTAAACTAATAAATTTATACACAAAAATTATAAATTAAGATTATATATATATATATAAGCTCAGGTGAGGCGCTGAAAAATCGCAATTAAGGCTTAGCCTCACAGGGGGGAACTGAAACCTAAGCCTCAGCCACACGAGGCGGTCTGAGGCGGTGGGGCGGTGAGGCGAGGCGGTGAGGCTTAAGCCTCACCAGACTTGTGCAAATTGATCAGTTTTTTGTTTTCTGGACTATTTTTTTCGGCCCATTTAGTTTTTATTGGGCCTAATTGGTGAATCGAAGCTTACCTGCTGATCGAACCTTAGATTCCCTGCTGATCGAACCTTGGATTCCCTGCTGAAGCGTAGAATGAAAGAAGCTCTGTGTCGGCTGTTTGTTTTTTAGGTTTAGAAGATGGAGGAGCGTACAGGGGAAGGAGATAGACAAGACGGCGACTGCTTTAGTTTAGGGTTTTTATTTATTAGTAGGGACTCATTCTTTTTCTTGTTTACACCTTTTCTTTTAACTGAATTACAATTTCATCCTCCAGTTATAGATTTATCAAAATTAACCCTAGACTTTTACAAGTTAGTGCATAAAGATGTTGTATACATATATTATATAGGTTCTATATATATACATATACACACACACATTATATTATAAATTACCAATATCCCATCGATATCCCACCGCGATAACCGATATCTCAAATATCGGTCCTAGACCGATATCCAATATTTTTCCGCATTAACTGCATAGGTCATAACATTACTAGTTAGTCTAGTTTAAGTTGTTTGAACTATTTTATGATGTTTGTTTTATGTTTAAACCTTGTTTGTTGAAATATTTTCTATTTATGATGTTTGTTTTATGCTAATTTGTGATTTTTATGAGACATCTATATATTTTTTTAATTTTTTTTAATAATGTTTTGAGGCTTACGCCTCGACCTGCCTCGAGGCTTACGCCTCGTGAGGCTAAGGGAAAACGCCTCGATACCCGTTTTAGCCTTTTTAAATTACAAATTTTGCCTTTTATCTATATATTATATTTCGGGTGGTGTCTTTTGTCTTTAAATTGACGAGTTTTATACTTATTGTTTTAAAATCTTGCATGGTATGTTCTTTAGGCCTAACCTAGTTATTTTTTTCTTTTAAATCAAATCATGTGCAAGGCACATGAGCGTATAATTGTCTTTTTACCCCATTATTTAAAAACACAATTTAAAGAAAAAAATATATCAATAAAGACTCATCAGTTTCTCTCTCTAAACAAACAAACCCTCTCCCCTTCCTCCCTCTCTCTCTCTCTCCTATATCTACAACTAGGTTAAAACCCGTGTGGGACACGGGGTTAGGTAACAAAAAAATTGAAATTAGATTAAAAATTATAACATACAAATAGATATCGTATTTACAAATTTTTAGTCTATAATTACATATCAGATTTACATTCACAACTAAGAGCATTCACATTGTATCCATCGTTTTCATCTATAAAATTACACTAAAAATCACTACAATTCTCTCTCATTTTCAATTAAATAATAGAGAAAAATGCTCGGATAGTCCCTGTGGTTTATCTATTTTTCACCTTTAGTTCCTAACTTTCTAAAATTACTGCTATAGTTCTCAACTTTTGCAATTTTGTTCCCGGATAGTCCCTAGCGTGGATGAGGGTTAGTTTTTTATGTTAAGTAGGTGTGAAATGACAAGATTGCCCTTATTATCAATAAATATAACCAAAACTCTCAACCAATTATAATATTAAAAAAATAGTGACCCCCACCTTATCCTATCCATATCCCCATACCCACACCCACCCCCTCTTTTCCCTTTCTTTCTTCCTCTCTCTCGTCTGCAACACCAATTAAACCACTTTCACCATAATTAAACCACCACAACCATATAACACCATAAGTTCAAACAAAAATTCACCAAGATTCAAAGTCCAAATCAGAAACACCTCAAACGCCTCACCGAAACACCCGCAATTCCCATACATGTGCACAATATTGTTACATATATAATCATCAAACAATAACCCTAACTTCAAAACTCTCCCATGAAGCTGAGCTCCATTTTTACACAAACCCAGTTCAGTATACGCCTTGAAAACCGAAGGGTAAGTGAGATTATCTAGATCAACAACCGAATTACACAACATTTCAATAAACAATGAAATGGCCATACTAGGGTTTGAGCTTCTGGAGAAGCCTCTGATGATGGTGTTTGATATTGGAGCATTTGGTTTCTAGAAGGGAGAGGTATGGTTGTTCTGAAATGAATTTGGATATGAAGGTTGAAGATGGGAGTGGAGTCAACGAGCAGATGCAAGGCACCATTTTCCCGTTTTTTTGTTGGATTACAGTAAGCTGTTATCATTTAAAAAAATACTGAAGACGGTGGAGATGATGTGAAGCGGTGGAGAATGGTGGTGGTGGTGGTGGTGATGATGGTGAGGAATGGGGACGATGAAGTGGATGGGTGGGTCCCACATAAATTCTAAAATATTAATTATATTTTTTTTACTTTTTAGTTATTAATTTGACACTAAGGGCAATCTCGTCTTTTCACACCCACTTAACATAAAAAAACTAACCTTCATCCACGCTAGGGACTATCCGGGAACGAAATTGCAAAAGTTGGGGACTATAGCAGCAATTTTAGAAAGTTAGGGACTAAAGGTGAAAAATGGACAAACCACAGGGACTATCCGGGCATTTTTCTCTAAATAATATTTTTATATATTTTCAATAAAGACTCATCAGTTTCTCTCTCTAAACAAACAAACCCTTTCCCCTTTTCCTCTTTCTCTCTCCTCTATCTACAATCTGAAACCCTCGTTTCCTCCATCAATTTTTATAATTCCTCCAAAAATCCTTGACTTAATTACCCATAATGATTAGCCCTAGAATCTGGTACAAAAAATAATATACATACTCTAGAAACCCAAGCTTTTGAAGATGTAAACGGTGATGATGGATCATGGCAGGTGGGCAGGTGGTGATTGATGATGATGGTTTCGATGATGAAGGAACCGATGGTGAATAACGAGAATGACGATGGTTAATTTCGTTGATGATGGTGGTTTCCGGGATAACGGTAGGCGTTTCACGGTGGCGTTAGGGCTTTTGGGGAGGACTCGATGATGACAGTGGTGGTTGAGCACAGTAGTTCTGGTGGCGATGACATGTGACGGTGGAAAGTTTCAAGTTCATTAGGTGGTGGCCAGTGGTGGAATCAAAACCCTTTGGTGGAAGAGAGGATTTTGAATGACACTGTAGTAATGAAATTAAATTTTGGTAAGTTTCTTCCATCAAATGTTATGAAAATAGTTGTGTTTTTTGTGTGGTTGGCTCACATATCCGCCTATAATCATCATCTGGAAATGTGTTTGAAAGAATTGATTGTGTTATTGTCAATTTATGAATTTAATAGGAGACTTTCTGGTTTGTGTTTTCTACAAGGAAATGTCTTGAAAATTTCCAAGAATTAAAGTGTTAGATGACATTATTTATGAAGTTACGACTAGGTTTCTGTTTATATCCAATGTATATTGTGACATTTGCACACTTTCAATCTTTATACAATTCTGAACATTGTTGTATTTAATAAAATCTTGTGTTTTATTTGCAGGAATGTATAACTATTAGTCATTATACAATCCTGGACATTTTTATTCAATAAAATCTTGTATTTTATTGGTAAGAATGCAAAATTTTCAATCGTTGCACAATTTCGATCATTTTCGTGCTCTATAAAGTTTTATACTTTATTTACGAAACGCATAACCGTACGATCGAACGAACCGACATCCACGACATTTCCAGACAAAATCCAAGATACATATGCCTTAACACCTTTATATAACCTAAATATGGGTTAAAAGGGGTTTATTATCCCTTGCGATTGCGCCTTCTGATTACCACGTTTACTAGGCGAAGTGGCGAGTCAAAGTTTTTATTTATTAAAAGTCAAAGATGCGCATAAGTGCATTTTACGACGAAACTGTTTTCAGATTTTAAAACTCAAAGTTTTGACACCAAATCAGTTTTATAACTTAATTAGACATGTTCCAACATGTCTAACTCGTCATTTCTAGTTTAGTGCTTTTATTTGGGTCGTAAGTCGAATGGTTTGACCACCGCTTTGACTTTTGAATCCGACCCATTTGGTCAATCTTAGGATTCGACCAAGCCCATTTTTATGACCATAGTCATATAGGGAATAACCCTCTGAGGTTATTCCTTATGGTCATAAGGTTTGGTTAGTTATATGATAAGTCGCTTTTATGTTCTTTTAAATTGACCAAAATACCCTTTTTGCGCATAAATTGGTTTTAGGCATATGTAACTAAAGTTTTGACATCTAAACTGATGTTATAACATAATCAACCTTGTTTTGGCATATAAGACTCATCATAGGACATATTTGACCATCCGATCTTATAATTACACTTATAACCCGTTAAAGTAGCGTAAACTACTTTAGCGAGTCATAACGGGTCAAAAGCACTTAGGATGTCACACCCTGACTTTTGCGGAAGCGTGATTATGTGTGACTTGCTTAATATCATTGCATTCAACCATAACAAATAATTATATGATAAAACCAAGATGTTCATCCATAGATTAAGTTTCAAAACATTACAAACAACATTGTTTAATAGGAATCCGAGACTTCAAATCCATATTACAAACCATTCAAATTGTTTAGAGTTCCATAAGGACTCGACAAAAGACTCTACTAAAAGCTAGGCTTTGAACTATGTATCTTATCCAGGATAAGATACACAACCCAAACCCTCTGACACAGGATGACATCTTTTATTAGTGACACGACTTGAAAACTTCAGCGCCTGCCAGATCCATATTTAGTTTCCTGAAATACATGTAGTTTGAAAACATCAACAAAAGTTGAGCGAGTTCATGTGTTTTGTATGTGTGCACGAATAAACCTTTGTAATCATTGTAAGTACGTATGTTTTGTAAATCACGGTATGAAAGCAAACAAGGAAACAGATCAATTAATGGTTTGCAAGGCCATTAACATGTGTGCAACGGCGTAGGAAGGCTCAAACCTAGCAGATTTTGTACCGGGCTTCTGGCTGGAAGACATAGTCACCTCATGGGCCAAATCCCGGTCCTCATGGGTGTGGGCTCGCTACACCCAAATAGATCTATCACTCATATCCCTTGGTCCTTATACGAGGATTAATGGTCTTAAGTGTGCGCCTACCCATTCACATGATCTAACAGTTCATTCCTTAGCTAATTTGTAAACGTTTGTAAACATTTTGTAACATGCATTTCACCCCCGAAGTTATAAAACAGAAAACAGTAAATAAAAGGGGGGACATGAACTCACAGTCTTGCGTTCAAAGCATATCATTTTCTTTTATAAATCATCACAATCAACAACAAATCAACCAATACTTACCAATTTGCCAAAATCAAGCCTTAATCACTACTTCATGAACTTGAAATTTTATAAAAAATTATAGTAACTTACTAGTGTGTTTAGTAAGCTTAGTTACCCTTTAAAGTGTGGTTGTTTATTTAAAAACATCATTATTGAAGAATTTAGGTGTTTACAACTTGTAAATCATTTTTCTAAAAATATTTCTTCTTGGATTTTTCTTGTTAAATACATAATCCTACACTTGATTAACCACTAAAAATGTGGCTAGCTTCTTTAAAACCAAGTTTATGTAAATCTTGTAGTTTTAACTTAGTTTCTTGAAAAATCATCCTTAAAATCATATGTTTATAAGACTTATATCACACTTTGATCATCATACTTCAAGAAAAAACATTAAATCTTTCAAGTTCATGCTTTACATAAGTATGATCATAACATAATCATCCTCTCATCTTGCTAGATTATGTCTTTAATCACTATCTAGCAAGATCATATGATGTTTAACATCATTTACATAAACAATCATCAATCAACAAGCATAACAACACTTAAACAATATGTATTCTTATGATTTTTAAGCTTATGTTCATGATTTATGTTCTTGATCATTAGTGTTCTTCAAGATTAGTTACTTGTATCATTCTTTAACCAAGCAAAACAACCAATTGATGCCGTTATAGAAGAATTTCCACCTATGGATGAGAATTCGGAATTAGAAATGGATAATGTTGTTTGGACTCCTACCGAAGCTGGGACTCAAGCCCAGGCATGGATCTGGTTCGAGAAAGGGTGGACCTTTTTTTCTTTTACTTCACAGAGCTTTTCGTCTCCTTGATAGCTGGAAGTTCTCCAAAAGTATGAAAAGCTGGAGGACTTTGTACCATCCATTCCGGTGTGGTTGGATTCTGTTCAACAGCCCAAGGACTTGGAGCGCATCTTTTGTAAAATGGAGTGTAGATGATCTTACTACTAGCTCAAGGCTAGGGATGATCACAAGATGAAGATGAGGAGGTTAAAAGCTTGTATGAGAGATCCTTTAACTTCCAAGAGCTCCCAACTTCTTTGTATAGCTTCTTACACCTTTGCATGCTTGAAGAATGGACGAAGATTGAAGGATGAAGGTGGTGGTGTGTGGGTGTGTTTTCGGCCGAGAGTGGGAAGGGGGGAAGAGAGAAGAGTTCAAGTGTTTGTTTGAAATGAGAATGATGGTTATGATCTTGAAGTTAAACTTATAATCTTCCAACATGTTATAATCTAGTGTGTATTATGTTGTAAAAGTTGAAACAAGATCTAATATATTAATCAAATAAAATCAAGGGGTGGGGGCCACATTATGGCCGTAAATAGGTGGGGGGTCTAGATTAGGGTGTAATGTTAAGTTGGTTATCTAGTTAGATTTCAAGTGAATTAGTTAGGTGTTTAGTTATTATGTGATTATATAGTGTGTTATGATGTTCGGGGACCACAACTAGCTTGGAAATGTCAAAACAATGCTTCTAGTGAAAATTTGGTGTTTCGGGTAGTGTCCGGTTGTTCGGTTGGTTACCAGTTCGTTAAGGTGCTAAACTATGCAGTTTAGTGTGCTTTATGTTACCGTTTGTGACAGTTTTGATTCCCGACACTTAGGAAAGCATTCTGGACCATTTAACCATATTTCTGCATGATATTTAGTTATTTAAATGCTGAATTGTGCTGAATTTTGCTAAATTCAGCAATTTATGTAAGTTTTAGACACTTTTTGGCACTTAAACTAACACTAGGAAGGCAGTTTTATGGTCCTTACTTCCCTACACACTATATTAGTGCAACTCTTGGTTTCTGGCTCATTCTGTATCCCAATACCATGTCTGTCTATGTACTGAACTCCTCATCATTTTTCTGATTTATCTAATAACCGGGCTAACTTTGTTTCATGCATCATTTGAATCAATAAGTGTTGTATGCAATTATGATATGACATTATGCAATATATGATGCACATGTATATATGATAACAAAAATCAGAAAGCAATTCAAGTCATTAATTGTAAATCAGCACAGTCATTAAGTCATAATTACTGTTTAATAATTGTACAGATACATGCAAATTTTGACAGTTGTCACATTGTCCCCCTGTTAAGAAAATTTCGTCCCGAAATTTTAAGCTTTACTATTAACTACAGGGGAGTTAGGGAACAAATGTGGGTATTTTGCTTTCATACAGTCTTCACGCTCCCAAGTAAACTCTGGGTCGTTATATGCATTCCATCGAACCTTGATAAGCTTAACACTACTCCCCCGAGTCTTGTTAACCTTTCAATCTGTAATCTCAATGGGTTCTTCTATAAAGTGCAGTGTGTCGTCAATGTGAACTTCATCCGCAGGGATGACCACTGTTTCTTGCGTTGGACTTTTCTTCAGATTAGATACATGAAATGTATCATGAACACCATTAAGTTCTGCTGGTAGCTCCAACTTGTATGCTACAGCACCAACCCTTTCCATGAACGGCCCGATAAATCGTGGGTTTAACTTGACACGCTTCCCAAAGCATGCCACACCTTTCCAAGGTGAAACTTTTAAAAACACCATATCACCCACTTAAAATTCCAAGGGTTTTCGTCTTTGGTCCGCATAACTCTTCTGTCGATCACGAGCCGCCTTGATGCGCTCTCGGATCTGCATGATCTTATCAGTTGTTTCTTGGACCAGTTCGGGACGAACCATCTGTCTATCACCTGCATCTGCCCAACATAACGTTGATCGACACTTGCGTCCGTAGAGAGCCTCGAACGGTGCAGCTTGAATGCTTGTATGGTAGATGTTGTTATAGGAGAACTCAACCAAAGGCAGATGAGTATCCCAACTGCCACCTAAATCCATTACACAAGCACGTAGCATATCTTCTAGCGTCTGTATCGTTCTCTCGCTTTGTCCGTCCGTCTGCGGGTGAAAAGCAGTACTTAGATTCAACTGAGAACCAAAAGCTTCTTGAAAGGATTGCCAAATCCTTGACACAAACCGTCCATCTCTGTCCGATATTATTGAGATAGGCACTCCATGACGCGCCACTATCTCTCTGAGGTAACTCTCAGCTAGCTTACCAGTGTTATCCTTCTCTCTAATCAGTAAGAAGTGCGCAGACTTCGTCAAACGATCCACGATTACCCAAACCGTATCATGACCTCTGGGAGTTCTGGGTAACTTGATGATGAAGTCCATAGAAATCTGCTCCCATTTCCACATGGGTATTTCTGGCTGTTGCAGAAGACCTGAAGGCTTCTGATACTCGGCCTTCACCTTGGCACAAGTTAAACACTTTCCAACATACGTAGCAACATCACCTTTAAGTCTTGGCCACCAATAATAATCCTTCAAATCTTTGGTACATCTTGTCCGATCCTGGATGGATCAAGTACCTCGATTTATGAGCTTCATAAAAAATAACCTCTCTAAGACCACCAAAAAATGGAACCCAAATACGTCCCATGAAATACAAGGTTCCTTCCTCGTTGGGTACTAACTTTTTCTCTATTCCTCTGAGATATTCGTCCTTAATGTTCTCTTTCTTAAGAGCTTCCCTTTATGCCGCACGAATACGCAACGAGGGATCTATCTGAATAATCATCTCTAAAGCCCTAACCCTTATGGGCTTGATCCTTTCCTTCCGACTTAAGGCGTCTGCTACCACATTCGCCTTTCCTGGACGATACTTGATCTCACAGTCATAATCATTTAACAACTCAACCCATCGTCGCTGTCTCATGTTAAGCTCTTTCTGGTCAAATATATGCTGAAGGCTCTTGTGATCTGTAAAAATAGTACATCGAGTACCATACAGATAATGTCGCCAAATCTTCAGAGCAAACACCACTGCGCCTAACTCCAAATCATGCGTGGTGTAGTTCTTCTCATGGACCTTTAATTGGTCTGAAGCATAAGCGATAACCTTTTGGCATTGCATTAACACACAACCCAATCCCTGACGCGAGGCGTCACAATAGACCACGAAGTCGTCGGTGCCTTCGGGTAGGGATAATATAGGTGCATCATAAAGCTTATTCTTAAGCAGCTGAAAATCTTTTTCTTGTCTGTCTCCCCATTCATACTTCTTATCCTTTTGAGTGAGGGAGGTCAGCGGTTGGGCGATCTTGGAGAAATCCTCAATGAACCTGCGATAGTAGCCTGCTAAACCCAGAAACTGTTGGATCTCGATCATGGTGGGATCCACATGAATACCATTTTCATTTACCACGTGACCGAGGAACTGCACTTCGTGTGACACCCGGCTTTTCAGGCCGTACCGTACAATTGTAACACGTGTTGTGAATAGGTAACAGGGCCGTATTTGACTGGTTATGATGTTTATATGTGAAATTTAATGATTTGGTAAAATTAAACTTTGACAAAAATTATGTTGGCAACAGTAAGATAAACGCTTATTGCGTAACGGTTAAAATGCGAAACGAACGTCGGAGACCACCCGATTAGTGTTAAAATCCTAAAAATAGTCTGTTATGATTAGAATAATTATTTTAATCAAATTTGTTGGACTCTATATGCCCAAGACACATATTAAATTGATGTGGCTAGTACGTTATGATCCAAGTCGAGTCATACCCAATAACAAGCTAGACAAACACTTATATTATTTATTTGTGATATGATCAAACAAATAAATATTAACACTTACAATATTTAGAAATTGGTGTTCTAAATAATTACACTTGAGAAACTAATAAATTATATGGATAATTTATTTTGAGAGAATATTTTATTTTGTTATTTAATGGGTTAAATAACATTTTAAAAGGTTGTATAAAGTCTTGCATTTATGTAGTGTTATATTTATAAAAGTTATAAATATATAAACCAAGACTTGAATTTTATAAAAGAAATATTTTTTTTATAAATAAGTGCCCCCCCCCCTGTTTTGTCTTACCAAGATGAGATCTTGATCCAATCACAATTCATGCTTTTGCATGTGTTAGAGAGAATGTGATTGGGTGGTCTAACCAAGACTTTGGGTCCAATGGGGTTTCATGCACTTACATGTGTAAGTTGGCACATGATTGGTCATGGTGGGTGGCAATTCTCTCTCATGGCTCTATAAATACTTGTATGACAAAAATGCAAGATATGAACTTGCAAGAACTAGAGAAATAGCTCTCTAATTTTCGGTCATCATAAGTATCATTCAAGTGTTCAGTTTTGAATTTTAGTGTTGAAATCCTAGCTACAATCGTAGTGTTTGTTGGAAGGCTTGGGGTATACAAGCTTGAGGTCTTCTACACTTGAAGGCAACCGTTCAAGAAGCATCATTCGTTTCATTTCTCTTTACTCCTTGGAAGGTAGTATTCTAAACACTCTATGGTTGTGTTTTATTTTGATAGCATGCATGTTCGTATATGGATCCGGGATTGGGTTTTACATATAAAATGAGTTTTATATCTTGTAAGTAACATGTTTTAAAATAATTATTTCCGCTGCGTTTTTATTTTATATGGATAAAATACTTTGATAAACATGTGAAAAACGATTCAACAGTGGTATCAGAGCCGCTTATATGAGTGCATGCTTCATAGGATATGAAATTTTCGGGTTTGGTTAAAACCCTATGGCCGAAATTTTATATATGGTTATCCTTTTGTTTTTCAAGATTATTTTAATACATGCATAAAAGTATCTTGAAAAATTATGTCATTTGGATGATTTGTTTGTTTGGACAAAAACCCACTTTTTCGGTTTTTTCATTCTTGACCGAAAAGTAGATTGTAAAAAGGAAACCATTTTGCTTCTTGAAATTAATATACATGTATATATTTGGATATATATATTTTGGTGCATATAACCTAGCCATGACCTTGTGTTGAAAGATTGTGTTGTGATTTATTTTATTAATTATTCAATGGGTTGTAATAATTATTATTTTGTTCTTGCATTTTAAGATATGTAATTTATTTATTTTTCCATTTGGTATGTAAAATAAATAGATTAGGTGCATTTTATTTTACTAGAAAAATGTATTAGGATATATTTTGTAAAAGAAGATGCACACAAAAATGCGGTTTTTGGTTTGGACCATAATATTCGGTCCAAAGAACCTCATCGTTCTTAACGGGATTTTAACCCGATAACCAAAACACATTTTTGAAGTCCAAAAGAGTTTGGAGCTGAATATAAAAGACTTTTGGAAGCTCAAAGAAAGTGGAGAAATCACAACACGAGAAGGAGACTTGAAGCATTTGGATGCGGGATCAAGTGGGAGTTCAACGACACATTTCTTGTGTCATTTTTCACCCTTTAGGAAGGACCTTTTGGCACACTTGTTTCGGCTAACAAGTGTGGTCAAAATCGTTGGCTATGGTTATGCACCTATTGTTAAGTATGTTGTGCTTGTGTGGTTGCTTATTTTATTGTTTGGATGATATTTGGATATGCATGCTTAACAAACTAATAATCAACAACAAGCTTAAAATTGGTTCTTTAAAAGATCATTAAAATTGGTTAATAAAAGGTTATTAAAAATTAATGATTTTATAATAAAATGGGTTTTATTAAAAAGAACCTTGAAAATTTATTTTCACTAATGTACCAAGGATTTGAATGCATGCAAATGTATGGTACATAAAGTTTTCTAAACTAGAATTTTGAAAACTCAAAAATCCCTTTTATAAAACAAGTCAAACACCATCCTTTTATACAACACTCGAATCACTTGGGAACTCTTTTGTGGGATAAAGGTCACCTATGCAGTTAATAGCGGCGCTATAGCGCGCTATAGCGGTGTAGCGGAGGTCTGGCATCATAGCGGTCCAAATAGCGGTTGGGCATAGCGGTTCCGCTAATAGCGGCGCTATAGCCCGCTATTTGACCGCTATATGTAGTCCTTTATAGCGGCTGAAGCAGTGATATTAGCGGTCAGCCTTGGTTAAGGTCTTGGAAGCAGTTCATCATCATCAGAGTCATAGTTGTTACCTCGTTTGGAACCAAAATTGGGGCTAGGGCTTCTTTCTTGTGCTTCTTGTGCACCATGTCTGATGAGAGGGGCTGTAATGAAAGAGGGGCTGTAATGAAAGAGCGGCAGTAATGAAAGAGAAGATAGGGTTAGGTTTAATCAAGTTTGGGTATTTTTAACATTTAACCCCCTCTATCTTTCATAACTTTACATATGGTTCCCAAACTTGTAAATTTGTATACAAAAAGTATAAAGTTAACTATATATTTAACATATAACCCCCCTCCATCTTCATTAGTTTATATTTAGTCCTCATACTTGTGAATTTATATATAAACAATATAAAATTAATGGTATATGTATATAATATATATAAAAATACATAAATTATGCATGGTATAAAAATTACCGCTATATCACCGCTATACCACCGCTATAACCTATATATCGTATAGCGGACCTTGACCGCTATCCGCTATTTTACCGCTTTAACTGCTTAGAAGGTCACCTAACCACATTTGAGGGAACTTGTATATTCGAGGTGGGTTTACCATGTTTGTGGGATAAAGGTCACCTAACCACTTATGTGAATAAACTCACACGTGTGTGTAAGTTGGACGACTTGATTTGGAAACCATGAACTTAGGGTCACCGAAGCATGGCGAACAAAAGGTGTTGATGGGATTAAACATGCCAACTAAACATATAGATGTTTAACTGATCCCATATGGCTAGAAATTGCACAGAGTTGCAATTGTCAAATGTTGACTACCTTGTTAATTTAATTTAAATAGAGGGATAAAGCTCACCTAACCAATATTTAAATGTAACGTTGGATTCTAGATTTTAATTATTAATTGTCTATGAGACACAAAAGGGTATTAATGATTAAAATATAATAATATCGAAAATACTAAAATTGAACCTTGTTAAATTTTGTAGATGGCCGCTAACAATATTACCTAAACCGTTCGTAACCTATCACTAAAATCAATCCTTGAAAAGGATCGTATCAATCAAAACACTTTATGGATTAATATCGAAACTTAAGAATCGTTCTCAAGTAAGAAAAGACATCCTATGTGTTGAACGATCCTAATCCCGATGAACATCTTATAGAAGATAAGGATGCCTATAACGATTGGATTAAGTATCTCGAGGATACTACGCAGCCTCTTGCCTCATGTTAGGAATTATGATTCCCGAGATTCAAAAGGTTTTGAACATCATGAGCATACGACATGATTACCCAATTGTAGGAAATGTTCCTAAGGGTAGAACGCTTCGAAACGGTTCGAGCGCTTCATGCATGTCGAATGGAGGAAACCCAATCGGACTCATCTTATGTCTTTAAGTTGAAAAGCCACATTGATCACCTCGAAAGGCTCAATATGGATAAAAGGGTTTTATCCATTCTAACGATCAATGAGGATGGCAACAAGAAAGGGCATCACCCCGACACCAAGGCAAGTGTTGCAAATGAAAGGGGAAATTCAAAGGGAAAAGAAAAGAAAGGCTAAAGCGCAACCATCGAAACCAAAAGAAGAGAAGGCAAAGATTGCCACGAACGATCCATGCTTTGAATATGGTGAGATAGGGCATTTAAATAGGAATTGTCCAACCTATCTCAAAGAGTTGAAAAACAAGAGGGATGCTAGGCAAACCTCAGGTACAATCTTAATGATACATATTGACCTTAATGTTATTTCTTCTAACACATGGGTATTAGATACCAGATGTGGAACTCATGTTTGCAATTCGTTCTAAAAGGTTCAAAAGAAATAAACATTACAAGAAAGGAGATTATGTTTTGAAACTTCCAAATCGTTTGGAAATTGTTTTAAAATATCTTGAATGCTCCTAGTTTGACTAGGAACATTATTCAAGTTTCCCTTATAAGACAATATGGTTATGACTTAAAGTTTGCAAACATTGACATTTATATCGATGAATGACATGTTTTACTTTAAACCTATGCCTTCAAATGGTATTTATGAATTGGTTCATAATAATACATCATTTGATAGTTTAATGTACCAATCAATCACCAAGAAACAAAAAAACGGTTTTGAGTAAGACCTATTTTTGGCGTTATCGCCTTGGTCATATAAACAGATATCGAATGAAAACACTTCGAAAGAATTGTCTTTTGGAAACAAATGAAAATGTTTCATTTGATATTTGCGAATCTTGTTCACAAGGTAAAATGACTAAGAAACCCTTTAATGGGAAAAGGGCAAAAGATTTATTAGGAATCATACATTTGGATGTATGTGATCCTTTTAAGCCAAAGATTAGGAATGGTGAAATATACTTTTACCGACAACTACAGTAGTTAAGGTTATGTGTACTTGACACAAAGTTGAAGTTTTGAAATGTTCAAAGTCTTCAAAAGGTGAAGTACTAAATAAACTCTTTTAAAGATCTTCATTTCGATAGAGGAGGAGTCGAACTCTATTAGATATGGTTCGATCTATGATGGCTAGGGGCGCATTATCTCTATCACTTTGGGGTTACGCTTTGCTCTCCGCGGCCCGTAAGGCCCCAACCAAGAAAGTGGATATGACACCTTTCGAAATATGGAATGGAAGGGCTCCATCATTAATCATATTTAAAGGTATGGGTTGTGAAGCTTATGTTAAGCAATACACTCCAAAAAAAATTGGAAGTCCGATCCACTAAGTGTATCTTCGTAGGATATCCTAAAGATGGTATAGGATATTATTTCTACGATCCAACAGAGCAAAAGGTATTTGTTACTCGAAAGGCTGAGTTCTTGGAAGCTAAGTTCCTTATGGAAGGAATTAGTAGAACACTGGAACTTGATGAGGATCAAGAACCACAAGCCAATACACGTTTGGTTGCTACTAGCACTCAACAAGAGGATTGTTGAAAACGATCAAGTGGTTGATCATTACACACAAAACATTCGCAGATCTGGTAGAATAAGTAGTCCACCTAAAAGATATGGATTTTTCATGGATGGATGCTACGTGGTAGATTCGGGTGAACCTACCACATACCATGATGCAATGTCAAAATCTGATTGCGACAAATGGCTTGAGTCTATGAACGTAGAGATGCAATCCATGTATGACAAACAAGTATGGGAATTGGTTGTACTACCTCTTAACTCCAAAGTAGTTGGAGATAAGTGGGTTTTCAGGAAGAAAATAGATATGCATGGTAACTTGGATACTTATAAAGCGAGACTTATAGCAAAAGGTTTCACTCAAACTCAAGGGGTTGATTATGATGAGACTTTTTCGCCTGTGGCGATGCTAAAGTCAATAAGGATATTGTTTGTCATACCTGCATAATGTGATTATGAGATTTGGCAAATGGATGTCAAAACAACTTTCCTTAATAGATATCTTGAGGAAGATGTCTATATAGTTAAGCCTGAAGGTTTTGTCGGTCCAAAACATCCTAACAAAGTATGCAAGTTAAATAAATCAATCTATGGATTGAAACAAGCATCTAGAAGTTGGAATCACTGTTTTGATGAAGAGATTAGGGAATATGGATTCATCAAGAACGTCGATGAAGCTTGTGTGTATAAGAAGGCTAGTGGGAGCATCATCACTTTATTAGTATTATATGTTGATGACATTCTACTATTTGGAAATAACATTCCAACCATGGAAGGTGTAAAAACCTAGCTTGGAAGTTGTTTTTCCATTAAGGATCTTGGTTAAGTCACCTATATTTTGGGAATAAAGATCTATAGGGATAGATCAAGGCGCTTGATAGGTTTAAACCAAAGTGCATACATTGACAAAGTCTTGAAAAGGTTCAAGATAGAGAACTCTATAAAGGTTTGGTACCCTATTCAAAGAGGGGACAATATTGAGTGCGTCTCAATGTCCAAGCTCAAAGGATGAGCAAGAAAGAATGAAAGGAATTCCATATACGCCAGCTATAGGATTCATTATGTACGTAATGATATGCACTAGACCGGACAAGTTATGCGCTTTAAGCATGACGAGAAGATACCAGTAAAATCCAAATAACGGTCATTGGATGACTGTTAGAAAGTATATTGAAATACCTTAGAAGGACTAAGGATATATTTCTAATATATGGATCTGGTGAAAGGACCTCGTTGTAAAGGGTTACATGGATACGAGTTTCCAAACTAATCGAGATGGTTCTCGATCACAATCAGGGTAGCATTGACCACTACAGAATCAGAATACATCGCCGCTTCTTTAATTGAGATAATTCATATGGATCTACCACTTGAATTATTGCCGATCTAGGGGTAGTCCCTATCATTCAGGACCCCTAGAGATCTTTGTGATAACGATGGTACGATTGCTCAAATCAAGGTACCTCGAGTACATCAAAAGACAAGGCACATTGAGCGGATTTTCAACTACATAAGGGATGAAGTTGAAAAGGGGAAAGATATGTATTCGCAAAGTTCACACTGATCAAAATTGTCACACCCCGACCATGTATAGCATACAAAACGTGGCGGAAAACATCGGGGAGTGTTGTAACAGAATTAATTGTTTCACAACCATGGCATACAAAGTTATATTTTATTTATTAAACAAGAGTGTTATATTGTCTTAAACAGGAAACAAAGAGTTTATAACATAATTAAACAAAGTCTATCTTCATTTTAAGTCTCTAAGGCACAGGTCCGCCCTAGTGTCACGATCAACATCCTACGCAAAAGCTCCTGAAAACACATGTGAAAATAGGTACGTCAGCATAAAAATGCCTGTGAGATACATAGGATTTGTGAAAAGAGGATTCATGACTTATTAGTTTAGAAAAAGTTGTTTAACAAAGGTCAGTCACGAACCTTGTAAATTGTTTTGTTTTGTAAATCATTCAAAAAGCGATGATATGTATAAATAAGAGAATAATGTAAGGTTAAATGAATAACCAAGAAAAATGAGTTTGTATAAGATAAGTTGTTTTGTAAATCAATGTCTTGTGAAAATAAGTTGTTTATGTAAAACGTAATATGTCAAATATTGAAATGATTTAAGTAACGCTACGACATGTAATATCATACAAACACTTGTTTATAGGAAGTACCAGCGGCGTATCCACCATGCTTGTATCATATTACACACGCCTCGTTACTCAAATCACTTACTCAAACCAACCACCAATGTAAATTGTTTATGTATAAATGAATTGTCATGTGTTAATGTGTAAACCAAATTGAAATGTCTATGTCCAATGTAAACCACTAATTGTGTATATCAATGTCAAACTGTTTATGTTTAATGTAGATCATGTAATGTATACCCAAAGATATCATGTATGGTAAGTGAAATATATCAACTAAACCATATGTGAAATGCACAAAAACAAGGTATTGAAGTAAAACATGGTTTAAATCAAAGTTATGTTTTGTGGAACAGATGCATGCTATACTGATACAAACATTTATGCGGTATTGTGAAAATGCATACATCCAAGCCTTGAGACTGTGGCGATAAACCCTTAAACAAATTAAAGGTTTATCTAAGTTATGTTTATCGAATTCGGTCATTCCTTCCAATCCAAACAAACCCAGGATTTCAGGAACGGGAGTTGTCAATTCTTATGGTACCACTACCTACTAACGAACGGCGTAGCTAATGTTAATGAATGTATTGTTCCATTGTAAACAACCCAAATGTCATACCAAAATGTAAACATGTTATGAAAACAACTGTACTAAGTATGCACACAATGGGCGTACCTAGCATGAAATGTAATGTGAAACAATGTACTAAGTATGCACACAATGGACATACATAGCATGAAATGTAATGTAATGTAAAACAATGTACTAAGTATGCACACAATGGACATACATAACATGAAATGTAATGTAAAACAATGTACTAAGTATGCACACAATGGACATACATAGCATGAAATGTAATGTAAAACAATGTACTAAGTATGCACACAATGGACATACATAGCATGAACACAATGAAATCATGTACTATAAATGTACTAATGAACATAGCAAGTATATGATGTGAAAGCTGGAAAGCACGAAAGTAACAAGTAGGCACATGTGTTTCACCCCAAAACGTTTGGAAAACAGTAAAAGAGGGGTCTATGTACTCACTTGAGATTGCTCAGAAGTCCTAAGATAACCACCAAGCAATGCTAGAGATCACGTAATCAAACGGCACCTAATATAGGTAACTATGTTAATAAACCGGACCTATATCGGAAGATCGGATAGAATGAGGGTTCGTAAACCAAACGAGTATGGAGACTCGTGTAATATGGTTTAACAAAACCTACATACTAAATGAAACCTAACATAAGTGCTTACGACCCATTACGACCCGTTTAGGTAGGTTATGCTACTTTAACGCGTCGTTCGCGTGAAACGCGTTTGGAC
Organism: Helianthus tuberosus; assembly: GCA_030545235.1. Classification (NCBI taxonomy): domain Eukaryota; kingdom Viridiplantae; phylum Streptophyta; class Magnoliopsida; order Asterales; family Asteraceae; genus Helianthus; species Helianthus tuberosus. The sequence continues at coordinate 116,327,292 of CM060397.1, read as the reverse complement.
CGCCTAACTAGTCCTATGACAAGTAGAATATGCCTTAACATGCCTAATATTGTCGCCAAATCAGTTTAGATGTCAAAAGTTATGTCACATATGTTTATAATGAATTTTGGCATCAAAGGGGTATTTTGGTAATTTACCTAAGGCATATAAACTACCTATCATACAACTACTTAAACGAAGCGACCATAAGGTATAACATCGGAAGGTTATTCCCTACCTACTATGGTCACCTAATGTATTTGGTTGGATCCTAATGATCGACCAAATGGGTCGGGTTCGAAGGTATAAGCGATGTATTAGATCGCTTACCCTTACGACCCTAGACAACGTGGTAATCAGTTGGCATAGTCCCAAGGGACTATAACCATCGTAATTACAATCACGTTGTGAAGTTCAAACGAACTTCGCATTGACCATAAACTGGTCAACGCAGAAAGTCAAACAAAGTTTGACTTTCGGACTCGAAAAGCAATAAAAGAACGAAGGAATACTTTCGAAGGGTCCCCGAATGCTAATTTCAATTCAAGTAACTCAGGTATGAAACAATGGTTTCAACTTAGAGTTTCTCAAATAAAAATTCTAGTGGGTTTTGCAATGGCATGGGGGGTATTTATAGTTTTTGGTGAGCCGCTAAGATCGTTTCTTGGAAACCGTGCTTTGATCTTGGCCATACACCTTAAGATAGTGGTTTTTGAAAACCATTTGAGCCCCTAGTATTGCCCAATACCATGTGCAAGAGTGGATAGGACCAGGTGCAATGTTTCTGTAACTTCTGCTGTCTGGGAACCCCTTACGGACCGTAAGGGTATGGCTTACGGTCCGTAAGCCAGTGACTTTGCAGAAATGGCAGTTTTGGTCCCTGTAGTGTAATAAGCTCATTTCCGACACGTTTAAGGCCCGTTAACCCCATTTCAAAGCTCTAAAATGAAGTTAAAGTATAGGGAACTTAAAATGTGTTCAAAAATATCTTGGATGTCGGTTCCTTTGGCCGTACGGTTGCGTTGTTCGGTTAATTACGACGGAATGCGCATAAGCGCGAAAAACGATCCAAATGACGCGACGAATGGATTTTTCTTATGCCAAACACTAAAATAAAATATTTTAGTGCTTACATAAATTTTTGGATGTCCGGATGTATTCAGAACGTAAGTTATGCGCAAAAGTGCAAACTTGTGCACTTTTTGACACTTTTAGTCCCTGAATGACCCAAAAGTTTATTTTAGCACACCGAACCCCTCAAAGCCTATTTCTAAGCTATGTAAAGGATATTTATGGTATGTTTAACTTATGGTCATGTTATGGAATGTTCGTTACAGTTCAAATTGTCATACTTTCGCAGTTTGTCAAGTTTAGTCCCTGTAAGCGAATTAACTTTGTTTTTGCCATACCAAAGCCTTCAAAACTTATTTCTAAGTTATGTAAAGGTTATTTAAGGTATGTTAAGTGTATGTTGATGTTCCGGAGTATTTTTCGGGTTAAACTGATTACGTTTACGCACCAGTTTGCGTACAACTCTCCAGAAAGCGATATAGAGTTTGAAATTGAATAAAAGTCAAAACATGAAAAATGTAAAACACAACCAAAAAAACATTGGGATCAAATAACATTGTTTTATTGATAATAGAACTGCTCACAATGATTACAAGCACATATGTTACAGTCTCCCCTACTTGTGGAAATTTCGTCCCGAAATTTATTTAGAGGAAACTCGTGGGAAAGGATGCGGATATTTCACCTTCATTTGATCTTCGCGTTCCCAAGTAAACTCGGGTCCACGTTTAGCTTCCCAGCGAACTTTGACTAAAGGAATGCGCTTGCGTTTAAGCCACTTGACTTCACGTTCCATGATTTCCACAGGTTTCTCGACAAATTTCAGTGTTTTATCAACACGAATTTCGTCAAGTGGTATGTGGAGGTTCTCATCAGCTAAACACCTCTTGAGATTGGACACGTGAAAAGTTGGATGAACATTTCCAAGTTCAGGAGGTAACTCAAGTCTGTAGGCTACCTTTCCGATTCTTTCGACGATCTTGAATGGTCCAACGTATCTAGGTGCAAGTTTTCCTTTCTTTCCAAATCTGATCACACCTTTCCAAGGTGAGACCTTAAGTAATACTCGATCACCGACTTGAAATTCCAAGGGTTTGCGTTTTAGGTCCGCGTAACTCTTTTGACGGCTTCTAGCTGTCTGAAGGTTATCACGAACTTTCTTAACCTTATATGTTGTCTCTAAAATGAGGGCAGGTCCAGTAAGTTGAGCCTCGCTGATCTCATTCCAGCAGACTGGTGAACGACATTTTCGACCATATAGAGCCTCGAAAGGAGCCATTTTGATGCTGGTGTGATAACTGTTGTTGTAGGAGAATTCAATTAACGGAAGATGTGAATCCCAACTACCACCAAAGTCGATCACACAAGCTCTAAGCATATCCTCCAGAGTCTGGATTGTTCTTTCAGATTGACCATCTGTTTGCGGATGATAAGCTGTGCTCAGATTAAGTTGGGTCCCCATAGCAGATTGCATGGTTCTCCAAAAATGAGAAGTGGAACGAGCATCTCTGTCAGAAATGATGTTCAAAGGAACACCATGTCGTGCTACAATTTCATCCACATAGATTTTAGCAAGTCTGTCAGCAGGAAAATCCTCACGGATTGGCAAGAAATGTGCTGACTTAGTAAGACGATCAACAACTACCCAGATGGCATCATGACCTTTCTTTGTGTAGCAACTCTCACTAAAAAGTCCTATTTAGTATTATAATTAGTCCAATAGGAAACCCTAATTGAGAAACCCAAGTGATTCTGCAGAAACCCTAAGATTTTCAGAAGTATCAGAATCAGGATTAGGGCCCCTAAAACTCAGGGGGGGTATTCCCTACTTGATGATTATCCTGATAACTTGCTGGCGAAGTTGAAATTTTAAAATCTGTCGACTCAGCTAGGCTAGTCCCACACGTGGCAAACCTATAGTGCTTAGGTGTTCCTTACGCACCGTAAGGAAATTAGTGTTACGATGCGCAAGGGTTGTTACGGACCGTAAGGAAATTAGCGTTACGATGCGCAAGGGTTGTTACGGATCGTAAGGGTTAGAGTGTTACGGTGCGCAAGGGTTGACAAATTTTGGGTATAAATACAGAACATTGGCATTCGATTTCTGGCTCTGAAACGTCGTAGAAATTCCAATTCTACGCTGAGTTATAGTCGAATTACTACAATTATCACACACGATCACTAATTGATGCTACGATACAGGGTATTAATTCAATCGCTGCTACGATTCAATGTCCGGTTGATTGAAACTATCCGATAGATGTTTAAGTGCTGCTCAAATTGGGTTTATACTTTGTCATTCGTCGTGATTTCGACTTGAATGTTTGAGTGCTGTTCGAAATCGGACTATACTCTGTCATTCGTTGTGAATCTGCTGGATGTTTAAGTATCGCACTTTGTCATTTGTTGTGAGGGTTTGATCTCGTGAGTTATCGTAAAAGCTGTATTAGTTAATTACCTAGTTTCGTGTGCAAATTAGGTTATTAAGCTTATCAGTAGGCTAAACTCTACCTCATACCAAAGTAGATGCTAATTCTCAGAAGAGTTAGAATCAGGAAGCTTGTTAAATCAAGGTGAGTTCACAGACTTTTTACAAGGCACGGCCATCATCAGTAGGTAGGATGCCACTCCACTAATTTTCGCACACATGTCTGGGAGACCGCGATACATACGAATTCTCCAGAGTGCAGAATAACGTACGTTCGTCCTGGGTAGGACAACAAAACAAAACTTCGGGATAATAATCCTACGGGCTAGTAAGCCAGAGAACAGAAACCGTGAATTCACTCAACTTTGTTGTTGACTCGTTGTTACATGCCTTGCAGGTCGTTAGATCCCTAGCTTAAGGAGCTTGCACGAGGAGGCGTGGTCGTTGTGGGAAAACATTTCAATTAAAATTAAACTTATGTTTTGTGCTTCCGCTGTAAAACTCAAACTATGTTTTGACACCAATTGTATTGTGTTGGATTTTATAAAAAATTACTTAAATACTTTGTTCAATATGATTGGTGGCTATGATCCTGGGCATGTCACGCCTCCAAGGCGGGGTGGGGTTTTTGGAGGGTGTGACACTTTGTGCGTGGAAGTTTGGTAACGAGATCCATAGTAATGTTTTCCCATTTCTAAACTGGGATCTCTGGTTGAACCAATAAACCCGAAGGACGTTGATGTTCAGCCTTAACCTTAAGACAAGTAAGGCATTTTGATACGTATAAGGCAATGTCTTTCTTCATACCAGGCCACCAATAGTGAATACGAAGATCCTTATACATCTTATCTGAGCCCGGATGAATAGAATAACGAGACTTATGGGCTTCATCCATAAGCAAGGTACGAAGATCATCCTGGCTTGGGACCCACAAACGGTCCATGAAGTAATACGATCCATTGTCCTTCAGTTCTAGATCAGGTGTTATGTGATAGGGAAATTCCTTATCCATCAAACCTTGTGAAACACAAGATTGTTGAGCCTGAGAAATGCGTGCTTGGATATCGGATCGAGCTTGAATAACAGATTGAACACGTATACAATGAAGCTTAGTATGTTCCTTACGACTCAATGCATCGGCTACGACATTCGCCTTACCAGGATGGTAGCGAATTTCGCAGTCATAGTCGTTTAGTAGCTCAACCCAACGTCGTTGCCTCATGTTGAGTTCTTTCTGGTTGAAGATATGCTGAAGACTTCTGTGGTTTGTGAAAACCACACATTTTGTACCGTACAAATAGTGTCTCCAGATCTTTAGAGCGAAAACAACTGCACCTAACTCAAGATCATGAGTGGTGTAGTTCTTCTCATGTATCTTCAACTGCCTCGATGCGTATGCTATGACTTTGTTCCTTTGCATCAGAACACAGCCAAGACCCAATTTCGATGCATCACAATACACGACAAAATCATCATCACCCTCAGGCAATGATAGAAAGGCGCATCGCAAAGCTTCTGCTTCAAGTTTTGAAAAGCTTCCTCTTGTTTGAATCCCCAATCAAAGGGTTTGTTCTTCTGAGTTAGAGCAGTTAGAGGAACTGCAATCTTCGAGAAGTTTTCTATGAAGCGACGATAATAACACGCTAGACCAAGAAAAGAACGAACCTCAGTAGGAGTAGTAGGCGTATCCCAATCCTTAATCGCACTGATCTTGGAGGGATCTACATGAATACCTTGTTCGTTGATAATATGTCCTAAGAATTGAACTTCTTTAAGCCAAAATTCACACTTGGAGAATTTGGCGAAAAGTTGCTCTTTCTTTAGGAGTTCCAGGGTAAGACGAAGATGTTGCTCGTGATTAGCTCGCGTCTTAGAATAAATCAAGATGTCTTCAATAAAAACAATGACGAACTGATCCAAATAAGGCTTGCAGACCCTATTCATTAAGTCCATGAAAACAGCAGGAGCATTAGTCAAACCGAATGGCATGACTGTGAATTCATAATGCCCATAACGAGTATGGAACGCTGTCTTGGGAATATCTTCTTCATGCACACGAAGTTGATGATACCCGGAACGTAGATCAATCTTCGAAAAATAAGAAGCGCCCTGTAACTGATCAAAGAGATCATCAATGTGAGGTAGGGGATATCGATTCTTGATGGTAAGCTTGTTAAGCTCACGATAATCGATACACATCCTAAAGGATCCATCCTTCTTCTTGATAAAAAGAACGGGAGCACCCCAAGGTGAAAAGCTAGGACGGATAAAACCTTTGTCAGAGAGTTCCTGAAGCTGATTAGACAACTCTTGCATCTCAGACGGTGCAAGTCGATATGGAGCTCTAGCAATGGGATTTGCACAAGGTACGAGATCAATACGTAACTCGACTTGGCGTGCTGGGGGTAGACCAGGTAACTCTTCGGGGAATACTTCAGAATAATCCCGAATGACAGGAATATCTGAAATAGACTTACCCTTGCCTTTATCTGCTGTAACATGTGCTAAGAAGGCCACATAACTCTTTCGCAGATACTTCCGAGCTTTAAAAAAAGACATGAGTTTGAGACCACCAGACGGTTTCTCTCCTTGAACCTGTAGGATCTCGCCTGACGAAAGCGGCACACGAACGATCTTCTCGAAACAAACTACCTCTGCGTGATGCTTGGATAACCAATCCATACCCACAATAACGTCAAAGCTTCCAAGTTGCATAGGCGTGAGGTTAATAGGAAAGAGATGATCGTTAAGGTTCAACTGGCAGTTGCGAAGAACAGAATCAAGAACAATGGGTTCACCGCTAGCAACTTCTACTATCAAAGGTTTACCTAGTTTCGTTCTAGACACGCGAAGCATTGGCTCAAAAGACAATGACACAAAACTCTTATCGGCACCCGAATCAAAGAGAACATATGCAGGCTGATTATTAATAAAGAACGTACCGTTCACCACTTCATTGTCTGCTTGTGCCTCTTGTGCATTCATGTTGAAGACTCGACCTCGAGCCTGAGCCTGATTTGGATTTTGATTCTGGTTGGCTAGCCTTGGGCACCGGTTTCTGTAGTGGGTCAGATCCCCACAATTATAACAAGCACCTGGTGGGTAGTGTGGTCGTGCAGTTTGACCCTGTTGCTGAGCAAAAGGCTGAGCAACTTGTTGAGCCGGGTTCTGAACTGCCTGATTATGAGCAAATCGACAAACATTGGCAAGATGACCCGACTTCCCACAGTTATTACAGAAACGGCACGGATGTTGCGGTTGATGGTGACTGTTGCATCTATTGCACAAAGGTGCATTCCCTGAATAGGGCTTCTTCGCTGGAGGCTGCGCGGGTTGGTTGGGAGCTGCCTGGTTAGCTTGGGCAGTGACATCATAGTTTTGGGAAGCCTTACGCTTCCTTGACCCTCTCGAAGAACCAGAATTCTTTCCATTCTTGTTTTGACCTTTCTTGCTATCTTCCTTGTCAGACGACTGTTTCTTGCCCTTGTCACCCCTCCTGTTTAACTTATTCTTCCGAATCTGCGACTCAGTCAATGTCGCTGCTAACTCGATAGCCTGACGGAGTGTGGCAGGGTTACTACCAGTAATGATGTCTTGTACTGAGTCAGGTAGACCATCGATGTATCTTTCGATAGCCTTGTCGAGTGGGGTGACCATCGTTGGGCATAGCAAACTCAGCTCCTCAAACCTATCAGTATATGCCCTGTGCTCGCCACTGTCTTGTTTCAAGACATCAAACTCTTTCTCCAACGCTCGCTGTTCATGACGAGGACAAAACTCCCTCATCATAAGAGCTCTAAGTTCAGCCCATGTCTGTGCTAGAGCAACTTCTGCACCACGGTCTCTCATTACCCCATTCCACCATGTAAGAGCCCTCTTCTGAAACACGCTCGAAGAAAACTCGACCTTGCGATTATCCGGACACTGAACATGACGGAAAGTATTCTCAATGCTCTCGAACCATTGAAGAAGCCCAGTCGCTCCCTCAGAACCACTAAACTTGAGTGGTTTAGCCGAGTTAAAACTCTTGAAATTGCATGGACCATTGTTGTTGTTGTTGGCTTGATTCCATTGAGCAAAGAGATTTGGGAATTGAGCAGCCATCTGCTGCGCAATGATTTCTGCCAGTTCGGCAGTCGCTATTTGGTTTTCACATCATGGAAGAATTCTAAAAGAGGAAAACATGAAAGAAAACAAGTGAGATGTTTGGATGAAGAGAATGAGATGAAACAAAATCAACAGAAGCAAAGATGGTGGTCATTCGTCCGCATTACCAAGCAAACAAACAACGCACAATGACTAATCAAAGTAAATGGATCAAAAATAATGTATCGCGAAGACATGCTCGCCTATAAGTGAACACTCATCCCAAGAATTCCCAGGTAAGCACAACTGGTCTTGCGTCTGATGAGATATATACGAAGTGCTTGCCTAGACAGAAAACCCAGAATACAGGCATTCACCCTTCCAGTTTGCACGTGTTCACATTATTTAAAACCCAAAACTTTGACAAGATTTTGAAAACTCAAAGGGGTTCAAAACCATATAACAGAGGGTTCAAAACCTTACAATAGAGGGTTCAAAACCATGTAATAAATTATCCAAAAATAGAAGATTGTTTTTCAAAAATCGTTTCGGAAAATTGGGTTCTTGTTTTGATAATCACCTAAGGATAGGTGATGTGCATGTTTTAAGATCTAAACACAAGATAACTTGTGTTAGGTTCCTAGAAAGGTTATAGTCTAGGTCAAAGAATTACTAATAACCTAATTCCCTATAACCATTGGCTCTGATACCAACTCTTCTGTCACACCCCGACCACGTATAGCATACAAAACGTAGCGGAAAACGTCAGGGAGTGTTGTAACAGAATTAATTGTTTCACAACCATGGCATATAAAGTTATATTTTATTTATTAAACAAGAGTGTTATATTGTCTTAAACAGGAAACAAAGAGTTTATAACATAATTAAACAAAGACTATCTTCATTTTAAGTCTCTAAGGCACAGGTCCGCCCCAGTGTCACGATCAACATCCTACGCAAAAGCTCCTGAAAACACATGTGAAAATAGGTACGTCAGCATAAAAATGCCTGTGAGATACATAGGATTTGTGAAAAGAGGATTCACGACTTATTAGTTTAGAAAAAGTTGTTTAACAAAGGTCAGTCATGAACCTTGTAAATTGTTTTGTTTTGTAAATCATTCAAAAAGCGATGATATGTATAAATAAGAGAATAATGTAAGGTTAAATGAATAACCAAGAAAAATGAGTTTGTATAAGATAAGTTGTTTTGTAAATCAATGTCTTGTTTATCATACAAACACTTGTTTATAGGAAGTACCAGCGGCGTATCCACCATGCTTGTATCATATTACACACGCCTCGTTACTCAAATCACTTACTCAAACCAACCACCAATGTAAATTGTTTATGTATAAATGAATTGTCATGTGTTAATGTGTAAACCAAATTGAAATGTCTATGTCCAATGTAAACCACTAATTGTGTATATCAATGTCAAACTGTTTATGTTTAATGTAGATAATGTAATGTATACCCAAAGATATCATGTATGGTAAGTGAAATATATCAACTAAACCATATGTGAAATGCACAAAAACAAGGTATTGAAGTAAAACATGGTTTAAATCAAAGTTATGTTTTGTGGAACAGATGCATGCTATACTGATACAAACATTTATGCGGTATTGTGAAAATGCATACATCCAAGCCTTGAGACTGTGGCGATAAACCCTTAAACAAATTAAAGGTTTGTCTAAGTTATGTGTATCGAATTCGGTCATTCCTTCCAATCCAAACAAACCCAGGATTTCAGGAACGGGAGTTGTCAATTCTTATGGTACCACTACCTACTAACGAACGGCGTAGCTAATGTTAATGAATGTATTGTTCCATTGTAAACAACCCAAATGTCATACCAAAATGTAAACATGTTATGAAAACAACTGTACTAAGTATGCACACAATGGGCGTACCTAGCATGAAATGTAATGTGAAACAATGTACTAAGTATGCACACAATGGACATACATAGCTTTGATAAGTTTTCGAAAGGGTTTAATAATGTTTTCGAAATAAAACATACCTTTTAATATAAAATATATATTTTCGCTGAAAATATATGAAATTTGATAAGTTATACGTTTCGAAGTAAAACGTTTTTGATGAATGAATATTGAATGTGCGGTATTTCTAAAGTGAAACAAGACCGTACGGATTGGGAATGAATTCCGGACTGGGTCTCAACATTTGAGTGACAGGGTAATTCGTAAAACGTCGTGTATTAAATTGTCATATTAGTAGGATATATACATATATATATATATATATATATATATATATATATATATATATATATATATATATATATTGTACGTGAGGCAGACATCATATTGTTCTTCGAGAAAGAACCCTGCGCCCATGATGTCGTTTAATCATTTAAGTAATGTATGCGAGGAATTGTTGGTAGATCTATCGGGTTGACAACCCCGTCGTAATCGGTCGCCCCGTGTCAAGTCAAGCGATGAATTTTGATTATGTTTATTGTCTAGCATTGATTATACCTGCATGGTTAATATATAGTTCGTATCGTCTAGCTAACATACGAGTCTGAAAATTGATGCAATAATTTAATATACAAAACTTGGGCAGTAACAATATTGTCGGGTTCATGAAACTGCGACGGAAGGCCCATGGATTTTATTAAGAAAGTAAAATAGACTTTCTAAGAATTAAATGGATGTTTTTAAATAAACACCTAAACAAAAAGTTTTCCTTGGAATAAAATTTGTTAGTAAACGAATATGTGAACTCACCTTCCTTTGTGTTGACACTTGATTTTAACGTGTTCTACAGGTACTTGAGTTCGGCTTCTGGAATTATGGCGTATCTTGTGGTTGTTGATGCATGTTTTGTTACTTGTTAATGTTGGACTAACTTTTAAAACTTCTGGGACGAATGTAATAAGATCCATGAGGATCATAAACAACTTAACTATGTCATGGTTGTGTCGTGTCTTAAAACGTAATGTGTAAATAACTTATTTTTAAAACATACTAAAATGTCCAACAATTAAATGCATCGATCGACAAGATATAATTGGGCACCAACTTCCATCTCCACTACGTTATATATTCCGCTGCGACGTTTTTGGGGTGTGACAGAAGTTGGTATCAGAGCCTATGGTTGTTAGCGAACTAGATGTTTTCGGAGGAAAACACTAGACTTCAACCGAAGAATTTTGAGATTTAAAGTCCAAAATTCTTGAAGCCAAGATTTTTAAATAAATGTGGAAATTTTATCATGTATGAAAACCGTTATGTGTTTATGTGCATACGTGATTTTCGATTTATTTGGGCCTTATGTGTTACTATTCATATTGATCACACACTTACTTTGTACGGTTACGAGGCTGTTCATTGATACTGTCAAGCCTACACTTGAGATTCTTTCACCCGTCGTTACAGAATCGTTTGATCTGCTATTTGAGTCATGTGTTTTGCTACACCTCTTTTAAGTCTACAGTCGTCGTAGGAAGAGGACTCGACCCATTAGAGAGATTGCATCGACTTCGAGAGCTGAGACAGCGTCCGCTTTGAAGAGGCAGAAAGGGGTTTGGGTCAGTCGCTCTCACTGTGATCGTCAATTCGCCACGTTACGTAGAGGCATGGAGACGATGAAGGACTCAGAGAGACAGATGGACTGCTATGATGAGCTAGAAAAGCTTGTTAGGAAGATGTTGGACTTCCAGGGATTGAAGCACTAGTTGTTGGTTGTTTCTGTTGTTTGTTTTGTATGTCTCATTTGATTAACCCTATTTATGGCTCGTATGCCAAATTTTTAGATATTTAGGAGGAAATTTCATATAGACTTGTTACGGGTGTTGATGTAGACACGCCGAATTTTGATTAGTCTTAATACTAAAAACAAGCTTTGTAAATTTCTGTTATAAATATCAAATGGGTTCCTTTTGGTTAAAAAATATTCTCATTAATATGTGGATATTATACATGTTCCATGTTTGGTCCACTAACATTTAATGATTGAATTATTTTTGGTTATCGTCTCATGTGATTATTATTGTTGTAAATAATAAAAACGACAAAATGCCGCCAAAAGCGAAACAGGGTTCTGGACTACCTATTACCCCGAAAGAGTTGGCATAACTCATTGCCCAACATGTTAATACTGCCATGGAACAACGCGATGCTAACCAAGATAATGGCCAGGAACGTGGGGTGATGCTCATGGGCATGATTTTGGGGGGGGGGGGGGCACAGATCGGAAACCCTTCAGGTGATATAATGATTGGAAAGTTTTAGTAGTTCCTGTGTTATGATATAATCAGAGCGTATTCCTGATTTTCAATAACTTTGTGAACAGTACATAGATGTACGCATAAAACTATCCAGGGTTGTAACCCAAGATCATTTACTGGTACCCTATGCAATGACATGGCAACGGTTTGCGTGATGTCGGGCCATCATAGCGGATCGACCATTCAAATAATTCTGCATTCCGAGCCTAGATCTGGGGATTCACGAGAGCGAAAGTTTGAGAGTTTGAGAAAAGATACCGATGAGAAGCATGGTGAGGAACGCAAATTGGAGAAAGCGTGTGTAGCTAACCTTAGAGAGTCGGGAAAGGATAATGCCAGGGATGGCAGGAGTGGTCTTGAGAGGAAGACTCACGAGGATGAGTGGAGAAAATGCGCCAGATTGGTCGAACTGGACATAAGACTCGCGAGTGCTATGCCAAGAGTACATTGGATGGAGTTACGCTCAAGGGATGCTACGAGTGTGGTGAGCAAGGACATTTCGAGATAGATTGTCTGAAAATGAAGGGTCAGGATGCCAGGAGTAGAGCGTTCGAGCTAAACGCTGGGAAGGCACGAGACGATCTTGCTGTTTTTACCAGTATGTTTCGAATCAAAAACCAATCTATGTTCATACTTTTAATACCAAAGCTGACTTGAGTTTTGTTCAAAAAACTTTGAACCATTTTTGTGTTCACCAACAAGTAAGCTGGGTATAAAGTGCCCGATAGAACTAGCAATTGGTAAGTTGATAGAAACTAGTAAGGTCGTTTGCAGTTGTAGTATTTAGTTAGGTGATCGTAGTTCTAGTGTTGGTTTATTTCCAGTGGAGCTGGGAAGCTTTGACGTAGATGCGAGGATGGATTGATTATCAGAGAACGAAGAGGGGACTATCGCTTGAAGAAGTTAGATAGGATATCTCGACCTGATGAAGGTAGAAAGGTGGTAATTGATCGCGGAGATCGACAGAGTTGAGAGTTGAGTGTCAATAGTTGAGAGAGTCGTTAGTGTTGTGAGGATGCTCGAGATATTGCAAAAAGGCTATCCTGCGTTCCTTGTTAACGTGATGGATACGGAAGCCGAATGTAGGAATACCAGAGAGATTCCTGTTGTTCGCAATTATCTAGAAGTTTTCCTAAAAAGACTTACCTGGATTCCCCCCTGTGAGACAGATCGAATTTCGAATTGATCTGGTAGCCGGTGTTGCACCAATTGCAAAATCTCCTTGTAGATTTAGCACCGTTTGGAATGAAGGAATTGTCGAATCAGCCTCAAGAGCTAGTAGATAAGGTTTCATTCGATCAAGCTTTTCGCTTTGAGGCGCATCTATTTTGTTAAGAGGAAGAAGGATGGATCCTTCAGGATATGTGAGGATTTCGGAAAGCCGAGCAAGTTGACTATCAAGAATCGGTACCCTATTACCGAGGATTGACAATTTGTTCAATTAAGCTACCGGGACTCAGCTGCTGCACGAAGATCGATCTACGTTCAGGATATCATCAGTTGAAGGTTGCTGACAAAGATATTCCGGGGACTGCTTTTCAAACGTAATATGGCCATTACAAGATTATTAGTCATGCCTTTTTTACTAAATTAATGCGCCATTTATATTCATAAATCTCATGAATAGGGTATGGAAACCCTAATCGGATGAATTCGTGATAATATTCTTCGATGACATACTTACATATGTGCGAACCAAAGAGAATCATGAGTAACGTTTGAAGTTGACTATGGAGTTGTTGAGGATTAAGGAAGGTACGCATATAGATCCGTCTAAGAGTGGAACAATCAAATAATGAGAAGCGACAAAAACCCCGTCGGGAGTATGACGATTCATGAGACTAGCTAGATGCTACTGGAGATTTATTAAGAATTTCCCTAAATTAGTGCAGTCTTCGACACTAATACCCCAAAAGGAATGGGAATTTATTGGACAACAAGATAGTGGAAAGCTTTTCGGACCCCTGAAAGAAAAGTTTGGAGCATGTATGATGGACTCTGAAGGAAATTAAGATACTCACATGCCCTTGGCAGAGTTATCTTACAATAATAATTAACACGCTAGTATTCAGGTTGCTCCGTTTGAAGCCTTGCATAGATGGAGGTGTTGAACACCATTTTGTTGAGCTAACATGACAAAGGACAATTAACCAGACCCTAGTTTATCTAGGAAACCAGCGACAGGATTTGCCTGGATCGAGAGAAGGTTAAAAGTCGCCAATAGATCAACAGAAGGATTACATGGACAATTGAAGGAACTATTGCGATTCTAGATTGAAGATTTGGTTCTGTTAAAGGGGTTATCTTGTGACAGATGCTATTAGGTTTAGCAGAGAAAAGAAGAGCTAAGCCACAATGACTAGGTCCTTTCAAGAGCCCATCTTGAGTTGGATCAGTAACTTATAGGCTCAAGCTACCATAAGGATGGAGTAGTGTACCTGATGTATTGTTTGGGTTTAGTTGAGAAAGTGTATAATGGATAATACACTGATTTTGTTCTTTATAGAGATTTGTTTGAAAGATAAACGGAAGTTTATCGAAGCACCGTAGAAGCAGTACGTATAGCTAGAAGAGTTATGCTAATAACCGGACAGGCGATTACAGCATTCTAGTCATGTATGCGATTTATTGATTTGGCGATTTGTGGATATATTAAATGAATGCAGGAAGGAAGAGAGAACGAGTTTATGAGATTTGATTCTTTCGAGAGCCCATCTCGAGTTGAATTAATCATGTGTAAACTCAGACTACTTCAGGTTTAGAGTAATGTATATGTAAATATACGTATGTTAAACCCAAAATGGTGAAATATTGACTTAATTCTCTTGATTAAGTGCTTGTATATGTTGAACCTTGGAAAGGGTGGAGAGCGTTGAGACGTGAGAGTAGGAATTGAGGGTGCATGTAATATAGGTCTACGAAGATTCTTCGTAAGAATCAAAGTTTCTCGCAGAAACTACAAGACCATATTTAGCAAGCCTGTTTTTACTGTTTCCATTTAGAAACAAAACCTGTAGAGTAAAATTTCGGGGACGAAATTTCCTAAACAGGGGGAGACTGTGAGACCCGGCTTTTCAGGCCGTACCGTACAATTGTAACAAGTGTTGTGAATAGCTAATAGGGCCGTATTTGACTGGTTATGATGTTTATATGTGAAATTTAATGAGTTGGTAAAATTAAACTTTGACAAAAATTATGTTGGCAACAGTAAGATAAACGCTTATTGCGTAACGGTTAAAATGCGAAACGAATGTCAGTGACCACCCGATTAGTGTTAAAATCCTAAAAATAGTCTGTTATGATTAGAATAATTATTTTAATCAAATTCGTGTGGAAAAATAATTTAAAACGCTAGAAAACTATATTTTTCGAGTTTAAGCGCGTACCGCGCGACATAGCGCGTGTACCGACAAAATACTGTTAACACAGCCTGTCAAGGCAACTGATAATAATTTTAGCAATAATTTGATGGGTCTATTACCTTAGAATGATAAAAATAAATAAAAACACATAAATCCCTATTTTTGCGATTTTAAACGCATACCGCGCAGCACAGCGCGCATACTGCCAAATAATGGCAACGTCGTCTGTCCCGGAAACAAAATATTTTTCAATAATATTTTGGTGAGTTTATTTTTATAGAGTGTTAAAAATAATTTAAAACGCACTAAAACGGGACTAAAACGCTAGATAAAATACCCGGTATCCAGTAAAATACCCGTTTTTAACTATATATATTATATGTATATGTGAGTGTGCATGTAATGTGTGTGTGGTGTATGTGGCGGCCCCATAGCAGCCCCACCTCCCATCTTTTCATTTGCATGAATGACACATGTTGTGTCTAGAGAACATGAATGATGATTAAACTCATAACACCCTCCATAAGTTGCAAACTATCACACCCCCAAAATACCACCTAGGGAAAGTCCCTGTTAGGCGTGTAACGTACCAGGATCCAAGCCACCAATCATGTTGAACTCATAACAATTATACCAAATAAAACTTTCATTTATTATTGATAGAAGTGTTACAAAACATTATTTAACGTTCAGCGGAAGCATAGTACATTAATTAAGAAATTCATAAAACCAAGTGTGTGAAAGCCATTAAGTACGTCTCGCGTTTCCATGTATCTCGACCCATGACCATTCCAGCCTCCCAGACAGCAAGTTCCAATTAATATGCACCTAAAGGCCTGCAAGGCATGTAACAACGAATCAACAACAAAGTTAAGCGAGTTCACAGTTGAGCATTCGTTTTAAAGTTGTTCTAAAAATCATGAGTTTGTTTGTAAACCATAAGTTAACTAGTTTCCCAAACCATATCCATAACCAGTGGGGGCTTCCCCATGTGAACCACTAGACCCGTTTACCATATCGACCACTGACTAAAGTAAGTTGGTGCCCTGACGTCAATGTCTATCATCATTGACTAGTGCCCAGATCCATTAGTTCACGCCCGTCCTCTGCGGCACGGCGTGAGGCTTGTCAAACCTAAATAGCGCTATCTAACTAATGACCCGCTTGCCATTGGCCCGGCGATTAAGTCGATATAAAAAGGAGGGACTTCATGATAGAGATTTTGGCCTAGTATCTGTGTTGTCACCCTTCAATAAAGAGGGTGTGTACGTAACCCTCAACCAGGAGATTACGCAGTTTCCAATTATACCATTATCATGTGTTGTCAACCTTCAATGAAGAGGGTGTGTACGTGTTCCAAACCAGGAGATCACGCAGTTTCAGTTTCAATCCTCTACCCATCCCTAACCCCTGAGAATCCCATGCCTTGTGGTAAGTGTGAACTCACCTTGGTTTGCTCGGTAAGATTAGTTACTTGTTTTGTTACACTATCCGTTCCGAATTGATCAACCAAATCCTTGTGTGGTTACCAATAACAGTCAGTCACATGCACAAAGAGTATGTATTCCATACACATAATGCACTGGTAGCGGACACAGCTTGCACATATCATCATACAAGTCACTATAGTAAGTCATATGACATACTAGTTCATTATCAACATGAAATCACATAGCAAGTAATTAGTTTAATTATAGTTCACCTTACAAGTCTACACCTCACCAGACTCCTAATAGTTAACCTTTCACCTTATATTGTCTCGGTCACAGTCCAATGGTGTCAAAACACGGCCCAAATGAGTTGTAGGTCCAATAATCCCGATTCATAAGCCCAACCGGTTGTATGTTATTGATTCGATTCATCATTAACATCACACTCTCAGATTATATCATTCTAATTCAATACTAGTGATTGGACCGATTAATACTAAAAATTGATTGGACCAAATATAATTAGTGCTTATCTAAATGGCTGCTTGAATTGTGTTTTGTACTTACATGGTCCGTCAAAACAATTAAATTGATTATATGATCTAACAACAACAGACATGATGACAACTAATCATTAATATTACATGAACTTTTATTCAGCATTAGTGACTTGCATACATATTATATTTACAAACATGACTACTTGCTGCCATATCTATCACAGTGGGACCCCAACCCATTTATCATTCATTGCTAGTATTCATGCACACCCATCAATAACAGCCATTATAATAATCACATAATATGGAAATTCTAGAATCAAGTTAACAATTAATCAATATGCACCTAATATTACAATCTGATTACACATAGTTCAAACAATTTGGTCTCACTCACATCCCAATTCGTCCATAGGTTGTTGGTTTCATGAGTATTTTAACTTTCTAAATTACCAAATAATCAACAAGATGAATCCATTAATAGTATCATTCATCACGGGTCATGCACATGGTTGTACTTCTAACAAACTAAACTCACACATATTTAATTATATGTCATCGAGCATTAATAGGGCCAACATCTAATCACAAAACTCTATGGCATATAATTCATACGAAAGATTAATGTTTGTAGGATTTCACATAAACAAGAAAACAACATCAACATACATCTATAATCACATAAACAGGATCATCAATCAGGAATCAATATGAATATGGTTTCACTAACCGAATCACTCGATCCAAAGGTGGAAGCCTCGAGGGGGGGGGGGGGGGTTTCTCCTGCCGATCGCGAGTCAAGGGAGAGGAAGTAGGGTTTGTTTTTGTGATTTAAAAACTTACTAGAAGTTTACGTGCAAGTATCTATATAATGGTAACAATTAAATCAAATGGGCTAAGATGCATCTGGGCCGAATCAATAAAAGGTTACACAACTTTCATTTTGGGCCGAATAGATCAAAACACAAGAAAAAGCTAGCTGGGCTTAGTTAATTTATTTGGGCTGAAATGGTGTGAAATTGCAAGGTAAAATTATGTAGCCCCATACATGCGTGGCCCAAAAAAATGCCACGTTATTTAACCGAGTTAACAGTTAACAAATGTTTAAGTTTAATGGAGTTAAGATCTCAAGATTACACGTCACTAACCTTGAAAGTTCGGGTTGTCACATCATCCCCAACTTGAAAAAATTCCGTCCCGAAATTTAGCACGGAGTTACTGAGGAAGCTAGTTAGGTTGCATGGTTTCCTGGTTTTCCTGGGGTGGTGTCACATCATCCCCCTATTGGTTTGGAATTTTTTCCCGAAATTCCGCAGTTGCTTTAGCCTAAGTAGTGGTTGCACTTTTCTCGAACAACTAGGGATACTTGTGTTTCATTTGGTCTTCTCGTTCCCAGGTGAACTCTGGGCCACGACGAGAGTTCCAACGAACTCGAACAATAGGTATCCTGGTGCATTTGAGAATCTTGACCTCTCGGTCCAAGATTTCCACTGGTTCTTTGACAAATTGCAACTGATCGTCGATGGGGAGCTCCTTGAAAGGAACTATGAGAGTTTCATCTGACAGGTACTTCTTCAGATTCGACACATGGAATACGTTGTGAACTCCACTGAGTTCTTCGGGTAGATTCAATCTGTAGGCCACCTTGCCAATTTTCTCCGTGATTTCGAAAGGTCCAACATATCGCGGGTTGAGCTTGTCTCGTTTACCAAAACGAACTACACCTTCCCAAGGTGAGACTTTAAGTAGTACTCGATCCCCAACCTGGAACTCGAGTGGTTTCCTGCGCTTATCAGCGTAGCTTTTCTGACGGTCACGAGCTGCCGCCATTCATTGTCGTATCTGGGCAATCTTCTCTGTTGTGTCTACGACGAGTTCTGGACCAGTGATTTGGCTGTCGCCAACCTCTACCCAACAAAGAGATGATCGGCACTTACGCCCGTACAATGCCTCAAACGGGGCAGCCTGAATGCTGGTGTGGTAACTGTTGTTATATGAAAACTCCACTAACGGGAGGTGTCTTTCCCAGCCATTACCGAAGTCGTTTACACATGGTCGAAGCATGTCTTCAAGAGTTTGGATGGTGCGTTCAGTCTGCCCATCCGTCTGTGGATGATACGTTGTGCTCGTGTCTAAACGTGAGCCAAAGGATTTGTGCATCGCTTGCCACAAATCAGATGCAAATCGTGGGTCATGATCAAAGATAATGGAGGTTGGCACCCCGTGCCTAGCAACCGCTTCTTTCAGGTAGATGACTGCAAGTGTAGAAAACTTATCCGTTTCTTTGATGGCTAGAAAGTGTGTTGGTTATGCAAGACAATCAATGAGCATCCAGGTGATATTGTTTCTGTTTCGAGTTGTAAGTAGACTATCGACCAAATCCATGGTAGTCTGTTCTTATTTCCATGTGAGTGTTGCTGGTTACTGACACTACACCTTGATTTTCCACAAGTCGATCCATCATTCACATACCTAACTAGGTGAGCCTTTATGTCTGATTACCAGTACAAGGTTTATAAATCCTAATGCCTCTCATCAAAACCCAGACGGCTAGAATGTCGAAACTGGTGTGCTTGCTCAATGCGAGTTCCCTACAGTTGCCGTGTAATGAGACCCGCATTCGTTCCATGAAGTAACGAGTGTCGTCCGACCGGTCAAAGGTTGCTTCTCCAAGCCCCGCATGGGTTCAACTTGAAAATTCCTCTTCCTTCAGTTCTCCAGTTTGAACAGAGCGAGTCTGATCCGGTAAGTTAGAGTCGATAGCGAGCTGCAGAGCTCGTGTACGTTCAGATTTCGCAATCGTATTCATCCAGAAGTTCCATCCAGCAATGGCATTGTATGCTTTAGCTCTTTCGAACATCGGTACATGGGAGGCCCTTGTGATCGGTCTAAATAACGCATCTGGTACCGTCCAAGTGATGCCTCCATCCAAAATCCCAAAGCCACGGTTTTCACTGCCAGTCGTGTGTGTCGCGCAGTTCCTCTTTGTAACTCCATCACGTACGTCATCACTATCTCGTGTTGCGTTGATGTGCAGCTGGGACTTGGATTCGGACCATAAGGATATACCACTGAATCACCCGCACCCTCGGGTAAAAACGATGCTTAGTGCATTGCAGAGTAGGGATTCGAAAGCTGTAAAGACGTCCTCCTGTTCTGCCTTTCACGAACACAGCACCCTGCTGTGCTAGAGAGATTTAAGCTGCGCGACCTTCGAAAATCCTGTGATTTATCTGCGATAGTATCAAGTGAGACCAAGAAATTGCTGTATCCACGAAGGTCTCTTTGGTGTCGATCAGTTTCCAACCAAGACGGATCTTAGCGAGATCCACGTGCATTCCCACTTCGCTGATTATATATCCAAAAGGTACCTCTCGAACCCAGAAATTACATTTAACAAGACTTTGAGCGGAGTGGCTCCTCCCTCAGGAGTTCTAAAATAAGATACAAATTCCACCCATGGCGTTCCATTCTCCTGGTCAGGATTCAGAACGTTGTCAACAAATGCGGTCGATTCATGTGATCCCTGAAGCTGCTGGTGCGTTGGTCAACTCAATGGTCATGGTGTATAATGTTGAAATGGCTGCATTACATTCGACATGCTGTTCTAAGAGCATTCTCCCCTTGGACTTCCATCTGACGATAGTTCGTTCACTAGCCAATCCTCGAATGGAAGCTTGTTCCTCGCAACTGGTCGACGGGTTGTCAATACGTGGTCGAGGCAAATGGTTCTTGACTGTTACCTTGTTGAGTTCTTGATAATCAGTACACATACGAAAAGGCTTCTCTTCATGGGTATAGCGAGGGCTCCTTAAAGCGAAAACTCCTGTCCGACAGTTCCTGTAGTTGGTTAAACAGCTCCTGCAACCTTCCTGGTGCAAAACGGTAAAGATTCGAGTAGTTAGAACTGCCTCCGGCGCGAGGTCAAACTGAGTTCCTACCTAACAGTTGTAGAGATGATCCTGGAAGTTCCTCGGGCAACACATGGAGGGTAATCACGAACAACTGGTGGATCCTTAATCCTCTTTTTCCTAACCTTACGTCTATAACAGTTGCCACATAGCGGGGTAATCCCTCCGTAGACACTCCTGGCTCTCATTGCTGAAATAACACTAACCATTGTGCCACTTTGACACGTTAGAATAGATAACAATCCTCCACGAAGGAGAGGGATACGTAGAATTGTCTCCTCACAGGGTACATCTATCAAGAATAACAGAAGAAAGGTCGATGTCGAACACCTGTCCCACAAGGTCGTGTTTGCATCCCAACGATCATATGAGGTTTCCATTGTCTTGCCATCAGCCGATTCCACAACAGGTTCAAATTTTTAGGAGCATCAGGGTCAAACAGAACAGAGACGAAGCGGATTGCTACTCATACTAGCTTCCATGTCGTTAAAGTCCTGACGTCGCCCACGCCAATTCTAAATGCCCTTCCAAGAGCATCATTTCTGGTGTTGCTGTTTTCATTACTAGGATTCCAAGTACTGTCGTTGTTCCTTTAATCGTTGTCCTCTTAACTTAACCACAGCCAATCCATGTTGTAGGCACCTTTATTTCCTTACTGTAGGCTAGGGTTACGAATACCTTGTTGTCGCTGTGACTGCTGCCCCCATTGTCGTTGCTCGAAACGAAGCCCTACGATTCTTCACCATCTTAGTCCATCTTTTCACATTCTGAGCCACGTCCTAAAGCGCTACTCACTGTGCTGGCAGTTACGCATACCACACTAAGGTCAATTATCATCACTTATGCCTCAATTGATTCGTAAGAGTTGACTCCCACAATTCGCTGACTAGAGTTACGGACTCGATTGAAATCAATCCACTGACGTTCGTT
Source organism: Helianthus tuberosus (assembly GCA_030545235.1). NCBI lineage: Eukaryota > Viridiplantae > Streptophyta > Magnoliopsida > Asterales > Asteraceae > Helianthus > Helianthus tuberosus. The sequence goes on along the minus strand of CM060397.1, from coordinate 116,305,338 downwards.
GCCGGTAATCAGGGTCGTCAAAATACTGGGCTTGGTAACGTACTACGCTCAACCTCCTACCCATCGATGTTGCAAGTGGTTCGAGTAATACGCAGTTTGTTGCGGGAGTGTTGCAGAAGTGATCGCACTTCGGAATCTAAGGCATCAATACGTTAAGTTCCAGCAAGCGAAGAAAGGTGAGAAAGATATCGATCAATCATTCGACGTTGCGACATCCAACACATGGACATTCGTATAAGCACCTAACATTCTACGTGGTTCGCTGAATTCAAATGGGTGTTCAGGTAACACTCGATAGCATCGAGATTCGAAGGGATCCAAAGATGAATGAAAAGTTCACGTTCGAGTAGGGGACAATTACTGCTATGACCCCTATAGGTTTGTTATGTTTCACATCGATCAAATGACGGAACGGAACCCCTTTTCCACTTGTTAAGCCTCACTGGGACTCACATGCACCCCACATTATTATTATGTGTGCACCCATAATAATATTGTGATTTGCATGCTCATCTCAGCTCCTCTTAACTCATGTCAAATGGTTCCTCAAACTCGAGTAGCAAACAAAGAGTATCACGAAGCGTAAGTCATGAAGGTTTAGGGAAATACCACCCTATCAGTCACATAACACGTGCAAGTATACATGAATTTATACTGTTGTGCTAAACGTGCAATCACATGCAATATCATACGTAGGTGTTCACTAGTTATGCAGTACAATGAGTATACGAGAGACGAACCTTGCAATCTGGAGCTGAGTGTCATGGTCGTATTCACGTCTTCAGAACTGTTCGGTTATAGTCTGGTTTTACAAAAACGTTTTTCCCCTTTTTTAAATAAAACCAAGTTCACTATAACCAATGGCTCTGATACCAATCTGTCACACCCCCAAAATACCACCTAGGGAAAGTCCGTGTTAGGCGTGTGACGTACCAGGATCCAAGCCACCAATCACGTTGAACTCATAACAATTATTCCAAATAAAACTTTCATTTATTATTGATAGAAGTGTTACCAAACATTATTTAACGTTCAGCGGAAGCATAGTACATTAATTAAGAAATTCATAAACCAAGTGTGTGAAAGCCATTAAGTACGTCTCGCGTTTCCATGTATCTCGACCCATGACCACTCCAACCTCCCAGACAGCAAGTTCCAATTAATATGCACCTAAAGGCCTGCAAGGCATGTAACAATGAATCAACAACAAAGTTGAGAGAGTTCACAGTTGAGCGTTCGTTTTAAAGTTGTTCTAAAAACCATGAGTTTGTTTGTAAACCATAAGTTAACCAGTTTCCCAAACCATATCCATAACCAGTGGGGGCTTCCCCATGTGAACCACTAGACCCGTTTACCATATCGACCACTGACTAAAGTAAGTTGGTGCCCTGACGTCAATGTCTATCATTATTGACTAGTGCCCAGATCCATTAGTTCACGCCCGTCCTCTGCGGCACGGTGTGAGGCTTGTCAAACCTAAATAGAGTTATCTAACTAATGACCCGCTCACCATTGGCCCGGCGATTAAGTCGATATAAAAAGGAGGGACTTCATGATAGAGATTTTGGCCTAGTATCCGTGTTGTCACCCTTCAATAAAGAGGGTGTGTACGTAACCCCCAACCAGGAGATTACGCAGTTTCCAATTATACCATTATCATGTGTTGTCACCCTTCAATGAAGAGGGTGTGTACGTGTTCCAAACCAGGAGATCACACAGTTTCAGTTTAAATCCTTTACCCATTCCCAACCCCTGGGAATCCCATGCCTTGTGGAAAGTGTGAACTCACCTTGGTTTGCTCGGTAAGATTAGTTACTTGTTATGTTACACTATCCGTTCCGAATTGATCAACCAAATCCTAGTGTGGTTACCAATAACAGTCAGTCACATGCACAAAGAGTACGTATTCCATACACATACTGCATTGGTAGCGGACACAGCTTGCACATATCATCATACAAGTCACTATAGTAAGTCATATGGCATACTAGTTCATTATCAACATGAAATCACATAGCGAGTAATTAGTTTAATTATAGTTCACATTACAAGTCTACACCTTATATTGTCTCGGTCACAGTCCAATGGTGTCAAAACACAGCCCAAATGAGTTGCAGGTCCAATAATCCAGATTCATAAGCCCAACCGGTTGTATGTTATTGATTCGATTTTTTTTTTAAATTTATCAACTCATTCAATTCATCATTAACAGCATGCTCTCAGATTATATCATTCAAATTGTATACTAGTGATTGGACCAACTAATACTAAAAATTGATTGGACCAAATCTAATTAGTGCTTATCTAAATGGCTTCTTGAATTGTCTTTTGTACTTACATGGGCCGTCAAAACAATTAAATTGATTATATGATCTAACAATAGCAGACATGATGACAACTAATCATTAATATCACATGAACTTTTATTCAGCATTAGTGACTTGCATACATATTATATTTACAAACATGACTACTTGATGCCATATCTATCACAGTGGGACCCCAACCCATTTATCATTCATTCCTAGTATTCATGCACACCATCAATAACAACCATTATAATAATCACATAATATGGAAATTCTAGAATCAAGTTAACAATTAATCAATATGCACCTAATATTACAATCTGATTACACATAGTTCAAACAATTAGGTCTCACTCACATCCCAATTCGTCCATAGGTTGTTGGTTTCATGAGTATTTTAACTTTCTAAATTACCAAATAATCAACAAGACGAATCCATTAACAGTATCATTCATCACGGCTCATGCACATGGTTGTACTTCTAACAAACTAAACTTACACATATTTAATTATATGTCATCGAGCATTAATAGGGCCAACATCTAATCACAAAACCCTATGGCATATAATTCATACGAAAGATTAATGTTTGTAGGATTTCACATAAACAAGAAAACAACATCAACATACATCTATAACCACATAAACAGGATCATCAACTAGGAATCAATATGAATATGGTTTCACTAACCGAATCACTCGATCCAAAGGAGGAAGCCTCAAATCGATCCAAAGGAGGAAGCCTCAAAGGGGGGGGGGGGTTCTCTTGCCGATCGCGAGTCAAGGGAGATGAAGCAGGGTTTGTTTTTGTGATTTAAAAACTTACAAGAAGTTTACATGCAAGTTTCTATATAATGGTAACAATTAAATCAAGTGGGCTAAGATGCATCTGGGCCGAATCAATAAAAGGTTACCCAACTTTCATTTTGGGCCGAATAGATCAAAACACAAGAAAAAGCTAGCTGGGCTCAGTTAATTTATTTGGGCCGAAATGGTGTGAAATTGCAAGGTAAAATTATGTAGCCCCATACATGCGTGGCCCAAAAAAATGCCACGTTATTTAACCGAGTTAACAGTTAACAAATGTTTAAGTTTAATGGAGTTAAGATCACAAGATTACACGTCACTAACCTTGAAAGTTCGGATTGTCACATCATCCCCAACTTGAAAGAAATTTCGTCCCGAAATTTAGCACGTAGTTACTGAGGAAGCTAGTTAGGTTGCATGGTTTCCTGGTTTTCCTGGGGTGGTGTCACACAAATTCCAACACATGAACTCAAAAACTCCTCCATACTCTCTCTCTCTAAAACCATACACTCAAAAACACACCCAATTTCGAAATTTCCCACATATTTCTTGAAGATTCAAGTCAATCCAAGCTTGTCCCAAGCATTTGTGAAGATCCAAAGGTGGTTTGAAGATGTTTCAAGCAAAAACCAAGCTCCATATCATCACACTTTGTCAAGAAACCCATCAAAATCTTGTAGGTATAAAACTTATTTTAAAAACCTTGCCTTTGATTCTTGATGATCTTGATGATGATGGAAGTTTCTCTTGTTCTTGAATTTAATCACAAACTTGAAAACAATAACAAATGGGTTTTTTGTACAAAATGGAAATGGGTGTGTATGTGTATGTATGTATGGCCGTAGGATTATGTGTGTGTATATATGATTGTGTTTTGATTTTTGATTGAGTGATTCTTGAATATTGTGATTCTTGAATAATAGAATACATGCATGAATCAAAAGTGTCATAAAAGAATGTTTTAAAGGTGCTTCATAATTTAAAAAGGATTTGATGAAAGAATGAACTTTTGGAAGTTCATGTGGGTGAAAATATTTCTTAAATACATATGTATATGTGTATTCATGCAAGAGAATTTTGGTCATATACTCATGAATGAAAGATATTTGTATTTGTGTATGAATGATTATGTGATGATGGATGATATAGGTTGAGTTATGTAAAAAAATGATATTAATGTGTTCTTGAGTATGATTAGAACATAAAAGATGATGATGATGTTGTATGAGTGCATTAGATGCATTTACTTGAACATGCATGATGATATGTGATCTTAAAAAGGTGATTTGAGTATGATTTAGTAAAAATCAGTTTTAATCAGATTATAAACACTAAAAATAAAGTTATTTTAAAGTGTTTAGTGGCATATAAATTTGTCATAATGTTTGCTAGCTTTGCATGTTGTACTTGATGCATTAAAAGTTGTAAAATACTTGAAATCGCATGATTTATGTGACTTACACAAAAAACTTCACTAATCTGATTATAACCACTATTTTAATCAGTAAATAATATGTATTGTGTTAAAATATCAAGTTATTACGAGTTGGGATGGTTATGGTAAAGTTTGACGCAAAACTATGCGGTAAACGGTTAAAAATCGGCTTTTCGAAGGATTTTTTAAGAAACTGTTTTAGATCAGTAAATAAACTGATATTTTTAGTGTAAGAATAAGTATTTTAACTTATACTGAGTTTACTTGGTGTTTGGTTGGTCATACGTGACTTCCGACGCCCGAAACCGTTACCGAATCGCTAAAATACGCATTTTTCAATATACACTAGTATAGGTAAAATTTTGGGTGAACCTTATGTGTTAAAATGTGTTATGTGATTTAAACATGAGAATGTGAAAATACGTTAAGTTTTTAACATGATATTAGAAATCTAGCTTATGCATGTACGCTTGTACGTTTTGTGCGGTAGAAACGGTAAAAATCGCGTTAAATGTGTAATTTGTTTGTCGAGCATGAAAATTTGATACATATAAGATATTTTATATATATTTTCTTGAAAAATGACAAAATAGATAAGTTAACAAGATTTTGCGTGTTTCGATGATAAATTATGTGAACGTTTATGTATATATATTACGACGCGCAAACCGTAGATATATTGCGTATAAACGAGAGTGTTAACGGATTTACACAATAATGGTCACCAATAAAACCGTTCAAATCGCAAAATCATAAAAAATAAAACCGTTCAAATCGCAAAATCATAAAAATATATATATATGGACTCATATATATATATATATATATATATATATTAATGTGCCAACATAATAAAAAATGTTAACTTTTCGAGAAAATCTCAAAGTTATGTGACAATTCTAAGAAACAGAGAAACTTAGGATTTTGTGTTATGTATATTGATTTAAAAATCGTTCCTATATATATATGATAGGACGTATAGAAATCAATCTCTGGGATTGCGCTATTTAAAATACGCACCCAAAGGTGAGTGCCACTAAACCCCTATTTTTACTGTTTTGTGTATATTTTGGGGGTAGAACACGTCGTTAAAAGGGTTTAATAATGTTTTCGAAATAAAACATACCTTTTAATATAAAATATATATTTTCACTGAAAATATATGAAATTTGATAAGTTATACGTTTCGAAGTAAAACGTTTTTGATGAATGAATATTGAATGTGCAGTATTTCTTAAGTGAAACAAGACCGTACGGATTGGGAATGAATTCCGGACTGGGTCTCAACATTTGAGTGACAGGGGAATTCGTACAATGTCGTGTATTAAATTGTCATATTAGTAGGATATATATATTGTACGTGAGGCAGACATCATATTGTTCTTCGAGAAAGAACCCTGCGCCCATGATGTCGTTTAATCATTTAGGTAATGTACGCGAGGAATTGTTGGTAGATCTATCGGGTTGACAACCCCGTCGTGACCGGTCGCCCCGTGTCAAGTCAAGCGACGAATTTTGATTCTGTTTATTGTCTAGCATTGATTATCCCTGCATGGTTAATATATAGTTCGTATCGTCTAGATAACATACGAGTCTAAAAATTGACGCAATAATTTAATATACAAAACTTGGGCAGTAACAATATTGTCGGGTTCATGAAACTGCGACGGAAGGCCCATGGATTTTATTAAGAAAGTAAAATGGACTTTCTAAGAATTAAATGGATGTTTTTAAATAAACACCTAAACAAAAAGTTTTCCTTGGAATAAAATTTGTTAGTAAACGAATATGTGAACTCAACTTCCTTTGTGTTGACACTTGATTTTAACGTGTTCTACAGGTACTTGAGTTCGGCTTCGGGAATTATGGCGTATCTTGTGGTAGTTGATGCATGTTTTGTTACTTATTAATGTTGGACTAACTTTTAAAACTTCTGGGACAAATGTAATAAGATCCATGAGGATCATAAACAACTTAACTATGTCATGGTTGTGTCGTGTCTTAAAATGTAATGTTTAAATAACTTACATTTAAAACATACTAAAATGTCCAACAATTAAATGCATCGATCAACAAGATATAAATGGGCACCAACTTCCGTCTCCATTACGTTATATATTCCGCTGCGACGTTTTTGGGGTGTGACACTTCGCGTATCCAAAACTCGCACTTCGAGAACTTGGCGTAGAGCTTCTCCTTCTTAAGCAACTCTAAGATGGCTCTGAGGTGTTGCTCATGGTCTTCCTTCGTCCGCGAATAGATCAAAATATCATCAATAAATACTGTCACACCCCGACCACGTAGAACATACAAAACGTGGCGGAAATGTCGAGGAGTGTTGTAACAGAATTAATGTTTCAAATCCATGGCAATTGAAGTTTCGTTTTATTAATCAAAAGTGTTATAATGTCTTAATAAACAAAGAAGTACAACATAATTAACTAGTCTTGTCTCGTTTTAAGTCACTAAGGCACAGGTCCGCCTAAGTATGTCTTGATAAGTCCTATGCTTCAGCTCCTGAAAACACATGTGAAAATAGGTACGTCAGCATAAAAATGCCGGTGAGATACATAGGTTTTGAGAAAATAGGATTCATGACTTATGTTTGAGAAAATGTTTAGTCATGAACCTTGTTATTTGTTTTATCTTGTAAATCATTTGAAAAACGATAAGATCTGATGATATGTATAAATAAGAGAATAATGTATGGTTAAATGAATAACCATTGTAAACTGAGTTTGTATTAGATAAATTGTTTGTAAAACAATGTCTTGTGAAAAGTATGTTAATTGTATAAAATGTTCTATGTCTCAACTTGAAATGATTCAAATAACGCTACGACATGTAATACCATACAAACACTTATATATAGGAAGTACCAGCGGCGTATCCACCATGTTTGTATCATATTACACACGCTTCGTTACTTAATCACTTAATCAAACCAATCTACCAAAGTAAAATGTTCATGTCTAATGTAAATCATGTAATAGGTATCCGATGTGATTTGTATAAATAAATGTAAGGTTAAACGAATAACCTTATAGTAGCATATTTAAAAGTATACTTTAGATTTGTAAGTAACATAATAAACTATGTTTTGGTTTCATAAATAACATATCAACATATGCTTTTGATGTGATAAATAACATATTAAACTATGTTTTGGTTTTGTAAATAACATATCAAAATATGCTTTGGATGTTTAACAAAATATATGTTGGTTTTGTACGATACCACACATGAGAGTATATCAAAATATACTTTAATAGTGTGATTTAAGAATTCATTCAGACCTGGTGCATCAAAATACACCTTTGAGACTATAAGGATACCACAAAGGCAATCCCTATTTGGATGGAGCAACAAATTGGTTTCAGACATTCCATGCCAACAGGAATGGGGTGTCAAATCCTATAGCGCTATATCATACTAACAATCGGTCTGGTGAACATAAAATAAGTACAATTCAACATTTTATTTTATGTTCTTTGAGAAATCAATGTTTAAATCATAGATAGTTATGTAATTTGTCAAATGATAAGTAATAACTTGTATGATCAAATGTCAAAATGTAAGTATGTGATGAAATCAGCTGTACTAAGTAATGCACACAATGGGCACACGTAGCATGAAATGTAATGTAAAATGATGTACCAAGTATGCTAAGTTAACATACGAAGCAGAAAAGTCATGTAAATCAATGTACTAATAGTGTACTAATGAACATAACAGGTATATGATGTGAAAACAGGAAAGCATGAAAGTAACAAGTAGGCACATGTGTTCCACCCCAAAACAGTTTGGAAAACAGTAAAAGTGGGGTCTATGTACTCACTTGATATTGCTCAGATGTCTAATGATAATCACCAAGCAATGCTAGAGATCACGGAATCAAACGGCACCTAATATAGGTAGCTATGTTAATAAACCGGACCTATATCGGAAGACTGGGTAGCATTAGGGTTTGTAAACCAAATGAGTGTTGGAACTCATATGATATGGTTTAACAAAGCCTACATACTAAATGAAACTTAACCTAAGTGATATCGACCCATTACGACCCGTTTAGGTAGCTTATGCTACTTTAACGCGTCGTTCGCGTAAAACGCGTTCGGAACGCCTAACCAGCCCTATGACAAGTGTTATATGCCTAAACATGTTACATAATCAGTTATGTGACAAAGGTTTAGGTTACATATGCTTAATTACCAATTATACATGAAAAGGGTATTTTGGTAATTTACCTAAGGCATATAAACAACCTATCATACAACTACTTAAACGATGTGAGAACATAGGGTATAACCTCGGAAGGTTATTCCCTACCTACTATGGTCACCTAATGTATTTGGTCGGATCCTAATGATCGACCAAATGGGTCGAGTTCGAAGGTATAGGCGATTTATTAGATCGCCTACCCTACGACTCTAGACAACGTGGTAATCAGTGGGCATAGTCCCAAGGGACTATGACCAACGTGATTACACTCACGTTGCGAAGTTCAACGAACTTCGCATTGACCATTACTGGTCAACGCTGAAAGTCAAACAAAGTTTGACTTTCTGACTCGAAAAGCAATAAAATAAGGAAAAGAACGAAAGAATACTTACGAAGGGTCCCCGAATGCTAATCCCGATCCAAGAACTCAGGTATGAAACAATGGTTTCAACTTAGAGCTCTCAAATCAGAATTCTTGTAAGAAATGAGGTTGGGGTGATGGGGTATTTATAGTTTTCGGGTAACCGTTAGGATCGTTTGTTGTAAAACGTGCCATGATCCAAGGCGTACACTTGTCGGAACCTTATGGTGGCTGAAATTAGGTTCTTATCCGCTGACTAGACGATTGAGAATGTGTGGTTGAGAATCGAACAGCTGGGACCCGCTTGTTAAAACATTGAATCTGATCCAGATCATGCAGTCGCGTAGCGCGACAGGTAGGCCCTTAGGGCTCGCGCTACGCTACTGCCTCCCAGTTCCAGAATTGTTTCAAAATTGGCAGAAATGGTCCCTGCACGTGTTTAAGGCCTTTTTCGATGCGTTTGAACCCCGTTAACCTCATTTCAAGGCTCTAAAATGAAGTTAAAGTATAGGGAACTCAAAACATACTCAAAAATATGCCGGATGATGGTTCGTTTGGTCGTACGAACGCGATGTTCGCTTAATTACGACGGAATGCGCACAAGCGCGACAAACGATCCAAATGACGCGACGAATGGATTTTTCTTATGGCGAACACTAAAATATAATATAGTCATGCTTACATAAATTTTTGGATGTCCGGATGTATTCAGAACGTAAGTTATGCGCGAAAATGCAAACTTGTGCACTTTTTGACACTTTTAGTCCCTGAATGACCCAAAAGTTTATTTTAGCACACCGAACCCCTCAAAGCCTATTTCTAAGCTATGTAAAGGATATTTAAGGTGTGTTTAACTTATGGTCATGTTCCGGAATGTCTGTTACAGTTCAAATTGGCATACTTTCACAGTTTGTCAACTTTAGTCCCTGTAAGCGAATTAACTTGTTTTTGCCATACCAAAGCCTTTAAAACTTATTTCTAAGTTATGTAAAGGTTATTTAAGGTATGTTAAGCCTATTTCACTATTCCGGAGTGTTCGTTGGATTAAACTGGTTATATTTACGCATCAAAGCGCGTATAACCCTCCAGAAAGCGATTTAAAGCTTAAAATCAAACAAGAGTTGATATGTGTAAAAGATACACATAATTTTACAAATCCCAAGTATGAAATACAATATTTCATTGGTTTGGAATTTGTTTGACGGTTGAAGTGACACAGGTGTTACAGTCTCCCCTACTTTAGGAAATTTCGTCCCGAAATTTAATTCTAGAGGAAACTTGTGAAGACAGCTGTGACGGTTTCGCCTTCTAATAGATCCATTGTACCCTTAAGTAAAACTCTGGCCATGTTAGGATTCTTAGCGAATTTGTTAACCCTCAAAGTGAATTCCTTGTAGCAGTAAAACATGGAATTTTTGAACTACGGACAGAAGAACGTTTCTTATGAAGACTTATCATAGGAAACTTGGTGTGTGATTGATATTAGAATTGAGAATAAATGACATTGGTCGAGGTCCAAGACTTCTCCCGTATCATTATTCTTGTCACTATAAGTCTTAACACATGACAAAGCTTCCTGTGGTTCCTGTGCACTGAATTCCATAATTATGTAGGCCTCCATAATTACGTAATTCCTTGCCCAGTCCGCACAGTTCATTTCATAATGCGTAGAGGAAAAAAAATCAATTGAATAAACATGAAGCGACCTGACTAGACCACCAAAGGGTCCTTTTAATTTGATCAATGAACGAGCCTTTTAATTAGATCAACACATGATCTTCTTAACTAGACCCTCGTACGATCTCCTTAAATAGACCACTTAAGGGATCTTTTTAATTATATCATCGTAGGATATTTCTAACCAGATTTTCAAAATCAATCTGTTTGACCAGACCATGCAAGAGGTCCAATTTATAGAATAGTACTTTAAAACCCAAAGGACTTAACTACAATGTTGAAGTCCATTAAGGATTTAAGATAGTATCTTTGGATATCCTATTATAAATCTCTCGTATGAGATACGAAAGATTCTATGAGGATTTGGATGGATCACATACAACCACAAAACATAGAAGAAAACACATAAGCACATAATTAGTTAACTTGATTCTTTAATTCGTTCTCTTTAGGCATGGACAATTAAAGCGCACTAGGAATCCAATCCATGGATTTCATTTGGCACTTTAATCAGTCAAGGATCCATCTATATAAATAGAAGGATTTTCAATAAGAGTTTGGCTTTGTTTCTTAAAAGAAACAAGTGTTTAAGGTTCTAGGGGAGATCACAAGTGATCATAAAATGACAGAACCACACGAGTAGTTTGTATTTGGGTTCACATCATAAGGTTGTATCAAACATTCACACAATCGTATCAGTTTTGCAAAAATAAAAACGACGAATTTTTATTTATATAACAACTGACTTGTCTTTAAACGTCAAAGATTACAACCAAGGGAAAATAACAAAACACTAGTTGTTCACTGCCGCATCATTGTTTACGTTTGCCTCATTGATGTTAAACACTCATCCACGAGCTGGAGGTGCGTTAACAAGCCTTGGGCAATTGTTCCTGTAGTGGGTAAGGTCACCGCAGTTATAACATGACCCCGGAGGGAACCGTGCTTGAACAGCAGCAGGGTTTGCAGCAGCTTGATTTGCATAGCGACAAACATTGATCAAATGTCCCAACCGTCCACAGTGGGTACATTTGTGACACTGCTCTTGCTCTAGATGATGACGGTTGCACTTGTTGCACAAAGGTGCAGTACCAACATAGTTTTGCCTTTTGCGAGGTTGTGCTGGTTGGTTTCGTGCAACCTGTTTGTCTTGAGCAGTTACAGCGCAGTTCTGAGAGGCTTTGCGCTTCTTCTTCTTGGATACCTCAGCATGTTCTTCCTTTGGTTCCACTTGAGCAGTCTTGTCAGATGGTCTTGGGTCGCCTTTTCGAAACAGCTTACGTTTCCTGATGTGGGATTCAGTTAGGGTGGCAGACAGTTCAATGGCTTGTCTGACAGTAGTAGGGTTACTGCCAGTAACAATATCCTGAACTAGGTCAGGGAGACCATCCGTATATTTCTCGATCGCTTTATCCACAGGAGTAACCATAGCAGGACACAGCAGGCTCAATTCTTCAAAACGGTCAGTATAGGCTCGATGTTCGCCACTGTCTTGCTTCAAATCATCAAACTCTCTCTCCAAAGCTCGCAGTTCATGACGAGGACAAAACTCCTTCATCATAAGAGCCCTAAGCTCAGCCCAAGTCTGTGCTAATGCAATCTCAGCACCGCGGTCTCTCATCACCCCGTTCCACCATGTAAGAGCCCTCTTCTGAAATACACTCGATGAAAACTCGACCTTGCGATTTTCAGGACACTGAACATGACGGAAGGTATTCTCAATGCTTTCGAACCACTGAAGAAGCCCAGTTGCTCCCTCAGAACCACTAAACTTGAGCGGTTTAGCCGAGTTAAAACTCTTGAAGTTGCATGGAGCATTGTTGTTGTTGATGGCTTGCATCATTTGAGCATAAAGATTTGGGAAGGCAACAGCCATTTGCTGTGCGATGATTGCCGCCAGTTCGTCATTTGCCATCTGATTGTCGCGTCGAGGAGGCATTCTAAAAGAGGAACATGAAAAGAAACGAGTGAGAGATTTAGACGAAAAGAATGAGATGAAACAAATCCGATGAAAGCAAGGATAGTGGTCATTTGTTTGTAACTACAAAGCAACAAACGACACACAATGACTAATCAAAGTAAATGGATTAAAATAATGTATCGCGAAGACATGCTCGCCTATAAGTGAACACTCATCCCAAGAATTCCCAGGTAAGCACAACTGGTCTCGCGTCTGATGAGATGTATACGAAGTGCTTGCCTAGACAGAAAACCCAGAATACAGGCATTCACCCTTCCAGTTTGCACGTGTTCACATTATTTAAAACCCAAAACCTTGACGAGATTTTGAAAACTTAAAGGGGTTCAAAACCATATAACAGAGAGTTCAAAACCAAGTAATCAATCATCCTAGAACAGATGATTAGTTTTCAAAGCGGTTTTGAAATTTATGTTCTTGTTGTGATCGTCGCCTAAGGATAGGTGACGGTATTGTTTTATGACTAAACGCAAGTAAACTCACGTTAGGGTCCTAAGAAGGTTATAGACTAGGTCAAAGTATTACTAATAACCTAATTCCCTATAACCATTGGCTCTGATACCATCTTTTCTGTCACACCCCGACCACGTAGAACATACAAAACGTGGCGGAAATGTCGAGGAGTGTTGTAACAGAATTAATGTTTCAAATCCATGGCAATTGAAATTTCGTTTTATTAATCAAAAGTGTTATAATGTCTTAATAAACAAAGAAGTACAACATAATTAACTAGTCTTGTCTCGTTTTAAGTCACTAAGGCACAGGTCCGCCTAAGTATGTCTTGATAAGTCCTATGCTTCAGCTCCTGAAAACACATGTGAAAATAGGTACGTCAGCATAAAAATGCCGGTGAGATACATAGGTTTTGAGAAAATAGGATTCATGACTTATGTTTGAGAAAATGTTTAGTCATGAACCTTGTTATTTGTTTTATCTTGTAAATCATTTGAAAAACGATAAGATCTGATGATATGTATAAATAAGAGAATAATGTATGGTTAAATGAATAACCATTGTAAACTGAGTTTGTATTAGATAAATTGTTTGTAAAACAATGTCTTGTGAAAAGTATGTTAATTGTATAAAATGTTCTATGTCTCAACTTGAAATGATTCAAATAACGCTACGACATGTAATACCATACAAACACTTATATATAGGAAGTACCAGCGGCGTATCCACCATGTTTGTATCATATTACACACGCTTCGTTACTTAATCACTTAATCAAACCAATCTACCAAAGTAAAATGTTCATGTCTAATGTAAATCATGTAATAGGTATCCGATGTGATTTGTATAAATAAATGTAAGGTTAAACGAATAACCTTATAGTAGCATATTTAAAAGTATACTTTAGATTTGTAAGTAACATAATAAACTATGTTTTGGTTTCATAAATAACATATCAACATATGCTTTTGATGTGATAAATAACATATTAAACTATGTTTTGGTTTTGTAAATAACATATCAAAATATGCTTTGGATGTTTAACAAAATATATGTTGGTTTTGTACGATACCACACATGAGAGTATATCAAAATATACTTTAATAGTGTGATTTAAGAATTCATTCAGACCTGGTGCATCAAAATACACCTTTGAGACTATAAGGATACCACAAAGGCAATCCCTATTTGGATGGAGCAACAAATTGGTTTCAGACATTCCATGCCAACAGGAATGGGGTGTCAAATCCTATAGCGCTATATCATACTAACAATCGGTCTGGTGAACATAAAATAAGTACAATTCAACATTTTATTTTATGTTATTTGAGAAATCAATGTTTAAATCATAGATAGTTATGTAATTTGTCAAATGATAAGTAATAACTTGTATGATCAAATGTCAAAATGTAAGTATGTGATGAAATCAGCTGTACTAAGTAATGCACACAATGGGCACACGTAGCATGAAATGTAATGTAAAATGATGTACCAAGTATGCTAAGTTAACATACGAAGCAGAAAAGTCATGTAAATCAATGTACTAATAGTGTACTAATGAACATAACAGGTATATGATGTGAAAACAGGAAAGCATGAAAGTAACAAGTAGGCACATGTGTTCCACCCCAAAACAGTTTGGAAAACAGTAAAAGAGGGGTCTATGTACTCACTTGAGATTGCTCAGATGTCTAATGATAATCACCAAGCAATGCTAGAGATCACGGAATCAAACGGCACCTAATATAGGTAGCTATGTTAATAAACCGGACCTATATCGGAAGACTGGGTAGCATTAGGGTTTGTAAACCAAATGAGTGTTGGAACTCATATGATATGGTTTAACAAAGCCTACATACTAAATGAAACTTAACCTAAGTGATATCGACCCATTACGACCCGTTTAGGTAGCTTATGCTACTTTAACGCGTCGTTCGCGTAAAACGCGTTCGGAACGCCTAACCAGCCCTATGACAAGTGTTATATGCCTAAACATGTTACATAATCAGTTATGTGACAAAGGTTTAGGTTACATATGCTTAATTACCAATTATACATGAAAAGGGTATTCTGGTAATTTACCTAAGGCATATAAACAACCTATCATACAACTACTTAAACGATGTGACCATAGGGTATAACCTCGGAAGGTTATTCCCTACCTACTATGGTCACCTAATGTATTTGGTCGGATCCTAATGATCGACCAAATGGGTCGAGTTCGAAGGTATAGGCGATTTATTAGATCGCCTACCCTACGACTCTAGACAACGTGGTAATCAGTGGGCATAGTCCCAAGGGACTATGACCAACGTGATTACACGCACGTTGCGAAGTTCAACGAACTTCGCATTGACCATTACTGGTCAACGCTGAAAGTCAAACAAAGTTTGACTTTCTGACTCGAAAAGCAATAAAATAAGGAAAAGAACGAAAGAATACTTACGAAGGGTCCCCGAATGCTAATCCCGATCCAAGAACTCAGGTATGAAACAATGGTTTCAACTTAGAGCTCTCAAATCAGAATTCTTGTAAGAAATGAGGTTGGGGTGATGGGGTATTTATAGTTTTCGGGTAACCGTTAGGATCGTTTGTTGTAAAACGTGCCATGATCCAAGGCGTACACTTGTCGGAACCTTTTGGTGGCTGAAATTAGGTTCTTATCCGCTGACTAGACGATTGAGAATGTGTGGTTGAGAATCGAACAGCTGGGACCCGCTTGTTAAAACATTGAATCTGATCCAGATCATGCAGTCGCGTAGCGCGACAGGTAGGCCCTTAGGGCTCGCGCTACGCTACTGCCTCCCAGTTCCAGAATTGTTTCAAAATTGGCAGAAATGGTCCCTGCACGTGTTTAAGGCCTTTTTCGATGCGTTTGAACCCCGTTAACCTCATTTCAAGGCTCTAAAATGAAGTTAAAGTATAGGGAACTCAAAACATACTCAAAAATATGCCGGATGATGGTTCGTTTGGTCGTACGAACGCGATGTTTGCTTAATTACGACGGAATGCGCACAAGCGCGAAAAACGATCCAAATGACGCGACGAATGGATTTTTCTTATGGCGAACACTAAAATATAATATAGTCATGCTTACATAAATTTTTGGATGTCCGGATGTATTCAGAACGTAAGTTATGCGCGAAAATGCAAACTTGTGCACTTTTTGACACTTTTAGTCCCTGAATGACCCAAAAGTTTATTTTAGCACACCGAACCCCTCAAAGCCTATTTCTAAGCTATGTAAAGGATATTTAAGGTGTGTTTAACTTATGGTCATGTTCCGGAATGTCTGTTACAGTTCAAATTGGCATACTTTCGCAGTTTGTCAACTTTAGTCCCTGTAAGCGAATTAACTTGTTTTTGCCATACCAAAGCCTTTAAAACTTATTTCTAAGTTATGTAAAGGTTATTTAAGGTATGTTAAGCCTATTTCACTATTCCGGAGTGTTCGTTGGATTAAACTGGTTATATTTACGCATCAAAGCGCGTATAACCCTCCAGAAAGCGATTTAAAGCTTAAAATCAAACAAGAGTTGATATGTGTAAAAGATACACATAATTTTACAAATCCCAAGTATGAAATACAATATTTCATTGGTTTGGAATTTGTTTGACGGTTGAAGTGACACAGGTGTTACAGTCTCCCCTACTTTAGGAAATTTCGTCCCGAAATTTAATTCTAGAGGAAACTTGTGAAGACAGCTGTGACGGTTTCGCCTTCTAATAGATCCATTGTACCCTTAAGTAAAACTCTGGCCATGTTAGGATTCTTAGCGAATTTGTTAACCCTCAAAGTGAATTCCTTGTAGCAGTAAAACATGGAATTTTTGAACTACGGACAGAAGAACGTTTCTTATGAAGACTTATCATAGGAAACTTGGTGTGTGATTGATATTAGAATTGAGAATAAATGACATTGGTCGAGGTCCAAGACTTCTCCCGTATCATTATTCTTGTCACTATAAGTCTTAACACATGACAAAGCTTCCTGTGGTTCCTGTGCACTGAATTCCATAATTATGTAGGCCTCCATAATTACGTAATTCCTTGCCCAGTCCGCACAGTTCATTTCATAATGCGTAGAGGAAAAAAAATCAATTGAATAAACATGAAGCGACCTGACTAGACCACCAAAGGGTCCTTTTAATTTGATCAATGAACGAGCCTTTTAATTAGATCAACACATGATCTTCTTAACTAGACCCTCGTACGATCTCCTTAAATAGACCACTTAAGGGATCTTTTTAATTATATCATCGTAGGATATTTCTAACCAGATTTTCAAAATCAATCTGTTTGACCAGACCATGCAAGAGGTCCAATTTATAGAATAGTACTTTAAAACCCAAAGGACTTAACTACAATGTTGAAGTCCATTAAGGATTTAAGATAGTATCTTTGGATATCCTATTATAAATCTCTCGTATGAGATACGAAAGATTCTATGAGGATTTGGATGGATCACATACAACCATAAAACATAGAAGAAAACACATAAGCACATAATTAGTTAACTTGATTCTTTAATTCGTTCTCTTTAGGCATGGACAATTAAAGCGCACTAGGAATCCAATCCATGGATTTCATTTGGCACTTTAATCAGTCAAGGATCCATCTATATAAATAGAAGGATTTTCAATAAGAGTTTGGCTTTGTTTCTTAAAAGAAACAAGTGTTTAGGGTTCTAGGGGAGATCACAAGTGATCATAAAATGACAGAACCACACGAGTAGTTTGTATTTGGGTTCACATCATAAGGTTGTATCAAACATTCACACAATCGTATCAGTTTTGCAAAAATAAAAACGACGAATTTTTATTTATATAACAACTGACTTGTCTTTAAACGTCAAAGATTACAACCAAGGGAAAATAACAAAACACTAGTTGTTCACTGCCGCATCATTGTTTACGTTTGCCTCATTGATGTTAAACACTCATCCACGAGCTGGAGGTGCGTTAACAAGCCTTGGGCAATTGTTCCTGTAGTGGGTAAGGTCACCGCAGTTATAACATGACCCCGGAGGGAACCGTGCTTGAACAGCAGCAGGGTTTGCAGCAGCTTGATTTGCATAGCGACAAACATTGATCAAATGTCCCAACCGTCCACAGTGGGTACATTTGTGACACTGCTCTTGCTCTAGATGATGACGGTTGCACTTGTTGCACAAAGGTGCAGTACCAACATAGTTTTGCCTTTGCGAGGTTGTGCTGGTTGGTTTCGTGCAACCTGTTTGTCTTGAGCAGTTACAGCGCAGTTCTGAGAGGCTTTGCGCTTCTTCTTCTTGGATACCTCAGCATGTTCTTCCTTTGGTTCCACTTGAGCAGTCTTGTCAGATGGTCTTGGGTCGCCTTTTCGAAACAGCTTACGTTTCCTGATGTGGGATTCAGTTAGGGTGGCAGACAGTTCAATGGCTTGTCTGACAGTAGTAGGGTTACTGCCAGTAACAATATCCTGAACTAGGTCAGGGAGACCATCCGTATATTTCTCGATCGCTTTATCCACAGGAGTAACCATAGCAGGACACAGCAGGCTCAATTCTTCAAAACGGTCAGTATAGGCTCGATGTTCGCCACTGTCTTGCTTCAAATCATCAAACTCTCTCTCCAAAGCTCGCAGTTCATGACGAGGACAAAACTCCTTCATCATAAGAGCCCTAAGCTCAGCCCAAGTCTGTGCTAATGCAATCTCAGCACCGCGGTCTCTCATCACCCCGTTCCACCATGTAAGAGCCCTCTTCTGAAATACACTCGATGAAAACTCGACCTTGCGATTTTCAGGACACTGAACATGACGGAAGGTATTCTCAATGCTTTCGAACCACTGAAGAAGCCCAGTTGCTCCCTCAGAACCACTAAACTTGAGCGGTTTAGCCGAGTTAAAACTCTTGAAGTTGCATGGAGCATTGTTGTTGTTGATGGCTTGCATCATTTGAGCATAAAGATTTGGGAAGGCAACAGCCATTTGCTGTGCGATGATTGCCGCCAGTTCGTCATTTGCCATCTGATTGTCGCGTCGAGGAGGCATTCTAAAAGAGGAACATGAAAAGAAACGAGTGAGAGATTTAGACGAAAAGAATGAGATGAAACAAATCCGATGAAAGCAAGGATAGTGGTCATTTGTTTGTTACTACAAAGCAACAAACGACACACAATGACTAATCAAAGTAAATGGATTAAAATAATGTATCGCGAAGACATGCTCGCCTATAAGTGAACACTCATCCCAAGAATTCCCAGGTAAGCACAACTGGTCTCGCGTCTGATGAGATGTATACGAAGTGCTTGCCTAGACAGAAAACCCAGAATACAGGCATTCACCCTTCCAGTTTGCACGTGTTCACATTATTTAAAACCCAAAACCTTGACGAGATTTTGAAAACTTAAAGGGGTTCAAAACCATATAACAGAGAGTTCAAAACCAAGTAATCAATCATCCTAGAACAGATGATTAGTTTTCAAAGCGGTTTTGAAATTTATGTTCTTGTTGTGATCGTCGCCTAAGGATAGGTGACGGTATTGTTTTATGACTAAACGCAAGTAAACTCACGTTAGGGTCCTAAGAAGGTTATAGACTAGGTCAAAGTATTACTAATAACCTAATTCCCTATAACCATTGGCTCTGATACCATCTTTTCTGTCACACCCCGACCACGTAGAACATACAAAACGTGGCGGAAATGTCGAGGAGTGTTGTAACAGAATTAATGTTTCAAATCCATGGCAATTGAAATTTCGTTTTATTAATCAAAAGTGTTATAATGTCTTAATAAACAAAGAAGTACAACATAATTAACTAGTCTTGTCTCGTTTTAAGTCACTAAGGCACAGGTCCGCCTAAGTATGTCTTGATAAGTCCTATGCTTCAGCTCCTGAAAACACATGTGAAAATAGGTACGTCAGCATAAAAATGCCGGTGAGATACATAGGTTTTGAGAAAATAGGATTCATGACTTATGTTTGAGAAAATGTTTAGTCATGAACCTTGTTATTTGTTTTATCTTGTAAATCATTTGAAAAACGATAAGATCTGATGATATGTATAAATAAGAGAATAATGTATGGTTAAATGAATAACCATTGTAAACTGAGTTTGTATTAGATAAATTGTTTGTAAAACAATGTCTTGTGAAAAGTATGTTAATTGTATAAAATGTTCTATGTCTCAACTTGAAATGATTCAAATAACGCTACGACATGTAATACCATACAAACACTTATATATAGGAAGTACCAGCGGCGTATCCACCATGTTTGTATCATATTACACACGCTTCGTTACTTAATCACTTAATCAAACCAATCTACCAAAGTAAAATGTTCATGTCTAATGTAAATCATGTAATAGGTATCCGATGTGATTTGTATAAATAAATGTAAGGTTAAACGAATAACCTTATAGTAGCATATTTAAAAGTATACTTTAGATTTGTAAGTAACATAATAAACTATGTTTTGGTTTCATAAATAACATATCAACATATGCTTTTGATGTGATAAATAACATATTAAACTATGTTTTGGTTTTGTAAATAACATATCAAAATATGCTTTGGATGTTTAACAAAATATATGTTGGTTTTGTACGATACCACACATGAGAGTATATCAAAATATACTTTAATAGTGTGATTTAAGAATTCATTCAGACCTGGTGCATCAAAATACACCTTTGAGACTATAAGGATACCACAAAGGCAATCCCTATTTGGATGGAGCAACAAATTGGTTTCAGACATTCCATGCCAACAGGAATGGGGTGTCAAATCCTATAGCGCTATATCATACTAACAATCGGTCTGGTGAACATAAAATAAGTACAATTCAACATTTTATTTTATGTTCTTTGAGAAATCAATGTTTAAATCATAGATAGTTATGTAATTTGTCAAATGATAAGTAATAACTTGTATGATCAAATGTCAAAATGTAAGTATGTGATGAAATCAGCTGTACTAAGTAATGCACACAATGGGCACACGTAGCATGAAATGTAATGTAAAATGATGTACCAAGTATGCTAAGTTAACATACGAAGCAGAAAAGTCATGTAAATCAATGTACTAATAGTGTACTAATGAACATAACAGGTATATGATGTGAAAACAGGAAAGCATGAAAGTAACAAGTAGGCACATGTGTTCCACCCCAAAACAGTTTGGAAAACAGTAAAAGAGGGGTCTATGTACTCACTTGAGATTGCTCAGATGTCTAATGATAATCACCAAGCAATGCTAGAGATCACGGAATCAAACGGCACCTAATATAGGTAGCTATGTTAATAAACCGGACCTATATCGGAAGACTGGGTAGCATTAGGGTTTGTAAACCAAATGAGTGTTGGAACTCATATGATATGGTTTAACAAAGCCTACATACTAAATGAAACTTAACCTAAGTGATATCGACCCATTACGACCCGTTTAGGTAGCTTATGCTACTTTAACGCGTCGTTCGCGTAAAACGCGTTCGGAACGCCTAACCAGCCCTATGACAAGTGTTATATGCCTAAACATGTTACATAATCAGTTATGTGACAAAGGTTTAGGTTACATATGCTTAATTACCAATTATACATGAAAAGGGTATTCTGGTAATTTACCTAAGGCATATAAACAACCTATCATACAACTACTTAAACGATGTGACCATAGGGTATAACCTCGGAAGGTTATTCCCTACCTACTATGGTCACCTAATGTATTTGGTCGGATCCTAATGATCGACCAAATGGGTCGAGTTCGAAGGTATAGGCGATTTATTAGATCGCCTACCCTACGACTCTAGACAACGTGGTAATCAGTGGGCATAGTCCCAAGGGACTATGACCAACGTGATTACACTCACGTTGCGAAGTTCAACGAACTTCGCATTGACCATTACTGGTCAACGCTGAAAGTCAAACAAAGTTTGACTTTCTGACTCGAAAAGCAATAAAATAAGGAAAAGAACGAAAGAATACTTACGAAGGGTCCCCGAATGCTAATCCCGATCCAAGAACTCAGGTATGAAACAATGGTTTCAACTTAGAGCTCTCAAATCAGAATTCTTGTAAGAAATGAGGTTGGGGTGATGGGGTATTTATAGTTTTCGGGTAACCGTTAGGATCGTTTGTTGTAAAACGTGCCATGATCCAAGGCGTACACTTGTCGGAACCTTATGGTGGCTGAAATTAGGTTCTTATCCGCTGACTAGACGATTGAGAATGTGTGGTTGAGAATCGAACAGCTGGGACCCGCTTGTTAAAACATTGAATCTGATCCAGATCATGCAGTCGCGTAGCGCGACAGGTAGGCCCTTAGGGCTCGCGCTACGCTACTGCCTCCCAGTTCCAGAATTGTTTCAAAATTGGCAGAAATGGTCCCTGCACGTGTTTAAGGCCTTTTTCGATGCGTTTGAACCCCGTTAACCTCATTTCAAGGCTCTAAAATGAAGTTAAAGTATAGGGAACTCAAAACATACTCAAAAATATGCCGGATGATGGTTCGTTTGGTCGTACGAACGCGATGTTCGCTTAATTACGACGGAATGCGCACAAGCGCGAAAAACGATCCAAATGACGCGACGAATGGATTTTTCTTATGGCGAACACTAAAATATAATATAGTCATGCTTACATAAATTTTTGGATGTCCGGATGTATTCAGAACGTAAGTTATGCGCGAAAATGCAAACTTGTGCACTTTTTGACACTTTTAGTCCCTGAATGACCCAAAAGTTTATTTTAGCACACCGAACCCCTCAAAGCCTATTTCTAAGATATGTAAAGGATATTTAAGGTGTGTTTAACTTATGGTCATGTTCCGGAATGTCTGTTACGGTTCAAATTGGCATACTTTCGCAGTTTGTCAACTTTAGTCCCTGTAAGCGAATTAACTTGTTTTTGCCATACCAAAGCCTTTAAAACTTATTTCTAAGTTATGTAAAGGTTATTTAAGGTATGTTAAGCCTATTTCACTATTCCAGAGTGTTCGTTGGATTAAACTGGTTATATTTACGCATCAAAGCGCGTATAACCCTCCAGAAAGCGATTTAAAGCTTAAAATCAAACAAGAGTTGATATGTGTAAAAGATACACATAATTTTACAAATCCCAAGTATGAAATACAATATTTCATTGGTTTGGAATTTGTTTGACGGTTGAAGTGACACAGGTGTTACAAATACAATCACGAATTTTTTGAGATATGGCTTGCAAACCCGATTCATCAAGTCCATAAATACTGCTGGTGCGTTAGTCAACCCAAATGGCATTACTAGAAACTCGTAATGTCCATAACGAGTTCTGAAGGCAGTGTTCGGTATACTTTCTTCTTGAATCCGCAGCTGGTGATAACCTGATCGAATATCGATCTTAGAATAGTAACTAGATCCCTAAAGTTGATCGAATAAATCATCAATCCTCGGCAAGGGATACCGATTGTTGATGGTTAACTTTTTCAGCTCCCGGTAGTCGATGCACATACGAAAACTACCGTCCTTCTTCTTGACGAACAGTACTGGAGCTCCCTAAGGAGAGAAGCTTGGCCTTATAAATCCCTTGTCTAACAACTCCTGAAGCTGCGCTGAAAGCTCTTGCATCTCTAAAGGCGCAAGTCGATAAGGTGCCTTGGCTACAGGCGCGACGCCTGGAACCAAGTCAATGCGGAATTCGACTTGTCGTTGAGGAGGTAATCCTGGCAAGTCTTCGGGAAAGACTTTAGGATATTCCCTTACCACAGGGATATCTTCAAGCTTCGGTTCTTCGGCCTCTTTATCCATGACATGAGCTAAGAAAGAAACACATCCTTAAAGCAAAAACTTCCGTGCCTTCAAACAACAGATAATTCGTAGAGGCGTATCATGCTTCTCCCCATGAATCACAATCGTCTCTTCATTCGCCATCAGGATGCGAATAATCTTCTCATGGCATACAATCTCTACACGATTACTCGAAAACCAGTCCATTCCAACTACGACGTCGAAGCTTCCCAATTCCACTGGTAGAAGATCTAACGAAAACTCACGCTCTCCAAGCTCTAAAACACAGCCTCTAATCACTTCATTGGCTTCTACTAGCTTCCCATTAGCTAGTTCTATTGAGTACGGGACATCTAACTTACTTGCTACTAAACCCAGTATATTCTTAAACTCTAGAGATATGAAGCTATAGTCGGCACCGGTATCAAATAGCACAGATGCAAAATGTTGATTAATAGGGAACGTACCAGTGACTACGTTCGGATCCTGGCGAGCTTCCCTAGCTCCAATGTTGAAAACTCTTCCAAGGGCTTGGTTGTTCTTTGGGCAATCTCGATTGAAGTGCCCTACATCTCCGCAACCAAAGCAACCTTGTCCGCGTCCATTCCCATTTCCACCTTGATTGTTGTTATTATTTCCTCCGCGGTTTCCATTTCCCGCCTGGTTTCCATTTCCATTCCGGTTTCCATTACCTCCCTGATTATTGTTTCCTCCCTGATTTCTATTCCCATAACCATTTCCACCACGTTTACCATTACCGTTTCCATTTCCATTTCCATTTCCTCCTTGCCCACCGTTTCCACGTCCGGTTCCATACCAGCATGTCTCCTTAGAGTGACCAATTTTTCCACAAGTTTCACATTTCCGAACTCTGCATCTACCAGCATGATGAAACTGACATACATCACATTTGGGCATGGTGTCCATATACCCTTTTCCCCTATTCTCAGTACTTGCAGCACCAGCTTGTGCCTCAACTGGTGGGTTAGCGTCTCTACGCTTGTTAGCATTGCTGTTGTTGTTGTTCGCACGAGTACCTTTCTTGAAATTCGAAAACTTCCTTTTGTTTTCTCCAGACGACTCTACATGAGACTCTTTCTTCTTGGTCTCAGAAATCGAAAACTTTCCCAAACGAATCGCTTCTTCAGTCAATGCCACACTCAAGTCGATTGCCTCAGTAATTGTCGGAGGCTTGGAAGCAGTTACCATGCTGAGAATCTGGGGTGCCAATCCCCAGATGAAACGTTCGATCCTCTTGAACTCTGGTTCTACCAAATAGGGGACAACACGAGACAAATCATGAAATCTTTGCACATATTCTGCTATCTTAGGACCATCCATTTTCAGATTCCAAAATTCAGTCTCCAACTTCTGAATTTCAGCTCGGGAACAATACTTCTTTCGCATCAGCTCTTTCAGCTCATCCCATGACAACGCATACGCAGCAGCCTCACCCAACGTCTGAAGCTTAAGGTTCCACCATGACAGAGCCCCATCTAGAAACAGCCCTGAAATGTACGTGACCTGATGATCTGGAGCACATTTACTCATCCGCAGAACATAATCTGTGTTCTCAACCCATCTCACAAAAGCTACGGCACCTCCAGTTCCGTCGAAGTTCAGAGGCTTGCAGTCCAAAAACTGCTTGTAAGTACAACCTGTACACAAGCAACATCATTCACAGAAAGCATTAGCAAAGCACACTCAGAAATGTCCAAACGTATTGTAATGTGTCTTAGGTGACTTAAACATTACCGTTAGGTGGGTTATTCCCTGAGGTTCCTCCGCTGTCTTCAGAGCGAAGGGCCTCATGTTGTGCGATTGCCTGTGAGATGCGTTCCTGTAGTTCTGCCTCGGTCGTGGGCAACTGATTGTTCCTTCGAGGAGGCATCCTCTAAGAAGAAGATCGGATAGGTCAGTTCTTATTCGTTAAATAAATATATAGTACGTATTTATAATAGCATTTATCATAGCAAGCATTCATGCAACAATACAATCACAACATAAGCAAGTAATCCAACAATGAGTTTTGTGAGAACATGACGATTGACCTTTCATTAATCATCGACCACAGTTACATTATTTACAGAGTGTATCACATCAAAAGGGACACAGGGTCACACTACCCTTGTCAAAAAAGTCTGTCAATATACAAAAATCATATGATCAAAAGGTGGTCTTCAAAAGGCTTCACAATCTCGGCTCAATAGCGGTGCTCTCACCAAAAGTAATGCAATCTGCATAAAATCAAAAACCAACTATGCTGATGGTGGAGGTGGAGGAGGAGGGAAGAAAAGCAAGTTACGAACATGCGCAAGCTCCTCCTCGAGCTCGTATATACGACGAAGCAAGTAACTGATCTGCTGCTCGACAGTAAGGAATCGAGCATCAAACTCTGGAAAAGGAGTAAGAGGAGCAGGTGGATGTGCAAAAGGAGACGGTGAAGAATGTGGGGGAACAAAAGTAGGCTGACAAGGACACGACAGGGGACGCGGAGTCAGCTTAAGCTCCAAAACTCTGCGACTCATAATCTCAAACTGAAGCTGAAGTGATTAAAGCAACTCATCCCATGTATAGCCAACAAAATTGGAGGGATGATAGGGGTCTGAGATAGGCATAGAGTACGGTGGGAACCATCGGAATGGCTCATCAAGCGGTGAAGAAGTGAAAGGAGCAAACGGTGCAGCCTGATGGATCTAAGGAAAAGCTGCTGAAGCAAAAGGATCGTCACGCGGGTGCTGGCCAGAAGTACCTTCCCCTGGACGGGGTGCAGGGATGTCCTGTAAGAAAACGATCGGTAAGTCGGTGCGATGGACATCGGACTCTACAGGAGGGAGTGGAGCAACATCAGCGGGTGGAGGAATAATGGCTCAACAACTGGAGGGTCAACAGGTGCAGAAACTGGGTTAGGAATAAGAGGTGCAATGTCTGGTAAACCAAAGGGGACAGGATCATGAGTTGGGATCGGCTCAGGGTCAACAGGTGCATCATCAGGCTGATCAAAAGGGTCAAGATCTGGCTCAGGACCAGGCTCGGGATCATGTGGAGGAGATGGTGCAGCAGACATAGCCGTGTCATCGTCAGAACCAGTGCGTAACGCTGTAATCCAACCGCCTGTAAAGCTGAAGACGTCACAGACTCAAAGGAGTCTGAAACGGAGTGCAAACTAGAATAAAAGGATATCTCAATAACAGGAATCTCAGGAGGTGGGATAGCAACAACATCCTCATCTATCTCCCCATCACTCTGGGAGTCAACAGGAGGACCATCAACAAACAAATCGACATCGTCATCAAACAAATCGTCGAAAGGCCAATCCTCGGGAGGAATGACCACAAGAGGAACAGGCTCGGAGCCACGATGTGCTCACCATCGGGATGACCAATGATGAGATGATCATGGACTGGAACAGGAATGAGAAAAGGATCCTCGTCAGGGATACCATCAGCAAGGGGTAAATCATCGCCAAAGTCAGGCAACGCGAATGGCTGGAAGTCATCCTCGTCATCTGATAGCATGTCAGGATCACTCTTAGTGTCTGACGTAAGTATCTCCGGCTCAGGTGCAATCTCATCATCTGAGACGATGGCTATAGGGTCATCAACGTCTGGTAATCCGCTCTCTGAAAAGGACATGATGCCTGTAACCTAACAATCATAACACGTGCATATATATTAACCACTAACACTTAGTATACAATCAAGACAGTTATGCTCAATCATGTGTTCGCATTATCCTTCCTAGTCTACCAGTCAGTCTGGGGTTTGTGATTGCAATCGTGTTTCTTGTCTTTCCTTTTGTAAAACGTTTGTTCCATGGATCTGGGCGTTTTGTGTATGCAATGAAAACATCTTGCAAAAATATTTTCGTGAGAGCCCTAAGGATTGCAGTCTAGACTCGAGAAAGAATCCTAGTTCGCTATAATCGAAGCTCTGATACCAAACTGTCACACCCTGACTTTTGCGGAAGCGTGATTATGTGTGACTTGCTTAATATCATTGCATTCAACCATAACAAACAACTATATGATAAAACCAAGATGTTCATCCATAGATTAAGTTTCAAAACATTACAAACAACATTGTTTAACAGGAATCCGAGACTTCAAATCCATATTACAAACCATACAAATTGTTTAGAGTTCTATAAGGACTCGACAAAGACACTACTAAAAGCTAGGCTTTGAACTATGTATCTTATCCAGGGTAAGATACACAACCCAAACCCTCTGACACAGGATGACATCTTTTATTAGTGACACGACTTGAAAACTTCAGCGCCCGCCAGATCCATATTTAGTTTCCTGAAATACATGTAGTTTGAAAACATCAACAAAAATTGAGCGAGTTCATGTGTAAGAGGATTTAGAATTCTTCCTCTTAGAGCTTTCCCTCATATTACAGTACTAGAGGCATGGAGGAAGCATTGGAAGGAAGGAATGAAAACCTTACTGATCGTGAAACACCATGAGCAGCAGGATGTTGACAGCGGACAACCGACTGAACTCAATAACATGTCGTGACCGGTTAGGCTTGGTTGATTTTGTCAGAAAAGAAAGTAGGTTTCGGGTTTTGTATGTGTGCATGAATAAACCTTTGTAATCATTGTAAGTACGTATGTTTTGTAAATCCCGGTATGAAAGCAAACAAGGAAACAGATCAATTAATGGTTTGCAAGGCCATTAACATGTGTGCAACGGCGTAGGAAGGCTCAAACCTAGCAGATTTTATACCGGGTTTCTGGCTGGAACACATAGTCACCTCATGGGCCAAATCCCGGTCCTCATGGGTGTGGGCTCGCTACACCCAAATAGATCTATCACTCATGTCCCTCGGTCCTTATACGAGGATTAATGGTCTTAAGTGTGCGCTTACCCATTCACATGATCTAACAGTTCATTCTTTAGCTAACCATACCATTTGTAAACATTTATAAACATTTTGTAACATTCATTTCACCCCCAAAGTTATAAAACAGAAAACAGTTAAAAGAAAAGGGAGACATGAACTCACAGTCTTGCGTTCTTCAATCTGACGTAACTCACAGCTGATACTCGTTCACACGACTACCTACAAACATACTACGGTTTATTAGACGGGTGGGTCGTGCCTTGACCTTAGTCTTAATTAGTGTCTTTGAGTTACGTTCCTTTGTGTCATCAATATTATTCCAAGTTATATAATTATTTGTTAAAATTATAAATATTTTAACTTAAATTATATTTATTAAATTTTGGAATAATAGTTAAAATAATATATTTTAACTTGACACTATTATGTATTTGTACATGTATAACTTCCCAAGGATGGGTGTATTTATACTCGTATTCTTATACTTGTATATTTTTGCCAAGTATCAGTGACTTATTCCGGTGAATTTATACGTACGAGAATACGTATTCTTATTGTGTTTATTAAGTATTCTTAGACTTAATTTTTGTATTTATTTTTCCGGAATAATACTCTTAATAAAAATTCATCAATATATATTCTCAAAATATATATTTTAAGAAAACTTATATAGAAAAATTATTTATAATTTTTCTGTCACACCCCGACCACGTAGAGCAACTAGACGTGGCGGAAACGTCGGGGAGTGTTGTAACAGAATTATTGTTTCATAACCATGGCATAAATAAATTCTGTTTTATTGAATAAATGAACTCATTGTTTTAATACAATCAAATAAGTACAACTATGATCTTCCAAGTTTTAAAGTTGCTAAGGCACGAGTCCATCCTAAATGTAGCATGTATCAACAATCATTGCAAAGCAGTGAACAATTAGTGTTTTGTATTTCCTTAGTTGTTATCTTTTGACACTTCAAGACAATTCGGTTGTTACATAAATAAAGATTTGTTGTTTTTATTTCTGCAAAATTTATGCGTTTGTGTGAATGCTTGATGCAACCTTATGATGTCAACCCAAAGACAAACTACTCGTGTGGTTCTGTCATTTTATGATCACTTGTGATCTCCCCAAGAACCTTAAACACTCGTTTCTTTTAAGAAACAAAGCCAAACTCTTACTGAAAATCCTTCTATCTTTATAGATGGATCCTTGAAAATGATTAAAGTGCCAAATGAAATCCATGGATTGGATTCCTAGTGTGCTTTAAATATCCATACCTAAAGATAACAAATTAAAGAATCAAGTTAACAAAAATTGTGCTTATGTGTTTTTCTTACATGTTTTGTGGTTGTATGTGATCCATCCAAATCCTCGTAGGATCTTCCATATCTTATATGAGGGATTCATAGTAGGATATCCAAAGTTACTATCTTAAATCCTTAATGGACTTCTACGTTGTAGTCAAGTCCCTTGGGTTTTAAAGTACTATTAAAAAAAACTGGACCTCTTGAATGGTCTGGTTAAACAGATTGATTTTGAAAATCTGATTAAAAATATCATGTGATGATATAATTACTAAGATCCCTTAAGTGGTCTATTTAAGGAGATCGTACGACGGTTTAGTTAAGAAGATCATGTATTGATCTAGTTAAAAAGATCGTTCGTTGATCTAGTTGAAAAGATCCTTTGGTGGTCTAGTCATGTCGCTTCATGTTTATTCAATTAATTTTTTTTCTCTACGCATTATGAAATGAACTGTGCGGACTGTGCAAGAGATTACGTAATTATGGAGGCCTACATAATTATGGAATTCAGTGCACAGAAACCACAAGAAGTTTTGTCATGTGTTAAGACCTACAGTGACGAGAATAATGATACGGGAGAAGTCTTGGACCTTGACCAATGTCATTTATTCTCACACTCCCCAATTCTGATTTCAAGCACACACAAGTTTCCTATGATAAGTCTTCATAAGAAACGTTCTTCTATCCATAGTTCAAAAATTCCATGTTTTACTACTACAAGGAATTCACTTTGAGGGTTAACAAATTCGCTAAGAGTCCTTACATGGCCCAGAGTTTTACTTAAGGGTTTAATGGATCTATTAGAAGGCGAAACCATCACAGCTGTCTTCACAAGTTTCCTCTAGAATTAAATTTCGGGACGAAATTTCCTAAAGTAGGGGAGACTGTAACACCTGTGTCACTTCAATCATCAAAACAAATGCCAAACCAATGAAATATTGTATTTCATACTTGGGATTTGTAAAAATATGTGTATCGTTTGCACATATCAACTCTTGTTCGATTTTAAGCTTTAAATCGCTTTCTGGAGGGTTATGCGCGCTCTAATGCGTAAATATAACCAGTTTAATCCAACGAACACTCCAGAATAGTGAAATAGACTTAACATACCTTAAATAACCTTTACATAACTTAGAAATAAGTTTTAAAGGCTTTGGTATGGCAAAAACAAGTTAATTCGCTTACAGGGACTAAACTTGACAAACTGCGAAAGTATGCCAATTTGAACTGTAACAGACATTCTGGAACATGACCATAAGTTAAACACACCTTAAATATCCTTTATATAGCTTATAAATAGGCTTTGAGGTGTTCGGTGTGCTAAAATAAACTTTTGGGTCATTCAGGGACTAAAAGCGTCAAAAAGTTCACAAGTTTGCATTTTCGCGCATAACTTACGTTCTGAATACATCCGGACATCCAAAAATTTATGTAAGCACTAAAATATTTTATTTTAGTGTTTGGCATGAGAAAAATCCATTCGTCGCGTCATTTGGATCGTTATTCGCGCTTATGCGCATTCCGTCGTAATTAAGCGAATATCGCGATCGTACGACCAAACGAACCAACATCCGACATGTTTTTGAACATGTTTCATGTCCACAATGTTTAGGCATCATTTTAAGGCCTTAAAGTTGTCTTAACGGGCCTTAAACGTGTCGGAAATGGCTTAAATACGTAACAGGGACTGAAACTGTCATTTCTGAAACTTGGTTCTGATCAGACATGGCCAGGCGGCCCGCGTAAGGTTTGTGTGTATCCTTACGCGGCCCGCGTCAGTGTTCCAGACCAGATTCAATGTTTTAACAGCCTGTTTGCAGCTGTTATGCACTCCTAATCTCAATTCCAAGTGTTGAATTCTTATGGTGGGTGGTCAAATGAGGTACCACAACTTTCCAACAAGTGTACGGATTAGATTCGAGCACGGTTTCCATGAAACGATCTTAACGGTTACCCGAAAACTATAAATACCCGTATCCCACAACTTCTAAACCCACAAGAATCTGATCTTAGAAGCTCTAAGTTGAAACCATTGTTTCATACCTGAGCTACTGGGATCACGATTAGCATTCGGGGACCCTTGGTAAGTATTCTTTCGTTCTTTTATTGTTTTTTGAGTCCGAAAGTCAAACTTTGTTTGACTTTCTGCGTTGCCAGTTTATGGTCAATGCGAAGTTCGTTTGAACTTCGCAACGTGATTGTAATCACGATGGTTATAGTCCCTTGTGACTATGCCTACTGATTACCACGTTGTCTAGGGTCGTAGGGTAAGCGATCTGATAAATCGCTTATACCTTCGAACCCGACCCATTTGGTTGATTATTAGGATCCGACCAAACACATTAGGTGACCATAGTATATAGGGAATAACCTTCCGAGGTTATACCCTATGGTCACATCGTTTGAGTAGTTGTATGATAGGTAGTTTATATGCCTTAGGTAAATTACCAGAATACCCTTTTCATGTATAATTGGTAATTAAGCATATGTAACCTAAACTTTTGTCACATAACTGATTATGTAACATGTTTAGGCATATAACACTTGTCATAGGGCTAGTTAGACGTCTCGAGTGCGCTTTTGCGCGCACGACGCGTTAAAGTAGCATAAGCTACCTTAATGGGTCGCGATGGGTCGAAAGCAGCTTAGGCTAGGTTTCATTTAGTATGTTGGCTTTGTTAAACCATACTACATGAGTTCCCATACTCATTTGGTTTACGAGCCCTCATTCTATCCGATCCTCCGATATTGGTCCGGTTATTAATGTAGTTACCTATATTAGGTACCGTTTGATTCCGTGATCTCTAGCATTGCTTGGTGGTTATCTTAGGACTTCTGAGCAATCTCAAGTGAGTACATAGTTCCCCTCTTTTACTGTTTTCAAACTGTTTTGGGGTGAAGCATGTGTACCTATATGTTATTTTCATGATTTCAAAGTATAATTGATTATACATGTTATTACTTATCATTTGACAAACTAAATGACTATCTATGGTTTAGACACTGATTTCTGAAAGAACATAAAAGAAAATGTTGAATTGTACTTATTTTATGTTCACCAGACCGATTGTTAGTATGATATAGCGCTATAGGACTAGACACCCCATTCCTGTTGTCATGGAATGTCTGAAACCAATTTGTTTCTCCATCCAAATAGGGATTGCCTTTATGGTATCCTTATAGTCTCAAAGGTGTAGTTTGATGCACTAGGTCTGAATGAATTCTTAAATCACACTTTTAAAGTATAGTTTGATATACTCTCATGTGTGGTATTGTACAAAACCAACATATATTTTGTTAATCATCCAAGGCATATTTTGATATGTTATTTACAAAACCAAAACATAGTTTAATATGTTATTTATCACATCCAAAGCATATTTTGATATGTTATTTATGAAACCAAAACATAGTTTAATATGTTACTTACAAATCCAAAGTATACTTTTAATATGCTACTATAAGGTTATTCGTTTAACCTTACATTATTTTACAAAGCATAACTTCTGATTTATTCAAACACTTTGTTTTATACATTTTTGCTTATGGTTTAAGTAGTCTCATTCTACTTACCATACATAACTTTTGCTTACACATGACATGATTTACATTTGACAATAGACATTTGACTATACATAAACATTTCTACAATTGTTAAACATTACATCTTGGTGGTTTGGTTTGAGTAAGTGATCTAAGTAACGAGACGTGTGTAATATGATACAAGCATGGTGGATACGCCGCTGGTACTTCCTATATATAAGTGTTTGTTTGGTATCACATATTGTAGCGTTATTTGAATCATTTCAATTTGGACATATAACATTTTATACAAATAACATACTTTTCACAAGACATTGATTTACAAACAACTTATCTTATGCAAACTCATCTTACATGGTTATTCATTTAACCATACATTATTCACTTATTTATACATATCATCTGATCTTATCGTTTTTCAAATGATTTACAAGACAAAGCAAATTACAAGGTTCATGACTAAACATTTTCTTAAACATAAGTCATGAACCTTATTTTCACAAAACCTATGTATCCCACAGGCATTTTTATGCTGACGTACCTATTTTTACACATGTTTCAGGTACTGCTTTGCAATGATTGTTAATACATGCTACATTTAGGATGGACTCGTGCCTTAGCAACTTTAAAACTTGGAAGATCATAGTTGTACTTATTTGATTGTATTAAAACAATGAGTTCATTTATTCAATAAAACAGAATTTATTTATGCCATGGTTATGAAACAATAATTCTGTTACAACACTCCCCGACGTTTCCGCCTCGTCTAGTTGCTCTACATGGTCGGGGTGTGACAGAAAAGATGACGGTTGCACTTGTTGCACAAAGGTGCGGTACCAACATAGTTTTGCCTTTTGCGAGGTTGTACTGGCTGGTTTGGTGCAACCTGTTTGTCTTGCGCAGTTACAGCGAAATTTTGAGAGGTTTTGCGCTTCTTCTTCTTGGACACCTCAGCATTTTCTTCCTTTGGTTCCACTTGAGCAGTCTTGTCAGATGGTCTTGAGTCGCCCTTCCGAAACAGCTTGCGCTTCCTGATATGGGATTCAGTCAGAGTGGCAGACAATTCAATGGCTTGTCTGTCAGGAAGACCATCAATGTATTTCTCAATCGCCTTATCCAGAGGCGTAACCATAGTAGGGCATAACAAGCTCAATTCCTCAAAGCGGTCAGTATAGGCTCGATGTTCCCCACTGTCTTGCTTCAAATCATCAAATTCCCTTTCTAGAGCCCTTAGCTCATGACGAGGACATAATTCCTTCATCATAAGAGCCCTAAGTTCAGCCCAAGTCTGTGCTAATGCAACCTCAGCACCGCAGTCTCTCATCACCCCGTTCCACCACGTGAGAGCCCTCTTCTGAAACACACTCGAAGAAAACTCGACCTTGCAATTTTCAGGACACTGAACGTGACGGAAAGTATTCTCAATGCTCTCGAACCATTGAAGAAGCCCAGTGGCTCCCTCAGAGCCACTAAACTTGAGCGGTTTAGCCGAGTTAAAATTTTTGAAATTGCATGGAGCATTGTTGTTGTTGTTGATGGCTTGCATCATTTGAGCATAAAGATTTGGGAAGGCAGCAGCCATTTGCTGCGCGATGATTTCCGCCAGTTCGGCATTTGCCATCTGATTGTCGCGTCGAGGAGGCATTCTAAAAGAGGAAACATGAAAGGAAATGAGTGAGAGAATTAGACGAAAAGAATGAGATGAAACAAATCTGATGAAAGCAAGGATAGTGGTCATTTGTTTGTTACTACAAAGCAACAAACGACCCCGGTGATTAATCAAAGTAAATGGATCAAAAATAATGTATCGCGAAGACATGCTCGCCTATAAGTGAACACTCATCCCAAGAATTCCCAGAAAGCACAACTGGTCTCGCGTCTGATGAGATATATACGAAGTGCTTGCCTAGACAGAAAACCCAGAATACAGGCATTCACCCTTCCAGTTTGCACGTGTCCACATTATTTAAAACCCAAAACCTTGACGAGATTCTGAAAACTCAAAGGGGTTCAAAACCTTACAATAGGGGGTTCAAAACCTTGTAATAATTCATCCAAAAACAGATGATTGTTTTTCAAAAATCGTTTCGGAAAATTTGGTTTTTTGTTTTGATAATCACCTAAGGATAGGTGATGTACATGTTTTAAGATCTAAACACAAGATAACTTGTGTTAGGGTCCTAGGAAGGTTATAGTCTAGGTCAAAGCATTACTAATAACCTAATTCCCTATAACCACTTGCTCTGATACCAACATTTCTGTCACACCCCGACCACGTAGAGCAACTAGACGTGGCGGAAACGTCAGGGAGTGTTGTAACAGAATTATTGTTTCATAACCATGATATAAATAAATTCTGTTTTATTGAATAAATGAACTCATTGTTTTAATACAATCAAATAAGTACAACTATGATCTTCCAAGTTTTAAAGTTGCTAAGGCACGAGTCCATCCTAAATGTAGCATGTATCAACAATCATTGCAAAGCAGTACCTGAAACATGTGTAAAAATAGGTACGTCAGCATAAAAATGCCTGTGAGATACATAGGTTTTGTGAAAATAAGGTTCATGACTTATGTTTAAGAAAATGTTTAGTCATGAACCTTGTAATTTGCTTTGTCTTGTAAATCATTTGAAAAACGATAAGATTAGATGATATGTATAAATAAGTGAATAATGTATGGTTAAATGAATAACCATGTAAGATGAGTTTGCATAAGATAAGTTGTTTGTAAATCAATGTCTTGTGAAAAGTATGTTATTTGTATAAAATGTTATATGTCCAAATTGAAATGATTCAAATAACACTACAATATGTGATACCATACAAACACTTATATATAGGAAGTACCAGCGGCGTATCCACCATGCTTGTATCATATTACACACGTCTCGTTACTTAGATCACTTACTCAAACCAAACCACCAAGATGTAATGTTTAACAATTGTAGAAATGTTTATGTATAGTCAAATGTCTATTGTCAAATGTAAATCATGTCATGTGTAAGCAAAAGTTATGTATGGTAAGTAGAATGAGACTACTTAAACCATAAGCAAAAATGTACAAAACAAAGTGTTTGAATAAATCAGAAGTTATGCTTTGTAAAATAATGTAAGGTTAAACGAATAACCTTATAGTAGCATATTAAAAGTATACTTTGGATT
The DNA here is from genome assembly GCA_030545235.1 of Helianthus tuberosus. NCBI lineage: Eukaryota > Viridiplantae > Streptophyta > Magnoliopsida > Asterales > Asteraceae > Helianthus > Helianthus tuberosus. The sequence continues at coordinate 116,268,491 of CM060397.1, read as the reverse complement.
TGTAAGTAACATATTAAACTATGTTTTGGTTTCATAAATAACATATCAAAATATGCTTTGGATGTGATAAATAACATATTAAACTATGTTTTGGTTTTGTAAATAACATATCAAAATATGCCTTGGATGATTAACAAAATATATGTTGGTTTTGTACAATACCACACATGAGAGTATATCAAACTATACTTTAAAAGTGTGATTTAAGAATTCATTCAGACCTAGTGCATCAAACTACACCTTTGAGACTATAAGGATACCACAGAGGCAATCCCTATTTGGATGGAGAAACAAATTGGTTTCAGACATTCCATGACAACAGGAATGGGGTGTCTAGTCCTATAGCGCTATATCATACTAACAATCGGTGTGGTGAACATAAAATAAGTACAATTCAACATTTTATTTTATGTTTTTTTGAGAAATCAGTGTTTAAACCATAGATAGTCATTTAGTTTGTAAAATGATAAGTAATAACATGTATAATCAATTATACTTTGAAATCATGAAAATAACACATAGGTACACATGCTTCACCCCAAAACAGTTTGAAAACAGTAAAATAGGGGAACTATGTACTCACTTGAGATTGCTCAGAAGTCCTAAGATAACCACCAAGCAATGCTAGAGATCACGGAATCAAACGGTACCTAATATAGGTAACTACATTAATAACCGGACCTATATCGGAGGATCGGATAGAATGAGGGCTCGTAAACCAAATGAGTATGGCAACTCATGTAGTATGGTTTAACAAAGCCTACATACTAAATGAAACCTAGCCTAAGCTGCTTTCGACCCATCGCGACCCATTAAGGTAGCTTATGCTACTTTAACGCGTCGTGCGCGCAAAAGCGCACTCGAGACGTCTAACTAGCCCTATGACAAGTGTTATATAAACATGTTACATAATCAGTTATGTGACAAAAGTTTAGGTTACATATGCTTAATTACCAATTATACATGAAAAGGGTATTCTGGTAATTTACCTAAGGCATATAAACTACCTATCATATAACTACTCAAACGATGTGACCATAGGGTATAACCTCAGAAGGTTATTCCCTATATACTATGGTCACCTAATGTGTTTGGTCGGATCCTAATGATCGACCAAATGGGTCGGGTTCGAAGGTATAAGCGATTTATCAGATCGCTTACCCTACGACCCTAGACAACGTGGTAATCAGTAGGCATAGTCACAAGGGACTATAACCATCGTGATTACAATCACCTTGCGAAGTTCAAACGAACTTTGCATTGACCATAAACTGGTCAACGCAGAAAGTCAAACAAAGTTTGACTTTAGGACTCGAAAAACAATAAAAGAACGAAAGAATACTTACGAAGGGTCCCCGAATGCTAATCTTGATCCCAGTAGCTCAGGTATGAAACAATGGTTTCAACTTAGAGCTTCTAAGATCAGATTCTTGTGGGTTTAGAAGTTGTGGGTATTTATAGTTTTTGGGTAACCGTTAAGATCGTTTCATGGAAACCGTTCTCGAATCTAATTCGTACACTTGTTGGAAAGCTGTGGTACCTCATTTGGCCACCCACCATAAGAATTCAACACTTGGAATTGAGATTAGGAGTGCATAACAGCTGCAAACAGGCTGTTAAAACATTGAATCTGGTCTGGGACACTGACGCGGGCCGCGTAAGGATACACACAAACCTTACGCGGGCCGCCTGGCCATGTTTGATCAAAACCAAGTTTCAGAAATGACAGTTTCAGTCCCTGTTACGTATTTAAGCCATTTCTGACACGTTTAAGGCCCGTTAAGCCAACTTTAAGGCCCTAAAATGATGCCTAAACATTGTGGACATGAAACATGTTCAAAAATATGTCAGATGTTGGTTCGTTTGGTCGTACGATCGCGATATTCGCTTAATTAGGACGGAATGCGCATAAGCGCGAATAACGATCCAAATGACGCGACGAATGGATTTTTCTCATGCCAAACACTAAAATAAAATATTTTAGTGCTTACATAAATTTTTGGATGTCCGGATGTATTCAGAATGTAAGTTATGCGCGAAAATGTAAACTTGTGCACTTTTTTACGCTTTTAGTCCCTGAATGACCCAAAAGTTTATTTTAGCACACCGAACACCTCAAAGCCTATTTCTAAGCTATATAAAGGATATTTAAGGTGTGTTTAACTTATGGTCATGTTCCAGAATGTCTGTTACAGTTCAAATTGGCATACTTTCGCAGTTTGTCAAGTTTAGTCCCTGTAAGCGAATTAACTTGTTTTTGCCATACCAAAGCCTTTAAAACTTATTTCTAAGTTATGTAAAGGTTATTTAAGGTATGTTAAGCCTATTTCACTATTCCGGAGTGTTCGTTGGATTAAACTGGTTATATTTACGCATTAGAGCGCGCATAACCCTCCAGAAAGCGATTTAAAGCTTAAAATCGAACAAGAGTTTATATGTGCAAACGATACACATATTTTTACAAATCCCAAGTATGAAATACAATATTTCATTGGTTTGGCATTTGTTTTGATGATTGAAGTGACACAGGTGTTACATTTTCCTTGGCAAAAATAATTGTATTTCCATATAAACCTCAAAAAATAATATATTTTCAAGTCTAACTTAGAAAATATATATAAATCCATTTTTCACCCAAAAATAATGTATTTTATGTTTATTTAAGAAAATATATATTTTCTCCCAAAATAATATATCTTCTAATAATTTCAAGAAAACATATATATTTTTGTTTATCAAAAAATAATATATTTTCTTCTTGTCAAAAATATGATATAATTTTGTAATAATTGTAAAAATCATATTTGTGTTCTCTTGGTGTCCAAAATACAATTTACCAAAACATACTTATGAATTAAATCCCGGAATATTTGTGTGAGTTATATTCCTTGTTCGGTTCCACCAATATTTTAGGTATAAATTATATATTTATTTCTTGGAATTTTGGTAATATTTTGGATTGTAATTTCTTGGTATTTTTGTGAGTTATATTATTTCAAGTCCTAAAATAATATAACTAATACACATAATATACAAATAATCACACACATGATGACATCTAAATATATATTCTCCTAAATACATATTTAGTCACTTTTATTATCAAAAACCAACCTCCAATATTTATAATTTTTGTAACAAAAATTATGGCAAGCTTTGTATGAAAATTCATGGTTTAAAATATACTTGTAAATATTTGTTTAAAAATATTTTTCTAAGTGTTTAACTTTTAGAAAATTTTTGCCATAGTTTCCCCATAAAAATGGAGGTTTCCATGCTTTCAAAGCATATCATTTTCTTTTATAAATCATCACAATCAACAACAAATCAACCAATACTTACCAATTTGCCAAAATCAAGCCTTAATCACTACTTCATGAACTTGAAATTTTATAAAAATTTGTAGTAACTTACTAGTGTGTTTAGTAAGCTTAGTTACCCTTTAAAGTGTGGTTGTTTATTTAAAAACATCATTATTGAAGAATTTAGGTGTTTACAACTTGTAAATCATTTTTCTAAAAATATTTCTTCTTGGATTTTTCTTGTTAAATACATGATCCTACACTTAATTAACCACTAAAAATGTGGTTAGCTTCTTTAAAACCAAGTTTATGTAAATATTGTAGTTTTAACTTAGTTTCTTGAAAAATCATCCTTAAAATCATATGTTTATAAGACTTATATCACACTTTGATCATCATACTTCAAGAAAAAAACATTAAATCTTTCAAGTTCATGCTTTACATAAGGATGATCATAACATAATCATCCTCTCACCTTGCTAGATTATGTCTTTAATCACTATCTAGCAAGATCATATGATGTTTAACATCATTTACACAAACAATCATCAATCAACAAGCATAACAACACTTAAACAGTATGCATTCTTATGATTTTTAAGCTTATGTTCATGATTTATGTTCTTGATCATTAGTGTTCTTCAAGATTAGTTACTTGTATCATTCTTTAACCAACTAAATAAGATGTAAAATGGAGTGTAGATGATCTTATTACTAGCTCAAGGCTAAGGATGATCACAAGATGAAGATGCGGTGGTTAAATGCTTGTATGAGAGGTCCTTCAACTTCCAAGAGCTCCTAGCTTCTTTGTATAGCTTCTTACACCTTTGTATGCTTGAAGAATGGATGAAGATTGAAGGATGAAGGTGGTGGTGTGTGGGTGTGTTCTCGGCCGAGAGTGGGAGAGGGGAAGAGAGAACAGTTCAAGTGTTTGTTTGAAATGAGAATTATGGTTATGATCTTGAAGTTAAACTTATAATCTTCCAACATGTTATAATCTTTTTTTTTTGGGTAAAGGGTTACCTCGGTGAATATTATAACCAATAAAAAACAAGTAAGAAGCAGAAATACTTCTCAGTTCTCACGTATGACATGCCATACGAGAGTCAACACGCGCTCTAACCGAAAAAAATGCACCAACAAGAGTAAACATTAAAACAACACACACCACTACACTAAACCATCAACAAGAAAACTCAGTCGCTATCATCATCAGCTACCAACAGTCCACGAGGAAGCATCCACTGTTGCAACGCCCGCTCCGTCTGATTAGAAGACTTGAAACGCATGGTATGAAGTTTCATCCTGACAGTACCACGAATCACCTCCACAAGTTGATTCTTACTTCTTTTACGAGCAATAAACAGTCTCCGATTTCTCTCTTCCCAAATAAAGTACGCCGAGGCACTCACCACTAGCTTCGAAATCACATGATTAGTGGACTTATAATTCGCTATACCCACCAAGTATTCAAAAATGTTGGTCCACTTATTCCGGATTGACTCCATACCTGCTAAAACTTTGACATCATTCCACACATGAGCCGAGTAATGACATTCGAAGAACAAGTGGTTATGCGAATCCGGACCCGAAACACACAGCGAGCAACATAATAGATTCAAGTTTGCATTACCCGATGAATTCCAGCTGCTCATAATATCTTGAGTTTTCAGCTTCTTTTGTACGATCAGCCACATAAGGAAAGCATGTTTCGGAATAGATTGGGGAAACCAAACAACATTAGCCCACAGAACTTCATTTTGCTGACACCGAAGATTATCCCAAGCCACAGACGTGGAAAAGTCCGTAAGGCTCCCTTGTCTCGTTCTCCACAGAATCTGGTCTTTACGAGTACAATAAATCTCAAAATCCTGAACATTTAGTAAACCAGGAAATCTGGTGAACCAATTAGCCGGCCATCACCATTCTCCTTGAACAAAAATGTTAGCCAGTTTAGTATTCATATTGAATCCTGCATTAGCAATTAGCCTGGGAGTAACAATGGACCTAAGTGGACATATTTCATTCCACATATCAAACCACACCATCTTATCTTTTCCATCTCCCACTTTCTTCCAAATATAATCGCGAATACTGGATCCTAACTGAAGCATTTTCCTCCAGCTCTAAGTAATGTTGCTTTTGATCGGAATGTCCCAAAAAATTCTGTCTTGAATATGATAAGAGTGGATCCATTTAACCCATAAAGACTCTCTATGAGTAATCAAGCTCTATATATGGACAGCCATCAAAGCGATATTCATATCTTCCACTCTTCGAATGCCCAATCCACCCTCGCATTTTGGCAAGCACACCACTTACCAGCTCACCTTCGCTTTCTCTCTAATATTATTCCCTTGCGTCCATAAGAATTTCCTCATCCTGTCTTCCAGTTCATGAATAATACGTTTGGGTAATATAAAAACTGAGGCCCATTATATGTGCATTGAAGCTAGAACCGATCTAATGAGTTGCACTCTACCAGCAAATGACAAGCACTTAGCTTTCCAGTCATTAATCCTTGCATCCATACTTTCCATGAGACGTTTACAATCTTTATATTTCAACCGCGAAGAAATCAGAGGCACTCCCAAGTAACGAACAGGAAGAGTACCTTCCTCAAACGGCATGATACTAAGAATACGAGTTTTAACCTGATCCGTCACATTACCAAAGAACACTGTGGTCTTTGTCATGCTTGGTACAAGGCCCGACATAGTCTTAAAAATGTCAAGAGCACTCATAATAACTTTCTCCGATTTCTGGTCTCCTCTAGCAAATAAGAAAAGATCATCCGCAAAGCACAAGTTAATGATACTTTGCCTTTGACAGTTAATATAGAATTTAAAGTCATTCGAAACCACCACCTGTTGTTGTAAAATCAGTGTAAGAACTTCCATGACCATAGTAAATAGATAAGGCGACATGGGGTCACCTTGTGTCACGACCCCCGACCCCACCCTGGACGGGAGCCACGAGCAGTCAAGTGGTACCGGTGGTTATTTTAAAAACATTGCAGCGGAAATGTTCATCAGGACCGTGAGTTAGGAAAAATATCAGAGTTTAGAAAACACCGAATTTTATTTATTAAATAGATGGGATAATATCCATGTTTTACAAAGGTAGCTTTAATAAGGGATAAATCCGAATATATGAAACCATGTTTTCTTAATTTAATTTAATTGATAAAATAAGCCACTTCTCTTAAGCCTTTTGGTGCCGTATCATCACTCTTATTCCAATCTACTGTAATTACCTGAAACGCGTTTTAAAAAAAATTGGTCAGCAGGAAATACTGGTGAGTTCATTCATTTTTGTACAAAAACATATTTGTTAAAATTCACAGCATTAAGAGTTTTTACATTTTCTTCTTCAAGATTGGCAAAGACTTAATCACTGCAATTACAACTTTGTTATAACTTACAGTATTAAGGGTGATTACATTGTTTATATCAACCAATTACCCCAAATCGGTATTTGTCACTCGACTATATCTGTGACTATGGTCAGATCACCCATTGGCTAACTCGTTGTCCAATGGTGACGGGAAACAAGTTATGTATACAAAACCCCACATACCGGCAGTAATTGAAGACTACAAAGACTTAATCCTTGTAATTATAACTGGAAAATAATTTAAGGTTTTGCAAAGCACTTTGATAAAAAGAGAATGACTCACATTGCATATTTAAACGGGCAGAGTTTAGCCTACTGATAAGCCTGCTAACCTAATTCAAATAACAATGCACACGAAAACTAGGTTAGTAACTTTAATCCAACTTTTATGACAACTCACGAGATCAAAACCTTCACAATGAATGACAAAGTGCGATACTTAAACATCCATCGAATTCACGACGAATGACAAAGCATAACCCGAGTTTGGGCAGCACTTAAACATCCATCGGATTGGTTTCTATCGATCGGACATTAAATCGTAGCAGTGATCGAGTTATTACCCTGTTATTGCGGCAGAATTTCGTGATTGTGTGTGTTTTTAGAGTAATCAGACGATATCTCGGTGTACGAATCAAATTTTAACGTCGAACCAATGCCCAAATTCAAGTGCCAAACTCCTCTATTTATACTGAAAAAACGGCGCGCCCGCGTGTCACGAGAGGCTCTCGCGTGGCGCGAGAGGTCACTTTTAGCATAGGGTAGCCACCTGTCAGTAGCTTGGGTGAGTCGACCGTTTGTTAAAATTCGATTCCTATAAAAAACTATTTGGATAATACTGACTAGGAAATACCCCCCCCCCCCCGAGTTTTAGGGGCCCTAATCCTGATTCCGATTGTTCTGAAAATTTTAGGGGTCATGCAGTATCACTTGGGGGTCTCAATTAGGGTTTCCTATTGGGTAAAATAAGATAAGAAATGGTAGTTTTAATGAGAGTTGTTACATTCTCCCCACCTTAATAAAAATCTCGTCCTCGAGATTTACTGGAACAAGTAGGGATATTTCTGCTTCATCTCTGATTCCATCTCCCAAGTGTATTCAGGTCCTCTCTTTGAATCCCACTTGACTTTGACTAGTACAAGTCTTTTGTGTTTGAGAAACTTGACCTTTCTGTCTTCTATCTGCAGTAGCTTTTCCACAAATTTTAACTTTTCATTTACCTCTACATCTTGAAGAGGTACTACCAGGGATTCATCGGATAGACATTTCTTGAGATTGGATACATGAAACACGTCATGTACTCCAGCTAAATCTTTTGGTAGTTGTAAACGATAGGCAACTGGTCCTATTCGCTGGATTATTGGGAATGGTCCTACGTACCTTGGACTTAGCTTTCCCTTTTTACCGAACTGAACTACTCCTTTCCAAGAGAAATTTCAAGAGTACCTTGTTTCCAACTTGAAATTATAGTGGCTTGCGTCGATTATCTGCATAACTCTTTTGGTGATCTCGAGCCGTTTTCAGTCTTTCCTTGATTTGAGTGATCTTGTCGGTGGTTTCTTGCACGATTTCAGGACCTGATAACTGACTTTCTCCTATTTCTGCCCAACAAACTGGAGTTCTACACTTTCATCCATATAGTGCTTCGAATGTGGCAACTTTAATACTTGCATGATAACTATTGTTATAGGAGAATTCAATTAAAGGTAAATGGTTATCCCAGTTTACTCCAAAATCTATTACACATGCCCTGAGCATGTCTTCCAGGGTTTGGATCGTCCTTTCGCTTTGTCCGTTGGTTTGAGGATGGTATGTAGTACTTAATTTTAGTCGGGTTCCCATTGCTTCTTGGAAACTAGTCCAGAAATGGGAAGTGAAACGACTATCTGTATCCGATACAATGGAGAGTGGGACTCCATATAAGGATACTACTTCGTCTACGTATAGCTTGGCTAACCTTTCCATGCTAAAGGTTTCCTTTATGGGTAGAAAATGAGCTGATTTGGTTAATCAATCCACAATTACCCAAATCCCATCATTACCTTTTCTGGTTTTGGGCAACTTAGTAACAAAATCCATGGTTATTAGTTCCCATTTCCATACAGGCATTTCTAATTGTTGAAGTAACCCTGAAGGTTTCTGGTGTTCTGCCTTAACTTGTGAACAAGTTAGACACCTAGATACATATCTGGCTATGTCCTTTTTCATTCCTATCCACCAGAAATTATTTCTTAATTCTTGGTACATCTTATTATTTCCAGGGTGCATGGTATACCTAGATTTATGGGCTTCCTCTAAAACCTTATTTCTTAATTCTCCTTGCTTAGGTACCCAAATTCTTTTTTTGTGGAATCTCTAAATTCCATCAGCTCCTTGTTCTAATTCTTTTATTCGTCCCTTCATTCCTTCAGCATCATCCTTGATTGTTGTTTCCTGAACATTCTTTAATTGTTCCATTAAGTCTAATTGTAAACTTAATCTAAGAGCACGAACTCGTCGTTGTTTCTCATGGTACTTACGACTTAAGGCATCTGCAACTACATTTGCTTTTCCTTTGTGATATTGAATATCACAGTCGTAGTCACTTAGAATTTCCATACATCTTCTTTGCCTCATGTTCAATTCTTTTTGCCCAAATATGTATTTTAAACTCTTATGATCTGTATAAACAGTAAACTTACTTCCATACAGATAATGTCTCCAAATCTTAAGGGCAAAAATTATCGATCCTAATTCTAAGTCATGTGTCGTATAATTTTCTTCGTGCTTTTTCAATTGCCTTGAAGCATACGCAATTACCTTTTTGCGTTGCATTAGTACACATCCTAATCCTAGTTTAGAAGCATCGCAGTATACTTCAAAATCTTCTGTCCTTCGGGTAAAGCAAGAATTGGGGTGTTTGTTAACTTTTGCTTTAAAATCTTAAAAGCCTCTTCTTGCTTAGGTCCCCATTCAAACTTAACTGTTTTACAGGTTAGCTTAGTTAATGGCACAACTATCTTAGAAAAATCTTTAATAAAGCGCCTATAGTAACCGGATAATCCTAGAAAACTTCTAACTTCTGTAGATGATTGCGGAACCTTCCATTTGGTGATCGCTTCTATCTTAGCAGGATCTATGTGAATACCTTCGTGATTCACCATGTGTCCTAAAAATTGCACCTCCTGTAGCCAAAATTCACACTTCACGAATTTAGCATATAGCTTTTCCTTTCTTAACAAAGTTAAGAGTGCATGCAGGTGCTTACAATGTTCTTCCTGGCTTTTGGAATAAATCAGTATATCGTCGATGAAGACAATTACAAATTTATCCAAGTACGGTTTGCAGATCCTATTCATCATGTCCATAAATGCTGCAGGAGCATTTGTTAGTCCAAAGGGCATGACTGCAAACTCGTAATGACCACACCTAGTTCTGAAAGCGGTTTTAGGTATATCTTCTTCTTGTTCTTTCAACTGATGGTATCCGGAGCGCAAATCTATCTTAGAAAAATATCTAGCTCCTTGAAGTTGATTGAAAAGATCATCAATCCTAGGCAATGGATATCGATTCTTAATTGTAACCTTATTCAATTCCCTATAATCGATACTCATTCGCATCGAACCATCTTTCTTTTGCACAAACAACACAGGTGCTTCCCAAGGGGATGAACTAGGTTGTATAAATCCTTTACTAAGCAATTCATCTAATTGCTTTTTAAATTCTAACATTTCGGTGGGTGCTTTAGCTACGGATGTAGTTCCAGGAATCAAATGAATTCTATATTCTACCTCCCTATCTGGTGGTATGTCACACCCCGACCACGTATAACATACAAAACGTGGCGGAAAACGTCGGAGAGTGTTGTAACAGAATTAATTGTTTCATAACCATGGCATACAAAGTTGTATTTTATTTATCAACATAAGAGTTACATTGTTTTAAACAGGAATCAAAGAGTTTATAACATAAATAAACTAAGTCTATCTTCATTTTTAGTCTCTAAGGCACAGGTCCGCCCTAGTGTCACGATCATCGTCCTACGCAAAAGCTCCTGAAAACACATGTGAAAATAGGTACGTCAGCATAAAAATGCCTGTGAGATACATAGGTTTTGTGAAAATAGGATTCATGACTTAAGTTTAAGAAAAAGTTGTTTAGCAAAAGTCAGTCATGAACCTTGTAAATTGTTTTGTTTTGTAAATCATTTAAAAAGTGATAGGATCAAATGATATGTATAAATAAAAGAATAATGTATGGTTAAATGTATAACCAAGTAAAATGAGTTGTATAAAGTAAATTGTTTGAAAACCAAAGTCTTGTGAAAATCGTGTTACTTGTGTAAAATGTATAAGTCCAAATTGAATGATTCAAATAACGCTATGATATGTAATATAATACAAACACTTATATATAGGAAGTACCAGCGGCGTATCCACCATGGTTGTATCATATTACTCACATCTCGTTACTTAAGTCACTTAAACAAACCACCAATGTAATAAGTCTATGTTTAAACCAATTGTCAAAAGTCCTTGTATAAATCATATCGAATGTTAATAGTCCAAAAGTAGTCAAGTAATTTGTAACAAATGTTATGTATTGTAAGAAAAGTATTGTCACATAATCCAAATGTAGAAATGTATAAAATAAAGTATTTTGAATATATCAAAAAGTTATGTTTTGCAAAGTAATGCATGTTACATTGATACAAACATTTATGTGGTAAGTTAACGCATACATTCAAGCCTTGAGACAGTCGGATAACCCTAAGTCAAGGTTATCAAAAGAAATTTTTTCGGATTCGGTCATTCCTTACATCCAAACAAACCCGGGATGTCAGGAATGGGATTTGTCAAGTCCTATGGTACCAGTACTTACTACCGAGCGGCGTAGCTAATGTTAATGAACGTATATAAGTCTCGTTTGTGCAAACCAAATGTTATAGCAATTGTATACATGTCATATGAAAACAATGTACTAAGTATGCTAAGTTAACATATAAAGCAGAAAAGTCATGTAAATCAAATGTGCTAGCATGCTATCAGTCAACATACCATGAAATGTAATGAAATCATGTACTATAATGTACTAACAAACATAGCAGGTATATGAGGTGAAAACAGGAAAGCATGAAAGTAACAAGTAGGCACACAATGGGTATACATAGCATGAAATGTAATGAAATCATGTACTATAATGTACTAACAAACATAGCAGGTATATGAGGTGAAAACAGGAAAGCATGAAAGTAACAAGTAGGCACATGTGTTTCACCCCAAAATAGTTTGAAAACGGTTAAAGAGGGGGTTCTATGTACTCACTTGAGATTGCTCAGAAGTCCTAAGATAACCACCAAGCAATGCTAGAGATCACGGAATCAAACGGCACCTAATATAGGTAACTACGTTAATAAACCGGACCAATATCGGAGGATTGGATAGAATGAGGGCTCGTAAACCAAATGAGTATAGAAACTCATGTAGTATGGTTTAACAAAGCCTACATACTAAATGAAACCTAGCCTAAGTGCTTACGACCCATTACGACCTGTTTAGGTAGCTTATGCTACTTTAACGCGTCGTTCGCGTGAAACGCGTTCGGACCGCTTAACTAGTCCTATGATAAGTAAAATATGCCTTAACATGTCTAATATTGTTACCAAATCAGTTTAGATACCAAAAGTTACGTTACATATGTTTAAAATGAATTTTGGCATCAAAAGGGTATTTTGGTAATTTACCTAAGGCATATAAACTACCTATCACACAACTACTTAAACGAAGCGACCATAAGGTATAACCTCGGAAGGTTATTCCCTATATACTATGGTCACCTAATGTGTTTGGTCGGATCCTAATGATCGACCAAATGGGTCGGGATCGAAGGTATAAGCGATTTATTAGATCGCTTACCCTTATGACCCTAGACAACGTGGTAATCAGTAGGCATAGTCACAAGGGACTATAACCATCGTGATTACAATCACGTTGCGAAGTTCAAACGAACTTCGCATTGACCATAAACTGGTCAATGCAGAAAGTCAAACAAAATTTGACTTTCGGACTCGAAAAGCAATAAAAGAACGAAGGAACACTTACAAAGGGTCCAAGAATGGAAGGTTTGAATCCGAGTACTCTCAGGTATGAAGTGTTAAACACAACAACTTTGAGAGCAAACTCAGATTTCAAAGGTGTGAGTTGAGAGTGAAGTGGGTGTTGGGTATTTATAGATTTCAGTTCACCGTTAGGACCGTTTCTTGGAGAAGAGGGAATGATCACATCCCTACACTTGTCGGAAAGTTGTGGTGACTGAAAATGGCCCCTCATGAACTGAAAGGGCAAGTGTGGGTGTGTGGTTGGGAGCTTAACAGCTGTAATCTGCTGTTAAATTGATCTTATCTGATCTGGGAGTCTGACGCGGGCCGCGTAAGAGGACTCACTAATCTTACGCGGGCCGCCTGGCCTGACTGGTCAGAAACCAACTTTCATAAATGACAGTTTTGGTCCCTGTTACGTATTTAAGCCATTTCCGACACGTTTAAGGCCCGTTAAGCCAACGTTAAGGCCCTAAAATGATGCCTAAACATTGTGGACATGAAACATGCTCAAAAATATGTCGGATGTTGGTTCGTTTAGTCGTACGAACGCGATGTTCGCTTAATTACGACGGAATGCGTATAAGCGCGAAAAAACGATCCAAAATGCATGACGAATGGATTTTTCTTATGCCAAACACTAAAATAAAATATTTTAGTGCTTACATAAATTTTTGGATGTCCGGATGTATTCAGAACGTAAGTTATGCGCGAAAGTGCAAACTTGTGCACTTTTTGATGCTTTTAGTCCCTGAATGACCCAAAAGTTTATTTTAGCACATCGAACCCCTCAAAGCCTATTTCTAAGCTATATAAAGGATATTTAAGGTGTGTTTAACTCATGGTCATATTCCGGAATGTTTGTTACTGTTCAAATTGGCATACTTTCGCAGTTTGTCAAGTTTAGTCCCTGTAAGTGAATTAACTTGTTTTTGCCATACCAAAGCCTTCAAAACTTATTTCTAATTTATGTAAAGGTTATTTAAGGTATGTTAAGTATATTTTGATGTTCCAGAGTATTTGTTGCATTAAACTGGTTACGTTTACGCACCAGTTTGCGTATAATTCTCCAGAAAGCGATATAGAGTTTGAAATTGAATAAAAGTCAAAACATGAAAAATGTAAAACATAACCAAACAAACATTGGAATCAAATAACATTGTTTTATTGATAATTGAACTGTTCACAATGATTACAAGCACAGATGTTACAGTCTCCCCTACTTGTGGAAATTTCGTCCCGAAATTTATTTAGAGGAAACTCGTGGAAAAAGATGCGGATATTTCGCCTTCATTTGATCTTCGCGTTCCCAAGTAAACTCGGGTCCACATTTAGCTTCCCAGCGAACTTTGACCAAAGGAATGCGCTTGCGTTTAAGCCACTTGACTTCACGTTCCATGATTTCCACAGGCTTCTCAACAAATTTCAGTGTTTTATCAACACGAATTTCGTCAAGTGGTATGTGGAGGTTCTCATCAGCTAAACACCTCTTGAGATTGGATACGTGAAAAGTTGGATGAACATTTCCAAGTTCAGGAGGTAACTCAAGTCTGTAGGCTACCTTACCGATTCTTTCGACGATCTTGAATGGTCTAACGTATCTAGGTGCAAGTTTTCCTTTCTTTCCAAATCTGATCACACCTTTCCAAGGTGAGACCTTAAGTAATACTCGATCACCGACTTGAAATTCCAAGGGATTACGTTTTGGGTCCGCGTAATTCTTTTGACGGCTTCTAGCTGTTTGAAGGTTATCACGAACTTTCTTAATCTTGTCAGTTGTCTCTAAAATGAGGGCAGGTCCAGTAAGCTGAGCCTCGCCGATCTCATTCCAGCAGACTGGTGAACGACATTTTCGACCATAGAGAGCTTCGAAAGGAGCCATTTTGATGCTGGTGTGATAACTGTTGTTGTAGGAGAATTCAATTAACGGAAGATGTGAATCCCAACTACCACCAAAATCGATCACACAAGCTCTAAGCATATCCTCCAGAGTCTGGATTGTTCTTTCAGATTGACCATCCGTTTGCGGGTGATAAGCTGTGCTCAGGTCAAGTTGGGTCCCCATAGCAGATTGCATGGTTCTCAAAAAATGAGAAGTGAAACGAGCATCTCTGTCAGAAAATGATGTTCAACGGAACACCATGTCGAGCTACAATCTCATCCACATAGATTTTAGCAAGTTTGTCAGTAGGAAAATCCTCACGGATTGGCAAGAAATGCGCTGACTTAGTAAGACGATCAACGACTACCCAGATGGCATCATGACCTTTCTTTGTGCGCGGGAGTTTAGTAATGAGATACATAGTAATGTTTTCCCATTTCCAAACTGGGATCTCTGGTTGCACCAATAAACCAGAAGGACGCTGATGTTCTGCCTTTACCTTAAGACAAGTAAGGCATTTTGATATATATAAGGCAATGTCTTTCTTCATACCAGGCCACCAATACTGAATACGAAGATCCTTATACATCTTATCTGAACCAGGATGAACAGAAAAACGAGACTTATGGGCTTCATCCATAAGCAAGGTACGAAGGTTATCTTGGCTTGGGACCCACAAACGGTCCATGAAGTAATATGATCCATTGTCCTTCAGTTCAAGGTCAGGTGTTATATCATAGGGAAATTCCCTATCCATTGTGAAACACAAGATTGTTGAGCCTGAGAAATGCGTGATTGGATATCAGATCGAGCTTGAATAAGAGATTGAACACGAACACAATGAAGCTTAGTACGTTCCTTACGACTCAATGCATCGGATACGACATTCGCCTTACCAGGATGGTAGCGAATTTCACAGTCATAGTCGTTTAGAAGCTCCACCCAACGTCGTTGCCTCATGTTGAGTTCTTTCTGATTGAAGATATGCTGAAGACTTTTGTGGTCCGTGAAAACCACACATTTTGTACCGTACAAATAGTGTCTCCAGATCTTAAGAGCGAAGACAACTGCACCTAACTCAAGATGATGAGTGGTGTAGTTTTTCTCATGTATCTTCAACTGACTGGATGCGTATGCTATGACTTTGTTCCTTTACATCAGAACACAACCAAGACCCAATTTAGATGCATCACAATAAACGACAAAATCATCATTGCCCTCAGGCAATGATAGAACAGGCGCATCACAAAGTTTCTGCTTCAAGTTTTGAAAAGCTTCTTCTTGTTTGTATCCCCAATCAAAGGGCTTGTTCTCCTGATTTAAAGCAGTTAGAGGAACTGCCATCTTCGAGAAATTCTCAATGAAGCGGCGATAATAACCCGCCAGACCAAGAAAAGAACGAACTTCAGTAGGAGTAGTAGGCGTATCCCAATCCTTAATCGCACTGATCTAGGAGGGATCTACATGAATACCTTGTTCGTTGACAATATGTCCTAAAAATTGAACTTCTTAAAGCCAGAATTCACACTTGGAGAATTTGGCGAAAAGTTGCTCTTTCTTTAGGAGTTCCAAAGTAAGACGAAGATGTTGCTCGTGATCAGCTCGCGTCTTGGAGTAAATCAAGATATCGTCAATAAAAACAATGACGAACTGATCCAAATAAGGCTTGCAGACCCTATTCATTAAGTCCATGAAAACAGCCAGAGCATTAGTCAAACCGAATGGCATGACTGTGAACTCGTAATGCCCATAACGAGTGCGGAACGCTGTCTTCGGAATGTCTTCTTCATGCACCCGAAGTTGATGATATCCAGATCGCAGATCAATCTTCGAAAAATAAGAAGCTCCCTGTAACTGATCAAAGAGATCATCGATGCGAGGTAGGGGATATCGATTCTTGATGGTAAGCTTGTTAAGCTCACCATAATCGATACACATCCTAAAAGATCCATCCTTCTTCTTGACAAAAAGAATGGGAGCACCCCAAGGTGAAAAGCTAGGACGAATAAAACCTTTGTCAGAGAGCTCCTGAAGCTGCTTAGACAACTCTTGCATCTCAGATGGCGCAAGACGATATGGAGCTCTGGCAATGGGGTTTGCACCAGGTACGAGATCAATACGGAACTCGACTTGGCGTACTGGAGGTAGACCAGGTAAATCTTCAGGGAATACTTTAGAATAATCCCGAACAACAGGAATATCTTGGAGAGACTTACCCTTGCCTTTATCTGCTATGACATGTGCCAAGAAGGCAACATAATTCTTTCACAGATACTTCCGAGCTTTAAAACAAGACATGAGTTTGAGACCACCAGCAGGTTTCTCACCACGAACCTGTAGGATCTCGCCTGTCGAAAGCGGCACACGAACAATCTTCTCAAAACAAACTACCTCTGCACGATGCTTGGCTAACCAATCCATACCCACAATCACGTCAAAGCTTCCAAGTTGCATAGGCGTAAGGTCGATAGGAAAAAGATGGTCGTTAAGGTTCAACTGGCAGTTGCGAAGAACAGGATCAAGAACAATGGGTTCACCACTAGCAACCTCTACTGTCAAAGGTTTACCTAGTTTCGTTCTAGACACGCGAAGCAATGGCTCAAAAGATAATGACACAAAACTCTTATCGGCACCCGAATAAAAAAGAACAGATGCAGGCTGATTATTAATAAAGAACGTACCGTTCACCACTTCATTGTCTGCTTTTGCCTCTTGTGCATTCATGTTGAGGACTCGACCTCGAGCCTGAGCCTGATTCTGATTTGGATTCTGATTCTGGTTGCTAGCCTTGGGCACCGGTTTCTGTAGTGGGTCAGATCCCCACAATTGTAGCATGAACCAGGAGGAAAATGAGGTCGTGCAGCTTGACCTTGTTGCTGAGCAAGAGGCTGAGCAACTTGTTGAGCCGGGTTCTGAACTGCCCGATTCTAATTGGCAGGGATGCGGCAGGTGTCAGCAAGATGACCAGATCTTCCGCAGTTGGTGCACTGATGAAACTGGAGGTGTGGTTGATGATGGCCATTACACCTGTTGCACAAAGGTGCATTGCCAAGATAAGGCTTCTTGGCTAGTGGTTGCGCAGGCTGATTTGGCGCAGCTTGGGCCTGTGCAGTAACGACATAGTTTTGGCAAGCCTTTCGCTTCCTAGATCCCTTTGAGGAACCAGAATTCTTTCCATTCTTGTTTTGACCTTTCTTGCTATCTTCCTTGTCAGATGCCTGCTTCTTACCCTTGTCACCTTTTTTATGCAGCTTCCCCTTTCGAACCTGCGACTCAGTCAATGTCGCTGCTAACTCGATAGCCTGACGGAGTGTGGCAGGGTTACTACCAGTAATGATGTCTTGCACTGAGTCAGGTAGGCCGTCGATGTATCTTTCGATAGCCTTGTCGAGTGGGGTAACCATTGTTGGGCAAAGCAGACTCAGCTCCTCAAACCTATCAGTATACGCCCGATGCTTACCACTATCTTGTTTCAAGTCATCGAACTCTCTCTCCAAAGCTCGCTGTTCATGACGAGGACAAAACTCCCTCATCATAAGGGCCCTAAGTTCGGCCCAAGTTTGTGCTAGAGCAACTTCTGCACCACGGTCTCTCATAACCCCGTTCCACCATGTGAGAGCCCTCTTCTGAAACACACTCGAAGAAAACTCAACCTTGCGATTGTCAGGACACTGCACGTGGCGGAAAGTATTCTCAATGCTCTCGAACCACTGAAGAAGCCCAGTCGCTCCCTCAGAACCACTAAACTTGAGTGGTTTAGCCGAGTTAAAATCCTTGAATTTGCATGGAGCATTGTTGTTGTTGTTGGCTTGGTTCCATTGAGCAAAGAGGTTTGGAAATTGAGCAGCCATCTGCTGCGCAATGATTTCTGCCAGTTCGGCAGTCGCTATCTGGTTTTCGCGTCGAGGAGGCATTCTAAAAGAGGAAACATGAAAGGAAACGAGTGAGATGATTGGATGAAGAGAATGAGATGAAACAAAATCAACAAAAGCAAAGATGGTGGTCATTTGTCCGCATCACAAAGCAAACAAACGACACACAGTGACTAATCAAAGTAAATGGGGTAAAAATGATGTATCGCGAAGACTTGCTCGCCTATAAGTGAACACTCACCCCAAGAGTTCCCAGGTAAGAGTGACTGGTCTGATTATGTGGATTTGTACGAACACTCTAGCCTTAGACAGAAAACCCAGGGTACAGGCATTCACTCTTCCAGTTTGCACGTGTTCACACTATTTAGAACCCAAAACTTTGACGAGATTTTGAAAATTTGAAAGGCACAAGGCCAAAAATCAAACTGGAAGGGTTCAAAACCTTACAACAGAGGGTTCAAAACCTTACAATAGAGGGTTCAAAACCTAGTAATCAGTCATTCAAAAACAGATGATTAATTTTCAAAGCGGATTCGAACTTGATGTTCCTGTTGTGGTTATCACCTAAGGATAGGTGAAGTGCATGTTTTAAGATCTAAACACAAGACAACTTGTGTTAGGGTCCTAGAAAGGTTATAGTCTAGGTTAAAGCATTACTAATAACCTAATTCCCTATAACCATTGGCTCTGATACCAACTCTTCTGTCACACCCCGACCACGTATAACATACAAAACGTGGCGGAAAACGTCGGGGAGTGTTGTAACAGAATTAATTGTTTCATAACCATGGCATACAAAGTTGTATTTTATTTATCAACATAAGAGTTACATTGTTTTAAACAGGAATCAAAGAGTTTATAACATAATTAAACTAAGTCTATCTTCATTTTTAGTCTCTAAGGCACAGGTCCGCCCTAGTGTCACGATCATCGTCCTACGCAAAAGCTCCTGAAAACACATGTGAAAATAGGTACGTCAGCATAAAAATGCCTGTGAGATACATAGGTTTTGTGAAAATAGGATTCATGACTTAAGTTTAAGAAAAAGTTGTTTAGCAAAAGTCAGTCACGAACCTTGTAAATTGTTTTGTTTTGTAAATCATTTAAAAAGTGATAAGATCAAATGATATGTATAAATAAAAGAATAATGTATGGTTAAATGTATAACCAAGTAAAATGAGTTGTATAAAGTAAATTGTTTGAAAACCAAAGTCTTGTGAAAATCGTGTTACTTGTGTAAAATGTATAAGTCCAAATTGAATGATTTAAATAACGCTATGATATGTAATATAATACAAACACTTATATATAGGAAGTACCAGCGGCGTATCCACCATGCTTGTATCATATTACTCACATCTCGTTACTTAAGTCACTTAAACAAACCACCAATGTAATAAGTCTATGTTTAAACCAATTGTCAAAAGTCCTTGTTAACGCGTCGTTCGCGTGAAACGCGTTCGGACCGCTTAACTAGTCCTATGATAAGTAAAATATGCCTTAACATGTCTAATATTGTTACCAAATCAGTTTAGATACCAAAAGTTATGTTACATATGTTTAAAATGAATTTTGGCATCAAAAGGGTATTTTGGTAATTTACCTAAGGCATATAAACTACCTATCACACAACTACTTAAACGAAGCGACCATAAGGTATAACCTCGGAAGGTTATTCCCTATATACTATGGTCACCTAATGTGTTTGGTCGGATCCTAATGATTGACCAAATGGGTCGGGTTCGAAGGTATAAGCGATTTATTAGATCGCTTACCCTTACGACCCTAGACAACGTGGTAATCAGTAGGCATAGTCACAAGGGACTATAACCATCGTGATTACAATCACGTTGCGAAGTTCAAACGAACTTCGCATTGACTATAAACTGGTCAATGCAGAAAGTCAAACAAAGTTTGACTTTTGGATTCGAAAAGCAATAAAAGAATGAAGGAACACTTACAAAGGGTCCAAGAATGGAAGGTTTGAATCCGAGTACTCTCAGGTATGAAGTGTTAAACACAACAACTTAGAGAGCAAACTCAGATTTTAAAGGTGTGAGTTGAGAGTGAAGTGGGTGTTGGGTATTTATAGATTTCGGTTCACCGTTAGGATCGTTTCTTGTAGAAGAGGGAATGATCACATCCCTACACTTGTCGGAAAGTTGTGGTGACTAAAAATGGCCCCTCATGAACTGAAAGGGCAAGTGTGGGTGTGTGGTTGGGAGCTTAACAGCTGTAATCTGCAGTTAAATTGATCTTATCTGATCTGGGAGTCTGACACGGGCCGCGTAAGAGGATTCACTAATCTTACGCGGGCCGCCTGGCCTGACTGGTCAGAAACCAACTTTCATAAATGACAGTTTTGGTCCCTGTTACGTATTTAAGCCATTTCCGACACGTTTAAGGCCCGTTAAGCCAACGTTAAGTCCCTAAAATGATGCCTAAACATTGTGGACATGAAACGAAACATGCTCAAAAATATGTCGGATGTTGCTTCGTTTGGTCGTACGAACGCGATGTTCGCTTAATTACGACGGAATGCGCATAAGCGCGAAAAAACGATCCAAAATGCGTGACGAATGGATTTTTCTTATGCCAAACACTAAAATAAAATATTTTGGTGCTTACATAAATTTTTGGATGTCCGGATGTATTCAGAACGTAAGTTATGCGCGAAAGTGCAAACTTGTGCACTTTTTGATGCTTTTAGTCCCTGAATGACCCAAAAGTTTATTTTAGCACACCGAACCCCTCAAAGCCTATTTCTAAGCTATATAAAGGTTTTTAAGGTGTGTTTAACTCATGGTCATATTCCGGAATGTTCGTTACTGTTCAAATTGGCATACTTTCGCAGTTTGTCAAGTTTAGTCCCTGTAAGCGAATTAACTTGTTTTTGCCATACCAAAGCCTTCAAAACTTATTTTATGTAAAGGTTATTTAAGGTATGTTAAGTATATGTTGATGTTCCGGTGTATTTGTCGCATTAAACTGGTTACGTTTACGCACCAGTTTGCGTATAATTCTCCAGAAAACGATATAGAGTTTGAAATTGAATAAAAGTCAAAACATGAAAAATGTAAAACATAACCAAACAAACATTGGGATCAAATAACATTGTTTTATTTATAATTGAACTGTTCACAATGATTACAAGCACAGATGTTACATGGTAATCCTGGTAACTCCTCTGGGAATACATCCGAGTACTCTGATACTACAGGAATTTCCTTTAGTTCCATGCCTCCATTGTTAATGAACTCTGAGACCATATATGCTATGTCTTACTTCCGTGCATAACTTGCAACTTTCACCACAGAGACGAACTTTGTTGGATGGTCTGTCTTGTCTCCTTGTGGTCACTTCTCCGGTTGGCTTGCATATCTTAATCCAAGTCAGTGATCACCTCAGGAATCATTGTTGCCATTTTATTCCTTTTTATGAAGCAGACAGGATTTCCTCTCTGTATGTTCTTTCTATTTCATGGCATATGTCGTGATATTGTGTTCTGAAGATCGGGTTTCACTATCCTAATGTCTAAATTTTGAAGCTTACATTACTTCATTTAACATATGCTAATGGTTATGACACTTCCATCCTTTAAGCCCATGTATTGTCGTAACAGCTTCCTTACTACTAGTAATCTTAATAGGATTATAAGTGAGGAGAGTCTTTGTAAGTGCATCTAGTCGTGGTTACTGTTATCTTTGCAAGAGTTCTTAAAAGAAAGTAGAATTACTCTTATTAGTGTAAGTTCTTAGACGTTTTGTGCCTAGCACACTTTAGCGACAGGTTTCCTAATGCGTTAATAATTTAAGGTAACACAAAAGGAATTCTTATACCTTCAAAGGCGTCCCAATTTAAAGGATTCCTATCATTTATTTTGTCGCATGAGTTACTGATAATCGAACGAAATAATGTTCGATATCGGAATTATAGATGTATACAAGAGAATCCTAATAAGGAAATCTAGAATTATCATTGACACACATGCTTGTGTTTTATTCTAAATTGTTAATCCTTATAGATATACATATCTATATAATCATATATTTCACATACGGTAATATACATACCATTCATAAAGTCAATGTATTTAACAGATTCATATTTCCAAAGACAAATCAGACATCAGGTCATGATACTATTTAGGGAATTTTGTCACTTGTTTGACATATCCTATACCCCATCTTACCCGGTTCTCGCCGGAGAGGTAACCCCATCTTACCCGGACAAGATGGAGAGTCTGCTACACCATGCCCAGTCTTGCCGGAGAGGTAATTTGAATTTCTCATAAATAGATCTTTTTTTATCATGATTTAAAAATGAACCTTTTATTAGAGCTTTCATCAAGGAATAAGGAAATTAGTATTCCCATGACGGATCATATTCTAGAACCCAGTAGTACCAATAAATAAGAAATAACAGTGGCCAAGTGTTATTGCTTATTTAGCTTACTTGCAACGTTCAAGTCATCATCCTCACGGCATACCAACACCCATTACACTTTATTTACGCAATTAATTAGCTTATCTCGAAGCTTATACTAAGGCATCTTTCTTAGGTTCAAGGATAAATACTATCCTGGGTGCTACCATTTAATAACAATTTCCTAACTCTTTCGTTTAAGCTTACGGATTATTACAACACCTTAAATGTGACACCTGGGTCACTGCGACCATCAAACAAATACCAAACCAATGAAATATTGTATTTCATACTTGGGATTTGTACAAATATGTGTATCATTTGCACATATCAATTCTTGTTCGATTTCGAGCTCTAAATCGCTTTCTGGAAGGTTATACGCGCACTGATGCGTAAATATAACCAGTTTAATGCAACAAACACTCCGGAATAGTGAAATAGGCTTCACATACCTTAAATAACCTTTACATAACTTAGAAATAATTTTTGAAGGCTTTGGTATGACATAATCAAGTTTAATCGCTTACAGGGACTAAATTCGACAAATTGCGAAAGTATGCCGATTTGAACAGTAACAGACATTTCGGAACATGACCATAAGTTAAACATACCATAAATATCCTTCACATAGCTTAGAAATAGGCTTTGAGGGGTTTGGTGTGCTAAAATATACTTTTAGGTCATTCAGGGACTAATAGCGTCAAAAAGTGCACAAGTTTGCATTTTCGCGCATAACTTACATTCTGAATACATCCGGACATCCAAAAATTTATGTAAGCACTAAAATATTTTATTTTAGTGTTTGGCATAAGAAAAATCCATTCGTCGTACAATTTGGATTGTTTTTCACGCTTATGCGCATTCCGTCGTAATTAAGCGAACATCGCGATCATACGACCAAACGAACCGACATCCGGCATATTTGTGAGCATGTTTCATGTCCACTATATTTAGGCATCCTTGTGGAGCCTTCAAAATGGTTCAACAGGCTGCAAACGTGTGGAAAATGGACTGACACATGTGTAGGGACCTAATCTGCCATTTCTGCAGAAAGGGGGGCTAGGCGTGACATGAGGGTACCTAGGCGTGACGCGAGGCCCTTTCAGATCGGAAAAAGCTATTTTAACAGCTGTTAACAGCTGTTATGCACTCCCAACTCACACCCACATGTCATTTCCTGATGCAAGGGGGCCAATTTGAGTTACCTTAGTGTTGCAACAAGTGTAGGGGCAAGATCAAAGCACGGTATTCGAGGAACGGTTCTAACGGTCCTAGAAATCCTATAAATACCCCTTTGATTCACTTGCAAAACCCACTTGAATTCTGAGTTTTTCTCTAAGTGGTTGTGTTTATACACTTCCTACCTGAGATTACTTGGAAGATCAAACTTGCTGGGACCCTTTGTAAGTGTTCTTTCGTTCTTTTCATTCGTTTTAGCGTTAATATCAAACTTTGTTTGACTGTCTGCATTGACCAGTTTATGGTCAATGCGAAGTTCGTTTGAACTTCATAACGTGAGCGTAATCACGATGGTTATAGTCCCTAGTGACTATACCTACTGATTACCACGTTATCCAGGCTCAGTGACGAGTCGTAGTTTCGGCCAAAATGCGCATTCTTGCGTATTTTGTAACCAAACTACTCTTAGGTATGAAAACCGTTTGTTTTGATACCAAACCTGTTTTCTAAACTTAGTTAAGCATGTTTTAACATGCTTAGCTCGTCACTTTTAGGTTAGCGCTATTATAGGGTCGTAAAGGTAAGCGATCTAAACAATCGCTTACACTTTCGAACCCGACCCGTTTGGTCGATCATTAGGATCCGACCAAACACATTAGGTGACCATAGTATATAGGGAATAACCTCCCGAGGTTATACCTTATGGTCGCTTCATTTAAGTAGTTGTATGATAGGTAGTTTATATGCCTTAGGTAAATTACCAAAATGCCCTTTTTACGCCAAAATTCATTTTAAGCATATGTAACATAACTTTTGGTATCTAAACTGATTTGGAAACAATATTAAACATGTTAAGGCATATTTTACTTATCATAGAACTAGTTAGGCGGTCCGAACGCGTTTTACGCGAACGACGCGTTAAAGTAGCATAAACTACCTAAACGGGTCGTAATGGGTCGTAAGCACTTAGGTTAAGTTTCATTTTAGTATGTAGGCTTTGCTAAACCATATTACATGAGTTTCCATACTCATTTGGTTTATGAACCCTCACTCTATCCAATCCTCCGATTTAGGTCCTGTATATTAACATAGTTACCTATATTAGGTGCCGTTTGATATCCGTGATCTCTAGCATTGTTTGGCTGTTACTCACGGACTACTAAGCAATCTCAAGTGAGTACATAGACCCCTCTTTTACTGTTTTGTAAACATTTTGGGGTGAAACACATGTGCCTACTTGTTACTTTCGTGCCTTTCATGTTTTCATATCATATGCTTGTTATGTTCATTAGTACATTTATAGTACATGATTTCATTATGTTTCTACTATGTATGTCCAGTTAGTGCATACTTAGTGCATTATTTTACATCACATCACCTGCTATGTATGTCCATTGGTTGCATACTTAGTACATTTGTTATTCATCACATGCTTACATTTTGGTATGACATTTGGTTTGTTCAAATGGGACAATATACATTCATTAACATTGATCACGCTATTCGTTAGTAGGTAGTGGTACCATAGGAATTGACAACTCCCATTCCTGACATCCTAGGTATGTTTGGATGGAAGGAATGACCGAATTCGATAAACATAACACAGATAGACCTTTAAATTCGTTTAGGGGTTTATCACCACAGTCACAAGGCTTGAATGTATGCATTTTCACAATACCGCATAGATGTTTATATCAGTATAGCATGCATTTGTTCCACAAAAACATAACTTTGATTTAAACCATGTTTTACTTCAATACCTTGTTTTTGTGCATTTTACATATGGTTTAGTTGCTATATTTCACTTACCATACACGATATCTTGGATACACATTACATGATTTACATTAGACATAAACATTTTGACATTGATATACACAATTCATGATTTACATTAGACATAAACACTTTGACATTGATATACACAATTCATGATTTACATTAGACATAAACATTTTGACATTGATATACATAATTCATGATTTACATTAGACATAAACATTTTGACATTGATATACACAATTCATGATTTACATTAGACATAGACATTAGACATGGTTTACACACAAACATTTTGACATTTGATTATACATAAACATTTTACTTTGGTGGTTTGGTTTGAGTAAGTGATTTAAGTAACGAGGCGCGTGTAATATGATACAAGCATGGTGGATACGCCGCTGGTACTTCCTATATATAAGTGCTTGTATGGTATTACATATCGTAGCGTTATTTGAATTATTTCAATTTAGACATATAACATTTTATACAAATAACATACTTTTCACAATACATTGTTTGACAAACAACTTATCTGATATAAACTCATTTTACTTGGTTATTTACTTAACCATGTATTATTCTTTTATACATATATATCATTTGGTTTATTTATCACTTCTCAAATGATTTACAAGACAAAGCAAATTACAAGGTTCATGACTAAACATTTTCATAAACATAAGTCATGAATTCTATTTTCACAAAACCTATGTATCTCACAGGCATTTTTATGCTGACGTACCTATTTTCACATGTGTTTCAGGATATGATGTTTAGGATTTATCAAGATACACTTAGGCAGACTTGGGCCTTAGCGACAATAAAAGATGCAAGACTAGTTATTTATGTTATGTTTCTTTGATTGTCAAGACATTGTAACTCTTTTAATCAATAAAACAATATTTCAGTTTCCATGTGTTATGAAACAATGATTCTGTTACAACACTCCCCGACGTTTCCGCCACGTTTTGTTGTTTTACGTGGTCGGGGTGTGACAGAAAAGTTGGTATCAGAGCCCATGGTTATAGGGAATTGACCATGAAATGTATCGTGAACTCCATTCAGGTTGGATACATGAAATGTATCGTGAACTCCATTCAGCTCGGCAGGTAAGTCCAGCTTGTATGCTACTAGTCCTATTTTTTCCAAAATTCTGAAAGGGCCAATGTAGCGCGGATTCAACTTCCCACGCTTTCCGAAGCGTGCCACACCCTTCCAGAGTGAAACTTTCAATAAAACCATATCTCCAACTTGGAACTCCAAATGTTTCCGATTTGGATCTGCATAAGCTTTTTGTCTTTCGCGAGCTGCTTCGATGCGTTTTCGAATCTGCGCAATCTTGTCTGTCGTCTCTTGGATGATTTCGGGACCAACAAGCTGCCTATCACCTGCGTCAGCCCAGCATAGGGGTTATCGGCACTTGCGTCCGTAAAGAGGTTCGAATGGCGCGGCTCCAATACTGGTGTGGTAGCTGTTGTTGTATGAAAATTCGACCAGTGGCAAATGCTTATCCCAGCTACCGCCCAAATCCATAACACATGCTCTCAGCATGTCTTCCAAGGTCTGAATAGTCCGCTCGCTTTGACCGTCGGTCTGAGGGTGAAATGCAGTGCTCAGATTTAATTGTGAGCCAAAAGCTTCTTGGAAGGATTGCCAAATCCTTGATATGAAACGTCCATCTCTATCAGAGATGATCGAGAGAGGCACTCCATGACGTGCGACGATTTCTCTCATGTATATTTCTGCCAGTTTGCTGGTGTTATCCTTCTCTTTGATTGGCAGAAAGTGTGCGGACTTTGTTAGGCGGTCAACTATTACCCAAATAGTGTCATGACCTCTTGGCGTTCTTGGCAACTTTGTAATAAAATCCATGGAGATTTGTTCCCATTTCCATTTGGGAATCTCAGGTTGTTGCAGAAGTCCTGAAGGCTTCTGGTATTCCGCTTTCACCTTAGCACACGTTAGACACTTGCTCACATAAACAGCAACATCGCCCTTCATCCTAGGCCACCAATAGTAATCCTTGAGATCTTGGTACATCTTATCCGCTCCTGGATGGATAGAGTACCGCGATTTGTGAGCTTCATCAAAAACAACTTTCCTTAAACCACCAAACAGAGGAACCCAAATCATTTTCTCAAAACATAACGTTCCTTCCTCGTTTGGTACTAATAGCTTCTCCATCCCACGAAGATATTCTTCTTCAAGATTTCTTTCCTTAAGAGCTTCTTTCTGCGCGGCACGAATGCGCAAGGAAAGACCGGTTTGGATAATCATTTCTAAAGCCCTAACCCTTATGGGCTTGATCCTCTCTTTTCGACTTAGGGCGTCGGCAACCACATTCGCCTTCCCTGGATGATACTTTATCTCGCAATCGTAATCATTTAACAACTCAACCCATCGTCTTTGTCTCATATTCAACTCCTTCTGGTTAAATATGTGTTGTAGGCTCTTATGATCTGTAAAAATTGTACATTTCGTACCATATAGGTAGTGTCTCCAGATCTTTAAAGCAAATATCACTGCGCCTAGCTCCAAATCGTGCGTGGTATAGTTCTTCTCATGTACCTTCAACTGACGTGATGCGTAAGCAATAACCTTCTGGCGTTGCATCAACACGCAACCCAATCCTTGACGCGAGGCGTCACAGTATACCACGAAATCGTCAGTACCTTCCGGTAGTGCTAGGATTGGCGCATTGCAAAGCTTATCCTTCAATAGCTGAAACGCTTCTTCCTGTTTGATTCCCCAATCAAACCTCTTATCTTTCTGGGTGAGGAGCGTCAATGGTTGAGCGATCTTCGAAAAATCCTCAATGAACCTTCAATAGTAGCCAGCCAAACCCAAGAATTGTCGAATCTCGGTTGGCGTCTTTGGCGTTTCCCAATTCTTGATCGCTTCGATCTTGGTTGGATCCACATGGATTCCATCTCCATTTACCACATGTCCAAGAAATTGGCTTCACGTAGCCAAAATTCGCACTTAGAGAATTTGGCATACAGCTGTTCTTTCTTCAGCAGCTCCAAAATAGCTCTTAGATGTTGTTCGTGCTCAGCCTTTGTCCTTGAATAAATCAAGATGTCGTCGATAAACACAATCATGAACTTGTCCAAGTACGGCTTGCAAACTCTATTCATCAAATCCATAAAGACTGCAGGTGGGTTTGTCAATCCAAACGGCATAACAAGGAACTCGTAGTGTCCATAACGAGTTCTGAAGGCTGTCTTCGGGATACTCTCCTCTTGTATCCTTAACTGATGGTATCCAGATCGCAAATCGATCTTTGAGTAAAAGCTTGAACCTTGCAGTTGATCAAACAGATCATCAATTCTTGGCCGAGGATATCTATTCTTGATCGTCAGCTTGTTCAGCTCCCGGTAGTCTATGCACATTCGAAAACTACCGTCCTACTTTTTGACAAACATGACCGGAGCTCCCCAAGGCGAGAAGCTTGGTCGGATAAATCCCTTGTCTAACAACTCTTGAAGTTGTGTCGACAATTCTTGCATCTCTGACGGGGAAAGTCTATAAGGTGCCTTAGCCACAGGCGCGGCGCCTGGGACTAAATCGATGTGAAACTCCACTTGCCTCTGAGGCGGCAGTCCAGGCAAGTCCTCCGGGAAGACTTCCGGATACTCCCTCACGACAGGGATGTCTTCGATCTTCGGTTCTGCAGCTTTCTTGTCTACAATGTGTGCCAGGAAGGCAGCACACCCTTTTTGCAAACACTTTCGCGCTTTGAGGCAGCTGATAATTCTTAACGGCGTATCGCGCTTTTCGCCATGTACCACAATTGTTTCGCCATCTTCGGTCGGGATACGAACGACCTTTTCGTGACAAACAATTTCTGCCTTGTTGCTTAATAACCAATCCATTCCTACTACCACGTCAAAGCTCCCCAGCTGGACTGGTAGTAGATCCAAAGTAAACTCACGTTCTCCCAACTCGATTGCACAACCTCTGATCACTTCATTGGCTTCTACTAACTTCCCATTAGACAATTCGATTGAGTAGGGAATATCTAACTTACTAGCGGCTAACCCAAGCATATTCTTAAATTCTAACGATACGAAGCTATAGTCGGCACCAGTATCAAATAAAACGGATGCATAGCGTTGGTTTACAGGGAACGTACCAGTAACGACATTGGGATCCTGGCGCGCTTCCCTCGCTTCGATATGGAACACTCTTCCACGGGCTTGGTTCAACTCTGGGCAGTTCCTCTTAAAGTGCCCGATATCACCACAGTTAAAGCATCCAGGTCTTTGTCCGTTTCCACCTCTATTTCCAGCTTGGTTATTCCTTTGGTTATGATTTACGGCGCCCGCTTGATTCACATTGTTGCCTCGATTCCCATTACCTCCATTGTTTCCTTGTGGGCGATTTCCAATTCCACCCCGGTTATTGTTTCTGTTTCCAAATCCTCCTTGGCCTCCCTGACCAACAGTGGCCCAACAAGATTCCTTCAAGTGGCTAGGTTTCCCACACGCTTCACATACCTTCAAACCACATCGGCCAGAATGGTGACGCTGGCAGGTGTTGCACTTGGGCTGGGTGCCCATATATCCTTTTCCTTTCTTTCCACCACCAGCTGTAACCTGAGCTGGCGCGTTTGGCTCTCCTTTCTTAACAACACCACTAGTGCCTTGTTTAAAGTTCGAAAATTTTAGTTTGTTACCTCCGGATGACTCGACGTGAGTCTCTTTCTTCTTTGTCTCGATCTCACCAAACTTGTTCAGGCGGATAGCCTCCTCAGTGAGAGCTACGCTCAAATCGATTGCCTCAGTAATTGTTGCAGGCTTGGAGGAGGTCACCATGCTTATGATTTGAGGAGCTAATCCCCAAATGAAGCGTTCAATCCGCTTGAACTCTGGAGTGACCATATAGGGTACCACATGCGACAGGTCGTGAAACCTCTGAACATATTCCCGATCTTCGGACCTTCCATCTTCAAATGCCAGAACTCAGTTTCCAATCTTTGGATTTCAGCGCGAGAACAATACTTTTTGCGCATTAGTTCCTTCAGTTCGGTCCATGTTAGTGCGTAGGCAGCAGCTTCACCAAGTGTCTGCACTTGTAAATTCCACCAAGATAGGGCTCCATCCAGAAATAAATGTAGGTGTCTTACTGGTCCGGTGCACATTTGCTCATGCGGAGAACAGATTCAGTCTTCTCGGCCCAACGAACAAAAGCGACAGCACCTCCGGTGCCATCAAAGTTGACAGGCTTGCAGTCTAGAAACTGCTTGTAGGTGCACCCTGCACATACGTTACAACATATGAATGGCATTAGCATCCTTGCTAGAGATATCCAATTAGATCATGGTATGTCTTAATGACTTAGTATTACCATGAGGTGGATTGTTGTTGCCATTGTTGTTTGAGCTGCTTCCGCTGGGTCCTCCTTGCGAGGCGGCGTATTGCGCGATGGCAGCAGCGATGACTTGTTGGAGTTCTGCCTCATTGGTAGGCATCGGTGTTTGACGTCTAGGCGGCATCTTCTAAAAGATGAGTTCTCGTCGGTCAGGCCAAAATAAAGCGTACGTATATAATGATAGTAATAGTACATAACATCTCATGTTATAATCATATCAATCACACAACATCCCATGTTATAAAACATAAATAATCAATCAAAACATCACATATGATGAGAATACTGCGATTGTGTTGCCAAACTCGAGACCACATGGTAAAGTGTACAAGTACATAATAGTGTCATACATCATCATCGACTAAGGGCTACATCACCCCAGTCCAAAAGAATATCAAATCAGTGTCAATACATCCCATATACATGATCAACAAAAGTCAGAATCAGAATGCAGTCTCCAAAAATGCCGTGTGGTCAGAGCAATCGCCGTCTTCTCACCAACGTCTACCCATGCTGTACTAAAGATGCCCTAAACTGATGGTGGTGGAGGAGGGGGAAAATGGGTGTAGAACAAACGTCGCAAATGGAGCCAGTCCTCCTCCATGGCTCTCTGGGTACGCAACCAAGAAGCAACCTGCTGCTCAAGTGCCAAAAGGCGTGCAGCATAGTCAGGTAACAATGGTCGAGGGTGCTGCGAAGAAGCAGGGTGGGTCTGACCCTGACACTGGCACGGCGGTGGCTGAGCTCTCTCAAGCTCCTGAATACGCCGTGTGAGTGCCTCCTGCTGGACAACAAACGACATCAGAACGTCCTCAATAGTATACCCCATATGGAAAGGATGGTAGGGTTCGGTCGATGGCATAACAGAAGGTGACGTCCAGAGAAACGGCTCGCTGGCTGGATCAAAAGGTGGCACAAAGAATGGTGGTACAGGGGGAATAGCAGATGAAGACTGTGGCATAACTGGAATATATGTCGGCACATGTCCAAAGGGACGAGCCGAGGAACCCTCTCCAGGTCGAGCTGGAGGTGTGTACTGTGCAAATGAAAAAGAGAAATCAACGTGACGTGCATCGGTGGTATGAGGAGGAATAGGTGGAAGCTCATCATCCGCAGGAATCCACCCATGCTGGGCGTGCTCATCTCGTGGGTCAATCTGTGCCTCAAAAAGTGCTCGATCAAACTGTACAGGCATAGGGTCAAGGTGGGGTGCAACAAGAGGGTCAACAGGTATATCAGCGATAGGTGGGGGATCAACATGATCAGCAGCAATAACATGGTCACCCTCCAGTAGTGGTGCATCAGCAGGGTGATCATCAATGGGTGGGTCAGCAATCACAGGATCAATAGGTATGCCAGCATGAGCAGGGTCATGCTCAAGCACTGGGTCAGGAGCAGCTACTGGCTCGAGGGCCATGGCAGGCTCGGGATCAACGAACTCCATATCAAAGTCTGCATGATCAGCGAATGCAGGGTCAACTGGGTCAACCATAGGCTGATCCAAGTGGATGAACTCTATCTCCTGGTCCGGGTCAAATCCAGGGGGAAAAACAGGGTCTGAATCCTCATCGAGGTCGTGATCGAAAGCAAATCTAGGAGCAGAGGCAGCAGATGATGCCCTGTCAGGATCTGAACCGTGTGAATAGTGCTGTGCGCTCCGAGTGTGTGACGGTGCGGAGGCCACAGACTCGAAGGAGTCTGGAGCGGGTGAGTGTGCAGGTGACTCCCCAGCTGGAGCATCTGTGAGTAACAAAAGACCACCGTCAGCTAGAAGGGCCTCGCCCTCAACATCGTCCTTCAGGGGCTCATCATCAAATAGATCGACGTCGTCGTCAACGTCGGCGTCGAGGAGCATATCGTAAGCAGGATAAACGGCCAAAGGTATGGGAGCAGGGACCTCTACGAGTGGTAGGTACCTAGCAAAAGGACCATCAGCGGGCTCATCGACAGCGTCGGGCAGCGCAAAGGGCTGAAAGTCGTCCTCGTCTGTGCTGGTAACATCTGATGTGTGGACCTCGTGCTCCGAAGACTCTAAGTCGTCTGATACTATGGGTCTAGGGCCCGTGGTGTCCGAATCACCTGTGCCGGGCGAGTCCATGGTGTCTGTAACACAAACACAAATATGTACAAATAATCAATCATACAATCAGATAAGCACATTAGTCACCAAGTAAGCAATCAAATAATTCTCCTAGTCCCACTAGCCTCCCAGCCTCTCAGACTGCTCTTCCTAGTCCTACTAGCCAAATTCTCCCAGCCTCTCAGACTGCTCTTCCTAGTCCCACTAGCCTATTCTCCCAGCCTCTTAGACTGCTCTCCCTAGTCCTACTAGGCAACTACCTCGGCCTCCTAGACCGAGCCTCGGTCTTCCAGACCGAGCCTCAGCCTCCCAGACTGAGCCTAAATAATAAATAAATGTGCTCAACATTTGTTTGTAAAAAGTTTTGGATCTGGACTTGAGTGGTATGCAGTGTAAAAATGTTTTCGTGAGAGCCCTAGTGATCATAGTCTAGACTCGAGAAGGAATCCTAGTTCGCTATGATCAGAGCTCTGATACCAAGCTGTCACACCCTGGCTTTGCGGAAGCGTGGTTATTTTGGTGTGACTTCTTAATACCATAGCTTAACCATAACAAGCTATATGAAATAAAAACCATGCAAGATCATCCATAGATTTAAGTTTTAAAACCGAAGTAACATAACATTGTCTTAGGGACTACAACACCATAACATAAAACATTGTTTTGAAAGACATAAACATCAACATGAAATAAACACAGTTTAAGATTTGTGACTCGTCCAGGAAAAAGTCACATTTCCTAAACCGGGATGACCTCGGAACCCATATGCAGCGGGAAGACACAACATACCGCGCCAGATCTTTAATTCCCTGAAATACATGTATGTTGAAAAATCAACAATAATGTTGAGCGAGTTCATGTGTAAGTGAGTAAATAAACCTTTGTATGTATAAAAACCCTGGTATGTAGCAAATAAGGAAAAAGAGATCACCAATGGTTTGCAAGGCCATTGATATGTGTGAAGTGCAAGTAGGAAGACTCAAACCTAGCAGATTTATGCGTTGGGTACAAAGTCACCCCGAGGTCCGTTCTGTTTGGGCCTGGGGCTGGGCTCGCTACACCCAGATAGATCTACCGCTCCTGCCCCTCGGTCCTACCCTGAGGATTAATGGCCTCAAGTTTCTGCCTACACACTCACATGATCTGAATAATAACCCTCCTTACGCTAACCATACCATGTAAGAATTATTAGTAATCATAGTAACATGTATTTCACCCCCGCAGTTTAGAAAACTGAAAACAGTTAGAGAAAAGGGGGACATGAACTCACTGTGGTGCGTCTCTACCAAGTATATCTCCTGATCAAGCAGCTGTGCGACGACCTACACGTACTAGATCTATTAGACGGATGGCCGTGCCTTAGCTTAAGGTTTAAGTTTTTGGGAAATAGTTAGACAACTATTTCATGTTTATATTTTTGTAAATACTTGGTAATTATTCTCCTTCCCAAGGATGGGGGATTTAATACATGCGTGCTCGTAAAATTCGAAATACATTATTAAGTCTCACTTAATATATTTTATTTCTTACTTCAAAATATAAATATTCTTCCCAAAATAATACTTTGACAAAAATACGCGCTCATAAATATTTTCCGAAATGCGTAAGTTACGTTTTAAAGATCAGGTGGTAATAATTATACCGTTGTAACTTATTATTAATTATGAAGGCGTTTGTATTATTTTTGGAATCGTTATCATTCGGTAATATTATTTTTACCCTAAAAATAATATTCGTATATTTCACAAAATAATCATAAACATTTTACAAGTGACGCTATGAAAAACATATATTCCAAATATATATATATCAAATATATATTTACCCCGTTTCATTTTGTGAAAATCCCACCTCCGACACTTTGTAAATAAAGTCATGGCGAAATTTACGTTTTGAAAACAAGTCAAAAATATATTTACAACACTTGTAGTGAAAATATTTCCAAGTGTTAGGCTTTTAGAAAAATTTCGCCAGAGTTTCCCCTGTAACTGGAGGTGGCCACGCTTTCAAGCGTATCATTTTCTTTTATAATTCAAATCAACAATTTCCTTATTCTCAATAACAACTTTCCAAAACATCAATTAGTCAAAATATATATATAAATCGCAAAAATTACATGAACTTGTGGTTTGTCTAAAATTTGTAGAAATTTCCATTACCTTTAGTGGATCTTTGCAATAATCTACTCGGTTTCGTAAAAGCCTCGTTTTTAAAGAAATTTCATCTTTACAACTTCTTGTAAAATTTGACAAAACTAGTTCTTTGTCGAATCTTAGTGTTACACAAGTGTTTACACACTTGTGTGTTTAAAAATCATTCTTGTTCATGTAAGATCCGGTTTTAGAAAATAAGATTTCCTTGACACTTGGTCCTTTGAAAATACCGCTTGTAGATCCGTAGATCTACTAGTTTTAAACGCTATTTCGTAAGTAAAGTCGATTTTACACAAGTTCATGTTTAGTGTGTGGTAGAGTTTCATCATTTAACCCTTTGTACACTTAAACGAACTCTATGCCATGATTCTTGATCATGACTAATCCGGGTTAGATGATGATCCGAGCTACCACATCATAGATCGGCACTAAATAATCATAACAAGACAAGTCTTACAAGATTTACACAACAACATAGCTTTTATCCAACATTTTTAACATTTTAGTAAACTTTTAGCATGTCTTCTTGTATGTTCATAGATTTTAACCGACAAAGTTCTTTTTAACCACTTTAAAATAGATCGAGAGTGTGTTTATAACAACTTACTACTAGCTCGAGGCTAGGGAAGAAACTAGTCGAAGAATGATTGGATAAAAGCAATAGGGTGAGGTCCTTCGCGTTCCGAATGCACCAAGCTTCTTTGAATGATTGGGGGGTCACATAGTGACCGAACTCGGTTGGGGGGGGGGGGGTTATCCGGTTAGAATTCAACTAATAGTTAGGATAAAGTTAAGTTAAGTTGGAGGTTAACTTGGTTACTAGCGTGTTATGCATTACAGTGGGTGTTAGGGTATTCAGGGACCCTAACTGGCTCAGAAAAAGATAAACAATGTAAATGGCAATATTTTTATGTTCCGGGTAAAGTCCGGTTGTTCGGTTGGATAGAGATCTGTTAAAGTGCTTAACAAAGCTTTAAAGTGTCGTTATTATTATTTTTAGTGACACAACTTATTCCCGACACTTTGGAAAGTGTCTAGTAACATTTTTCTCATGTTTTGGCACTTTATTAGGTAGCTTAATGCTGAATTTGTGTTATAGTGCTGGATTTTGTACTTAAAGTACGTTTTAGGCACATCCGGTCACTGTAATCTCATTCCTAGTGACGCAGTTCTACAACCCTTATATCCCTACACTCACCACTAGTGTAGCAAACTATCTCAGGCTCTTATAGGCCTTAGAGGCAGTACCTGCCTAGTGCTAGTTATGACAGCACGTTTAATAGGTTATCCGTTCATTGTGCTACTGTGCTTTTGGTGCATCAAGGTTGTCACAAAGGTGCTGTAAGCAAAACATGGAGTGACAGCAAGTAAAGTATGATGCAAGTAAGTACATGTATCAGTATTCAAGTAGCAGTTTATCCACAAGTTCAAGTAAGCACAGTAATTAAGCAGTAATTAATTATTAATTAAGTCGTACGGATACCTGGTTTAGTGAGGGTTGTCACATGCAGTGTCGTCTGTGTGCATCATGTGGACGACTCGGTCACCATGCAAATGCTTGTCAATTCAACCCAATCCAAGGTGGTCCAAACCAACCCCAAGTCAACCCTGCTCCAGCTCGTTTACCATCTGGTACTTGGTACAACTACGGCGAGACGAGCTATTTCAGGAACAAGTGAACAAAGATTGTCAATGCAAATCTGACCCACGGATGAGCATTTGGCTGAGTATAAGATGT
The DNA here is from genome assembly GCA_030545235.1 of Helianthus tuberosus. Lineage (NCBI taxonomy): Eukaryota > Viridiplantae > Streptophyta > Magnoliopsida > Asterales > Asteraceae > Helianthus > Helianthus tuberosus. The sequence continues at coordinate 116,231,233 of CM060397.1, read as the reverse complement.
TACTGTTTTAATCTTATGCTTTTATTTCTTTTTTTTTTACTTGTAATGTGAAACAATCAGTTTTGTTTATAAATAAATCGTTGATCACAAATTCTGATATACAAGTGTAGTTACACGTGTGTATGGCATTTCCCAATAATACCTACATTAAGGAACTATGTTCCTTACAAACTACTCTTGTGAATATTTCCCATTCTTGTGCTTACTCATGATTCCCATAGAAAATTCTAAGTACTCGTTTCATTCTAAGATACGAAGTACAGAAAATAAAGTGACATTATGAGTAATCATGCTTCTGCACACATCTGTGCCTTTGAATCCTTGGTTAGATAACTAAGGGTATTTTCAAATCTCATACCCATTACGTTTTGATTTTTCAACATACACAGTACAAGTATTTCAAAAACAATCTTCATGATCTCAAAACATTTCATATAGTTTGAAAACAATTTTTTTTTTCAAATGCATTGTCTATGTTATTTCAAAAACATTGGCTATGTTTTCAAAAAAAAAAAACAACCTTCATAATTTCAAAATGTTTCATATAGTTTGAAAACAATATTAACACATTACATTTTCTTATCAAGTGCATGATTTCAAAAAGAATCATTCATGTTTTCAAAAACCTTATACATAATTTCAAAATTCATCTCGCATGATTTTAAAACAATTTTTTTATATAAATATATACCTACCCAATACACCTACTTTATGATTTCAAAGGTATTATATATAAGGTTTCAAAAACATTAAACACATTTTTAAAAGAAACCCCATGCATAGTTCTCAAAATATTTTCCTCATACATTGACTTAACCTTCAAATTCTGCTTCATATGTCGCCTTGACATATCTAGCATCTCAACTTCATAAGCATTTTTTTACTTCATGTTTTGACTTAAGCACATCCAGTGCAAGGTTTCAAAACATCTTCAACTTCTAAAATCGATATGGGATCTTTTTATCTTCACAATTAGACCCTTGTGGATGATTATCATTCAAATCAGAGACCTTAATTGGATTCCTTGTGTACCTTAATTCGAACATTTCGGTTCCTTATAATCAAAATCGAATTTTCCCTTTAAAAGATCTTTCTATCTTTATAGTTAGATTCTTAGAAATATTTAAAGCACCAATCAAAATCCACTGATTGGATACCTGGTGTGCTTTGAATACATGTGCACAGTTAGCAGAATAAATTAACAAAATGATAACAAATCTAAAATCAAGTTAAACAATTATGTGATTATGTGTTTATGCATTTTGTGTTTTCTTTTATGCATTTTTGAGTTTTTGTATACTCTGGATATTCGTTATCCAAATCCTCGTAGAACCTTTCGTATCTTCATATGAGGGATTCACAGAAGGATATTCAAAAAGGTACTACCCTAAATCCTTAATGGGCTTCTACGTGTTAGTTAAGACCCTTGGATTATATAGTACCACTCCATGATTCATAAGAGACCCTCCTAGTGGTCTAGTCAAAAAGATTGAATCAGAATCTGGTTAAAAATGGCATGCGCTGATGTAGCTAAACAAACTCCTTGGTAGTCTATTTAAATCATTTATTAATTTAATAAAAAGGACCCTATGGTGGTCTAGTCACAATCATTACAAGGTCGTTCATTGCTTTCTTCCCCTACACATTATAAGATGCACTACGTGACTATGCAAGGAATTACGTAATTATGGATGCATACATAATTGCGAAGTCCAGTGCACGGAAACCCCGGTAAGACTTATTATGTGTAAGAACTGATAGTGACAACCATAACGAAATGTGAACAATGTAATAGAGGTACGGTGGACGCACCAATGACGCTTTATATACTTGTATATAAGTGTCCCTCTCACATTGCAAGCATGATGTTATTGTAAAGTTACTAGAAGTTCAGGACTCTAACCAGTGTTGTTTGATCTTTTCAACTTCATGTTTCAAGCTCTCACAAGTTTCCTCTGAATAAATTTCAGGATGAAATTTCCAAAAGTAGGGGAGACTGTGACACCTGGGTCACTGCGACCATCAAACAAATACTAAACCAATGAAATATTGTATTTCATACTTGGGATTTGTACAAATATGTGTATCATTTGCACATATCAATTCTTGTTCGATTTCGGGCTCTAAATCGCTTTCTGGAAGGTTATACGCGCACTGATGCGTAAATATAACCAGTTTAATGCAAAAAACACTTCGGAATAGTGAAATAGGCTTCACATACCTTAAATAACCTATACATAACTTAGAAATAAGTTTTGAAGGCTTTGGTATGACAAAATTAAGTTTAATCGCTTACAGGGACAAAATTCGACAAACTGCGAAAGTATGCCGATTTGAACTGTAACAGACATTCCAGAACATGAACATCAGTTAAACATACCATAAATATCCTTCACATAGCTTAGAAATAGTCTTTGAGGGGTTTGGTGTGCTAAAATAAACTTTTGGGTCATTCAGGGACTAAAAGCGTCAAAAAGTGCACAAGTTTGCATTTTCACGCATAACTTACGTTCTGAATACATCCGGACATCCAAAAATTTATTTAAGCACTAAAATATTTTATTTTAGTGTTTGGCATAAGAAAAATCCATTCGTCGCGCAATTTGGATCGTTTTTCACGCTTATGCGCATTCCGTCGTAATTAAGCGAACATCACGATCATACGACCAAACGAACCGACATCCGGTATATTTGTGAGCATGTTTCATGTCCACTATGTTTAGGCATCCTTGTGGAGCCTTGAAAATGGTTTAACGGGCTTCAAATGTGTGGAAGATGGACTGAAACATGTGCAGGGACCTAATCTGCCATTTCTGCAGAAAGGGGGGCTAGGCTTGACGCGAGGGTACCTAGGCGTGACACGAGGCCCTTCAGATCAGTAAAAGCTGTTTTAACAGCTGTTATGCACTCCCAACTCACACCCACATGTCATTTCCTGTTGCAAGGGGGCCAATTTGAGTTACCTTAGTGTTGCAACAAGTGTAGGGGCAAGATCAAAGCACGGTATTCGAGGAACAATCCTAACGGTCCTAGAAATCCTTTAAATACCCCTTTGATTCACTTGCAAAACCCACTTGAATTCTGAGTTTTTCTCTAAGTGGTTGTTTTTATACATTTCCTACCTGAGATTACTTGGAAGATCAAACTTGCGGGGACCCTTTTGTAAGTGTTCTTTCGTTCTTTTCATTCGTTTTAGCGTTAAAATCAAACTTTGTTTGACTTTCTGCATTGACCAGTTTATGGTCAATGCGAAGTTCTTTTGAACTTCATAACGTGAGCGTAATCACGATGGTTATAGTCCCTAGTGACTATACCTACTGATTACCACGTTATCCAGGCTCAGTGACGAGTCGTAGTTTCGGCCAAAATGCGCATTCTTGCGTATTTTGTAACCAAACTACTCTTAGGTATCAAAACCGTTTGTTTTGATACCAAACCAGTTTTCTAAACATAGTTAAGCATGTTTTAACATGCTTAGCTCTTCACTTTTAGGTTAGTGCTATTATAGGGTCGTAAAGGTAAGCGATCTAAACAATCGCTTACACTTTCGAACCCGACCCGTTTGGTCGATCATTAGGATCCGACCAAACACATTAGGTGACCATAGTATATAGAGAATAACCTCCCGAGGTTATACCTTATGGTCGCTTCGTTTAAGTAGTTGTATGATAGGTAGTTTATATGCCTTAGGTAAATTACCAAAATGCCCTTTTTACGCCAAAATTCATTTTAAGCATATGTAACATAACTTTTGGTATCTAAACTGATTTGGCAACAATATTAAACATGTTAAGGCATATTTTACTTATCATAGAACTAGTTAGGCGGTCCGAACGTGTTTTACGCGAACGACGCGTTAAAGTAGCATAAACTACCTAAACGGGTCGTAATGGGTCGTAAGCACTTAGGTTAAGTTTCATTTTAGTATGTAGGCTTTGCTAAACCATATTACATGAGTTTCCATACTCATTTGGTTTACGAACCCTCACTCTATCCAATCCTCCGATTTAGGTCCGGTATATTAACATAGTTACCTATATTAGGTGCCGTTTGATATCCGTGATCTCTAGCATTGTTTGGTTGTTACTCAAGGACTACTAAGAAATCTCAAGTGAGTACATAGACCCCTCTTTTACTGTTTTTCAAACATTTTGGGGTGAAACACATGTGCCTACTTGTTACTTTCGTGCCTTTCATGTTTTCATATCATATGCTTATTATGTTCATTAGTACATTTATAGTACATGATTTCATTATGTTTCTACTATGTATGTCCAGTTAGTGCATTATTTTACATCACATCACATGCTATGTATGTCCATTGGTTGCATACTTAGTACATTTGTTATTCATCACATGCTTACATTTTGGTATGACATTTGGTTTGTTCAAATGGGACAATATACATTCATTAACATTGATCTCGCTATTCGTTAGTAGGTAGTGGTACCATAGGAATTGACAACTCCCGTTCCTGACATCCTAGGTATGTTTGGATGGAAGGAATGACCGAATTCGATAAACATAACACAGATTGACCTTTAAATTCGTTTAGGGGTTTATCACCACAGTCACAAGGCTTGAATGTATGCATTTTCACAATACCGCATAGATGTTTATATCAGTATAGCATGCATTTGTTCCACAAAAACATAACTTTGATTTAAACCATGTTTTACTTCAATACCTTGTTTTTGTGCATTTTACATATGGTTTAGTTGATATATTTCACTTACCATACACGATATCTTGGATACACATTACATGATTTGCATTAGACATAAACATTTTGACATTGATATACACAATTCATGATTTACATTAGACATAAACACTTTGACATTGATATACACAATTCATGATTTACATTAGACATAAACATTTTGACATTGATATACACAATTCATGATTTACATTAGACATAAACATTTTGACATTGATATACACAATTCGTGATTTACATTAGACATAAACATTTTAACATTGATATACACAATTCATGATTTACATTAGACATAGACATTAGACATGGTTTACACACAAACATTTTGACATTTGATTATACATAAACATTTTACTTTGGTGGTTTGGTTTGAGTAAGTGATTTAAGTAACGAGGCGCGTGTAATATGATACAAGCATGGTGGATACGCCGCTGGTACTTCCTATATATAAGTGCTTGTATGGTATTACATATCGTAGCGTTATTTGAATTATTTCAATTTAGACATATAACATTTTATACAAATAACATACTTTTCACAATACATTGTTTTACAAACAACTTATCTGATATAAACTCATTTTACTTGGTTATTTACTTAACCATGTATTATTCTTTTATACATATATATCATTTGGTTTATTTATCACTTCTCAAATGATTTACAAGACAAAGCAAATTACAAGGTTCATGACTAAACATTTTCTTAAACATAAGTCATGAATTCTATTTTCACAAAACCTATGTATCTCACAGGCATTTTTATGCTGACGTACCTATTTTCACATGTGTTTCAGGATATGATGCTTAGGATTTATCAAGATACACTTAGGCGGACTTGGGCCTTAGCGACAATAAAAGATGCAAGACTAGTTATTTATGTTATGTTTCTTTGATTGTCAAGACATTGTAACTCTTTTAATCAATAAAACAATATTCCAGTTTCCATGTGTTATGAAACAATGATTCTGTTACAACACTCCCCGATGTTTCCGCCACATTTTGTTGTTTTACGTGGTCGGGGTGTGACATTAAATGCTTAAACCACTGGCTTAGCTCTTATACCACCTTCTGTCACGACCCCCGACCCCACCCTGGACGGGAGCCCGAGCAGTCAAGTGGTACCGGTGGTTATTTTAAAAACATTGCAGCGGAAATGTTCATCAGGACAGTGAGTTAGGAAAAATATCAGAGTTTAGAAAACACCGGATTTTATTTATTAAACAGATGGGATAATATCCATGTTTTACAAAGGTAGCTTTAATAAGGGATAAATCCGAATATATGAAACCATGTTTTCTTAATTAAATTTAATTGATAAAATAAGCCACTTCTCTTAAGCCTTTCGGTGCCGTATCATCACTCTTATTCCCATCTACTGTAATTACCTGAAACGCGTTTTAAAAAAATTTGGTCAGCAGGAAATACTGGTGAGTTCATTCATTTTTGTACAAAAACATATTTGTTATAATTCACAGCATTAAGAGTTTTTACATTTGCTTCTTCAAGATTGGCAAAGACTTAATCACTGCAATTACAACTTTATTATAACTTACAGTATTAAGGGTGATTACATTGTTTATATCAACCAATTACCCCAAATTAGTATTTGTCACTCGACTATATCTGTGACTATGGTTAGATCACCCATTGGCTAACTCGTTGTCCAATGGTGACGGGAAACAAGTTATGTATACAAAACCCCACATACCGGCAGTAATTGAAGACTACAAAGACTTAATCCCTGTAATTATAACTGGAAAATAATTTATGGTTTTGCAAAGCACTTTGATAAAAAGAGAATGACTCACATTGCAGATTTAAACGGGCAGAGTTTAGCCTACTGATAAGCCTGCTAACCTACTTCAAATAATAATGCACACGAAAACTAGGTTAGTAACTTTAATCCAACTTTTACGACAACTCACGAGATCAAAACCTTCACAATGAATGACAAAGTGCGATACTTAAACATCCATCGAATTCACGACGAATGACAAAGCATAACCCGAGTTTGGGCAGCACTTAAACATCAATCGGATTGATTTCTATCGACCGGACATTAAATTGTAGCAGTGATCGAGTTATTACCCTGTTATCGTGGCAGAATTTCGTGATTGTGTGTGTTTTTAGAGTAACAGACGATATCTCGGTGTACGAATCAAATTTTAACGTCGAACCAACGCCCAAATTCAAGTGCCAAACTCCTCTATTTATACTGGAAAAACAGCGCGCCCGCGTGTCACGAGAGGCTCTCACGTGGCGCGAGAGGTCACTTTTAGCATAGGGTAGCCCGCGATCAAGGTAAGCTCAATGATTCATCGTAGTAGGTGAGTATACTGATGTCATCCCTTTTGATTTACAACGTTAGACCATTGGTGACATGTCAGTACTTTCGTACAGCAGAGCGACCAATGATTTTGTCCAAAGAGGGCGAGACAAATACCATTTTGCTACGAATTTGGCTCTTTGAGCATTTGGAATTTTCTCATTTTGAGATTTTATTCCTTAGGGTTTTTGTCCTCTTTGGAATCTTTTAAGATATCTTGACTGTGTCTAGGTCTGCATATAATCTGGATGCAACAGAAGGACAACCAAGATATCCCCGGATGATTCACCAATATAAAGACCCGAAACCTCAGATGTTGTCTATCTATCAATGCAAGATTTAAGACCATAAAATCATACACCGTTGGTATGTTACCCACATGGTACATAGTTCGTTATGTTTATATCACTTGGTATCCTTTATCATTTTGAGCATCAAGCCTATCGATATATCGCAGTAGATCCTAGTCTTTTCAGCTATGGCACCTTACATGTGTTAGTCAAACCCTTTAACACGAACATTTATTTCACTTCCCAAATCATGCAATATATCTTTTTGGCTTTTTCATTTTTCAAATGTTTTTGTATTTTTGTCATTTTCTCCCCCTAAAACAATGCATATATATACAACAAACTCTTTTTGTATTTCCTCTTGTCAGAGTTTTCTCCTCCTAAACTCTATATCTATCTATATGTTCCTCTCCCCCCCTAAATTTGTGCATAAATCTTGTATTTTTGCGCAAATTTACCATTTACTAGAGAAAGGACCCTTTATATACAAAATAATAAACTAAGAAAGAGAGAAAATATTTTTGTTTAACCGTTCTGTCATCAGATTGAAGACTAAACAATATTCAAATCAAAGTACTGAATTTAAACGGTACCTTTTGCTGATCTTATCTTACTTCTCTAATCTCCTCCAAAGGAAACATATCATCTGTAAAAAAAAATTTGAACTTTTTGCAACAGTGAAATGTTACCCGTTTTTATCTCTAGAACAACCGCTATCAATATTCCAGAGATTGTCAACAACTCCTCCTTAGTTGTTCCTGAAAAGTAAGGAGATTAGTAAGACATGGGTACCCAGGCCATCGTGGTCCTGAGTTTACCTGAAGCATCAAAATAAGACACTTCTTTCAAACACAAGTCCCCTTTTGTCTCAAGGATTGGAGACGTTGCTGCTTTGGATTTGGGTTTCCAATTCTGTTTTGGTTTAACAAACGTATTTGTTGCCTTCGGTTGAGCAACTTTAGCTGATTCAGATTTAGAAAGACGTTTTTGTTCTTGAACAGCCTTGCGTTTGTTTTTAGCAGCGTTCCAATCCCCATCAGAAGGTTTAACCTTGGGATTCACATTCTTCATTGCCTTAGGTGATGATACCTTCATTGGCTTGGAATGATTGTTATCCTTTGATGTAACCCTCTGATTTTGCATATAGTAGGGTACGTAGGGACGCCTTGTGTAGTTTCTAGCAATATGACCCGTAATGCCACAGTTGTAGCAAGTTTATCTTTTCATCGGAAAGACATTTTGAGCAGCTTGATTTGCTCTAGCAGGTCCTAAAGGACAAATCGGTCCTTTTTGCGTTGGATGCGCCTGCACTTTACTTTTAGACGAAGACGAATTTGGGTGCTTGTATCTTTTGTTTGCAGAAGTCTTGTTGCTCTGAGCACCATTCTTCATCTTTTCTCCCTGATTGGATCTTTCATTCACCTTGGCACGAGCCTTATGAGGATTATTGCTGCCTTGTCCTTGATGAGCAGACTTCTTATATCCTCGATTTTGATCTGCTCGTTTTGGATCCTTTTGCGTGTTGTGAACCGGCTTACAAACACCAGCACAAGAGTGAATATTAGCATTTTGTTGCACCTTTTGACGATGAACACAATTTCTAGCAATGTGTCCAGGAATTCCACAGTTGAAACATTTTTGTCGCTTCAATGTATGGAGATTCGATGAGCTAGTAGCAGTAGCTGATCTGATTGGTTTAGATGAACGAGCTTGCTTTGATTGCTTTGCATGTGTTCCATGTGCCTTTTCTGAGTTCTTATGTACCTGTTGATCAGAACTAGCACAAGCATGAGATTCAGACGGATGATGTTTTTTGTAACACCTGTGTTTGTAATCCTTGTGAACAGTTCTGTTATCAATAAAACAATGTTATTTGATCACAATGTTTGTTTTGTTATGTTTTACATTTTTCATGTTTTGACTTTTCTTCAATTCCAAACTCTACATCGCTTTCTGGAGAGTTATACGCAAACTGGTGCGAAAACGTAACCAGTTTAATGCGACAAATACTCCGGAACATCAACATATACTCAACATACCTTAAATAACCTTTACATAACTTAGAAATAAGTTTTGAAGGCTTTGGTATGGCAAAAACAAGTTAATTCGCTTACAGGGACTAAAGTTGACAAACTGCGAAAGTATGCCAATTTGAACTGTAACAGACATTACGGAACATAACCATAAGTTAAACACACCTTAAATATCCTTTACATAGCTTAGAAATAGGCTTTGAGGGGTTCGGTGTGCTAAAATAAACTTTTGGGTCATTCAGGGACTAAAAGTGTCAAAAAGTGCACAAGTTTGCATTTTCGCGCATAACTTACATTCTGAATACATCCGGACATCTAAAAAATTTATGTAAGCACTAAAATATTTTATTCTAGTGTTTGGCTTGAGAAAAATCCATTCGTCACGCAATTTAGATCATTTCTCGCGCTTATGCGCATACCGTCGAAATTAACCGAACATCGCGATCGTACGGACAAACGAACCGACATCCGGCATATTTTTGAGCATGTTTCATGTTCCCTATACTTTAACATCCTTGTGAAGCTTAAAAATGGGCTTGACGGGTGTTAGAAGTGCCAAAACACGACGATACGCGCACAGGAACCAAAACTGCAAAACTGCAAAAAAAAATACAAAAAAAAAAAAAAAAAAAAAAATAATAAATGCATAAACTCGTTTTTAACACCCCTTACACTCTCCCAAAGGTCAAGTGCCACATGTTAATCACTTGTGGTGGCCAAAATTAGTTACCACAACATTTTGACAAGTGTACGCACTAGATTAAATCACGTTATTCAAGAAACGATCTTAACGGTTACCCGAAATCTATAAATACCCAACCCATTTCCACTCATTCCTCACAAGAATTTTGATCTTAGAAGCTCTAAGTTGAAACCATTGTTTCATACCTGAGTTACTTGGATCGAGATTAGCATTCGGGGACCCTTCGTAAGTATTCTTTCGTTCTTTTCCTTATTTTATTGCTTTTCGAGTCAGAAAGTCAAACTTTGTTTGACTTTCAGCGTTGACCAGTAATGGTCAATGCGAAGTTCGTTTGAACTTCGCAACGTGATTGTAATCACGATGGTTATAGTCCCTTGGGACTATGCCTACTGATTACCACGTTGTCTAGGGTCATAGGGTAAGCGATCTAATAAATCGCTTATACCTCGAACCCGACCCATTTGGTCGATCATTAGGATCCGACCAAATACATTAGGTGACCATAGTAGGTAGGGAATAACCTTCCGAGGTTATACCCTATGGTCACATCGTTTAAGTAGTTGTATGATAGGTAGTTTATATGCCTTAGGTAAATTACCAGAATACCCTTTTCATGTATAATTGGTAATTAAGCATATGTAACCTAAACCTTTGTCACATAACTGATTATGTAACATGTTTAGGCATATAACACTTGTCAGAGGGCTAGTTAGGCGGTCCGAACGCGTTTCACGCGAACGACGCGTTAAAGTAGCATAAGCTACCTAAACGGGTCGTAATGGGTCATAAACATTTATGTTAGGTTTCATTTAGTATGTAGGCTTTGTTAAACCAAATGACACGAGTCTCTACACTCGTTTGGTTTACGAACCCTCATGCTACCCGATCTTCCGATTTAGGTCCGGTTTATTAACATAGTTACCTATATTAGGTGCCGTTTGATTCCGAGATCTCTAGCATTACTTGGTGTTTATCTTAAGACATCTGAGCAATATCAAGTGAGTACATAGAACCCCTCTTTTACTGTTTTCCAAACTGTTTTGGGGTGGAACACATGTGCCTACTTGTTACTTTCATGCTTTCCTGTTTTCACATCATATACCTGCTATGTTCGTTAGTACACTATAGTACATGATTTCATTACATTTCATGCTAGGTGTGCCCATTGTGTGCATTACTTAGTACATCGTTTTACATGACATTTCACGCTATGTATGTTTATTTGATTACATACTTAGTGCATTGTTTTCACATGCTTACATTTTGGTATGACATTTGGTTTGTTTACATGGGACAATACATTCATTAACAATGATCACGCCGTTCGTTAGTAGGTAGTGGTACCATAGGAATTGACAACTCCCGTTCCGGACATCCCAGGGAAAGGGGACAGAAAGGAATGACCGAATTCGATGATATAAGACAGATAGACCTTTAATTTGTTTAAGGGTTTATCACCACAGTCACAAGGCTTGGATGTATGCATTTTCACAATACCACATAAATGTTCATATTCAGTATTAGCATGCATTTTCCACAAGACATAATATTGATTTAAACCATGTTTTACTTCAATACTTTGTTTTCGTGCATATGGTTTAGTTGAGACATTTCACTTTCCATACATGACATTTTGACATAGACATTTTACACAAAGACATTTGACAAAGACATTTGACATGGATATTTGACATAGACATTTTGACATGATTTACCTTTGACACATAAACATGATTGACATTTGTTTTACACTACATGATTTATATCTTGACATAAACACTTTGACATATTATCCAATACATTTGATAATTGGTTTAGACATAGACATCTTACATTGTTTGGTTTGGTTTGATTAAGTGATTAAGTAACGATGCGTGTGTAATATGATACAAGCATGGTGGATACGCCGCTGGTACTTCCTATATATAAGTGTTTGTATGGTATTACATGTCGTAACGTTATTTGAATCATTTCAATATTGAGACATAGAACATTTTATACAAATAGCATACTTTTCACAAGACATTGTTAACAAACATCTTACTTCATACAAACTCATTTTCACATGGTAAATCATTTAACCTTACATTTACTTATACATATCATCTGATCTTATCGTTTTCAAATGATTTACAAGACAAAGCAAATTATAAGGTTCATGACTAAACATTTTTCTTAAACATAAGTCATGAATCCTATTTTCACAAAATCTATGTATCTCACAGGCATTTTTATGCTGACGTGCCTATTTTCACATGTGTTTTCAGGAGCTTTTCCATAGGATGTTGATCATGATACTAGGGCGGACCTGTGCCTTAGAGACTTTAAAAGAAGATAGACTATGTTTAATTATGTTATAAACTCTGTATTTCTGTTTAAAACAATGAAACTCTTGTGTTGATAAATAAAAATACAACTTTGTATGCCATGGTTATGAAACAATTAATTCTGTTACAACACTCCCCGACGTTTTCCGCCACGTTTTGTATGATACACGTGGTCGGGGTGTGACAGAAGAGTTGGTATCAGAGCCAATGGTTATAGGGAATTAGGTTATTAGTAATGCTTTGACCTAGACTATAACTTTTCTAGGACCCTAACACAAGTTATCTTGTGTTTAGATCTTAAAACATGCACATCACCTATCCTTAGGTGATTATCAAAACAAGAACCAAAATTTTCCGAAACGATTTTTGAAAAACAATCATTTGTTTTTGGATAATTTATTACAAGGTTTTGAACCCTCTTTTGTAAGGTTTTGAACCCTTTCGGTTTAACTAAAATTCTTGGCCTTGTGCCTTCAAATTTTTAAAATCCCGTCAAGGTTTTGAGTTTTAAATAATGTGAACACGTGCAAACTGGAAGGGTGAATGCCTGTATTCTGGGTTTTCTGTCTAGGCAAGCACTTCGTATACATCTCATCAGACGTGAACCAGTTGTGCTTACCTGGGAATTCTTGGGATGAGTGTTCACTTATAGGCGAGCATGTCTTCATTATACATTATTTTTGACCCATTTACTTTGATTAGTCACTGTGATTCGTTTGTTTGCTTGGTAATGCGGACGAATGATCACCATCTTTGCTTTTGTTGATTTTGTTTCATCTCATTCTCTTCATCCAAACATCTCACTCGTTTCCTTTCATGTTTTCCTCTTTTAGAATGCCTCCTCGACGCGAGAACCAGATAGCAACTGCTGAATTGGCAGAAATCATTGCGCAGCAGATGGCTGCTCAATTTCCAAATCTCTTTGCTCAATGGAACCAGGCCAACAACAACAACAATGTTCCATGCAAATACAAGGATTTTAACTCGGCTAAACCACTCAAGTTTAGTGGTTCTGAAGGAGCAACTGGGCTTCTTCAGTGGTTTGAGAGCATTGAGAATACTTTTCGCCACGTGCAGTGCCCGGATAATCGCAAGGTCGAGTTTTCTTCGAGCGTGTTTCAGAAGAGGGCTCTTACATGGTGGAATGGGGTGATGAGAGACCGAGGTGCAGAAGTTGCTCTCGCACAGACATGGGCTGAACTTAGAGCCCTTATGATGAGGGAATTCTGTCCTCGCCATGAACAGCGGGCGTTGGAAAAGGAGTTTGATGTTTTGAAGCAAGATAGTGGTGAGCACAGGGCTTATACTGATCGGTTTGAAGAGTTGAGTTTGCTTTGCCCGACAATGGTTACCCCACTTGACAAGGCTATCGAAAGATACATCGACGGCCTACCTGACTCGGTACAAGACATTCTTACTGGTAGTGAACCTGCCACACTCCGTCAGGCGATCGAGTTATCAGCGACATTGACTGAGTCGCAGTTTAGAAAGGGAAAGTTACACAGGAAGGGTGACAAGGGCAAGAAACAGTTGGCTGAGAAGGAAGATAGCAAGAAAGGTCAAAACGGGAATGGAAAGGTTTCTGGTTCATCGAAGAGGGCAAAGAAGCGTAAGGCTTCCCAAAACTATGCTGTCACTGCCCAAGCTAACCAGGCAGCTCCCAACCAACCCGCACAGCCTCCAGCGAAGAAACCCTATTCAGGGAATGCACCTTTGTGCAATAGATGCAACAGTCACCACCAGCCGCAACTTCCATGCCGTTTCTGTACTAACTGTGGGAAGTCAGGCCATCTTGCCAATTTTTGTCGGTCTGCTCAGAATCCCGCGGTTCAGAACCCGGCTCAACAAGTTGCTCAGCCTCTTGCTCAGCAACAGGGTCAAGCTGCACGTCCACAATACCCACCTGGTGCTTGTTATAACTGTGGGGATCTGACCCACTACAGAAACCGATGCCCAAGGCTAGCAAACCAGAACCAGAATCAGAATCAGGCTCCGGCTCGAGGCCGAGTTTTTAACATGAATGCCCAAGAGGCGCAGGCAGACGATAATGTGGTGAACGGTACGTTCTTTATTAATAATCAGCCTGCATCTGTTCTCTTTGATTCGGGTGCCGACAAGAGTTTTGTGTCTTTGTCTTTTGAGCCGATGCTTCGCGTGTCTAGAACAAAACTAAGTAAATCTTTGACAGTAGAGGTTGCTAGTGGTGAACCCATTATTCTTAATTCTGTTCTTCACAACTGCCAGTTGAACCTTAACGATCATCTTTTTCCAATCGATCTTACGCCTATGCAACTTGGAAGCTTCGACGTTATTGTTGGAATGGATTGGTTATCCAAGCATCGCGCAGAGATAGTTTGTTCTGAGAAGATTGTTCGTGTGCCGCTTTCGTCAGGCGAGATCCTGCAGGTTCAAGGTGAGAAGCCTACCGTTGGTCTCAAACTCATGTCTTGTTTTAAAGCTCAGAAATATCTGCGGAAGAACTATGTGGCTTTCTTAGCACATGTTACAGAAGATAAAGGCAAGGGTAAGTCTATTTCAGATATTCCTGTCGTTCGGGATTATTCTGAAGTATTCCCTGAAGATTTACCTGGTCTACCTCCAGCACGCCAAGTCGAGTTCCGTATTAATCTCGTACCTGGTGCCAACCCCATTGCTAGAGCTCCATATCGTCTTGCACCATCTGAGATGCAAGAGTTGTCTAAACAGCTTCAGGAGCTCTCTGACAAAGGTTTTATACGTCCTAGTTTTTCACCTTGGGGTGCTCCTGTTCTCTTTGTCAAGAAGAAGGATGGATCCTTTAGGATGTGTATCGATTATCGTGAGCTTAACAAGCTTACCATCAAGAATCGATATCCCCTACCGCGCATAGACGACCTCTTTGATCAGTTACAAGGTGCTTCTTATTTTTCAAAGATTGATCTGCGATCTGGATATCATCAGCTTCGGGTGCATGAAGAAGATATTCCGAAGACAGCGTTCCGTACTCGTTATGGACATTATGAGTTCACAGTCATGCCATTCGGTTTGACTAATGCTCCGGCTGTTTTCATGGACTTAATGAATAGGGTCTGCAAACCTTATTTGGATCAGTTCGTCATTGTTTTTATTGATGACATCTTGATATACTCTAAGACGCGAGCTGATCACGAGCAACATCTTCGTCTTACCCTAGAACTCCTAAAGAAAGAGCAACTTTTCGCCAAATTCTCCAAGTGCGAATTTTGGCTTAAAGAAGTTCAATTTTTGGGGCATGTTATTAACGAACGGGGTATTCATGTAGATCCCTCCAAGATCAGTGCGATTAAGGATTGGGATACACCCTCTACTCCTACTGAAGTTCGTTCTTTTCTTGGTCTAGCGGGTTATTATCGCCGCTTCATAGAAAACTTCTCGAAGATTGCAGTTCCTCTAACTGCTCTAACTCAGAAGAAAATGCCCTTTTATTGGGGATACAAACAAGAGGAAGCTTTTCAACACTTGAAGCAGAAGCTTTGCGATGCGCCTGTTCTATCATTGCCTGAAGGTGATGATGATTTTGTCGTGTATTGTGATGCATCGAAATTGGGTCTTGGTTGTGTTCTGATGCAAAGGAACAAAGTCATAGCCTATGCATCGAGGCAGTTGAAGATTCATGAGAAGAACTACACCACTCATGATCTTGAGTTGGGTGCAGTTGTTTTCGCTCTAAAGATCTGGAGACACTATTTGTACGGTACAAAGTGTGTGGTTTTCACGGACCACAAAAGTCTTCAGCATATCTTCAATCAGAAAGAACTCAACATGAGGCAACGACGTTGGGTTGAGCTTTTAAACGACTATGACTGCGAAATTCGCTACCATCCCGGTAAGGCGAATGTCGTAGCTGATGCATTGAGTCGTAAGGAACGTACTAAGCTTCATTGTGTACGTGTTCAATCTGTTATTCAAGCTCGATCCGATATTCAAGCACGCATTTCTCAAGCTCAACAATCTTGTGTTTCACAAGGTTTGATGGATAAGGAATTTCCTTACCACATAACACCTGCTTTGGAACTGAAGGACAATGGATCATATTACTTCATGGACCGTTTGTGGGTCCCAAGCCAGGATGACCTTCGTACCTTGCTTATGGATGAAGCCCATAAGTCTCGTTATTCTATTCATCCGGGCTCAGATAAGATGTATAAGGATCTTCGTATTCAGTATTGGTGGCCTGGTATGAAGAAAGACATTGCCTTATACGTATCAAAATGCCTTACTTGTCTTAAGGTTAAGGCTGAACATCAGCGTCCTTCTGGTTTATTGGTACAACCAGAGATCCCAGTTTGGAAATGGGAAAACATTACTATGGATCTTGTTACCAAACTTCCACGCACTAAGAAAGGTCATGATGCCATCTGGGTAGTCGTTGATCGTCTTACAAAGTCAGCACATTTCTTGCCAATCCGTGAGGATTTTCCTGCTGACAGACTTGCTCAAATCTATGTGGATGAAATAGTAGCACGACATGGTGTTCCTTTGAACATCATTTCTGACAGGGATGCTCGTTTCACTTCTCATTTTTGGAGAACCATGCAATCTGCTATGGGGACCCAACTTAATCTGAGCACAGCTTATCATCCACAAACAGATGGTCAATCTGAGAGAACAATCCAGACACTGGAGGATATGCTTAGAGCTTGTGTGATCGATTTTGGTGGTAGTTGGGATTCACATCTTAAATTGATTGAATTCTCCTACAACAACAGTTATCACACTAGCATCAAGATGGCTCCTTTCGAGGCTCTCTATGGTCGAAAATGTCGTTCACCAGTCTGCTGGAATGAGATCGGCGAGGCCCAAATTACTGGACCTGCCCTCATTTTAGAGACAACAGATAAGGTCAAGAAAGTTCGCGATAACCTTCAGGCAGCTCAGAGCCGTCAGAAGATTTACGCGGACCCAAAACGCAAAGCCTTGGAATTTCAAGTCGGTGATCGAGTATTACTTAAGGTCTCACCTTGGAAAGGTGTGATCAGATTTGGAAAGAAAGGAAAACTTGCACCTAGATACGTTGGACCATTCAAGATCGTCGAAAGAATCAGAAAGGTAGCCTACAGACTTGAGTTACCTCCTGAACTTGGAAATGTTCATCCAACTTTTCACGTGTCCAATCTCAAGAGGTGTTCAGCTAATGAGAACCTCTCCATACCGCTTGACGAAATTCGTGTTGGCAAAACACTGAAATTTGTTGAGAAACCAGTGGAAATCATGGAACGTGAAGTCAAGTGGCTTAAACGCAAGCGCATTCCTTTGGTCAAAGTTCGCTGGGAAGCTAAACGTGGACCTGAGTTTACTTGGGAACGCGAAGATCAAATGAAGGCGAAATATCCACATCTTTTCCCACGAGTTTCCTCTAAATAAATTTCGGGACGAAATTTCCACAAGTAGGGGAGACTGTAACACCTGTGTTTGTAATCCTTGTGAACAGTTCTGTTATCAATAAAACAATGTTATTTGATCACAATGTTTGTTTTGTTATGTTTTACATTTTTCATGTTTTGACTTTTCTTCAATTCCAAACTCTACATCGCTTTCTGGAGAGTTATACGCAAACTGGTGCGAAAACGTAACCA
This sequence comes from Helianthus tuberosus, assembly GCA_030545235.1. Taxonomy (NCBI): domain Eukaryota; kingdom Viridiplantae; phylum Streptophyta; class Magnoliopsida; order Asterales; family Asteraceae; genus Helianthus; species Helianthus tuberosus. The sequence continues at coordinate 116,213,235 of CM060397.1, read as the reverse complement.
GTTTAATGCGACAAATACTCCGGAACATCAACATATACTCAACATACCTTAAATAACCTTTACATAACTTAGAAATAAGTTTTGAAGGCTTTGGTATGGCAAAAACAAGTTAATTCGCTTACAGGGACTAAAGTTGACAAACTGCGAAAGTATGCCAATTTGAACTGTAACAGACATTCCGAAACATAACCATAAGTTAAACACACCTTAAATATCCTTTACATAGCTTAGAAATAGGCTTTGAGGGGTTCGGTGTGCTAAAATAAACTTTTGGGTCATTCAGGGACTAAAAGTGTCAAAAAGTGCACAAGTTTGCATTTTCGCGCATAACTTACATTCTGAATACATCCGGACATCTAAAAAATTTATGTAAGCACTAAAATATTTTATTCTAGTGTTTGGCTTGAGAAAAATCCATTCGTCACGCAATTTAGATCATTTCTCGCGCTTATGCGCATACCGTCGAAATTAACCGAACATCGCGATCGTACGGACAAACGAACCGACATCCGGCATATTTTTGAGCATGTTTCATGTTCCCTATACTTTAACATCCTTGTGAAGCTTAAAAATGGGCTTGACGGGTGTTAGAAGTGCCAAAACACGACGATACGCGCACAGGAACCAAAACTGCAAAACTGCAAAAAAATATACAAAAAATAAAAAATAAAAAAAAAATAATAAATGCATAAACTCGTTTTTAACACCCCTTACACTCTCCCAAAGGTCAAGTGCCACATGTTAATCACTTGTGGTGGCCAAAATTAGTTACCACAACATTTTGACAAGTGTACGCACTAGATTAAATCACGTTATTCAAGAAACGATCTTAACGGTTACCCGAAATCTATAAATACCCAACCCATTTCCACTCATTCCTCACAAGAATTTTGATCTTAGAAGCTCTAAGTTGAAACCATTGTTTCATACCTGAGTTACTTGGATCGAGATTAGCATTCGGGGACCCTTCGTAAGTATTCTTTCGTTCTTTTCCTTATTTTATTGCTTTTCGAGTCAGAAAGTCAAACTTTGTTTGACTTTCAGCGTTGACCAGTAATGGTCAATGCGAAGTTCGTTTGAACTTCGCAACGTGATTGTAATCACGATGGTTATAGTCCCTTGGGACTATGCCTACTGATTACCACGTTGTCTAGGGTCGTAGGGTAAGCGATCTAATAAATCGCTTATACCTCGAACCCGACCCATTTGGTCGATCATTAGGATCCGACCAAATACATTAGGTGACCATAGTAGGTAGGGAATAACCTTCCGAGGTTATACCCTATGGTCACATCGTTTAAGTAGTTGTATGATAGGTAGTTTATATGCCTTAGGTAAATTACCAGAATACCCTTTTCATGTATAATTGGTAATTAAGCATATGTAACCTAAACCTTTGTCACATAACTGATTATGTAACATGTTTAGGCATATAACACTTGTCATAGGGCTAGTTAGGCGGTCCGAACGCGTTTCACGCGAACGACGCGTTAAAGTAGCATAAGCTACCTAAACGGGTCGTAATGGGTCATAAACATTTATGTTAGGTTTCATTTAGTATGTAGGCTTTGTTAAACCAAATGACACGAGTCTCTACACTCGTTTGGTTTACGAACCCTCATGCTACCCGATCTTCCGATTTAGGTCCGGTTTATTAACATAGTTACCTATATTAGGTGCCGTTTGATTCCGAGATCTCTAGCATTACTTGGTGTTTATCTTAAGACATCTGAGCAATATCAAGTGAGTACATAGAACCCCTCTTTTACTGTTTTCCAAACTGTTTTGGGGTGGAACACATGTGCCTACTTGTTACTTTCATGCTTTCCTGTTTTCACATCATATACCTGCTATGTTCGTTAGTACACTATAGTACATGATTTCATTACATTTCATGCTAGGTGTGCCCATTGTGTGCATTACTTAGTACATCGTTTTACATGACATTTCACGCTATGTATGTTTATTTGATTACATACTTAGTGCATTGTTTTCACATGCTTACATTTTGGTATGACATTTGGTTTGTTTACATGGGACAATACATTCATTAACAATGATCACGCCGTTCGTTAGTAGGTAGTGGTACCATAGGAATTGACAACTCCCGTTCCGGACATCCCAGGGAAAGGGGACAGAAAGGAATGACCGAATTCGATGATATAAGACAGATAGACCTTTAATTTGTTTAAGGGTTTATCACCACAGTCACAAGGCTTGGATGTATGCATTTTCACAATACCACATAAATGTTCATATTCAGTATTAGCATGCATTTTCCACAAGACATAATATTGATTTAAACCATGTTTTACTTCAATACTTTGTTTTCGTGCATATGGTTTAGTTGAGACATTTCACTTGCCATACATGACATTTTGACATAGACATTTTACACAAAGACATTTGACAAAGACATTTGACATGGATATTTGACATAGACATTTTGACATGATTTACCTTTGACACATAAACATGATTGACATTTGTTTTACACTACATGATTTATATCTTGACATAAACACTTTGACATATTATCCAATACATTTGATAATTGGTTTAGACATAGACATCTTACATTGTTTGGTTTGGTTTGATTAAGTGATTAAGTAACGATGCGTGTGTAATATGATACAAGCATGGTGGATACGCCGCTGGTACTTCCTATATATAAGTGTTTGTATGGTATTACATGTCGTAACGTTATTTGAATCATTTCAATATTGAGACATAGAACATTTTATACAAATAGCATACTTTTCACAAGACATTGTTAACAAACATCTTACTTCATACAAACTCATTTTCACATGGTAAATCATTTAACCTTACATTTACTTATACATATCATCTGATCTTATCGTTTTCAAATGATTTACAAGACAAAGCAAATTATAAGGTTCATGACTAAACATTTTTCTTAAACATAAGTCATGAATCCTATTTTCACAAAATCTATGTATCTCACAGGCATTTTTATGCTGACGTGCCTATTTTCACATGTGTTTTCAGGAGCTTTTCCATAGGATGTTGATCATGATACTAGGGCGGACCTGTGCCTTAGAGACTTTAAAAGAAGATAGACTATGTTTAATTATGTTATAAACTCTGTATTTCTGTTTAAAACAATGAAACTCTTGTGTTGATAAATAAAAATACAACTTTGTATGCCATGGTTATGAAACAATTAATTCTGTTACAACACTCCCCGACGTTTTCCGCCACGTTTTGTATGATACACGTGGTCGGGGTGTGACATTTTTCGTCTTTTACAATTTTATCATGATCATTTTGAACAGACGATTTAGTTTCTGTTTTAACTTTAATTTCAGAAACATTGGCCGGTGACTGTTCATTTATTTCAACTCCTTTTTCTTCTTTTACAAAATCAGGTTCAGTTTTAATTTCAGAAGATGAAGTTTCATCAACACATGTTTCGTCAACACATGTATCATGTGAATCTACTTGAGGTCTGCTTTCAGTCACGGTTTCCAATGTGGTCCCGCTAGATTCAACATTAGGGACTCCTACTGAGACGGATTCAGAAGAAGAATCAGGATACTCTTGATTTTCTTGAGAAGGAGTTTCAATGGTTTCACTGAATGTGTCCTGAGGGACCTCACCTGTAACACTGTCAACACCTGAAATATTAGAAACTTCACAATCACGTGCATTAACTGAAACACAATCATCACCACAATTATTGTTCAAAGATTCAACACAAACATCATCAGTTTTGCCCCAAACATCAGGCTCACTTGACGACACATAAGCACAAAATGACTCAAACAAAGTTCTACTAAAAGCAATATCAGATTCAGTTTGTTCAAAATAATTTTCAGAAATATTAGAATGAACAACTGGTTCACTCCCAAGAACATCTCCACACTTTACTTCAGATACTTTATCTACACATGAAGACGAAGCGTTAGGATCAATTGAGCCTTTAGCAACAAAATTTATTGGAGGAGTCGCTTGTTTATCAACAGGTCTGCTGTTGATTGATGACTTATCAGTTTTAGGACCGTAAGCCATCTTGTTCTCATTCATCGATTCCTCCTCAGTCATGGGTAAATATGTGTAATTGTCATTATATGGAGGAGGAACTTGATTGAAACCCAACCCACACCCCTTCTTTTTCTTGTATGCAAGTTGTTGATCACACAAATTTTTAACCAGCTTGCTGGAAGACTCATATTTCTTAATGCTAAGTTTGTTAATTTGATATCTTTCTTTGATATCTTCCAGTTCTTTGATCAAAATGCATACCTTCTCCTGTGCCTCTAAGAAATGGGCTGTTTTTACACTTACATCATCCTTAAGTTTGATGATGTCTTTTCGCTGAGCTTCAATTTTATCTTTATAAAGCTTTTCATTCTTTGATAAAGTAAAATTTTTATTTTTTATGTCTTGATAATCTTGTATTAGCTCAGCGTTGTGTAAATGATAAGCCTCAACCCTTTCTCTACATTCAGGAGTGCAAAAGACATAAAGTATCTCTTCTCTGGTAATTTATTGAGCCACTGGTTTGTGAAACATGAATGGCATAATTTCAGTGGGTGGTTGATACTTGTGTTCTTCTCCTCAAAACACAAACCAAACGAGAACCTGTGCACTCGATAACTTAAATACTTTGCAGTCGAATGGACCTGCTTTCTGAACCGCACCTCAAAAATCTGTCAAAACCGTTATCACAAACAAACCTTTTATTTATTTATAAAATAAACCCCTTTTCTAAATAAAAGAAAAGTTGAATTTTTAATATTTAACAAAATTAATACTATAGAATAATTTTTTTATATGTGATTTACTAAAATATTATAACTATCAATGATTATGTAATTATTATCTAATCATTATTATTATTATAATTAATATTATAATGAAAACCTAAAAGACAAAATATGCCGTTGTAGTCTGTACGTCTTCTTCGATCACAACCAAAACCGAAACCCTAATTTCAATTCCTCAACTTACACCATTCAAATCATGTTTACTGTTGCAGGTGATAGACGAAGAACGTGGTGATAGATTAAGGACGTGGATGACGGGTGTGGTGACCGGAGGTGATGACTGGAGGTGTAGTGGCGACGGGAACGATGATGATGACGGTGACAGTTGAAGGTAACCAAGAAAATGGTGATAAAACAGAGGTGATTTTGCGGTTGCCGGAGAGAGTTGCCTGAGAACTGTGATCGTTGGAGAAGATAATGATTGCCACAGGTATGAGTACACCACAATCGAATCGCCTCCACTCTAGCTCTAGAGAAATTGTGTAACTAGGAGGTTCCAAGAGATTCAAACCCTAAAACAAGTTAATAACTTGTTTATATACTAACTCAAGCCCACTTCCCTACATGGGCTCCCCTTGGGCTTGCTTGGCCCACATGGCCTAAAGCTTGGCCCAAGTGACCTATAAAGGTCCAAAACCTAATACTAACTAACTCGGTAAATCCCAGTTCGTAACCATAGCCCGTTGTGTTAATTTGATGCGTCAGTCTCACACTTTAGGGCCTAACAAGTCGACCGTTTGTTAAAATTCGATTCCTATCAAAAACAGTTTGGATAATACTGACTAGGAAATACCCCCCCCCCCTCCTGAGTTTTAGGGTCCCTGATCCTGATTCCGATTGTTCTGAAAATTTTAGGGGTCATGCAGTATCACTTGGGGGTCTCAATTAGGGTTTCCTATTGGGTAAAATAAGATAAGAAATGGTAATTTTAATGAGAGTTGTTACACCTTGTCTCAGCCCTCTTTTCCCTTTGAAATATCCAAACAGGTAACCATTTATAGCCAGCGAGAAAGACGTAGAAGTCACACACACACCATAATCCAACGAATCATCTTAGCATGAAAACCAAATCCTGTTAACGAACTCTCCAAAAAACTCCATTCAACAGTGTCGTATGCCTTCTGAATATCGACTTTAAAAGCGCATCTAGGAGGCCCAATTTTACGATGATAATTGTGCATTATTTCTTGCGTTAGAAGAATATTATCAGAAATTCGTCTTCCGGGAACAAACGCAGACTGGTTAATACTGATGATATCCGGCAACCCATCTTTAATACGTATTACAACATGTTATAATCTAGTGTGTATTAGGTTGTAAAAGTTGAAACAAGATCTAATATATTAATCAAATAAAATCAAGGGGTAGAGGCCACATTATGGCCGTAAATAGGTGGGGGGGGGGTCGTGATTAGGGTGTAATGTTAAGTTGGTTATCTAGTTAGATTTCAAGTGAATTAGTTAGGTTTTTAGTAATTATGTGATTATATAGTGTGTTATGATGTTCGGGGACCATAACTAGCTTGGAAATGTCAAAACAATGCTTCTAGTGAAAATTTGGTGTTTCTGGTAGTGTCCGGTTGTTCGGTTGGTTACCGGTTCGTTAAGGTGCTAAACTATGCAGTTTAGTGTGCTTTATGTTACCTTTTATGACAGTTTTGATTCTCGACACTTAGGAAATCATTCTGGACCATTTAACCATATTTCTGCATGATATTTAGTTATTTAAATGCTGAATTGTGCTGAATTTTGCTGAATTCAGCAATTTATGTAAGTTTTAGGCACTTTCCGGCACTTAAACTAACACTAGGAAGGCAGTTTTATGATCCTTACTTCCCTACACACTATACTAGTGCAACTCTTGGTTTCTGGCTCATTCTGTATCCCAATACTGTCACACCCCGGCCGCGTCAAAACAACGAAACCGCGGCGGAAACGCCGGGGAGTGATGGTGACAGAATCATTGTTTCAACAACCATGGTAATAAAAATTATGTATTATTGAATTAAGTTTACATTGTCTTGGAATTTAAATAAAACATAACATAATAATTGTCTTTTAAGTCACTAAGGCCCGAGTCCGCCTAAGTGAAGCACAAACATCATCATGCATCAGCACCTGAAACACATGTAAAAATAGGTACGTCAGCATAAAAATGCCTGTGAGATACATAGGTTTTGTTTATGCAAGATTCATGACTTGTGGTTTTAAAAAGTGTTTAACAAAATGTAGTCATGAACCTTGTAAAATATTTTCCTTTATGAAATCATATGGAAATCGATATGAAAATCAATGATAAATAAAGGACAATGCATGGTTAAATGAATAACCAAGTAAAAGTAATTTTGTATGAAATATGTATTTTGTAATATAATGTCATGTCCTTGTAAAAATGTTTCATGTCTTGTCCAAGTGAATTATATAACGCAACAATGTGAAATACGATAAAAGCACTTATATATAGGAAGTACCATCGGCGTATCCACCATGCTTTTATCGTATGGCACATAGCCCCGTTACATAAGTCACTTATTAATAACCAACTAAAATGTCTTGTTCAATGTCAAAAATGTTTTATGTGTAAACCATGTTCAATGTCATGTATGAAATGTATCAAATGTAATGCATAGCAAGTAGGAAATCATCTACTTAAACTATGAAATGATATTAGTGTGAAACAAATGTATGGCGAATAACAAGCAATTACTCAACCATAGGAAAAATGTACAAAACAATGTTTTTGAGTAAACCTAAGTTTAATTCAAATGTCATGTTTTGCAGAAAACAATGCTTTATGATTACAAACATTTATGCATAAATGTTAATCGCATACATTCAAGCCTTGCGACTGTGGCGACAAACCTTTAAAAAATTAAAGGTTCATCTAAGTTTTGTAGTCGGATTCTGTCATTTCCAACTTCCAAATAAACCTAGGAAGTCGGAAACGGGAGTTGTCAATTCCTATGGTACCATTACATACTACCGAGCGGCGTGATCAATGTTAATGAATGTATTATTGTCCCGATTAAACACACCAAATGTCATAACCAATGTAAGCATGCTATGAAAACCATGTACTAGGTATGCTAAGTAAACATGCCTAGTAGAAATGTCATATAAAACAATGCGTACATATGCTAAGTAAACATATGTAACAAATGTGTAATAAATCAATGTGCTAGCATGCTTAACATACATAGCAAAACATAGTGAAAACATGTACTAAATATGTACTAAGTGAAACTAGCATGTTTATGTCACAAAAGCTTGTAAAATAAGAAAGTAACAAATATGTACATGTGAATCACCCCAAAGTATTTGAAAACGGTAAAAGAGGAGAACTATGTACTCACTTGGGATTGCTTATTAGTCTTGAGAATAAGACCAATAAAAGCTCCAAGTATCACGGAATCAACCGGCACCTAGTATAGGTAACTATGTTAATAATCGGTTCCTAAATCGGGAGATAGGATAGAATGAGGTTCTATAAATCAAATGAGTATTTAAACTCATATGGTATGATTTATTAGACCTTACATTCTGATTTGAAAGTCTACCTAAGTGCTTTTGACCCGTTTCGACCCATTATGGTAGTATAAGCTACTATAATGCGTCGTTAGCGTAAAACTATGTTCGGTTGGTTAACTATGTGCTATGCCAAGTCTTACATGCCCAATTATGCCTAAACATGTTACTAAATCAGATTATATGTCAAAAATATGTTCACATAGTCAAAAATATGGATTTATGCTTCAAAAGGGCGTTTTGGTCATTTACTATGGGCATACAAGCTAACTAGCAAAAGACTAACCAATCCTAGGTGATCATAAGGTATAACCTCAGGGGTTATTCCCTATGTAACTATGATCACTAAGTAAGCTTGGTCGGATCCTAAAGATCGACCAATCGGGTCGGGTTCGAAAGTCTAAGCGGTTGTTTAGACCGCTTAACTAACGACCCTAAACAAGCACCAAACTATTAGTGACGAGTTAAACATGTCAAAACATGTTTAACCTATTGATTTGGTATCAAAACAATGGGTTTTGATACCCGGAAATAGTTCCGTTGCAAAATGCGTGCTAAAACGCATTTTGACCGAAACTTTGACTCGTCACTATGCCTAGTTAATGTGGTAATCAGTAGGTATAATCACTAAGGATTATAACCATTGTGATTACAATCAGATTGCAAAGTTCAATTGAACTTTGACTTGACCAATTGATGGTCAAAACCGAAAGTCAAACTGTTGGCCAAACTGTTTGACTTTCTGCTTAAACATAAAGAATAAGCATGAAAGAATACTTACAAAGGGTCCTAGCTATCTTTTCTACAAGAATAATCAGATTAGAAAGCTCCAAACACTTGGGAGAGCTCTCAATCAGATGTAGAAGAGAAGAGAAGGAAATGAGCAAATGAAATGGAAGAGATCTTGGCTATTTATAGTTGTTGCAACTCAATAAGATCATTACACATGTTTGTGTAGCTTCCAAGCATTAAATCTCATCCATACAATTGTTGCAAGCAGGTTAGAAGCCTTGGAGAGGTGGTAACTTGGCGACCACACAAAGAAATTGCAAGATTGGCCCCTGAATTAACAAACTGTTGCTGAAAACAGACTTTCTGCCCAGATGTGATGCTCGCGTAGCGCGACGGCATAGGCAGGAGATGCTAGCGCTACGCTACCATGTGTCAGATTCAGCAAGTTTCAAATAATTACAGTTTTGGTCCCTGCACATGTTTAAAGCCTTTTTCGATGCGTTTAAACCCCGTTAACCTCATTTCAAGGCTCTAAAATGAAGTTAAAGTATATGGGACTCAAAACATGCTTGAAAATATCTCGGATGTCGGTTCGTTTGGTCGTGCGGTCACGTTGTTCGGTTATTTACGATGAAACTCGAACGGACGCGAAAACGAACCAAATTAAGCGACGAGTGGTATTTTTTTTTGCATGCCGATCACTAAAATAAATATATTTTAGTGTGTACAAAAATTTTGGATGTCCAGATGTGGCCAGAACATAAGATATGCGCGAAAATGCAAACTTACGCCGTTTTTGACACTTTTAGTCCCTGTAAGATCATATAAGCATATTTTCGCACACCGAACCTATCAAAGCTTATTTCTAAGCCATGTTTAGGTTATTTATGGTATGTTTAGCTTATGATCAAGTTCCGGACTGTATGTTGCCTTACGGAATGGCAGACTTTTGCAGTTTGACGCAAATAGTCCCTGTGAGCGAATAAACTTGTTTTTGCCATACCAAACCTTCTAAAACTTATTTCTAAGTTATATAAAGGTTATTTAAGGTAGGTTAAGCTTATGTTTCTATTCCGGAGTGTTTGTCGCGTTAAACTGATTGTGTTTACGCATCAGTTTGCGTATAACTTCCCAGAAAGCGATATAGAGTTCAAAATCGATCAAAAATCAACATGTGCATAAAATCAAATATAAACAACAATCATTGGGATAAAAAACACACTGTTTTATTAATATTGTATTGTTCAGAGTCTGTACAATGGTAGATAAGCACAGATGTCACAGTCTCCCCTACTTTAGGAAATTTCGTCCCGAAATTTTTTTAGAGGAAACTTGTGAGAACAAATGCGGATATTTCGTCTTCATCTGGTCCTCACGTTCCCAAGTAAATTCTGGGCCATGTTTGGATTCCTAGCGAACCTTGACCAAATGAATCCGTTTGTTCTTCAGTTGTTTGAATGTACGGCCCACTATCTCCATAGGTTTCTCAACGAAGTGCATAGTGTTATCAACACGAATTTCATCAAGTGGTATGTGGAGGTTCTCATCAGCTAAACACTTTTTGAGATTGGACACGTGGAATGTCGGATGAACATTTCCCAGTTCAGGAGGTAGCTCAAGTCTGTAGGCTACTTTTCCGACTCTTTCAACGATCTTGAATGGTCCAACATAACGTGGTGCAAGCTTTCCTTTCTTTCCAAATCTAATCACACCTTTCCAAGGGGATACCTTGAGTAAGACGTGATCACCAACTTGAAATTCTAAAGGCTTGCGTCGTAGATCCGCATAACTCTTTTGACGGCTTCTAGCTGCCTGAAGGTTATCACGAATCTTCTTGACCTTATTTGTAGTCTCTAGAATGAGTTCAGGTCCAGTAAGCTGAGCTTCACCTATCTCATTCCAGCAGACTGGTGAACAACATTTTCGACCGTATAAAGCTTCGAAAGGAGCCATTTTGATGCTCGTGTGCTAGCTATTGTTGTAGGAGAATTCGATCAACGGTAGATGCGAATCCCAACTACCACCAAAATCGATCACACATGCTCTAAGCATATCCTCCAGTGTCTGGATTGTTCTCTCAGATTGACCATCTGTCTGCGGATGGTATGCTGTGCTCAAATTAAGTTAGGTTCCCATGGCAGATTGCATGGTTTTCCAAAAGTGAGATGAGAATCGAGCATCTCTGTCAGATATAATGTTCAAAGGAACACCATGTCGAGATACAATCTCATCAACATATAACTTGGCAAGCTTGTCAGCAGATAAATCCTCGCGGATTGGTAAGAAATGCGCTGACTTTGTAAGACGATCAACAACAGCCCAAATGGCGTCATGACCTCTTTTAGTGCGCGGTAACTTGGTAATGAGATCCATAGAAATGTTTTCCTATTTCCAAACCGGAATCTCTGGTTGCTCCAATAATCCAGAGGGATGTTGATGTTCTGCCTTAACCTTAAGACAAGTAAGGCATTTGGAAACATATAAGGCAATGTCCTTCTTCATACCCGGCCACCAATACTGGGTTCGAAGATCCTTATACATTTTGTCTGCACCAGGATGAATAGAATAACGAGACTTATGAGCTTCATCCATTAGCATTGTGCGAAGATTGTCTATACTTGGGACCCACAAATGGCCCATGTAATAGAATATCCTAAAGTCTCTCAGTTCAAGCTCAGGATTTGTATGACACGGTAATTCTTTACCCATCAAGTCTTGTGTAACACAAGTATGTTGAGCCTGAATTATGCGGGATTGAATGTCAGATCGAACCTGAACACAGTGAAGCTTGACACGTTCCTTACGACTCAATGCGTCAGCCACGACAGTCACCTTACCAGGATGGTAGCGAATTTCGCAATCGTAGTCGTTTAGGAGTTCAACCCAACGTCGTTGCCTCATGTTTAGTTCTTTCTGATTAAAAATATGCTGGAGACTTTTGTGGTCAGTAAACACTACACACTTTGTACCATACAGGTAGTGTCTCCAGATTTTGAGAGCAAAGACTACTGCACCTAACTCAAGATCATGAGTGGTGTAGTTCTTCTCGTGTACCTTCAGCTGTCTTGATGCATAAGCTATGACTTTGTTTCTTTGCATAAGAACGCAGCCAAGGCCTAAGTTGGATGCATTACAGTATACGACAAAATCGTCGTTACCCTCGGGTAAAGATAGGATAGGTGCGTCACAGAGTTTCTGTTTCAAGGTCTGGAAAGCTTCTTCCTGTTTGGATCCCCACTCAAAAGGTTTGCTCTTTTGAGTTAGAGCAGTGAGAGGAACCACAATCTTGGAGAAGTTTTCAATAAAACGGCGGTAATAACCCGCTAGACCAAGAAATGAACGAACCTCGGTAGGAGTAGTAGGTGTATCCCAATCCTTAATTGCAATGATTTTGACGGGATCTACATGTATACCTTGTTCGTTAATGATGTGCCCCAAAAATTGAACTTCCTTAAGCCAAAATTCGCACTTGGAGAATTTGGCGAAAAGCTGTTCTTTCTTTAGGAGCTCCATTGTAAGACGAAGATGCTGTTCATGATCAGCTCGCGTCTTAGAATAGATTAGAATATCATCAATGAATACAATGATGAACTTGTCCAAATAAGGCTTACAAACCCTATTCATCAAGTCCATGAAAACAGCAGGAGCATTTGTTAAACCGAAAGGCATAACAGTGAACTCATAATGACCATATCGAGTACGGAAAGCAGTTTTGGGAATATCTTCTTCGAGAACTCGAAGTTGATGATACCCAGAACATAGATCAATCTTTGAAAAGCAAGTAGCACCTTGTAGCTGATCAAAGAGATCATCAATGCAAAGTAGGGGATATCGATTCTTGATGGTAAGCTTTTTAAGCTCATGATAATCGATACACATCCTGAAAGATCCATCTTTCTTTTTCATGAATAGGACAGGAGCGCCCCAAGGGGAAAAGCTCAGACGGATAAATCCTTTGTTAGATAGCTCCTGAAGCTGCTTAGATAACTCTTACATCTCAGACGGTGCAAGACGGTAAGGTGACTTAGCAATGGGATTTGCACCAGGCACAAGATCAATGCGAAACTCAACTTGGCGTACAGGAAGTACTCCAGGTAAGTCTTCAGGAAATACCTCAGGATAATCCCAAACAACAGGGATGTCTTGGGTAGTCTTACCCTTGCCTTTATCCTCTACAACATGTGCCAAGAAAGCGACATATTTCTTTCGTAGGTATTTTTGGGCTTAGGTACAAGACATGAGTTTAACAGGTTTCTCCCCACGAACTTCTAAGATCTCACCAGTCGAAAGCGGAATACGGACAATCTTCTCAAAGCAAACCACCTCAGCATGATACTTGGCTAACCAATCCATTCCCACTATAACATCAAAGCTCTCGAGTCGCATCGGTGTGAGGTCGATAGGGAAAAGATGGTTTTTAAGGTTCAATTGGCAGTTTCGAAGAACGGAATCGAGTACAACGGGTTCACCACTAGCTACCTCTACTGTCAAGGGCTTTCCTAGTTTTGTTCTAGTCATCGAAAGCAAAGGCTCAAAAGCTAAAGACACAAAACTCTTATCGGCACCCGAATCAAATAGAACAGAAGCAGGATGGTTGTTAACAAGGAACGTACCGTTCACCACTTCGTTATCAGCGCGAGCCTCATTGGCATTCATATTAAAAACTCTACCACGAGCCAGTACCTGATTTGCGTTTGCCAACCTCGGGCAATTGTTTCTGTAGTGGGTCAGATCCCCATAATTGTAACACGAACCAGGCGGAAAGTGAGGTCGTGCAGGATTCTGGGCAGGGTTTTGCACAGCTTGGTTTTGAGCTGCCTGATTTTGGTTAGGGGCAAAACGACAGATGTTTGCAAGATGACTAGACTTGCCACAGATTTGTGCAAATGAGGCATTGCACTTGTGGTTGATGGTGGTCATTTGTTTGTTACCACAAAGCAAACAAACGACACACAGTGACAAATCAAAGTAAATAGGTCATAATAATGTATCACTGAAGACATGCTCGCCTATAAGTGAACACTCACCCCAAGAGTTCCCAGGTATGAGTGACTGGTCCGATATTGCGGATTTGTACGAACACTCTAGCCTTAGACAGAAAACTTAGGGTACAGGCATTCACTCCTCCAGTTTGCACGTGTTCACATTATTTAGACCTAAACTTTAACGAGATTTTGAAAATTTGGAAGGTACAAGACCAAGAGAAATCATCTAAGGATAGATGATGGATTTCAAAATCATTTTGGAAATTTGTGTTTATGATTTGGTAATCACCTAAGGATAGGTGACGTGTATTGTTTTAAGATCTAAACACAAGAAAACTTGTGTTAGGGTCCTAAGAAGTTATAGTCTAGGTCAAAGCATTGCTAATAACCTAATTCCCTATAACCATTGGCTCTGATACAAACTCTTCTGTCACACCCCGGCCGCGTCAAAACAACGAAACCGCGGCGGAAACGTCGGGGAGTGATGGTGACAGAATCATTGTTTCAACAACCATGGTAATAAAAATTATGTATTATTGAATTAAGTTTACATTGTCTTGGAATTTAAATAAAACATAACATAAGGCCCGAGTCCGCCTAAGTGAAGCACAAACATCATCAGGCATCAGCACCTGAAACACATGTAAAAATAGGTACGTCAGCATAAAAATGCATGTGAGATACATAGGTTTTGTTTATGCAAGATTCATGACTTGTGGTTTTAAAAAGTGTTTAACAAAATGTAGTCATGAACCTTGTAAAATATTTTCCTTTATGAAATCATATGAAAATCGATATGAAAATCAATGATAAATAAAGGACAATGCATGGTTAAATGAATAACCAAGTAAAAGTAATTTTGTATGAAATATGTATTTTGTAATATAATGTCATGTCCTTGTAAAAATGTTTCATGTCTTGTCCAAGTGAATTATATAACGCAACAATGTGAAATACGATAAAAGCACTTATATATAGGAAGTACCATCGACGTATCCCCCATGCTTTTATCGTATGGCACATAGCCCCGTTACGTAAGTCACTTATTAATAACCAACTAAAATGTCTTGTTCAATGTCAAAAATGTTTTATGTGTAAACCGTGTTCAATGTCATGTATGAAATGTATCAAATGTAATGCATAGCAAGTAGGAAATCATCTACTTAAACTATGAAATGATATTAGTGTGAAACAAATGTATGGCGAATAACAAGCAATTACTCAACCATAGGAAAAATGTACAAAACAATGTTTTTGAGTAAACCTAAGTTTAATTCAAATGTCATGTTTTGCAGAAAACAATGCTTTATGATCACAAACATTTATGCAGTAATGTTAATCGCATACATTCAAGCCTTGCGACTGTGGCGACAAACCTTTAAAAAAATTAAAGGTTCATCTAAGTTTTGTAGTCGGATTCTGTCATTTCCAACTTCCAAACAAATCCAGGAAGTCGGAAACGGGAGTTGTCAATTCCTATGGTACCATTAGATACTACTGAGCGGCGTGATCAATGTTAATGAATGTATTATTGTCCCGATTAAACACACCAAATGTCATAACCAATGTAAGCATGCTATGAAAACCATGTACTAGGTATGCTAAGTAAACATGCCTTGTAGAAATGTCATATAAAACAATGCGTACATATGCTAAGTAAACATATGTAACAAATGTGTAATAAATCAATGTGCTATCATGCTTAACATACATAGCAAAACATAGTGAAAACATGTACTAAATATGTACTAAGTGAAACTAGCATGTTTATGTCACAAAAGCTTGTAAAATAAGAAAGTAACAAATATGTACATGTGAATCACCCCAAAGTATTTGAAAACGGTAAAAGAGGGGAACTATGTACTCACTTGGGATTGCTTATTAGTCTTGAGAATAAGACCAATAAAAGCTCCAAGTATCACGGAATCAACCGGCACCTAGTATAGGTAACTATGTTAATAATCGGTTCCTAAATCGGGAGATAGGATAGAATAAGGTTCTATAAATCAAATGAGTATTTAAACTCATATGGTATGATTTATTAGACCTTACATTCTGATTTGAAAGTCTACCTAAGTGCTTTTGACCCGTTTCGACCCATTATGGTAGTATAAGCTACTATAATGCGTCGTTAGCGTAAAACTATGTTCGGTTGGTTAACTATGTGCTATGCCAAGTCTTACATGCCCAATTATGCCTAAACATGTTACTAAATCAGATTATATGTCAAAAATATGTTCACATAGTCAAAAATATGGATTTATGCTTCAAAAGGGCGTTTTGGTCATTTACTATGGGCATACAAGCTAACTAGCAAAAGACTAACCAATCCTAGGTGATCATAAGGTATATCCTCAGGGGTTATTCCCTATGTAACTATGATCACTAAGTAAGCTTGGTCGGATCCTAAAGATCGACCAATCGGGTCGGGTTCGAAAGTCTAAGCGGTTGTTTAGACCGCTTAACTAACGACCCTAAACAAGCACCAAACTATTAGTGACGAGTTAAACATGTCAAAACATGTTTAACCTATTGATTTGGTATCAAAAGAATGGGTTTTGATACCCGGAAATAGTTCCGTTGCAAAATGCGTGCTAAAACGCATTTGACCGAAACTTTGACTCGTCACTATGCCTAGTTAATGTGGTAATCAGTAGGTATAATCACTAAGGATTATAACCATTGTGATTACAATCACATTGCAAAGTTCAATTGAACTTTGACTTGACCAATTGATGGTCAAAACCGAAAGTCAAACTGTTGGCCAAATTGTTTGACTTTCTGCTTAAACATAAAGAATAAGCATGAAAGAATACTTACAAAGGGTCCTAGCTATCTTTTCTACAAGAATAATCAGATTAGAAAGCTCCAAACACTTGGGAGAGCTCTCAATCAGATGTAGAAGAGAAGAGAAGGAAATGAGCAAATGAAATGGAAGAGATCTTGGCTATTTATAGTTGTTGCAACTCAATAAGATCATTACACATGTTTGTGTAGCTTCCAAGCATTAAATCTCATCCATACAATTGTTGCAAGCAGGTTAGAAGCCTTGGAGAGGTGGTAACTTGGCTACCACACAAAGAAATTGCAAGATTGGCCCCTGAATTAACAAACTGTTGCTGAAAACAGACTTTCTGCCCAGATGTGATGCTCGCGTAGCGCGGCGGCATAGGCAGGAGATGCTCGCGCTACGCTACCATGTGTCAGATTCAACAAGTTTCAAATAATTACAGTTTTGGTCCCTGCACATGTTTAAAGCCTTTTCGATGCGTTTAAACCACGTTAACCTCATTTCAAGGCTCTAAAATGAAGTTAAAGTATATGGGACTCAAAACATGCTTGAAAACATCTCGGATGTCGGTTCGTTTGGTCGTGTGGTCACGTTGTTCGGTTATTTACGATGAAACTCGAACGGACGCGAAAACGAACCAAATTAAGCGACGAGTGGTATTTTTTTTGCATGCCGATCACTAAAATAAATATATTTTAGTGTGTACAAAAATTTTGGATGTCCAGATGTGGCCAGAACATAAGATATGCGCGAAAAAGCAAACTTACGCCGTTTTTGACACTTTTAGTCCCTGTAAGATCATATAAGCATATTTTCGCACACCGAACCTATCAAAGCTTATTTCTAAGCCATGTTTAGGTTATTTATGGTATGTTTAGCTTATGATCAAGTTCCGGACTGTACGTTGCCTTACGGAACGGCAGACTTTTGCAGTTTGACTCAAATAGTCCGTGTGAGCGAATAAACTTGTTTTTGCCATACCAAACCTTCTAAAACTTATTTCTAAGTTATGTAAAGGTTATTTAAGGTAGGTTAAGCTTATGTTGCTATTCCGGAGTGTTTGTCGCATTAAACTGATTGTGTTTACGCATCAGTTTGCGTATAACTTCCCAAAAAGCGATATAGAGTTCAAAATCGATCAAAAATCAACATGTGCATAAAATCAAATATAAACAACAATCATTGGGATCAAAAACACACTGTTTTATTAATATTGTATTGTTCAGAGTCTGTACAATGGTAGATAAGCACAGATGTCACAAATACCATGTTTGTCTATGTACTGAACTCCGTTAGCATTTTCTGATTTATCTGATAACGGGGCTAACTTTGTTTCGTGCATCATTTGAATCAATAAGTGTTGTATGCAATAATGATATGACATTATGCAATAATCAAAAAGCAATTCAAGTCATTAATTGTAAATCAGCACAGTCATTAAGTCATGATTAATGTTTAATAATTGTACGGATACATGAAAATTTTGACAGTTGTCACATAGGATCCCTTTCAAATCAGAATGTTAAGTTTGTTAAACCATATCCTATGAGTCCCAACACTCGTTTAGTTTATAAAAATTCATTCTATCAAATCCTCCAATTAAAGTCTCGACACACTAACATAGTTATCCGACACATTAGGACACGCCTGAACTTTGTTTATTCCATTGACCAAGGACACATACGCAATCCCATGTGAGTACATAGTTCTCCTCTTTTATGTTTTTAGATGTTTTGGGGTGATCCATATGTGCCAAACTATTTTCTAAGTTTTCAAAACAAAGTCTATGGTTTATATAAAACAATACGGTTTCAATATTGTGAACAACTTGTTGGTGTGTTATCCATAACACGAATGACATTCATTAGCTTTGGTCGAGCCGACCAGTAGTATGTTATGGTACCATAGGACTGACAATCCCTGTGACACCTGGGTCACTACGACCATCAAACAAATACCAAACCAATGAAATATTGTATTTCATACTTGGGATTTGTGCAAATATGTGTATCAATTGCACATATCAATTTTTGTTCAATTTCAAACTCTAAATCGCTTTCTAGAAGGTTATACGCGCACCGATGCGTAAATATAACCAGTTTAATGCAACAAACACTCCGGAATAGTGAAATAGGCTTAACATACCTTAAATAACCTTTACATAACTTAGAAATAAGTTTTGAAGGCTTTGGTATGGCAAAATCAAGTTAATTCGCTTACAGGGACTAAATTTGACAAACTGCGAAAGTATGCCAATTTGAACTGTAACAGACATTCCGGAACATGACCCTAAGTTAAACATACCATAAATATCCTTTATATAGCTTAGAAATAGGCTTTGAGGGGTTCGGTGTGCTAAAATAAACTTTTGGCTCATTCAGGGACTAAAAGTGTCAAAAAGTGCATAAGTTTGCATTTTCGCGCATAAGTTACGTTCTGACTACATCCGGACATCCAAAAATTTATGTAAGCACTAAAACATTTTATTTTAGTGTTTGCCATAAGAAAAATCCATTCGTCGCGTCATTTGGATCATTTTTCGCGCTTATGCGCATTCCGTCGTAATTAAGCGAACATCGCGATCGTACGACCAAACGAACTGACATCCGACATATTTTTGAGCATGTTTCATGTCCACAATGTTTAGGCATCATTTTAGGGCCTTAACGTTGGCTTAACGGGCCTTAAACATGTCAGAATTGGCCTTTAACACCAACAGGGACCAAAACTGTCATTTTGCAAAGTTGTTTTCTGATCAGGACTTCAGGCGGCCCGCGTAAACCCAGGGTGATACTTTACGCGGCCCGCGTCAGTCTACCAGACCAGATTCAATGTTTTTAAATAGCTGTTAACAGCCTTTCAAACCCCCAAAGGCCAATGCCACTTGTCAAACTCTTGTGGTGGGGGCAAAATGAGCTACCATAACAATCCAACACTTGTACGGATGAGATTCGATCATGTTATTCGAGGAACGATCCTAACGGTGGTTCATTTACTATAAATACCCATCCATCCCCATTGCAAAACCCACTTGAGATATGAGTTTTTCTCTAAGTGGTTGTGTTTATACACTTCCTACCTGAGATTACTTGGAAATCAATCTTGCGGGGACCCTTTGTAAGTGTTCCTTCGTTCTTTTATTGCTTTTCGAGTCCGAAAGTCAAACTTTGTTTGACTTTCTTCATTTACCAGTTTATGGTCAATGCAAAGTTCGTTTGAACTTCATAACGTGAGCGTGATCACGATGGTTATAGTCCCTAGTGACTATACCTACTGATTACCACGTTATCTAGGCTCAGTGACGAGTCGTAGTTTCGGCCAAATTGTGTATTCTTGCGTATTTTGTAACCAAACTACTCTTAGGTATCAAAACCGTTTGTTTTGATACCAACCCTGTTTTCTAAACTTAGTTAAGCATGTTTTAACATGCTTAGCTCGTCACTTTTAGTTTAGTGCTTATGTAGGGTCGTAAGTTAAGCGATCTGAACAATCGCTTATTCTTTCGAACCCGACCCGTTTGTTCGATCATTAGGATCCAACCAAGCACATTAGGTGACCATAGTATATAGGGAATAACCTTCCGAGGTTGTACCTTATGGTCACGGCGTTTAGTTAGTTGTATGATAGGTAGTTTATATGCCTTAGGTAAATGACCAAAATGCCCTTTTGACGCCAAAATTCATTTTAAGCATATGTAACATAACTATTGTTATCTAAACTGATTTGGTAACAATATTAGACATGTTAAGGCATATTTTACTTATCATAGGACTAGTTAGGCGTTCCGAACGCGTTTTACGCGATCGACGCGTTAAAGTAGCATAAGCTACCTAAACGGGTCGTAATGGGTCGTCAGCACTTAGGCTAGGTTTCATTTAGTATGTAGGCTTTGTTAAACCATATTACACGAGTCTCCATACTCGTTTGGTTTACGAACCCTCATTCTATCCGATCCTCCGATTTAGGTCCGGTTTATTAACATAATTACCTATATTAGGTGCCGTTTGATATCCGTGATCTCTAGCATTGTTTGGTTGTTACTCAAGGACTACTAAGCAATCTCAAGTGAGTACATAGACCCCTCTTTTACTGTTTTCCAAACTATTTTGGGGTGAAACACATGTGCCTACTTGTTACTTTCGTGCTTTTCATGCTTTCATATCATATGCTTGTTATGTTCATTAGTACATTATTTTACATTACATTTTATACTATGTATGCCCATTGTGTGCATACTTAGTACATCGTTATACATTACATTTCATCCTATGTATGCCCATTGTGTGCATACTTAGTACATTATTTTACATTACATTTTATGCTATGTATGCCCATTGTGTGCGTACTTAGTACATTATTTTACATTACATTACATTTTATGCTATGTATGCCCATTGTGTGCGTACTTAGTACATTATTTTACATTACATTCTATGCTATGTATGCCCATTGTGTGCGTACTTAGTACATTATTTTACATTACATTTTATGCTATGTATGCCCATTGTGTGCATACTTAGTACATTTATTATTCATCACATGCTTACATTTTGGAATGACATTTGGTTTGTTTAAATGAGACAATGTACATTCATTAACACCGATCATGCAGCTCGGTAGTAGGTAGTGGTACCATAGGACTTGACAAATCTCATTCCTGTAATCTCGGGTTTGTTTGGATGGAAGGAATGACCGAATCCGAATACATTTTTTTGATAACCTTTACTAAAAGGGTTATCCAACTGTCGCAAGGCTTGGATGTATGAATTTTCACAATACCGCATAAATGTTTATATCAGTATAGCATGCATGTATTACACAAAACATAACTTTGATTTAAACCATGTTTTACTTAAATACCTTGTTTTTGTGCATTTTACATATGGTTTAGTTGATATATTTCACTTACCATACATAAACATTTTGACATTTACATACACAATTCATGATTTACATTAGACATAGGCATTAGACATGGTTTTCACATAAACATTTTGACATTTGATTATACATAAACATTTTACTTTGGTGGTTTGGTTTGAGTAAGTGATTTAAGTAACGAGGCGCGTGTAATATGATACAAGCATGGTGGATACGCCGCTGGTACTTCCTATATATAAGTGTTTGTATGGTATTACATATCGTAGCGTTATTTGAATCATTTCAATTTGAGACATATAACATTTTATACAAATAACATACTTTTCACAAGACATTGTTTTACAAACAACTTATCTTATACAAACTCATTTTACTTGGTTATTCATTTAACCATACATTATTCTCTTATTTATACATATCATCTGAACTTATTGTTTTTCAAACGATTTACAAAACAAATCAATTTACAAGGTTCATGACTGACTTTTGCTAAACAACTCTTTCTAAACTTAAAAGTCATGAATCACATTTTCACAAAACCTATGTATCTCACAGGCATTTTTATGCTGACGTACCTATTTTCACATGTGTTTCAGGATATGATACATAAGATTTATCAAGATACACTTAGGCGGACTTGGGCCTTAGTGACAATAAAAGATGCAAGACTAGTTATTTATGTTATGTTTCTTTGATTGTCAAGACATTGTAACTCTTTTATTTAATAAAGCAGTATTTCAATTTCCATGTGTTATGAAACAATGATTCTGTTACAACACTCCCCGACGTTTCCGCCACGTTTTGTTGTTTTACGTGGTCGGGGTGTGACAGAAAAGTTGGTATCAGAGCTCATGGTTATAGGGAATTAGGTTAATAGTAATGCCTTGACCTAGTCTATAACCTTCCTTGGACCCTAACGCGAGTTTACTTGCGTTTAGTCATAAAACAATACCGTCACCTATCCTTAGGCGACGACCTCAACAAGAACATAAATTTCAAAACCGCTTTGAAAACTAATCATCTGTTCTAGGATGATTGATTACTAGGTTTTGAACCCTCTAAGTTTTCAAATCTCGTCAAAGTTTGGGTCGTATAATGTGAACACGTGCAAACTGGAAGAGTGAATGCATGTACCCTGAGTTTTCTGTCGAAGGCTAGAGTGTTCGTACAAATCCGCAGTATCAGACCAGTCACTCTTACCTAGGAACTCTTGGGGTGAGTGTTCACTTATAGGCGAGCATGTCTTCAGTGATACATTAATATGACCCGTTTACTTTGATTTGTCACCGTCTCATTTGTTTGCCTTAGGTAACAAACAAATGGTCGCAATTTTTATGCATTGCCATCCTGTTTTGATTGTCTGATAACCTTTCACTTGTTTCTTCCTATGACTTTCATTTTCTTCTAGAATGTCTCTTCCTCTCAGCAACGGTCAAATGTCCGAGCAAACAACCAAATTTTCCCAGCAAATAGGCGAAGTGATTCTGAAGACTGTGGATTTAGGCATTGCCATGTATCGTCTCCAGAATGAAGCCACTCAAGAGTCACCAAAGGAGGCAGAGGCCAAGCCTTCACCTAAACCAAAGAAACGTAAAGCTCCAAAGAATCCTGCAGCGGTTGCACCAAAACAGGCAAGACCTAGCCAAGTGACAGCACCACCAGCCAAGAAACCAATCAAGGAATCAAAGACCATGGATGAACAGACTGGATCTCCTAAGAAGTCAAAGAAGCGAAAGGCTTCTCAGAACTTCGCCGTGGTCGCTCACATTGGTCAATCCATCCCTAACCAACCAGCTCAACCCCCTGCTAGGAAGCCATACAATGGAACTACACCCTTGTGCAACCAATGTAGCCTTCATCATCAGGCTAGTGTGAAGTGCCGCAAATGCCAAATTTGTGGACTTATAGGTCATACGGCAAGGGTTTGCCCAACTACAGCAGTACCAAATCAAACAGGACCCATCCGGGTGGCAACACCACCTGCTAAGAAGCAATACAAGGGAACGACACCAATATGCGACAAATGTAATGGGCATCACCAAGCTCACTTACAATGTCGTCTGTGTGTATCATGTGGGCGAGTTGGTCACCTGGCAAGTGCTTGTCGATGTAACCCGAACCAAGGTGGTCCAAACCAACCACAAGCCGACTCTGCTCAAGCTCGCTTCCCGCCTGGATCATGCTACAACTGTGGCGAGATGGGCCATTTCCTAAGGGATTGCCCAAAGCTTGCTAATGCAAATCCAACCCACGGATGAGCAGTTGGCTGATTAGAAGATGTTGTTGTCTTATGCTTTTGTTTCTTCTATTTCTTGTAATGTGAAACAATCTGTTTTGTTTATAAATAAATTATTGTTCACAATTCTGATATGCGAGTGTAGTTACATGTGTGTATGACTTTTCCTATGATACCTATATTAAGGAACTATGTTCCTTACAAACTACTCTTGTGATTCTCTCTTTCAAATGATTGCTCATGATTCCCTCGAAAATTTTAAGTACTCGTTTCACTCTAAGAAACAAAGTACAGAAAATAAAGTGACATTATGAGTAATCATGCTTCTGCACATCTGTGCCTTTGAATCTCTGGTTAGATAACTAAGGGTATTTTCAAATCTCATACCCATTACGTTTTGATTTTTCAACATACACAGTACAAGTATTTCAAAAACAATCTTCATTATCTCAAAACACTTTATATAGTTTGAAAACAATTTTGTTTTTAATGCATTGTCTATGTTATTTCAAAAACATTGGCTATGTTTTCAAAAACAACCTTCATAATTTCAAAATGTTTCATATAGTCTGAAGACAATATTAACACAGTACATTTTCTTATCAAGTGCATGATTTCGAAAAGCATCATTTATGTTTTCCAAAAACCTTATACATAATTTCAAAAATTCATCTCGCATGATTTTAAAACAATTTTTTTATAAATATATACCTACCTAATACACCTACTTTATGATTTCAAAGGTATTATATATAAGGTTTCAAAAACATTGAACACATTTTTTTAAGAACCCCATGCATAGTTTTCAAAAATATTTTCTTCATACATTGACTTAACTTTCAAATTTCGCTTCATATGTCGCCTTGGCATATCTGCCATCTCAACTTCATAAGCATTTTACTTCATGGTTTGACCTAAGCACATCAAGTGCAAGGTTTCAAAACATCTTCAACTTCTAAAATCCATATGGGATCTTTTTAACTTCACATTTAGACCCTTGTGGATGATTATCATTCAAATCAGAGTCCTTAATTGGATTCCTTATATACCTAAATTCGAACATTTCGGTTCCTTATAATCGAAATCGAATTTTCCTTTTAAAAATCTTTCTATCTTTATAGTTAGATTCTTGATAATGTTTAAAGTACCAAATGAAATCCACGAGATGGATTCCTAGTGTGCTTTAAATACATGTGCTCTGTTAGCAAAACAAATTAACAAATTAAAGATCTAGATAAACAATCTTTGTGGTTATATGACTATGTGTTTATGCATCTTGTGTTTTCTTTTATGCATTTTGTGTTTTTGTATACTATGGATATTCGTTATCCAAATCCTCGTAGAATTTTTCATATCTTCATATAAGGGATTCGTAGTAGGATATTCGAAAAAAGGTACTACCTTAAATCCTTAACTGGCTTCTACGTAATAGTTAAGACCCTTGGATTATATAGTACCACTCCATGATTCATAAGAGACCCTTTTAGGGGTCTAGTCAAAAAAATTGATTCAAAAATCTGGTTAAGAATGACATGTGATGATATAAGCTGAAAAGACTCCTTGGTTGTCTATTAAAATCATTTATTGATTTAATAAAAGAGACCCTATGGTGGTCTAGTCACACTCATCACAGATTTGTTCATTTGGTTTTCCCCTACACATTATAAAATAGACTGTGTGGACTATGCAAGAAATTGTGTAATTATGGACGCGTACATAATTATGAAATTTAGTGCACAGAAACCCAGTAAGATTCATTATGTGTAAGAACCGATAGTGACAACAATAACAAAATGAGAACGATGTAATGGAGGTACGGTGGACGCACCAATGACGCTTCATATACCTGTATATAAGTATCCCTCTTACATTGCAAGCATGATATTATTAAGGTTACTAGAAGTTCAACAACTCTAACCAGTGTTGTTCGATCTTTTCAACTTCATGTTTCAAGCTCTCACAAGTTTCCTCTAAATAAATTTCGGGACGAAATTTCCTAAAGTAGGGGAGACTGTGACACCTGGGTTACTGCGACCATCAAACAAATACCAAACCAATGAAATATTGTATTTCATACTGGGGATTTTTGCAAATATGTGTATCAATTGCACATATCAATTTTTGTTCAATTTTAAACTCTAAATCGCTTTCTAGAAGGTTATACGCGCACCGATGCGTAAATATAACCAGTTTAATGCAACAAACACTCCGGAATAGTGACATAGGCTTAACATACCTTAAATAACCTTTACATAACTTAGAAATAAGTTTTGAAGGCTTTGGTATGGCAAAATCAAGTTAATTCGCTTACAGGGACTAAATTTGACAAACTGCGAAAGTATGCCAATTTGAACTGTAACAGACATTCCGGAACATGACCCTAAGTTAAACATACCATAAATATCCTTTATATAGCTTAGAAATAGGCTTTGAGGGGTTCGGTGTGCTAAAATAAACTTTTGGCTCATTCAGGGACTAAAAGTGTCAAAAAGTGCATAAGTTTGCATTTTCGCGCATAAGTTACGTTCTGACTACATCCGGACATCCAAAAATTTATGTAAGCACTAAAACATTTTATTTTAGTGTTTGGCATAAGAAAAATCCATTCGTCGCGTCATTTGGATCGTTTTTCGCGCTTATGCGCATTCCGTCGTAATTAAGCGAACATCGCGATCGTACGACCAAACGAACTGACATCCGACATATTTTTGAGCATGTTTCATGTCCACAATGTTTAGGCATCATTTTTAGGGCCTTAACTTTGGCTTAACGGGCCTTAAACATGTCGGAAATGGCCTTTAACACCAACAGGGACCAAAACTGTCATTTTGCAAAGTTGTTTTCTGATCAGGACTTCAGGCGGCCCGCGTAAACCCAGGGTGATACTTTACGCGGCCCGCGTCAGTCTACCAGACCAGATTCAATGTTTTTAAACAGCTGTTAACAGCCTTTCAAACCCCCAAAGGCCAATGCCACTTGTCAAACTCTTGCGGTGGGGGCAAAATGAGCTACCATAACATTCCAACACTTGTACGAATGAGATTCGATCACGTTATTCGAGGAACGATCCTAACAGTGGTCCATTTACTATAAATACCCATCCATCCCCATTGCAAAACCCACTTGAGATCTGAGTTTTTCTCTAAGTGGTTGTGTTTATACACTTCCTACCTGAGATTACTTGGAAATCAATCTTGTGGGGACCCTTTGTAAGTGTTCCTTCGTTCTTTTATTGCTTTTCGAGTCTGAAAGTCAAACTTTGTTTGACTTTCTGCATTGACCAGTTTATGGTCAATGCGAAGTTCATTTGAACTTCATAACGTGAGCGTGATCACGATGGTTATAGTCCCTAGTGACTATACCTACTGATTACCACGTTATCTAGGCTCAGTGACGAGTCGTAGTTTCTGCCAAAATGCGTATTCTTGCGTATTTTGTAACCAAACTACTCTTAGGTATCAAGACCGTTTGTTTTGATACCAAACCTGTTTTCTAAACTTAGTTAAGCATGTTTTAACATGCTTAGCTCGTCACTTTTAGTTTAGTGCTTATGTAGGGTCGTAAGTTAAGCAATCTGAACAATCGCTTATACTTTCGAACCCGACCCGTTTGTTCGATCATTAGGATCCAACCAAGCACATTAGGTGACCATAGTATATAGGGAATAACCTTCCGAGGTTGTACCTTATGGTCACGGCGTTTAGTTAGTTGTATGATAGGTAGTTTATATGCCTTAGGTAAATGACCAAAATGCCCTTTTGAAGCCAAAATTCATTTTAAGCATATGTAACATAACTATTGTTATCTAAACTGATTTGGTAACAATATTAGACATGTTAAGGCATATTTTACTTATCATAGGACTAGTTAGGCGTTCCGAACGCGTTTTACGCGATCGACGCGTTAAAGTAGCATAAGCTACCTAAACGGGTCGTAATGGGTCGTCAGCACTTAGGCTAGGTTTCATTTAGTATGTAGGCTTTGTTAAACCATATTACATGAGTCTCCATACTCGTTTGGTTTACGAACCCTCATTCTATCCGATCCTCCGATTTAGGTCCGGTTTATTAACATAATTACCTATATTAGGTGCCGTTTGATATCCGTGATCTCTAGCATTGTTTGGTTGTTACTCAAGGACTACTAAGCAATCTCAAGTGAGTACATAGACCCCTCTTTTACTGTTTTCCAAACTGTTTTGGGGTGAAACACATGTGCCTACTTGTTACTTTCGTGTTTTTCATGCTTTCATATCATATGCTTGTTATGTTCATTAGTACATTATTTTACATTACATTTTATGCTATGTATGCCCATTGTGTGCATACTTAGTACATCGTTATACATTACATTTCATGCTATGTATGCCCATTGTGTGCATACTTAGTACATTATTTTACATTACATTTTATGCTATGTATGCCCATTGTGTGCGTACTTAGTACATTATTTTACATTACATTACATTTTATGCTATGTATGCCCATTGTGTGCGTACTTAGTACATTATTTTACATTGCATTCTATGCTATGTATGCCCATTGTGTGCGTACTTAGTACATTATTTTACATTACATTTTATGCTATGTATGCCCATTGTGTGCATACTTAGTACATTTATTATTCATCACATGCTTACATTTTGGTATGACATTTGGTTTGTTTAAATGAGACAATGTACATTCATTAACACCGATCATGCCGCTCGGTAGTAGGTAGTGGTACCATAGGACTTGACAAATCCCATTCCTGTAATCTCGGGTTTGTTTGGATGATAGGAATGACCGAATCTGAATACATTTTTTTATAACCTTTACTAAAAGGGTTATCCGACTATCGCAAGGCTTGGGTGTATGAATTTTCACAATACCGCATAAATGTTTATATCAGTATAGCATGCATGTATTACACAAAACATAACTTTGATTTAAACCATGTTTTACTTAAATACCTTGTTTTTGTGCATTTTACATATGGTTTAGTTGATATATTTCACTTACCATACATAAACATTTTGACATTTACATACACAATTCATGATTTACATTAGACATAGACATTAGACATGGTTTTCACATAAACATTTTGACATTTGATTATACATAAACATTTTACTTTGGTGGTTTGGTTTGAGTAAGTGATTTAAGTAACGAGGCGCGTGTAATATGATACAAGCATGGTGGATACGCCGCTGGTACTTCCTATATATAAGTGTTTGTATGGTATTACATATCGTAGCGTTATTTGAATCATTTCAATTTGAGACATATAACATTTTATACAAATAACATACTTTTCACAAGACATTGTTTTACAAACAACTTATCTTATACAAACTCATTTTACTTGGTTATTCATTTAACCATACATTATTCTCTTATTTATACATATCATCTGAACTTATTGTTTTTCAAACGATTTACAAAACAAATCAATTTACAAGGTTCATGACTGACTTTTGCTAAACAACTCTTTCTAAACTTAAAAGTCATGAATCACATTTTCACAAAACCTATGTATCTCACAGGCATTTTTATGCTGACGTACCTATTTTCACATGTGTTTCAGGATATGATACATAAGATTTATCAAGATACACTTAGGCGGACTTGGGCCTTAGTGACAATAAAAGATGCAAGACTAGTTATTTATGTTATGTTTCTTTGATTGTCAAGACATTGTAACTCTTTTATTTAATAAAGCAGTATTTCAATTTCCATGTGTTATGAAACAATGATTCTGTTACAACACTCCCCGACGTTTCCGCCACGTTTTGTTGTTTTACGTGGTCGGGGTGTGACAATCCCATTATCAGACTGTCCACTGATTTGGTGGAAGTTTGGGGAACGACAGAAACTGTTTATGGTTAACAAATCAATTGTTGGTTTGTTAATCAAGTTAAAGAGACCCTTTGGTGGTCTAGTTAAAGAGACCCTTTGGTGGTCTAGTCAACACATGTTTGAATGTGTTCATTAAAGAACGACAACAGTTTTCACAATTAAAACACAGACGGATGGTTTATAACATGACAATTAGTTTATAACATGGATAATTGGTTTATAACACGGACAATTGGTTTATAACACAGACAATTGGTTTATAACACGGATAATTGGTGTATAACACGGATGATTGAATGATTGATTATAACAAGGACAAATGGTTTTGAACGATGTCACGCAACGATTTTCACTTAAAGATATAAACCATAAAAAGTTTTCTTTTAAATCGATTTACTACTTGGTTTTACAAAAGAAATGTTTTGGTCAAGATTCATGGCTACATGGTTTTCATAAAATTAAACCAACTTGTTTTAGTTGGTTAAATATATTGCAATATCAAACACTTTTTGATACAAGGTTTTCATTTATCGACTCTCGTAGTCGGACGAGGTATTGCAATGACAAATACAAAGCCATGAATTTGACACACACAAAACCTATGTACTCACAAGCTTTTTATGCTGACTGTCTTTTCACATATGTTTCAGGAACCAATGTTTGATGATTTGAATGCATGCTTAACGTAGGATGGACACGGGCCTTAGTGACTTTAAAACATGAAAGATAATTGTTATGTTTGTTTTCTTTTATTATCTAAAGACAATGTAATTTATTAATGAAATAAAACAAAACTTTAAATACCATGTGTTGTGAAACAATTCCTGTAACGTGACTCCCCAATATTTCCGCTGCGGTTTGTTGTTTTTCACGATTGGGGCGTTACATAGATTGGTATCAGAGCCATGGTTATAGGGAATTAGGTTATTAGTAATACTTTGACCTAGACTATAACCTTTTTAGGACCCTAACGTAAGTTATCTTGTGTTTAGATCTTAAAACAATACCATCACCTATCCTTAGGTGATTACCAAAACAAATCCACAAGTCACAAATTCGTTTTGAAAATCAATCATCTAACCTTTAGATGATCTACTTTTGGGCTTTATGCCTTCAAAGTTTTCAAAATCTCATCAAAGTTTGGGTCTTATTAATGTGAACACGTGCAATATGGAAGGGTGGATGCCTGTACCCTGAGTTTTCTGTCTAAGGCTAGAGTGTTCGTACAAATCCGCATTATCGGACCAGTCACTCTTACCTGGGAACTCTTGGAGTGAGTCTCCACTTATAGGCTAAAGCATGTCTTCATGATACATTATAAAGACCCATTTACTTTGATTAGTCATTATGTGCCATTTGTTTGTTTTAAGTGACGAACAAATGACCACCATCCTTATGTTTCGTCGATATTTTTAACATCTCTTTTGATTATCCAATGTCAATCTCACATGTTTTTTTCTCATATTTTCCTTCCCTTTTAGAATGCCTCCTCGATAAAACGCTACACAAGATGCCGATATGGCGGCAATGATTGCTCAGCAAATTGTTGTTGACCCAGCTAAACCAAGCGAACAACAATAACAATAACAACAACAATGCACCTGCTCCGTGCACCTATAAACAATTCAATTCGGCTAAAACACTCAAGTTTAATGGGTCTGAAGGAGCTATTGGGCTCCTACAGTGGTTTGAGAGTCTCGAGAGCACATTCCGTCACGTTCGGTGTCACACCCCAACCGATGGCGGAAACATCTGAATGAGATGAAAACGATATTGCAAGAGACTTCATAACACTATGTGACAATGTAGATTAAATTCAAATTTCATTTCAAAACTAAAATGTCATACAAAATTCAAACAAAAGATAACATTGTTTCAACAATACATCAAAATAACAAAATTAATCTAGGTGTGTATCTAAGTCCACCTAAATTGCATTCTTCATAGCATCATCTGTGACAACTGTGTTCTGTAATCATCGTATAATGTAAAACAATGTTGATTAACAATAAAACAATGTGCTTTAGTGTTATTATATGTGTTATTGTGTTTGATGATTTTACAATTTGATTCGATTCCGATTTCAAGCATTAAATCACTTTCTAGAAGGTTATACGCAAACTGGTGCTTAAACGCAATCAGTTTAACGCGACGTACACTCCGGAACTGTGACGTAAGCCAAACATACCCTAAATATCCTCTACATAACTTAGAAATAAGTTTCGAAGGATTCGGTATGGCAAAAACATGTTTATTTGAACTAAAGAACTATTTACGACAAAATTGCGAAACGAACGTTTGTGACCGCCCGGATAATATTTAAATCCCAAAAATATTCTGTTATGATTAAAAATTTATTTTTAATCAGGTCCATGTTGAAAAATAAATTAAAACGCCTAAAAACGTTATTTTTCAAGTTTAAGCGTGTACCGCGTGTTTTTTTGCGCGACACAGTGCTTCTACTGCAAAACGCAGACAACGCAGCCAATCTCGGCAACTGAAATTTATTTCAGTAATATTTTGGCGAGTTTATTTTTATAGAATAATAAAAATAATTTAGAACGCCATAAACCGGGATTTAAACGCTAGATAAAATACCCGGTATCCAGTTAAATACCTACTTTTATCTAATTTACCATCAATATTACACTTAACTGTCACACCCCGACCACGTAAAACAACAAGACGTGGCGGAAACGTCGGGGAGTGTTGTAACAGAATCATTGTTTCATAACCATGGAATAAATAATTTTTTTATTGAATAAATGAACTCATTGTTTTAATACAATCAAATAAGTACAACTATGATCTTCCAAGTTTTAAAGTTGCTAAGGCACGAGTCCATCCTAAATGTAGCATGTATCAACAATCATTGCAAAGCTGTACCTGAAACATGTGTAAAAATAGGTACATCAGCATAAAAATGCCTGTGAGATACATAGGTTTTGTGAAAATAGGATTCATGACTTGTAAGTTTAAGAAAATGTTTAACAAGGTTTAGTCATGAACCTTCTAAATTGATTTGTTTTATAAATCGTTTGAAAAACAATAAGATCAGATGGTATGTATAAATAAATGTAAGGTTAAATGAATAACCATGTAAAATGAGTTTGTATAAGATAAGTTGCTTGTAAAACAATATTTTGATAAAAAGGCTTATAGTATATTTGAAAATATACTTTGGATTTTAAGAAAAACGAATGAGTAATATATTAAAGTATATTTCAGTTCCAATATCGTTAACCCAAGTGTACTAAATAACGCCACGGTATGTAATGCAATGAAAACACTTATATATAAGAAGTACCAGCGGCGTATCTACCATGTTTTCATCACATTACACCCGTCCCGTTATCTAAACACTAACCAAAACCCAATCGATAGATAGATAGTACATTAAATATACCTTCGTTGTTTAAAATAATAGTTTTATGTAGTATATTACAAGTATACTTCGGATTTATAAATAACATATTAAACTATGTTTTGGTTTTGTAAATAACATATCAAAATATGCTTTGGATGTGATAAATAACATATTAAACTATGTTTTGGTTTTGTAAATAACATATTAAAATATGTTTTGGATGATTAACAAAATATATATGTTGGTTTTGTACAATATCACACATGGGAGCATATCAAACTATACTTTTGGGAGTATAACTAAATATACAAAAATAATGTGATTTAAGAATTCATTCAGACCTAGTGCATCAAACTACACCTTTGAGACTATAAGGATACCACAAAGGCAATCCCTATTTGGATGGAGAAACAAATTGGTTTCAGACATTCCATGACAACAGGAATGGGGTGTCAAATCCTATAGCGCTACATCATACTACCAACCGGTCTGGTGAACAAAATAAGTACAATTCAACAATTAATGTTATAGTCTTTGAAAAATCAGTGTTTAAACCATAGATAGTCATTCAGTTTGTCAACAGATAAGTACTAACATGTATAATCAATTATACTTTTGGAAAACATGAAAATAACAGATAGGTACACATGCTTCACCCCAAAACAGTTTGAAAACAGTAAAAGAGGGGACTCTGTACTCACTTGAGATTGCTTAGAAGTCCTAGGATTACCACCAAGCAATGCTAGAGATCCCGGAAGTCAAACGACACCTAATATAGGTAACTATGTTAAAATACCGGACCTAAATCGGAGGATTTAGATAGAATGAGGGCTCGTAAACCAAATGAGTATGGGAACTCATGTAGTATGGTTTAACAAATCCTACATACTAAATGAAACCTAGCCTAAGTGTAACACCTGTGTCTCCATGGCCATCAAACAAATACCAAGCCAATGAAATATTATATTTCATACTTTGGACTTGTATAAATATGTGTATCTTTTGCACATATCAACTCTTGTTCGATTTCAAGCTCTAAATCGCTTTCTGGAAGGTTATACACGCACTGATGCGTAAATATAACCAGTTTAATCCAACGAACACTCAGGAATAGTGAAATAGGCTTAACATACCTTAAATAACCTTTACTTAACTTAGATATAAGTTTTGGAAGGTTTGGTGTGGTGAAATCAAAGTTATTCGTCTACAGGGACTAAAGTTGACAAACTGCGAAAGTATGCCAATTTGAACTGTAACAGACATTCCGGAACAAGGCCATAAGTTAAACATACCATAAATATCCTTTACATAGCTTAGGAATAGGCTTTGAGGGGTTCGGTGTGCTAAAATAAACTTTTGGGTCATTCAGGGACTAAAAGCGTCAAAAAGTGCACAAGTTTGCATTTTCGCGCATAACACACGTTCTGAATACATCCGGACATCCAAAAATTTATGTAAGCATGACTACATTATATTTTATGGTTCGCCTTAAGAAAAATCCATTCGTCGCGTCATTTGGATCGTTTTTCGCGCTTGTGCGCATTCCGTCGTAATTAAGCGAACATCGCGTTCGTACGGCCAAACGAACCGACATCCGAGATATTTTTGAACACATTTTAAGTTCCCTATACTTTAACTTCATTTTAGAGCTTTGGAATGGGGTTAACGGGCCTTAAACGTGTCGAAAATGGGCTGAATGCATGACAGGGACCAAAAGTGTAAATCTGCCAAACTTAAGCCTAGCGGTGCGCTACACTTTTAGCGTAGCGGTGCGCTAGGGGTCTGCAGACCAGATGCAATGTACTTAACAGCCTGTTTTCAGCTGGATTAACCACAACCACACATTCCTAATTATCTAGTCATCTGATAAGGATGGATTTCCAGCCACCATAAGGTTCCGACAAGTGTACGGGTTGGATTCATGGCACGTTTTCCATGGAACGATCCTAACGGTTCGGGTATTCCTATAAATACCCAACCCACACAACCTCATTTTGCACAAGAATTCTGATTTGAGAGCTCTAAGTTGAAACCATTGTTTCATACCTGAGTTCTTGGATCGGGATTAGCATTCGGGGACCCTTCGTAAGTATTCCTTCGTTCTTTTCCTTATTTTTACTGCTTTTCGAGTCAGAAAGTCAAACTTTGTTTGACTTTCAGCATTGACCAGTAATGGTCAATGCGAAGTTCGTTTGAACTTCGCAACGTGAGTGTAATCACGTTGGTTATAGTCCCTTGGGACTATGCCTACTGATTACCACGTTGTCTAGGGTCGTAGGGTAAGCGATCTAATAAATCGCTTATACCTTCGAACCCGACCCAGTTTGGTCGATCATTAGGATCCGACCAAATACATTAGGTGACCATAGTAGGTAGGGAATAACCTTCCGAGGTTATATCCTATGGTCACATTAAGTAGTTGTATGATAGGTAGTTTATATGCCTTAGGTAAATTACCAGAATACCCTTTTCATGTATAATTGGTAATTAAGCATATGTAACCTAAACTCTTGTCACATAACTGATAATGTAACATGTTTAGGCATATAACACTTGTCATAGGACTAGTTAGACGGTCCGAACGCGTTTCACGCGCACGATGCGTTAAAATAGCATAAGCTACCTAAACGGATCGTAATGGGTCGATAAGACTTAGGTTAAGTTTCATTTAGCATGTAGGCCTTGTTAAACCATATCACATGAGTTCCTACACTCATTTGGTTTACAAACCCTAATGCTACCCAGTCTTCCGATATAGGTCCGGTTTATTAACATAGTTACCTATATTAGGTGCCGTTTGATATCCGTGATCTCTAGCATTGTTTGGTTGTTACTCAAGGACTACTAAGCAATCTCAAGTGAGTACATAGACCCCTCTTTTACTGTTTTCCAAACTGTTTTGGGGTGGAACACATGTGCCTACTTGTTACTTTCCTGCTTTCCTGTTTTCACATCATATACTGCTATGTTCGTTAGTACATTATAGTACATGATTTCATTACATTTCATGCTATGTATTGCCATTGTGTGCATTACTTAGTACATCGTTTTACATGACATTTTGACATAGACATTTGACATAGACATTTCGACATAGACATTTTAACATGATTGACATTGATCATGTATTTCCCACAAAACATAACTTTGATTTAAACCAAGTTTTACTTCAATACTTTGTTTTTGTGCATATGGTTTAGTTGAGACATTTCACTTGCCATACATGGATATTTGACATAGACATTTGACATGGATATTTGACATAGACATTTGACATGGATATTTGACATAGACATTTGACATGGATATTTGACATAGACATTTTGATATGATTTACATCTTGACATGAACACTTTGACATATTACCCAATACATTTGACAATTGATTTAAACATAGACTTCTTACATTGGTTGGTTTGGTTTGATTAAATGATTAAGTAACGATGCGTGTGTAATATGATACAAGCATGGTGGATACGCCGCTGGTACTTCCTATATATAAGTGTTTGTATGGTATTACATATCATAGCGTTATTTGAATCATTTCAGTTT
The DNA here is from genome assembly GCA_030545235.1 of Helianthus tuberosus. Classification (NCBI taxonomy): domain Eukaryota; kingdom Viridiplantae; phylum Streptophyta; class Magnoliopsida; order Asterales; family Asteraceae; genus Helianthus; species Helianthus tuberosus. The sequence goes on along the minus strand of CM060397.1, from coordinate 116,176,534 downwards.
GAGACATAGAACATTTTATACAAATAACATACTTTTCACAAGACATTGATTTATAAACATCTTATCTTATGCAAACATATTTTACTTGGTTATTCATTTAACCTTACATTTATTTATACTTATCATCTGATCTTATCGATTTTCAAATGATTTACAAAACAAAGCAAATAACAAGGTTCATGACTAAACATTTTCTCAAACATAAGTCATGAAACCTATTTTCACAAAACCTATGTATCTCACAGGCATTTTTATGCTGACGTACCTATTTTCACATGTGTTTTTCAGGAGCTGTTACATAAGATGATCAAGATACACATAGGCAGACTTGGGCTTTAGTGACAATAAAAGATACAAGACTAGTTAAATATGTTGTATTTCTTGTTTGTTAAGACATTGTAACACTTTTAATCAATAAAACGAAACTTCAATTACCATGGATTTGAAACAATTAATTCTGTTACAACACTCCCCGACATTTCCGCCACGTTTTGTATGTTCTACGTGGTCGGGGTGTGACACTAAGTGCTTACGACCCATTACGGCCCGCTTAGGTAGTTTATGCTACTTTAACGCGTCGTTCGCGTAAAACGCGTTCGGAATGCCTAACTAGTCCTATGACAAGTAGAATATGCCTTAACATATCTAATATTGTTACCAAATCAGTTTAGATACCAAAAGTTATGTTACATATGCTTAAAATGAATTTTGGCGTAAAAAGGGCATTTTGGTAATTTACCTAAGGCATATAAACTACCTATCATACAACTACTTAAACGAAGCGACCATAAGGTATAACCTCGGAAGGTTATTCCCTACCTACTATGGTCGCCTAATGTATTTGGTCGGATCCTAATGATCGACCAAATGGGTCGGGTTCGAAGGTATAAGCGATTTATTAGATCGCTTACCCTTACGACCCTAGACAACGTGGTAATCAGTAGGCATAGTCACAAGGGACTATAACCATCGTGATTACAATCACGTTGCGAAGTTCAAACGAACTTCGCATTGACCATAAACTGGTCAACGCAGAAAGTCAAACAAAGTTTGACTTTCGGACTCGAAAAGCAATAAAAGAACGAAGGAATACTTAAGAAGGGTCCCCGAATGCTAATCTTGATTCAAGTAGCTCAGGTATGAAACAAAGGTTTCAACTTAGAGCTTCTCAAATCAGATTCTAGTGGGTTTTGAAGTTGGGGGATGTGGGTATTTATAGGATTTCCCGAACCGTTAGGATCGTTTCTTGGAAACCGTGATCGAATCTAAGGCGTACACTTGTTGGAATGTTGTGGTGACTAAAAATGGCCTCTCATGAACTGAAAGGGCAAGTGTAGGTGTCTGGTTGGGAGCTTAACAGCTGTAATCTGCTGATTAATTGATCTTATCTGATCTGGGAGTCTAACACGGGCCGCGTAAAGGATAGCCCTGGTTTTACGCGGGCCGCCTGGCCTGACTGGTCAGAAACCAACTTTCATAAATGACAGTTTCAGTCCCTGTTACGTGTTTAAGCCATTTCCGACACGTTTAAGGCCCGTTAAGCCAACTTTAATGCCCTAAAATGATGCCTAAACATTGTGGACATGAAACATGCTAAAAAATATGTCGGATGTCAGTTCGTTTCGTCGTACGATCGCGATGTTCGCTTAATTACGACGGAATGCGCATAAGCGTGAAAAACAATCCAAATGACGCGACGAAAGGATTTTTCTTATGCCAAACACTAAAATAAAATATTTTAGTGCTTACATAAATTTTTGGATGTCCGGATGTATTCAGAATGTAAGTTATGCGCGAAAGTGCAAACTTGTGCACTTTTTGACGCTTTTAGTCCGTGAATGACCCAAAAGTTTATTTTAGCACACCGAACCCCTCAAAGCCTATTTCTAAGATATGTGAAGGAAATTTATGGTATGTTTAACTTATGGTCATGTTCCGGAATGTTTGTTACAGTTCAAATTGGCATACTTTCGCAGTTTGTCAAGTTTAGTCCCTGTAAGCGAATTAACTTGTTTTTGCCATACCAAAGCCTTCAAAACTTATCTCTAAGTTATGTAAAGGTTATTTAAGGTATGTTAAGCCTATTTCACTATTCTGGAGTGTTTGTTGGATTAAACTGGTTATATTTATGCATCAGAGCGCGTATAACCCTCTAGAAAGCGATTTAAAGCTTAAAATCGAACAAGAGTTGATATGTGCAAACGATACACATATTTTTACAAATCCCAAGTATGAAATACAATATTTCATTGGTTTGGAATTTGTTTGATGGTTGGAGTGACACAGGTGTCACATTAACCCTCCCCCCTTCTCAATTCACGGATACAATATATGGGGACCCACCAAATATTTTCCTAGATATTTCAATCTTCTTCTTGATCTTGTTTATGACAAGTGTAGTTGCATGCTTCACTTCAAATCTTCTATATCTTCTTTCATATCTCCATATATCTTCACACAATCTACCAAAGATCACACTCCACTCAAACTCCTTCTCTCTCCACTCTCCCAACCGTCCACTCTCTCTCTCACCATATTCATATCTTCAAACTTTGTTCTTCATATTCAAGCACCATTTCAAGCCAAATTCAAGTTAGTGTGAAGATCTAAAGGTGTTTCCAAGGTGCTTTCAAGTGATTTCAGGCTTCCTATCATCAAAATCTCATCCCCCAACCTACTTGAATCTTGAAGGTATAACATTTATGTTTAAATCATACTTTTGATTCTTGGTTGTTCTTGATGATTTGAAGTTTCTCTTGAATCTTGGAATTTTCACTAAACTTGAAACCTAAAATGAAATGGGTCTTGATACAAGTAATAAAAATGGTGATGTTCATCTGGGTGTGTATAACCGTACATATATATACATGTGTGTATGAGTTTTGAGCTTGATTGTTGTTAAGTACTTGTTTAAGTAGTTACTTGTTCTTGAAAAAGAGTTAAAATGCAAGTGTTTAATGATCTATGCATGATATGTAAAATGACCAAGTACATCAGCAAATAAACCTGAATATATCACATATTTGATGCATTTAGATTAACATAAAATGATGATGTTATCGTAGTATGCTTTAGGCACTTGTACATGAAGATACATGTTGATGTAAAGGTCAAGAAATGGTAAAAAAAGGGTTGTATGACAAAAATGTTTTAGATCAGGTTACAAACACTAAAAATAACATTATTTGGTGTATTATAAGGACATAAAACTTTGACATAGGTTTGATAGCTTTGCATGTTGTACATATAGCATAAAAAGTGGTAAATTATGTGAAATTTGCATGATTTATGTGCTTTATGTAAGACCTGCACTATCATGAGTATAACCATTATTTTATTCAGTAAATAACATGGGTTGTGTTAAAATTTCAAGTCTTTTCGATTTGGGATGGTTCGGGTAACGTTTGATGCAAAACTATGCGGTAAAACGGTTAAAAATCGCCTTTTTGGAGGATTTTTATCAAACTCTATTAGATCAGTAACCAAACTGATATTTTTGATATAAAAAAGTATTTTAACTTATATTAAGTTTACTTGGTGTTTTTGGTTAGTCATACGTGACTTTCGACGCCCAAAAATGTTACCGAATCGCTAAAATAAGTGCTTTTCGACATAACTAGAATGGGTTGTTCATGGGTAAATTTTATGTGTTACAAGGTGCTATGTGTTTTAAAATATGTATATGATGATATGATGATACTTGACAAAACTATGTGTTTTACGCTTGAGCATATATATACAAATACACCAAAATAATAAAAAATAATAACTTTTCGAGAAATCTCAAAGTTATGTGAAAATTCTAAGTATCGGAGAAACTTATGTATTTTGTGAGTTTTTTATTATTAAATCATTCTTATTTAATTTAGGAACGAATAAATTGAGGGATTGTGTTAACATATAAAAACGCACCCAAAGGTGAGTACATAGATCCCCTCTTTTACTGTTTTCGATTGTTTTGGGGTGATTCATATGTATCAAAACGATTTCGATATTTTAACGATGGTTCAAAAAATGATTAAGACGGTTTATACAAAACTAATAACGATTTCGATAATGTGAACGAACTTGTTGGTGGTAGTTACATAACGAATGACATTCATTAGCATTGATCAAGCCGACCAGTATTAGGTTATGGTACCATAGGATCTGACAAATCCCGTTATCAGACTGCACCCATGGTTATGTGTGGGTTAGGTGGGTAACGACTGAATCTGATGATTGTTAACTTACCCTTTGGTGGTTTGTTAATACGAGTTGAACGATGAACGAGTCACAAAGGTTTGAATGTTATTAGCGAGACGACCAAAAGTAGTTTTCACAATTAAAACGAGAATGATTTGTACGAGAACGATTTGTACGAGAACGATTTTGAACGATTATGAACGACTTAAACAAATGAACGACGATCTATAACGAGAACAAGTTAAACGATGTTACACAACGATGTTTACGAAAGTATATAAACCATACGAGTTTTATTACGAGAACGATTTATGATTTGGTTTACATAAACAAATGTTTTGGGTTAAGATTCATGGCATCGAGGTTTATAAATTATAGCCTATCTGTTTTGACTTGGTTATTCATTTTACAATACAAACATTTTACAAATCAAGGTTTCAAATATCGATTTAGGAAGTTGAATGAGATATTTCAACGAGCCATGAATCTGACACTCACACAAAAACTATGTGCTCGCCAGCATTTCTTTCCTGACTTTGTTTTTACATATGTTTCAGGTGATGTTGCTTAATGTTGATTGCGAATAGGATGCATGCTCACTTAGGACTGGACGAGGCCTAAGTGATTTAATAACGATGATAGACCATGTTTGACTTGCTTGTTTAACTTTAAGACAATGTTTAATATTCAATAAAACGAAACACTTTATATCCATGGTTTGAAACAATAATTCTGTTACAACACTCCCCGACGTTTCCGCCACGATTTGTTGTTTTACGTGGTCGGGGTGTGACAGAAGAAGTTGGTATCAGAGCCAATGGTTATAGGGAATTAGGTTATTAGTAATAATTTGACCTAGACTATAACTTTCTAGGACCCTAACGCAAGTTGATTTGCGTTTAGATTTTAAAAACAAAACTCGAATCTGCTTCGAAAATTAATCATCCATTCTAGGATGATTGATTAATAGGTTTTGAACCCTCTGTTGTAAGGTTTTGAACCCTTCCAGTTTGACTCATTTTTGGCTTAGTGCCTTCTGAGTTCACAAAATCTCCTCAAAGTTTGGGCCTAAATAATGTGAACACGTGCAAACTAGAAGAGTGAATGCCTGTACCCTGGGTTTTCTGTCTAAGGCTAGAGTGTTTGTACAAATCCACATAATCGGACCAGTCACTCTTACCTGGGAACTCTTGGGGTGAGTGTTCACTTATAGGCGAGCATGTCTTCATGATACATTATTTTGATTCATTACTTTGATTAGTCACTGCGTGTCGTTTGTTTGTTCGAGGTAATGAACAAATGATAGCCTTCCTTATGTTTCGTAGATATTTTCAATACCTCTTTTGTTTTTCCTAATTGTCGACCTCACTCGTTTCTCATATTTCCTTGTTAGACAATGACTCCTCGACGTGATGCACAATCTTTTACTGCTGAAGAAGTCGCAGCCCTTGTCTCTCAGCAAATGGCTGCTGTGCTTCAAGGCATTGTAACCCAAATCCACGAGCTATACAACAGCAATAATAACAATGCACAATGTAATTTCAAGAATTTCAATTCTGCTAAGCCGTTGAAGTTTTCTGGGTCGCAAGGAGCAACTGCGCTCCTCTAATGGTTCGAAAGTATCGAGAGCACGTTCAGACATGTGCAATGTCCGAATGGGCGTAAGATTGAATTTGCATCAAGTGTGTTTGAGAAGCGTGCTCTTACATGGTGGAACAGAGTGATGCGCGATAGGGGTGCCGAAGTGGCATTGGCACAAACATGGGAAGAGCTTCGAGCTCTCATGATGAGATGTATACGAAGTGCTTGCCTAGCCAGAAAACCCAGAATACAGGCATTCACCCTTCCAGTTTGCACGTGTTCACATTATTTAAAACCCAAAACCTTGACGAAGTTTTGAAAACTCAAAGGGGTTCAAAACCATATAACAGAGAGTTCGAAACCTAGTAATCAATCATCCTAGAACAGATGATTAGTTTTCAAAGCGGTTTTGAAATTTATGTTCTTGTTGTGGTCGTCGCCTAAGGATAGGTGACAATATTGTTTTATGACTAAACGCAAGTAAACTCGCGTTAGGGTCCTAAGAAGGTTATAGACTAGGTCAAAGCATTACTAATAACCTAATTCCCTATAACCATTAGCTCTGATACCATCTTTTCTGTCACACCCCGACCACGTAGAACATGCAAAACGTGGCGGAAACATCGGGGAGTGTTGTAACAGAATTAATGTTTCACAACCATGGATATTAAAGTTTCGTTTTATTGATTAAAAGTGTTACAATGTCTTAACAAACAAGGAATTACAACATAATTAACTAGTCTTGCATCTTTTATTGTCACTAAAGCCCAAGTCTGCCTATGTGTATCTTGATCATCTTATGCAACAGCTCCTGAAAAACACATGTGAAAATAGGTACGTCAGCATAAAAATGCCTGTGAGATACATAGGTTTTGTGAAAATAAGATTCATGACTTATGTTTGAGAAAATGTTTAGTCATGAACCTTGTTATTTGCTTTGTCTTTTAAATCATTTGAAAAACGATAAGATCAGATGATAAGTATAAATAAATGTAAGGTTAAATGAATAACCAAGTAAAATGTGTTTGTATAAGATAAGTTGTTTATAAATCAATGTCTTGTGAAAAGTATGTTATTTGTATGAAATGTTCTATGTCTCAAACTGAAATGATTCAAATAACGTTACGACATGTAATACCATACAAACACTTATATATAGGAAGTACCAGCGGCGTATCCACCATGCTTGTATCATATTACACACGCATCGTTACTTAATCACTTAATCAAACCAAACTAAACTATCAAAGTGTTCATGTCAAGATGTAAATCATGTCAAAATGTCTATGTCAAATATCCATGTCAAATGTCTATGTCAAATATCCATGTCAAATGTCTATGTCAAATATCCATGTCAAATGTCTATGTTTAAACCAATAGTCAAAAGTCCTTGTATAAACCATGTCAAATGTTGATAGTCCAAAAGTAGTCAAGTAATGTATAACCAAAATGATATGTATGGTAAGTAAAATTTAGACTACTTAAACCATAAGTAAAAATGAACAAAACAAAGTATTGAAGTAAAACTTGGTTTAAATCAAAGTTATGTTTTGTAGAATAATGCATGCTTTACTGATACAAACACTTATGCAGTATGTTAAACGCAAACATTCAAGCCTTGAGACAGCCGGATAACTATGTAAAAGTGAGTTATCAAAAGAATATGTATTCGGATTCGGTCATTCCTTTCATCCCCTTTCCCTGGGATGTCCGGAACGGGATTTGTCAAGTCCTATGGTACCACTACCTACTACCGAGCGGCGTAGCAAATGTTAATGAATGTTATATAGACCCGTTAAACAAACCAAATGTCATACCAAAATGTAAGCATGAGATGAAGATAATGTACCTAGTATGCTAGAGTAAACATACAAGGTAGAGCTGTAAAACAATGTGTCCATATGTTACTGGAACATATGCAACAGAGATGCAATGTAAAATGATGTACTAAGTATGCTAAGTTAACATACAAAGCAGAAAAGTCATGTAAATCAATGTGCTTAGCATGTTATCAGTCAACATACATAGCAGAAAAGTAATGAAATCATGTACTATAATGTACTAACAAACATAGTCGGTATATGATGTGAAAACAGAAAAGCAGGAAAGTAACAAGTAGGCACATGTGTTCCACCCCAAAACAGTTTGGAAAACAGTAAAAGAGGGGTCTATGTACTCACATGAGATTGCTCAGAAGTCCTTGAGTAACAACCAAACAGTGCTAGAGATCGCGGATATCAAACGGCACCTAATATAGGTAACTATGTTAAATAACCTGACCTAAATCGGAAGACTGGGTAGCATTAGGGTTTGTAAACCAAACGAGTGTGGAGACTCGTGTGATATGGTTTAACAAAGCCTACATACTAAATGAAACTTAACCTAACTGCTTACGACCCATCACGACCCGTTTAGGTAGCTTATGCTACTTTAACGCGTCGTTCGCGTGAAACGCGTTCGGACCGCCTAACTAGTCCTATGACAAGTGTTATATGCCTAAACATGTTACATAATCAGTTATGTGACAAAAGTTTAGGTTACATATGCTTAATTACCAATTATACATGAAAAGGGTATTCTGGTAATTTACCTAAGGCATATAAACTACCTATCATACAACTATTTAAACGATGTGACCATAGGGTATAACCTCGGAAGGTTATTCCCTACCTACTATGGTCACCTAATGTATTTGGTCGGATCCTAATGATCGACCAAACTGGGTCGGGTTCGAGGTATAAGCGATTTATTAGATCGCTTACCCTACGACCCTAGACAACGTGGTAATCAGTAGGCATAGTCCCAAGGGACTATGACCATCGTGATTACAATCACGTTGCGAAGTTCAAACGAACTTCGCATTGACCATAACTGGTCAATGTAGAAAGTCAAACAAAGTTTGACTTTCAGACTCGAAAAGCAATAAAAGAACGAAAGAATACTTACGAAGGGTCCCCGAATGCTAATCCCGATCCAAGAACTCAGGTATGAAACAATGGTTTCAACTTAGAGCTCTCAAAATCAGAATTCTAGTGAGAAATGCAATGGGGGTGGATGGTTATATATAGTTTTCGGGTAACCGTTAAGATCGTTTCATGGAAAACGTGCCATGATCCCATCCGTACAAGTGTCGGAAAGTTGTGGTGGCTTAAATTGGTCCTTATCTTAGTGACTAAGCAACTTAAAACATGTGGTTAAGGATCAATTAGTTGCAACTTGTATTTAAAACATTGAATCTGGTCCAGGTCATGCAGTCGCGTAGCGCGACTGATAAGGCTTTAGGCGTCGCGCTACGCCACTGACCCATCTGATTCAGAAATGTTTCTAAATTGGCAGAAATGGTCCCTGTTGTGTTTTAAGCCCTTTTTCGATGCGTTTGAACCCCGTTAACCTCATTTCAAGGCTCTAAAATGAAGTTAAAGTATAGGGAACTCAAAACATGCTCAAAAATATGCCGGATGATGGTTCGTTTGGTCGTACGAACGCGATGTTCGCTTAATTACGACGGAATGCGCATAAGCGCGAAAAACGATCCAAATGACGCGACGAATGGATTTTTCTTAAGGCGAACACTAAAATATAATGTAGTCATGCTTACATAAATTTTTGGATGTCCGGATGTATTCAGAACGTAAGTTATGCGCGAAAATGCAAACTTGTGCACTTTTTGACACTTTTAGTCCCTGAATGACCCAAAAGTTTATTTTAGCACACCGAACCCCTCAAAGCCTATTTCTAAGCTATATAAAGGATATTTATGGTATGTTTAACTTATGGTCATGTTCCGGAATGTCTGTTACAGTTCAAATTGGCATACTTTCGCAGTTTGTCAACTTTAGTCCCTGTAAGCGATTAAACTTTGATTTTGCCATACCAAAGCCTTCAAAACTTATTTCTAAGTTATGTAAAGGTTATTTAAGGTATGTTAAGCCTATTTCACTATTCCGGAGTGTTTGTTGCATTAAACTGGTTATATTTACGCATCGGTGCGCGTATAACCTTCCAGAAAGTGATTTAGAGTTTGAATTTGAACAAGAATTGATATGTGCAAATGATACACATATTTTTACAAATCCCAAGTATGAAATATAATATTTCATTGGTTTGGTATTTGTTTGATGGCCGTGGAGGCACAGGTGTTACAGTCTCCCCTACTTTAGGAAATTTCGTCCCGAAATTTATTTAGAGGAAACTTGTGAGAGCTTGAAAGCATGAAGTTTGAAAAGATCGAACAATATTGGCTAGATTTCTGAACTTCTAGTAACTTTAATAATCATCATGATTGCAACGTAAGAGGGATACCTATATATACAAGTATATAAAGCATCATTGGTGCGTCCACCGTACCTCCATTACATCGTCCTCATTTTGTTATTGTTGTCGCTATCGGTTCTTTCACATAATAAATCTTACTGGATTTCTGTGCACTAAATTTCATAATTATGTGCGCATACATAATTAGAGAATTCCTTGCACAGTTCACACAGTCTATTTTATAATGTGTAGGGTAAAACCAAATGAAAAATCCTGTGATGAGCGTGACTTAGACCGCCATAGAGTCCTTTAGACTAAATCAATAAATGATTTAAATAGACTATCAAGGAGTCTGTTCAGCTACATCACTAGATGTCATTTTTTTTAACCAAATTGTGAATCAATCTTTTTGACTAGACCACTAAAGGGTCTCTTATGAATCATGGAGTGGTACTATATAATCCAAGGGTCTTAACTATTACATAGAAGCCCATTTAAGGATTAAAGGTAGTACCTTTTGAATATCCTGCTACGAATCCCTCATATGAAGATATGAAAGATCCTGCAAGGATTTGGATAAAGAATATCCAGAGTAGTAAAAACACCAAAAATGCATAAAAGAAAACATAAGATGAGTAAACACATAGTCACATAACCACAAAATTGTTTGTTAATTTGTCTTGTAAATTGCGTACATGCATTTAAAGCACACTAGGAATCCATTCCGTGGATTTCATTTGGTACTTTAAACGTTTATCAAGAATCCAACTATAAAGATAGAAAGATTCAAAAAGAAAATTTGATTTCGATTACTAGGAACCGAAGTGTTCGAATTAAGGTACATAAGGAATCCAATTAAGGACTCTGATTTGAATGATGATCATCCACAAGGATCTAATTGTGAAGATAAATAGATCCCTTATGGATTTTAAAAGTTGAAGATGTTTTGAAACCTTGCACTGGACGTGCTTATGTCAAAACATGAAGTAATAATGCTTATGAAATTGAGATGCCAGATATGCCAAGGCGACATATGAAGCCGAATTTGAAGGTTAAATCAATGTATGAGGAAAATATTTTTGAAAACTATGCATGGGGTTCTTTTAAGAAAAATGTGTTTACCGTTTTTGAAACCTTATATATAATACTTTTGAAATAAAGTAGGTGTATTAGGTAGATATATTTACAAAAATGTCTTTAAAAATCATGCGAGATGAATTTTGAAATTATGTATAAGGTTTTTGAAAGACATGAATGATGCTTTTTGAAATCATGCACTTGATTAGTAAATGTATTGTGTTAATATTGTCTTCAGACTATATGAAATATTTTGAAATTAGAAAGGTTGGTTTTGATAACATGGCCAATGTTTTTGAAATAACATAGACCATGCATCTAAAAAAATTGTTTTCAAACTATATGAAATGTTTTGAGATCATGAAGATTGTTTTGAAATACTGGTACTGTGTATGTTGAAAAATCAAAACGTAATGGGAATGAGATTTGAAAATACCCTTAGTTATCTAACCAAGGATTTCAAAGGCACTGATGTGCAGAAGCATGATTACTCATAATTTCACTTTATTTTCTGTACTTCGTATCTTAGAATGAAACGAGTATTTAAAATTTTTGAAGGAATCATGAGCGATCATTTGAAAGAGAGAATCACAAGAGTAGTTTGTAAGGAACATAGTTCCTTGATGTAGGTATCATAGGAAAAGTCATACACACATGTAATTATACTTGTATATCAGAATTGTGAACAACAACTTTTATTTATAAACAAACAGATTGTTTCACATTACTTGAAAACAAAAGAAACAAAGGCATAAGACAGCAACATCCTTTGTTCAGCCGAATGCTCATCCGTGGGTCGGATTTGCATTAGCAAGCTTTGGGCATCGGTTTCTGTAGTGGGTCAGATCCCCACAATTGTAACAGGCACCAGGTGGGTAGTGTGGTCGTGCAGCTTGACCCTGTTGCTGAGCAAGAGGCTGAGCAACTTGTTGAGCCATGTTCTGAACTGGGCGATTCGGATTAGCAGGGATGCGGCAGGTGTCAGCAAGATGACCGGATCTTCCGCAGTTGGTGCACTGACGACACTGGAGGTGTGGTTGATGATGGCCATTACACCTGTTGCACAAAGGTGCATTGCCAAAATAAGGCTTCTTGGCTAGGGGTTGCGCAGGCTGATTAGGTGCAGCTTGGGCCTGTGCAGTAATGGCATAGTTTTGGGAAACCTTACGCTTCCTTGCCCTCTTCGATGAACTAGAATCCTTCCCATTCTTCTTTTGACCTTTCTTGCTATCATCCTTGTCAGACGACTGTTTCTCGCCCTTGTCACCCTTCTTGTGTAATTTATTCTTCCGAATCTGCGACTCAGTCAATGTCGCTGATAACTCGATCGCCTGACGGAGTGTGGCAGGGTTACTACCAGTAAGGATGTCTTGTACCGAGTCAGGTAGGCCGTCGATGTACCTTTCGATAGCTATGTCAAGTGGGGTAACCATTGTTGGGCAAAGCAGACTCAACTCCTCAAACCTATCAGTATACGCCCTGTGCTCACCACTATCTTGCTTCAACTCATCAAATTCCTTCTCCAAAGCTCGCTGCTCATGACGAGGACAGAATTCCCTCATCATAAGAGCCCTAAGTTCAGCCCAGGTTTGCGCAAGAGCAATTTCTGCACCTCGGTCCCTCATAACCCCGTTCCACCATGTGAGAGCCCTCTTCTGGAACACACTTGAAGAAAACTCGACCTTGCGATTATCCGGACACTGAACGTGGCGGAAAGTATTCTCAATGCTCTCGAACCACTGAAGAAGCCCAGTTGCTCCCTCAGAGCCACTAAACTTGAGTGGTTTAGCCTGATTAAAGTCCTTGTATTTGCATAGGGCATTGTTGTTGTTGTTGGCTTGTTGCCATTGAGCAAAGAGATTTGGAAATTGGGCAGCCATCTGCTGCGCAATAATTTCTGCCAGTTCGGCAGTCTCTATCTGGTTCTCGCGTCGAGGAGGCATTCTAAAAGAGGAAACATGAAAGGAAACGAGTGAGAGAATTAGACGAAAAGAATGAGATGAACAAATCTGATGAAAGCAAGGATAGTGGTCATTTGTTTGTTACTACAAAGCAACAAACGACCTCGGTGATTAATAAAGTAATTAGGTCAAAAATAATGTATCACGAAGACATGCTCGCCTATAAGTGAACACTCATCCCAAGAATTCCCAGGTAAGCACAACTGGTCTCGCGTCTGATGAGATGTATACGAAGTGCTTGCCTAGCCAGAAAACCCAGAATACAGGCATTCACCCTTCCAGTTTGCACGTGTTCACATTATTTAAAACCCAAAACCTTGACGAAGTTTTGAAAACTCAAAGGGGTTCAAAACCATATAACAGAGAGTTCGAAACCTAGTAATCAATCATCCTAGAACAGATGATTAGTTTTCAAAGCGGTTTTGAAATTTATGTTCTTGTTGTGGTCGTCGCCTAAGGATAGGTGACAATATTGTTTTATGACTAAACGCAAGTAAACTCGCGTTAGGGTCCTAAGAAGGTTATAGACTAGGTCAAAGCATTACTAATAACCTAATTCCCTATAACCATTAGCTCTGATACCATCTTTTCTGTCACACCCCGACCACGTAGAACATGCAAAACGTGGCGGAAACATCGGGGAGTGTTGTAACAGAATTAATGTTTCACAACCATGGATATTAAAGTTTCGTTTTATTGATTAAAAGTGTTACAATGTCTTAACAAACAAGGAATTACAACATAATTAACTAGTCTTGCATCTTTTATTGTCACTAAAGCCCAAGTCTGCCTATGTGTATCTTGATCATCTTATGCAACAGCTCCTGAAAAACACATGTGAAAATAGGTACGTCAGCATAAAAATGCCTGTGAGATACATAGGTTTTGTGAAAATAAGATTCATGACTTATGTTTGAGAAAATGTTTAGTCATGAACCTTGTTATTTGCTTTGTCTTTTAAATCATTTGAAAAACGATAAGATCAGATGATAAGTATAAATAAATGTAAGGTTAAATGAATAACCAAGTAAAATGTGTTTGTATAAGATAAGTTGTTTATAAATCAATGTCTTGTGAAAAGTATGTTATTTGTATGAAATGTTCTATGTCTCAAACTGAAATGATTCAAATAACGTTACGACATGTAATACCATACAAACACTTATATATAGGAAGTACCAGCGGCGTATCCACCATGCTTGTATCATATTACACACGCATCGTTACTTAATCACTTAATCAAACCAAACCAAACTATCAAAGTGTTCATGTCAAGATGTAAATCATGTCAAAATGTCTATGTCAATTATCCATGTCAAATGTCTATGTCAAATATCCATGTCAAATGTCTATGTCAAATATCCATGTCAAATGTCTATGTTTAAACCAATAGTCAAAAGTCCTTGTATAAACCATGTCAAATGTTGATAGTCCAAAAGTAGTCAAGTAATGTATAACCAAAATGATATGTATGGTAAGTAAAATTTAGACTACTTAAACCATAAGTAAAAATGAACAAAACAAAGTATTGAAGTAAAACTTGGTTTAAATCAAAGTTATGTTTTGTAGAATAATGCATGCTTTACTGATACAAACACTTATGCAGTATGTTAAACGCAAACATTCAAGCCTTGAGACAGCCGGATAACTATGTAAAAGTGAGTTATCAAAAGAATATGTATTCGGATTCGGTCATTCCTTTCATCCCCTTTCCCTGGGATGTCCGGAACGGGATTTGTCAAGTCCTATGGTACCACTACCTACTACCGAGCGGCGTAGCAAATGTTAATGAATGTTATATAGACCCGTTAAACAAACCAAATGTCATACCAAAATGTAAGCATGAGATGAAGATAATGTACCTAGTATGCTAGAGTAAACATACAAGGTAGAGCTGTAAAACAATGTGTCCATATGTTACTGGAACATATGCAACAGAGATGCAATGTAAAATGATGTACTAAGTATGCTAAGTTAACATACAAAGCAGAAAAGTCATGTAAATCAATGTGCTTAGCATGTTATCAGTCAACATACATAGCAGAAAAGTAATGAAATCATGTACTATAATGTACTAACAAACATAGTCGGTATATGATGTGAAAACAGAAAAGCAGGAAAGTAACAAGTAGGCACATGTGTTCCACCCCAAAACAGTTTGGAAAACAGTAAAAGAGGGGTCTATGTACTCACATGAGATTGCTCAGAAGTCCTTGAGTAACAACCAAACAGTGCTAGAGATCGCAGATATCAAACGGCACCTAATATAGGTAACTATGTTAAATAACCTGACCTAAATCGGAAGACTGGGTAGCATTAGGGTTTGTAAACCAAACGAGTGTGGAGACTCGTGTGATATGGTTTAACAAAGCCTACATACTAAATGAAACTTAACCTAACTGCTTACGACCCATCACGACCCGTTTAGGTAGCTTATGCTACTTTAACGCGTCGTTCGCGTGAAACGCGTTCGGACCGCCTAACTAGTCCTATGACAAGTGTTATATGCCTAAACATGTTACATAATCAGTTATGTGACAAAAGTTTAGGTTACATATGCTTAATTACCAATTATACATGAAAAGGGTATTCTGGTAATTTACCTAAGGCATATAAACTACCTATCATACAACTATTTAAACGATGTGACCATAGGGTATAACCTCGGAAGGTTATTCCCTACCTACTATGGTCACCTAATGTATTTGGTCGGATCCTAATGATCGACCAAACTGGGTCGGGTTCGAGGTATAAGCGATTTATTAGATCGCTTACCCTACGACCCTAGACAACGTGGTAATCAGTAGGCATAGTCCCAAGGGACTATGACCATCGTGATTACAATCACGTTGCGAAGTTCAAACGAACTTCGCATTGACCATAACTGGTCAATGTAGAAAGTCAAACAAAGTTTGACTTTCAGACTCGAAAAGCAATAAAAGAACGAAAGAATACTTACGAAGGGTCCCCGAATGCTAATCCCGATCCAAGAACTCAGGTATGAAACAATGGTTTCAACTTAGAGCTCTCAAAATCAGAATTCTAGTGAGAAATGCAATGGGGGTGGATGGTTATATATAGTTTTCGGGTAACCGTTAAGATCGTTTCATGGAAAACGTGCCATGATCCCATCCGTACAAGTGTCGGAAAGTTGTGGTGGCTTAAATTGGTCCTTATCTTAGTGACTAAGCAACTTAAAACATGTGGTTAAGGATCAATTAGTTGCAACTTGTATTTAAAACATTGAATCTGGTCCAGGTCATGCAGTCGCGTAGCGCGACTGATAAGGCTTTAGGCGTCGCGCTACGCCACTGACCCATCTGATTCAGAAATGTTTCTAAATTGGCAGAAATGGTCCCTGTTGTGTTTTAAGCCCTTTTTCGATGCGTTTGAACCCCGTTAACCTCATTTCAAGGCTCTAAAATGAAGTTAAAGTATAGGGAACTCAAAACATGCTCAAAAATATGCCGGATGATGGTTCGTTTGGTCGTACGAACGCGATGTTCGCTTAATTACGACGGAATGCGCATAAGCGCGAAAAACGATCCAAATGACGCGACGAATGGATTTTTCTTAAGGCGAACACTAAAATATAATGTAGTCATGCTTACATAAATTTTTGGATGTCCGGATGTATTCAGAACGTAAGTTATGCGCGAAAATGCAAACTTGTGCACTTTTTGACACTTTTAGTCCCTGAATGACCCAAAAGTTTATTTTAGCACACCGAACCCCTCAAAGCCTATTTCTAAGCTATATAAAGGATATTTATGGTATGTTTAACTTATGGTCATGTTCCGGAATGTCTGTTACAGTTCAAATTGGCATACTTTCGCAGTTTGTCAACTTTAGTCCCTGTAAGCGATTAAACTTTGATTTTGCCATACCAAAGCCTTCAAAACTTATTTCTAAGTTATGTAAAGGTTATTTAAGGTATGTTAAGCCTATTTCACTATTCCGGAGTGTTTGTTGCATTAAACTGGTTATATTTACGCATCGGTGCGCGTATAACCTTCCAGAAAGTGATTTAGAGTTTGAATTTGAACAAGAATTGATATGTGCAAATGATACACATATTTTTACAAATCCCAAGTATGAAATATAATATTTCATTGGTTTGGTATTTGTTTGATGGCCGTGGAGGCACAGGTGTTACAGGTGCTCAGAACTTTGCAGTTACTGCTCAGAACCCACCAGCTTAACCTCCTGCGAAGAAAGCGTATGCTGATACCGCACCTCATTGTGCTCGCTGCAACGGTCATCATGTTGCACAACAAGCTTGTAGGCAATGCACAACGTGTGGTAAGCTTGGGCATCTGGCCAACGTCTGTCGTTTGGGCCAGAATCAGATTATTCAGAATCAAGCTCCAGTTCAGGGGAATGCTGCTAGATTCCCACCGGGTTCATGTTTCAATTGTGGAGAGTTTGGTCACTTCCGCAACAACTGTCCGAGGCTAGTGAAAGCAAACGCGAATGCTAAGGCGAATCCGAACGTGAATGTTAACGCAAATGTGAACCCCGCTTGTGGGCGAGCGTACAATCTGAATGCTAACAAAGCGAGGGCTGACAACGAGGTGGTCAATGGTACGTTTCTCGTTAACAATCGACCTGCATCTATTCTTTTTTATTCTGGAGCCAATAGAAGTTTTGTTTCATTATCTTTTGAACCTTTGCTTGCAATACATAGAACTAAACTGTGACACCTGTGTCACTTCAACCATCAAACAAATGCCAAACCAATGAAATATTGTATTTCATACTTGGGATTTGTAAAAATATGTGTATCGTTTGCACATATCAACTCTTGTTCGATTTTAAGCTTTACATCGCTTTCTGGAGGGTTATACGCGCTCTGATGCGTAAATATAACCAGTTTAATCCAACAAACACTCCGGAATAGTGAAATGGGCTTAACATACCTTAAATAACCTTTACATAACTTAGAAATAAGTTTTGAAGGCTTTGGTATGGCGAAAACAAGTTAATTCGCTTAAAGGGACTAAACTTGACAAACTGCGAAAGTATGCCAATTCGAACTGTAACAAACATTCCGGAACATGACCATAAGTTAAACATACCATAAATATCCTTTACATAGCTTAGAAATAGGCTTTGAGGGGTTCGGTGTGCTAAAATAAACTTTTGGGTCATTCAGGGACTAAAAGTGTCAAAAAGTGCACAAGTTTGCATTTTCGCGCATAACTTACGTTCTGAATACATCCGGACATCCAAAAATTTATGTAAGCATGACTATATTATGCTTTAGTGTTTCGCTTGCCAAAAATCCATTCGTCGCGTCATTTGGATCGTTTTTCGCGCTTATGCGCATTCCGTCGTAATTAAGCGAACATCGCGTTCGTACGACCAAACGAACCAACACCCGGCATATTTTTGAGCATGTTTCATGTCCACAATGTTTAGGCATCATTTTAGGGCCTTAAAGTTGGCTTTACGGGCCTTAGAAGTGTCGGAAATGGCCTTAAACACGTGCAGGGCTGAAACTGTCATTTTTGAAACTTATTTTCTGATCAGAACCCCCATGCGGCCCGCATTAGTTTTGGTGTATCCTGAAGCGGGCCGCCTCAGCCTCCCAGTTCAGATAAGATCGCTTAATCAGCAGTTTCCAGCTGTTTAATCCTCAACCACATGCTCACACTTGACCTTTCAGCTGATTAAGGGCCATTTTTAGCCACCATGACTTTCCAACAAGTGTACGCATGGGATTTGAGCACGGTTTCCATGAAACGATCTTAACGGTTACCCAAAAACTATAAATACCCCACCCCCATTTACTTCAAACTCACAAGAATCTGATCTAAAAGACTCTAAGTTGAAACCATTGTTTCATACCTGAGTTATTTGGATCTAGATTAGCATTCGGGGACCCTTCGTAAGTATTCTTTCGTTCTTTTATTGCTTTTCAAGTCTTTTCGAGTCTGAAAGTCAAACTTTGTTTGACTTTCTGCGTTGACCAGTTTATGGTCAATGCGAAGTTCGTTTGAACTTCGCAACGTGAGTGTAATCACGTTGGTTATAGTCCCTTGGGACTATGCCTACTGATTACCACGTTGTCTAGGGTCGTAGGGTAAGCGATCTAATAAATCGCTTATACCTTCGAACCCGACCCATTTGGTTGATCATTAGGATCCGACCAAACACATTAGGTGACCATAGTAGATAGGGAATAACCTTCCGAGGTTATACCCTATGGTCGCTTCGTTTGAATAGTTGTATGATAGGTAGTTTATATGCCTTAGGTAAATTACCAGAATACCCTTTTCATGTATAATTGGTAATTAAGCATATGTAACCTCAACTTTTGTCACATAACTGATTATGTAACATGTTTAGGCATATAACACTTGTCATAGGACTAGTTAGACGGTCCGAACGCGTTTCACGCGAACGACGCGTTAAAGTAGCATAAGCTACCTTAATGGGTCGCGATGGGTCGAAAGCACTTAGGTTAGGTTTCATTTAGTATGAAGGCTTTGTTAAACCATATAACACGAGTCTCTATACTCGTTTGGTTTACGAACCCTCATTCTATCTAAATCCTCCGATTTAGGTCCGGTTTATTAACATAGTTACCTATAATAGGTGTCGTTTGATATCCGTGATCTCTAGCATTGTTTGGTTGTTACACAAGGACTCCTAAGCACTCTCAATGTGAGTACATAGTTCCCCTCTTTTACTGTTTTCAAACTGTTTTGGGGTGAAGCATGTGTACCTATCTGTTATTTTCATGATTTCAAAGTATAATTGATTATACATGTTATTACTTATCTTTTGACAAACTAAATGACTATCTATGGTTTAAACACTGATTTCTCAAAGAACATAAAATAAAATGTTGAATTGTACTTATTTTATGTTCACCAGACCGATTGTTAGTATGATATAGCGCTATAGGATTTGACACCCCATTCCTGTTGTCATGGAATGTCTGAAACCAATTTGTTTCTCCATCCAAATAGGGATTTCCTTTGTGGTATCCCTATAGTCTCAAAGGTGTATTTTGATGCACTAGGTCTAAATGAATTCTTAAATCACACTATTTTTGTATATTTAGTTATACTCCCAAAAAGTATAGTTTGATATGCTCCCATGTGTGATATTGTACAAAACCAACATATATATTTTAACAACAAACCAAAACATATTTTGATATGTTATTTATAAAACCCAAAGCATATTTTGATATGTTATTTATGAAACCAAAACATAGTTTAATATGTTATTTACAAATCCAAAGTATACTTTTAATATGCTACTATAAGGTTATTCGTTTAACCTTACAATTATTTATACAAATCACATTGGTTACACATTACATGATTTACATTGGACACATAAACATTATTGACATTGGTTATACATTACATGACTTACATCTTGACATAAACATTTTGACATATTATTCAATACGTTTGGCAATTGGTTTAAACATAGACATATTACATTGTTGGTTTGGTTTGAGTAAGTGATCAAGTAACGAGGCGTGTGTAATATGATACAAGCATGGTGGATACGCCGCTGGTACTTCCTATATATAAGTGATTGTATGGTATTACATATTGTATCGTTATCTGAATCATTTCAATTTGAGACATATAACATTTTATACAAATAACATACTTTTCACAAGACATTAATTTACAAACAACTTATCTTATACAAACTCAATTTTACATGGTTATTCATTTAACCATACATTATTCTCTTATTTATACATATCATCTGATCTTATCGTTTTTCAAAAGATTTACAAGACAAAGCAAATTACAAGGTTCATGACTAAACATTTTCTCAAACATAAGTCATGAATTCTGTTTTCACAAAACCTATGTATCTCACAGGCATTTTTATGCTGACGTACCTATTTTTACACATGTTTCAGGTACTGCTTTGCAAATGATTGTCGATACATGCTACATTTAGGATGGACTCGTGCCTTAGCAACTTTAAAACTTGGAAGATCATAGTTGTACTTATTTGATTGTATTAAAACAATGAGTTCATTTATTCAATAAAACAGAATTTATTTATTCCATGGTTATGAAACAATGATTCTGTTACAACACTCCCCGACGTTTCCGCCACGTCTAGTTGGTTTACGTGGTCGGGGTGTGACAGAAAAGTTGGTATCAGAGCCAATGGTTATAGGGAATTAGGTTATTAGTAATGCTTTGACCTAGACTATAACCTTCCTAGGACCCTAACGCGAGTTTACTTGCGTTTAGTCATAAAACAATATCGTCACCTATCCTTAGGCGACGACCACAACAAGAACATAAATTTCAAAACCGCTTTGAAAACTAATCATCTGTTCTAGGATGATTGATTACTAGGTTTTGAACCCTCAATTACAAGGTTTTGAACCCTCAATTGTAAGGTTTTGAACCCCTTTGAATTTTCAAAAATCTCGTCATGGTTTTGGGTTTTAAATAATGTGAACATGTGCAAACTGGAAGGGTGAATGCCTGTATTCTGGGTTTTCTGTCTAGGCAAGCACTTCTTATATATCTCATCAGACGCGAGACCAGTTGTGCTTACCTGGGAATTCTTGGGATGAGTGTTCACTCATAGGCAAGCATGTCTTCGCGATACATTATTTTTGATCCATTTACTTTGATTAATCACCGGGGTCGTTTGTTGCTTTGTAGTAACAAACAAATGACCACTATCCTTGCTTTCATCAGTTTTGTTTCATCTCATTCTTTTCGTCTAATTCTCTCACTCGTTTCCTTTCATGTTTCCTCTTTTAGAATGCCTCCTCGACACGACAATCAGATGGCGAATGCCGAACTGGCGGAAATCATCGCGCAGCAAATGGCTGCTGCCTTCCCAAATCTTTATGCTCAAATGGTTCAAGCCATCAACAACAACAATGCTCCATGCAATTTCAAGAATTTTAACGCGGCTAAACCGCTCAAGTTTAGTGGTTCTGAGGGAGCCACTGGGCTTCTTCAATGGTTCGAGAGCATTGAGAATACTTTCCGTCACGTTCAGTGTCCTGAAAATCGCAAGGTCGAGTTTTCTTCGAGTGTGTTTCAGAAGAGGGCTCTCACGTGGTGGAACGGGGTGATGAGAGATCGCGGTGCTGATGTTGCATTAGCACAGACTTGGGCTGAGCTTAGGGCTCATATGATGAAGGAGTTTTGCCCTCGTCATGAACTGCGAGCTTTGGAGAGGGAGTTTGATGATTTGAAGCAAGACAGTGGGGAACATCGA
The DNA here is from genome assembly GCA_030545235.1 of Helianthus tuberosus. Classification (NCBI taxonomy): domain Eukaryota; kingdom Viridiplantae; phylum Streptophyta; class Magnoliopsida; order Asterales; family Asteraceae; genus Helianthus; species Helianthus tuberosus. Next base: position 116,154,242 of record CM060397.1, on the reverse strand, counting down.
GCTTATACTGACCGCTATGAAGAATTGAGCTTGTTATGCCCTACTATGGTTACGCCTCTGGATAAGGCGATTGAGAAATACATTGATGGTCTTCCTGACCTAGTTTAGGATATTGTTACTGGCAGCAACCCTACTACTGTCAGACAAGCCATTGAATTATCTGCCACTCTAACTGAATCCCATATCAGGAAGCGCAAGCTGTTTCGGAAGGGCGACTCAAGACCATCTGACAAGACTGCTCAAGTTGAACCAAAGGAAGAACATGCTGAGGTGTCCAAGAAGAAGAAGCGCAAAGCCTCTCAAAACTACTCTGTAACCGCTCAAGACAAACAGGTTGCACCAAACCAACCAGCACAACCTTGCAAAAGGCAAAACTATGTTGGTACCGCACCTTTGTGCAACAAGTGCAACCGTCATCATCTAGAGCAAGAGCAGTGTCACAAATGTACCCACTGTGGGCGGTTGGGACATTTGATCAATGTTTGTCGTTATGCAAATCAAGCTGCTGCAAACCCTGCTGCTGTTCAAGCGCGGTTCCCTCCGGGGTCATGTTATAACTGTGGTGACCTTACCCACTACTGGAACAATTGCCCAAGACTTGTTAACATACCTCCAGCGCATGGACGAGTGTTCAACATCAATGAGGAAAACGTGAACAATGATGCAGCAGTGAACAATTAGTGTTTTGTAATTCCTTGGTTGTTATCTTTTGACACTTCAAGACAATTTGGTTGTTACATAAATAAAGATTGTTGTTTTTATTTCTGTAAAAGTTATGCGTTTATGTGAATGTTTGATGCAACCTTATGATATCAACCCAAAGACAAACTACTCGTATGGTTCTGTCATTTTATGATCACTTGTGATCTCCCCAAGAACCTTAAACACTCGTTTCTTTTAAGAAACAAAGCCAAACTCTTACTGAAAATCCTTCTATCTTTATAGATGGATCCTTGAAAATGATTAAAGTGCCAAATGAAATCCATGGATTGGATTTCCTAGGGTGCTTTAAATGTCCATACCTAAAGATAACGAATTAAAGAATCAAGTTAACTAATTTTGTGCTTATGAGTTTTCTTACATGCTTTGTGGTTATATATGATCCATCCAAATCCTCGTAGAATCTTCCCTATATTATATGAAGGATTCATAGTAGGATATCCAAAGTTACTATCTTAAATCCTTAATGGACTTTTACCTTGTAGTCAAGTCCCTTGGATTTTAAAGTACTATTAAAAAAAATGGACCTCTTGAATGGTCTGGTTAAACAGATTGATTTTGAAAATCTGATAAAAAATATCATGTGATGATATAATTACAAAGATCCCTTAAGTGGTCTATTTAAGGAGATCGTACGACGGGTTAGTTAAGAAGATCATGTGTTGATCTAGTTAAAAAGATCGTTCATTGATCTAGTTGAAAAGATCCTTTGGTGGTCTAGTCAGGTCGCTTCATGTTTATTCAATTGATTTTTCCTCTACGTATTATGAAATGAACTGTGCGGACTGTGCAAGGAATTACGTAATTATGGAGGCCTACATAATTATGGAATTCAGTGCACAGAAACCACAGGGAGCTTTATCATGTGTTAAGACCTATAGTGACAAGAATAATGATACTGGAGAAGTCTTGGACCTTGACCGATGACATTTTATCTTACACTTCCCAATTCTGATTTCAAGCACACACAAGTTTCCTATGATAAGTCTTCATAAGAAACGTTCTTCTATCCATAGTTCAAAAATTCCATGTTTTACTGCTACAAGGAATTCACTTTGAGGGTTAACAAATTCGCTAAGAATCCTAACATGGCCCAGAGTTTTACTTAAGGGTTCAATGGATCTATTAGAAGGCGAAACCGTCACAGTTGTCTTCACAAGTTTCCTCTAGAATTAAATTTCGGGACGAAATTTCCTAAAGTAGGGGAGACTGTGACACCTGTGTCACTTCAACCATCAAACAAATTCCAAACCAATGAAATATTGTATTTCATACTTGGGATTTGTAAAAATATGTGTATCGTTTGCACATATCAACTCTTGTTCAATTTTAAGCTTTACATCGCTTTCTGGAGGGTTATACGCGCTCTGATGCGTAAATATAACCAGTTTAATCCAACGAACACTCCGGAATAGTGAAATGGGCTTAACATACCTTAAATAACCTTTACATAACTTAGAAATAAGTTTTGAAGGCTTTGGTATGGCGAAAATAAGTTAATTCGCTTACAGGGACTAAACTTGACAAACTGCGAAAGTATGCCAATTTGAACTGTAAAAGACATTCCAGAACATGACCATAAGTTAAACATACCATAAATATCCTTTACATAGCTTATAAATAGGCTTTGAGGGGTTCGGTGTGCTAAAATAAACTTTTGGGTCATTCAGGGACTAAAAGTGTCAAAAATAACATGGCCCAGAGTTTTACTTAAGGGTTCAATGGATCTATTAGAAGGCGAAACCGTCACAGTTGTCTTCACAAGTTTCCTCTAGAATTAAATTTCGGGACGAAATTTCCTAAAGTAGGGGAGACTGTGACACCTGTGTCACTTCAACCATCAAACAAATTCCAAACCAATGAAATATTGTATTTCATACTTGGGATTTGTAAAAATATGTGTATCGTTTGCACATATCAACTCTTGTTCGATTTTAAGCTTTACATCGCTTTCTGGAGGGTTATACGCGCTCTGATGCGTAAATATAACCAGTTTAATCCAACGAACACTCCGGAATAGTGAAATGGGCTTAACATACCTTAAATAACCTTTACATAACTTAGAAATAAGTTTTGAAGGCTTTGGTATGGCGAAAATAAGTTAATTCGCTTACAGGGACTAAACTTGACAAACTGCGAAAGTATGCCAATTTGAACTGTAAAAGACATTCCAGAACATGACCATAAGTTAAACATACCATAAATATCCTTTACATAGCTTATAAATAGGCTTTGAGGGGTTCGGTGTGCTAAAATAAACTTTTGGGTCATTCAGGGACTAAAAGTGTCAAAAAGTGCACAAGTTTGCATTTTCGCGCATAACTTACGTTCTGAATACATCCGGACATCCAAAAATTTATGTAAGCATCACTATATTATGATTTAGTGTTTGGCTTGCAAAAAATCCATTCGTCGCGTCATTTGGATCGTTTTTCGCGCTTATGCGCATTCCGTCGTAATTAAGCGAACATCGCGTTCGTACGACCAAACGAACCAACACCCGGCATATTTTTGAGCATGTTTCATGTCCACAATGTTTAGGCATCATTTTAGGGCCTTAAAGTTGGCTTTACGGGCCTTAGAAGTGTCAGAAATGGCCTTAAACACGTGCAGGGGCTGAAACTGTCATTTTTGAAACTTATTTTCTGATCACAACCCCCATGTGGCCCGCATTAGTTTTGGTTTATCCTGAAGCGGGCCGCCTCAGCCTCCCAGTTCAGATAAGATCGCTTAATCAGCAGTTTCCAGCTGTTTAATCCTCAACCACATGCTCACACTTGACCTTTCAGCTGATTAAGGGCCATTTTTAGCCACCATGACTTTCCAACAAGTGTACGCATGGGATTTGAGCACGGTTTCTGTAACACCTGTGCCTCCACGGCCATCAAACAAATTCCAAACCAATGAAATATTGTATTTCATTCTTGGGATTTGTAAAAATATGTGTATCGTTTACACATATCAACTCTTGTTCGATTTCAAACTCTAAATCGCTTTCTGGAAGGTTATACGCGCACCGAAGCGTAAATATAACCAGTTTAATGGAAAAAACACTCCGGAATAGTGACATTGGCTTAACATACCTTAAATAACCCTTACATAACTTAGAAATAAGTTTTGAAGGCTTTGGTATGGCAAAAACAAGTTAATTCGTCTACAGGGACTAAAGTTGACAAACTGCGAAAGTATGCCAATTTGAACTGTAACAGACATTCCGGAACATGACCATAAGTTAAACATACCATAAATATCCTTTACGTAGCTTAAAAATAGGCTTTGAGGGGTTCGGTATGCTAAAATAAACTTTTGGGTCATTCAGGGACTAAAAGTGTCAAAAAGTGCACAAGTTTGCACTTTTGCGCATAACTTACGTTCTGAATACATCCGGACATCCAAAAATTTATGTAAGCATGACTATATTATGCTTTAGTGTTTGACTTGCCAAAAATCCGTTCGTTGCGTCATTTGGATCGTTTTTCGCGCTTATGCGCATTCCGTCGTAATTAAGCGAACATCGCGTTCGTACGACCAAACGAACCAACACCCGGCATATTTTTGAGCATTTTTCATGTCCACAATGTTTAGGCATCATTTTAGGGCCTTAAAGTTGGCTTTACGGGCCTTAGAAGTGTTCGAAATTGCCTTAAACACGTGCAGGGACTGAAACTGTAAATTCTGAAACTATTGCTGATCTGTGCAGGCCAGGCGGCCGGCCTCAGATTCTGTTAATCCCCACGCGGCCCGCGTCCGACCTTCTGACCAGGTTAAATGTTTCTAACAGCAGATTGCAGCTGCTTGATCCACCACCACACAATCCCAATTGTCTAGTCAGCTGATAAGGATCAAATTTTAGTCACCATAAGGTCCCGACACTTGTACGGGTGGGATTAAGGCACGTTTTCCATGAAACGATCTTAACGGTGGACCTTTTACTATAAATACCCCACCCCCCATGCTTCATAATCACAAGAATTTTGATTTGAGAAACTCTAAGTTGAAACCTTTGTTTCATACCTGAGATTTTTGAATCGAGATTAGCATTCGGGGACCCTTCATAAGTATTCTTTCGTTCTTTTCCTTATTTTATTGCTTTTCGAGTCCGAAAGTCAAACTTTGTTTGACTTTCAGCGTTGACCAACATATGGTCAATACGAAGTTCGTTTGAACTTCGCAACGTGATTGTAATCACGATGGTTATAGTCCCTAGGGACTATGCCTACTGATTACCACGTTGTCTAGGGTCGTAGGGTAAGCGATCTGATAAATCGCTTATACCTCGAACCCGACCCATTTGGTCGATCATTAGGATCCGACCAAATACATTAGGTGACCATAGTAGGTAGGGAATAACCTTCCGAGGTTATACCCTATGGTCGCTTCGTTTAAGTAGTTGTATGATAGGTAGTTTATATGCCTTAGGTAAATTACCAGAATACCCTTTTCATGTATAATTGGTAATTAAGCATATGTAACCTAAATTTTTGTCACATAACTGATTATGTAACATGTTTAGGCATATAACACTTGTCATAGGACTAGTTAGACGGTCCGAATGTGTTTCACGCGCACGACGCGTTAAAGTAGCATAAGTTACCTTAATGGGTCGCGATGGGTCGAAAGCACTTAGGTTAGTCTCAATGTAGTATGTAGGCCTTGTTAAACCATATCATATGAGTTCCAATACTCATTTGGTTTACCAAGCCTCATTCTATCCGATCTCCCGATTTAAGTCCGGTTTATTTATATAGTTTTAGATTGCCGACTGATTCCGTGCTCCCTCTAGCTTTGTTTGGTTGTTGTTCAAGACCTCTAAGCATTCTCAGGCGAGTACATTATTCCCCTCTTTTACTGTTTTCAACTGTTTTGGGGTGACTCATATGTGCTAATTGTCTTAACAATGATTTCAAGAACGATTACAATGGTTTCAAAAACAATTACAATGTGGTTTCAAGAACGATAACAATGGTTTCAAGAACGATTACAATGATTTCAAAAACAATAACAATGGTTTCAAGAATGATTACAATGATTTCAAAAACAATAACAATGGTTTCAAGAACGATTTCAATAAAGTGAACGAACTTGTTGGTTGTAGTTACATAACCAATGACATTCATTAGCAATGATCAAGCCGACCAGTATTAGGTTATGGTACCATAGGATCTGACAAATCCCGTTATTCTCTATACTCATGGTTATGTGTGGGTATTTTGGGTAACGACTGAATCTGTAATTATTAATTTACCCTTTGGTAAGGTTTTGTTAAGAACGAGAGCGAGTTGGAACGATGAACGAGTCAAGAAGGTTTGAATGTTATTAGAGAATCGACCATTAAGTAGTTTCACAATTAAAACAAGAAAGATTGGGTAAACATTTGGACATGATTTACATTTGATCATGCATTTCCACGAAACATAGTATTGATTTAATCCAAGTTTTACTTCAATACTTTGTTTTGTGCGTTTCACCTATGGTTTAGTTGATGCATTTCACTAGCCATACATATCATTTTGGTTACACATTACATGGTTTACATTTGACACAAACACTTTTGACATTGATTATACATGACATGATTTACATCTTAACATAAACATTTTGTTATATTATTCAATACATTTGACAATTTGTTTAAACATGGACATCTTACATTGGTGGTTTGTTTGGGTAAGTGATTTGAGTAACGGTGCGTGTGTAATATGATACAAGCATGGTGGATACGCCGCTGGTACTTCCTATATATAAGTGTTTGTATGGTATTACATATTGTAGCGTTATTTGAATCATTTCAGTTTGAGACATAGAACATTTTATACAAGTAACATACTTTTCACAAGACATTTATTTACAAACAACTTATCTTATACAAACTCATTTTACATGGTTATTCATTTAATCATGCATTATTCTCTTATTTATACATATCACCTGAACTTATTATTTTTCAAATGATTTACAAAGACAAAGCAAATTACAAGGTTCATGACTAAACATTTTCTTAAACAGAAGTCATGAATCTTATTTTCACAAAACCTATGTACTCGCCAGCATTTCTTTGCTGACCTCGTTTTCACATATGTTTCAGGTATTGTTGAAAGATATCGATTGATAGGATGCATGCTCACATAGGACTGGACAAGGCCTTAGTGACTCAATAACAATGATAGACTATGTTTAAATTGTGTATTTAGATTTCCAGACGATGTAATTATTCAATGTTTAATAAAACGAAACACTTTTTGTATCCATGGTTATGAAACAATAATTCTGTTACAACACTCCCCGACGTTTCCGCCACGTCTAGTCGCTTTACGTGGTCGGGGTGTGACAGAAAAGTTGGTATCAGAGCCAATGGTTATAGGGAATTAGGTTATTAGTAATGCTTTGACCTAGACTATAAGCTTTCTAGGACCCTAACGCGAGTTTACTTGCGTTTAGTCATAAAACAATACCGTCACCTATCCTTAGGCGACGACCACAACAAGAACATAAATTTCAAAACAAATTTGAAAACTAATCATCTATTCTAGGATGATTGATTACTAGGTTTTGAACCCTCTATTGTAAGGTTTTGAACCCCTTTGAGTTTTCAAAATCTCGTCAAGATTTTGGGTTTTAAATAATGTGAACACGTGCAAACTGGAAGGGTGAATGCCTGTATTCTGGGTTTTCTGTCTAGGCAAGCACTTCGTATACATCTCATCAGACGCGAGACCAGTTGTGCTTACCTGGGAATTCTTGGGATGAGTGTTCACTTATAGGCGAGCATGTCTTCGCGATACATTATTTTTGACTCATTTACTTTGATTAGTCACGGTGTGTCGTTTGTTGCTTTGTAGTAACAAACAAAAGACCACTATCCTTGCTTTCATCAGATTTGTTTCATCTCATTCTTTTCGTCTAATTCTCTCTCTCGTCCTTTCATGTTTCCTCTTTTAGAATGCCTCCTCGACGCGAAAGCCAGATAGAGACTGCCGAATTGGCAGAAATCATTGCGCAGCAAATGGCTGCTCAATTCCCAAACCTCTTTGCTCAATGGAACCAAGCCAACAACAACAACAATGTTCTATGCAAATACAAGGATTTTAACCAGGCTAAACCACTCAAGTTTAGTGGTTCTGAAGGAGCGACTGGGCTTCTTCAATGGTTCGAGAGCATTGAGAATACTTTCCGCCACGTGCAGTGTCCTGACAATCGCAAGGTCGAGTTTTCTTCGAGTGTGTTTCAGAAGAGGGCTCTCACATGGTGGAACGGGATTATGAGGGATCGTGATGCAGAAGTTGCTCTAGCACAGACATAGGCTGAACTTAGGGCTCTCATGATGAGGGAATTCTGTCCTCGTCATGAGCAGCGAGCTTTGGAGAAGGAATTTGATGAGTTGAAGCAAGATAGTGGTGAGCACAGGGCGTATACTGATAGGTTTGAGGAGTTGAGTCTGCTTTGCCCGACAATGGTTACCCCACTCGACAAGGCTATCGAAAGGTACATCGACGGCCTACCTGACTCGGTACAAGACATCCTTACTGGTAGTAGCCCTGCCACACTCCGTCAGGCGATCGAGTTAGCTGCGACATTGACTGAGTCGCAGATTCGGAAGAATAAGTTACACAGAAAGGGTGACAAGGGTAAGAAGCAGGGGTCTGACAAGGAGGATAGCAAGAAAGGTCAAAACAAGAAGGGTAAGGAAGGTGAGACGTCAAAGAAATCAAGAAAGCGAAAGGGTGGTCAGAACTTTGCTGTTACAGCACAGACTGCTCAGAACCCGCGGAACCCACCAGCTCAGCCACCTGCAAAGAAAGCATATGCCGGTACCGCACCTCATTGTGCACGCTGCAACGGTCATCACGCGATACAACAAGCTTGCTGGCAATGCACGACGTGTGGTAAACTTGGGCATTTGGCCAATGTTTGTCGTTTGGGACAAAATCAGGCTGCTCAGGTTCCAGCTCCGGTTCAAGGGAATGCTGCGAGATTCCCACTGGGGTCATGTTTCAACTGCGGAGAGATTGGTCACTTCCGCCACAACTGCCCAAGACTGGTGAATGCAAATGCTAACGCAAACCCAAATGCGAATGTCAACGTCAATGTGAATCCAGCACGTGGTCGAGTGTTTAACATCAATGAGGCACTCAATGATGAAGGAGTGAACAATTAGCATTTTGTATTTCCTCTGGTTGTTATCTTGTAACATTTAAAGACAATACGGTTGTTATATAAATAAAAATTTGTGGTTTTATTTTCTAACTAATGCAATTGTATGAATGTTTGATTCAACCTTATGATGTCAACACAAAGACAAAACTACTCGTGTGGTTCTGTCATTTTTACGATCACTTGTGATCTCCCTAAGAACCTCAAACACTTGTTTCTTTTAAATCTAAAGTATCTTATCGTCTTGCACCGTTCGAGATGCAAGAATTATCAAAACAGCTTCAAGAGTTGTCTGATAAAGGATTCATCCGTCTGAACTTTTCACCTTGGAGAAACTCCTGTTCTCCTTGTGAAAAGAAAAATGGATCTTTTCGAATGTATATCGATTAACGTAAGCCTAGTAAGCTTACCATCAATAATCGATATCCCCCTACCTTAAATCAACGATTTCTCCGATCAACTACATAGCGTTTCATGTTTTTCCAAGATCGATTTGCGTTTTGGATATCATCAACTTTGTATTCTCGAAGAAGATATTCCCAAAACAGTTTTCTGCACGAAGTATGGCCATTACGAGTTTACAGTCATGCCTTTTGGGTTGACAAATGCTCCAGCCATCTTCAAGGACTTAATAAATAGAGTCTGCAAGCCTTATTTGGATCAGTTCGTCATTGTTATTAATGACATCTTGATCTATTCATGTCCTGAGCCGATCACGATCAACACCTTCGTTGACATTGGAACCCCTAAAGAATGAACAAACTTTTCGCTAAATCCTCCAAGAGGAAATTTTGGCTTAAAGAAGTTCAGTTTTTGGGCCATGTAGTCAACAAGCAGGGTATTCATATGGATTCATCCAAATTGCTGCAATTAAGGATTTGACTCCTTGTATGCTTTAAATACCCGTGTCCAAAGATAACAAATTTAAAGGTCAATTTAAACAATAATACGAGTGTGTGATTATGCGATTATGTGTTCTCCTCTATGTTTTTGTGTGGTACGATTTTCAAATCCTCATAGAATCTTTCATATCTTCATATGAGGGATTCATAGTAGGATGTTTAAAAGGTACTACCTTAATCCTTATGGGCTTCTACGTGGTAGTTAAGACCCTTGGGTTATATAGTACCATTCCATGATTCGATGAGAGATCCTTTTAGTGGTCTAGTCTAAAAGATTGATTCACAATTTGGTTAAAGAACGACATCTCGTGATGTAGCTGAACAGACTCCTTGATAGTCTATTTAGATCATTTATTGATTTAATAAAAAGGACTCTATGGCGGTCTAATCACACTCATCACAGGATTGTTCATTTGGTTTTCCCCTACACATTATAAAATAGACTGTGTGAACTATGCAAAGAATTGTCTAATTATGGACGCGTACATAATTATGAAATTTAGTGCACAGAAACCCAGTAATATTTATTATGTGTAAGAACTGATAGTGACAACAATAACGAAATGAGAACGATGTAATGGAGGTACGGTGGACGCACCAATGACGCTTTATATACTGGTATATAAGTATCCCTCTTACATTGCAATCATGATGTTATTAAAGTTACTAGAAGTTCAGAACCCTAACCAATGTTGTTCGATCTTTTCAACAACATGTTTTCAAGCTCTCACAAGCTTCCTCTAAATAAATTTCGGGACGAAATTTCCTAAAGTAGGGGAGACTGTAACACCTGTGCCTCCACGGCCATCAAACAAATGCCAAACCAATGAAATATTGTATTTCATACTTGGGATTTGTAAAAATATGTGTATCGTTTACACATATCAACTCTTGTTCGATTTCAAACTCTAAATCGCTTTCTGGAAGGTTATACGCGCACCGATGCGTAAATATAACCAGTTTAATGGAACAAACACTCCGGAATAGTGACATTGGCTTAACATACCTTAAATAACCCTTACATAACTTAGAAATAAGTTTTGAAGGCTTTGGTATGGCAAAAACAAGTTATTTCGTCTACAGGGACTAAAGTTGACAAACTGCGAAAGTATGCCAATTTGAACTGTAACAGACATTCCGGAACATGACCATAAGTTAAACATACCATAAATATCCTTTACATAGCTTAGAAATAGGCTTTGAGGGGTTCGGTATGCTAAAATAAACTTTTGGGTCATTCAGGGACTAAAAGTGTCAAAAAGTGCACAAGTTTGCACTTTTGCGCATAACTTACGTTCTGAATACATCCGGACATCCAAAAATTTATGTAAGCATTACTATATTATGCTTTAGTGTTTGGCTTGCCAAAAATCCATTCGTTGCGTCATTTGGATCGTTTTTCGCGCTTATGCGCATTCCGTCGTAATTAAGCGAACATCGCGTTCGTACGACCAAACGAACCAACACCCGACATATTTTTTAGCATGTTTCATGTCCACAATGTTTAGGCATCATTTTAGGGCCTTAAAGTTGGATTTACGGGCCTTAGAAGTGTCGGAAATTGCCTTAAACACGTGCAGGGACTGAAACTGTAAATTCTGAAACTATTGCTGATCTGTGCAGGCCAGGCGGCCCGCCTCAGATTCTGTTAATCCCCACGCGGCCCGTGTCCGACCTTCTGACCAGGTTAAATGTTTCTAACAGCAGATTGCAGCTGTTTGATCCACCACCACACAATCCCAATTGTCTAGCCAGCTGATAAGGATCAAATTTTAGTCACCATAAGGTCCCGACACTTGTACGGGTGGGATTAAGGCACGTTTTCTGTGAAACGATCTTAACGGTGGACCTTTTACTACAAATACCCCACCCCCCATGCTTCATAATCACAAGAATTTTGATTTGAGAAACTCTAAGTTGAAACCTTTGTTTCATACCTGAGATTTTTGAATCGAGATTAGCATTCGGGGACCCTTCGTAAGTATTCTTTCGTTCTTTTCCTTATTTTATTGCTTTTCGAGTCCGAAAGTCAAACTTTGTTTGACTTTCAGCGTTGACCAGCTTATGGTCAATGCGAAGTTCGTTTGAACTTCGCAACGTGATTGTAATCACGATGGTTATAGTCCCTAGGGACTATGCCTACTGATTACCAAATTGTCTAGGGTCGTAGGGTAAGCGATCTGATAAATCGCTTATACCTCGAACCCGACCCATTTGGTCGATCATTAGGATCCGACCAAATACATTAGGTGACCATAGTAGGTAGGGAATAACCTTCCGAGGTTATACCCTATGGTCGCTTCGTTTAAGTAGTTGTATGATAGGTAGTTTATATGCCTTAGGTAAATTACCAGAATACCCTTTTCATGTATAATTGGTAATTAAGCATATGTAACCTAAATTTTTGTCACATAACTGATTATGTAACATGTTTAGGCATATAACACTTGTCATAGGACTAGTTAGACGGTCCGAACGCGTTTCACGCGCACGACGCGTTAAAGTAGCATAAGTTACCTTAATGGGTCGCGATGGGTCGAAAGCACTTAGGTTAGTCTCAATGTAGTATGTAGGCCTTGTTAAACCATATCATATGAGTTCCAATACTCATTTGGTTTACCAAGCCTCATTCTATCCGATCTCCCGATTTAAGTCCGGTTTATTTATATAGTTTTAGATTGCCGACTGATTCCGTGCTCCCTCTAGCTTTGTTTGGTTGTTGTTCAAGACCTCTAAGCATTCTCAGGCGAGTACATTATTCCTCTCTTTTACTGTTTTCAACTGTTTTGGGGTGACTCATATGTGCTAATTGTCTTAACAATGATTTCAAGAACGATTACAATGGTTTCAAAAACAATTACAATGTGGTTTCAAGAACGATAACAATGGTTTCAAGAACGATTACAATGATTTCAAAAACAATAACAATGGTTTCAAGAACGATTACAATGATTTCAAAAACAATAACAATGGTTTCAAGAACGATTTCAATAAAGTGAACGAACTTGTTGGTTGTAGTTACATAACCAATGACATTCATTAGCAATGATCAAGCCGACCAGTATTAGGTTATGGTACCATAGGATCTGACAAATCCCGTTATTCTCTATACTCATGGTTATGTGTGGGTATTTTGGGTAACGACTGAATCTGTAATTATTAATTTACCCTTTGGTAAGGGTTTGTTAAGAACGAGAACGAGAGCGAGTTGGAACGATGAACGAGTCAAGAAGGTTTGAATGTTATTAGAGAATCGACCATTAAGTAGTTTCACAAATAAACAAGAACGATTGGGTAAACATTTGGACATGATTTACATTTGATCATGCATTTCCACGAAACATAGTATTGATTTAATCCAAGTTTTTCTTCAATACTTTGTTTTGTGCGTTTCACATATGGTTTAGTTGATGCATTTCACTAGCCATACATATCATTTTGGTTACACATTACATGGTTTACATTTGACACAAACACTTTTGACATTGATTATACATGACATGATTTACATCTTAACATAAACATTTTGTTATATTATTCAATACATTTGACAATTTGTTTAAACATGGACATCTTACATTGGTGGTTTGTTTGGGTAAGTGATTTGAGTAACGGTGCGTGTGTAATATGATACAAGCATGGTGGATACGCCGCTGGTACTTCCTATATATAAGTGTTTGTATGGTATTACATATTGTAGCGTTATTTGAATCATTTCAGTTTGAGACATAAAACATTTTATACAAGTAACATACTTTTCACAAGACATTTATTTACAAACAACTTATCTTATACAAACTCATTTTACATGGTTATTCATTTAATCATGCATTATTCTCTTATTTATACATATCACCTGAACTTATTATTTTTCAAATGATTTACAAAGACAAAGCAAATTACAAGGTTCATGACTAAACATTTTCTTAAACAGAAGTCATGAATCTTATTTTCACAAAACCTATGTACTCGCCAGCATTTCTTTGCTGACCTCGTTTTCACATATGTTTCAGGTATTGTTGAAAGATATCGATTGATAGGATGCATGCTCACATAGGACTGGACAAGGCCTTAGTGACTCAATAACAATGATAGACTATGTTTAAATTGTGTATTTAGATTTCCAGACGATGTAATTATTCAATGTTTAATAAAACGAAACACTTTTTGTATCCATGGTTATGAAACAATAATTCTGTTACAACACTCCCCGACGTTTCCGCCACGTCTAGTCGCTTTACGTGGTCGGGGTGTGACAGTTTCCATGAAACGATCTTAACGGTTACCCAAAAACTATAAATACCCCACCACCATTTACTTCAAACTCACAAGAATCTGATCTAAAAGACTCTAAGTTGAAACCATTGTTTCATACCTGAGTTATTTGGATCTAGATTAGCATTCGGGGACCCTTCGTAAGTATTCTTTCGTTCTTTTATTACTTTTCGAGTCTTTTCGAGTCTGAAAGTCAAACTTTGTTTGACTTTCTGCGTTGACCAGTTTATGGTCAATGCGAAGTTCGTTTGAACTTCGCAACGTGAGTGTAATCACGTTGGTTATAGTCCCTTGGGACTATGCCTACTGATTACCACGTTGTCTAGGGTCGTAGGGTAAGCGATCTAATAAATCGCTTATACCTTCGAACCCGACCATTTGGTCGATCATTAGGATCCGACCAAACATATTAGGTGACCATAATAGGTAGGGAATAACCTTCCGAGGTTATACCCTATGGTCGCTTCGTTTGAATAGTTGTATGATAGGTAGTTTATATGCCTTAGGTAAATTACCAGAATACCCTTTTCATGTATAATTGGTAATTAAGCATATGTAACCTAAACTTTTGTCACATAACTGATTATGTAACATGTTTAGGCATATAACACTTGTCATAGGACTAGTTAGACGGTCCGAACGCGTTTCACGCGAACGACGCGTTAAAGTAGCATAAGCTACCTTAATGGGTCGCGATGGGTCGAAAGCACTTAGGTTAGGTTTCATTTAGTATGAAGGCTATGTTAAACCATATGACACGAGTCTCTATACTCGTTTGGTTTACGAACCCTCATTCTATCTAAATCGTCCGATTTAGGTCCGGTTTATTAACATAGTTACCTATAATAGGTGTCGTTTGATATCCGTGATCTCTAGCATTGTTTGGTTGTTACACAAGGACTCCTAAGCACTCTCAATGTGAGTACATAGTTCCCCTCTTTTACTGTTTTCAAACTGTTTTGGGGTGAAGCATGTGTACCTGTCTGTTATTTTCATGATTTCAAAGTATAATTGATTATACATGTTATTACTTATCTTTTGACAAACTAAATGACTATCTATGGTTTAAACACTGATTTCTCAAAGAACATAAAATAAAATGTTGAATTGTACTTATTTTATGTTCACCAGCCCGATTGTTAGTATGATATAGCGCTATAGGATTTGACACCCCATTCCTGTTGTCATGGAATGTCTGAAACCAATTTGTTTCTCCATCCAAATAAGGATTTCCTTTGTGGTATCCCTATAGTCTCAAAGGTGTAATTTGATGCACTAGGTCTGAATGAATTCTTAAATCACACTATTTTTGTATATTTAGTTATACTCCCAAAAAGTATAGTTTGATATGCTCCCATGTGTGATATTGTACAAAACCAACATATATATTTTATCAACAAACCAAAACATATTTTGATATGTTATTTATAAAACCCAAAGCATATTTTGATATGTTATTTATGAAACCAAAACATAGTTTAATATGTTATTTACAAATCCAAAGTATACTTTTAATATGCTACTATAAGGTTATTCGTTTAACCTTACAATTATTTATACAAATCACATTGGTTACACATTACATGATTTACATTGGACACATAAACATCATTGACATTGGTTATACATTACATGACTTACATCTTGACATAAACATTTTGACATATTATTCAATACGTTTGGCAATTGGTTTAAACATAGACATATTACATTGTTGGTTTGGTTTGAGTAAGTGATCAAGTAACGAGGCGTGTGTAATATGATACAAGCATGGTGGATACGCCGCTGGTACTTCCTATATATAAGTGATTGTATGGTATTACATATTGTATCGTTATCTGAATCATTTCAATTTGAGACATATAGCATTTTATACAAATAACATAATTTTCACAAGACATTAATTTACAAACAACTTATCTTATACAAACTCAATTTTACATGGTTATTCATTTAACCATACATTATTCTCTTATTTATACATATCATCTGATCTTATCGTTTTTCAAAAGATTTACAAGACAAAGCAAATTACAAGGTTCATGACTAAACATTTTCTCAAACATAAGTCATGAATTCTGTTTTCACAAAACCTATGTATCTCACAGGCATTTTTATGCTGACGTACCTATTTTTACACATGTTTCAGGTACTGCTTTGCAAATGATTGTCGATACATGCTACATTTAGGATGGACTCGTGCCTTAGCAACTTTAAAACTTGGAAGATCATAGTTGTACTTATTTGATTGTATTAAAACAATGAGTTCATTTATTCAATAAAACAAAATTTATTTATCATGGTTATGAAACAATGATTCTGTTACAACACTCCCCGACGTTTCCGCCACGTCTAGTTGCTTTACGTGGTCGGGGTGTGACATAAACTGAGGAAACCCTTATCTGTCGAAGTTGTTACTGGTAAACCTCTTGTTCTCGATTTTGTTATTCGTGATTGTCAGTTAAACCTTGATAACCATCTTTTTCCCATTGACCTCACGCCGATGCAACTTGGGAGTTTCGATATTATCGTAGGGATGGATTGGTTAACCAAACATCATGCTGAGGTGGTTTGTTTCGATAAGATTGTTCGTATTCCTCTTTCGTCTGGTGAAGTTCTAGATGTTCGTGGCGAAAAACCACCGGATGGTTTGAAGCTTATGTCGTGTGCAAAGGCCCAAAGTTATTTGCGAAAAGGATATGTTGCTTTCCTGGCACATGTCACCGAGGAGAAAGGCAAGAGCAAGAGTATTCAGGATATTCCGATTGTTCGGGATTATCCAGTGGTGTTTCCCGATGAACTGCCTGGTTTGCCTCCAGTTCGTCAAGTCGAGTTTCGTATTGACCTTGTACCCAATGCCAACCCTATTGCGAAAGCACCTTATCGTCTTGCACCGTCAGAGATGCAAGAGTTATCAAAACACCTTCAAGAGTTATCTGATAAAGGATTCATCCGTCCGAGCTTTTCGCCTTGGGGAGCTCCTGTCCTCTTTGTGAAAAAGAAAGATGGATCTTTTCGAATGTGTATCGATTATCGTGAGCTTAATAAGCTTACCATCAAGAATCGATATCCCCTACCTAGAATTGATGATCTCTTCGACCAACTGCAAGGTGCTTCATGTTTTTCCAAGATCGATTTGCGTTCTGGGTATCATCAACTTCGTGTTCTCGAAGAAGATATTCCCAAAACTGCTTTCCGTACAAGATATGGGCATTACGAGTTCACTGTCATGCCTTTTGGTTTGACGAATGCCCCAGCTATCTTCATGGACTTAATGAATAGGGCCTGTAAACCTTATTTAGATAAGTTCATCATTGTGTTTATCGACGATATTCTCATTTATTCAAAGTCTCAAGCAGAGCACGAGCAACACCTTCGTTTGACATTGGAACTCCTAAAGAAGGAACAACTTTTTGCTAAATTCTCCAAGTGTGAATTCTGGCTTAAAGAAGTTCAGTTCTTGGGTCATATTGTCAATGAGCAGGGTATTCATGTAGATCCATCCAAGATTGTTGCAATTAAGGATTGGAATACACCGACGACACCTACAGAGATTCGATCATTTCTTGGTCTTGCTGGTTATTATCGTCGATTCATTTCTAATTTCTCAAAGATCGCGGTTCCACTCACTGCTTTGACTCAGAAAAATAAGCCTTTTGAGTGGGGACCTAAGCAAGAAGAAGCGTTCCAAACGCTGAAACGGAAGCTCTGTGATGCTCCTGTTTTAACTCTACCTGAGGGAAACGATGATTTTGTTGTCTATTGTGACGCGTCGAATCTAGGACTTGGTTTCGTTCTTATGCAACGAGGTAAGGTCATAGCTTATGCGTCTAGGCAGCTGAAAATTCATGAGAAGAACTATACGACTTATGATCTTGAATTAGGAGCTGTGGTTTTCGCACTTAAAATCTGGAGACACTACCTCTATGGAACGAAGTGTGTGGTTTTCACAGACCACAAAAGTCTCCAGCATATTCTCAATCAGAAGGAGCTGAACATGAGGCAACGACATTGGGTTGAACTCTTAAACGATTAGGATTGCGAGATCCGCTACCATCCTGGTAAGGCGAATGTCGTAGATGCGCTTAGTCGAAAGGAACGAGTCAAGCTTCATTCTGTTCGAACTCTATCTGATATTCAATTTCGTGTCCTTTAAGCTCAACGATCTTGTGTGATCAAAGGCTTATTGAAATATGAGCTACCGCTTCAACTCGAACTTAAACTTGAAACGAAGGACGATGGGTTGCCATATTTCAAGGATCGTTTGTGGATTCCGAAACAAGACGATCTTCGCACCTTGGTAATGGACGAATCTCACAAGTCTCGATATTCTATCCATCCTGGTGCTGATAAAATGTACAAGGATCTTCGTACTCAGTTCTGGTGGCCTGGTATGAAGAAGGATGTTGCCTTGTATGTATCGAAATGCCTAACTTGTCTCAAAGTCAAGGCTGAACATCAACGACCTTCTGGTTTGCTTGTACAACCAGAGATACCAGTTTGGAAGTGGGAGAACATTGCAATGGATCTCATCACTAAGTTACCGCGTACATCTAAAGGTCACGATGCTATTTGGGTTGTTATCGATCGATTAACGAAATTAGCTCATTTTATACCGATTCGCGAGGATCTATTTGCTGATAAACTTGCAAAGATTTATGTTGATGAGATTGTATCACGACATGGTGTTCCTTTGGATATCATTTCCGATCGTGACTCTCGGTTTTCATCTCATTTTTGGAAGACCATGCAATCTGCTTTGGGAACCCAACTAAATCTAAGCACTGCTTATCATCCCCAAACAAATGGAAAATCTGAGAGAACGATTCAAACTATGGAGGATATGCTTAGGGCATGCGTGATAGACTTTGGTGGTAATTGGGATTCTCATCTTCCACTGATCGAGTTCTCTTACAACAACAGTTATCATGCTAGTATTAATATGGCACCATTCGAAGCTCTCTACGGTTGAAAATGTCATTCACCTGTATGTTGGAATGAGATCGGTGAAGCTCAGCATACTGGACCTGAGCTCATTCTGGAAACAACGGACAAAATCAAGAAAATCCACGATAATCTTGTGACAGCTAGAAGCTGTCAAAAGAGTTATGCAGATTTGCGACGCAAGCCCTTAGAATTCCAAGTCGGAGACCGTGTCCTACTAAAGGTGTCACCATGGAAGGGAGTGGTGAGATTTGGAAAGAAAGGAAAACTTGCACCACGATATGTTGGACCATTTAAGATTGTTGAAAGAATTGGAAAGGTTGCCTATCGACTAGAGCTACCTCCAGAGCTTGGAAATATTCATCCGACTTTTCACGTGTCCAATTTGCAAAAGTGTTTAGCTGATGCTGATCTTCACATTCCTCTCGACGAGATTCAAATCGATGAAACAATGCACTTTGTCGAGAAACATGTGGAGATAGTGGACCGTACATTCAAACAGTCGAAGAACAAACGAATTCGATTGGTCAAAGTTCGCTGGAAATCCAAACGTGGCCCCGAGTTTACTTGGGAACGTGAGGACCAGATGAAGACGAAATATCCGCAATTGTTTTCACAAGTTTTCTCTAGTTAAAATTTCGGGACGAAATTTCCTAAAGTAGGGGAGACTGTGACAACTGTGTTCTGTAATCATCGAATAATGTAAAACAATGTTGATTAACAATAAAACAATGTGCTTTGGTGTTATTATATGTGTTATTGTGTTTGATTATTTTACAATTTGATTCGATTCCGATTTCAAGCTTTAAATCACTTTCTGGAAGGTTATACGCAAACTGGTGCTTAAACGCAATCAGTTTAACGCGACGTACACTCCGGAACTGTGACGTAAGCCAAACATACCCTAAATATCCTCTACGTAACTTAGAAATAAGTTTCGAAGGATTCGGTATGGCAAAAACATGTTTATTTGAACTAAAGAACTATTTACGACAAAACTGCGAAACGAACGTTGGTGCCTAAAAACGTTATTTTTCAAGTTTAAGCGTGTACCGCGTGTTTTTTTTTTTGCGCGACACAGTGCTTCTACTGCAAAACGCAGACAACGCAGCCAATCTCGGCAACTGAAATTTATTTCAGTAATATTTTGGCGAGTTTATTTTTATAGAATAATAAAAATAATTTAGAACGCCATAAACCGGGATTTAAACGCTAGATAAAATACCCGGTATCCAGTTAAATTCCTACTTTTATCTAATTTACCATCAATATTACACTTAACCCCCCCCCCCCCCTCTCAATTCACGGATACAATATATGGGGACCCACCAAATATTTGCCTAGATATTTCAATCTTCTTCTTGATCTTGTTTTTGACAAGTGTAGTTGCATGCTTCACTTCAAATCTTCTATATCTTCTTTCATATCTCCATATATCTTCACACAATCTACCAAAGATCACACTCCACTCAAACTCCTTCTCTCTCCCCTCTCCCAACCGTCCACTCTCTCTCTCTCACCATATTCATATCTTCAAACTTTGTTCTTCATATTCAAGCACCATTTCAAGCCAAATTCAAGTTAGTGTGAAGATCTAAAGGTGTTTCCAAGGTGCTTTCAAGTGATTTCAAGCTTCATATCATCAAAATCTCATCCCCCAACCTACTTGAATCTTGAAGGTATAACATTTATGTTTAAATCATACTTTTGATTCTTGGTTGTTCTTGATGATTTGAAGTTTCTCTTGAATCTTGGAATTTTCACTAAACTTGAAACCTAAAATGAAATGGGTCTTGATACAAGTAATAAAAATGGTGATGTTCATCTGGGTGTGTATAACCGTACATATATATACATGTGTGTATGAGTTTTGAGCTTGATTGTTGTTAAGTACTTGTTTAAGTTGTTGCTTGTTCTTGAAAAAGAGTTAAAATGCAAGTGTTTAATGATCTATGCATGATATGTAAAATGACCAAGTACATCAGCAAATAAACTGTGCGGACTGTGCAAGGAATTACGTAATTATGGATGCATACATAATTATGGAATTTAGTGCACGAAAATCACAGCAAGTTCTATCATGTATCTAGAGTTAACCCTATTCATTTCCAATTCTGATGAAGCATCCGTTGAGGAAAAATGAACTAGCTATTCACTTTTCACTTCTGAAGAATATCCGTTGAGGAAATGAATATCCGTTGTTTATCTTTTCATTTCCATTCTGAAGAATAACCGTTGAGAAAAATGAATTATCCATTCATTTTCATTCTGAAGAATATCCGTTGAGGAAATGAATACCCGTTGTTTATCTTTTCATTTCCATTCTGAAGAATAACCGTTGAGAAAAATGAATTATCCATTCATTTTCATTCTGAAGAATATCCGTTGAGGAAATGAATACCCGTTGTTTATCTTTTCATTTCCAACTCTGAGGAAATAACCGTTGAAAATGACTCCGTTAGTTCATTTTCGTTTCTGAAGATTTATCCGTTGTGGAGATGAATATCCGTTGTGTAATCCTTCATTTCCAACTCTGAGGAAATAACCGTTGAAAATGACTCCGTTAGTTCATTTTCGTTTCTGAAGATTTATCCGTTGAGGAAATGAATATCCGTTGTGTAGTCCTTCATTTCCGTACCTGAGGAAACAACCGTTGAAAATGACTCCGTTATTTCATTTTCGTTTCTGAAGATTATCCGTTGAGGAAATGAATATCCGTTGATTTTTCTTTCATTTCAAATTCTGAAGAACAAACCGTTGAGGAAAATGACCCCGTTTGTTCATTTTCGTTCTGAAGAATATCCGTTGAGAGAAATGAATATCCGTGGATTTTTCCTTCATTCCCATTTCTGACGAAGAATCCGTTGAGAAAGAATGAATCATCCATTCATTCTCACTTCTGAAGAATATCCGTTGAGGGAAATGTATATCCGTTTAGTTAATTCCTTTATTTTCCATTTCCGAAGAACCCGTTGAAGAAAATGACTCTGTTCGTTCATTTTCGCTTCTGAAAAATATCCGTTGAGGAAAATAATCAGATTATGCTTTACATATCTTTGATGACTATTTGATACAAAGTCATAGACAGACTCCTACGAATAAATTTCGGGACGAAATTTCCTAAAGTAGGGGAGACTGTAACACCTGTGTCTCCACGGCCATCAAACAAATACCAAGCCAATGAAATATTGTATTTCATACTTTGGACTTGTATAAATATGTGTATCTTTTGCACATATCAACTCTTGTTCGATTTCAAGCTCTAAATCGCTTTCTGGAAGGTTATACACGCACTGATGCGTAAATATAACCAGTTTAATCCAACGAACACTCCGTAATAGTGAAATAGGCTTAACATACCTTAAATAACCTTTACTTAACTTAGATATAAGTTTTGGAAGGTTTGGTGTGGTGAAAACAAGTTAATTCGCTTACAGGGACTAAATATGAAAAACTGCGAAAGTATGTCAATTTGAACTGTAACAGACATTTCGGAACATAACCATAAGTTAAAAATACCTTAAATATCCTTTACATAGCTTAGAAATAGGCTTTGAGGGGTTTGGTGTGCTAAAATAAACTTTTGGGACATTCAGGGACTAAAAGTGTCAAAAAGTGCACAAGTTTGCATTTTCGCGCATAACTTACGTTCTGAATACATCCGGACATCCAAAAATTTATGTAAGCACTAAAACATTTTATTTTAGTGTTCGGCATAAGAAAAATCTATGCGTCGCGTCATTTGGATCAGTTTTGCACTTTCGGGACCAGATTCGATGTATTAGCCGTTGTTTAATTCACAACCACACATTCTAACAATGCTTAGTCAACACATGTATGGATGGAATTTAAACACCTAAACACCATGACATTTCAACACATGTGTGGATGGAATTTAAACACCTAAACACCATGACATTTCAACACATGTGTGGATGGAATTTAAACACCTAAACACCATGACATTTCAACACATGTGTGGATGGAATTTAAACACCTAAACACCATGACATTTCAACACATGTATGGATGGGATTAAGGCACGTTTTCCATGAAACGATCTCAACGGTTCACCGAAAACTATATATACCCCATGCCTTTCATTGTTTTAAGGCACTAGAATCTGATTAGTTGTGTTCTAAGTTGAAACCTTGTTTCATACCTGAACTATATTGATCTAGATTAGCATTCGGGGACCCTTCGTAAGTATTCTTTCGTTCTTTTCCTTATTTTTACTGCTTTTCGAGTCAGAAAGTCAAACTTTGTTTGACTTTCAGCGTTGACCAGTAATGGTCAATGCGAAGTTCGATTGAACTTCGCAACGTGATTGTGATCACGATGGTCATAGTCCCTTGGGACTATGCCTACTGATTACCACGTTGTCTAGGGTCGTAGGGTAAGCGATCTAATAAATCGCTTATACCTCGAACCCGACCCATTTGGTCGATCATTAGGATCTGACCAAACACATTAGGTGACCATAGTAGGTAGGGAATAACCTTCCGAGGTTATACCCTATGGTCACATCGTTTAAGTAGTTGTATGATAGGTAGTTTATATGCCTTAGGTAAATTACCAGAATACCCTTTTCATGTATAATTGGTAATTAAGCATATGTAACCTAAACTTTTGTCACATAACTGATTTTGTAACATGTTTAGGCATATAATACTTGTCATAGGACTAGTTAGGCGGTCCGAACGCGTTTCACGCGCACGATGCGTTAAAGTAGCATAAGCTACCTAAACGGATCATAATGGGTCAATAAGACTTAGGTTAAGTTTCATTTAGCATGTAGGCTTTGTTAAACCATATCACGTGAGTTCCGACACTCATTTGGTTTACAAACCCTAATGCTACCCAGTCTTCCGAGATAGGTCCGGTTATTAACATAGTTACCTATACTAGGTGCCGTTTGATTCCGAGATCTCTAGCGTTGCTTGGTGATTATCTTTATACGACTGAGCAATCTCAAGTGAGTACATAGACCCCTCTTTTACTGTTTTCCAAACTGTTTTGGGGTGGAACACATGTGCCTACTTGTTACTTTCATGCTTTCCTGTTTTCACATCATATACATGCTATGTTCGTTAGTACATTATAGTACATGATTTCAATACATTTTATGCTAGGTGTGCCCATTGTGTGCATTACTTAGTACATCGTTTTACATGACATTTCATGCTAGGTGTGCCCATTGTGTGCATTACTTGGTACATTGTTTTACATTACATTTCATGCTAGGTGTGCCCATTGTGTGCATTACTTAGTACATTGTTTTACATACATTTCATGCTAGGTGTGCCCATTGTGTGCATTAGTTAGTACATTGTTTTACATTGCCTTTCTGTTGCATATGCTTATCCAGCTTATGAACACATTATACTACATATTGAACCGTTGTAATCATTTGACTATGTGAACCGTTGAACCATGTGAACCGTTTGTAACCGTTGAACCATGTGAACCGTTTGTAACCGTTGAACCATGTGAACCGTTTGTAACCGTTGAACCATGTGAACCGTTTGTAACTGTTGAACCGTTTGCATCAATTACATGATTTACATTAGACATGAACATTACTTTGGTGGTTTGGTTTGATTAAGTGATTAAGTAACGATGCGTATGTAATATGATATAAACATGGTGGATACGCCGCTGGTACTTCCTATATATAAGTGTTTGTATGGTATTACATATTGTAGCGTTATTTGAATCATTTCAGTTTGAGACATAGAACATTTTATACAAATAACATATTTTTCACAAGACATTGATTTACAAACAACTTATCTAATACAAACTCATTTTACATGGTTATTCATTTAACCATACATTATTTATACATATCATCTGATCTTATCGATTTTCAAATGATTTACAAAACAAAGCAAATAACAAGGTTCATGACTAAACATTTTCTCAAACATAAGTCATGAAACCTATTTTCACAAAACCTATGTATCTCACCGGCATTTTTATGCTGACGTACCTATTTTCACATGTGTTTTTCAGGAACTGTTGCATAAGATGATCAAGATATACATAGGCAGACTTGGGCTTTAGTGACAATAAAAGATGCAAGACTAGTTAATTATGTTGTATTCCTTTGTTTGTTGAGACATTGTAACACTTTTATCAATAAAACGAAACTTCAATTGCCATGGATTTGAAACGATTAATTCTGTTACAACACTCCCCGACGTTTCCGCCACGTTTTGTATGTTCTACGTGGTCGGGGTGTGACAGAAAAGATGGTATCAGAGCCAATGGTTATAGGGAATTAGGTTATTAGTAATGCTTTGACCTAGTCTATAACTTTCTTAGGACCCTAACGCGAGTTTACTTGCGTTTAGTCATAAAACAATACTGTCACCTATCCTTAGGTGACGACCACAACAAGAACATGAATTTCAAAACCGCTTTGAAAACTAATCATCTGTTCTAGGATGATTGATTACTAGGTTTTGAACCCGCTGTTATATGGTTTTGAACCCCTTTGAGTTTTCAAAATCTCATCAAGGTTTTGGGTTTTAAATAATGTGAACACGTGCAAACTGGAAGGGTGAATGCCTGTATTCTGGGTTTTCTGTCTAGGCAAGCACTTCGTATACATCTCATCAGACGCGAGACCAGTTGTGCTTACCTGGGAATTCTTGGGATGAGTGTTCACTTATAGGCGAGCATGTCTTCGCGATACATTATTTTTGACCTAATTACTTTGATTAATCACCGAGGTCGTTTGTTGCTTTGTAGTAACAAACAAATGACCACTACCCTTGCTTTCATCAGATTTGTTTCATCTCATTCTTTTTCGTCTAAATCTCTCACTCGTTTCCTTTCATGTTTCCTCTTTTAGAATGCCTCCTCGACGCGAGAACCAGATAGCGACTGCCGAACTGGCAGAAATCATTGCACAGCAAATGGCTGCTCAATTCCCAAACCTCTTTGCTCAATGGAATCAAGCCAACAACAACAACAATGGTCCATGCAATTTCAAGAGTTTTAACCAGGCTAAACCACTCAAGTTTAGTGGTTCTGAAGGGGCGACTGGGCTTCTTCAATGGTTCGAGAGCATTGAGAATACTTTCCGCCACGTGCAGTGTCCTGACAATCGCAAGGTCGAGTTTTCTTCGAGTGTGTTTCAGAAGAGGGCTCTCACATGGTGGAACGGGGTTATGAGGGATCGTGGTGCAGAAGTTGCTCTAGCACAGACATGGGCCGAACTTAGGGCTCTCATGATGAAGGAGTTTTGTCCTCGTCACGAGATCAGGGCTTTGGAAAGGGAATTTGATGATCTTAAGCAAGATAGCGGTGAGCATCGAGCCTACACGGACCGTTATGAGGAGTTAAGTCTGTTATGCCCAAACATGGTCACCCCTTTGGATAAGGCTATCGAAAAGTACATTGATGGCCTTCCCGACTCAATACAAGACATTTTGACTGGTAGCAACCCTACTACTGTTAGGCAGGCTATTGAACTATCTGCAACCTTGACTGAATCGCAGATCAGGAAACGTAAGCTTTTCCGAAAGGGTGACAAGAAACTGGTCGAGGAATCGAAACCAATCGAGGAATCAAAGACCATGGATGAACAGACTGGATCCTCTAAGAAGTCAAAGAAGCGAAAGGCTTCTCAGAACTTCGCCGTGGTCGCTCACAATGATCAAGCCGTCCCCAACCAACCAGCTCAACCCCTTGCCAGGAAACCCTACAACGGAACTGCACCCTTGTGCAATCAATGTGGCCTACATCATCATGCTGGTGTGAAGTGCCGCATATGCCAAGTTTGCGGACTTATAGGTCATACAGCGAGGGTTTGCCCAACAGCAGCAGCACCAAATCAGATTAACAACAATCCTGCTCAAGCTCGTTTTCCACCGGGGTCTTGCTACAACTGTGGCGAGATGGGTCATTTTAGTAGGAATTGCCCAAGACTTGCTAATGCAAATCCAGCGCAGGGATGAGCATATGACCAACGAGAAGACAACATCGTTTAGAAATAATCACGTCTTATGTATTATTTTCTTTTGTTGTCACGATCCATGAAACGGTTGTTGTTATCATTGTTTATAAATAAATCTTTTATTTACATCGCAATGTATTTATGTGATTGTATGTATAAACAACATATCCTCTACAATACCGACAATCAAGGAACCATATTCCTTGAAGAACAGACTACCCCCAAATTTCTTCCCTTGTATAATCTCTTGCGTTTCCACGAAAATCCTAAGTACTCGTTTCTTCCAAGAGAAACAAGGTACGAGGCGCCAAGTTTATAGCAATCAATAACAAGATGGTAACAATTAAACAATTATGTGCTTATGTGCTTATGTGTTTCCCATTTATGTGTCATGTGATTCAAATTATGTTATCCAAATCCTCGTAGAATCCTACATATCCTTGTGCAAGAGATTCATAGTAGGATACCCAAAGATACTACCTAAAATCCTTAATGGACTTCTACGTTGTAGATAAGTCCCTTGGATTATAAAGTACTGCTTCATAATTAGATCCCTTGAGTGGTCTAGTTAAACTGGATGATACAAGCTGAAAGGACTCCTTGGTGGCCTAATTAAGAAGATCCTCTGTTGATCTAATTAAAAGGACCCTATGGTAGTCTAGTCACCGTCATCACAAGTTCGACATCCTTCCCCACAACATTATAAAACAAACTGTGCGGACTGTGCAAGGAATTACGTAATTATGGATGCATACATAATTATGGAATTTAGTGCACGAAAATCACAGCAAGTTCTATCATGTATCTAGAGTTAACCCTATTCATTTCCAATTCTGATGAAGCATCCGTTGAGGAAAAATGAACTAGCTATTCATTTTTCACTTCTGAAGAATATCCGTTGAGGAAATGAATATCCGTTGTTTATCTTTTCATTTCCATTCTGAAGAATAACCGTTGAGAAAAATGAATTATCCATTCATTTTCATTCTGAAGAATATCCGTTGAGGAAATGAATACCCGTTGTTTATCTTTTCATTTCCATTCTGAAGAATAACCGTTGAGAAAAATGAATTATCCATTCATTTTCATTCTGAAGAATATCCGTTGAGGAAATGAATACCCGTTGTTTATCTTTTCATTTCCAACTCTGAGGAAATAACCGTTGAAAATGACTCCGTTAGTTCATTTTCGTTTCTGAAGATTTATCCGTTGTGGAGATGAATATCCGTTGTGTAATCCTTCATTTCCAACTCTGAGGAAATAACCGTTGAAAATGACTCCGTTAGTTCATTTTCGTTTCTGAAGATTTATCCATTGAGGAAATGAATATCCGTTGTGTAGTCCTTCATTTCCGTACCTGAGGAAACAACCGTTGAAAATGACTCCGTTATTTCATTTTCGTTTCTGAAGATTATCCGTTGAGGAAATGAATATCCGTTGATTTTTCTTTCATTTCAAATTCTGAAGAACAAACCGTTGAGGAAAATGACCCCGTTTGTTCATTTTCGTTCTGAAGAATATCCGTTGAGAGAAATGAATATCCGTGGATTTTTCCTTCATTCCCATTTCTGACGAAGAATCCGTTGAGAAAGAATGAATCATCCATTCATTCTCACTTCTGAAGAATATCCGTTGAGGGAAATGTATATCCGTTTAGTTAATTCCTTTATTTTCCATTTCCGAAGAACCCGTTGAAGAAAATGACTCTGTTCGTTCATTTTCGCTTCTGAAAAATATCCGTTGAGGAAAATAATCAGATTATGCTTTACATATCTTTGATGACTATTTGACACAAAGTCATAGACAGACTCCTACGAATAAATTTCGGGACGAAATTTCCTAAAGTAGGGGAGACTGTAACACCTGTGTCTCCACGGCCATCAAACAAATACCAAGCCAATGAAATATTGTATTTCATACTTTGGACTTGTATAAATATGTGTATCTTTTGCACATATCAACTCTTGTTCGATTTCAAGCTCTAAATCGCTTTCTGGAAGGTTATACACGCACTGATGCGTAAATATAACCAGTTTAATCCAACGAACACTCCGGAATAGTGAAATAGGCTTAACATACCTTAAATAACCTTTACTTAACTTAGATATAAGTTTTGGAAGGTTTGGTGTGGTGAAAACAAGTTAATTCGCTTACAGGGACTAAATATGACAAACTGCGAAAGTATGTCAATTTGAACTGTAACAGACATTCCGGAACATAACCATAAGTTAAACATACCTTAAATATCCTTTACATAGCTTAGAAATAGGCTTTGAGGGGTTTGGTGTGCTAAAATAAACTTTTGGGACATTCAGGGACTAAAAGTGTCAAAAAGTGCACAAGTTTGCATTTTCGCGCATAACTTACGTTCTGAATACATCCGGACATCCAAAAATTTATGTAAGCACTAAAACATTTTATTTTAGTGTTCGGCATAAGAAAAATCCATGCGTCGCGTCATTTGGATCAGTTTTGCACTTTCGGGACCAGATTCGATGTATTAGCCGTTGTTTAATTCACAACCACACATTCTAACAATGCTTAGTCAACACATGTATGGATGGAATTTAAACACCTAAACACCATGACATTTCAACACATGTGTGGATGGAATTTAAACACCTAAACACCATGACATTTCAACACATGTGTGGATGGAATTTAAACACCTAAACACCATGACATTTCAACACATGTGTGGATGGAATTTAAACACCTAAACACCATGACATTTCAACACATGTGTGGATGGAATTTAAACACCTAAACACCATGACATTTCAACACATGTATGGATGGGATTAAGGCACGTTTTCCATGAAACGATCTCAACGGTTCACCGAAAACTATATATACCCCATGCCTTTCATTGTTTTAAGGCACTAGAATCTGATTAGTTGTGTTCTAAGTTGAAACCTTGTTTCATACCTGAACTATATTGATCTAGATTAGCATTCGGGGACCCTTCGTAAGTATTCTTTCGTTCTTTTCCTTATTTTTACTGCTTTTCGAGTCAGAAAGTCAAACTTTGTTTGACTTTCAGCGTTGACCAGTAATGGTCAATGCGAAGTTCGATTGAACTTCGCAACGTGATTGTGATCACGATGGTCATAGTCCCTTGGGACTATGCCTACTGATTACCACGTTGTCTAGGGTCGTAGGGTAAGCGATCTAATAAATCGCTTATACCTCGAACCCGACCCATTTGGTCGATCATTAGGATCTGACCAAACACATTAGGTGACCATAGTAGGTAGGGAATAACCTTCCGAGGTTATACCCTATGGTCACATCGTTTAAGTAGTTGTATGATAGGTAGTTTATATGCCTTAGGTAAATTACCAGAATACCCTTTTCATGTATAATTGGTAATTAAGCATATGTAACCTAAACTTTTGTCACGTAACTGATTTTGTAACATGTTTAGGCATATAATACTTGTCATAGGACTAGTTAGGCGGTCCGAACGCGTTTCACGCGCACGATGCGTTAAAGTAGCATAAGCTACCTAAACGGATCATAATGGGTCAATAAGACTTAGGTTAAGTTTCATTTAGCATGTAGGCTTTGTTAAACCATATCACGTGAGTTCCGACACTCATTTGGTTTACAAACCCTAATGCTACCCAGTCTTCCGAGATAGGTCCGGTTATTAACATAGTTACCTATACTAGGTGCCGTTTGATTCCGAGATCTCTAGTGTTGCTTGGTGATTATCTTTATACGACCGAGCAATCTCAAGTGAGTACATAGACCCCTCTTTTACTGTTTTCCAAACTGTTTTGGGGTGGAACACATGTGCCTACTTGTTACTTTCATGCTTTCCTGTTTTCACATCATATACATGCTATGTTCGTTAGTACATTATAGTACATGATTTCAATACATTTTATGCTAGGTGTGCCCATTGTGTGCATTACTTAGTACATCGTTTTACATGACATTTCATGCTAGGTGTGCCCATTGTGTGCATTACTTGGTACATTGTTTTACATTACATTTCATGCTAGGTGTGCCCATTGTGTGCATTACTTAGTACATTGTTTTACATACATTTCATGCTAGGTGTGCCCATTGTGTGCATTACTTAGTACATTGTTTTACATTGCCTTTCTGTTGCATATGCTTATCCAGCTTATGAACACATTATACTACATATTGAACCGTTGTAATCATTTGACTATGTGAACCGTTGAACCATGTGAACCGTTTGTAACCGTTGAACCATGTGAACCGTTTGTAACTGTTGAACCGTTTGCATCAATTACATGATTTACATTAGACATGAACATTACTTTGGTGGTTTGGTTTGATTAAGTGATTAAGTAACGATGCGTATGTAATATGATATAAACATGGTGGATACGCCGCTGGTACTTCCTATATATAAGTGTTTGTATGGTATTACATATTGTAGCGTTATTTGAATCATTTCAGTTTGAGACATAGAACATTTTATACAAATAACATATTTTTCACAAGACATTGATTTACAAACAACTTATCTAATACAAACTCATTTTACATGGTTATTCATTTAACCATACATTATTTATACATATCATCTGATCTTATCGATTTTCAAATGATTTACAAAACAAAGCAAATAACAAGGTTCATGACTAAACATTTTCTCAAACATAAGTCATGAAACCTATTTTCACAAAACCTATGTATCTCACCGGCATTTTTATGCTGACGTACCTATTTTCACATGTGTTTTTCAGGAACTGTTGCATAAGATGATCAAGATATACATAGGCAGACTTGGGCTTTAGTGACAATAAAAGATGCAAGACTAGTTAATTATGTTGTATTCCTTTGTTTGTTGAGACATTGTAACACTTTTATCAATAAAACGAAACTTCAATTGCCATGGATTTGAAACGATTAATTCTGTTACAACACTCCCCGACGTTTCCGCCACGTTTTGTATGTTCTACGTGGTCGGGGTGTGACATTATGTAAGACCTGCAATATCATGAGTATAACCATTATTTTATTCAGTAAATAACATGGGTTGTGTTAAAATTTCAAGTCGTTTCTATTTGGGATGGTTCGGGTAACGTTTGATGCAAAACTATGCGGTAAAATGGTTAAAAATCGCCTTTTCGGAGGATTTTTATCAAACTGTTTTTGATCAGTAACCAAACTGATATTTTTGATATAAAAACAAGTATTTTAACTTATATGAAGTTTACTTGGTGTTTGGTTAGTCATACGTGACTTCCGACGCCCAAAAATGTTACCGAATCGCTAAAATAAGTGCTTTTCGACATAACTAGAATGGGTTGTTCATGGCTAAATTTTATGTGTTACAAGGTGCTATGTGTTTTACAATATGTATATGATGATATGATGATACTTGATAAAATTATGTGTTTTACGCTTGAGCATATATATACAAATACACCAAAATAATCAAGAATAATAACTTTTCGAGAAATCTCAAAGTTATGTGAAAATTCTAAGTATCGGAGAAACTTATGTATTTTGTGAGTTTTTGATTATTAAATCATTCTTATTTAATTTAGGAATGAATAAATTGAGGGATTGTGTTAACATATAAAAACGCACCCAAAGGTGAGTACATAGATCCCCTCTTTTACTGTTTTCGATTGTTTTGGGGTGATTCATATGTATCAAAACGATTTCGATATTTTAACGATGGTTCCAAAAACGATTAAGATGGTTTATACAAAACTAATAATGATTTCGATAATGTGAACGAACTTGTTGGTGGTAGTTACATAACGAATGACATTCATTAGCATTGATCAAGCCGACCAGTATTAGGTTATGGTACCATAGGATCTGACAAATCCCATTATCAGACTGCACCCATGGTTATGTGTGTGTTAGGTGGGTAACGACTTAATCTGATGATTGTTAACTTACCCTTTGGTGGTTTGTTAATACGAGTTGAACGATGAACGAGTCACAAAGGTTTGACTATTATTAGCGAGACGACCAAAAGTAGTTTTCACAATTAAAACGAGAACGATTTGTACGAGAACGATTTGTATGAGAACGATTTTGAACGATTATGAACGACTTAAAAAAATGAACGACGATCTATAACGAGAACGAGTTAAACGATGTCACACAACGATGTTTACGAAACTATATAAACCATACGAGTTTTATTACGAGAACGATTTATGATTTGGTTTACATAAACAAATATTTTGGGTTAAGATTCATGGCATCGAGGTTTATAAATTATAACCAATCTGTTTTGACTTGGTTATTCATTTTACAATACAAACATTTTACAAATCAAGGTTTCAAATATCGATTTACGAAGTTGTATGAGATATTTCAACGAGCCATGAATCTGACACTCACACAAAAACTATGTGCTCGCCAGCATTTCTTTGCTGACTTTGTTTTTACATATGTTTCAGGTGATGTTGCTTAATGTTGATTGCGAATAGGATGCATGCTCACTTAGGACTAGACGAGGCCTTATTGATTTAATAACGACGATAGACCATGTTTGACTTGCTTGTTTAACTTTAAGACAATGTTTAATATTCAATAAAATGAAACACTTTGTATCCATGGTTTGAAACAATAATTCTGTTACAACACTCCCCGACGTTTCCGCCACGATTTGTTGGTTTACATGGTCGGGGTGTGACATCATCGACTCTGTCAACCTGCAACTTGTATTAAAATAATCAACAAAAGTTGGCGAGTATACAAGTTTTGTTACATAACATAATATAGTATAAAAAGTGCTCATATCCAACATGATTCAAGATATGCAATACTAGTATGCTAAAATGGCGTACAATATGTTCAAACCCAAGTATACAACGCGTTAAAAGAGCCTATCCCAAATAGAGTAGTGGGAGGTAACAAGTTTAACTTAACAATACCCCAAGACTAATGGGCGGTGCATTAATCCTACAGCGCTATAATTGTTAAGGTTGGCTAGCAAAGTTAATGAGCAAATATCGACCAAATAGTTTACAAAGCATACGTGATTAACAAGCATCACACATAGCATCATGTTAAGCATGGATAGAGTATGTTTAAAATAGTTTAAGTGTCATGTGATTTTGTATAATATACATGTTACATCCCAAAGTGTTAAAGAATAAAAAGGGATCGAGTATACTCACGGTTTTGCAAGTTTTCCTACTTGAATCTCGTGAGTGATGTTGGTGGATGGATTAGTTCGGAGCACCTTGTCCTTCTACACGAAGAAAACATAGGTGTGTGAGTTTGGGGAAATCGGAAGATTATAGATTCGGAATTTAAAATACATGAACATAGACATAGGAAAATAATTATCCATCACATATGATGTTTAGATGATATACTTACTAACTTGACAATGTCCACTTGTTCATCATCAAGAGTTCGGTTTGTTTGAGTGTTACATAAGTATTACATAGAGTATACTATATCACATATGTCAAGCATGAGGTAGAAGATTAAAGTCTTCATTTAGGCACCTCTAAGTATCATAGAATTCATACATGAGGTAGGAAGAACAAAGCTTCCATTTAGGTACCTCTATTGTTCACCACTACACTTGTTGTTATAAACAACAAGGAGGGTCATGAACTTACAAGAAATAATGAAATATGAACATCTAATCTATGGAAAACATCAAGAAGTGAGTGGATTTTTATGAAAGATAGCCCAAGCTAGTCTAACAATCACACATACATTAAGCTTCAAGCTTGAACACTTCTTGTGGGTAAAATCCTTCTTAAAACAGAATGTTTGTGAGGTTTTAACCTCTGATTTAACATTTCTCAGCCTTTTTTTTAAGCCCAACTAACCATTCAATTGATTATGAGCATTAGGACATAGGTTTGAGATGAGTTAGACACAAGTTCAACTAAGATTAACAAGTTTAGATGAAAACATAAACAAACAGTCCACTTTAGAGCCTTTTTGGTGACATTCCAGAGTTTGGTTTTCCATGGAAAACCTCTGGAAATGTTCCAAAGGTTGTTCCAAGCAAGTGCGAAAAAGAATGGATGAAAAACGTTAAGAAATGAGAAAGTTATGTATACTTTTGTAACTTGGTATGATTCTGCTCGAACTTCAGATTATCAGCTGATTGGAGGAAGATTTGAGAGTGTTTTTGAGAGTTTGTAAAGTGAAAATGGCTTGGAGGAAGCTTGGATTATATAGGGGAAGATTAGGGTTGAGTTTGGTGAAGAATTAAATGCTAGAACATGTTTAAAACTCAAACCAAACACCAAATCCCGCTCAAAATCGAAGCTGATCAAAGTTATGTGAGCTGGGCTACTCTCGCGGGCCACAAAGCCCAAGCCCAAGCCCATTTCTCTCGCGAGCCGTGACTCTCCCCAGGTGGGCTGAAGTTTGATTTTTTTATAATTTGACCCCCTAACTTCTATGTTTTGATGATTTAAGTGATTTTCAATGTGTTTTAAGCACAATAACCGTAGTTAAGGGTATGTTATGTAAATGAAGCATAAATGAAACATAAAACAAGTATGATTATGTTTATTTGTCGAGAAATAGTGTCAAATTCACATAGTTTAGCGTATAGATCAATAGTTTACAAGTTTGACGTTTTTAGCACGAAATATGAATAAAGTGTCACACGAATAATGTTTTTGAACGTATAAACATGTTCGAAGTGTAATGCACATAAATGTAACGAAAATGCAAATTTCATTATGCTTCAAGTCTCGGATTTTACATCGTTTACAATGAAAGAACGATTACAAAAATACAAGGTTACCAAAAATAGAACTACAAACGAAGGTTTCCAAATATAGAAAGTACGAAATAGCAGGACGACAGTCTCCCCTCCTTTAGGAAATTTCGTCCTAAAATTTAGGAAGAAGTAACGAAAAGATGCGGATACTTGGTCTTCATATCACTCTCGAGTTCCCAAGTAAATTCAGCGCCACGTTTACCTTCCCATCGAACCTTGACGATAGGAATTTGACTGTGCCTCAGTTTCTTGACACCTCGGTCCATGATTTCGACGGGTGTCTCCACAAAGTGCAAGGTGTCGTTGATTTGGAGATCTTCAAGAGGAACTTGAAGTCCTTCTTCAGCGAGACACTTCTTTAGATTCGAGACATGAAACGTTGGATGAACGTTGTTGAGTTCTTGCGGTAAATCGAGTCGATAAGCCACCTTGCCAACCCTTTCGAGTATCTTGAAAGGGCCAACATAGCGAGGGGTAAGCTTTCCCTTTTTACCAAAACGAACCACTCCTTTCCAAGGATATACTTTGAGTAGAACATGGTCACCAACGTTAAATTCCAAGGGTTTGCGTCCCTTATCAGCGTAGCTCTTTTGTCGAATTCGAGCCTTGAGTAGATTATCACAGATTTAAAGAATCCTATCCGTTGTTTCTTATATGATCTCAGGACCAGTAAATTGTTTGTCACCAATCTCATGCCAGCTTAAAGGAGATCGGCATTTGCGACCATATAATGCCTCGAAAGGAGCCATTTGAATACTGGAGTGGTAGCTATTTTTACGAGAACTCGATCAATGGTTAATGCACATCCCAACTACCACCAAAGTCGATAACACAAGAACGGAGCATGTCCTCTAGGGTTTGGATAGTACGTTCAGTCTGTCCATCCGTTTGAGGATGAAAGGTCGTACTGAGATTCAAATGAGAACCCATAGCAGACTGGAAAGTTTGCCAAAGACATGAAGTGAAATGACCCTCACGATTAGAAATGATGTCGAGAGGAATACCATGACGGCATATGATTTCGTCAGTGTAGAGTGGAGCAAGTCGTTCAACCTTGAAATCTTCACGAATAGGAAGGAAATGAGCGGTTTTGGTCAATCGATCGATAATCACCCAAATACTAACATGACCAGACGGTGTATGAGGGAGTTTGGTTATGAAGTCCATAGCAATGCTATCCCATTTCCAAACGGGGATTTCAAGTTGTTCGAGTAGACCAGAAGGTCGTTGATGCTCGGCTTTGACTTTCGAACAGGTAAGGCACTTAGAAACATACGTGGCAATGTCTCTCTTCATACCAGGCCACCAATAGGATGTACGTAGATTATGATACATCTTGTCAGCGCTAGGATGAGTCGAGTACTTGGATTTGTGTGCCTCGTTCATGATGAGTTCGCAAAGATTGTCGCGATTTGGCACCCAAATGCAATCACGACAATATTGAAGACCATCAGATTTCGTAACAAGTAGGTCTTCAGTAGCACCACGTATTTCGATGAACAAGGTTCCTTCGTTGGCTGACGAATATTGAGCTTCACGAATGAAGTGTGAAGATCGCTAGAGATGTGAAAACAACGAATACTACTAGCATGAGTCTTACGACTAAGTGCATCGACCACGACATTCGCTTTACCAGAATGGTAGCGAATCTCGTAGTCGTTAAGTAATTCCACCCAACGTCGCAGACGCATATTGAGCTCTTTTTGGTTAAAGATATGTTGTAGGCTCTTATGGTCAGTGAAAACCACACACTTTGTACCATATAGGTAGTATCGCCAAATCTTTAACGCAAAAAGAAGTGCGCCAAGCTTGAGGT
This sequence comes from Helianthus tuberosus, assembly GCA_030545235.1. Taxonomy (NCBI): domain Eukaryota; kingdom Viridiplantae; phylum Streptophyta; class Magnoliopsida; order Asterales; family Asteraceae; genus Helianthus; species Helianthus tuberosus. Next base: position 116,116,758 of record CM060397.1, on the reverse strand, counting down.
CCTGGGTAGTATAGTTTTTCTCTTGTATTTTGAGTTGACGAGAGGCATAAGCGATGACATTGTCTCGTTGCATGAGAACACAACCAAGACCACGATTCGAGGCATCGTAATACACCACAAAATCATCATTCCCATCAGGAAGAGCAAAAAATAGGATCGTTACAAAGTAAATCCTTGAGAGTTTGAAAAGATTCCTCTTGCTTAGGACCCCAAGCAAAAGGTTTCTCTTTTTGAATCAACAAAGTGAGAGGAACAGCGATCTTTGAAAAGTTTGAGATGAATCGGCGGTAATAACCCGCCAATCCTAAGAAAGAACGGATTTCAGAAGGGTTTCTAGGCGCGGTCCAATTCTTCACTGCTTCGATTTTGGAAGGATCAACATGGATTCCTTTTTCAATAATAACGTGCCCAAGGAATTGGACTTCTTTGATCCAGAACTCGCATTTGGAAAACTTCGCGTTAAGACGTTCAGTACATAAAAGCTCGAGTATAAGACGTAGGTGACGTTCGTGATCGGCTTGAGATTTAGAATAAATAAGGATATCATCAATGAAGACAATCACAAAACGATCCAAATAATGTTTACAAACACGATTCATAAGATCCATGAACACAGCGGGTGCGTTGGTCAAACCAAAAGGCATAACCACGAACTCATAGTGTCCATAGCGAGTGCGAAATGCAGTTTTGGGAATGTCCTCTTCGAGAACATGAAGCTGGTGACAACCAGATCGAAGACCGATCTTGGAGAAGTAAGTAGCGCCTTGAAGTTGGTCAAAGAGATCATCGATGCGCGGAAGAGGATAATGATTCTTGACAGTGAGTTTGTTAAGCTCACGATAGTCGATACACATGCGGAATGAGCCATCCTTCTTTTTGACGAAGAGCACAGGAGCACCCCAAGGTGAGGTACTTGGACGAATGAAGCCCTTTTCGTGGAGTTCTTGAAGTTGACTATATAACTCTTGCATTTCGGAGGGAGTAAGACGATAAGGAGCTTTGGCAACAGGAGTCGCACCAGGTACGAGATCAATACGAAAATTGGCAGATTGAGGTGGTGGAGGACCAGGCAGATCTTCAGGAAAGACATTAGCGAAGTCGCACACCACTGGAACATCACTTACGCTCTTTCCCTTGCCCTTTTCTTCCACAATGTGGGCTAAAAAGGCAAAGTGCGGTTTGCGTAAATATTTGTTCGCTTGTGTGCAGGACATCAATCTTAGTCCTTTTGAAGGTTGGTCTCCATAAACGCGCAAAGTGTAACCAGATGGAAGAGGCAGACGAACATACTTCTCGTAGCAGGCAATTTCAGCATGGTTTTCATGAAGCCAATCCATGCCTACGATGATGTCAAAACTACCCAATTGCATGGGTATAAGGTCGATAGTGAAGGTATGATCGTTAAGAGTAAGAAGACAATCACGAAGAACGAAATCGACTAAAACGGATTTGCAATTGGCAACTTCGACAGAGAACGACTTAGGCAGTTTAGAGCGTGTAACATTTAACAAAGGTTCAAATTCAACGGACACAAAGCTTTTGTCCGCACTAGTATCAAATAACAATGAAGCATAAAGATTGTTGATAAGAAATGTACCATTAACGACTTCATTGTCGTTGCGCGCTTGGTTCGCATTAATGTTGAAAGCTCGACCTCTAGCGAGTTGTTGTTGCTCTTGGTTCCATTGCGGGCATTGAGGATGGAGATGAGTAGTATCCCCACATTTGAAACAAGCTCTAACTGGTTTGGCGTTTTGCTGAGCTGGCTGAGCTTGTTGAGCTTGTGGTTGAGGGTTACTTTTACAATAGGCGGTATCATGCCCATAACGGTTGCAATTGGTACAGCGGCGACATTTTACATTAGCATGATGATGATAATTGCAAGTAGTACATTTGGGATGAATCCTAGTGTATGGCTTTCGCTCGTTTGCAGGTGTAACAGGGTTTGGGTTCACAGCTGGTACAATCGCGTTGCAACCAGGGTTCTGTTGCTTTCGCTTCTTCCCCATGTTGCTACTCGACTGTTGGGTGATTTGATTGGCTGGCTTGGATGAAACATGGTTTGCAGCTTGCTTATCACGAATGCGATTGTTGTTTAGGGAAGTGGCCAAATGGTAAACGGCTTTGATCGTATCACGCATAGCAGAAGGTAACCCATTGATATACTTCCTTATCTTGTGGTCGGTGGTCATAACGAGGTGGGGAACAATGAAACTCAACTGCTTAAAGCGAGTGGTATAGGCTTGGTTATCATCACCAACTTGTTTTAAAGCCCATAATTCTTCTTCCAACCTTTGTTGCTCATGCAGCGGGCAAAATTCTTCCATCATCAGTGTCTTAACTTCTTCCCAAGGTAGGGCATAAGCAACTTCGTTAGAATGAAGATTCCTTTCATTTGTCCACCATTCGAGAGCTCAGGCTTGGAATACCCCAGTCGCACTACGCATTTTGAGCTCTTCGGGGCATTCACTGTTGATAAACGTGACTTCTATACTGTCAAACCACTCGAGCATAGCAGTTACCCCATCGTTACCAGTGAATGGTTTGGGGTTGCAATACGAAAAGTGCTTGAAGTTAAACGACACAAGCTTGCGTGGTTCAACCTTTGAATCAACGGAGGAGTATGGAGTATCAGAAGCTCGAATCTCAGTGACGATCTTAGGGACGATACGCACAATTTGATTGGCCATGAATGCCGTCATCTTCTTTTGAGAGCTGGTCTTTGACTTCTTAGTCGAGTTGGAGAGATGAGAAGACATCTAAGATTCAAAAGAACGAAAAGTTGGTCTTCTCATAAGAAAGATCCTCATGAATGGTATGCAACGGATAACTAATGATGTGTGACAACTGTCAAAATTCCAGGTATCCGTACGATTATTAAACAATAATTATGACTTAATGACTGTGTTGATTTACAACTAATGACTTGAATTGCTTTTGATTATTGTTATCATACATACATGTGCATCATATGTTGCAAAATGTCATATCATTATTGCATGCAAACTCTATTGATTCAAAGGATGCACGAAACAAGGGTAGCACAGTTATCCGATAAATCAGAAAAATGCTGACGGAGTTCAGTACATAGACAGACATGGTGTTGAGACACAGAATGTGCCAGAAACCAAGAGTTACACTAGGATAGTGTGTAGGAAAGTAAGGATCATAAGACTGCCTTCCTAGTGATAGTTTAAGTGCCGGAAAGTACCTGAAACTCACTTAAATTGCTGAATTCAGCAAAATTCAGCATTTAAACACTTTAATATCATGTAGAAATATTGTTAAATGGTCCAGAATGCTTTCCTAAGTGTCGGGAATCAAAACTGTCACAAAAGGTAACATAAAGCACACAAAACTGCCTAGTTTAGCACCTTAATGAACCGATAACCAACCGAACAACCGGACACTACCCGAAACACCAAATTTTCACTAGAAGCATTGTTTTAACATTTAGAAGCTAGCTATGGTTCCCGAACACCATAACACACTATATAACATCCTAATAACTAATAACCTAACTAATCTTTGCAACACAACTAAACACCCCCATCTTACGATCATGAGTGGGTCCCCCACTCTTGATTTTATTTGATTATTAAAATAGATTATGTCTTCCACTTTTGTAACACTTTACACATTAGGGAATGTTGTGTTGTTGTGTTATAAGATTAACCTCAAGATCATAACCATTTCATTCTCAACACACTCAACACTTGAGCTCTCTTCCTCCCCCTCTTCTTACCTTCGGCCGAGAACCACACCACACCACACACACACACCTTCATCTTTCAATTATCATCCATTCCATACATATCCAAAGGTGTAAGAAGCAAAATAAGGAAGCTAGGAACTCTTGGAAGTGGAAAGACCTCTCATACAAGCTTTTATCCACCTCATCTTCATCTTGTGATTATCCCTAGCCTTGAGCTAGTAGTAAGATCATCTACACTCCATTTTACATCTTGTTAAGTTGGTTAAAAGATGGTATAAGTAACTAATCTTGAAGAACACTATGAATCATGAACATGAAACTTAAACATAAGCTTAAAAATCTTAAGAAATCATGTTGTTTAAGTGTTGTTAGGCTTCTTGATTGTTGATTGATTGTGTTTATGATGTTAAACATCATATGATCTTGCTAGATGGTGATTAAAGACATAATCTAGCAAGATGAGAGGATGATTATGTTAAGATCAAAGTAATCATCCATATGTAAAGCATGAACTTGAAAGTATAAATTGTTTTTCTTGAAGTGTGATGATCAAAGTGAATATAAAGTCTTGTAAACATATGATTTCAAGGATGATTTTTCAAGAAACCAAGTTAAAAATACAAGATTTATATAAGTTTGGTTCTTAAAGAAATTGACCACATTTTTAGTGGTTAATCAAGTGTAGAAATATATATTTAACAAGAAAAACTCAAGAAGAAATATTTTTAGAAAAATTATTTACAAGTTGTAAACATCTAACTTCTTCAATAATGATGTTTTTAAATAAATAACCATACTTTAAAGGGTAACTAAGCTTACTAAACACACTAGTAAGTTACTACAAATTTTTGTAAATTTTCAAGTTCATGAAGTAGTGATTAATGCTTGATTTTGGCAAATTGGTAAGTATTGGTTGATTTGTTGTTGATTGTGATGGTTTATAAAAGAAAATGATATGCTTTGAAAGCATGGAAACCTCCATTTTTAAGGGGAAACTATGGCAATTTTTTTCTAAAAATTAAACACTTAGAAAAATATTTTTAAACAAATATGTACAAGCATATTTTAAACCATGAATTTTCATATAACATTTGCCATAATTTTTGTTACAAAACTTATAAATATTGGAGGTTGGTTTTTGATAATAAAAGTGACTAAATATGTATTTAGGAAAATATATATTTAGATGTCACCATGTGTGTGATTATTTGTATATTATGTGTATTAGTTATATTATTTTAGGACTTGAAATAATATAACTCACCAAAATACCAAGAAATTACAATACAAAATACTACCAAAATTCCAAGAAATGAATATATTATTTATACCCAAAATATTAGAGAAACCGAACAAGGAATATAACTCACATAAATATTCCGGAAATAAATTCATAAGTATATTTTGGTAATTTGTATTTTGGACACCAAGAGAACAAAAATATGATTTTCATAATTATTACAAAATATATCATATTTTTTACAAGAAGAAAATATATTATTTTTGGGAAAAGAAACATATATATTTTCCTTGAAATTATTAGAAGATATATGAGTTTTGGGAGAAAATATATATTTTCTTAAATAAACTTGGAACATATTATTTTTGGGTAAAAAATAGATTTATATATATTTTCTAAGTAAAACTTGAAAATATATTATTTTTGAGGTTTATATGAAAATACAAATATTTTTGCCAAAGAAAAAATTATAAATAATTTTTCTATGTAATATTTCTTAAAATATATATTTTGGGAATATATATTGATGGAGTTTTATTAGAAATATTATTCCGGAAAGAGTTAACACAAAAATTAAGTATAAAGATACTTAATAAACACAATAAAAATACGTATTCTCGTACGTAAAAATACACACCGGAATACGTCATCAATACTTGGCAAAAATATACAAGTTTTGGAATACGAATATAAATACACCCATCCTTGGGAAGTTATACATGTACAAATACATAAAAGTGTCAAGTTAAAATGTATTATTTTAACAAATATTCCAAAATTTAATAAATATAATTTAAGTTAAAATATTTATTATTTTAACAAATAATTATATAACTTGAAATAATATTGAAGACACAATGAAACGTAACTCAAAGACACTGGTTAATACTAAGTCAAGGCACGACCCACCCGTCTAATAAACCATAGTACGTTGTAGGTAGTCGTGCACACGAGTAGCAACTTTGGGTTACATTTGGATACGAAGAACGCAAGATTGTGAGTTTATGTCCCCCTTTTCTTTTAACTGCTTTCGGTTTTATAACTTCGGGGGTGAAGTACATGTTACAAATTGTTTACAAACGTTTACATGTGGTATGGTTAGCTAAGGAATGTACTGCTAGATCATGTGAGTGGTGGGTACAACAGATGTGTGCAAAATGCAACATATAAACTACATCAATTGTGGTATAAAACTAACCCTTTGTTAGTACTAATGTTGGAAAAAGTGTGCTTTTGTCTTCCTTTTGTACTTTCAGGATTAAATGAGCTCAAATTAACAAAAGAAGCAAAAAGACAGCTAAATCTAACATAAATATAAGAAAAGGAACAAACGTGACATGCCCGACCCCACGACATCATCTTCCCAAGCAAAACAAGAAAACAGAAGGCTGAACACGCCCCGTGCTCAGTGAACACGGGGGCGTGCCCAAGTGCCAACAGAAAAGACAAAGCTGTAGAAGCTTCTATCGCCCACCACGGGGTCGTGCTCAGCGGACACGGGGCCGTGGTCAACTCTAAGATTCGCAAAATCTGGGAAATCTCGATAGTACAGATATGCTTCTGCACACGGGGGCGTGCCCAGTGGACACGTGGGTGTGGTCAACTAATGCAGACAAACTGCAATTAATGAAGAAAGAGATGAAGGATGGACACGGGGCCGTGCCCAATGGACACGGGGCCGTGCCCGAGCTTCTGTTCAGCCTATAAATAGGAGTGCTTGGCTCAAGTGCAAACCAACCCTTGGCACACCACCTCTCTCACACTTCACCCACCACCCACCACCCGCCACCACCATAACACCATCATCCACCACCATCATCCATTGTCCATCATAGAGTGTGTGAGTCATCTCGGGATCCAAGATTGATCGTAAGAGTTCTTGACAATCAAGGCCATGTTTGCCTAAGTCTCTTACATCACTTGGTGAAGACAAAGTGTCTAGTGTAATACTTTTTATTATTAATCTTTTCGCACTTTTTACTTGGTTATGTACTAATGACTTTAATAACTAGTTTCTTATGTTGAAGGTGATTTTTCTTTATCGTTTGTCCGTGGTGTCTTGGCATTATTTTACTGTCTATATAAAATAAAATATTTTCACCATTCATATCTCCAAGGTCTATATGGAGGTATGTTGGCTACCTGGTCGGGGGTTAAGGGAACGGTTTGGTAAGAGTCTTGCCTTGTTCAGTGTATAGATCCTGCAAGGACCTGGGTCAAATTTAGTAGGACCTCCTTCAATACTTAACGGTATTGGATGGCGGGGGTTCAAACTCTTTGACCCCCTCATATGTAAGCTACTATTAATACTTTAACCCGGCTACTTAGGACTGTATCCCTGCTGACTCAGACTACTTAGCCGAGGGTAACGTCACCTTCAAAAGAGGGGCCTACCATAATATGCATTAATAACTTAATTAATTATCTTTCAATAATCCGACCCTTTAGGATTGTATCCTTGCTGACTCAAACTACTGGGTTGAGGGTAACGTCACCTTCAAAAGAGGGGCCTACTACAATAACTAAGATAATCTCTTAAAAAGTGCAAAAGTGCGGAAATAATCAAAGGTTACACTATACACGAGTCGGAGCCAAGGGATTCATCTTGTCTATCTGTTGTCACTTTTATTTTATTTTCAGCATTTTAGTTAGTTTTTATTTTTCTAGTTTAAAGCCTTTTTCTAACGTTTTGATTTGATTAGACGTTGAGGATAAACTGGTACTAAAAGCTCTTGTATCCTTGGACGACCTCGATATCTTACCAACACTATACTACGCTCACGATGGGTGCACTTGCCCATATGTGTGTTTAGTGTTAGTAAATATCGTGTTTTATAAATTTAAAACTTGGCTAAAAAAAGTGTAAAGGGCTTAAAATAAACATTAAAACCATAACACACTTCACGCACATCATGTTTTTGGCGCCGTTGCCGGGGACACAAGGATTTTAAGAAAGTTAGGAATCAACGGCCTAATCGTTTTTTCTTATTTTTCTATTTTTTTTAGGATTTTTCATAATTTTTCAGTTTCTGCAGAACTCAGCACGGGCCGTGCCTGGTCGGAAACGGGTCGTGTCCAGCATTATCACTGGCAGTTTTTATTTTCCAAGTTACAGAGAGCTGAGCACGGGGTCGTGTCGGTGCAACACGGGGCCGTGTCCAACTCCCCAGTAACAGGGATCCGGAAAACAAATGTTGTACTTCCGACCACGGGCTGTGTTCACTGAGCACGGGGCCGTGGTGAACCTTCTGACCAACATTCTTTTATGTTTTTATTGCAGGACTTGGAACCCAGGCGCCATATTTGAACTTCCTACGAAGTGCATGAGCTCCAGTTCTAGTAGAGACATAAAAGAACCTCTAGAAGAACCCGAACGCTTTCTTAGAAAAAGACTTAAAGCTAAAAACCAAGAGAAAGTTTCGAGGGACCCACTTCCAATGGCGGACCAACGTACCCTCATGGATTACTTACGGCCCACTGTAGGCAATCTCGGCGCCGCTATTAATGCACCGAATGTCGAAGCCAATAACTTCGAACTTCGACCGCATTTGATACAAATGCTTCAAAACTCCGTAACCTTTCATGGGCTTGCGGACGAGGATCCCCATCTACATATCACTAATTTCTTAGAAATATGTGATACCTTTCGGATCAATGGAGCATCAAATGACGCCATCCGCCTTCGAATGTTTCCATTTTCACTAAAAGACCGAGCTAAGGCTTGGCTTAACACCCTCCCAGTTGGTTCGGTAAACACCTGGGATGAACTAGCCCAAAAGTTTCTATATAAGTATTTCCCTCCTGCTAAAACGGCTAATTTAATGACTGAAATTAATACATATTCACAAGAGGATGGGGAATCCTTATATGAAACTTGGGAAAGGTTCAAGGAGCTACTAAGAAAGTGTCATCATCACGGTCTCGCGGTATGGCAACAAGTATCCACTGTCTACAATGGGTTGTTGCCACACACGAGACAAACACTTGATTCTAGCTCCGGGGGACTTCTAGGTAATCGTCGCCCAAATGAAATATATAATCAAATTGAGGAAATTGCTCAAACCAATTTTCAGTGGCACACTCCTCAAGGCAATAAATCTATTGCCCCGGGCGCCCATAAGGTTGATGAAAGCACTTCTTTACAAGCACAAATCGAGACCCTTTCTTCAAAAATCAAAAAATTAGAAATGGCAAAACGGCCTCAGTTATGGCTTGTGAGGGGTGTGGTGGACCACATGAAAATTGGAGTTGTATGAAAGAAGTAGATGATCAAACAGAAACGGTAAACTATATTGATAATAGACCTAGGTCGTCGGGTCCCCCAACGGGTACCTATAACCAAGGATGGCGTAACCACCCTAACCTTGGTTGGAGAGATCCCGACAATAGTAGTAGCCAACAAAACCAACGAACTAACTTTCAAAACCACAAAACTTTTCTCAACAACAAGGTGGACGAGAAAGGCTTGAAGATACTGTATCTCACCTCATCTCCGAAACCGAAAAGAAAAACTCGGATCGATTTCAGCAATTGGAATCGAATTTTAGAAATCAACAAGCTAGCATTCAAAACATTGAAAAACAATTAAATCAAGTAGCTCAAAATTTCTCCGAGAGACCACAAGGCGCGTTACCAAGCAATACCGAAACCAACCCAAAAGCGCAAGTACATCTCATCACATTAAGAAACCGAACCATGGGTCCCCAGGAGGCTCCATTACCGCCAGCTGAAAGAAGCCAATCCAGCCAAACCACGACTCCACCCGCGCCCCAACCAGAAAAGGCTTCTCCACTAACTCAAGAGCCCACTAAGACTCCTCCGGTCCCATACTCCGGTCGGTTAATTCGTCAAAAGACCGATGAGCAATTCGCAAAGTTCGAAAATTTACTAAAACAATTGCATGTTAATATTCCTTTTATCGAAGTCCTAACCCAAATGCCTAAGTATTCAAAATTTATGAGGGACTTCCTCACTCACAAAAGGAAAATTGAATCATTGCAATTAGTTAACTTAGGCGAAGAATGCTCCGCTTTAGTACTCAACAAACTCCCACAAAAGAAGATTGATCCCGGAAGCTTCATGATTCCTTGCTCGATTGGGGAATCCCCCATTCGCAATGCACTAGCCGATCTTGGGGCTAGCATCAACCTCATGCCCGCATCAATGTTCAAACGACTCGGCCTAGGAAAAACAAGCCCTACAAAGATGAGCATACAACTTGCCGATAGATCCGTCAAATTTCCACAAGGTGTCGCTGAAAATCTATTGGTCAAAGTCGACAATTTCGTCTTCCCGGCCGACTTTGTCATACTAGACATGGAAGAAGACGCCGATGTCCCTCTAGTCCTTGGGAGGCCATTTCTAGCCACCGCCCAAGCAGTGGTAGATATGAATGACGGAACACTAACATTGAAGTTTGGGGACGAGGAAGTGAAGTTTGGAGTTGGAAAGAGAGTAGAAGACGAAGACCCGGTCAACTACATGAAGGTCATAGACTCAAGCTTAGATGACGCTCTCCGATGGTGTAGCTTGGGATGCAAAACATCCCACTTGGGTGACATATGACCAGGCTTTGGGTCTAGCCAAGGACCCTTATAAACGTGGCGCACCACGGAGGCATTCCGCGGAACTATCCTTAGTTTAGATTAATTTTTATGTTTTCTAGTTAGTTCTAATTTTCAGGAATAACACACACTCGGGATGGCAAAGGAAACAAGGGAAACTTGAACCAGCACCCCATGCAGGAAAACAGGGCCATCCGACAAAATTTTCTTCATTACAGCAAGTTTAGCACGGGCCGTGTCCGCCCAACACGGCCCCGTGCTGCACAGTCTGCAGAAAATGCCCAGTTCAGGTAAACTGGACACGGGCCGTGTTCACCCAACACGCCCCCGTGTCCAGGCTTCTGTTTCTTTTTTTTCAATTTTGTTACTGGCTACTGAACACGGGGCCGTGCCCGGACACCACGGGGTCGTGTCCAGACGCCCAGTAACACAAATTTTTGCTTTTTCACACCCTTTTACACATTCAATCAACCTAAAAATTTATTTGTGGGACACATTGAAGACAATGTGTAATTTAAGTGTGGGGGGATGCTAAAACCTTGAATCTTGCAAGTCCTAACTATAAGCCTTACACAAAACTCTATTGGAACTGCTAATCACCCCAAATTTTTTTCAAAATTTTTTTTTTTACTTGTCTAGGTTTAACTTGGGAATTTCAAGTTCTAAAAAGGTTATATTTTTATAAATTTACAACCGATAGCGTCGTGATAAAAAGAACCAACATAAGAAAATTATGAAACGGCATGACAAGCTTAGTTAAAATTTGATTATATATACTTGATCACATAAAAAAACCCATTCCCACAAAAGTGAGTTTTGAGCCTTTATTGAGCATACAAATATATATCTTTAAACTAAATGCTCATTTTTCGTTTCTTGTGTGAATAGCCGCTTGGTTCTTATGACTCTAGAACTTGCCACGACGATACATTCCTGGTCCTTACCAACTTAAACCCGAGTAAGTAAATGATGGAGGCATTAGGACTAACCCTTTTTATTTCTACACCATTATTTTTCTTTTTTTTACCACCTACCCAAAATCCCCCTAGTTAGCCCCTTTGAGCCTAAACCTTTTCATTTCATAACCCAAACCAAACACCCTTTCACCCACCAAAACCCTTTTTATTTTTAACCTTTTGTTTTAGTAACAAGCTCGGTTTTTCGTATGACTTTTCAAAAAAAAATGATGATGAAGCAAAAGAGAAATAAACAAACAAGTTTATCAAAAATAACTTTGTTTGAATAAAAGCTTCATCAAAATAAAAGTTGCAAAAATAAAAAGTCTTACGAAAACCGACGCTTGTTACGCTTTTTGCCCTTTCACTAACCACTAACCCAACCACCTACCTTTAACCCAAGCCTAACCCTTCACCCAAAAGTCCTCTTGATATTTACAAAGGTATATAGTTAAAAAGGAGGAGGATTGATTGCTTGGCAAGCTTATGGTAGGAGTAAGTTCCATGCCGCTCTTGAGTGATTCACTAAAATACATTTTCGGCCGAGTGTTGAGTGATCCCCATGAGGTATGTGAACTTGTATATAAATGGAATTTTAAAGAGGCATGTTATGCCCTAATAAGTAATTTATCTTATGAAAAGTTTTAAATAAATCATGACGAATAGGATTGTAAATAAATAAAAAAAATAAAACTTAATAAAGAATCTTGGAAATCCCGACACTCTATGACAGGCCCAAAAACCTTCTCTTCTACCCATTCCATTTGGGAGTGTAAAGCCACATTATAAAGAGTTTTGCTTGAGGACAAGCAAAAATTCAAGTGTGGGGGTATTTGATCTGTGCAAAATGCAACATATAAATTACATCAATTGTGGCATAAAACTAACCCTTTTTTAGTACTAATGTTGGAAAAAGTGTGCTTTTGTCTTCCTTTTGTATTTTCAGGATTAAATGATCTCAAATTAACAAAAGAAGCAAAAAGACAGCTAAATCTAATATAAATACAAGAAAAGGAACAAACGTGACATGCCCAACCCCACGACAGCATCTTCCCAAGCAAAACAAGAAAACAGAAGGCTGAACACGCCCCGTGCTCAGTGAACACGGGGGCGTGCCCAAGTGCCAGCAGAAAAGACAAAGCTGTAGAAGCTTCTATCGCCCACCACGGGGTCGTGCTCAATGGAAACGGGGCCTTGGTCAACTCTAAGATTCGCAGAATCTGGGAAATCTCGATAGTACAGATTTGCTTCTGCACACGGGGGCGTGCCCAGTGGACACGGGGGCGTGGTCAACTAATGCAGACAAACTGCAATTAATGAAGAAAGAGATGAAGGATGGACACGGGGCCATGCCCGAGCTTCTGTTCAGCCTATAAATAGGAGTGCTTGGCTCATGTGCAAACCATCCCTTGGCACACCACCTCCTCACACTTCACCCACCACCCACCACCACCATAACACCATCATCCACCACCATCATCCATTGTCCATCATAGAGTGTGTGAGTCATCTCAGGATCAAAGATTGATCGTAAGAGTTCTTGACAATCAAGGCCATGTTTGCCTAAGTCTCTTACATCACTTGGTGAAGACAAAGTGTCTAGTGTAATACTTTTTATTTTTAATCTTTTCGCATTTTTTACTTGGTTATGTATTAATGACTTTAATAACTAGTTTCTTATGTTGAAGGTGATTTTTCCTTATCGTTTGTCCGTGGTGTCTCGGCATTATTTTACTGTCTATATAAAATAAAAGATTTTCACCATTCATATCTCCACGGTCTATATGGAGGTATGTTGGCTACCTGGTCGGGGGTTAAGGGAACGGTTTGGTAAGAGTCTTGCCTTGTTCAGTGTATAGATCCTGCAAGGACCTAGGTCAAATTTAGTAGGACCTCCTTCAATACTTAACGGTATTGGATGGCGGGGGTCCAAACTCTTTGACCCCCTCATATGTAAGCTACTATTAATACTTTAACCCGGCTACTTAGGACTGTATCCCTGCTGACTCAGACTACTTAGCCTAGGGTAACGTCACCTTCAAAAGAGGGGCCTACCATAATATGCATTAATAACTTAATTAATTATCTTTCAATAATCCGACCCTTTAGGATTGTATCCTTGATGACTCAAACTACTGGGTTGAGGGTAACGTCACCTACAAAAGAGGGGCCTACTACAATAACTAAGATAATCTTTTAAAAAGTGCAAAAGTGCGGAAATAATCAAAGGTTACACTATACACGAGTCGGAGCCAAGTGATTCATCTTGTCTATCTGTTTTTACTTTTATTTTATTTTCAGCATTTTAGTTAGTTTTTATTTTTCTAGTTTAAAACCTTTTTCTAACTTTTTGATTTGATTAGACGTTGAGGATAAACCGGTACTAAAAGCTCTTGTGTCCTTGGACGATCTCGGTATCTTACCAACACTATACTACGCTCACGATGGGTGCACTTGCCCATATGTGTGTTTAGTGTTAGTAAATATCGTGTTTTATAAATTTAAAACTTGGCTAAAAAAAGTGTAAAAGGGCTTAAAATAAACATTAAAACCACAACACACTTCTCGCACATCAACAACGCTTAAGACCATTAATCCTCGTAGTAGGACCGAGGGACATGAGTGATAGATCTATTTGGGTGTAGCGAGGCTCACCCATGTGGACTGGGATTTGGCCCATGAGGTGACTATGCCTTACAGCCGGAGGCCCGGTACAAAATCTGCTAGGATTGAGCCTTCCTGCATCACGTCACACATATTAATGGCCTTGCAAACCATTAATCGATCTGTTCTCCTTGTTTGCTTTCATACCGGGTTTACAAAACATACATACTTACAATGATTACAAAGGTTTATTCATGTACACATACTAAACACATGAATTCGCTCAACTTTGTTGATGTTTTCAAACTACATGTATTTCAGGAAACTAAATGTGCATCTGGCGGGCGTTTGGAAGTTTCAAGTGATGTTGAAATAAAAGATGTCATCTGGTGTCTAAGGGTTTGGATTGTGTATCTTATCCTGGATAAGATACATAGTTCAAAACCTAGTCTTTCTTAGTGTCTTTTGTCGAGTCCTTATGGAACTCTAAACAATTTGAATGGTTTGTAACAAGGATTTGAAGTCTGTGTTGGGATTTGAACAATGTTGATGTAATGTTTTAAAACTATCTATGGATGAACATCTTAGTTTTATCATATAGTTGTTTGTTATGGTTGAATGCAATGATATTAAGCAAGTCACACATAATCACGCTTCCGCAAAAGTCAGGGTGTGACATGACGTGGAGCGGGTGATAATTGTATCCTCTCAGCAAGGATACATGAAAGACACTATGAACATACGAGAGTTGAGGCGGTAATGCTGAAAAATACGAAATCTCTCCAACTCTCTCTAGAATTTCGAACGGACCGATAAAACAAGGGCTAAGCTTTCCCTTAATACCAAATCTACGGATACCACAACACAGTGATACTTTTAGAAATACATGGTCACTAACATTGAATTCGAGTGCCCGTCGATGTTGATCTGCATAGCTCTTTTGTCGACTCTTAGCTTCTTTTAGTTTCTCGCGTGCGATGGTGACTTTCTCATTAGTAATCTGGACCAACTCGGGTCCTTCAATGATCTTTTCTCCAACTTCTTCCCAGCATATAGGTGCTCGACATTTCCGATCATACAAGAGTTCAAAAGGTGCCATACCAATACTTGCTTGCCAACTATTGTTGTAGGAAAACTCAACAAGACACAAATATTCATCCCAATTTCCAGTCCATTCAAGTGCACAAGCACGGAGCATGTCTTCCAAAGTCTGGATCGTGCGTTCTGATTGTCCATCTGTCTGCGGGTGGAAAGCGGTACTAAACGTTAATCGCGTTCCCCAAGCTGCTTGGAAGCCTTTCCAAAATTGGGAAGTAAATCTTGGATCTCTTGTCACGGCCCCCGACCCGGTTTGACCCGTTTCAGGAGCCGCGGGACAGAAATCCCGTGGTATCTATTTAAGTGACAGCGGAAGTCTTTTTAAAACAGGATCGTTTAATATTTAAAACTGCTCGTTTATATATATAATATAGGAATAAATCCTATAATTTACAATATAGTGATTTCTCCGGGAAATCTTTATTTTTCAAATCATGTTTCTTTATTTATTTACATTGAGTCACTTTTCTAAACTTGTAGTGCTACACGGCACTTTTCCTTTGCTCACAACAGATCACATGAAACATGTTTGAAAAAGGTTTTGTCAGCAGGGAAATACTGAGTGAATCATTCATTTTACTAAAACGACTCGTTTGTTATAATTTACAGTATTAAGAGAGATTACAATGTTTATTTCAACCAAATACCCACAGTACTTGTCATCGACTCGTTTCGGTGACTGTGGTCATATTACTATTGTGTCCGTTCACCCAATAGTAACGAGTATCATTAATTAGGTTCGCCCACCTAAATTGATAAAAACAGTAATATTGTGCACAATACCCCACATACCGGCTGTAATTTGGTGACTACATATACTTAATCACTGTAATTATAATCTTGAAAATAAACATACTTTTTGTAAACAGATTTGATAAAAAAAAGAATGACTCACATTGTAGATTTAACGAGCAGAATATAAGCCTACTGATTAGCCTGGATTAACCTAATTTAAATAACAATGCACACACAACAGGTTAGTAACTAATACAGCAGTTACGATAATTCACGAGATTAAACCCTCACAACGAGTTATTAGTGCAATACTTAACAATTCTTCGGATTCACAACGAATGACAGAGCATAGTCCGAATTCGAACAGCACTCAAACATTCAAGTCGAAATCACGATGAATTATCAGAGTATACTCTCAATTTGAGCGGCACTTAAACAATCGTTGGATAGCTATAATCGATCGGACGTTGAATCGTATCAGCGATCGAGTTATTACCCTGATTGCGGCAGCACTTCGTGATCAGTGTGTGTTTTTGAGAATAAACAGACGATAACTCGTTCTACGTAACTCGAATTTACGTCGTTCAAAAGACAGAATTCAAGTTCCAAGACGCTCTATTTATAGGTAGATTTGAGGTATGTCGCGGCCCGCGTGAGGAATAAGCTTAACCTTACGCGGCCCGCGTAAGGTTTTGTTTTATGTGTAGGGTTGCCACGATTGGGACTAGCCTTGCTGAGTTGCCAGTTTTCGTTATTTCAACTTCCTTCGCACGCAAATTAGATAATCGTCAACTAGGGTATTACCCCCCTGAGTTTTAGGGGCCCTAATCCTGATTCTGAAAATTCTGAAAAAATTAGGGTTTGTGTAGAATCATTTGGGTCTCTCAATTAGGGTTTCCTATTAGTTAAATTAATTAATTAAATATGACTTTTGATACGAGTTGTTACATTCTACCCACCTTAATAAAAATCTCGTCCTCGAGATTTACTGGAATAAATAGGGATATTTTCGCTTCATCTCTGATTCTAGTTCCCAAGTATAGTCAGCTCCTCTCTTTGAATCCCATTTGACTTTGACTAAAACTAGTCGTTTGTGCTTGAGAAACTTTACTTTTCTATCTTCTATCTGAAGAGGTTTCTCAACAAATTTTAACTTTTCGTTTACCTCTATATCTTGGAGAGGTACTACCAAAGATTCGTCTGCTAGACATTTCTTCAGATTGGATACATGAAATACATCATGGACTCCAGCTAATTCTTCTGGTAGTTGTAAATGATAAGCAACTGGTCCTATACGTTGGATCACTGGAAATGGTCCTACGTATCTTGGACTTAGCTTTCCTTTCTTACCAAATCGGACTACTCCTTTCCAAGGAGAAACTTTTAACATTACTTTGTCTCCAATTTGGAATTCTAATGGCTTGCATCTATTATCTGCATAACTTTTCTGGCGATCTCGAGCTGTCTTCAGTCTTTCCTTGATTTGAGTAATCTTATCAGTTGTTTCTTGTACTATTTCAGGACCTGATAATTGACTATCTCCTATTTCTGCCCAACAAACTGGAGTTCTGCATTTTCTTCCATACAATGCCTCGAATGGGGCAGCTTCAATGCTTGAATGATAACTATTGTTATAGGAGAATTCAATTAATGGTAAGTGATCATCCCAATTTCCACCAAAATCTATTACACATGCTCGGAGCATGTCTTCTAGAGTTTGAATCGTTCTTTCACTTTGCCCGTCAGTTTGAGGATGATATGCAGTACTCAGATTTAGTCGAGTTCCCATAGCTTGCTGAAAACTTTTCCAGAAATGAGAAGTGAAACGACTATCTCTATCTGATACAATGGAGAGTGGGACTCCATGTAAAGATACCACTTCGTCTACGTACAACTTGGCTAACCTTTCCATACTAAAGGTTTCTTTCATAGGTAGAAAGTGAGCTGATTTGGTTAATCGATCCAGAATTACCCAAATCGCATCATTACCTTTTCTTGTTTTGGGTAACTTAGTAACAAAATCCATTGTTATAAGTTCCCACTTCCATACAGGCATCTCTAATTGTTGTAGTAGACCTGAAGGTTTCTGGTGTTCTGCCTTAACTTGTGAACAAGTAAGACACTTAGAAACATATCTTGCTATATCCTTCTTCATTCCTATCCACCAGAAGTTTTTTCTTAAATCTTGGTACATTTTATTGTTTCCTGGATGCATAGTATACCTAGATTTATGAGCTTCTTCTAAAATCTTAGGTCTTAAGTCTCCTTGCTTAGGTACCCAAATTCTACTTTTGTGGAATCTCCAAATTCCATCTGCTCCTTGTTCTAAATCTTTTATTCTTCCCTTCATTCCTTCCGTATCATCTTGAATTGCAACTTCTTGAACATTCTTTATTTGTTCCATTAAATCTAATTGTAGATTTAATCTGAGAGCACGAACCCGTCTTTGGTTCTCATGATACTTACGACTTAAGGCATCTGCAACTACATTTGCCTTTCCTTCATGATATTGGATATCACAGTCGTAGTCACTTAAGATTTCCATCCATCTCCTTTGCCTCATATTTAACTCTTTTTGCGCAAATATATATCTTAGACTTTTATGGTCAGTATAGACAGTAAATTTACTTCCGTAAAGATAATGTCTCCAAATCTTAAGGGCAAAAATTACGGCTCCTAATTCTAAATCATGAGTCGTATAATTTTCTTCATGCTTTTTCAATTGTCTTGAGGCATATGCAATTACCTTTTTGCGTTGCATTAACACGCATCCAAAACCTAATTTTGAAGCATCACAATATACCTCAAAATCTCCAGTTCCTTCTGGTAAGGCTAAGATTGGAGCATTGGTTAATTTCTGTTTCAAGATCCTAAAGGCTTCTTCTTGTTTAGGTCCCCATTCAAACTTAACGGCTTTACAGGTTAGCTTAGTTAATGGTACAGCTATCTTGGAAAAATCCTTAATAAACCGTCTATAATATCCAGCTAAACCTATAAAACTTCTTATTTCCATTGCAGTTTGCGGAACCTTCCAATTAGTAATTGCTTCTATTTTAGCAGGATCTACGTGAATTCCTTCGTGATTCACCATATGACCTAAAAATTGCACCTCTTGTAACCAAAATTCACATTTTGAGAATTTGGCATAAAGCTTTTCTTTTCTTAACAAAGTTAAGAGTGCATGTAAGTGCTGACAATGTTCGTCTTGACTTTTGGAATAAATAAGTATATCGTCGATGAATACGATTACAAATTTATCCAAGTATGGTTTACAGATTCGATTCATCATGTCCATAAATGCTGCAGGTGCATTTGTTAATCCAAAGGGCATGACTGTAAACTCATAATGACCATACCTAGTTCTGAAAGCAGTTTTAGGTATGTCTTCTTCTTGTACCTTCAATTGATGATATCCGGAACGTAAATCAATTTTAGAAAAATATCTAGCTCCTTGAAGTTGATCAAATAGATCATCAATCCTAGGTAATGGGTATCGATTCTTAATTGTAACCTTATTCAATTCTCTATAATCGATACACATTCTCATTGATCCATCTTTCTTTTTCACAAACAACACTGGTGCTCCCCAAGGGGATGAACTAGGTTGTATAAATCCTTTGCTTAATAATTCCTCTAACTGCTTTTTCAATTCTAGCATTTCGGTGGGTGCTAATCGATAAGGTGCCTTAGCTATTGGTGTAGTACCCGGAATTAGATGAATCCTAAATTCTACTTCCCTATCTGGTGGTAATCCTGGTAATTCTTCTGGAAATACATCTGGATATTCTGAGACTACTGGTATTTCCTTAATATCTTTACCCTTAGTGCTAATGATTGCTGAAATCATATACACTATTTCTTTCTTTCGTTCATAACTAGCAACTTTCATTACTGATATGAACTTCATGGGTTTACGTGGTTTATCTCCTGTAATTGTGATTATTTCCCCAGTAGGTGCCTGAATTTCTATAGAGTTTTTATCACAAAAGATTCGAGCATGGTTGGCTACTAACCAATCCATTCCTAACACAACATCAAATTCGGCTAATTTCATAGGTAACAGGTTTGCAAAAAACTTATGGCCTAACAGTTCTATCTTTCCTTCTTGCAAAACCTTATTTATTTTAACAGAATTCCCGTCTGCCGTTTCGACTGTAAAAATTTGCCTAAGGGTTATTAAGGGTAACTTAAGGGCTTGGCAAAATGAAGTATTGATAAAACTTTGGTTTGCACCAGAGTCAAATAATACTTTTGCATATACGTTGTGAACTAGGAACGTACCAGCTATCACATCTGGAATGAGTTCTGCTTCTTGAGTAGTTAACTGAAAGGCTCGGACATTCTTCTTTGTAGCTCCGTCAGCTGGTTTAGCTTTGTTATCTGCTGGTTTGGCTAATTTAGGACATTCTGTTTTGAAATGTCCTACTTCTCCACAATTATAACAGATTGTGGATTTCTTCATGCAGTTTTCTTCACGATGTCCTACCATTTTACAAAAATTGCAAGTTACACCACATCTTCCAAAATGTTTCTTTTTGCAATTTCTGCAGAACGGAGGAGTTGAAGATTGCCCTGTTCCTTTTCTCTTGAAGTTATTATTATTACCCGTACGAAATCCCTGGGTAATCTTCTGAGCCAGTTCCTTCTTTCTGTTTTCATCTTGCGTGCGTACCAGTTCGTCGGTTAAGGTATTAGCTAATTCCACAGCATCGTCAATCGTACGAGGGCTCGCAGCTTTAACGATGTTGCGGATTTCACTAATCAGTCCCCAAATATAGCGAGAAATGAGCACCGGTTCTGGCGAAGCCAGTGTTGGTACTACTCTAGCATATTCAAAGAATGTTGAAGTATAACTACGACACTCCACGCCTACCATACGATGATTTAGGAACTTATTCGCCATTTGTTCCTTTTCATATTCAGGACAATATTTTCTGTCTACCAGATTTTTAAATTCTTCCCAGTTCATGGCATAAGCCATCCTTCTTCCTTTAGCCTGTAGCACCGTGTTCCACCATTCTAGCGCCCCTTCTTTAAAAAGGTTTGATGCATACATGACCTGATCTTCTTCGGAACACTTACTTATTGCAATTACTGCTTCAGTTTTCTCTAACCAACGCAGTACTGCAGTTGCTCCTTCATTGCCTGCAAATTCAGCAGGTTTGCAAGCAATAAATTCTTTGAAAGTGCAACCAGGCGTTGCAGCTTTCATTTTCTTGGGAGGTGGAGCCTGTCCTGGATTATTATCATCATGATTACCGCCTCCATTTACACTATGACTAAAATTGTCTTCCTGAGTACGTTTACTAGGAATGATCTGTTGAGGTTCTATTGGATTTTTAACAGCAGCAACAAATGCTGGAATAGCATTGGCTATTCCTTGAGCGACGATATTTTCTATATCTTGTCTAGTCATATATTGATCCTCTGGTTGTTGCTCAGATTGATTAACCTCATTAACTGGTTCATTATTAGCGTTTTCCATCTGATAATTATTATAAATATAACTATTAGTATCAAATGATAAATAAAACAATTACACAGAAGCACTTAAAATCTGGTAACACAGATATATATCCAAAATTGTCGATGTTTCGACTTCTATTTTGCTTTATATAGGCATCCATACACACTATTTATCTTACAATGTTTTATTTCCCATTTTACAGAGTTATATATTATTATTATTATACAGGCATTTTTCCCAACCCCACTATTCTTTGGTCAACAGGCAGTTTAGTAGCGACGTTCCCTTTCGTCGTACTTCCAGGTAATCCTTTCTCCAATATCCCTAATCCTATTTCCTGTACTTATCAGTTCTTCACCGTACTGACGGAGTTCGGCTAAGTTTTCGTTGCTCATGGGAGGATTGGGGATAGGTTCTGGATCAAACTGTGGAAGGAAAGAATAAGGACTGTTGACGATATTTTCGAATTGCCAGTCATTTGTCCACCATTCTTCCATTTGACCTAAGGGTCGAGTATGGATTAGTGGATCTGGAATAGCTGGTTCCAGATTAACAGGAAGTTGGGTTTCTAGGTAAGGATATAGATTATTATGGATAGGGCTAATAACATCACAATTTGCCAGTAGACGGTCGATTTCGTCTTGGAATGTGATTTCTTCAGATGGTCTAGAGCTCTCTCCAATTTCTATTCCTTTTTGTTTATAATCTTTCCTGATTTCCATCTCTGCAGTCTTAGAACTCTCTCCGATTTCGATTTCCTTTCCTTTGTTTATAGGGTTTTCTATTTTAGGAAGTTTCCTAGTAGCTGGCTTTCTCCTGCGCACTTTCCTCCATCCTACATATCTTCTTTTCTTTTTAGATTTTGCTTTTTCCAGCGGTGGAGCTTGGAATTCCAGTGGTTCCTCTATATCAGCAATATAACCAGTAAAGTCGTGGGAGACTTCAATTGGTACTGGGTAGAGGTTGAGATTCTGAAATGCTTCCGATATCTCATTCATGCTGGATAGCATATATGCAAAATGCACAAAAATGCTAAGTTAAAACTTTGGAACAAAGTTTAACAAATAAACATTAAAGTTTATTGCATATTAACTTGTACAAAAGACTACAGGAAATTAAACATATTCTAGTTTATTTATTTACTGGAGATTAATTTTCTACTAAACCAGGCTTATTGATAGTTTAAAGGTTTGCATTTTCTGCTACTGTAGCTAGCATATAGAGATTTGCCCATTTTTCATCTAAGGTATCTTCCCAAGGTGACTTATTGCCAAATTCCTGGATTTCCGGATTAAACCTCACTTTCTTGACTTGTGGTTTCTTTATTTTCTCTTGTCCCTTCCTAAGAATCGAATTTCTTTTATCTTGGGAGAGAGGATTTTCATAATTTGCCTTACGGACAAAAATCCCTTCTTCTAAATCTGCTGCGTTTTTAGAGGAAGAGGTTCCTTTTTCTGTGGAAGCAGTATCTAATTTGTGGTAGATAGCAGAAATCTTTTTCTTACCCATACTGTAACTCAACAATTAATCAGTTAATAAAACATATTTTCACAGAATGGCAATTAAATTTTCCTAAATATTTTTCAATTATTTTAATAGGCTAAAATCAATAGTAAGCTTAAATCAGTGTCTCTGATACCACCTTTTTCTGTCACGGCCCCCGACCCGGTTTGACCCGTTTCAGGAGCCGCGGGACAGAAATCCCGTGGTATCTATTTAAGTGACAGCGGAAGTCTTTTTAAAACAGGATCGTTTAATATTTAAAACTGCTCGTTTATATATATAATATAGGAATAAATCCCATAATTTACAATATAGTGATTTCTCCGGGAAATCTTTATTTTTCAAATCATGTTTCTTTATTTATTTACATTGAGCCACTTTTCTAAACTTGTAGTGCTACACGGCACTTTTCCTTTGCTCACAACAGATCACCTAAAACATGTTTGAAAAAGGTTTTGTCAGCAGGGAAATACTGAGTGAATCATTCATTTTACTAAAACGACTCGTTTGTTATAATTTACAGTATTAAGAGAGATTACAATGTTTATTTCAACCAAATACCCACAGTACTTGTCATCGACTCGTTTCGGTGACTGTGGTCATATTACTATTGTGTCCGTTCACCCAATAGTAACGAGTATCATTAATTAGGTTCGCCCACCTAAATTGATAAAAACAGTAATATTGTGCACAATACCCCACATACCGGCTGTAATTTGGTGACTACATATACTTAATCACTGTAATTATAATCTTGAAAATAAACATACTTTTTGTAAACAGATTTGATAAAAAAAAGAATGACTCACATTGTAGATTTAACGAGCAGAATATAAGCCTACTGATTAGCCTGGATTAACCTAATTTAAATAACAATGCACACACAACAGGTTAGTAACTAATACAGCAGTTACGACAATTCACGAGATTAAACCCTCACAACGAGTTATTAGTGCAATACTTAACAATTCTTCGGATTCACAACGAATGACAGAGCATAGTCCGAATTTGAACAGCACTCAAACATTCAAGTCGAAATCACGATGAATTATCAGAGTATACTCTCAATTTGAGCGGCACTTAAACAATCGTTGGATAGCTATAATCGATCGGACGTTGAATCGTATCAGCGATCGAGTTATTACCCTGATTGCGGCAGCACTTCGTGATCAGTGTGTGTTTTTAAGAATAAACAGACGATAACTCGTTCTACGTAACTCGAATTTACGTCGTTCAAAAGACAGAATTCAAGTTCCAAGACGCTCTATTTATAGGTAGATTTGAGGTATGTCGCGGCCCGCGTGAGGAATAAGCTTAACCTTACGCGGCCCGCGTAAGGTTTTGTTTTATGTGTAGGGTTGCCACGATTGGGACTAGCCTTGCTGAGTTGCCAGTTTTCGTTATTTCAACTTCCTTCGCACGCAAATTAGATAATCGTCAACTAGGGTATTACCCCCCCTGAGTTTTAGGGGCCCTAATCCTGATTCTGAAAATTCTGAAAAAATTAGGGTTTGTGCAGAATCATTTGGGTCTCTCAATTAGGGTTTCCTATTAGTTAAATTAATTAATTAAATATGACTTTTGATACGAGTTGTTACATCTCTATCCGAAACGATTGAAGACGGTGTGCCGTGGAGTCGAATAATTTCCTGATGGAAAATTTCGGACAACTTGCTGACCGAAAATCCTTCCTGAATCGTTAGGAAGTGAGCTGATTTGGATAATCTATCAACAACCACCCATATGGTATCATTCTTCTTGAACGTCCTTGGCAAACTCGTAATGAAATCCATCGAGATTTCATCCCATTTCCATACGGGGATATCCAATGGCTGCAACAAACCACTTGCTCGTTAGTGCTCGATTTTCACTTGCTGGCAAGTGAGACACCTACTTACATATCGGGCAATATCTTCCTTCATGCCATTCCACCAAAAGTTCTGAGGTAAGTCTCGATACATCTTCGTAGATCCAGGGTGAATGGAAAATGGTGAGTTGTGAGCCTCGGCTAACAATGACTCGCGGAGGGCAGAATCATTGGGTACACATAGCCTTTTGCCACACCATATTACACCATGTTCATCTATGCGGAATTCTAATTGTTTACCCACCTCAATTTTTTGCACAACAGCCCAAAGTTCTCCATCATGTTTCTATGCTTCCTTAATCCGTGATATGAGGTCAAGTTCTATGTGCATTCTCGCAAGGTAACCATCTGACTTGCCAATGTGAATCCCGATATCCATCTTATCGAGGTCTGAGATAATGCAAGGTTGAATATGAAGGTAAGATACTGTTCCGAAATTCTTCTGACTCAAAGCATCAGCTACGACATTAGCCTTGCCAGGGTGATACTGAATATTAGCATCATAATCCTTCAAAAGTTCCAACCACCTCCTTTGCCTCATATTTAACTCCTTTTAAGTAAATATATACTTGAGGCTTTTGTGGTCAGTGAAGATGTCGCAAGTCTCGCCAGACAGATAGTGTCGCCATATCTTCAATGCAAAGACAACTGCAGCTAGTTCCAAGTCATGCGTCGGGTAATTGACTTCATAGGGCTTCAACTGACGTGAGGCATAAGCAATAGCCTTCCCATGTTGCATTAACATGCAACCTAAGCCTTTCTTCGAAGCATCACTATAGATCTGATAATCGCCTAATCCAGAAGGGAGAGTGAGTATCGGAGCAGATACGAGGCGTTTCTTTAATTCTTCAAAGCTCTTATCGCGTTCCACGTTCCATGAGAACTTAACTCCCTTCCTCAAAAGTTGTGTGAGGGGTAAGGCAATGGTGGAGAATCCTTTAACAAACCTTCGGTAGTAGCCGGCTAGTCCCAAGAAACTTCGTACTTCTGTAGCAGAAGTGGGTCTAGGCCAGTTCGTAATAGCCTCAATCTTGGCGGGATCCATCTTGATTCCATCTGCCAACACAATATGGCCCAAGAATGCTACTTGGTTGAGCCAAAACTCACATTTCGAAAACTTTGCGTATAGCTTCTTCTGTCGCAGTGTTCCCAGCACTGCATGCAGATGTCCTTCATGTTCCTCTTGGCTCTTAGAATACTCTAAGATGTCGTCGATAAAGACTATGACGAATTTGTCCAAGAAATCATGGAATACTCGATTCATCAAGTCCATGAAGACAGAAGGTGCATTGGTTAGCCCAAAAGGCATAACCAAAAACTCGTAGTGACCATAGCGAGTCCGAAAGGCAATCTTAGGAACATCCTCTTCCGTGATCTTCAGTTGATGATAACCAGACCTTAGATCGATCTTTGAGAAGAACTTAGCACCCTGAAGTTGGTCAAAGAGGTCATCAATGCGGGGAAGAGGATACCGATTGCGAATGCTAATCTTATTTAGCTCCCGGTAGGCGATATACAACCGCATACTACCGTCCTTCTTCTTGACGAAAAAGACCAGTGCTCCCCAAGGTGAAACACTTGGCCTTATAAATCCCAAATCTAACAATTCTTGCATTGCTCCTTTAACTCCTTCAGTTCCAATGGAGCCATACGATACGGTGCTTTAGAGATAGGTTCAGCACCAGGGGTCAAGTCGATAGCGAACTCTATTTCACGGTCAGGTGGTAGTCCCGGTCAGGTGGCTATCGATGCCATTTCTAATAATAGAGGTATCTTTAATCGAAGCTAAGAATCCAAGACAACCGTGCAAGATTAACTTATGAGCTTTGAGCACATAAATAATCTTAAGAGGTTTATGGGGTTGAACCCCCTTAAAAATAAGATCAGGAAGACAAAGACTGCCAAATATTACATGTTTAGAATAACAATCTATAGACACACGGTGGTAAGTTAAGCAATCCATCCCAAGGATCACATCAAAGTCACACATATGCATCGGAAAAAGATCCGCGTTGTACATAGTAGATTCTATACGGATAGGACAATCTTTATAAACATGAGTGATTAGGACAGAGTTCTCCATAGGAGTAGAAATAGACAAAGCGTGTTCTAATGGTTTCGGTGCGATCTTAAGGTATCTAGTGAACGAGTTAGAAACTACGGAATGTGTCGCTCCCGTATCGAATAACACATAGATACTACGATCACCAAGCTGAAGGGTTCCAGACACAGTACCTGAGGTGTTAGCAGAATCTGTAGCAGAAAGTGCAAACACTCTTCCCCTAGTGTTTGGTGGTGCTACATTCCCTCCAGTTATCCTCTTAGTATCTGGCTTGGTACAGTCTTTAATCATGTGTCCAGTCTCGCCCCATCTGAAATATGTTCCCGCAGTCCTACGACATATACCATGATGT
This sequence comes from Helianthus tuberosus, assembly GCA_030545235.1. Taxonomy (NCBI): domain Eukaryota; kingdom Viridiplantae; phylum Streptophyta; class Magnoliopsida; order Asterales; family Asteraceae; genus Helianthus; species Helianthus tuberosus. The sequence continues at coordinate 116,089,595 of CM060397.1, read as the reverse complement.
TTCTTGCCACAAGTATTGCATAAAGGTCTCGTGGTCTGATTCTGGTTCATCAATTGAGCCTTGTTAAGTCCTCCATTTGGTTGTGGCTGATTCTGGACAAGTGTTTGATTGAGGGTTCTTGGCTTCCAAAGACTTGTCTGATTTCCAGGGTTTCGATTCGCTTGAACTCTACGGTCCTGATGGTTTGCAGCAGTGGATGACTAGCCCCTAACCTGTTTGGAAATTCCATCCTTGTCTCTCTTTAATTTTCCCCAGTCTGAGATAAGAATTCCTTTCTCTCGAACTCGAAAGTCTTAATTGCATCTGCCACCTCAGTGATGTCCTTAAACTTCATGAACATGATCGTTTTCCGAATTCGATCATTAACTGCCCATTTACACTTCTCAGCTTGAGCTGTGGCAGATCCTGCTGCTTCTCCCACAATATTGGGCAACCTTGAGAATCGGGTAAAAACTCCAAAGCAGGCTCGTCGATCCCTTGTCGGATAACAGCATACTCCCTGATGTGAGCTTCTCTGTCAGCAGTCGAGAAATACCTTTCATAAAAGATGGTATGAAATTCAGCCCACGAAAGAGTGGCGACGTAAGCATCTCCTCCTTTGACTTGTTTGTATCCTTCCCACCAAGTCTGTGCATCGTCTTCCAGCTTGAAGGTGGCCAACCTGACCTTGTACTGATCTGCAACTCCTAGTACTTCAAAGATCTTCTCTATATGAGCTATCCAGTTTCGTGCATCGATCGGAGTAGAAGCGTGGCTGAAAGATTTTGGGTGTTGCCTTTGGAAATGATGGAGCCACACATGGATGCCTTCAGAAGTGTTGTTGGTGGTATTTTCACCAACGACGACTCCAGAATTAGGGTTAGCGCGTCCTTGATTTTGTTGCATAAAAACCTCTACGGTTTGAGCAACGAGGTTCGGAAGTAGTCCGAAAAATGCTTGGTTGATAGCAGAAACCATGTTTGGGTCAGGTGGAGTTTCATTTGAGTCAGTGTCGTTAGGCTGACGGTTAGTCGTGTGGGCATTCCTACGAGTTAGAATATGAAAGCGGTGACGTGTAACTGGGAACATTTACCAAAATTTTTATCCTAGACGTCTACCCCAACCTCACAGGCCTAATTACTAATGTTTAATTTTTCTACAGGAAAGAGCCTTTGCTTTGATACCATAGCTGTAACACCCCAACCCGGATGGGTTGACATGTCACTATAACAGTGGATCAGAACAGAAATAATAATTCCATTAATTAAAGTTAGGCTTACATTTCAAAATATGGTTCATAGCCCTAAGGCCCAAAATACCTATTTATTTTATAAAAGTGACAAACATCTTCGAATAGCATCCTAGGGTTTATTCTTCACTCTTCACCCCGCCCAAAGTAACCTGTGAACCTGTAGTGAAATGAAATATACGGAATGAGCCAAATGCCCAGTACGGAATAACAGGCTCAAATAGCAAAAAAATAACCGACTGAAATGATATCACTGACAAAACATAACATATAACTGAACTGAATCATATCATAAGGATGTACCCAAAAGCTAAACAGAGGTGACAGCCACAAAGTCTGTCACATGAGATGGAGCGGGTTGGCTTACCCGACATCCATCTCCAGAAACATACCTAGGATATATCCATACGCCACCTAGTCGCTATGTACCACATTTATACCTAGGGACGCCGTGAACTGATAACTCCGTCATGGGAGAAGCCGAAGAGCTTAGGGTAGCAGATCTCAGATAATCAGAAATAATTATAACATTAACAGATATATATAAGCATCGGAACATGCGATAATGAGCACAATATAATCATAAACTTATCGCATGTTGTCAAGCTGAATAATAATTTTAATCGGAGTAAGAAATGAACAAACGGTCAATTGAATCGATGATCAAAGACATGGGAGTTTTCAAGATAAATATATATATATATGTACATACATATATTATAAATAAGGGTTTATAGTAAACGAAACAGATAACGAAGGGAGAGGGTTAAGGATCCGTGCCTTGTTTCTTGATTGTTGTCTTAAAATATATAAACTTGTCAAGCGTATTCGTATAAACCTACATCGTGTCCATATATTTTATAAGGTTGTGCCCATACATAAAAAGTATATATGCAATTTGTTTGTTGAATTCATGTCTAGTTTAAAACCTCAAGTTTGTCTTAAGTAATCATGAATTAGTTTTGCTTAGAATAAAGAATAATGTTTAAATAAAATAGAAGTTAATTAAAAATCAATGTTAGTTGCAAGATTTGAACTTGTGACTTAAAGGTTGTAATTAAAAGGTTTTAACCAATGAGCCACTTAATCCTTTATATTTGTCTTGTAAATCTAATTATTTAAATAAGAAATCTGATGTTAATGATTATAAAATCTTATATAAATATTGTCATCAACAAGGTTTGAACTCCAGACCTCTAAGTTTCTATGTCCTAAGGCTTAACCATTTGGATTACACCACTTTCTGATGAATACTTTGAAATCTGATGGGTTTAACTAGAATTCTGATGGGTTTAAATATAATTCTGGTGTATTAAAAAGAATGTCTCTTGCAAGATTCGAACTCAAGACCTCTAGGTTATAAGTTAGTGATGTGACAACTCGAGTTTCCAAGATTCCATCTTCGCACTTTTGCACGTTAATTGTTTAGATTGTTGTTGACACGACTTGTTTGTTTCACAACTGTGCATGTTGTAATACGTTATACCGTAATGTGATTGTTATGTTATATGTGGTGTGTATAAGTGTTGTTAGTGATGTGCTGTTTAGGTGTGAATGATTATTAAAATGGAACCCCCATCCGAAAACACCCATGATGAAAACACTTTAAGTGTTTTCGTCCACTGTTTAATATCGAAAACAACTCATGGGCTTCGGCCCAGTAGTGATTGAATATAGGATCTGTTTAATATGTGCACACGAATTCGATAACTGGCAAACCCTAAACACCCTCTTCCATTCCTTGAAGTCGATGGCAGCCTTACCATTTGAGATTCTGATTTCTTTTACCTTGAAGTTTGTCTCATGTGTCTAGCAATAAAGAATATTCGGACTTGACTGATTGCTTGTGAACACATAACTTAGCATACCGAGCAAACCAAGGTGAGTTCACGCTCTTACCAAGGCATGGGATTCCCGGGGTAGGGAATGGGTTTTGAATAATGGGATTGAACAATTACTTATACTTACACTGCTACTAGACTTTCTACCATCGTCCTCAGGATAAGCAGGACACTTACGTAAAACCTACGTAAACTTGTACTTACCACTGTCCTCAGGTTACGAAGGGCACTTACGTAAAACCTACGTAAACTCATACATACTACTGTCTTCGGGTTAAGAAGGACACTTACGTAAAACCTACGTAAACCCCCGCGTACCACTGTCCTCGGGTTGAGAAGCGCACTTACGTAAAGCCTACGTAAACCTCGTACGCAATCCTGTTCTCGGGTCAAGAAGAACACTTATGGTACAACTAGTCTAGTAGATACAAACATGGGAAGCCCCCACTAATAGTAGATACAAACATGGGAAGCCCCCACTAATAGTACATACAACATGGGAAGCCCCCACTAATAGTATATACAACATGGGAAGCCCCCACTAATAGTACATACAACATGGGAAGCCCCCATCAACTGAACAGACAAACGGTTTAGTTAATAACGCATTGCTATACAACGAACTTACTTACTGTGAACTCGCTCAACTAGTTGTTGACTTCCTGTTACATGCCTTGCAGGACCATAGGTACTCTTGGAGCTTGCACGGGAGGCGCGGTCGTTGTGGGCACGGATTGTGGGTGTTTTGATGGAAAACTTTATGACTCTTTAAACTTAACACTTGTGTTGGATTTTCATACTATGCTTCCGCTACCTATACTATGTTTTGATTGAACACCAATTGTATTGTGACGGATTACATTTACTTTTACTTATTACTTATATGTTCAATATGATTGGTGGCTTGATCCTGGTCATGTCACGCCTCCAAGCGGTGATACTCCGCGTGTGGATTTTGGGGGTGTGACAGATTGGTATCAGAGCCATTGGTTATAGTGAACTTGGTTTTAATAAGGGAAAAAGTTTTTGTTAAAACCAGACTATAACCTGTACAGTGCTCAACGATCCACAACGACGCCTCGCTCCACGTGCAAGACTCAACATTCTAGGTAATATGGTATATGTTTTATTGCCTACTTGCTAGAATTACATAGAACTTTGCTCATGGTATGCTTAGACAGACATAACCCCTATTGCTTGAGAATACTTGTGTGCTCACTCTCTTCTGTCATCGCACTATTCACGAACCTCTCTCACTCATGTTCTCCTTGATATCAAGATCATGAGTGGACGCGTTAACCTAACTCAAGCCCAGTTGGCGGCTTCGATCACTGAACAAGTTACTGCAGCACTCGCAGCTGCCCAGGCAGGAGGTGTAACCTGCCATCACCACTTACTCTAGGATCTTTAGATCCTACACTCGTAAACCAACACTCGTGCTCAAGTATGTTTACTCTTACGCACACGACAGGTCAACACGCTCAGCCACCTGTGTGCACGTTCCAAACTTTCATGGACTGTCGTTCTAGTACTTTCAGTGGCACTGAATGGGGGTCGTCGGACTCCTCCACTGGTTCGAGAAGCTCGAATCGGTCTTCGAAATGTGTGAATGCCCAGAGGCTCGTAGGGTGAAGTACGCCACTGGTACTCTCGAAGGCACTGCGCTAACTTGGTGGAACGCGCAAGTTTAGATGCTGGGGCTGGCGGCTACTAATGCCACCCCATGGAATGATTTTAAGGAACTGATCAAACGTGAATACTGTAGTCGTGATGACATCCACAAGCTGGAAGTGGAGTTCTTTAACCTGAAGATGACGGGGTCAGAGATAGAAGCGTACACGAAACGATCCAACGAACTGGCAGTGTTATGTCCAACTATGGTGGATCCTCCCATCAAGCGCATTGAGCTGTACCTCAAAGGCTTAGTACCAGAGATTCAAAGCCATGTGACTGCTGCTAACCTTGCTACTATCTAGGATGTTACTCGTCTTGCTCATCGTCTCACGGACCAGGCAGTGGAACAGAACAAACTGCCTAAGCATATAGGTGCTACTACTACTACTACTACTACTACTACTACTACTTCTGCTACACCCAGTGACACAACAAACGAAAGTGGGATGGAACCTCCAGCAAGGGTTCGACTTCAGTTCAGTCCCAGGCAGAGCAGCGAAAGATTGATGACTATCAGAGCCCTGGTCAGCAGTCTTCTAGTAGTCAAAGGCAGGGTGGATATCGAGGAAACCACCCAAAATGCAACAGATGCAACAGACACCACAGTGGTCACATAGTCAAGGGTTGTAACCTCGTCTTAGCTGGTCAGACTTTCTCTATCGATCTCATTCCCATAGCTTTGGGTAGTTTTGACATCGTCATTGGTATGGATTGGTTATCTCAACAACAAGCAGAGATCCTATGCAAAGAAAAGATTGTTCGCAATCCCCATTCTGGCAAAGAACCTCTCGAAATTCAAGACGACAAAAGTGGTGCTGTGGTTGGCATCATCTCCTTCCTGAAGGCTCAGAAGTGTTTACGAAAGGGCCACACTTTTATCTTATCACTCGTTACTGATGCATCAACGAAAGAGAAGAAGATCAAGGATATCCCAGTAGTACGCGATTTTCCTCAGGTGTTTCCTGAAGATTTACCTGGGCTACCGCCTCATCGCCAGGTCGAATTTCAATTCGAGCTAGCTCCTGGAGCAGCACCCATAGCTCGAGCACCTTATCGCTTAGCTCCAACCGAACTGGAAGAACTGTCCAAGCAATTGCAAGAACTCTTGGATAAGGGTTTCATTCGTCCTAGCTCTTCGCCCTGGGGAGCTCCAGTATTATTTGTGAAGAAGAAAGACGGTACCTTCCGCATGTGCATAGATTACCGCGAACTAAACAAGGTGACCGTGAAGAATCGCTATCCTATTCCACGCATCGACGACTTATTCGACCAGTTGCAAGGGTCGAGCTATTACTCGAAGATTGACCTGAGGTCAGGCTATCACCAACTGAGAGTCCGGGATGAGGACGTCTCCAAAACAGCATTCACAACTCGCTAAGGCCATTACGATTTTTTGGTCATGCCATTCGGGCTAACGAACGCACCTGCGGTTTCATGGATCTTATGAACAGGGTGTGCAAACCTTATCTTGACAAGTTTGTCATTGTTTTCATTGATGATATCCTGATCTATTCGAAGAGTCAGGAGGAACACGAGCAGCATTTACGACTTATTTTGGAACTCCTTCGAACGGAACAACTGTACGCCAGGTTTTCAAAATGCGACTTCTGGCTTCGTGAAGTCCACTTCCTAGGCCACGTGGTAAACAAGGATGGGATTCATGTTGATCCGTCCAAGGTAGATTCGATCAAGAACTGGCTTGCACCTCGCACACCAACCGAAATACGCCAATTCTTGGGTTTGGCGGGTTACTACAGAAGGTTCATCAAAGACTTCTCAAAGATTGCACAGCCGCTTACACTACTGACACAGAAAGGTGTTACTTATCGTTGGAGTAATACACAGGAAACAGCTTTTCAGCACTTAAAGGATAGACTCTGCAGCGCACCTATCCTCTCATTGCCTGAAGGCACGGACGATTTTGTAGTCTACTGCGACGCATCCATCCAAGGTCTTGGATGTGTGTTGATGCAACGGGATAAAGTCATTGCTTATGCTTCGCGCCAACTTAAGATTCACGAACGGAATTACACTACACATGATTTAGAGCTAGGAGCTGTTGTTTTTGTGCTCAAGATATGGCGACATTACCTGTACGGTACCAAGTGCACCATCTACACCGATCACAGGAGTCTCGAACATATCTTCAAGCAGAAAGAGTTGAACATGCGACAACGTCGATGGGTCGAACTGTTGAACAATTACGAATGTGCTATAAATTACCATCCGGGTAAAGCCAATGTGGTGGCCGACGCCCTCAGTCGAAAGGACACTACGCCTAAGCACGTACGAGCTTTACAACTCACTATTCAATCTAGTCTTCCTGCACAGATACGAGATGCTCAGGTAGAAGCATTGAAACCAGAAAACGTCAAGGCTGAAGCCCTACGCGGCTCAAGGCAACGGTTAGAATAAAAGGCAGACGGCGCCTACTATGTAACAGGACGCATTTGGGTCCCACTCTATGGCAACTTACGCGAGCTTGTAATGGATGAAGCTCATAAGTCTCGCTACTCAGTACATCCTGGTTCGGATAAGATGTACCACGACTTGAGAACTACATATTGGTGGCCTAGCATGAAAGCTCATATAGCAACTTACGTTAGCAAGTGTTTGACTTGTGCGAGAGTCAAATCAGAATATCAGAAACCATCAGGCCTACTCCAACAACCAGAGATACCACAATGGAAATGGGAGCAAATTTCCATGGATTTCGTTACTAGCCTGCCTAGATCTCAACGTGGTAACGATACTATTTGGGTGATCGTGGATCGACTCACAAAGTTGAAATCACGGACCAGGATGTTAAGGTCCTCAAGCGTACTAGAATTCCTCTCGTTCGAGTTCGTTGGAACTCCCGTCGTGGCCCAGAGTTCACCTGGGAACGCGAAGATCAAATGAAACAAAAGTATCCCCAACTATTCGCAAACAGTACAACCACTACTGAGGCTGAAGCTACGGAATTTCGGGACGAAATTCCAGATCAACGGGGGGAGGATGTGACACCCCAGGAAAACCAGGAAAATCATGCAACTTAACTAGCTTCCTCAGTAACCGCATGCTAAATTTCGGGACGAAATTTCTTTCAAGTTAGGGATAATGTGACAACTCGAGTTTCCAAGATTCCATCTTCGCACTTTTGCACGTTAATTGTTTAGATTGTTGTTGACACGACTTGTTTGTTTTACAACTGTGCACGTTGTAATACGTTATACCGTATTGTGATTGTTATGTTATATGTGGTGTGTATAAGTGTTGTTAGTGATGTGTTGTTTAGGTGTGAATGATTATTAAAATGGAACCCCCATCCGAAAACACCCATGATGAAAACACTTTAAGTGTTTTTGTCCACTGTTTAATATCGAAAACAACTCATGGGCTTCGGCCCAGTAGTGATTGAATATAGGATATGTTTAATATGTGCACACGAATTCGATAACTGGCAAACCCTAAACACCCTCTTCCATTCCTTGAAGTCGACGGCAACCTTACCATTTGAGATTCTGATTTCTTTTCCCTTGAAGTTTGTCTCTTGTGTCTAGCAATAAAGAATATTCGGACTTGACTGATTTCTTGTGAACACATAACTTAGCATACCGAGCAAACCAAGGTGAGTTCACGCTCTTACCAAGGCATGGGATTCCCGGGGTAGGGAATGGGTTTTGAATAATGGGATTGAACAATTACTTGTACTTACACTGCTACTAGACTTTCTACCATCGTCCTCAGGATAAGCAGGACACTTACGTAAAACCTACGTAAACTTGTACTTACCACTGTCCTCAGGTTACGAAGGGCACTTACGTAAAACCTACGTAAACTCATACATACTACTGTCTTCGGGTTAAGAAGGACACTTACGTGAAACCTACGTAAACCCCCGCGTACCACTGTCCTCGGGTTGAGAAGGGCACTTACGTAAAGCCTACGTAAACCTCGTACGCAATCCTGTTCTCGGGCAAGAAGAACACTTATGGTACAACTAGTCTAGTAGATACAAACATGGGAATCCCCCACTAATAGTAGATACAAACATGGGAAGCCCCCACTAATAGTAGATACAAACATGGGAAGCCCCCACTAATAGTACATACAACATGGGAAGCCCCCATCAACTGAACAGACAAACGGTTTAGTTAATAACGCATTGCTATACAACGAACTTACTTACTGTGAACTCGCTCAACTAGTTGTTGACTTCCTGTTACATGCCTTGCAGGACCATAGGTACTCTTGGAGCTTGCACGGGAGGCGCGGTCATTGTGGGCACGGATTGTGGGTGTTTTGATGGAAAACTTTATGACTCTTTAAACTTAACACTTGTGTTGGATTTTCATACTATGCTTCCGCTACCTATACTATGTTTTTGATTGAACACCAATTGTATTGTGACGGATTACATTTACTTTTACTTATTACTTATATGTTCAATATGATTGGTGGCTTGATCCTGGTCATGTCACGCCTCTAAGCGGTGATACTCCACGTGTGGATTTTGGGGGTGTGACAAGTGATGTGCTAAAAAATAGTTTAATAAAAGTAACTAAATTAACCTAATTCTAGACTCTAAGTAATATTCTAGACTCACTAAGACACACTAAACTACTAACCAGCAAGTGTACCGATCGACTCTAGTATAGCTAATGTAAGTCCGGATATCGAACCACGAGACTCTATCGAATTACGCTAATGACTTTATCTAGACTGACTCTGACGTGACACTTAAATAATTTTATGTTTTAGGGGGAGTTCTAAAAATCCTAAGAATTCAATTAAAATAAGTTAACTAACTAAATTAACTAAACGAATTACTTCGGGCTTTGCTCAGACGGTGGAAACACTACCTATACTGGAATCCTGATTACTTTTAGTTAAGATTATATTTGGAAGTTGTCTACTATGGAACCGGGATCGTAAAATTCTCACCTTTCGAGAAATCTAAAGGACTCCTAACCCTTCTCAAGAGCACGCTATGAAACCCTAGAGGTTGTTTAGATTACCGGTTATTAGACTCTTTTGCAAGACACCTAATGGATTTATGAAAGTATCCTACGAGGCTCACTCCCTGTCGAGATCTAAACCAAGGATAGACTTGTTTTCTCAATTAGACTTGCTAGACATTAGCCAATAGGTTTACTCCTAATGAAGCTCCTACCTTTCAGTTTAATGACTTAGACCTAGCAATAACCTCGCACCTTGCAGCTATTGACGATTAGCAGAACACTTGATTTTATGAGATTACCGAATATTACTTCTAAGGTTTGATGGCCACTTAACCCTAAAGATTAAAGATTTATTATGTGATATAGACACTCACCAAAATCTAAAACCTAGCACGACTTTATTATGTGATAAAGATCGTCACCAAGAATCATACGAAGCAATAATCAATATTCAAACAATATCAAGCACGCATATACATCTAACCGATAGAACAAGTCGTTTACAATTCATAAATAATCCATAGTTTTCAGAAATCCATAATATAAATCAAAACTTTAAACAATCATTCATCCAAGTCTAGGAAGTAACAAAGGTTTAGCCAAGAAACATAATCTTAAAGACAATCAAAAAATGTTTAGAACAAGAATTCATTAGAATAAAACAAGAAGATAAGAAAATAAAAGAAACCGAATAGTAAAACCCGGTAGCTCCTTGCTCTCCAAGCTTCCCGCTCGATCCTTCGATTCCGTAGCCTCGATCCTTATAAAATAAGCCTCTAAAATCGTCCCGCGCTCCTGCCTTGCGTCTAGCTGTCCACTGTCTTACTCTTCTTCCCAGCCGTCTTTTGTAGGTCACCTCCCAATATATAATCGATTATGGGTGCCCTCAAAAATATGGGAATTAGGTATATTAGGGTTTTTTAATTCCTTTCATAACAATCCTTTTAATAATTGATAAATGGCTCCAAATATCATGCAATTCACGTAAAAGTTGGGCTGATAACATATGGCCCAAAGTTAACTCTAATTCCTTTTTTTATGTCTTCTCTGGTCCTAGCCGCCCCCTCTTTTATTCTTTTCCTAATATCTCCAATTAGGACAGCCAACAATCATTAAATATAAGTAGTATCCTAGGCGCCCTTTATATTTTTTAAAGAACCTTACATATTTTAATAGATGGAAATGTGCTAATTTACATGTGGTCTCCCAATCCCTACAAATCATCTCTTTGACCCATTTTCCCTTGTCCATTGCCCATGCCTTCTCCCTAGCTTGTTTTGACCATTTTGTCTTATTTCCTTTTTCTTATGTATGCCTATATATAGATAGGTGGTATGTAGCTTTCTCATCATCATTTTTCAATAGTTCTTTTATCATAATAAAACTGTTATGGTATCAGAGCAAACACACGATCCTACATAAAACACCCCCCCCCCTCCAAAAAAAAACTTTGGTGACAAAATGAGTACCGCTAAAGAGGAAGAAATGCCGGTCGTTAACATGGCAGGTAACATCAACCATGAAGGTAAATGGGTTGGAGGTAAGTGGATTGTTGATTCGGGTGCCACCGAAAACATTACTTGTAACGACTCTATGCTCGAGAATAAAACAAAGAAAAACTATGAAGCACCGGTTGTCATACCAAACGGTGATGCCATAGCCGTAAGAGGAAGAGGAGAATTCACATTACCCAATGGCATGAAAATAAAGGATGTTCTCCATGTTCCCGAATTCAAATGCAATCTCCTATCTGTTAGTAAACTGACACGGGACCTTAAATGTGCTATAACCTTTTTTTCCAGATTTTTTATCATGCAGGATTTGAGTACAAGGACGTTGATTGGAGTGGGTGATTGTGAGAACGGTCTATACAAGATGGGGATGACAGGAGAACAAAGAAGGGTGATGGCTACCACGGTTGATACATGGCACAATAGATTGGGTCATGCTTCGAATTCTAAACTTACTCATGTTGATTTTCTTAAAAACGCCCATTTGAACCAAATGTTTTTTTGTGATTCTTGTGTTAAGGCTAAGTTTGCAAGATTACCGTTTCCTATCAGCACTACTAAAACCAATGCTTGCTTTGATCTAATACATTGTGATGTATGGGGGAAGTATCACACACCTTCTCTTTCACGAGCAAGCTATTTTTTGACAATCGTAGACGATTTTAGTAGAGTTGTGTGGGTCTTCTTGCTAAAACACAAGTACGAGGCAAGCACTTGTCTCATCTCTTTCCATAAGATGATACAAGTGCAATTTGAAAAAAAAAATATAAAAAGAATCTGATGTGACAATGGGGGAGAGTTCACATCCACTCACATGCTCAACTTTTATGCAAAGGAAGGAATTGTCTTAGAAACAACGTGTCCACACACACCTCAACAAAATGGCGTGGTGGAACGGAAACATCGACACCTTTTGGAGATGGCTCGGGCCTTAAGATTCGAGTCCAACTTACCAACAAGGTTTTGGGGCGAATGCATTCTTACCGCCACATACATCATAAACCGGTTACCATCGGAGGTTATTGGTAACAAGACTCATTACGAGATTCTATACAATCAAAAACCCGATTACGAACATACGCGAGTTTTAGGTTGTCTAGCATACTATAAGAGCACTGAAACACTTGGTGACAAATTTGTTGAAAGAGGCAAACCGGGTATTTTTGTGGGGTATCCACCGGGCACAAAAGGGTATAAAATTTTTTCGGTCAAACAAAACAAAATAATTATTTCAAGAGATGTCAAATTTGTTGAAAACATTTTCCCTTTAAAAATGCCACTCTTGAAGAAGAAGAAATCTTTTTACCCCTAAAAATGGTGGGATAGTGAACCTGTGAAACAACAAAGGGAACCGGATATTGAGCTAGATCCATCTGGGCCTCTTTTAGACCCAGAAACTGGGCCATCTTTACAACCGCAAAACACCGATGAAACCAATCCCACAAGCCCAACTGATCAACACACCCAAACCGAGCCCACTAATCCCACCGAGGAACAACACAACCCCAATCCTATGGGCCAAGCTGGTACGACCCATGATCAAAGTGTCAATCTAGAAGGCTTGCATGAAGCTTTCGAAACCGTTGAACCACAAAGAGAAAAAAGAAGCAGGTCACGTCCCAAGCATCTCGATGACTATGAAGTCCCTCTCCCCCCATCCATTGACCATGAGCAATCCACCTCCAATCAAGAGTCCTCAATGGTACATCCTCTTGCACATTTCATTTCCTATGATAAGTTTACTAACAATCATAAAGCTTTTTTGGAGGCCATAACTTCCAATCATGAGCCAAAATGTTCCAAAATGGGTCGAGGCCATGAAGAAAGAGGTTCAAGCACTCGAAGAAAAGGAACATGGGTCCTCGAAGAGCTTCCCGAAGGAAAGCGCGCCATCGACTCAAAGTGGGTTTACAAGATAAAATACAAACCCAATGGAGAAATTGAAAGATACAAAGCGTGTCTCGTGGCAAAAGGCTTCACCCAACAGAAGGCATTGATTTTCATGAAACTTTTGCACCAGTAGCCAAACTAGTCACGATCCAAACCTTGTTAGCCGTAGCGGTCAAAAAGGGATGGCACATTCATCAACTTAATGTCAACAACGCCTTCTTACATGGAGATCTTCATGAAGACGTATACATGAAAATCCCACAAGGCTTTGTGAGATAAAATGACCAACGTGTTTGCAAGCTCAAGAAGTCGCTTTATGGTCTTAAACAAGCATCGAGCAATTGGTATCAAAAGTTTACCAAGTCCTTACTTGAAATCGGTTTCCGACAAATGGGGGTGGACCATTCCTTGTTCCTATTGAAGACAGACGAAGTATTCATGGCTGCACTCATTTATGTTGACGATGTCATACTAGTTGGGAATAATATGGAAGAAATGCAAAACGTCAAGACCTTCCTAGACAAACAATTTAGCATCAAAGATCTAAGAGTATTGAAGTTCTTCTTGGGTATCGAGGTAGCTCGCACCAAAGAAGGCCTTGTGCTTAGCCAACGCAAGTACATCTTAGACATCTTGGAGGATACGGGAATGACTGGTTGTCGTCCGAGTCAGTTCCCAATGGAACAAAATTTGAAATTGGATAAATGTGATAAAGAAGCTCAAGTCGATGCAAACCAATACCGACGATTAATTGGAAGACTCCTTTACCTTCAGGTTACTAGACCCGACATTGCATATGTCGTCAATATTTTGAGTCAATTCGTTGGTGACCCAAGAGTTAGTCATTTAGAGGCTGCCAATCGAGTCCTTCGCTACCTTAAAGGCACTCCTGGACAAGGGATTCTTCTACCAAAGCAGGGCGGCACCAACCTCATAACTTACTGTGACTCAGATTGGCTTAGTTGTCCTTTCACACAGAGGTCACGAACTGGGTACTTACTTCTCTTGGGAGGCGCTCCTATGTCCTGGAAATCAAAGAAACAATCGGTGGTTTCTCGATCTTCAGCCGAAGCTAAATATCGGGCCATGGCAGCCGTGGTTAGTGAGATTATATGGATGAGATGGTTTTTAAAGGAACTTAATATCCCTCAAGAACGACCGACACAATTGTTTTGTGACAATCAAGCAGCCAGGCACATTGCAAACAACCCCGTGTTTCATGAACGCACCAAACATGTTGAAATGGATTGTTATTTTGTTCGTGAATGTGTCGAGTTAAAAGAAATTCAAACCATGAAAATAGATACAACAATGCAGCTTGCTGATCTCCTCACTAAACCGTTGGGTACCAACCGCTTCCGCACTTTACTTGGCAAGTTGGGCATTACGGATCTCCACACTCCAACTTGAGGGGGAGTAAAGAACCTTACATATTTTAATAGATGGAAATGTGCTAATTTACATGTGGTCTCCCAATCCCTACAAATCCTCTCTTTGACCCATTTTCCCTTGTCCAATGCCCATGCCTTCTCCCTAGCTTATTTTGACCATTTTGTCTTATTTCCTTTTCTTATGTATGCCTATATGTAGATAGGTGGTATGTAGCTTTCTCATCATCATTTTTCAATAGTTCTTTTACCATAATAAAATTGTTATTTTTGGCAACAACTCTTTTTTGTTTCATGTATATCTCCACTCCTATATGTATGTCCCTTTTCTTTATTATGTTCTGTGTTCGTAATAGTGGGTATATAATGGCAGCCTTCTAACCTATAAAATAGAGATAGTGGTCTCGGCCAACTCACAGAAAATAGCTGTAAATTTCCTTCGGTCAGTGGCACCTCACTCTACTCAACTGGCTGGTTATTTATTTATTACTCGTTTTCGCTCCATTTACACCAGGACCTATCAAAACACAAAATAATATAATATAATATTAAAACTAAATAAAAATAAATAAAACCTATACAATAATTATACACTTTACACGGGACAAATATGTATATTTTACCACACATCAATTAGATCCTTAACCAGTGGACCACTTAGTTATTTATGCTTGATTTACAATTTCTGATGTTTTATATAAGAATTCTGGTGCATTTAACAGAAATTCTGATGTTTTTTATAAAATTCTGATGCTTTATCAGAAATTCTGATGTTTCATCAGAAAATCGGATATTGCATCAGATCTCATCAGAAAATCGGATATTGCATCAGATCTGGTGCATTATATCAGGATCTGGCAAAAATATATGTCTCCATCAGGATTCAAACTTGAGGCCTCTGGGTTGTAAACCAGCTGCTGAACCAACTGGGCTACAGGAGCCCTTGGTAACAAACAGCTTCATTATTTATTTATTTACTCAGTTCACTGGTTTATCTTCTTCTTCATCATCTTTTATAGAAAACTAACATTTACATAATAAATTTCTAGATTCCATTTTCATTATAGATTAACCTTAAAGTATCAAAAATAAGGATTTATTTTATGGTTACCTTGGTCAAAAACGTGTTTCGGTTACGAGAGACGTCGTCGGAAAATACGTAGGTATCGTCGGAATTGGTGTTTCTTCACCGGAAATGGTTTCGGGTGGAACATTTTTCGTGGAAAGCTTCAAGTGGTTAGTAGAGATAGTTAAGTGGTTTAGTAGGCATGGTGGTGAATGAAAAGTGGTATCGGTATGGTATTCGGTTTCGGTTATGGTTACCGGAACCGGGTTTTCTTTCTTAGTTAGAGTTGATGAGAAAATGTGTAGTGTTTGAAGGATGTTGGGGATGCTTGGCAAGAGGATCAAACTCTCTATTTATAGAGGGAAATGGAAGTCCTCGTTGATGAAATTTTCAAATGTCTTCAGAGGAAATAATTCATTCAAATACTATTTTATTCAAAAATAATTATCATCCACCCAATTAGGCAAGTTGTCTGACAAGAGCTTTATCCCTGAATTTCCCTTCTGCATATTTTCCCACTTACAAATTATGGTTGTTATTTTCTAGTTTTATTTAAATAGAAAAAAAAATTATTATTATTATTTTAGGTTATTACAAGATTAGTTCTGGTCAATGTAAAATGGGATTCCAAGTGAGGACCAAAATACAC